>OZ014503.1:22201302-24681990 GCA_963966045.1 Xestobium rufovillosum
ACTGGTATCGTAGTACTAAATGTTTTATTTGGTTAATTATGTATTGTTTGTCCTTGTTACTATAGGCACGGGTGATTCCACTCGCATAAAAATGCTGCAAGATAGAGAAATGACAATCGTATTATCTCTAGACTAATTTTGTATGAAGACTTACCACAAATTGTGCTACGCAGAGTACATATCAACCAGAAATATAAATTCCCACAAAAAAAAAACTGACAGAAATACAAAAAGTTCCGATCGCTTGTTTTCAACATTTTCTTCTTGGATTCAAGAACACATCTTAGATAATAAAGAAAAGCTGCCATTAAGTACCTGCAGTAACACAAAAATATAATTCTATGTTACGTAATGCAGAAAGATCCCCAATACAATCCGCGAAATTGAAAATGAAATTGTCGAAAAGATTTAAAGGCTCTATTCAATTTATTCGTAGACCAGGTCAGGTCAGGTGATTTGTTGTGTTCTGGCAAAGAACTTTTGACAAAAAAATCAAGCATGTAAATGAGGACGCAAGCTCAACAGACGAATCGTCTGATTTTAATCTGGAAACAACGGGTGATACATTATCAGATTTGCAAATTCTTCACAGAGCTGCTGCAATTTTAAGAAAATGTATGGAAAATTTTGCAATACCCAATAAAAATTATCCTTCCCCAAATGATATAAACAGTAAAAGTTTCGCCAAACAAGTACCTACCTCATTTACTAGCATTTATTTCGTGGCTATTACAGAAAGAGAGTTTTGAAAATGCATTGAAAGAAGATTTTAAAGGTGGCATTACAACGCTGTTCTTTTGCAGAGTAACTTGGCAGCGTTCCGTCTCCTTCTGGTGCTCGGCTATTCCCCATAGTCTAGGATAGATTTACTGCTTTTTCGCCCCTAATTTTTTTCGCTACCACCCAAAAAAGTCATAATTGCCATTTTTATGTGCCAAAAGACTTGTAGAATCATCTGTGAGAGTATCATCTGGTTATACTTTCGGATCACTCAAAGTTAAAATTTTAGTATTTGCTGAATATCGCTGCACTACGACAGAATCTGTCGCCTGTCGATACATTTTTCGTAAGATGAGTCCCGTATACACGCGCCCAGAAGTATTTTCAATACTAAAATTATGTGCTGCTACCTGGAACAAATCCGCTCAGAAATTTAAAATTGAGATAAATAAAAGAAACAAAATTCCTCCCACCTGCACAGTTTTCTGCATGAGCAATCAGAAGCAGAGCGATTTTAATCCTGTTTGCTTGCAAAGCAGGCTACCTCGATTACTTCTATTCGAGCTTGTCGATTATCACAGTATCAAAGTTCTAGTGTAGCTGTAGATATTGAATAATAAATTAAGTCTGCTGAGGATAAGCTTAGAGATCAAACGTACTTACTTGTAGTTTATCAAAGATCGTCTATTGCTTTGCAAATTCCCTTGTAGAACTTGCTTTAGAGGAAATTATAATCCCATTAAATTTTCTGTGCATCGCCATTTGTTATAATGTTTCCTACGACCAAGACCGGAGAAATTGTCAAGAGATTTTCAATGTTAAATTATCTTCACAATTTTAAATTAATTAAATCGGCTTATCGTAATTAATATGAGCAATGGTGATAATAAAATCACTCTCGAGTCGGAAGGCAATTTTAAACTAGACAGTGGGTCTGACATTTCCTTCAGTAATTGTGGGAAACTACACCCCCGTAATTTAATAGGGTAACATTAATTGGACAGAGCATTAATTATCTGTATCTCAAAGCTCCAATATTGCTACGGAATTCAGTTAAATAAATTCAAGCGTGAGATACGCAAAAGCAATAGGGAGGAATTCGAGCGTCAACCCTACATCGAAAAATACATCATCTATTGACGGATGTTGCACGGAAAAATATGTTTAAGAGCCCTTGAGCATGATTTATTCCACTCCGTGTCGCTAAAAGAGGCCAGATTGACGTTTATTTATTCACGCCAATTTGCCAGTGGCATTTTTGCTAGTTTCAATTAAATTAAGGAATTGCAAGTTATAAACGGCATAACCGTGCACTCAACTGATTTGACAAATTGCTAGTCACGTCCGGACTTGCTCTTTGACCCGTATTGATGTTACATCGCATAATTATATACCACCTCTGTCGAACAACGCTAATGCATGAACATGACTAGTTTCGCGACACACAAATTTGCATAATTTTGAATTAATTAATGTAGCATCACCACCACAACTCAGTAATTCTCGAGGGGTGTCTCACTGAATCGGTTGAGCAGTTGAACAATGAATAAGTTCCTATGGGCCGACAGTAACTAATTAAAAGCGGGCTTAGTATGGCGGCCTCTATATCAAGTCATTTTCTGATGGTAAATATACATCTATATGTATACATTTGTTAAATCTGTGGCAGTAGCACAGAATGTCATTGGCCGTCGCGAAATCGAATCACAAGTTGGTGTTTCCAAAACAAAAAATATTAAAAAAGGCAAATATAGGCCATATAAAATTTAAATTATTCACCATCTCTGCCCGGGAGATCAAGAAAGAAGGCTTCATCTTTGTAGGTGGTACTTAAATAAAATTCAAGAAAATCCAGAATTTGGGCGGTCTGTCATTTGGACAGATGAAACTCACATAAGCCAGCGTAGGATTATTTAACAGGCATAATATGCGTCACTGGTCTGATACAAATCAGCACCAAACTTTTGAACGTCAGTGGCAAGGACGTTTTGGATTTAACGTTTCATGTTTTATTTTGGGTGGTCAACTCATCATCATAAGGTTCTCAGTCCGAAGACTGGTTGGATGCGTACCTCCACTCTTTTCTATCCTGAGCTAACCTGCGCATTTCCCTAAAAGTAGAACATCCTACATCCCTAACTATTTGAGAGCAGTAGTCTAATCTAGGCCTACCCCTACCTCCTTTTATTCCTATCTCTGACTCTAGTATGTCGCGAACTATTCCTTCGTGTCTTAGAAGGTGTCCTACCATCCTATCTCTCCTACTCTTTATTGTCTTCCATACCTTTCGCTTTTCCCCAACTCTTTCTAATACTTCCCTATTGCTAACCTTATCTATCCACGGTATCTTCATCATGCGCCTGTAGCACCACATTTCAAACGCTTCCACTCTTTTTCGATCCGCTTCCCCTATTGTCCAAGTTTCGCACCCGTATAATGCCGTACTCCATACATACGACTTTAAGAGTCTCTTCCTAGTCTCAATATTAACCGTTCTCGAACATAACAGTTGTTTCTTTCTGTTAAACGCAACTCGGCCCTGCGCTACTCTTTGTTTTATATCTTTAGTGCTCCTACCGTCTTGAGTTATTTTACTTCCTAAATAGCAGAAATCCGTGACCTCCTCTATCTTCTCATTTCCTATTTGTATGTCAACGTTAATTCTATTTTCACATCCCCTACATACCAAAATTTTAGTTTTCTTTTTATTGACTTTCATGCCATAGCCCTGTGTCAAAACTGCTTCCATTTCATTCAAAGCCGCTCCTAGTTCTTCTTTGCTAGATGCTAACACTGCTATATCATCCGCAAATCTGAGCATGTTAATAGTTTGACCCTGTACGTTAATCCCTGAGGCTGTTCTGTCCTTAACAATATTAATAGCATCTTCGATATATAAGTTGAAAACTAGAGGTGACAATGCACATCCCTGTCTCACTCCCTTCCGGATATCTACTTCCCTTCGTTCCTGCTCACATTCTATAACTGCCTTTTGCTCTTCGTAGAGATTATGTATTATTCTTCTGTCCCTATATTTCATCCCTACCTTTCTCAGCACTTCGAACATCTTCTCCCATTTTACGTTGTCGAAGGCCTTTTCTAAATCTACAAATCCTATATAGACGCTCTTTCTCTTTTCTATCGTTTTTTCTATAATTACTCGTAATTACTCGTAATTACTCCTCTATTTCGTCTAAATCCGAACTGATCTTCTCCTAATATTTCCTCCGCCTTTTTCTCCATCCTTCTTTGCACAATTCTAATTAAAATTTTTGACGCATGGGAAGTTAAACTGATGGTTCTGAAATTTTCGCACCTATCCGCGCCTTTCCTTTTTGGCAAAGCTACCATGATGTTCCGTTTGTAATCCTCTGGAATATCGCCTGTCAGGTATATGCGACTAACTAATTTAAATAAACGATCTATTACCTCTTGACCTGCGCACTTTAAGATTTCTGCCTGCAAGCCGTCTATACCTGGCGCTTTATTGTTCCTTAAACTTTTTAGTGCTAGCTCAAACTCTTCTCTCATTATAGGATTCCCTAGGTTATCCCCCTCTACACTGCTTTCGCTTTCTAATATATCTTGCACTTCCTGTCCCGCATATAAGTTTCCTAAATATTCTTTCCACCTATCTGCCTTCTCCCCGCTTTCGATTAGGATATCTCCTGCCTCATTCCTAATGCTTTTGGTACTAGATCCAATTTCTCTAAAATTTCTCCTAATTATTTTATATGCTTCATCAGTCTTTCCTACTTCGAACTTATTTTCCACTTCTTTGCACTTATTATCGATCCATTGCTCTTTCGCTTTCCTACATTTCCGAATAATTTCCCACTTGATCGCCTTATATCTTTGTTTCCCTATTTCATCTAACCTATTTTTATATTTTCGCCTTTCCTCTATTAGACTCACAATATGTTTTGTTATCCAGGGTTTCCTACTTTCATTCTGTTTATGACCCAAAATATCCCTAGCTGAGGAAACTAAACTATTTTTAATGCAATTCCATTCTTCCTCTATGTCCTTAACAATATTTTCGCCCGCGCCCTTTAGTACTTCGTTTGTCTTTTTCTCGAACTTATCGCGCGTATCATCATCTTTTAGTTTCTCTGGGTCAAAGGCAAATATAGGCCATATAAAATTCAAATTATTCACCATCTCTGCCCGGGAGATCAAGAAAGAAGGCTTCATTTTTGTAGGTGGTACTTAAATAAAATTCAAGAAAATCCAGAATTTGGGCGGTCTGTAATTTGGACAGATGAAACTCACATAAGCAGCGTAGGATTATTGAACAGGCATAATGTGCGTCACTGGTCTGATACAAATCAGCACCAAACTTTTGAACGTCAGTGGCAAGGACGTTTTGGATTTAACGTTTCGTGTTTTATTTTGGGTGGTCAACTAGCATACCAAATTTTTGATGGAAACTTAACGGGATTGAGATACATTAATTTATTGAATATTAACGCGGAGGCAATAATGGAAAATGTTCCGTTAATAAACATAAACAGGGTATATTTCCAACAAGATGGTGCCCCTGCACACAATTCTGCAATAGTTAGAAATTATTTAGAAAATCATTTTCCGGGTAGATGGTTGGGTACAAATGGACGTATATTGTGGCCTGTAAGATCACCGGCACTGAATTCCTTGGAAAAGTTCTATAGGAATCAATCTTAACAGTTTTAGTCTGCTTAGTACAAAAAGAATTGTAGATAATTTTTGAAAATCGATAAAATCAATATTCTTTTTTTTCTCGAAAACTGAAAACGATATCCAAATTCTGGTTTCAGCTTTCTATTATACTCAAGAAAGTAGCTCAGGTTCGCGAAAACCCCAAGGCTCTATCTCTGCTGCTCTTATGAGAAACCCCCAAATCACAACGAAAATAGGACATCCTGTACAGGGCGCACAAAAATATAAATTTGAAGATTTGCAAATATGCATTTTTATATGTTTTGCGCGCCCTGGATAACAAAATCAAAGTTGCTCAAAGTGAATCGTATTTATATAACAAGCAAAACAAATTATTAGGCAATATGGGCAGTATGGCTAAAAAGGACAGTAGGCGTACAAATTTTGGCCCAGTGAGACACCCCTCAGCAATTCTCCTTTTTAAGGCTATCGGAACGCTTGGAATATTTGAGGGATGTAACGTTCCCGCTGCCAATAGATTATTCCAACATGGTTTAAGATATTCGCATGATTATTTTTTTCTTGTTTCAATTAAACATAGATCTAGGACTGTTCGCTAATAATTTTCATTAAAAACCAGAAATTCAACTTCAAAAACCTACTTCACAATCTATGAAAATCGTATATATTGTAGCTAAAATATTTATCACATTTTTCGTTTTTTTTAGAAATTATAATCGTAGAGTCATAGATTAGACTTTTCATTTTGACGGTATCAAAAAAATATAATAAATTTTTGATAATAATGAAGTAATCAATTGGCTCCTGCACCTCTGCATTCGCCTTTTCAAGGGCCTAGAGGTGGCGGTGTCTAGCGGCGATATGTTTAAACTTCCCAGATTCAAGAAACAGGCCTGGCTAGTTTTTGTATGTATTCAGGTATTATTCTTGGGGCCTATTTTTCGTATCGATGGCCTTCCAAAGTAATTTCCGATTCTTCCTAAAATTTATTATTGTTACACATATGAGTTGATTATGCAGGTGCACAGGTATCCCATTTATCAGAAAAAGCGATTCATCTGTATTGTGTAATTTAGAGAAAAATGCCAAATTTAAATTTTTAAATTTAAATTTTTAAATTTCCATAATTCAAATTACTTTACTTATACATGGCGTCTCATTTCTTCTGTACAGCAGATGCTAATCTACACAACTTGGATTTCTTAAATAGAGCTCCTGTAATATCATCTCACTTTTTATTTCCCTGTTCGATTTTACTATATGAGTTGCATTCTAGACTGAACTTATTGTGAAACTGGGCATCTGCTCATCATTCTCAAAATGTAATTTTTGAAACATCCCTACGTGTGACAAAAATTTTAAAAGAAAACTGAAACACAAAAATATGGGGTTTAGTTTAGAAGCAACTTACTTCGTATGCATACTTATTAAAATCGATCGAAGAATTAAAAAACGCAATATGTATAGAGTGTCCCATTTAAATAATTCACCGAGTATCAACTCCCTTTGTACATAAAGTGTTCCGTACTGGCTAGAAAAGTTTCTGAAGCACTTATATCAGAAACCGCATCCTGAACCGATTTTGATAAAATTTATTTATTGCATAATTAGTTGCAATCGTGAAGACTACGAAAGTACAAAAATTCACGATTCTACTTTAAATAGTTCTCAATTGCGACAGTGGGACACAATTGACACACCCCGCATGTGGTCGTACTGAACTGTAAAAAGATAAAAACTAAAAAAAAAATGTTTCACATGCTCTAGTGTTGCAAACAAAAAATATCTTTTGACCCTTTTTCGATGTTTCGATGTATGAAAACCGCCCTAAATATGTGCACACAACAAACCATTTAGATTTGTCTGAGTTTGGGCCATTACATTGTGACGTGTATTTTTCCCTATCAAAGAAAGCGCCTTCAATTTTCTCATCGTGTTCCCCCGCTTTGCACGCTCTTGAGATTTTTACCGCGACCTTCATGATTTTGCCGGTGCGGGCCATTCCGTGACAGGCCTCCGGGAAGATACCGCAGATATTTAGGCCAAAATATCGTACATATTTAAAAGTATAGCTACAACTTCGGTTATAAGCCACAGTGCTCATGAATAACAATTTATTCATTTAAATCTTCAGCATATTAAGGAGAACCCTCCAACTAGAGAGGGTTCTTTTTCCTGGTCTGACTTTTTGGACCGAAGTGAAACTCGTTTCCTGTTCGTAGCCTTATTGGTGATTGGCTGGTCCCGATATTACACCAGATAAGTACACATTTCATCACCTGTGAGCCGCCTTTGCGCCGGAACGTCGTTAACCCTCCCAAAAAACGAGCGAAAGAAACTGTAAGAGAAGAGCAAACAGCTAAGTGGAAAAATTGTCAGTATCAGAATTCCGTTTCATGTTAGAGCCATACGTAATAACCTTATTTTTCACCGATATCGCCCGACTGCCTACTAAATGGTCATTTAAAAATTACCTACTTTACTAAAGGATTAAACTTGAAACATAAATAGTGTGATGATTTATGTAAACAATCGTAAAGCTTTACAATTAGGTTTTTTTGTTTTGTTCAATAGCAATACTTTTTTTTGGCGTTTGTTTAATACATTGAAAATCTAATTTTAGCCATCAGCTTTTCATATGCCAAATTGGCATATGCTTATTTTCAATCATTTTGCCGACGCTGTAATTATATACCATGTGTTTTTGATTATTATACAATTGTTACAATGTTGGACTTGCGTATTGATTGGTGATTCCACCCTGTATGTTAGTTCCAAGGTGCTGATATATCTGCAAGAGTTTTATTGCCTTGGTGGCGCCCATTTAAAAATAAATTACCGACAAAACTCCTTTAGTTATAATAATATCTTGAACCCACGAACCCCGCTCTTCCAACAACATATGCGTCAATTTTATTGTTGTATAGCACTTATAATTCAGGAAAAAGAACACTGTGAGAGACAAACGGACATACAGACTGAGAGACAGTCGGACGAACAGACAGAATGGTAAAACAAAGAGGGGTCTCTCATATAACGTCGCATAAATGGATAAATGGATCAACCTGTATAACAGATTCCCGAGGAGTGAATCACTGGTGAATTTCTGGTACACTGCCTTTGGATTTCCGTCGTCAACCGGAGATTTCCATTGCATTAATACAGCATGTTATTGGCCAAATGGGAACACATAACACATCCTATGAGCACCGGATGGACTAATTTCGTATAAAACGTTTTTAGACAAATAATATAAGTCAACTTCCAACTACGTCTTCCGTTATTTCTGTTCTCTCCGTCATATCAGGTAAAATCTGTCACGGAATTACGATGAACAAGGAATTAGCCGGGAAAGGGAAAGTTTAAAATTTCTGTTGTCACAGAAGGATTGGAATTTGAACATTTAATGAACTGATTATTAAGAGTGGCGTGTACCGTGGATTTTCTGTTGCAGTCAGATGCACACTCAACATGACAAAACATTTTTTACCGTCTAGGAATTTGGAGCACAGGTTCATGGAAGTCTATTCCAAATGTTAGAACGTTATGGAAAACAATCAGTTACAATACGTAAAGCGCTAAAAGAGGCTTTACTGAGCGTGTCTGACTGCGACAGATTATAACGGTACAAGTCATTATTAAGGAAATTTAGACTCAGCAAACCATTTTTTCTTTATTATTTTTTCCACCGCGCGCGGCTAGCTCTGGGGTACTGCGGCAGTAAATTTTGTTAGAGAAATGCTATTAAAATAACTCTAACCACACGAACTTTTCGGCCAATCGCAAAACATACTTACCTAGTTTTTCTTTTTTACTTACAAGTAACTCACTGCGTTTTCTTGGGGAAACCAGCATCCCGAGACGAGTTTTGTTTCCCCGCCTATAATTTGGTTCAACGTTCCTTGTTTTCTATCAGGTACTCGTCGGAATATGAATACTATACTATGATATTCAATAAACCCGGCGTTTCGTCTGTAGCTTCGGTGTTGTGTTTGTTCTAGCTCAAAGTGAATGGAAAGCTCCGAGTGCTACTCTGTACGCTGCGAAATGCTCCGCCTAATCTAGCGCGCCCAGCAATTTTTGCATTCAGTGTCCGCCTACTTTGTACTTTTGGAATGCTACGTCCCTTCTGATACCCCTCCGCAGTAACTGTTCGTCGGCGTTCCGACAGCCTTAATCGACTTGTCAGAATTTATTTATCGCTCTTCCTTCCTAATTATCATCATCTTAAATGAGAAAACTTTGGTAATTGTGCTAAAACAAATTGCCCTCAATTAATAGACTCCAGAACTCTCCTTGTTCGCTGATGTATCAATATGGCCGATCTGCAAACTTTATTCCAGGATAGCTATTTTTAAACTTAACTCGGAAAATATTTCCCTGCACCTATTGGAATGAAAGTTTTCTCGGGCCAGTTCGGACATAAAACTGTCTCATTCAATTTTCTAGTACACTCTCCACTAACCACTACATGACATCCTTGTCCTGAATTAGGAAATATATATCTGACACCCGCTTTCTAAATATAACTGTGCCAATGTCGAAAGCAGCCGACGATGGGGGTGAGGACCTTTCAACCTTCTCTCGTCCCTTTTTAAACCCCCGCGATGCGAAATTATCTTACAGGTTCTTTGATGATCGGCGGGGGTGGGATGTATTGACGTTCCAATATGGGAAAATGTGATCAGTTAAGGTTATTGGAGCTTTTCTATACTCGGCAGAAGTTTGCTCTCCTTAAAAAGTATGAAAATGCCGAGTATCACTCAACCGTAAAAGAATAGGTATATCTACAAAAATACGTCGCAATATTCCAATAAAACCATCTTGTTTATGTTCCATGACGCAGAAGAGAAAAGACTTTTCAGACGCTTGTGGCAAATAAGCTGATGTACAAGGTGTGGTCGAGAAATAACCGAATTAGTACAATACAAAATATATGTATGTATGTGAGTCTAATAGAGGAAAGGCGAAAATATAAAAATAGGTTAGATGAAACAGGGAAACAAAGATATAAGGCGATCAAGTGGGAAATTATTCGGGAATGTAGGAAAGCGAAAGAGCAATGGATCGATAATAAATGCAAAGAAGTGGAAGATAAATTCGAAGTAGGAAAGACTGATGAAGCATATAAAATAATTAGGAGAAATTTTAGAGAAATTGGATCTAGTACCAAAAACATTAGAAATGAGGCAGGAGATATCCTAATCGGAAGTGGGGAGAAGGCAGATAGGTGGAAAGAATATTTAGGAAACTTATATGCGGGACAGGAAGTGCAAGATATATTAGAAAGCGAAAGCAGTGTAGAGGGGGATAACCTAGGGAGTCCTATAATGAGAGAAGAGTTTGAGATAGCACTAAAAAGTTTAAGGAATAATAAAGCACCAGGTATAGATGGCTTGCAGGCAGAAATCTTAAAGTGCGCAGGTCAAGAGGTAATAGATCGTTTATTTAAACTAGTTAGTCGCATATACCTGACAGGCGAGATTCCAGAAGATTACAAACGGAACATCATAGTAGCTTTGCCAAAAAGAAAAGGCGCGGATAGATGCGAAAATTTTAGAACTATCAGTTTAACTTCCCATGCGTCAAAAATTTTAACTAGAATTGTGCAAAGAAGTATGGAGAAAAAGGCGGAAGAAATATTAGGAGAAGATCAGTTCGGATTTAGACGAAATAGAGGAACGCGCGAGGCCATTCTAGCTTTACGAGTAATTATAGAAAAAACGATAGAAAAGAGAAAGAGCGTCTATATAGGATTTGTAGATTTAGAAAAAGCCTTCGACAACGTAAAATGGGGGAAGATGTTCGAAGTGCTGAGAAAGGTAGGGATGAAATACAGGGACAGAAGAATAATACATAATCTCTACAAAGAGCAAAAGGCAGTTATAGAATGTGAGCAGGAACAAAGGGAAGTAGATATCCGGAAGGGAGTGAGACAGGGATGTGCATTGTCACCTCTAGTTTTCAACTTATATATCGAAGATGCGATTAATATTGTTAAGGAAAGAACAGCCTCAGGGATCAATGTACAGGGCCAAACTATTAACATGCTCAGATTTGCGGATGATATAGCAGTGTTAGCATCTAGCAAAGAAGAATTAGGAGCGGCTTTGAATGAAATGGAAGCAGTTTTGACACAGGGCTTCGGCATGAAAATCAATAAAAAGAAAACTAAAATTTTGGTATGTAGGGGATGTGAAAATAGAACTAAAATGGAAATACAAATTGGAAATGAGAAGATAGAGGAGGTCGCGGATTTCTGCTACTTAGGAAGTAAAATAACTCAAGACGGTAGGAGCACTAAAGATATAAAACAAAGAATGGCGCAGGGCCGAGTTGCGTTTAACAAAAAGAAACAACTGTTATGCTCGAGAACGGTTAATATAGAGACTAGGAAGAGACTCTTAACGTCGTATGTATGGAGTACGGCATTATACGGGTGCGAAACTTGGACAATAGGAGAAGCGGATAGAAAAAGAGTAGAAGCGTTTGAAATGTGGTGCTACAGACGCATGATGAAGATACCGTGGATAGATAAGGTTAGCAATAGGGAAGTATTAGAAAGAGTTGGGGAAAAGCGAAAGGTATGGAAAACAATAAAGAGTAGGAGAGATAGGATGGTAGGACACCTTCTAAGACACGAAGGAATAGTTCGTGACATACTAGAGTCAGAGATAGGAATAAAAAGAGGTAGGGGTAGGCCTAGATTAGACTACTGCTCTCAAATAGTTAGGGATGTAGGATGTTCTACTTTTAGGGAAATGCGTAGGTTAGCTCAGGATAGAAAAGAATGGAGGTACGCGTCCAACCAGTCTTCGGACTGAGAACCTTATGATGATATATTTCGAGTGATGTATATCAAGCACATATTTTATAGTAATGTAATATAGTAATGTATCTGATGATACAATTATACTGCATATTGTGTTCCTTGCCATTGTCAACATTCTAGAAATAACAACTTCTCTAACCCACTTGTTCCCATTCACAATCCAGTTACAAATTTAATAATGCTGTCTGTGCTACATTATTTATGTAACTGTTGTAGCTATCCACCCCTCAGCAATATACGGAAAGTAAAAATTTACGTGTACAATTAGTCGTCAATAATTTATTGTAATTAAGTGATCAATATTTCATAATGTAGCTCGTGTAACGCAGTTTTATGTATGGAAAATCGATGTTGTAGTAAAGCGTTTCTTTTGATTACGCAGAACAATACTCCCGTTGTGGAACTTCACTATTCTGGTCTTCGGGCTTCCATTCTATCACCTGGTTCATGTGTTATAACAAACTTTTTATTATACAAATAGGAAATGAGAAGATAAAGTCTCGTAGAGAAACTCGGAGGAGACTCTTAAAGACGTATGTATGGAGTACGACATTGTACTGATGCGAAACTTAGACAATACAATAAAGAATATGAGAGATAGGATGGTAGAACACCTTGATCCTTATGCAAACAAGTGCCTTGGGGTTACAAGAAGGGTTAATATGTTTATATGTTGAAAAACCAACGATCGGACAACATCTGATAACCCTAATTTACTCACTTCTGCAAACAGAAACTAGCCAGGATATACTTTCGCAAATATCCTTTCCGGTACAATTTAGAGCCTGTTGGTATCCAATTAACAAAGTAAATGTAAGGTGTGTACACATTTCTGCCCTAATAAACGACATTTTAAACCTCCCAGTCCGTGCGAGTTTAATATTTTCCCCGTCGTAAAAGAAAAATCAAACTGAGCAAATATTAAAAGTTTATAGCTTTGGAAATATTTCAGTTTGATCCATTTCTGCCGTAGCAATAAGTAATAGCATTCAATTTGAGAATGAACTACTATAAAACACGACAGATATCTCACTTTCGTATTATCGTCTACTAATAATACACCTTGGGGATGACTAAGTACATAATTAATTTCCTTCGACTTTACGTCATTCTGTCGTCCATAACTTTATGAATATTACATGAAAATATTGAACTTCTTGTAATACTCTAAAGTCTAAAAGTTGTGATATTTTATAAGAAATGATACACGTATAGAATAAGTTAAAATCCATGCAACAATCACTGGGATTTATTTTAAAACTTTTGACATCTCAGTGGGCGTAGCGAACAGAACTTTATTATAGTTCAAACAAAACATGTGCAAACCCAATTTGCCGAGGCGCCCTAGCAAAGTCTTGGCACTTTTCTGAAGCCAACGAGATATAACGAGCTTAATCTATTTACCTTTTCTCGCGTTCCTTCCTCTGAAGTTTCTTTTTCTTGAACGCCTTCTTCACTCTCAGGAGCAGAAATGCCGCCCTGTCAATCGTTAGGGCCGTGTATTGTTTTTTCTCTTCCATGGCACACTTTTAAGCAACACTTTCGGGCGGACGCACACTTGACGGGCTGAAAAGAAACCTAAATTTGGTTCAATATTTCTAGTTTTTAGCTATATTTCAATGAAAAAGATTGGTATACTGGAAGAGAGTAGTTAATTCGGCATGTAGCGGCATTTGCCATAAATTAAAATGTAGTGGTACACGAAACCGCTCATATCTGACACTTTATCGAGAAAGATGCCCCAGTTGATGTTATGAATTTTTTCTAGAGAAATAAATTGTTAAATTATTTTCTTGCGTGTGTAGATTATCAGATATTCTGTATTATGTTGCAATAATACAACTGATTACGGCCTATTATCGCATTTTTATTTTAAGCCTGGGATTATTCAGAAGCCAAAAATCAAGTTGATTACAGGTACCTATGCCCAATATTACAATTAAATCTTCGTATAATTATCTGCTGGTTTCCCTTAGTTCATTTTTTTATTCGTATATACTCTACAGAGAGAATTCCGTTTTTGAATGTTTCTTTTGATCGTTAGTAATTGCGATTGCAGGTCCGTAATCTTTATAAATAGTTATTTTTTCCCTCTCAAACAGGTTTCAGGTTTCAGGTTTCAATGTTTCAATTTTTCATTTTTAAAAATTTTCGATTTTTCAGTTTTTAATTTTTCGGTTTTAAAATTTCTCGGTTTTTTCAATTTTTCCAATTTTTTTCGATTTTTCGATTTTTCAGTTTTTTCAATCTGTACCTACTGAGATGGTATCGATCGGAATTAATTTGTATTCAAATTAAAGAATATTTTAGTGAATTTTTCAATTTTTCAATTTTTAAATTTCTCGATTTTTCAGTTTTTAGTTTTCAATTTTTCAATTTTTTTCAATTTATCCAATTTTTGAATTTTCTCAATTTTTCAATTTTTCAGTTTTTTCAATTCATTAGATTGTATTCAGATTAAATATATTAGTGAATTTTTCAATTTGTCAATTTTTCAGTTTTTAAATTTTTAAATTTTTCATTTTTTAAAATTTTCGATTTTTTAGCTTTAAATTATTTTTCGATTTTTCAATTTTTTCACTTTCTTCAATTTTTCAATTTTCAGTTTTTCAATGTTTTAATTTTCAAATTTTTTGATTTTTCAGTTTTTAAATTTTTAAATTTTTAAATTTTTTTCAATTTATCCAATTTTGCAATTTTATCAATATCTCAATTTTTCAATTTTTTCGATCTGATCCAACTGAGATGGTATCGATCGGAATGAATTTGTATTCAAATTAAAGAATATTTTAGTGAATTTTTCAATTTTTAATTTTTTAATCTGTACCGACTGAGATGGTATCGATCGGAATGAATTTGTATTCAAATTAAATATTTTAGTGAATTTTTCAATTTTCAAATTTTTCGATTTTTCTATTTTTTACAACTTATCCAATTTTTGGATTTTCTCAATTTTTCATATTAGTGAATTTTTCAATTTTTCAATTTTTCAGTTTTTAAATTTTTAAATTTTTCATTTTTTTAAAATTTTATATACATTATATATTATTTATATTTTAGTTAATTTTTCAGTTTTTCAATGTTTCAATTTTTCATTTTTTTTAAATTTTCGATTTTTCAGCTTTTAATTATTTTTCGATTTTTCAATTTTTCAATTTTTTCAATTTCTTCAATTTTTCAATTTTCAGTTTTTCAATTTTTCAATTTTCAAATTTTTCGATTTTTCAGTTTTTCAATTTTTTAATTTTTTCAATTTATCCAATTTTTCAATTTTTTAAATCTGATCCAACTGAGATGGTATCGATCGGAATGAATTTGTATTCAAATTAAAGAATATTTAAGTGAATTTTTCAATTTTCCATTTTTTTAATCTGTACCGACTGAGATGGTATTGATCGGAATGAATTTGTATTTAAATTAAAGAATATTTTAGTGCATTTTTTCAATCTGTACCAACTGAGATGGTACAGATCGAAAAGAATTTATATTCAAATTAAAAAATATTTTAGTGAATTTTTCAATTTTTCATTAACTTTTTAATGTTAAAAGGAGACGCGTAGAAGCAATCCAATTTTCATATACATATGTCGAAAGGTGTGATAGGCGATGTGGCTTGCTCCACTCTTTTTCTGCATTTGTCAACACGGGGTCTCGAATCTTTCGCACTTGAATTGCTTTATGGGTTAAGGGGCTTCCCCAGTTTAATTAAATGGGGTTTCAAATAATGGATTTTTGTGGTCATAAAATAATTCGATGGCTGATATAAAGCATTTGGGTCATTCCCGTCTTTATATATGAACCGTAAAAGTTAATGGGAATTTTATACAGGGTCGTGAATGCGGTTGATTATACATTACGATGGAGTGTGTAATATAAATGTAAACGTTCCACTTCTCCTGTTTTTTTTTCCTGTTCAAACAAGCAGGAATGTAAATAAAACGCTAGGCATTTATGATGTTATTGTCATCCGTGTAATAGAGACAACAAACAAGACGGGGATGATTGAGCTTTATAAAATATTCAACCCTTACTCGTAATTTATTTGATATTTCCTTGATCACTTATTAATATATGCTGTACAAAGTAGATGTTCGTTAATTAATTATAATATGATTGTGTTACAGTACAGTAGATATTCAAAAACTTTGGCACGGTTATTAAGTACCTTCCGATGCTGCCAAAACTGTGGAATCAATAGTATTGAAATTGCAGTGCCCAGCAACCAACGAACAGACAGGTCAAGCGACCTGACATTCATCTTTTGTCTGATATAATACAGTAAATCCCTGAGGGACTACGCCACGGCATATTTGCCCACGACAATTGAATTTAAATGCTGCTTAAGCCCAGTAGTTGTAATACATTTTAGAGAAACCGACTTCCAGGTCGAAATTAATTGAAGCTAGTTTGATAACTCTCACACACTATGGCGAGAATCTATTGTATAAACGCGAAGATATCCAAGAGACAGGACCCTATTATTCAGAAATTAATAAATAATTAAGTTGTGAGCGCAGATAAATTCTTTTAGGTATAAGATCGGATGTCCAATTATTTTAGAGCTCGCTCATTACGTATTCGGGTTAGAAGATCATCTACAGCTATACGTAGAAGAACATTTACATCACAAAACTATAAATAAATATCAGCAATGGTCTTAAGGAAATATTTCCAACACAAAACCTCAAAGTGACGACAGTTACGCCAAAGATGTTTAAACAAAACGCCGTTACTGGCGCCTCCGCCAAAAGCTGACATAAAGCTAACTTGATATATCTAACTTTCGCTATCGATAGGAAAAGGCTTATTTGACCTTACAGACGAGAGCATCTTGAACCCTCATGATTTATTAATGTCTGGAGGAGAGACAAAGTGAAAAAGACAGTCTCATCTTAGAGCAATCACTTTCATTTGAGACACGGAACCTATCGACTGTTTTTATTAGACGTGGATAATTGAAAATTTCTCGATTTATATGCATGAAAAAAGCAGGAGACGAACAAGGCAGGCTATCAGTTCTTGACGTTAACGAATTTACTTGGCATCTTCATAATTACTTAAGTTGCAACGAAGCGAAAAATCGGCCGGATATTACAATATCTGACAATGGTAGTCTCCGCCGGTTTAGCGTAATATTGGAACCAGCAACAATACTCTATCATTCTTTAAAAAATATCATGATGACATTAGTAAAGAGTAAACTACGTCATAATTCTATAGAATGGCGATAGGCCAAAACTTTTAAAACATCATAGTTCTCAATTTCTTAATACTAACTTGAATTAAAGCAAATTTACATCTAAAGTGAAAAAAATTAATTCCAGCCATAAAAATCCCTTCATGTCTTACATTCAAAATCCCGGGTCGCCCACGATTTTATTCTGGATATCAGGATTAATTTTAGAATCTGATACCTCCAATAAAGAATATTTAATTAATTCTGTATTAATAAGCATGAAGTAAAGCTCTCAAAACCGGGTAATAGATATTGATTTAAGTTATTTAGCTTACACTTATCATCATCATCAAAAAGTTTTCAGTCCGAAGACTAGGTATTTGATATCTTGCTAGGTCCCCTGACATCTTCCATAGCGTCTCCTAATGTGATGTTGAAATATAGTGTTCGGGATGGTTAGGTTATGTTTGCCGCAAAAATCATACAGATAATAATTTCCTCGATAAAATTAAAATTACGTTTAGTGTTTCAGAAATTCGGGGGCTTGTAACTTCAAATTTAATATCTGCCGACTTGAGTTTATACTGTTCATACAAACTCTTTATACAAACCATAATTTTTTTTTCGAATGATATAATATGTACGTTGTACTTTGAATTTAGAGGCAGCCATTTTGTCGTCAGGTTATTTCACCAAATGATGACACCCCTGGCCTTTTCTTATTCTGAATGGGATATACACAGATTTTTCACATTTTTTTTTCTAAAAAGTCAACGAAATATTCACCTTTTTAACTTCCAAACAATAATACAAAACTTCAATTCCGATTATATTTTTACTAGCTATTCCAAGTTGAACTTCTAGAATAACTATGACGAGAATTTATTTTAAGTAGAAACTTTCATTAAATTCATCTTTTTAACGTTCAAACTCTCTCTCAAACAATAACATAAAACTTTGATGCAATTGTTTGCATTTTAGTTGTTATTATAACTAAAACTATCAAAACATTAATGAATGTATATAAAAACTCGCCCCATAGCGTACAGTGGCTTAAAAATTCCTTTACTATAAGCTTGACAGAATGAAATCCTACTCAAACTATAAAATCGAGTTCTCAGGGGAAATGTCATCTACTAAGAGACAAGAAAATATCGAAACATTTGGAAATGAAACAGGTACATTACTTTATTTTTCCGATTTCATAAGAGGGTTGTCAATCCAGGGTTCTGAGAATAAGGGGATGAAATAAAACATGTAAAAGGTTCTTCCACTAAACACCACCTTTTGCGAAGCTAGGAAATTCGTGTGGTTGCACACAATCCTGCCTATTACTTCAGCAAAAGAGTTAATGTGGTTCGGGAATGTCAAAGACTTACCGACAAGAGAAAAGTTACCAAATTCAAAAACTTACCTTTCAAAATTCTAAAATTCAATTCACTCTAAACTTATACGAGCACTTTATACTGAGATTAAAAACTTAAAACTTAATTGATCCCTTATTTAATTGAATGTAATAACTAAGCAAAATATTAGCTATCAATCCATAAAAAATTACTCGCTCATTATGGCCGAAAAAAGTTGGTGAAGTACGAACGGCAGTTAAAGATTACGCGAATATCCTTCCCCGGAGCGGCAAGGATGTGTTGATCCTGTTCGCAGAGCGATCGGCGGCAGGACTGTTAGTTTGGCGGCGCATCGGGATGCGTTCGGATCGCCACCGCCACCGCCGTCACCAGGACCTTCTAGATGCCGGTGAATCTCATCGATCCGCAGAGGATGGAGGACGCAGAATAGTCCTTCTGGGCGTGACGGTCCCGACGAACGCCGGAAATGGAGCAATAAGGGTGGACGACTGTCTCGTAATCGTGACAGTAAGGAATAATGACGGTTCAGGTTCGCTGCATCGGATAAACTTTAACTTGACCTTTCCAAAAGATTGGTGACGCAAAAATCTCAAATTGTTGTTAGAATATAAACACGCTATCGTATCACGAATTCCCATTTCCGCAAATTACTGCAAACATTATCATTACCTAAAGAACTTAGCAGGAATTTGGATATTATAATTGAGGATAATGCGGTTTTTACTGAAAGGCTATCCTAGCAATATCTAACCACTAACAATATACCCTCATTACCGACGGAAAATAAGGGTTAGTCCGCTGCAATAAATCATGATTTATAAACGAACAACCGTATTTTGCATTTCATTATTAGTTTTAGATTTTATCTATGCTATACATGATTTCAAACACGACATGATATATAATAATTTAGTATATTATGTATTATAGGTACTACCATAAATATCATTAGATAACATTTGCGTTATACAAGCCAGGCTGAGTTCAACGAAAACATAATAAATTTTGTTATTAAAAACTAAAAAGTATGTAAGAAAAATCAGATGTTAAAATTTAAGATAACAAGAAAATTAATAAAGTACTTTTATAAAATGTGGGGTTTTGGATGCGTTTTGCCTTTTCTAGATGGATATTTGTTATAGTACGCGTTATACCAAAACGCAATTACTAACTTCCTAACTTGTTATAACACTGTACCTAGTACTTACCTACAAAAACCAATTGCATTTAAATGTTTCCCGTTTTATCGGAAGAGTCGTAAAATGTGCCATTTCATCTCGTTTTCCCTTTTCTTTGCTCGTAAAGTCGTGCTTGATTACGGTATACGATAATTAAAATTTCATTTGGCTTTATCTATATACCGTGTTCATTTATCTAAAAAAAATATAATTAAATTTCTAATGGTCTGGCGAACATCATTGGTAAGTAAGTACTGTTTAAAAAAAACCCTTGTAAATGAAGGAAATAAACTAAAACAGAATTGGTTCGGAAGACATTGATGACTCCCAGTAATTTACATTCAGCATACCGTTTGTAATCGTAAAAAAAAACACGTTTTCATTCCTCTCAAATATTTAAATTTTGAAAAAATATCTAAATCTTAAACTGCCAGAGACATCTATCGATACTCTCTTATACCAATATCTGATTTCATTGAATAGAATGCTATTTCCAAGTGTGTGAAATCAATCTATGTGCATTAACGCCTTATTTGTAAATTTTCAAAAATTCTCATTCTTAAAAATACCACTTTTACAGTATTTTCCCAAAATTTCTTCCTGTGCAGCGTGCAGGTTGATAAAGTAGAAAATCAGCTTGTCATTCTTCCCTCCGCAGCTCTCAGTGGTCAGTGTTCGTGTCAAAATGGCGAAAAAGAAATCCGAAGATAAAAATAGTCAGAACGGTGATATTACAAAGAATGATGGTGATATTTCCTCCAACGATGACGAACCCAATTTCAGTGACCCCGAAGGATTTGTCGACGACATTTCAGACGAAGGTAAATTTTACTATTTACCATCTGTTTTTGTGTGTGCCACACGTGCATTTCCTCAGTAATTAATAATATTTTGAGCTAAATATCTAACAAAATTAAGAGGAAATTGTATGTACTTATAGTAAATTACCTATTTTATCTTACACCATACTAATTTTTGCTTAAACACCGTAAATATTGTACAATATGTAAAAGTCAGTTTTAAGGTTAGATTCTTATCTTATGAGTGTTATTCTATTCATGTAGGTAAATGATATTTTCCAAACGGTGCTTATAAAAATGTTTATTCTTTCTCAGAGCTCTTGGGTGATATATTGCGACAAAAGCCCAAGGAAACAGACGGGGTGGAAAGCGTCATCGTTGTCGATGGTGTGCCGCAAGTAGGGCCAGATCGTTTAGAAAAGTTAAAATCTGTAATAAATAAGATTTTTGGTAAACTCGGTAACATAGTCAGTGAATATTATCCAGTTAACGAGAAGGGCGAAACAAAGGGTTATATTTTCTTAGAATATTCTTCGCCTGTAAATGCTTTAGAGGCGGTAAATGTCACGAATAACTATAAACTGGATAAGCAGCATACGTTTTTGGTGAATTTATTCACAGATTTTTCTAAGTATGAAAATATTCCTGATAAATGGGACCCACCAGAGCCGCAAGCTTATCAGGGACAGGCAGACTTGCATTATTACTTGCTTGAACCAGATGCGTATGACCAGTTTTGTGTAGTAACTACACAAGGACATTCTGTCCAAATATGGCAAAATACGCAACCGGATCCAACTTTGGTCGAAGACCGGCAGAGTTGGACGCAAACTTACGTAAAATGGTCCCCGTTAGGTACTTTCTTGTCTACTTTCCACAAATTGGGAATCGCTTTATGGGGAGGACCAAATTTCGCCCAGTATAAACGTTTTTCACATGAGGCTGTACAATTCATAGATTATTCGCCGTGCGAAAAATATCTCGTGACTTATTCGCCCCAAGGTGACGTTAATAATCCTGATCAAAAGAAAATTATAATTTGGGATATCAGAACTGGGCTAGAGAAGCGTTCTTTTAATCCCGAAGGACCGTCGGCATGGCCCATGTTCCGTTGGTCCCACGACGATAAGTATTTCGCCAGGATAGGAAACGACGTGCTGTCAATTTATGAAACGCCGTCGTTTGGACTTTTAGATAAGAAATCGATCAAAATTTCCGGTATTAGGGATTTTAATTGGTCGCCTACAGATAACGTTATAGCGTATTGGGTAGCTGAAAATAAGGATGTGCCCGCGAGGGTAACGCTGCTGGAAATTCCCAACAGGAATGAAATTAGAAACAAGAATTTGTTCAGCGTGGCGGACTGCAAGATCCATTGGCAGAAGTCTGGGGATTATTTGTGCGTTAAGGTCGACCGGTATTCTAAGGTATGTCACTTCTGGCATTACTGTGTTCAAATTTTATTGGCAGATACTGTTTTACAAATGGAAACTTCTTCCTGCGCAGGTTCGAAAAGAAAAGAATGAATTGAAATATTCCGGTATGTACTTCAACTTCGAAATCTTCCATATGCGAGAGAAAGCCATACCTGTGGATAGCGTTGAACTGAAAGAGCCTATCCAAGCTTTCGCGTGGGAACCCATCGGTTCCAAGTTTTCCATAATCCACGGAGAATCACCCAACATCAACGTAAGTTTTTATGGCGTCAGAATTGGTCAAACGCCGAATTTATTGAAGAAATTCGAGAAGCGGGCGTGCAACCACCTGTTCTGGTCACCCAACGGCCAGTATATTCTCTTGGCAGGCTTGGGCTCGAACGGAGGGGGCTCTTTGGAGTTCGTTGATACGAACGAATTTTTGATCATGTCGACGACTGATCATTTCCAGATGTCTGATGTGGAGTGGGATCCGACTGGTCGATATATTGTAACGGGAGTGTCGTTTTGGAAAACGAAAGTTGATACAGGTGGGTTTGCGAGTAATTTTCACCCTGAATACTTTCTGTTGGATGTTTATATTCTATACAGTTATACGCTCAGGGTAAATTATGTTTTGGTACCATCTGGTGTTTGAAAAGTGTTGTGGATACACCTTTTATGAAAAGTTGGTACTACATTGGTGTTCTTACGATTCGTCTCTTCACATCTCGAATTGTATTTTCTTAGGTTATTGGATCTGGTCTTTCCAAGGTAAGATTCTCAAGCGCGTTAACCTGGAGAAGTTCGCCCAGTTGCTGTGGAGGCCCCGTCTGCCAACTCTTCTTAGTGCCAAACAGCAGAAGGAAATTAAAAAGACCCTGAAGAAGTATTACGCGCAGTTTGAAAGTAAGGACCGCATGAGGCAGTCCAAAGCGTCCAAAGAGTTGATTGAGAAGAGGGCGGCGCTGATGGAGAAATTCTCTCAATATCGTACCAAGAGAATGAAGGAGTGGATGGAACAGAAGCAAAGAAGACTGGCACTTAGAAATAGTAAGCGACATTTTTTTTTATTACGCTTTTAAAGTGTTTCGTGGTGAGTTAAATTTCTTCCAGATATTGACACCGACGAGTTAGATAGCGACAGTAAAAATGTAGAAGAGGAAATTGTTGAATTCTTTATCAAGGAGGAAATCACCGTTATCGACTAGGACAGAGAGGATTTTGTGTTTTTTGTGCCCCGAGCGCAACAAACTGTGTAAGGGGTGCGCGTCAAGTAATAATACTAAATAAATTTGCTGCGAGGGATAGTTAAAAAAAATTTCGAACACTTCGTTGTTAAGAACTTTTCGTATTAAAGGTTTTGTCGTTGTAAGTTACTTTTTATTAATAGCGATTTTTTGTTTAATAGGTTCTCGGTTTTTATTTTATTTTATCTAGCGATGGTTTATTTAGGCTATTTTTTCAAACTGTGCTGTTGTATAGTTAGCGTCTTTAATAAAACATATTTCTTAATCATTTCGTGTTTCCTTTATGCAGTGATTCACAGTGATGACTAATTACGCGTTTTTCGGTAAGTATACCAAATTAAAGTCTGAAAATTTACTTGTTTAAAATATATTTTCTCGCAATTTTAAAGTCTGAAGGAATGCTCATTTTTGTTTATAAAAGCAAAGTACTTCAGTTTCCAATATTTAACCCAACTTGCATCTGCGCTGCGTAAGGGACAGATTTTGACAGCTGAGTTTGGAGGGCACACGTTGCATGCAAGATGCAACTGCATTGTTTTTATTTAAATGGTGTATAAAAGTAGGGAGTGACTACTGAACAGTCCGCCGGTCACTTCTAAACTTTGTTCCAGGACAGTCGACACAATATCAGTATAATGACGTTTAAGAACTTCGTTATTAAAACACATCGCCAACGATCTCGGTGGGTGTTCGGGTATAGTACAAAGCTGCCATTTTGTTCTCTTACGGCCACACGAGTTCTGCGCCCGCACGGGTCTGCATTTTTTGCTTGTTTCTACATCATCTTTTTGCCAAAAAATGCGTGTGTCTGGTGCGAAAGGCAAGTAAGGGTCTATTTTAAAAAAGCGTTCTCTCAGCTTTAGTTTTTTTCACACTTCCAAAATGCCAAATATAGGTTACATTCTGTAATGCGCAAGCGGCCGGACTGTGCAGTAGTGACTCCCATAAAAGTAAGGTTCTTCAAAACAAAAACCTAAAAGTGCTTTAAAAACACATTCTTTAATCAATTTCTGAATAACAGAAAATTCTTTTAATAACGTTCACCGCCATTCAATGTGTGCCCTCCAAACTGATGGCCTTGGAGAAATGACATTTCGCAGATACCTAATATTTTGCAGTGAAAAACGAAACGTTTATTTTCAAGGGAGTGACTACTGCATCGCCCGACGATTATATTAAATTTTGTTCCAACGCGGTCGGACGTGCGCATTACATAATATCAGTAAAATGACGTTGGCAAGCACCGCCAACGGTCTCGGTGAGTGCGAGTAAAGGAGGAAACACACTTGTATCATGTGAGCTCACATTATGGCAAAATTTACATTTAGAAACACACTAATATCACGTCACGTACCGCCTGCTTCATGTTTTCAAGTTCCTGCCGATTTTATAACTTGTCAATTTTCTATTTTAATAATTTAGTTACCTACAAAATGGAGTGTTGTAGTAGTAGTTCTGATTCAGAATGGGAGCAGGAGCTTGTTGTTGCTGCAACTTTTTTGGTTACAAATCAAATAAGATTAAATCGTGCATGGATGCACGAAATAAATCAAGAACGAAAAAATTTTGGAGAATTTCACCGTCTTGTACCTACAAGAGATCGAAAATCATCCGGATCGACTCCATATGTATTTTCGTATGAATAAGGACGAATTTGAATTTCTCTATGATTTGATTAAGGACAGTGTTTACACACAATTTAGTATACGCTCTCGCCAAGGATTTGCTCTGTAGTTCAATGCCTGTCGGGGCATTTGCCCGAGGAGTAGTTGCTTGAGCAAGTTCGGGTCGACTATTTTCGTTTTTATTTCTCGACATTGGAAATAATGTCTAAGAGTTGGTTCTCGCTTATCGATCTGGCCCGCTCGTGCTTATATGTTCAGATACTGTTTTGGTTTGTTCGCACACAGCTGCGCCGCACTGATGAGCTCCAACAAGAGCGAAATCATGATATGAGGTTGCTGTGTGCGAACAGTCCAGAATTGTTTTCTTTTCTATTCTCTTTAAAAAGGAAAATACCTGTACATACCTTAAATTTTCATGCCATTTCTTTCTAACCATGCCTCTCTTATGAGTTTATTTCTGTAATCTACGGATGCAACATTGTATAATGCGTCGTGTAGACGTACATGTTCAATTAAAAGTTCCTCTATTATAACAATAATAACCTTCAACCTTCTATCCGTTACATATTACATACCGCAAATTCATCTAGCACCTATAAAATCAGCTGATAAACAGTGTTTGCGCAGTCGCAGATTGTATGTGTGAGTTCACGTGAGGTAAAAATGTGTGGATTTCCACACATCGATGCCGTGAGGTCATGACAGTGAATTGTAACCGGCGTGAGCTCACGTGACATGATACCAGTGTGTTTCCTACGCATTTAAAACAATGCAAAATATCTAATCGCACTCCGTTTGCCTCATGCGAGCTCACTTGAGCTCACATTACGTGCCGTGACGTGATACAAGTGTGTTTCCCGCTTAACGAGTATCGTACGGAACTGCCGCTTTGTCTAGGTCTAGATGAGTTCTGCTCCCGTACAACTAATTGTCGGCATCGGACGGACGGCACGCAACGGAAAAACATTCTTAACATACATTTAAATTAGTCAACGCACACTTGTGCGGACCGCATTCAACGGATTTTTAAAATCCGGCGAGTATTCTGCAATGAGAATCAAAATGCGTTCGGTGCGTGCCGTCCGTCCGATGCCGATAATGTGCGCTAAGCTTAAATGGTCTGTTTCAAAAATGCGTTCTCTCGGCTTTAGTTTTGGGAGTGACTACTGAACAGTCCGACCGCATGCGCATTACAGAATCTTGGTTTAGTATAAAGGTGGTTGGCCATTACGCAGCTTTTGGGGGCCACTGGTATGGGACATACTGACGTCAATATGTGGAACTTTGGGGTGTTTTATCGGGAACTACTGTATTTTTTCTAAAATCGCCGGTTACCGTCAGCCGTCAACGGCCTAGCAACGGCATAGTAGGAATTTGCTGTCAAACTTTGTGGATGTTCTGTGATCAAAATTTTTGATTGCATTTGAATGTTGTTTTGCTCCAGTGTGAGAATAAATTATGGGAAAATCAAAAGAATAACATACCTGAAAGCGTAAATTACAATTTAAATAGTATTTGGAATAGAAATTGAAAATTTGTGACCAGATCATGAACTTTGAAATTGAAACTTCAAGAAATCTGGAAATCTGATGTGGAAATTAGCCGTTTTGCAGTCGACACCTATTTGGGCACTACGTGAAAACCAAAATAGTTCATGCAAGAACACTTTCGTGTTCAAACACTTTATACCTATTAACGAAAAACTTGGGAATTATTTATTTAATGGCAATTAACTGACGTTGCTAAATTAACATATTGGCAGTGTCACAAAGCGAAAAGAATCCGTCACTCCTGACTACAGAGGTTCTCAACAAGTTTGTTGACATGCGCAGAAGGCGACGAAAATCGGTTCTCGGAGTGTCGAATACATACTATACTTGAGCCGCCCAACAGACGGAGTGGTTACCCTGCAAAAACGTGCTCTAGGCGGGACCATTATCAATTTAGGACAACCGAACCGCAGTGAAGTGCTTTCTTTAGACCCAACAAAGTCGCATCACTCCAATTCGGTCGTCATAAATTACTATTGGCCCCACTAGAGCACGTTTTTGCAGGGTAATCACTCCGTCTGTTGGGTGGCCCAAGTATAATATACAGGGTGGTCCAGTTTATATCATCAGAATTTCACCAGCCGAAAGTTTATCAAAAAATAAAGGTAGTTTGTCTAATAAAACATAGTTGAATTTTACTTACTTTTTGATGTACAGGGCGTTAAAGAAAATAAATTATTTGGTAATAATTTGCTATAAATCAATAATAAAAAAGGTAGCCTCCTGAAATTTTGCATAGATCATTTCTTTTGTATTCTCTATTAAATAGTGGTTGTAATTATTTTACTTAGAACACAGAGGCGTGCGTACGGGTTTCACCAAAAATACTTTATTTAATAAATCGTACGCCACTGTTTTTTTAGAACACCAAATACAGAGACGATTTCTCATTCAATTTAGAAACCCTTTTGTAATTTACAATTTTTTGATAACTCAACTTAAAACAAAAAAAAACATTAAAAAGCATTCTGAATTCTAAGTAGTTCCTTCCACGTAGGCACTGGAGTCGCATAGACGGTGTTTTTAAGATAACCCCACAGATAAAAATCTAAAGGCTACCCTTTTTTATTATTGATTTGTAGCAAATTATATAAAACAATGGATTTTCTTTAACACCCTGTACATCAAAAAGGAAGCAAAATTAGACCACATCTTATTAGACAAACTACCTTTATTTTTTAATAAACTTTCGGCTGGTAAAATCCTGATGATATAAACTGGACCACCCTGTATACTAAACCAAGTTACAGAATGTAACCTATATTTGGCATTTTGGAAGTGTAAAAAAACTAAAGCTGAGAGAACGCTTTTTTAAAATAGACCCTTACTTGCCCTTTCGCACCAGACACGCGCATTTTTTGGCAAAAAATTTAAACCTTAACTATCTCGTAAACTACCTTAAAGCAAACCGCCAGATTGACAGATGATTAAAATTAAAACAAGGGAGTTGTCAAAAACTCAAACTAGTGACATAGCGCGTAATTCAAATTTGTAAGAATATCACCTGCTTTATTCTTAAAAAATTAAAATTCCAGGTTCAGAAACTTGATTCTTGAAATCGATCTTCTTCGAGTACCTTATTTTAGACAACTCATTAAAACATTTCCGCCTAACCTTTTGATTTTCTCGTAGAAATGTTAATTTATGTTTGAAGAATTTGGTAAATAAACCATTTCATTTTCATTTTCATTTCACTTCCATAAGATCCTATAATAAAATCAAGGCCCTGCTGTTGTGCGCGCCTCTGGTATGAAACGCGGAACTTCAAATACAGCTGGAAAACATGACCAACTTTATGGCTCTCGTTTACAAACCTCTCCTATAGGTAACCATAGGTACCATATAAACCTACAACATTTCTATAGAAATGCAGAAAAGCATTTAAAATCTTTAAATTTTACACTTTCCACGCAATTAAATTATGATGAGTTAATGTTTGCAGGTAATATCCCATACAGTTTCAAGATTCGCAAACACCCGTGAAGGGCACATTTCGCGCTTCGACCTTGTTTTTACAATATTTGAAATGAATACCTACATTATTTGTATACATGCTCTCAATACCCTATTTTTTTGTTAATAAAATTACAATAAACGTGTACTTCAAGTATGGGGGATAATTAGACAAATAATCCGTATAAAAAGTATGTAATTATGTAACACGAGTTACCTTGTACGCGATGTAAACAATGTGATTCACGGAAGCAGACGAATTGATGCACCTTCACTTTTAAGAAACAGAACTGGTTGTGTACAGGCATAGACTCTAGCGATATTTTTGCAACATTTTCAAAGATCTTCAAACTTTTCAAACTGATGGGAATATTAGATAATTATGGAAAGTCTCGCAAGAAAATTTCCATGACAATAACAGTCTTTAAAACATCAAACGAGGCATGCAATACAAGGAGACATTGTCTCTAAAATTATGAAATTTAAATATCGCCTACATAAAGTGCATACAATATTTTTTAATGTACCTACCTATAGTCAACGGTTGCCTATTGTTCCAATTTATTGCGTTGACCTAATGAAGTAAACGACTAAAGAAAATACAAACAAAACGAATAGTGTTTGAAACAACAATGCTATATAAAATTCTTAAATTAGGAAATAAATTTGGTGCTAAGAATAATGCAGCAGACACTTATTAGGATCAAATAATTAATTCCAATTGTTCACCTACTGGGCGAGTATAGATTTTTAGTTCAATCAATTACTTAATTTGCGTGTCTCCAGTAGATGACTTTGTGAAATAACATCCGCAAAGGCGTGGCAGATTTCCCTGTTTGAAAAAAATAAGTACTTATATCAACCAAAGAACACTCGCAGTATTTGACGTAATACGTACATGAGGTGGAAGACAAGTTGAAACAGTTTTGGGAAGAGATGAGAAGAGTAGGAAGTTTACATTTGACACACCGTATTTTGCAATTTTGGGCTAATACAGGAGTCTGTAAATTTCGTCATTTTAATCAGGATGTGTCAATCACAGTGGGACGCCCGGTATAATTGAATGTGTTTCACAAATACTTACGTGCTAAAATAAATTAACCTTCTTCAAGTTCAACGAAAATTTTATGTATTCAGGAGGACCAATTTTCCGCGTACTTTTCGGCATTTTCGTTAATTTTATTAGTTGCCTACTAGAAGCTGCCCGTTCGAAGTTGGGCCGCGAGTAACGCAACCATACACCAAACGTATGTTTGGTTTATGAACGCAACTCTGAATTGTTGATTGTTGGGTCGAAATTTGACTTCAAAAGTTGACTCGTACAACCTGTCTCTCGCCAAGCGTGGTGGGCGAGGCAAAAGAGTAGTTCGTCTGGGCCCGGCGCGAATACTGGACGTCCGCAGTGCATTCGAGCCAGAAATTTAATCCACGTATTTCTACAGGTGTGCTTAATTTTTGTGTCGATGTTAATTGTTGGTTACTGCACCCACCACTGAGATTAGTTATTTCACAGGAATTTGTTATAACTTCAGGTGAGTTGAATTGTGAAACTTTATTTATCAGATCCTTTTAATAAATTCTTGGGTAATGCAATAGTGTAATTGGAGGAATTACGATCTATTAGCAGTGACGAATACTCCTCTCCGGTTACACATACTGTTCACCTATCAACAACATTTGCATAAAAAAATTGTATGAATCGTCGAGAAAATTATTAACGTTTTATAATAAATTAATGTTGGTGATGATGTCACTGAAGTTGATTAGCTGTGTCGGTAAGCATTGGCAAAACTTCGGCTAAAATTTTAGCAGGCTTTTGGCTTGTTTGGGATAATTGTAAACAGCGAACAATATTCTTAAATCTTGCAAAGATTATGTCACAAAGCTGTTGTAGTATACCCTACGTCTTGAATGAATCCATACCCCTGAAGATGCTGACGTTATTAGCGAAACATGCGTCGAGTTTATTAAAAATTAAATTGGCCCAGTATACAAACTTCCTGTAGATATTGTGTATTATTAACTCCCAAAAACGCAATCACGAAATCAGCTAATAACATCCCTTACAGACATGAGTCACCCCCGTACGCTATACAAGAGTTTTTATTGACCGTCTATGCAAGGGGGGATTCGAAATTAGGCACGCTAATTTCTTTCAAACACGCAAAATCACAATCCTCGGTGATGTCGGCGTTTTGTTTTTTGTCTATTCGAATACCTGACGTTGACTTACGCAAAAGATTGCGTAATCTCATCCTAAGCCAACGCTAGCGTTAAACCGGGTCATGCAGCTAGCACTTTAAACTTTTAGAAGAGGCAGAGAACCGCAGCACTTTCCCGTGAAAAAGTTCAACACCGAAATACAAACTACCGTTGCAATGGCGTGAAAAAGTCGCCATTATTGTTACGGTTATTATAGTAGCGTGGTGCAGGACCGGTATCTGCATAGTTCCATAAGTTGTCACCTCGTTTACGGTTACCTACTTTTTGTTTATAGTTATTTCCTAGAACAATTTGCAGGTACAGCGAACAATAATTATTGATAATCTTGTTCAAGTTTACGTGTATATCACGCTGCATTGCATTACGATAATATATCAAGTTTCAGCTCCCCCTTGCGACAGGAGAGTTTAATTTTTTAACATAAATGCTACTTATTTATACAGCATTGTTATGAAAATTACAAAAATTTCATTTAATTGCACCATAAAAATAAAAACATTTATTTATAACCTCGACAGCTAAATTTAAATTTATAGTTTCGTTTTCTATGCGTGCACCAACAACAGTTATTATATGCCCTCCGTTCCGCGTAGATGAATACAAACTATCAAGTTATAGGTAGGTACACACCTAGAACCATCTTGTTATTAAGCAGTTCGGTACCCACGAACCTGCCTGAACGGTAAATAACCGAATCTGTGTCACCGCAGTTTGAAATGGACAATGAGCACTTTTTAAGCACACAAAACTAGAGAAAGTCTTACTAGAAATAAGTACCTACCAAGCAAAATCGCTAGAGTCAACATCGGACAAGCCAAAAAGTTCACACTTGCGTATGGGCACGTCCATTATTTGTTCTAGGATTCGTTACTTGTTTGTATTCGTCTAAAAAATTGGCGATTGGGTGTAAAAGTAGTCCTCACCTTTCTTCATATTAACATAATTTGATAATTAGCTACTTGAATAGGTTGACAAGGGTCAGTAAGAGAAAGAGTGTGAACTAGACTAGTGGTTAAGTGGGGCATGTTTCATAAAACTAAGCCTTCGTGCCTCAGAAGGTATACCACCATACTATATCTATCCTATTTCTTACTGTCTTCCATCAATTTCGCTTTTCTCCAACTCTTTCTAATACCTCTCTGTTGCTAACCTTATCTATCCACGGTATTTTCATCATTACTCGTAAAGCTAGAATGACCTCACGCGTTCCCCTATTTCTTCTAAATCCGAACTGATCTCCTAATATTTCTGCCGCACTTTTCTCCATCCTTCTTTGCACAATTCTAGTTAAAATTTTTGACTGATCGTTCTAAAATTTTCACACCTATCTGCGCCTTTCCTTTTTGGCAAAGCTGCTATGACGTTCCGTTTGTAATCTTCTGGAATCTCGCCTGTCAGGTATATGCGACTAACTAGTTTAAATAAACGATCTATTACGTCTTGACCTGCGCACTTTAAGATTTCTGCCTGCAAGCCATCTATACCTGGTGCTTTATTGTTTCTTAAACTTTTTAGTGCTAGCTCAAACTCTTCTTTCATTATAAGACACCCTGGGTTGCCCCCCTCTACACTGCTTTCCCTTTCTAATATATCTCAATATCTCCTACTTCTTGTCCGGCATATAAGTTTCCCAAATATTCTTTCCATCTATCTGCCTTCTCCCCGCTTTCGATTAGGATATCTCCTTCCTCATTACTAATGTTTTTGACAGAATTTAACGATATTATTTCGCAGCAGGTTGATGTTCGAGAATTCTTGCTACAATTCAAGCAACTAACTTTAATGGTTAATTAGGTAATTTGTTTTTAAGTGGGGACCACGCATTCTTTATTTTTAAATTTTCTTCACTTCTTAACCATTTATTTCCGAATTTTTAGCCAAGCCGGGAGTAATTTTAATAATCGCTAATCACTGTTTGAGGGAACGCATAGAGAATATCGTATATGATGTAATAATAGCTCAAGTGTATCTTGCACCATCAAGAATTAGGAAAAATGGAGTCATCATCATAAGGTTCTCAGTCCGAAGACTGGTTGGATGCGTACCTCCACTCTTTTCTATATCCTGAGCTAACCTACGCATTTCCCTAAAAGTAGAACATCCTACATCCCTAACTATTTGAGAGCAGCAGTCTAATCTAGGCCTACCCCTACCTCTTTTTATTCCTATCTCTGACTCTAGTATGTCGCGAACTATTCCTTCGTGTCTTAGAAGGTGTCCTACCATCCTATCTCTCCTACTCTTTATTGTCTTCCATACCTTTCGCTTTTCCCCAACTCTTTCTAATACTTCCCTATTGCTAACCTTATCTATCCACGGTATCCTCATCATGCGCCTGTAGCACCACATTTCAAACGCTTCTACTCTTTTTCGATCCGCTTCCCCTATTGTCCAAGTTTCGCACACGTATAATGGCGTACTCCATACATACGACTTTAAGAGTCTCTTCCTAGTCTCAATATTAACCGTTCTCGAACATAACAGTTGTTTCTTTCTGTTAAACGCAACTCGGCCCTGCGCTATTCTTTGTTTTATATCTTTAGTGCTCTTATACCGTCTTGAGTTATTTTACTTCCTAAATAGCAGAAATCCGTGACCTCCTCTATCTTCTCATTTCCTATTTGTATGTCAACTTTAGTTCTATTTTCACATCCCCTACATACCAAAATTTTAGTTTTCTTTTTATTGACTTTCATGCCATAGCCCTGTGTCAGAACTGCTTCCATTTCATTCAAAGCCGCTCCTAATTCTTTTTTGCTAGATGCTAACACTGCTATATCATCCGCAAATCTGAGCATGTTAATAGTTTGACCCTGTACGTTAATCCCTGAGGCTGTTCTGTCCTTAACAATATTAATAGCATCTTCGATATATAAGTTGAAAACTAGAGGTGACAATGCACATCCCTGTCTCACTCCCTTCCGGATATCTACTTCCCTTCGTTCCTGCTCACATTCTATAACTGCCTTTTGCTCTTCGTAGAGATTATGTATTATTCTTCTGTCCCTATATTTCATCCCTACCTTTCTCAGCACTTCGAACATCTTCCCCCATTTTATGTTGTCGAAGGCCTTTTCTAAATCTACAAATCCTATATAGACGCTCTTTCTCGTTTCTATCGTTTTTTCTATAATTACTCGTAAAGCTAGAATGGCCTCGCGCGTTCCTCTATTTCGTCTAAATCCGAACTGATCTTCTCCTAATATTTCTTCCGCCTTTTTCTCCATCCTTCTTTGCACAATTCTAGTTAAAATTTTTGACGCATGGGAAGTTAAACGGATGGTTCTGAAATTTTCGCACCTATCCGCGCCTTTCCTTTTTGGCAAAGCTACCATGATGTTCCGTTTGTAATCCTCTGGAATCTCGCTTGTCAGGTATATGCAACTAACTAATTTAAATAAACGATCTATTACCTCTTGACCTGCGCACTTTAAGATTTCTGCCTGCAAGCCATCTATACCTGGCGCTTTATTATTCCTTAAACTTTTTAGTGCTAGGTCAAACTCTTCTCTCATTATAGGATTCCCTAGGTTATCCCCCTCTACACTGCTTTCGCTTTCTAATATATCTGTCCCGCATATAAGTTTCCTAAATATTCTTTCCACCTATCTGCCTTCTCCCCGCTTTCGATTAGGATATCTCCTGCCTCATTCCTAATGCTTTTGGTACTAGATCCAATTTCTCTAAAATTTCTCCTAATTATTTTATATGCTTCATCAGTCTTTCCTACTTCGAACTTATTTTCCACTTCTTTGCACTTATTATCGATCCATTGCTCTTTCGCTTTCCTACATTTCCGAATAATTTCCCACTTGATCGCCTTATATCTTTGTTTCCCTATTTCATCTAACCTATTTTTATATTTTCGCCTTTCCTCTATTAGACTCACAATATGTTTTGTTATCCAGGGTTTCCTACTTTCATTCCGTTTATGACCCAAAATATCCCTAGCTGAGGAAAAAACGAAGCGGAAGAAGGTATCTTGACCCAGAGAAACTAAAAGATGATGATACGCGCGATAAGTTCGAGAAAAAGACAAACGAAGTACTAAAGGGCGCGGGCGAAAATATTGTTAGGGACATAGAGGAAGAAAAATGGAGTAGGCAGCATAAAATTCAATTTTTTGCTCAAAACCTAGCGGCTTTCGTAAACTTTTTGCTATTATCTTTACTGCCTATAGCCATTAGAGAAATATTTATAGTTTAATGAATTTCAAAATTGTGTAAACACCGGTGCTTTGTAGGTCAACTTGCATTGCAGCTGAATTAATACCTGTTCGCTTTTTTATTGTTGCGGTGGCGATAGCTGTAAAAATTGCAATAACATTGACCTACCTAAACAACTATTATAAATTGTCTTTATGAATAAATGGACTTAACAATAGCTTAACAATAGCTCAATTGTTGACAAGTTTGGCAGAAATTTAAGTTTTTTTTATATTGGATTTTTATTGAGTCTTCTGTTTCGGATCGCCGGTTTTTTACCGTCTGTTTGATCGTAAAAATATTTACTGTATTTTAATGTGGTAACACGCAATTTATGAGTTGTATTTGAGAATTACCCAAAACAGCTAAACCTAGCTTGTATGTTAATATCGGAAACATTTTAATACACCAATTTATGCAGGTGCTGAAGGTGCTGACTTTGTCAGCGAAACGCGTTATGCTATTACTGTTATACCTACTCGTAATTGCAGCTGTATAATTTTGATTAACTCAACTGTTATTTTTCTTTCTTTTAATTAAAAAAACCTATCTTTAGAAAACGTTTTCTTAATTCTCGAAAATAGAAACTCTGAACTTGTGAAAGAGCATATTGCTACAAACTTAAAACCAATAAATGCTATTAACATTTAGCTTCATTACGGACACTCGACCTTGTTTAATAATTTAAGCCAACCTGTCTTCCTGTCTTCCAACTTGAAATTTTCTTTGTATTATTAGATGCATCATCGCGATGGAATGTCAAAATCTACCACGCACTTAGATAATTGGATACACTGAAATACTTGTTAATTCACCCCCTAACATTATCGATTATCTGTTTAAATAACAAATAAGGGTGGATCAAACTATATACGCACAGCAATTATGGTCCCTAATACAACTTCATTACGTTCTTATATCCAAGATTATTCGTTTATATATATATTTTTTTTTTATTTTTATTATTGCTTTACTGATTGTCAAATACCACTCTTAAATAATACAACCAACAAATAGTATAAAAGGTATGTATTGCAAATAACAGATTTAGTCAATTGTATCAAGAAATGGCAGGTATAGAAATAGTAATAAAACAAAACTCAACATTACAATAAATTATGGCAAACAATTATACAATAAATATATTATAAATTACCATTGCATCATTACTTTATATATCAACCAAAAATACTCAAAACTGTGACCTAATACACAAAATATATATACGTATATTATATCGTATCTTATAAAGAACACACTCGAGTAGTAGGAGTAAAAGAGAAATGTCTAACACAAGGCTGCTCCAGCCATCATCTTTTCGGCACAATAGTGCGGAAACTGAACCCCCGCCAACAAGATGTCGGCGAACTGCTGCAAAAAGGAAAAGAAAAAAACATCAATTATACAACCCAGAATCTATATACATTTTACAACGTAAAGCAGAAAGAAAGAAGTAAATCTCACTGAAAGATTGCTATAAACGAAAATAACAACTGTTAAAGCGTGACCAAATAAAGCACATGACCCAAAAGTAAATAATTTTTGCAGATAAAAATATATAAATTTATAAAATTTAGATCGCTTAAAGCATGTGTTCATTATCTGATATTTCCATGAGTAATTTAGCATGTGGGTGCATTGTCATTTATTTCTTATTATTCTATCTATTTATTTGTTAACAAGTGATATGAACAGATTAAAAAAAATGAAATTCCATAAATGTTACAATTTGTTCTGCTCATTTGTGATATATTTACAGATTATGTTGATGCTGACATATTCTATAATTAGGACCTTAATGGCGACGAAAATAGTTCAAACAAAGGGGCGGAAGATGAGTAAAATACTTACGCTTAACGCCGGCAGGCATACGCATATGGGAAAGATTAGAATGTACCATCCAGCGCAGAACCCAGCCACGAAAAATGAGATGAAAATTAAAATTAGTAGCCAAAGTAGAGAGTTGATAGGGTTTGCCATCTGTAATAAAAAAAATAATTCTTTAAATATAAAGTGATCATATTTTCATTTACGATATTTCTTACAAAATGCACATGCGTTCAGTTACAAACGTTCCAGAGAACTTTATCTCAATAAATCGTATCTTCAGTCATTTTTGACAACTCTTATTTTAAAAACGGCAATATTTAAACAACAGGCTCTTCCACAAACAGATATTATATCTCTTGTTGGACATACAGGAAAATTCTGAAACTTATGCATGGACTTACCTACAAACGTCGCCCGAAAAAAGCTGGCACCATAGAAATGAATTACATATTTTCTTATTTTTTTGTGTGATTTTAGAAACTCCGTTTAATAAAAAGTGAAATTCACTAATAACGTTTTAATGTTTTCATGATTCGAAACAATCCAACAGCTTATACGATAAATATAATGTGGGAATTAGTTCAAAACGTCAATTTTTCGAAATTCAAATACATAAGGCCCCTAGATAAGTTAATAAGAGTAGATAAGGCCCCTAGATAAGATATTTTTTTAAATAATTTAGTATACCTATCGGAAATGCCAAGCCATCTTGAGTCCGTCACTTTTTTAGTATAACTTTCTTCTGCTTCTGCGCATGACGTCATGTTAGGTGCAATGTAACGAGTATTGTGATTTATTCATTTCTTATTATTTCCCAAAGGACTTGTACCTTGACGCAGTTCTAGTAATACTGGGACGGGTGGGATGGCTTGCGCGCGTCAATGATATAAAGAGCCGAACCATAGGTTTAACCATATTGGAGGGGTTCTTATTTGAGAAGCCAGACTAAATCAAGTCCCTGGAAGGGGGCAGCAGCTCTTTCAGTAATCATAGTGGCAGAGATCGTGAGGGTTGGTATGGCACTGTGATACACACTACTGCGATGTGGAAGGCAACGGGAAACCACCACATTATTTTATCCCTAGTACAGCGTACTTTAATTTATGATGATGGCACCTTCTGGAGTAAAATATTCCGGAGGTAAAATAGTCGTAGGACAGAGTGTAGAAAATTTCTTACAGCAAAGTGACAGGGTAGTTATGGTTAGGTTAGATTCGAAACCTGTAAAAACAGTAATAATACAGGTATATATGCCCACTTCTAACTATAGTGACGAGGCCGTAGAGGCAGTTTATAGTGATATTGAATATGTGCTAGATTTTGTGAGAGGGCACGAAAATTTAATAATTACAGGAGATTTCAATGCAGTCGTAGGCTCAGGGCGAGAGGGCGGAATAGTTGGCCCCTTTGGATTAGGCAATAGGAACGATAGGGGAGTTAGACTGATAGAGTTCTGCGATAAACATAACTTAACGGTCGCGAACACTCTATTTCACCATCATGTTAGGAGATGCTATACGTGGAAGATGCCAGGAGACTTAGGGAGATATCAAATAGATTACATTCTCGTTAGGCAAAGATTTAGAAATCAAGTTAGGGATTGCAGAAGTTATCCAGGAGCAGATATAGATAGTGATCACAACATAGTCGTTATGAAAGCCAATCTTAAATTTAAGATTTTGAAAAAAAGAAGCGGAAGAAGGTATCTTGACCCAGAGAAACTAAAAGATGATGATATGCGCAATAAGTTCGAGAAAAAGACAAACGAAGCACTAAAGGGCACGGGTGGAAATATTGTTAGGGACATAGATGCAGAATGGAATTGCATTAAAAATAGTTTAGTTTCCTCAGCTAGGGATATTTTGGGTCATAAACAGAATGAAAGTAGGAAACCCTGGATAACAAAACATATTGTGAGTCTAATAGAGGAAAGGCGAAAATATAAAAATAGGTTAGATGAAACAGGGAAACAAAGATATAAGGCGATCAAGTGGGAAATTATTCGGAAATGTAGGAAAGCGAAAGAGCAATGGATCGATAATAAATGCAAAGAAGTGGAAGATAAATTCGAAGTAGGAAAGACTGATGAAGCATATAAAATAATTAGGAGAAATTTTAGAGAAATTGGATCTAGTACCAAAAACATTAGAAATGAGGCAGGAGATATCCTAATCGGAAGTGGGGAGAAGGCAGATAGGTGGAAAGAATATTTAGGAAACTTATATGCGGGACAGGAAGTGCAAGATATATTAGAAAGCGAAAGCAGTGTAGAGGAGGATAACCTAGGGAGTCCTATAATGAGAGAAGAGTTTGAGATAGCACTAAAAAGTTTAAGGAATAATAAAGCACCAGGTATAGATGGCTTGCAGGCAGAAATCTTAAAGTGCGCAGGTCAAGAGGTAATAGATCGTTTATTTAAATTAGTTAGTCGCATATACCTGACAGGCGAGATTCCAGAAGATTACAAACGGAACATCATAGTAGCTTTGCCAAAAAGAAAAGGCGCGGATAGATGCGAAAATTTTAGAACTATCAGTTTAACTTCCCATGCGTCAAAAATTTTAACTAGAATTGTGCAAAGAAGGATGGAGAAAAAGGCGGAAGAAATATTAGGAGAAGATCAGTTCGGATTTAGACGAAATAGAGGAACGCGCGAGGCCATTCTAGCTTTACGAGTAATTATAGAAAAAACGATAGAAAAGAGAAAGAGCGTCTATATAGGATTTGTAGATTTAGAAAAAGCCTTCGACAACGTAAAATGGGGGAAGATGTTCGAAGTGCTGAGAAAGGTAGGGATGAAATACAGGGACAGAAGAATAATACATAATCTCTACAAAGAGCAAAAGGCAGTTATAGAATGTGAGCAGGAACAAAGGGAAGTAGATATCCGGAAGGGAGTGAGACAGGGATGTGCATTGTCACCTCTAGTTTTCAACTTATATATCGAAGATGCGATTAATATTGTTAAGGAAAGAACAGCCTCAGGGATCAATGTACAGGGCCAAACTATTAACATGCTCAGATTTGCGGATGATATAGCAGTGTTAGCATCTAGCAAAGAAGAATTAGGAGCGGCTTTGAATGAAATGGAAGCAGTTTTGACACAGGGCTTCGGCATGAAAATCAATAAAAAGAAAACTAAAATTTTGGTATGTAGGGGATGTGAAAATAGAACTAAAATGGAAATACAAATTGGAAATGAGAAGATAGAGGAGGTCGCGGATTTCTGCTACTTAGGAAGTAAAATAACTCAAGACGGTAGGAGCACTAAAGATATAAAACAAAGAATGGCGCAGGGCCGAGTTGCATTTAACAAAAAGAAACAACTGTTATGCTCGAGAACGGTTAATATAGAGACTAGGAAGAGACTCGTATGTATGGAGTACGGCATTATACGGGTGCGAAACTTGGACAATAGGAGAAGCGGATAGAAAAAGAGTAGAAGCGTTTGAAATTAGGGTTTCGCACAAGACCAAGAAAAGTCTTGGTCTTGTCTTGTCTTGGTCTTGAATTCGAGACCAATACCAAGACCAAGACTAACATAAATGATCCAAGACCAATACCAAGACTTAACCTCCAAGACCAAGAGTCTTGGAGCAAGAGTCTTGGAAAAGTCTTGGTCTTGATATTTTAAAATTTGTTATTTTTTAATTTATTAAAAAATTAATTAGAACAACTGCAATTAAATTTAAGGAATACAATTTTCTAGGCAATAAGTAAATATAATAATTAGGAAACTACAAAGATATTATAATATTTATTGTTCAAAAACTAAAATATAAATAAAAGCAAAACACTAACACCATGGCATCATTGCGGTCGCACAGCACGGATAAGTGTTTCCCGCGAATCTCTGTTTCGCACTGTACGTCATGCGCGAGAGGTGACAAAATTGGGCTGCCTACCGAGCATACTATACAATATCCTTATACTATAATCTGTACTAGAATAAATGAGATAAGTTTTATCGGAAGTAAGTACATTTCAGATGTCGGATAATTTTTTAGAGCTTTCAGTTTGGTTTTTGAATTAAGTTTATTATATTACATCTTAACACAAAATATCAATTTTAGTACAGCCATGAACTAAATACAAAAAATTTGTAGTGAGTCAAGTGAACAAAAAATTATGAAATTATGCAAATATGAAATAGAATTCTTATTTTTGAACTATCTTCCCTTAAGTGGGTGTGGAAACATTGAAATTCATAAATTTCTCATACTCTGATAAAAACCAAACAAGACCAAGAAAAAACAATACCAAGACCAAGACTTATGTGGTTCTCGTCTTGGTCTTGGGTGTCAAGACCAAGACCGAGACCAAGCCCAACACGATGATGCAAGACCAATACCAAGACTGGTGTAAGTCTCGTCTTGTCTTGGTCTTGCGAAGCCCTATTTGAAATGTGGTGCTACAGACGCATGATGAAGATACCGTGGATAGATAAGGTTAGCAATAGGGAAGTATTAGAAAGAGTTGGGGAAAAGCGAAAGGTATGGAAAACAATAAAGAGTAGGAGAGATAGGATGGTAGGACACCTTCTAAGACACGAAGGAATAGTTCGTGACATACTAGAGTCAGAGATAGGAATAAAAGGAGGTAGGGGTAGGCCTAGATTAGACTACTGCTCTCAAATAGTTAGGGATGTAGGATGTTCTACTTTTAGGGAAATGCGTAGGTTAGCTCAGGATAGAAAAGAATGGAGGTACGCGTCCAACCAGTCTTCGGACTGAGAACCTTATGATGATGATATTATTTCACTGAATATCTATGAGAATTATATTAACGTTAAATTTATGGTACGTTCAAGAGCATAAAGTGAGCACTACTTTTTCAAACATTGGGAGCTACGTATTTTACTGCACTTGGTAATATCAAAACAATATCAACACCAATATTATTTTACGATGCATTATGGAACATTTCCATAATTTTCCGAAAGTAGCACTTAAGCTATTTTATGCTCACCTATGAACAAAAAGTATGTTAGTTGATATATAAAAGAGAACAACAGAGTTAGGTATAATGTGTATAAAAATAAAACCCTTATTAATTTGTTATTTTCCTAGTAAATAGGAGCAGATCTTTGACTTTTGTTGTAATATTTCCCTTTGTAAAATTGTGTATCACACTGTAGAATATTTATAAGTATGCATGTATGTACAATACAAACGTAAATCCTAATTTTCGCACTACTACATTAATAAATTACAAAACTGCACGGCATTCGAAAATCTACGCTAATTTGTTATAAAACCACGCGAGGAATTAAATCAAAAATCATTTCTAAATTTAGAGAGGCAGCTCTCGAAGAATTTTTCAGTAAAAGGTAAGTATGCCTTATCTTTATAACTATAAGTTTAAGATAAGTGAATAGCAATTAAATCATATCCCAAAATTGCGATCATCGATATTTCGAAAATTTCTGGTGCGACAGAAACGGTATTACAGGAAAATTTCAAACCTTCATGCATCAAAACTGGAAAAGTACCGTAAAAAGGTCAAAATTTTCGTTTTACATAAAAATGTAGAACGTTATAATTGAATCCTTGAATAATTAGCAGCATACTCTTAATTCGCAATAATTTGTCAATCAATTAACTACACCGAGTGTGTACAAATAAAATAACAATATACTGAGTTGAGCTAGCTGTACTAAAATTTGTTTTTTGACCTAAAAATTCCTTCATAGTGGGCACCTTCATTTATGTATTAATGGTGATAATAAGGACTTTAAATGGAACGTAAATAGAAAGACCACTGCTTAGATCGAAAATAGAAACTGTTTATTCAAATCGCAGACTTGAAGGAATTAAAAAATTAACGATTCAGCTATACTTTCTTAATTTCAATCAAGTTAATAGTAAAAACTGATTTTTTATTGTCATTTTCTGTGCATGCATACAAATTTATGACTGATGATAAAATTTTTACTGTAAAAACAATACTGTCTGTTTCCTGATCCAACAGAGAATTGTTGATAAACAACTTTCTGCATAACTGTGACACAAATGATAAATAAACTGATGTGCCACATTTTGTGACTATTTCTGTATCTATTGAGTTTTGTCTTTTTCTGACAATAATATTAAATAAGATGAAATACAACGATTAGCAAGTTAATGTTACAATATGAAAAACAAACAAGTTAAATTCAATTAATATCGATGACGTGATCACCAATTACAATTACTCCTACTTATTTATTAAGAATGTTGATAATTATACTAATTTTAATTTACTTTTCTTTAGTTTTGTACCAAAACAATTTTAGTAAATGAAATAAAAATACATACATATAAATTTCAAAACCACACCTAAGATCTAAGAATTTCTTTACTCAGAAAACGAACTGACGGAGAATTTTGAAAGACAAACACAGAACTGTCACTAAACAAATCACCCATTCATTCATCCGAAGACAGCCTGTAATTATGCAATTACGTGCAATTGAAGAAACTTAAAAACAACTTCGAGTAAACCACATGTGCATTTTGACCGCGGTCCTAAAAGATGGCGCCAAAAGGCATTATTATTACGAAACAGAAAATTGGCTTACCTTGAGAAAGTAACTTTTTTTTCTTTTTTTAGAGAAGCGTTTTGTTTATTTGGTACGCGCACGGTTGACTTTGTGAGGAGCTGAGAACGAAACACGCGCGTAAGGATGGGGCGTTAACGTATAGCTGAGCCGTTATGTCAGGAACAGGTTTGAGACCGCTAGATAAGAGATGGGTAGGCGTCCTATTACTTCTTTTTTTTGAAACTGTCACTAAATTTAGGACCGATGTGCGCGACTTCCGATTGAGATTTTATTCTGTCAGGATACGTGCTTTAAGTACTGAGCTGACGGTGAATAATAACGTACGTTGTCGTTAAGTGTCGGTACTCTACTATTCGGATGCAAATGTGTGTTCTCCGAATATCGCTAACAGGTTAACAACGAGATTAGATTAAAAATGTTGGAGATTTTTCGGGTTACGTAATAGATCAAGGGAACTTATTATTTACGAGATATAGTAAATCTATTGTACCTACATTTATAAGTAGGTAGGTATACGAGAAACGTACCCACTTACCTACTTACCAATCTTATGTGCTTTTTTTGTTACATTTTTGTTTGTATGTTCGTCTCCTTCTTCCACTTTTCTTCCCTCTATGGGTTCATCGTCTTGGAGACTCCTTCTCAAGAAATTTCCCCGTCCAGGAACCACATAAAATTTAGGTACACTGCTGAACAAAAGAAAACGGGACACATGTTTTTATTTTTATTCTGAGGCCCTATAACATTTTTATGCAACTTAACTCATTTGTAAACGTCAACCTTATACATTTTCCAGACAATGCGCCCCGAAATTTGTTCACAAATAGTTGCTTTAAGCCACGATGGCCGAAGTGTGCGGCATATTGCTCAAGTGCTGAAAATACCCCGTTACACAGTGCAAAATGCACCCTTGCGATTTCGTGAAACTCATGGATGTGCAAGGAAGGTCGGGTCTGGTCGTCCACGGACTACAAACCATCAAGATGACCGTTTTCTCCATATTGCGATCGAGCTTTGCCATCACCTATTCTTGGTGGACGGTTAACCGATGTTCGAGGAGTACCAGTTTCAGCCAGAACAGTTTGAAGAAGGCTAAACGAATATGGTTTGACTTCAAGAAGCCAGCTACGGGTCCCCTGTTGACCGTAGAACATCGCAGAGCACGACTTGCGTTTGCACGGCAATACGTAAATTGGAACGAACCAACGAACATCAATGGAGGAACGTGCTCTTCTCGGACGAGTCAAGATTTAGTGTCAGGTCGCCAGATGGGCGTCAAAAGGTGTGGCGAAGACCAGGGGATCAATGAATGATCAATTAGCTGTTAAAGTATTGTCAACCTTATGTAACTTTTAACCTACCCAAGAAATGTACCTATAATTGCTTCACTCTACTTTCGTTGGAGGGACTCCGGGGGTTACCTGTCGCGGAAATTTAAAAAAGCAACAAAAAAATGAGTTGTATTGCACGTGATTCGTAATTTGAAATATCTTCGACGATAAACGTCAATACTCAGTTGTTTTTGTTCCATTTAGATTAACAGAATGAAAATCCTGTTGATAATAATTAGTAAATATCTCACTTATTACAAAATATCGTACGTGTCCGACAACATTCAACAGAGCACGAGAAATTCATCCTAAAAATTAGGAAAATTTTAATGAGGAGATAATTGTTATTTGTGTATTTATTCGACCCTGGAGGGCAATTATTTGTTGCGAATATATTTTCGCATAATTTGGGTGAACAATGCTGATAAAGCATAGGTACTCGATTAAATTATTTTGCAAACATCCTTCAAATTGGTTTGCTCTTAATTTTGTGTTTTTATAACTAAGGTCGTACTTTCTTGGAGAATTACTTAGCTGGCCTTAAAACACCCTTTTCACAAAGGTAAACTAATATTATTTTCAGGCAAAATGCTGGGTCTCTGGTGGACCATTTTCATCCTCCTAGCTGTTTTGACTCGCGCCCACTCGCAGCAGTTTCCACAATACGACAGGCAAGACCAATACAGCCAAACAAACCCCCAGTATCCTTCAGACAGAAACAGCCAACGGCCGTACGATCAAGGCCAACAGGGATCTAACAGCAACCAATACGGACAAGGTCAATATTACGGGCCAGACCGCTACCCAGGTCCAGGTCAGTGAGTAATAACAAACAAATAATCAACTGCTACACCATTTTATTCTCTGAACACGCATTCAAAGTTCTAAACGTTTCTGCTTATACTACTATTGTTGCTTTCCCACGCTCAGCCAATAGCAGCGTCGACTTTAGGACACGCCCCATCCAATAAGAACAACAAGTACAGGACACGCCCACCTAGTATTAAATGACTGGTTACAGAAGAAATCAATTTGAATATGCTTGATCAGTGATGGAGACTGGAAGTAGAATTAATAGAAATCGTGTTCAGAAAGCAAAAATATTGAAGTTTTGAAATTTGTTAGTTATTACCGTCTTCCAATCACATTCTAAATATTTGATTTTTAGGCCAAAACCCTTATGACCGCGATCGGGATCGCGATCGAGATCGTAACAACCAATACGGTCAATCCAGCACTGACCAATACGGTAGAGACCAATACGGACAACGAAATCCCCAAGATCAGTACGGCCAACGAGGTCCTCAAGATCAATATAACAGAAACCAAGATCAATATGGTTCTCGGGGGAATCAAGACCAATATGGCCAAAGAGGACCTCAAGATCAATACAACAGAAACCAAGATCAATATGGTTCTCGGGTGAATCAGGACCAATATGGCCAAAGAGGCAATCAGGACCAGTACGGAAGGAATTCCGACCAATATGGCCAAAGAGATCAATATGGAAGAAATCCAGATCAATACGGGCAAAGAGGACAGCAAGGCCAATTCGGTCGTGACGATGGTTCCGACCCATACGGCGGCAGAGGAGAATACGACAGCAATTACGGAGAACCTTTGACAGGCTTGGATAGCAACTGCTGCGAGGATTATTGCTACAAAAGAGACGCAAATCCATACGTACAATTTGCGACGAAAACGGCGTATCAATTTGTCTTTGGGAAGCAAGCTAGAGATCACGACATACCATGTAAGTAGTTTTGAAATTTGGTCGCCAATTCTTCAGAAACAGATGCAAAATAGATGTTGATTGTGGCAACCAACTGCTTAACTTTAAATGACGAGTTGTTAACGATTAACTCGTTTGCACTAAAATTCAAAAATGATCTCAGATTTCAAACTTAGGGATAAATTTTAATCGTGAAAAGTAGAAAACGGTTTGATAGAGAAACAACCTGTACTAATATAAAGTACCTATTTTATTCCGTACCTGGTACAGTTTTACATCAATAATGATTGCCATATGACATATCAGGGAATATGAATCACTTAATTATACAGTGCATCACGAAGGTTACTGAGCTTAACTAGTTTATTTATCTTCAATAACATGATTCAATATTTCATGCTGCTTAATTGAAGTTAGAATTCATTAAAAAAAAAGTTTTAAGTCAGATTTTCATTCCAAACAAAATAAATGTCACGTGCTCTTGACGTCTGTCAGTGTCCTATACAAAACATTTAACCTAACTTTTGCAGTTTAAATAGTATATTTTCAGTTTGTGTTGTGCTCATTTGCATATTTTGGAATTTTCAGTGTGCAAGCCGATACAGATTTGGAGTTTGAATCGCAATGGCGTCAACTATCCCGACAGACAAAAACTGGAACGCCTGCGAAATCTATCAAAATTGAAAGAACAAATCATCAGAAATTACGAGGAAAAACGATCTCAGCCTGAAAAAGGGAAACTATGCGAGGATGACCTGTACATGCTCAAAATGTAAGTTGAAGCATAATTTTTTGTAATTTTCTGGTTTGTTTGAGAAATATCGGGTGAAATTCGACTAGAAATGAAGTGGTGAACTATTCCATATTATAATTTTTACAGATATCTTTATAGATAGATAATGGTTTTATTGTTTCCCATTTGGGATTACAACTCAATAAATAAACGAATAAATGAATGGAACAAACGAAATAATAAATAAATAAATAAACTCCTTTTCACAATTAACTTCCACCTATCTAATTCCCATTTAAGTATAATTAAACCTCCCTCTCCTTTCTTCCTCTCTGAATCACTTCCATCCACTTCTCCCCCCTTCCGCTTTCTTCCAGTATCATCCCCACCCCGACATGTTCCGTGTTCTCTCTCCACCAGCACCTCTCTAACACATGTTCCCATGTCTCCTCCTCCGCCCCGCACACCCTACACATTCTTCTGTCTTCACTTTCCCAATACCTCCCCCCTCTCATCTCATTTCCCAGTCTAAACCTTGCCACCCTTATTATCTTCTCCTCCCTTCCCCTACTTCGTAGATATCTCGGTAGTCCCGCTGCCCTTATTTCTTTATATTTGCTGTTGTATCTTGACTCTCTTATCTTCTCTTCTTTATCCTGCACTTTTATTTGTCTGTCTCTCTCCTCTATCTCCCTCACCATGTTCCACCCTGCTGTTCTCAAGTTCTCCACTTCTTCTGCTGCATATCCTCGCTCCTGATAAAATTTCTCTCGTCTCTCCTCCCATTTCGATTTTTCTCTTCCTCCCTTCCGTACCTCTTCCCAACACTGCCTGGCTAACTCATTGCCGCCCCCACCTCTTAACTTTTCCTCATATTTCATGGCTCTCTTTCCTGCCCTAGTTCTTAGTTTTTCTCTATTTGTTTCGTCTCTTACCATGTACCCTGGCGTTACCCAGTCTAAGCCCAGTGTCCACCTTATGTATTTTTCCTGGATCCCCTCTATCTTCTCTCTCTCTTCCCACCCCCAAATTTCCGCTCCATACATGGCTACGCTGCTCACTAAAGCGTCAAACAACTTTACTCTTCTTTTCCAGTCGCCCCCAAAATTTCTCTTCCCTATTCCCCATACCTGCTTCATCGCTATTGTTGCCTTTCTGGCTCTCTCTCTCACGTGCTTCTCTTGACCCCCATTCTTTTGTAAGATGAATCCTAGATATTTAAACTCCCCCACCTCCTCCAATTCTTCCCCCTTCCACTCCCACTTCTCTATGCGACTTCTCCCCCCTCCTTTCCTGAATCTCATAATTTTGGTCTTCTCTGTGTTCACTACTAACTCTTTCCTCTCCAAATATCTTTCCATTCTTCTAAGCATCTCCTTTAGTTCTTTCTCTTCCTTTGCCAAGAGGACTACATCATCTGCATATGCTAGTGTCCAATATTTCTTTCTCCCTATTATCACTCCTCCTGCCTGCCCCTTTCTCATTACTTCTTCTAAATCAGACAGGAAGATGTTAAACAAGTACAGGCTCAGGGGACACCCCTGTCTGACTCCTCTCTCCGTCCAAAATACTTCGCCTAGCCGTCCTCCAACCCTTACCCTGTTTCTTGTTCCACTATATATTTCCTGTATTCTTTCTCTCAAGTTCCTTGTTATATTCTTTCTTCCCAACATCTCAAATAATTTTTCTCTGTTAATCCTGTCAAACGCTGTCACTAGATCTATGAAGCATGCTATTATTTTCCCTCCCTTCTTCTTCGTTTCTCTTCCTATTACGTGGTTCAAGGTGTAAATATTTTCCATCGTACCTTTTGCCTTCCTGAATCCCGTTTGCCCTTCCGGTATTATATTCTTCTCCTCTAATTCTTCTTCTAACTTGTTTGCTAATACTGCTGCATATATTTTATATGCTGTTGGCATCAGTGTCACTCCTCTGTAATCTGCTGTTTCCCTCCCATCTCCTTTCTTTCTTATTGGCACTATCAGTCCCTCCCTCCATCTTTCTGGAAAACCTTTGCCTTCCCATATCCCACTGCATATCTTCCTTATCATTTCCAGTGTCTCCTCACCTCCATGTATCCATACTTCGTTTTGTAGATCGTCTACCCCTACAGATATCTTTATATTAGTAACTATTTTTTATGTAGGTGGCGGTGGAATGAAACTATTACTCCCGACCGCGCCAATTTCTTGTCTCCTCAAGGTTCAACCGACATAAGATTCCTAGCCAGAAGGAGTCTCACTCGTTTCAGCGAACTTCTGAGAGTGCCATATTCTAACGCTCACTACAACGTAAGTTCACCAGATTTGGCTCCCCTAGACTAACATTTCTTCATCGAAATGCGTTTGAAAATATATACACTTTTGTTTGTAGTTCCGATATGCCGATAATGATAAATCACATGACAGTTACCAAGCTTACATCGAGGGGTTGTTTGAAAGACAAGCCTACCTCGCACACGCTACTTTAAGGATGGACGATCAGATGATAAATGTAAGCAAAATTCTGCTTCAACGATCTCATTTCGAAATAATAGGTATTTTCCTTCATTTACAGCCAGAACAGAACTGCAGAAGATGGAGAGAAAATTACGACAGGGAGTTTGAAACACAATCAGAGTACGAGAGATTTAAACAACGACCCGATTACCGCGAATTGGTCAGGAACGTTTTCAGAAGGCTGGGCTTTAGGTATACTTTGGACGATAGGATTATAGAAGATATGTACGATATGTGTCGATACGAAAAAGCTTGGTGAGTGAATAGTAGATTGCTTTTTCCCTTTTTTGTCTAATGGTCAAAATCTTATCTGCAGGAATATCAACACTCATTCTCCGTGGTGCACTGTGTTCACAAAAGACCAATTGAAGATTTTGGAATACGCAGAAGATTTGTACTACTATTACTACAGCGGTTATGGACGAGAAGCCAGCAAGCACATAGGTTGTTCGCCATTAAAAGATCTGTACGAGCAATTCGAAAGGACCGTGAATAGTGACGGTGAGTTCGTACTAAATATTTATTGCTTCACTTTTAACGCTCTTGTTATACCTATAATCGTTATTAAAAGGGGGAATCCCAAAATTTCTAATAGCGATTCTTGAATATCAAGATTGTTAATATTTAAAGAGCTTAATAGGTTAATAAAATATCTTGAATTTACTTAGAAAATGACAATTACGATGATGAATACGATGATGAAGGTAAGGAAGGGTAACTATGGAATTTTATGTGGTGACGTCTTCAATCAGTGTGAGGCACTACAAATATCGCCAAAATTGCCACTGTCCTTTCTTGCCTAGTAGCCTAAGTAGTTTTAGTTTATAGTTTACATAGTCTGCCAGCTTCCTCATGATTATACATGTGCTTATTGGACCTTTTCCTGCATAGCACTAGACTAGAAAAGTGTTGGCATTTTTACGACCCAATTTGACATCTACTACTAGGAAACATGTTGTCAATGACTTATTCCGCTTGACGAAGACCTGAAAATGCGAAAAAAATTACTCATAAAAAACACGCGGCAAAATCGAAAAGATAAGCACAGGCCTGCTAGTTTTACCCTTAGGTTTATAACTGTCACACCTGTCACATAATAACTTTTGTGTTAGATTTCATTATCGTCATTTTTTGATTACATGACGTTCAGGGAAAATGGGGAAAAAATATAAATGTAGTGGACATAATAATAAATTATTACAAAGTGTTGCACCCTCTCCAAAATCAAACAGTTTCATCTACAAGTTGTTATCGACTCTCACTTCGCTGCAAGGAATCCGACGTTATCATAAAGGTGCCACTGTTAAAGATATTGAAAAGTACATGAAGCTGAACTACAAAACCGACGGTGATCTCTCAAGCCAAATTCAAACAGCCCTACAACAGTCAAACCATTACGGGTTTACCGAAAAACTTTCCGGCAAGAAATATCTCTTGGTTTATCCATCTGCAACTATCCAATCTGTACCACACGACGATGAACGCAGAATGAGAGAAATTGACCGAGTTCAAAATATATATCCCACAAAATGGGATAAGGACTCTCCGGATTCATGCATCAAACAAAGAAGTCTTAGAAACAATCAAAGAGATTCAAAAAATTTTCCTAAAGATGAATGTGACAATATAGATGTAAATAGAATTGTAAAATGCGTATTAGGCCGAATTTTTAAGAGTAATCGGAAGTACAAACGAAAGAAGAGTGTTTCTAAAAGAAAAAGAGAAACGAAGCAAAAGTGCCGCCCTAAAAATCACAAAAAATAAATAAATATATATTTTTCAATAGTTTTGATGTTTATTTACTATTGTTCATCAAATTACACAAAACAACCAAGAAATTATTTTCTTATTTCTTAACAGGCATAGGAAATACTGAACCAAAAGTATCGGTGTATTTCACTGATGAAACCCCACTACAAACGCTGATAGTTGCTCTGGGAATTTACAAAGACGAGAGTCGGTTGACCGCAGAAAATTACTACCAGCAAAATACGAGACAATGGCGTTTGTCTAAATTGAGTCCATTTTCCGCTAATCTGGCAGCTATCCTGTATCAGTAAGTGCATTAATCCCCAGAAAAAATTATGTCGTCTAATTGTCGAGCTTTTTCATAGATGCGAACAGGGTGATCGGTACAGAGTAATGTTTTTCCTTAATGAAAACCGGGTCGACTTCCCTCAATGCCAAGTAGGTCTCTGTTCGTGGAACGTATTCAGAGACACAGTCAGAACAACAGTAGAGAATTGCAACGCAGATTACTGCGAACGTGGAGGATCTCAATCATTAAGAAGCACGTCTTCGGTTTTAGGAACTGTTGTTTTAGCATTTGTTTGCAAGATGTTGCTGTTGTAGTGATCTTTGTCCTGATTATGTAGGACAATTACCAATGTGAATATTGTTTTTGCTAAATGTTCATGTACAAAAAATTAGAATATGTAATCTCATCTTCGTCGTAAGTAGTATTAATTGCGAAATTAATGCATTTTTGTGTAGGTACTAAATAATAGTACCAAATGAGTGTCATACATAATATTTCTACGTTCTTATTAAATATTTTTTGGCAAATTGTTTTAAATGTTGTTGCCATTCGGTCAGACTTTGCATTAATGTATGTTTTTTTATTAGTAACACAGATTCCATCCAGTAATTCTTAGATATATTGTATTAATAATTTACTTAAACCATTTTAGGAGACATTTTAAGTATTACGAATAGTTATTTTATATCATACTTTTATTGTTTTATACGCTGTTGTACAAATAAAACTAAAATTTGAAACCATTTACGCTCTTCTTTTAATTTTTGAATCTCTCTCAATAAATTTCCTGTAATTGCTTCAAGTCTTCGAAATTTTCCAGAAGATATTGCAAATTTCAAATTTTATAACACGGGACGCCACTGATTCTAGCATTATCACCTTGAATGTAGTTCACTTGTACCTAGAGTTAGTGATGGGCAAACCCGGATTTTCGAACTGTGGATGAATTCAACAATATTCCGATGACAATCCGGATTATTTATCATCCGTTTCAAATGTTCCGTTCTACAGCATAGTATATAGTATAAGCAATGCCGGTTGCCGGCCGTAGTCGACGTCGGACTCGGTTCTCGCTTTCACATTGGCTTCGCGCCCATCACTATTAAAAACCGCGTCTCCGTTTATATAAGCCGTCTTGAGTTATTCAGTCAGTTTATATGAAATGAAGCAATGCACCTGTAAAAATGTACTTACCTACAAAATAAAACTGTCAAAAACAACACCGGCCAAAGGTAAATTCGTGTTATGATAGGACGTTCCGCCACTGCTTTCTGACAGATTACTACAGCCCTTCATTTTAGGTCGTTTGTGCAGCGTTATAAAACTAACTTGTCAGTTGTCAAAAGTGAAAAGTTGTACAGTTAGCAATAATCTATACTCCTGGGTTCAACGTTTTATGTAAAACTAAAACCTCTGGTTCTAGTTTAGACTCCAATTTAGGATTCTATGCCAGAAAACCCAAGTTTATTAAAACTGTAAGTATTTATTTACAATATTTTAATGCCATTCTTGCTGAAAACACCTTTCTGCAAGTACATAATCTAACTTACTAAAATAAGATTTTATTCCACCTATAACATCTTCAGTCGTTCATCAAAAATTGTTTGCCTCCCTTTGACTGATATTTCCAAACTTTAGTTTTGGCGTTCACATTTTCCAATGGTAAGTTACATGATGTTCGAGATGCATTTAAACGTTTAACAGACACATTTAAACGTATATAACATCGCTAATCTCTAAAAAACTATTTCCGGTAAAAAATCATAATGTCAATGTTGCAGATAAACCGCATTTGTGAGTGACAGAGATGGAAGAAACTTTTGTAGTAAATGAAGGAGAGCCAATAAAAGATTCAGTTTTTTGTGAGCCAACGGAAAAAGAAGGACAAAATAGCGCTAATATATTTGGATGTCCAGAATGTCTCGATGTCTTCACTAGCGTCCGTGACTTAAAATCGCATTCAACGATACATACCGGTAAAAAATTACACAAATGTGGGTCGTGTGAAAAATCATTTCGTCAGCAAAGTAATTTAAAGCGTCACATGGTGGTCCACACAGGAGAAAGGCGCTACGAATGCAAATTATGTAAGAAAACTTTCATGCGTTCCGAAGGTCTAAAATTACATATGATGTGCCACACGGGGGAGAGACCGTACAAATGTGAAATGTGTGATAAAGCGTTTCGCAACCGTTCCTATCTAACTGATCATATGATGTGTCATACTGACGAGAGGCCCCACAAATGCAAAATATGTGACAAAGCGTTCCGTTCGCACTCCCGTCTCAGTGGTCACATGAAGAGCCATACAGACGAGAAGCTTTATAAATGTGAAATGTGTGATAAGACATTTCGTTACTCGCAAAGTCTCAAGGGTCACATGATAATCCACCTGGACGGAAGGCCTCACAAATGTGAAATATGTAATAAAGTGTTCTCCGAAAACTCTGCTCTAAAGCGTCACATGGTGTGCCATACAGGTGCAGTGAAGCTCTACAAATGCGAAGTTTGTAAAAAAATGTTCCGTCGACGCACACATCTAACACGGCACATGCTCTGCCACACGGGTGAGATGCCCTACACCTGCGAAGTGTGTAAAAAAGGATTCCGCCAATCCTCAAATTTAAAAACGCATATGGTATGTCACACGGGTGAAAATCGCCACAAATGTGAGATATGTAAAATGGCATTTCGTTACCACTCGGCTCTAAAAGGACATATGATGAGCCACACAAACGAGGCATCCTGCGAATGCAAGTCTTGCGGGCAACTTTTCTGGACAAAGAGTTCTCTGGAAAAACACTGCCACCTGGTTCACACTCAGAAAGAAGTGGTGTATTTTTGTGATCCACTCAAAACTGAATTAAAAATTGAACCAAGTGACAGAGAGGTGAAAGAAAATTGTGTTGTAGAAAAAACAGATTCAGTGAATGATTCAGTGCAGGTAGGCAACTGCTGTTTGAAAATTATTGGCGTGTTTGTTATAACTTTCACATAAAAGTACACATATTCTTTAATTTTTTGTTAAATAGTGTCTTAACAAAGAATCAAAAAAAATGTAAAAAATTTCTTTTCACAGACTGAAAATAAAGAAGATCCTTTGAAGAAAAGACGACAATGCACTGGCAGTATTATAAAAGAAACAGTGCGCCATTCTGAGGAAAAACGGTTCAGATGTCACATTTGTGCAAAAGGGTTCGTCAACAAACATAATTTACTAAGACATTTGAAGATTCATGAAAGAAAGAGTGGCGACAAGGCGAAAAAGTAATTGTATGCTGTTCATATTGTAAGGTACTGCACCTTTAACGAAATCCACGAGGCAGCACATTTTCACATGTAGATAAAGAAAACACATACAAATACATTTTAAATAAATGATATTTTTATTTACGTTTGTATTACGTGTTTCCTCGATGCAAACTATTATTTTTCTCAAAACATACTTGTCAAGAGAAGTTCTACGCAATATGTGGACCGTTGGATGTGCCCACATTTTTGAGAAATTTGTAGTACTTGGCCAGATGAGAAAAATTAAGTCTTCAACATGTTCGCGGTAAAAATTAATTCTTTGACCTCGAAGATTGAACGTCTTAATTTTAATCTAGAAATCTTCTGGAACGATAGAACCCTTAAGAATATCGCAATTATCAATTTAAATGGTATTGCAGAACTGATATCTTTGAACAGTCATCGCCGTCGCCACTGATACATGCAGACAGCGATAACCTTGAATTTAGTTCTTTTGTACGTCTGTCAAACTAATCGAAAAGGCGAAGCTACGGATTACTGGACGTAGCTTCGCCTCTAGTCCTCCATAGGCGAAGCAAGGATTTTGAAGTAAAAAAATTCTTGAAGTCGACTTTAAAATCAATGTAATAAGGCAGCACAAATCACCTACTTAAAAAATAGATGGTTTGTGTTTTGCAGTTTTTGACCACATATGTAGAACTAAGTATGTGTTTTTGACAAGCAAAGGTTATGCAAACATCATAAAAGTGACAGGACAGTTGAAAGTATCCACTGATATAATATTTTATTTCAGTGATAGAATCTGATAAAATACGAATAAACTACTTCCCGTCAAAACCGCTGTGTTGTCATATTATAATTCAGAGCTAAGTTCAAATGCGTTCTTAGTTCTTCAGTTTCGTTTTTTCTGTTTTGCAGTTTAATTTTCATGTATACAATTTAAATTATTCCCTATTTATGAGAAAAGTAGAAATAATATAAAAATAATTTTTTTGACCTCGAAGATTGTATAGGCCGTCTTAATTTTAAACTAGAAATCGTCTGGAACGGTAGAACCCTTAAGAATATCACACATATCAGTAATTAACTGGTCCTAAATGATAAATTTTGATTTAGAACAGTCATTGCCGCCGCCACTGATATTTGTAAAGAGCGATAACTTTAATTTAGTTCTTTTGTACGCTTGTCAAACGATTCGAAAAGGTGCCAGGGTGTTTTGAAAATTGAAGTAGCAAAGTAAGTAAGATGCACTGTATTAATGTGTATTTTTCCTTAGGGAAGGCAGTTAGAACTTTTTGCTATCCTTAAATTTAAAATTTCTAACCTCATAAATAGAAATTTAATCTGGAAACTTACGGATTTATGTAAAATTTCAACTAAATATTCAGATGAAACTGCAATTTTTGTGTTATAGAAATGTCACTTTGCGACAAATTTAAAACCGAATTAAAATATGATTTGGGGGACATAAAGATGGAAGAAAAATTTATTGTAGATGAAAGAGAGCCAATAAAACAGTCGGCTTACAAATCAGATTTATGTATAGAGTACAAAAAGGTAATCATTGTATAACAACGATCCATTGACCGTCACTATAAACAACTTCTACTTTATACATATTTGTTAAATTGACTTCATTTACAGGTAGAGGTTTTTCCTGATGTAATAGATAGTGAAATAAAAAATGAACTAACAGAAACTCATAACATAAACAAATTTAAATGTTCCGATTGTCCCAAAGTGTGCACCAGCGTCAGTGAGTTAACTTCTCATTGGACGATACATATGGATGAAAAATTACATAAATGCGAGATATGTAAAAAAGAATTTAATCTGCCAAAAATGTTAAAGGATCATATGGTGTGCCACAAAGACGACAGTGCCTACAAATGTGAAATATGTAAAAAATCATTTCGGCATCGTCAATACCTAAAACATCATATGATGTGCCATACGGGAGAGAAGCCATACAAATGTGAAATTTGTAAAAAAGTGTTTCGTCAGTATGTGCATCTGAAGCATCACATGAAATGCCATACAGGTGAGAGACCTTATACATGTGAAATATGTCAAAGAGCATTCCGTGAAAAGGCACATCTAACTGAACATACGTTGTGCCATAATGAGGAGAGGTCTTACAAATGCAAAATATGTAAAAAAGCATTCCGTCACTGGCATTACCTGAAGATTCATGTGATGTGCCATACAGGTGAAAAACCTTACAAATGTGAGATATGTCAAAAAGTATTCCGCCAACATGCGCATCTAAAGCGTCATATGATGTGCCACACCGATGAGAGACCTCACACATGTGACATATGTAAAAAAGCATTTCGTGAGAAAGGGCATCTGAAGCATCATGTGTGCCACAAGGAGAAGCCCTAAATAATGCGTAATAATGGATAAAAGCAAATGTGATGTTAAACAGATGAGAACCCTTGCACAGAAATATCTAAAAATATCTATCGAAAAAGTAGATGAAATGAATTACAAGTCTTCAAAGATAATATTAATTGTAAAATTAAAACGAACTGGAAATATAAATATACCAGATAAAGAATTTCAAACAATGTTTTTTAATTCAACAAATTAATCGAAAATTGAATTCTAGTATAATTCAAAATTTTGGAATTTGGAATTATGCTAGTATTAAAAAACACTACACCTTTGCATGCAGAAACAACTATACAATAAAAACAACTTTTAAAAATTTCATTTCGGAAATTCTGGATTTATTAATTAAATACTATTGTGAACACGAGCGTGAACACAATATTTGCAAGGTACATAAATTTCTTTAAAGGTGCTCTGACAAAGTGAATACAGTATAATCATATAGCAACTACTGGAACATCTACACTGAAAGTCTCGTGGGCATTTTGCAACCTAGAGATTATATTTATCTCGAATCTTTCTCTCACAGAAGGAAACTCCATAATGTTCTTAGGTTTATTACTCATCCAAAACCTATCGAATTCATAAAATAAGAAAGAATAAAACTCGTGAAAATTATTTATATCTGGGCCGTCTAGACACGTTTTATAGAAATAGGTTTTTGCATTGTTATTTTTCAGCAAATTCCAAGCGAGGTAAGTTAAATTTATACCAACCACGGCAAACGAGTAGCCATGAACGGGATGCTGCGAGTGCAAAAATACATGAGAGGCGGGTAATCTTTGCGTAGATACGAAGTAAAGTAAGTTCTCCAAACCCAGCAGACCCATACCACGAAAATCAGTTTTTGGATCATCTCCTTGAAATCCTATATCTTGCCACTGTTTCGTTATCCTCATTTGTAAGGGTTCATCGGGTTTTAAATTCTGCCACAATGCATAAAGTTTCCGTTCATGGCCTAAATCATCTGCATCATAAGCGGTCTTGCGTAATGTTTCCACCGTCAGTATTAACTGTTGATAGCCCACAATTTGTTTCAAACACATTGTAAAATTAGGTATAAATTGAGGATGTATATTTGGATTAATCTTTTTTACTCTTAAAATTGCGACTGTAGCACTTTTTACAAAATGTTCTCCGTCAGCACACTTTTCATTGTTTCTTGTATCATCCAGCCATCTTACTATTTCAATTATCACTGGAGTCACTGATAAACGTAACGATCGTTCAATAGCACTTGTTCGCAAAGGTCCTTTTACAGTTCCGTAGCAAATTCGCTGTAGTTCACATAGGCCAGTAGTTTTACGTAAAAACCACTTAACAGTACTTCTTATGAACGACGATAAATATAACAATAAAGAATACATTATAAACATTGAATTAATCACGTATACCTATTCGGCAAATCAAAAATTCAGTTTTACTTGTAGAAACTTAATTTTAGCATAGTTCCAAATTTCTGAATTTGCAGTATGTAATAAATTGTATATATCTCTTCAAACATGCATTTAAAACCACTATTTGTTAGTTGTTATCCTCCGATCTACTTTGATTTACGGCTTCATCGATTTAAATTTGAAACAGACTAAAAAAACAGGAATATAGCTTGGAGGTTATGTTTTTGTTATAGCTTCATAAAAAATAATGAGCTCAATAAGATTAATCTCCGCCACTGGCAACTGACAGATGGGCTGACCTTGAGTTTAGTTCTAGCTTATTCTCAGTTTTTGTCTGCTTGAATTGTCACTTGTATTCCTTTCCTACCGTTCTTTTTTTACAAACTGAAAATAAGAAAAGAAAAATTCATCGGTAACAATGTAAGTTAATTCGTTAATTGTTTTCTTCTTAATTATCAAACTTTCCCTCAGCGTAGCTTTTACAAAATAACTGTTTTTTCTACCATCTGTTTATTTATTTATTTTTAATTACTCACGTTTTGTTTCTATTGATAACTCTCAAACAAAAGTTATTAGATGAAATCACGGTTTTTGTTTCTAGACTTGTTATTGCAACATCAAAACCTTCGTTTAAAAGTAAAATTATCTGATAAAAAGTCAATCGCTTGTGTATTTACCCCCGATAAAATTTTAATGTTCCCTTGGTTACCAGGCTGTTGCTTAGCAACTCAATTCGTAAATCTGAGTTTTGTGACCTCTTTCGTGAATATATTCATGACGAGTATCATTCAAGTTTAAATTTTACCTGGCAAAATCTAAATTCTTATGATACATAAGAAAATTTGTCATTTGTTCTTTTTCTCACAAAACACTGTAGGTGTGCTTGCCGAAAGATCAAAAAATGTCAAAGAATATTTTTTAACACTACCCCATATGCGATACTAATTTTTTAAATGTTCCATAGAATACAGGCTTTCCAGTAGCTTAGGGAACTTCTTCATAATCGGAGGAGCTTATAATTAACACTGAAGTTTTTGCGTTACAGAAAATGTCTTTTTGCGATGAAGTTAAAACTGAATTAAAAGGTGATTGGAGTGAAATAGAGACGGAAGAAAAGTTTGTAATAGACGATGGAGAGCAAATAAAAGAAGAGTCAGTTATCGAATCAGATATTTGTATAGTAGACGAAAAGGTAACTATCACGAAAGCCGCCATCAACTCCCACCTTAAAGTTGACAGTATCTGTGTGTCGCAGGGAAAACTTTTTCCTTAAATATTTTAAAACTGTTCAAAAATTTTGAATTAGTTAATGTGCTAAGTAGGCTTGATGTTCATTTATAGGCAGCCAATTTTCCTAATAAAAATACCGATGAAATAAGAAACGAACAGCCGGAAAATCTTTACCGAAAAGGAGAAAATAATGTAAATATATTCCAATGTCCCGATTGTCTGAATGTGTACACCAGTGCCGATGTGTTCATGACCCATAGGAAAATGCATTCTAGTGAAAAACTGTGCATATGTAAGATATGTAAAGAATCGTTCCATACGCCGCAAAGTCTGAAAGATCACGCGAAGTGTCACGCAGATGACGAGCATAAATGTAAAATTTGTAAAAAGATATTCCACAATCTTTCACAGGTGAAGCGTCACATGATATGCCACACAGGAGAGAAGGCCTTCCAATGTGACCAATGTGAAAAAGTATTCCGTAGAAAAGCATCTCTAACTGATCACATGATTTCCCACACAGATGAGAGTCCAAACAAATGTGAAATATGTAAAAAAGTGTTTCATCATATGTACCTAAAGTATCACATGATGTGCCACACAGGCGAGAAGCCCTACAAATGTGAACTATGTGAAAAGATGTTTCGACAGCAGGGACAACTGAAGAATCACATATTGTGCCACACGGGGGAGAAGCCTCAAACATGCGAAGTATGTAAAAAGTCGTTCCGTGAAAAGAGGCATCTAATTGTACATATGAAGAGCCACACGAATGAGAGGCCTTGCGTATGTGAATTATGCAAAAAAGCATTCCGTTTCCCACATAGTCTAAAGCGCCATTTAATGTGCCACACAGACGAGAAGCCATACGAATGTGAACTATGTAAAAAGACGTTCCGCCAGCACGCACATTTGAAGTATCACATGTTACACCACACAACTAAAGCTGAGACGTCTTTCAGTTTTGTAGAAGTAGACTCGTAGCTCACAACTGTTTTTCGATAGTTTTTGGCTAGGAGCCGTTCATTTGAATGAAGACGAGATTGTGTTCTCTCGTATGGGAACTGTAAAATGTAAATATGATTTTGCTAAAAAAAAAAAAAAACGTTTTTGATAAAGTATTTGTAAATTTAATGGCAAATAGGTAATAAAATATTTGTATAAGAAATCAGTGTTTCAATCTTCGCGCCACTTTTTTCATAAAGTCTGAATCATACTACTTGATGTATGGTTGAAATAATCTACGCTTTATGTTAATCTGATCGTTCTGATGTCTCCCTCATACGCAACCAGTCGATATGACTGCTAATTATTAACGTAAGATAAAATAATCGCAATTTTCCATTGTAACTCTTATTTCACTCATTCTCATTTTTAATGTTGGAGAACAATGTGCATGTCAGTGTGGCAGTGTTCGTTCTAGATTTTTTAAGTAGTTAGCTGCATAAATTTAAGACGTTAAGAAACTAAACATTATTCGGAATGGCGTGCGCCACTGATATGACAAAATGCATGGTGACCTTGAATTTAGTTAGTTTGTACGTTTGACATTTGACATTTAGGCGATATGCAAATAAGATAGAATAATGTAAGTAGATTTAATGAAGATTATAAATATTATGTATTTATTATCGTTTCTATTTATTGAATACATTTTTCCATCATAACTTTTTAAAACCAAAATTTGTCTGCTGCCAATAAATCTGTAGCTCATGAATAAAAATGTTTGAAAGTCACAAAACATGTACTTTGTTGACAGTTTTAAGTTTTTTATTACAAAAAGATGTAACAACCGTAGTTTTTGCGTTACAGAATGTCTGTTTGCGACACAGTTAAAACTGAATTAAGAGATGATTGGAGTGCAATAGAAATGGAAGAAAAATTTATTATAGATGAAGGGGAGCGAATAAAAGAATCGGAGATCGAGTTAGATTTTTGTGTAGGGGATAAAAAGGTAAGCAACTGCCCACTTTATAGTAACTTTGGCATACACAGACGTTAACCGCTATGTGGTCTATTATCAACTCACATTTTAAAGATTACCGTTTTGTGAGCTTATGGTGAATGACAGTTAACGTGTTAAGCAGGTATAATGGTATTTCATTTACAGGCAATCAATTTTCCTAACAAAGAAGCTGATGAAATTAGAAACGAACATCTTGAAGAAAAAGGAGAAAACAATATAAATATATTCAAATGTCCCGATTGCCTGAAAGTCTACAACAGCGTCGATGGGTTTATGGCCCATTGGAAAATGCATGCTAGCAAAAAACCGCACATATGCGTTATATGTAAAGAAGTATTCCATAAGCCGCTATTTCTAAAGAATCACATGACGTGTCATGCAGACGACAAGTACAAATGCAAAGTATGTAAAAGGGTGTTCAACCATCTTTCACATGTGAAGCGTCACATGATGTGTCATACAGGAGAGAAGCCCTTTCAATGTGAAGTGTGTAAAAAAGTGTTCCGTCAGCACTCGAATCTGACGAGTCACATGAGGGGCCACACAGGTGAAAAGCCCTACAAATGCGAAAAATGTGGAAAAGCGTTCCGTACAAAAGTAAGTCTAACTGATCACATGATTTTCCACACAGATGGGATTCCAAACAAATGTGAAATATGTAAAAAAGTGTTTCGTTATCAAACATACCTAAAGTACCACATGATGTGCCACACGGGAGAGAAGCCCTACAAATGTGAACTGTGTGAAAAGATGTTCCGCCAGCGTGGACACCTAAAGCATCACATGATGTGCCATACGGGTGAAAGGCCTCATACATGCAACGTATGTAAAAAATCGTTTCGCGAGAAACGCCATCTAACTGAACATATGGTTTGCCACACGAATGAGCGGCCCTACGTGTGTGAAATATGCACAAAAGCATTCCGTTATCCACAACATCTTAGACGTCATATAATGTGCCACACAGACGAGAAGCCCTATGCATGCGAACTATGTAAAAAGGCGTTCCGCCAGCAGGCACACCTGAAGCACCATTTGTTATGCCACACAACTAAAGTTGGGACATCTCACAGTATTTTAGAAGTAAACTCTTAATTCATGACTCTTATGACCAGGAGCCGTTCATTTGAATGATTGGTGCCAGCCCGAATCTGGCACTGAGTGTGGTTAGAACTAACTGCTGACAGCATCCATGTTCTATCGAGGTGTCCTACGGTGTACCACAAAGATGACAATCACTACAAATGTGAAGTATGTAAAAAAATGTTCCGTCTATTTGGAAAGTGCCCCATAAGTAAGGAGTCAACGCCAGCATGCCGTTCTTAAATCTTGTAACTAGAAAAAAATGGCAGTAATTTTATATTAATGTTTACTTTATTTCACAGTTTACTTTAACATTTTTATTAATCCTAACCTGCAAAACAACAATTCTCCGGACGTATGAATAAAAAAATTAAATATAACAACGTACATCATACTTTAGTAATAATATTCATTTATGTACACCTTTTTGAAGCGCCAATATAATTATATTTATAGCGTATATTATATAAAAAAAAGAAACGTATCCGGACAATATCGCCACATTTTTAAATGCACTTCTCAGTAGTTTAACAGCCAATTGAATTCACTTATAAGACAACCCAGAACAACCGTGTGAAGTAATTCATGATGACAGTCTATTAAACAATTAAATATAGAATATTGGCGATGTTCGACGTTGGTATTTTTTAATGAAAGTTTTTATTGATTAATGGGCTGCCACTGAATCACCCTGTAGAGTAAACCTTCACCCGAAGATTACCCAGGTTTTGCGCCATCAACTTCCAAGGAATTTTAAGAAAAAAACCGCTACTATTAACGCTTGTTTTACATATAAACACAAACAAGAATTGTTCTGGAAGACTACAAAGTATTGTCGATTAATTTCTCCAAGAAACCTGGGTAATCTTATGCTGTCGACATTTTTCGTTTCCCTATTAACATTAGATTTGATCTAATCTATAATGTATGTACATCATAAAATGTCTATTTGCTATTATTGTGTGGGTTTTTGTTGGTGCATTTTTACATGAGATTAAAATATAATAAACATTACGATACGGCTACGAAATATTCACAGCAAAAATTGCACAAATAAAGAAATATTTTTAAAATAAACACAGAAATTTACGAAGCTCTGGAGCTGCCATTGTCGAGTTAAAAATTATTTTTGATGTAATTCCGAGTTGTAAGTCGGAATTCCAAGTTGTAACACAAAATTCCAAGTTGCAACACAGAATTTCGAGTTGTAAGACAGAATTCTGAGTTGCAACACAGAATTCCGAGTTCTAAGTCGGAATTCCAACTTACAACTCAGAATTCCGGGTTCTAAGTCGGAATTCCAACTTACAACTCAGAATTTTGTGTTACAACTCGGAATTCCCACTTACAACTCGGAATTATGCAAATTATAGCTGGCGCACCATATAATGAACACTGTCAGCCTCTCTTCAAAGAGTTTAAGGTCATGCCATTCCCCTGTGTGCTTGTTTATCATGCTCTGGTTCATATACATAAAAATAAGAACTCTTACTGTTCCAACTCAAACTACCATGAGTACCCAACAAGAACAACAAGAAGGGCCCTTCAGTTGAGGCAGGAGAGGTTTCATCTCTGTTCGCAACTCTTCATGTGTTAAATGGTACAAGAAATTAACAGCAGACACAATTGTTCAAAATTTCAAACTGACGGTGAAAAACTTTTTAGTTGAACATTGTTTTTATTCAGTCCATGATTGTTAGAAATTTTAAGATTTTTATATTTTTTAAAAAAATGTTAAGTTGCTATGTTCAAGACAGAATAAAAAAAATTCATTGCCCTTTGTGAAAGGCAAAGCCATGTTTCTGTTCTAAACAAAAAATAAAAAAGTTTTCCAAACAGGTTATGTGCCCAGTTTACGTGTAAATGTGTTTTACAGGGGCCTTTTAAAGGAATTTGAGCAGACTGTGTGTCAGCTAAAGTTTAAATAGTTTAACTATTCGTTTTGCTTTTGTGTGCGTCACAAAATGGCGGAATCTCAGAAAGTAGATGTAAACTGCATTAATAAGTTTAATGGGCAAAACTACCAACAGTGGAAATTCCAAATTAAGTGTGCTCTAAGAGCTAAGGGCATTTTTGGAATCACAGATGGCTCGGTTGGAAAACCTGCAGAACCAGGACAAGAACTCGAAGTGTGGACCAAGAAAGATGCTGTAGCAATGTTTACACCAGGGGGGTTTCACTGTTATGCACGACCTTGAACTATGTTAGCTTCAGTTTCTGTAAACCGTTTTAGATGGCACTACGATTTTGACATTTGCCGTCGAAACTCTGTATTACCGATTTCGTGAAATTTTAATTCAAAGTATGCGCTTTCTGTCGCAACTGGCATCGTCAGACAAAATGGAAAATTTAAAAATTGTGCGTTATTTTAGATATTCCGTGGTTACGTTCGCAGAACATCTAAATATGGTTACGTTTTCTCGATACGCAATAAATATTGCATCAGAAATAGGTGCATAACTAAGAAAAAATAATTATGCACAAAAAAGCAGCAGGCCACGTGTATATTTTCACTTCCGTCAGTAGGTACTTCTTTGACATCTCTGCGAATTAGAAGTTTTTCCTCGGACATCGACATGTCTTCGTTTCCCGGTGTTGAATTAATATAATTAATTGCGCAAATTTTGTAATTAACGTTTACGAGTAAGTTTCATTTGATTTTAGTATTAGTTTTCGTGCGCTAAAGAATGCCTATTTGGCGTTCTTTAGCATTATTTATGTTTCTACTTTCAATGTAAAATGCTGATTAAATAAAATTGATACCTACATATACACATAAGCATGCATAGTCTTTGTTTTCTTTAATTTAGTTGGATTTTTAATATAAATACAAATAAAGTTTAAATTTCAATTCTATCTACGCGCGTCTGTACACAATTGGTTCTTGGAAACAGCTAGAGATGGCGCTAAACGCGGTTCCTACTTTTAACATTAAGCTGCGCGTTCTTATTTGGGTGTTCTGTGGTTTACACTTACGACTGTCATGGAACTGTCACAGATTACTTTAATTGAAAACTGTGATACGTCAAAGGAAATCATGCAGAAGCTTGATTCGATTTACCAGCCAAAATCTGAAGTAAATAAAATGTTGGTGCATGAGAAATTCCATTCGTATAAAATGAACGCAGGTGATGGTATCGCGCAGCATGTATCAAAAATTGAGAATTTAGCCAAGCAAGTGAAAGAGTCTGGAGAAACTTTAAGTGATGCTGCTGTCATGACCAAAATATTAAGTACCCTTCCGTTAAAATATCGAAATTTTAGGCAAGCCTGGCTTTCAATGGATGAGGCCAAGCAGACGATTGCAAATCTAACCGCTCGTTTACTAGATGAAGAAGCAAGCCTGACGGCATATGAAGAAGCTGAAACTGCCTTGGCAACGATGTCCATTAAGAAGAGACCAGAAGAGAAGTTCAAACAGTCAAAATTTGTGGTCTGTTACAACTGTAGGAAGAAAGGTCACTTGCAAGAAGATGTCCAGAAGCAAAAAGAGAACAAAGAAACTCGAATAACAAGCAAGATGATGGTGCAAATGCCTTGGTGAATGCAGCCAGCACAAGCAGCGAGACTGCATTTAATACTGAATTAAACCAAGTTTCTGTTGCAGACGACAGTTGGATCATGGACAGTGGAGCCTCTGCTCACATGACGTATCGGAGAGACTTCTTCTCTAGCTTCGAGGATACGTACAGTTCAAATGTTTTCCTTGGCAACAACGAATGCCTTGTGGTGAAAGGTAGAGGCACAGTAAAGATCGAAAAACTGATAAATGGTCAGTATCATAGTGCTACTATAAACGGTGTTCTCTATGTTCCTCAATTAAGAAAAAATCTTTTCTCTGAAGGTGTAGTCACTTCTAAAGGGATGACAATTGTGAAACGGGACAGTGATGCAGAAATTCGTGATAAAAATGAACAGATCGTTGCGTACGGTGTTCGTGATTTCAACAACTTATACAGACTACTATTTCGTACAGTAGTGATCGAGGCAAACGCAGTAATCACTGAAAGTTTAAAGTTGTGGCACGAGGGTTTAGGACATGTTAATGTTAAGAGTCTTAAAGAAATGGTGTCAAAAGGGATTGTGTCAGACATAAACTTTAGCGACATTGAAAATTTTGTGTGCAAAGCGTGCGCCTATAGAAAACAGCATCGTGTACCCTTTAAAAGACAGAATCATCCAAAACTGCAAATGGGTCAGCGTATTTTTAGTGACCTATGTGGACCAATGCAAACTCCCTCAGTGCGAGGTGCGAAATACTTTATAACATTCAAAGATGACTTCTCAGGCTACCGTGTGGCATACTTTTTGAAGCATAAGTCAGATGCTCTAGATTGCTTTAAAGTGTTTAATAATAAAGTGAAAAATAAATTTGGTAGTGCAGTAAAAGTCTTTCACACAGACAATGGTCGTGAGTATATCAATAGTGAATTCAAAGAGTATTTAGAGAAAGAAGGGATAGAAACTGAAACAACTACACCCTACACACCACAACAAAATGGTCGGGCGGAGCGTGAAAATAGAACGATAATTGAAAGTGTTCGTTCTATGCTACATGGTGGAAAAGTACCGAAATACCTTTGGGCAGAAGCTGTAAATGCAGCAATATATATACTGAACCGCACTCCAACGACCCAAGCACCTAATTCTACCCCGTATGAAATCTGGTGTGAGAAAAAGGCAACACTAGGACATGCAAGAACATTTGGTTGTGAAGCGTTTGTACATGTGGATGACAGTAAACGTACAAAATTAGAACCAAAAAGTCAGAAACTAGTGTTTGTTGGTTATGATAATAATTCAACGAATTACAGACTTTTTAACCATAAAACACAAAAAATAACGATCTCTAGAAATGTGATTTTTAATGAAAAGTCTAAAGGTTTCGTACAGCAACAAAATACAGTGCCAGTGAATATAGAACCATTCGATGATGATGTCACAATAATACAAGAACCAGAACGACATCAAGAAGAAGAGCAACCGATTGTTAATGACGAGATTCCACAACAAGAAAATGAAGTGCCTCCTCTGCGACCTTGTCAAAACATTAAGATGCCCAGCAGATACGATGAATTTGAGCTGAACTTTGTTGAAATTGATGTACCCGAAACGTACGATGAAGCTTTAAATGGTGATGAAACTGTGCAATGGAAACATGCGATTGATGAAGAGCTTGAGGCCTTAAAAAAGAACAACACCTGGGATCTGGTCGAGCTGCCCCCACAAAACAAATCAATAGGCTCAAAATGGGTCTTCAGAGTAAAACGAAATCCTGAAGGATCTGTTTCACGATTCAAAGCTAGATTATGAGCAAAAGGCTTTGCTCAAAAGGAAGGCATAGATTATAATGACATTTTTTCGCCAACAACAAGATACGATTCTATACGAGTGCTGCTAGCAGTTAGTGCGCAGAGAAATTATAGTATAATGCAATTTGATATCAAAACTGCATTACTTTACGGCGAACTTAAAGAGCAAATATACATGACACCTCCACGTGGACTAGAAAATCAACATAACCTGGTGTGCAAGCTTAAAGCAGGCACCTCGGTGCTGGAACAAAAGTTTCAGTGGTTTCTTGAAAAATTTTGGATTTGTTCCATCGGAAGCTGATAAGTGTGTATACAAAGGTTACGTAAACAATATTAAAGTGCTACTTGTTATTTATGTTGATGATGGACTGATTATTTCAGAAAGTGAATCTGCAATTCAAACTGTACTAGATAAACTGAAAAGTGGTTTTGAAGTTACCGTGTCTGACTTAAAGTACTTTGTAGGGTTAGAAATTCATAAACATAAAGACGGTTCGATCTTTATAAGCCAAGAAAATTATGTTCGGCAAATAATTAACCTTTTTTGTATGAATTCTGCAAGTCAAAATTGTGTACCAGCTGATCCACACTGTAATCTATCAGCAGAGAAAGGACCATATTTAGAAGATGGTGAAGTTCCCTATAGACAAGCTGTCGGAAATAGTGGGAGTGTTAGGGATTTTAAGATTTTTATGTTTTTTAAAAAAATTTTAAGTTGCTGTGTTCAAGACAGAATAAAAAAAATTCATTGCCCTTTGTGAAAGGCAAAGCCATGTTTCTGTTCTAAACAAAAAATAAAAAAGTTTTCCAAACAATGATTTTATGGACTCAGATTTTGTTGTATAACCTGTTTGTATTGTTATTAATATTATTGTTTTTTTTTGTGATTCTGTTTTTTGATATTGTGCTGTTGACTTGTCACAAATGTTTTTTATAGAGCGTAATGTGATCAATAAATTATCTATCTATAATTCCAACTTACAACTAGGAATTCTGTATTACAACCCGGAATTCCGACTTACAACTAGGAATTCTGTATTACAACCCGGAATTCCGACTTACAGCTAGGAATTCTGACTTACAACTTGGAATTTTGTGTTACGACTCGGAATTTCGACTTACAACTCGGAATTTTGTGTTACAACTCGGAAATTTGACTTACAACTCGGAATTACATCAAAAATAGTTTTTAACTTAACGGTGGCAGCTTCAGGGCTTCGTAGAAATTAAAACGATAGTTTCAGAAACTTACTCTTCCGCAAGATTTCAAATTAATGAGGAAAAACATATGTGAAGTCTTGGAAAAAAAATTATTTTACGTAAAATTGAATTATGTTTTCATATATCAGCAACGTACTTTACTGCTTAGTAGTAAATTACCGAAACCATTAGAAACACGGTAAAAGTTCAGGCAAGAAGGTTGGAGCAATTTTCATGGACTGTTGAATAAGAAAAGAATCACATTATACGCCAGTACCAGTGACTACCTATCTGTTGAGAAAAATAAAATTCAGCCGCGAAAGACCTTGATAAAAGGAACTGAAATAGACGTAGTAACTTTACATATTTTAGGATAACACTAAGCTTCATAGAACAATTTAAGCACACTTTAAATTACAGAAAAAAGAGCACATCTTTGCACGCTTATTGGGAACTATGGTATACCTGTCGAAGAATTAAAAATTGCGACCCAAATGTGCTCTCTTTCAATTTATTGCTATCATATACAAAATATTCACCTTTTGAGACCAAACTCAAGTGACCTAGTGTGCTGATTTATTGTAAATTGGTAGTGAATGCGCTAATGCCGTTGTTGGCCATTTCGTCCATTATTTCGGCCACGTAGGCAGCTACGTCGACCTCCTCTTTCTTTGCGCGCAAAATAAAAGGATCCTGCAGGAGTTTATCGTATTTGGGCCTTTCGTACTCTTTTTTGATTAAGCTGTAAGAAGAATCTTCAAAATTCGACACCGATTTACATTTATGAGTTTTTAAAACAGAAAACCTTCACAAAAGATATTAACACCTTTGGAGATTCGAAAACTGAAACTCACCATGTATTTACAAAGTTAACGAACTCTGCCGTAAAAGTATTGCCATTGTCGTTGGTTGACAAACGAGGAGGTTCACCGTTTACTACTTGCGCCAGTTGATCGAAAACACTCGACCATCTCGGGTAAGGAAAATGTCCAGTAGCTACCTCCATTAACGTAATTCCAAGCGACCATACATCACTCCTAACATCGTAGCCTTTTGAACCTTGAGGATCTATTCTTTCCGGCTAAAAAAAAACCAGTAAAGCAGTTGTTGTTTTGAAGTGAAAATAAGTTACCGCCATGTACGGACGACAACCAGCATCTCTGGTCCTGGCAATCGAATCCACGAGCTCCCCAGAAATTCCAAAGTCGCATAATTTTATATTTCCTTTCCGGTCTAGTAGAATATTACTCGGCTTCACATCTCTGTGAATTATCTTCAACTTTTCTTTTAAATAATTTAAAGCTTTTACTGTCGCAAACGCTATCTTTCCTAGAATGGGCTCAGGAATCCGCTTGTGCAACTTTTCGTAGATGAATTTGTAGAATTTATCCAACGATGTGTCCATTACTTCCATACAGATCCAACAGTCTCCCTTAAATTAAATCATTTTATTGGGAAAATGAAGGCAATGGAACTGCCGTGCTTACTTCTTTGAAAAGAGCCCCATAAAACTGTACGATGTAAAGACATTCGTTGCTCTTCATCACAACATCAAGATCCATAAGCAATTGCTTCTGTTCTTTCTCGTCAACGGTAGAACGGATCCTTTTAACAGCTATTACCGTGCCAGACTTGCGATGAATCATTTTGTTTACGGTGCCAAAACCACCGCGACCTATTTCTCCCAAATCTTGCAAGTCTTCAGAAGTAAAATCATATACCTTCCCATCAAATTGTAGTTTACCCGTTGATTGTATGGAGTGAATTTTGAACTTTGGTTCCCTAAAATTGAAAGATAGTTTTTGTTGCATTTGGAACTTCAATGCCACTAACAGCTGGTAATTTATAAAAATGCAACATTGCAGAAGAAAGTCCTTTTTCACTTTTACAAATCTTTACCAACTGCTTTCGGAAGGAAAGGTAACTATTTTTCTTTCAACAAAAATAGTCTTCTTATAAGTACTATATTCGGTTCCAACCATGTACAGGCTGTTCATAATTTTTAAATTATTTAACAGAGAAATCCGATTTTTTCAAACTGTACATAAAAAAACCCCTATTCTGCCGTACTAAGCAGAACACTGCATCTGCGAGTCAGTTACGTTCGAGAAAATGGCGCTTAAAATATTAAAACTTCATTCGATGTTAAAATATGGGCGTATTTCGCATTTTTTAACGCAAAATCCACATTTATGCGACATACAGGGTTTCTGCTTAGCACGGCAACATCTACTATAAAAACAATTGCAAAAACAAACGAACACAATGACAAGTCGACAACTCCAAACAGCACAATGCAGTTACCTGATTCTTGTTCGCTCGCTAGGGCCAAAGCTATAAATGCAAATGAAATATGTAAACAGAAACAAAAATTGTACATTTCAAACATCGACATAGATACCGTTGTCACAATGTATCGTGCTTACCGTGTTCTATCTATTGTTGGATCCACGGTGGTTTTTACTGTAGTGGGTAGGCTCATTTTTGGACGACTTGTACTGCTACTTGAATTTGGTTGGCTAGGCAACGGGCGGAAACTAAAATTTTTGTTATTCGACATTTGATTTGGAAATTCAGTCTTCAACTGTCTCTGAGCTAAAAACAAATAAAAATCTTTTAGGTTATGTCTAAAGGCAAATGACATTTTCTCAAAAATAGCCAGAAATTAAACCAGAAACAAAGGAAAAGTGGGTGTTTGGAAATTGTTTTGTTTTTAAACTTGCCTGGGTTGGACGAATTTCCCAACTGCTCTGCCATTTTGGCTTAAATTGCGATAAGTCCAAAAATACTGAAAGCTGGAAAGCTCAATAAACTCACTCGATTATGCTGGGAACGCGGACATTTCACTTTCAGAATTTATAGTTATGTACACCTGATAGTCATACTCCTATCGTAAATACATTTAATCATAAACAAATAGGAGTAAAAAGGGCAAAAGAGAGCACAAAAATATTTTGTCAAACTTGACTTACAAAACTTTCAACTAGAGGGCGCTGTTATCGACGTCTCAGTGTGCCTATTTAGGCACACTACTTTTACTTTTCCTATCTAGCAAAAATGGGTACATTTTTTCTAGTTCGTATCCAGGCCGCTGGGCGCTTACGGGCATTCTCGGACAGCGTTGCCAGAGGTGGTACATTTGTACCTTTTTGGTACATTTAATGCTCCGAAGGTACAAAGGTACAACAGCGATCATTTTGGTACATTTTGAGAATGTTTTTACTTTTTACTAGGGCTACAATTTAAAGATACCTTTTGACATAGATTAATATACTTACGAGGTAAGTATTTACTAATCTATGCTTTTGATTTTTGAATTGTAGTTCACCTCCTGCCCAACAGATGGCCGATGTGAATTCCTGTCGCGATTTTCATTTTTAGACGTATATTATATTGGTTCTCTTGTGAAAATAAAAAATATTATTAATTTTGACCACAAAATGCCTTAAAAACCATTTTATTGGCAAGCCCAACAAATTTTAATAAAAAGGTACATTTCATGAGAATTTGGTACATTTTGAGTTTCCAGTTTGGTACGTTAATTTCTCTACCTCTGGCAACGCTGTTCTCGGAGTTACGAGCAAATAATAATAATAATGGCCACGAAATATCTTTTTCAAAAGTTGCGACTATTACAGGTGCAAACCCCCGTCTTCGTGTAAGTTAAATGATTATTCCTTTCCATATTTTGTTGCCAACAACAGAACTTGTTACTTTGGTGACGATTTCTGCTATTACATGTAACTATAACCTCAATTTTGATTTTCAGTAACATTGTTCAGAAAAATGGCATGTCTCAATATCCCTCCTATTATATAGCTCCTGTTTATAAGAAAGAAGCCCAGGAAGAATTAGAAAAATCGGGAAAGATAAAAGAAATTGCTCATATTCCGACTAGAGCTGCGTTAAATGATCAGACATGTTCTTTGGCCCACGATGAATTAGTAAAGTAAGTACTGATTACGCTTGTCTCGAATTCATTTTCAGTTCACAACGTTTTTAAGTTTATTCATAAATTACGTTATGAGAGGTGGTTCGAAAGCATTAGCACGAGATTTGGTTGAGAAAAGCTTCGAAAAGATTAAAAGAGTTCAAATCGAGAAGTACCACAAGGCCAAAACTGATGAAGAGAAACAAAAAGTCATTTTAGACCCTAAAGTAATTTTCCATAAAGCGGTTGTCAATTGCAAACCTGTGTTATCCTTGCAGCCAATAAAAAGGGGTGGAGTCAGATATCAAGTATGTTTCCATAGTGATAAGTGTATTGGTAGTATTACTTTCTTTTTATTCTAGGTTCCTGTCCCAATATCAGATAAGAAGTCCCAATTTTTCTCGATGAAATGGCTGATTGAAGCCGCAAATGACAAAGAGCGTACAATACATTTTCCCGAAAAGATGGCGTATGAACTAATTGATGCTGCAAATAACACAGGACGTGTGGTGAAGAGAAAACATGATTTACATAGACAGTGTGAAGCAAACAGGGCATATGCACATTACAGATGGAGTTAATTGTGTTTTTGTTCTGTTTATTCTATAATAATTTAATAAATACAGCTTGTTTATGGTCTAAACCCAAACACCGTTTCAAACTTTTCTTTATCTAGAACCTCGCCACCTTTGAAATTGATTTTTAATTCTTCTGTCGTTGAATATCTTTTAAATCTCTGAAATAGTACGTTTACGACCGAAAAAGGGGCATCACAAAAAGGAACTATATCTTCAAGGTCCATTTCTGCATCTTTTCTTCTTCCCCAAAAATCCAAATAAGCGACCCGAACTAATTTTCCATTATTATTCAAATAAACTATCCCTATAAATTTGTTAAAGAAATGTCCGATCCCAAATAACGAAATACATCCGGATATGCCTAAAAAATATTTTTGTCACCATAAAGCAAATAATTAAACAATAAATTACCAAATCCTGATGCAACGATAACACTTTCTGAGCTTATAAAATCAAAACTGTATAAAGCTAGAGAAGAAGGAATTGTTACTGCAGTTAACGCTGTTTGGTACAATTTTAAACGACTGACGATAGTTAAAACTCGAATGTAATGAAATTTGTAAACCGGGGTATAATTTTCCACTCGAGTAACTCGCGTTGGTTTTTCTGCGGTTTTTATTTCGCTTAAATGGCGTACCATACAACAATCATTTGTTACAAAATAATGCCGTCTTTTCAAAAATGTCTTCAGCGCCTGAAACCATAGAAATACATAGTCAAGGTCACAAGTATACTTCAGACAAGGAGGGACATCTATTTCTAGAAATATAAACGTGTTCTATTGTAGTTATGGATTTCTATTTCTTAGGAGTGGTTTGCAGAACGGTCTTATAATTCGTTCATCAGTATTATTAGTGCTGTTTTTGTGTTTTATTAAAGTTTATTAATATGAATAGTGGTATCAAGCTAAAAGAATCGTAAGTACCTGCATTATTTTAACTTTTTGGATGTCTGTTTGACGTAACGTTATTATAGGTTATGTTTTTGCACGCTCTTGTGTTATGACGGTCTCAAAGACGCGAGGTGATCCTTTTAACGCGCATGCTCGGTCACCTAAAGTTGAGCTAAAGATAAAATAAAAAAAAAGTATAATATTTTAATTTTTATTTCAGTTTTGAAGTGGAAGCGAAGTATGGCGCCTTTTACACCGGAGGGAATATCGAGTGGCACGGGGACCATCTTTATTGCCAATCATCGTCATCAATTTCTATTCTGGACACTGATTCTGGAAATGTTAAGACATCGATAGGAGGCGATAGTTCGGAAGAACCAGATGTAATACAAACTTTTACCTCAGATGGGGAAAGACTGGTTACTTCCCATAAAAACGGTTTATTGAAATTGTGGAATTTGGAGGGGGAGTTGTTGAAAATGTGGAAGTGTATTCATCAGGGGCCAATAGCACGTTTGGTTGTGAAAGAAGAGAAATTGGCTAGCGGAGGTTCAGATGGCGTCGTTAGACTTTGGGATCTAGAACGTCAGGCGTGTAACTTAAGTTTAAAAGGAGCTCAGGGTGTTATAAATGTAGTTAAATTTAAACCTGCGGATAATATGATATTTGCTTCCGGGGATGACGGAAAGATTGTTTGTTGGGAATTAAGCAAGGGACGTGTAGTACAGACATACAGCGCACATTTTAGCAAAGTAATAGAGATAGTCTTCGTACATGACGGGGTACATTTTGTCAGCTTAGGAAGAGATAAGGTTTTGGTACTGTGGAGTTTCGAAAATGCCACTTCGCTTAGGATAGTTCCCGTTTTTGAAGCTATTGAAAGCATTGTTGCGTTGCCGAGAAAATTTCGGTTACCGACTTGTAAAGCTTCTCCAGAAAGTGTGTACGTTGCTGCTGCTGGTGAGAAAGGGATTATTCGCGTCTTCGATTTGTTGACATCCAACGAAATTTACACTCAAACTAACTCTTTAGTTTCGGCAGCAGATGAAGGAGGGCTGTCGGTAACCAGACTGCTTTTTAAAGAAGAGACAAAACAAATTGCGGTGGTGACTGCGGAGCATAATATAATAATCCATAATTTAAAAACTTTTGTGTCGCTAAAACAGTTCGTCGGTTTTTCTGATGAAATCTTAGATGTTACTTTCTTTGGGAAAGATGACACGCATTTAGCAGTCGCTACGAATTCTGTGGATATTAAACTGTATGAAAATATTACTATGAATTGTCAGTTACTCAAAGGACATACAGATATAGTGCTCGCTTTGAATACGTCGAGCTCAAACCCTAATCTCCTGATGTCTTCAGGAAAAGATAATTCAATCAGGCTGTGGTTACTAAGTGAAGGTTTAGTGACTTGCGTCGGAATTGGTTTGCGTCATACAGGCTCCGTTTCTTCAGTTGCTTTCCCCAAAACGAGCACTAACTTCGCAGTTAGTGTTTCCCAAGATATGTGCGTCAAATTGTGGGAAATACCCACGAAGTTTAAAGGGAATGCTTCTTTGAATTGCACTGGCACTGAAGTCGCTCATAAGAAAGACATAAACTGCGTCGTGGTGGCCCCAAATGACAAACTTATCGCAACTTGCTCTCAAGACAAAACAGTGAAGTTGTGGAGCGATACACTTGGTGCTCTTGGTGTTTTAAGGGGGCACAAACGCAGTGTCTGGTGTGCTCGTTTCTCTCCGGTAGATCAAGTTTTGATGACTTCTTCTGCGGATTGCACAATAAGATTGTGGTCGATTAATAATTTGAATTGCCTTAAAGTCTTAGAAGGGCACGAATCTTCTGTGTTACGCGTAGAATTTTTAACAGGTGGGATGCAAATTTTGAGTGCAGGAGCTGATGGGTTACTCAAATTATTTTCATTGAAAACATCTCAGTGTACGGCGACTTTTAACGAACACGAAGGACGCATTTGGGCGATGGCTGTAAAGAAAGACGAATCTGCTATTGTTACCGGAGGTTCCGATTCTCTTCTGTTGCGTTGGAAAGACGTTACCGAAGAGAAAAAATTAGAAAAGGTAAAGGAACTTGAGGAACTTGCTCTTCAGGAACAACAGTTAAGCAACTACTTGCACAGCGATCGATTAATGGATGCTTTGAAACTAGCTTTAAGGCTAGATCGTCCGTTACAAGTGTTACGCATAATTCAAACAGTTACAGATAAGGGTAACGAAGGATTAGCAGGCACCATCGGTAAATTACGACAGGACCAAAAAGAGTCGTTGATGGAATACGCCATTGTTTGGAATTCAAATAATAAGAATTGCCATGCAGCGCAGATGGTTATAAAGATCCTTATCGATGAAATGCAAACGGGACAATTCAAGCCTAACAATTTAAGTAAAAATATAGAAAATATATTGCCTTATACGGAGAGGCAATTTCGGCGCGTTACACAATTAATGCAAGATTTGTATTTTGGAAACTATACTGTTAACATCATGCAACCGCATGCTAAACCTCTTTCGTAAATATATTTCTATTTTTATGTTGTATTTTTTTATCTTTTCCTATCTTGCTCTTTGTGTAGCCTCTGGTTTCCATTCCATGACTAATGAGGATAGAATTCCGTCGATTAGAAGACATAACTAATACACCAATAATTATTTTTTAAACTCTTAATACAATGTAGAAACAAGCTTCTAGTGAGTAGTCGTGGAACTACAAATAGTTATTAATACAGTGCTTGTTCATAATGTATGCATGGGTATTAACATTGATTGTAAAATTAATATAATATTTACTATAGGTTTAAGCAATTAAAAAATATTTAAACAGTGGTATCAACCAACGAATTTCGTGGCAACTTATGACTGGAAGACTGGAACAAAGCAAATACGGTAGGTACACTATTTTTTAACGATAATAAGAGCAAGGCCTACTATAGTTATCAGGCCGGCGCGTAAGGCGGAGCTTAGCGTGTGACGTCAACATCGGAGGCTACCGCCAGAAACTCCTGGCGTTTACTGACTAAGTGAATAACCCGCGCGTTTTTATTTTCACCTAATTTAGGGGTGGATCAGCTGTAGAATTAAATTTTTGGTAGTGATTGTCTTCTATATACATCTATTGTTCTAAAACCTTTTGTTATTTTAATGCCTAATGGCGTTGCAAGTACCTAGTTTTAGAACAATGCTGTGGACGATTTCATAAACTGCTATTTTACTAAGAACCTAATATTTGTAGGAAAGAATTCAACGATACCTTTTTGTTCCCAAATTGAATGCAAAATTCGAAAATTTCAGCCTCATTGGGGTAGAAATCAAGGTAGAAATTAGTGGCGTTTAAGCGTTGATTGAAGGAATATTCCTTCAATCAACGGTTTAAGCTGAAGGATCGAACTCACCTCCTTTTGGAGGCGCCACAACAGAAATCTACATAGGACAATCGCACCCAGAATTTTAATTCAACACTCGCTGCGATCACCTTGTATGTAAAACTTAGAATGCATGTTTTTTATTTAGTTATATTTATTACAGGTTTATGTTTTATATCACTATTCGAAATTGAATTTGTAAGTTTGGCATTATTTAATGACGTATGTCACAAAAGTTTAGAGACAATAAATACCCAACCCGGTAACAAACTTTAAATATTTCTATACAGGGTGTTTCATTAACAATGGGAAATCCGTTAACTGGAGATTCTACAGGTCAAATAATGACCCGAACATGCCTCGAATGTTGATGGTTTAGGAAATACAGGGTGTTGAAAGTTACAATTTTATTTCCATTTTTTGCCATAACTACGAAATTTCTTAGTTTGTCGACTTGAAAATTTGCAATCCTATGGTTTTTCTTACGGGAAAGAAGATTCCAATAACATTTTTGACGTTGCCCATAGAGTACGCTACTTATAACCTATTGCTTTGATAAATTGACCCATAACGTCAAATCGGCTCCAAAATCTGAAAGTCCCTTTTTTATATAATAAATGTATTCCTTGTCTCATTTTGATATTCCAGCCCATTTTCAAAAAAAACAACTTAATGCAGATAGTGTTTAAATCTTAGAAATGAAACGCTTATTAAGTATACTGCTAACAAAATAAATTTTAATTCACTACAAAAGCTTAGGTACAAGAAAAATAAAATTAGGAAACATTGAATTTTAAAGTAGTTATTCGAAATGTCCACCATTCACTTGGACACATTTTTCAATGAGTTTCCTGAGAGACCTCGAGTTCTAAACAATGCCCCTGGATTGCCTTTGATTTCATTGGCAGCCGCTTTTATTCTTCGCCACAGCTCATCGGGTGAATCAACAGCTTCTTTATAAACCATATCTTTCATTCTAGACCACATCGAAAAATCCAGAGGATTTAAGTCGGGGCTTCTAGATGGCCAAGCAAATTCACTTCCACGGCCAGTCCACCGATGTGGAAAAACGTTGTCTAAGTACTCCCGCACCGGCCGGGAAAAATGTGCGGGCGCCCCGTCCTGCACGAACCACATGTTTTCCCTTAAATTAAGTGGTACTTCTTCAAGCAGTTCGTACAAATTTTGCTGAAGAAAATTTAAATAAAGTGGACCGTTCAGATTGGGTGGAAGTTGAAAAGGCCCAATAAATAAATTTGAAATTACACCGCCCCAAACATTGATCGTAAATTCATGTTGAAAGTGTCTTTCTTTAAAGGCATGGGGGTTTTTAGAATCCCACTATCCCACAAATGATTGTTTCGCCAGTTGAGAACTCCACGATGAGTAAACGTTGCCTCATCTGTAAAGAGGATTTTGTTCAAAAAATTAGGATCCACGTCTTGATGCTCTTGTAAGAAATTAGGGAAACGTAGACGAGCAGGAGGATTTTCCGGTAACAAAATTTGTACTGGAGTAGTGTGGTGAACTTATATAATTAGATAACCCATCCACGATGGATAGGATAGGAAAACGCGTTATAATCAAGCGCTTCGGTGGCCTCCGATCTCTCGCCCCCGCTTCGAGCGTTCCGGCCTGTACTATAGTAGGGCGTGATAAGAGGCAGAGACCATGGGGGTCGTTATGGTACTGTGATGAACACCATAGATCACATACTACGCTTATTCTTCTAAGAGTGGACCTTATAAATACTATATTTATATGGAAGGAGTGGACTTGGCCAGATTAACGTATTTCGTATTATATAGATTGGCGTGATCAAGTTTCTGTACGCGAATAATGAGTCATTCAAGTAAATAGTAACGTACTTAAGTCAGCATACGAATTGACTTAAAAAATCTGAAATATAAATACGAAATCACATGAGAAGTCATTTGACAAGAAAATAATTGCAATTAATATTAAGCAAACAATTAAGTATCTTTTGCCTTCGAAAATATGCTCAGCTAACATTTTTATTATGCCACAGATGCACGCAAGAATTTGGTTATTGGTCTAGTAATCAGTATTCAAACAGCAGGGCGCACATTTCTGAGTAAATTCGAGCTACGTGGATGGATTGAAAAATTTCCGAAACCCTCACTAGTGGGTCGTTTTTTGTTGAATATTTTTATGTCGTTGCCACGGCAACTCTTTCATTTGCATGTGGTGCACAAATATTTTGAGAATCTCGAAGAAAGTCACTTCCGGAAGATTACAAGCGGAACATCGTGGTAGATTTGCCAAAAAATGGCAGGGATAGTCGCTTTTAGCACAAGACTGATGGCTAACCTTTTCAGTTTGATAGCGAATCGAGATATTGCCGCAACGTAAGTGAGGAGGAAGAATCACGTGCACGATCCTAAAGACGTTCTTTCTCGAACTATTCACCTTGATGTATATAAGGTTTAATTGGCTTGCTCTGATAACATTTCACAAAAATGCCCGCGGCAGTAAAAACCACTTAATTTAACTTTGTGACTTTCATTGGCAGCCGCTTTTATTCTTCGCCACAGCTCATCGGGTGAATCAACAGCTTCTTTATAAACCATATCTTTCATTCTAGACCACATCGAAAAATCCAGAGGATTTAAGTCGGGGCTTCTAGACGGCCAAGCAAATTCACTTCCACGGCCAATCCACCGATGTGGAAAGACGTTGTCTAAGTTCTCCAGCACCGGCCGGGAAAAATGTGCGGGCGCCCCGTCCTGCACGAACCACATGTCTTCCCTTAAATTAAGTGGTACTTTTTCAAGCAGTTCGTACAAATTTTGCTGAAGAAAATTTAAATAAAGTGGACCGTTCTGATTGGGTGGCAGTTGAAAAGGCCCAATAAAGAAATTTGAAATTACACCGCACCAAACATTGATCTTAAATTCATGTTGGAAGTGTCTTTCTTTAACGACATGGGGGTTTTCAGAATCCCACAAATGATTGTTTCGCCAGTTGAAAACTCCACGTCGAGTAAACGTTACCTCATCTGTGAAGAGGATTTTGTTCAAAAAATTAGATTCCGCGCCTTGATGCTCTTGTAAGAAATTAGGGAAACGTAGACGAGCAGGAGGATCTTCCGGTAACAAAATTTGTACTGGAGTAATGTGGTGGTGAACTTATATAATTAGATAACCCATCCACGATGGATAGGATAGGAAAACGCGTTATAATCAAGCGCTTCGGTGGCCTCCGATCTCTCGCTCCCGCTTCGAGCGTTCCGGCCTGTACTATAGTAGGGCCTGATAAGAGGCAGAGACCATGGGGGTCGTTATAGTACTGTGATGAACACCATAGATCACATACTACGCTTATTCTTCTAAGAGTGGACCTTATAAATATTATATTTATATGGAAGGAACTTATATTCTCAGGAGTGGACTTGGCCAGATTAACGTATTTCGTATTATATAGGTACCGCTTCAAAAGATTGGCGTGATCAAGTTTCTGTACGCGAATGATGAGTCATTCAAGTAAATAGTAACGTAAGTCAGCATACGAATTGACTTAAAAAATCTGAAATATAAATACGAAATCACATGAGAAGTCATTTGACAAGAAAATAATTGCAATTAATATTAAGCAAACAATTAAGTATCTTTTGCCTTCGAAAATATGCTCAGCTAACATTTTTATTATGCCACAGATGCACGCAAGAATTTGGTTATTGGTCTAGAGTTCTGACGACAGACGGGGCTCACCTGACAAAACCCTATTTAAAATGTGATAATAAACAATATATTAAATGAAACGTCAGGACGACACCAGCCAGGTGAATTTCGTCTGTGCACACTGAGATCTTAACTTACCTCAATGAGTTCTTGACATCCTGTTAAGTAACAGGTATCATAACAACCTTTGTCGGATCTTACACATGGGCTAGAGGTAATTTTCCTTACATGAAATGAAATCCAGTTATCCTTGTACCCTATCCTTTATTTCCTATATCTATACAATATCTCGGCACTTCCCCTCCAAGTGTGTATTATAAATAAGTACCCAGTGTTATCAAATACATAAAGCATCAATTCCTACATTTAACATCCTGCCTACCGACACCAGTTATTCATACAAAATTATAGACACCAATTTAATACAAGATCAATACACAAATGTTACAAATTGCTCTTAGCTCACCCATACGGTTAACCATAATCCAAGTCTACAATTCTGACACCAAAATGTGACGACAGACGGGGCTCACCTGACAAAACCCTATTTAAAATGTGAAAATAAACAATATATTAAATGAAACGTCAGGATGACACCAGCCAGGTGAATTTCGTCTGTGCACACTGAGAACTTATAGACCAGGACCCCATAGACCAAAAATTGTGCATAATAGGTTTACTCCAAAAATGCCTGAGATGTGATTTTTGGGTCGTGGAGCACAGAAATGCCCATGCCAGTTTTTGTTTTTGGTACAGTGATGTGTGGCAGACCCGTAAATGTGTAAAAAAAATTGCTTAAAAAAGTATTATAGGTTTAGGACTGGGGTTTGCGGGAAGCGCTAAATAATGAGAAGTAATCCAGCGGACGCGGTTCGCCTGTTGTGAATTCTGGGACACTGACCCGCTACAGGGGTCAAACTGTGTAAATAAATCACCCCCAAAAAATTATAGGTTTACGCATGGGGATTGGAGAGATCTCCTAATTTACCTCCAAACATCATGAATCTCGACTCCCATTCATTTTGGTTGGTACAAAGAGGCGCCACACTCGGGACATTTTGTAAATTCACCCAGGTAAAAAAAATCATAAGTTTATGAATGGCGTTCAGTAACTTGTTAAATATAAACATACTGAGTGCGAAAATACATTCGCCATCGTTGAAAAGTGGTACAAAAGTCTTGCCATTCACAATAATTGATTGTGTACCGAAGCTTCGTTCCTACTGCGTGTAGATTACTGCAGTAAATAGAAAATGCAAGAAATTGAAAAAAAAATTTAAATGGTTCTATGAAACGTTTAGCTGCACATACCAGACAGGCGATATTCCAGAAGAATACAAACGGAACATCATAGTAGCTTTGTCAAAAAGGAAAGGCGCGGATACGTGTGGAAATTTTAGAACGATCAGTTTGACTTCCCACGTGTCAAAAATTTTAACTAGAATTGTGCAAAGAAGGATGGAGAAAAGGACGGAAGAAATATTAGGAGAAGATCAGTTCGGATTTAGAAGAAATAGGGGAACGCGCGAGACCATTCTAGCTTTACGACTACTAATAGAAAAAGCAATAGAAAAGGGAAAGAGACCCTATAAAGGATTTGCAGATTTGGAAAAAGTCTTCGACAATGTGAAATGGAAGAAGATATTCGAAGTGCTCAAAACGGTAGGGATTAAGTATAGGGATAGAAGAATAATTCATAATCTACACAAAGAGCAAACGGCAGTTACAGAATTTGAGCAGGAACATAGAGAAGTAGATATCTGAAAGGGAGTGAGGCAGGGACGTGCGTTATCGCCTCTAGTTTTCAATTTATATATCGAAGATGCGATGGATATTGTTAAAGACAGAAAAGCTGCTGGAATTAATATACAGGGCCAAACTATTAATATGCTCAGATTCGCGGATGTTATAGCAGTATTAGCATCCAACAAAGAAGAATTAGGAAGGATTCTGAACGAATGGAAGCGTTTTTGACGGAGGGCTATGGTATGAAGATCAACAAAAAGAAACCGAAATTTTGTTCTGTAGGGGGCGTGAAATTAGGGCTAAAACTAACATACAAATAAGAAACGTGAAGATAGAGGAAGTCTCAGATTTCTGCTATTTAGGAAGTCAAATAACTCGCGATGGCAGGAGCTCTAGAGATATAAGACAAAGAATAGCGAAGGGCCGAGTAGCATTTAATAAAAAGAAACAACTATTATGCTCGAAAATAATAAATGTATTAACTCGGAAGAGGCTCTTAAAAACGTATGTATGGAGCACAGCAGTGTACCGGTGCGAAACTTGGACGATAGGAGAAGCAAATAGGAAAAAATTAGAAACATTTTGGAATGTGGCGCTTTAGACGCATGATGAAGATACCGTGGGTAGATAAGGTTAGCAACAGAGAGGTATTAGAAAGAGCAAAATTTATGGAAGACGGTAAGGAATAGGAGAGATATAATAGTAGGACACCTTCTGACGCACGAAGGCTTAGTTCGCAACATACTAGTCAGAGATAGGAATATGAAGAGGTAAGGGTAGGCCCAGATTGGACTACTGCTCTCAAGTAGTTAGGGATGTAGGATGTTCAACTTTTGGGGAAAAGCGTAGGTTAGCTCAGGATAGGAAGGATGGAGGTAAGCGTCCAACCAGTTTTCGGACTGGAATCTTTATGATGAAGGGTGAAAATTAATAATTGCTTTCTTTCAACCTTTATAGCGGGCCCTTGTACTACCGTTCAACGAGAGGGAATGTATTTTTGTAATCAGTAGGTTCATCATAATCAAATTCGTGAACACCATTCATAAACTTATGATTTTTTTACGTAAGTTTTTTTTACAAAATGTTGCGTCTCTAGCGCCCCCCTGTACCAATGTTTTTTATTGGCAACATTGAATACTCGACTTTTGTGATTGAAATAACTTGTCTCCAAGTTTTGAAGAGTAAACTTATTATTTTTTTTACCTGGGTGAATTTACAAAATGTCGCGAGTGTGGCGCCTCTTTGTACCAACCAAAATGAATGGGAATCGAGATTCATGATGTTTGGAGGTAAATTAGGAGATCTCTCCAATCCCCATGCGTAAACCTATAATTTTTTTGGGGGTGATTTATTTACACAGTTTGACCCCTGTAGCGGGTCAGTGTCCCAGAATTCACAACAGGCGAACCGCGTCCGCTGGATTACTTCTCATTATTTAGCGCTTCCCGCAAACCCCAGTCCTAAACCTATAATACTTTTTTAAGCAATTTTTTTTACACATTTACGGGTCTGCCACACATCACTGTACCAAAAACAAAAACTGGCATGGGCATTTCTGTGCTCCACGACCCAAAAATCACAACATCTCAGGCATTTTTGGAGTAAACCTATTATGCACAATTTTTGGTCTATGGGCTCCTGGTCTATTAACTTACCTCAATGAGTTCTTGACATCCTGTTAAGTAACAGGTATCATAACAACCTTTGTCGGATCTTACACATGGGCTAGAGGTAATTTTCCTTACATGAAATGAAATCCAGTTATCCTTGTACCCTATCCTTTATTTCCTATATCTATACAATATCTCGGCACTTCCCCTCCAAGTGTGTATTATAAATAAGTACCCAGTGTTATCAAATACATAAAGCATCAATTCCTACATTTAACATCCCGTCTGCCGCCACATAGTAATCAGTATTCAAACAGCAGGGCGCACATTTCTGAGTAAATTCGAGCTACGTGGATGGATTGAAAAATTTCCGAAATCCTCACTAGTGGGTCGTTTTTTGTTGAATATTTTTATGTCGTTGCCACGGCAACTCTTTCATATGCATGCGGTGCACAAATATTTTGAGAATCTCGAAGAAAGTCACTTCCGGAAGATTACAAGCGGAACATCGTGGCAGATTTGCCAAAAAATGGCAGGGATAGTCGCTTTTAACACAAGACTGATGGCTAACCTTTTCAGTTTGATAGCGAATCGAGATATTGCAGCAACTAAGTGAGGAGGAAGAATCACGTGCACGATCCTAAAGACGTTCTTTCTCGAACTATTCACCTTGATGTATATAAGGTTTAATTGGCTTGCTCTGATAATATTTCACAAAAATGCCCGCGGCAGTAAAAACCACTTAATTTAACTTTGTGACTTGGTGCCATTATTTTCTTCTATAAGTCACATGATTGTTTTTGTATAATGTAACGGTTTTATTATAATTATTTCTTGTAGACTATTGGACTACTATACATTTCCTATTCAACACTACCTACCTAAAATGAATCATAAACAATTTATTCTTAAATACTTATTAATTATTGCAAATCACATGAATTTCAAGATCGCGTTACGAAAACAAAATTATTTTTTATTGTCCATTTACGAGGAAATCATTTGGCCTATTTGCTCTGGGTATACGAATCTAACAGTTCTAGAAAAGCTAAGAAGGTATACGTAAATACAGTGGTATTTTTAGAGCATTTCAAATATTTTATATTTGCTTTTGCTTATCTTCATTAATTGTACTTGCAATGGTCATGTGATATTCGGCCATTCCATGTGACTAATATGAGCTCATTAACTTTCCGAATGTAAACTTGCCAAAAAATAAAATGTAGTGGAGAATGCATCTTTCCAAACATCTAGAAGCGCCCTATACAAGAACGAGGGATCGAATTTATGTTGTTTACATGGATTTCGTTTGAGAACCATGAAAATAAGATACAGATATGCGAAAAACACTCCAACTGCAGTGATTCTCTAAAAAATGCATCATAATGCTTTCTGACCACTTCAGAGCTCGGTTTTAATTTTTTTTATTTTTGCACAATTCAATAATCACGCGTTGTTATCAAATTATTCGAGTCAAGTTCACATGGGTAAAACATGTCCAGCTTAAGAGGATCAGCCAGGGTACATGTTTTCATATTTTAGGAATAAAATTAATGACAGACGACAAGTTAGAGAAAAAGACGAAGCAGTAAACGGCGCGAATGAAAATACTGTTAGAGGCGTAGAAACAGAACGGAATTGCATTAAAAATAGTTTAGATTCTGCAGCTAGAGGTATATTTGGGTCATAAACAGAATGAAAGTAGAAAACCCTGAATAACGAAAGATATTGTGAGTCTAATAGACGAGAGGCGAAAATATGAAAATAGGTTAGATAAAGGAGGGAAACAAAGATATAAGGGGGTAAATATACAATCTCGACAAAGAACAAACGGCAATTATAGAATTTGAGCAGGAACGAAGAGAAGTAGAAGGGAGTGAGACAGGGATGTGCGAAAGGTATGGAAGACAATAAAGAATAGGAGAGATAGGATGGTATAACACCTTCTGAGACACGAAGGAATAGTTCGCGACATACTAGAGTCGCAGATAGAAATAAAAAGAGGATGGAGGTACGCGTCCAACCAGTATTCGGACTGTGTCGAATTTTAATACAACAATAAAATAAATTCATCATCATAAGGTTCTCAGTCCGAAGACTGGTTGGACGCGTACCTCCATTCTTTTCTATCCTGAGCTAACCTACGCATTTCCCTAAAAGTAGAACATCCTACATCCCTAACTATTTGAGAGCAGTAGTCTAATCTAGGCCTACCCCTACCTCTTTTTATTCCTATCTCTGACTCTAGTATGTCGCGAACTATTCCTTCGTGTCTTAGAAGGTGTCCTACCATCCTATCTCTCCTACTCTTTATTGTTTTCCATACCTTTCGCCTTTCCCCAACTCTTTCTAATACTTCCCTATTGCTAACCTTATCTATCCACGGTATCTTCATCATGCGTCTGTAACACCACAGTTCAAACGCTTCTACTCTTTTTCTATCCGCTTCTCCTATTGTCCAAGTTTCGCACCCGTATAATGCCGTACTCCATACATACGACTTTAAGAGTCTCTTCCTAGTCTCTATATTAACCGTTCTCGAACATAACAGTTGTTTCTTTTTGTTAAACGCAACTCGTCCCTGCGCCATTCTATGTTTTATATCTTTAGTGCTCCTACCGTCTTGGGTTATTTTACTTCCTAAGTAGCAGAAATCCGCGACCTCCTCTATCTTCTCATTTCCTATTCGTATTTCAATTTTAGTTCTATTTTCACTCCATCTACATACCAAAATTTTAGTTTTCTTTTTATTGATTTTCATGCCGTAGCCCTGTGTCAAAACTGCTTCCATTTCATTCAAAGCCGCTCCTAATTCTTCTTTGCTAGATGCTAACACTGCTATATCATCCGCAAATCTGAGCATGTTAATAGTTTGGCCCTGTACATTGATCCCTGAGGCTGTTCTTTCCTTAACAATATTAATCGCATCTTCGATATATAAGTTGAAAACTAGAGGTGACAATGCACATCCCTGTCTCACTCCCTTCCGGATATCTACTTCCCTTCGTTCCTGCTCACATTCTATAACTGCCTTTTGCTCTTTGTAGAGATTATGTATTATTCTTCTGTCCCTGTATTTCATCCCTACCTTTCTCAGCACTTCGAACATCTTCCCCCATTTTACGTTGTCGAAGGCTTTTTCTAAATCTACAAATCCTATATATACGCTCTTTCTCTTTTCTATCGTTTTTTCTATAATTACCCGTAAAGCTAGAATGGCCTCGCGCGTTCCTCTATTTCGTCTAAATCCGAACTGATCTTCTCCTAATATTTCTTCCGCCTTTTTCTCCATCCTTCTTTGCACAATTCTAGTTAAAATTTTTGACGCATGGGAAGTTAAACTGATAGTTCTAAAATTTTCGCATCTATCCGCGCCTTTCCTTTTTGGCAAAGCTACCATGATGTTCAGTTTGTAATCCTCTGGAATCTCGCCTGTCAGGTATATGCGACTAACTAATTTAAATAAACGATCTATTACCTCTTGACCTGCGCACTTTAAGATTTCTGCCTGCAAGCCATCTATACCTGGTGCTTTATTATTCCTTAAACTTTTTAGTGCTAGCTCAAACTCTTCTCTCATTATAGGACTCCCTAGGTTATCCCCTTCTACACTGCTTTCACTTTCTAATATATCTTGCACTTCCTGTCCCGCATATAAGTTTCCTAAATATTCTTTCCACCTATCTGCCTTCTCCCCGCTTTCGATTAGGATATCTCCTGCCTCATTCCTAATGCTTTTGGTACTAGATCCAATTTCTCTAAAATTTCTCCTAATTATTTTATATGCTTCATCAGTCTTTCCTATTTCGAACTTATTTTCCACTTCTTTGCACTTATCATCGATCCATTGCTCTTTCGCTTTCCTACATTTCCGAATAATTTCCCACTTGATCGCCTTATATCTTTGTTTCCCTATTTCATCTAACCTATTTTTATATTTGCGCCTTTCCTCTATTAGACTCACAATATGTTTTGTTATCCAGGGTTTCCTACTTTCATTCTGTTTATGACCCAAAATATCCCTAGCTGAGGAAACTAAACTATTTTTAATGCAATTCCATTCTTCCTCTATGTCCCTAACAATATTTTCGCCCGCGCCCTTTAGTACTTCGTTTGTCTTTTTCTCGAACTTATCGCGCGTATCATCATCTTTTAGTTTCTCTGGGTCAAGATACCTTCTTCCGCTTCGTTTTTTCAAAATCTTAAATTTAAGATTGGCCTTCATAACGACTATATTGTGATCACTATCTATATCTGCTCCTGGATAACTTCTACAATCCCTAACTTGATTTCTAAATCTTTGCCTAACAAGAATGTAATCTATTTGATATCTCCCTAGGTCTCCTGGCATCTTCCACGTGTAGCGTCTCCTAACATGATGGTGAAATAGAGTGTTCGCGACCGTTAATAATAATATTTTATGTAATTTGTGCAGTTGATAAGGATGTGTGTGTAGGTATACTGCCGCGTGATTCACGCTTGATTTCCTTGAACTACACCCGCATTCAATATAAAGATATTTTGCGAAAAGCCGAAGGCACACCGGAAAGTATAAAATAATTTACAGTTCCAAATCACCTAATCACTCCGCAAATAATACTTACAGGGTATGTTTATTACTAAAACCCTATCGTATCAAAAGTCGCACACTTGTAACAACTCGGTAATCTATCAAAATAGCATCAGTTCAAATCGCACAATCAAAATCCACTCTTGACACAATCTTTGTGTGTTTCCAAAGCAGTACAAACAAGAGCGAATTTTAAAAGATGCGCGAATCGTCGGTAGGAGTCATATAACAACTCGGTTCCACCAATCGGTACTGTTTAACAATCGCATTATTGTAGTTCACCTTCTGAGTTCTGCTACTTAAACAAAATCCCAATTAAGAAATGATGCTAACGGTGGTTGCTCTGGCAAAATTGTTTTTGATTTTTGTGTTTACTGGCGATTGCTCATCAGCGCCTGTTCCGTTTGAAGAGTGAGTAAATTTGTTGTTATAAAATGATAGATTTTAAATGAAGTTTGTATAGTAAATTTATAAATTCCAGTGGTTTTAATGGAGGCTATTAATGCAGATTTCCTAAACGATTTTCCTATGAACAATTAAATTTTTATGGGAAAATCAGTTCATATTCTTTATCGGACTAATTAATGATTGGATAAACTCAAAGTATTTTCTTGATACCTGCCTATACACATATGCGCATCTAAAATTTCATTAATTTAGTGGTTGCTTGATATTTTTATACATTTTATACATAGAGTAAAGTCTGTGGCACATCACTTTGCCTAATCTGTTTCTTTGCATTATTGCCGATTTTATTAAAAAACTGCGCGTAATATCGAAATGTGATTGCTGTCTTTTAAATTTGTGTACCAATTTGAGACACCCCGTGTATTCTGCATTTTTCAGTTCTCATCTCCTCTTCTCTCATTTCCACATCTTAGCAACATTTAATTTAACAATTGGAATTTTTTACGTGCGCAAATTATTTTTCTCTTCATTAAGCACGTACCTTATTCTAAATGCAATTTTTTTATTTCGCAATAAGGTTAAAAAATAAATTTTAACCTTGCTAATTAAGAGCAACTATCAGTAAATTGGTACTCTTCAAAAATATTAAGATTTGCTTAAAATTAGTAGGTCCCCAAGTTTTCCTACCTATTTAATCATTTGTTATACAGTACATTCTCATAAACAATGATATAAGTATAGGAATTAATATTTTGGCTGCAATTTTTCTTTAATTTTTTTAATATATTCATAGATATTATTGCATTCAAGCCATCAATGCAACATTTCTAAAAGAAAGCTGTTAAATAAAAAGAAATTATATTGGAAAAGATAATTACTATCAAATTACAAATAACTAAGTTTCACAGTTTGGATCGTCTCAAAGATAAGCACATTAAGTTTATAAATGAATTATTAACAAATTACAAATGTGATAGAGGTATCTTGATAGATTATTGAACTTAATTGTCTAGTACATCCACAAAGAAGTTTGTAAATATTCGATGCTACATGTACCGCTCTTCAAAAGTTAAAGAACTTCTGCTGTAATGAGGAAACTGCAAATCAAGTTCAACAAATTATGTTTTCTTGAAATGATTGTTTTTCGAGATATGTAGATATCTGATATGAAACAAGGCCTTCCCTTTTACCGTTCTTGTCTAAATCAATTTTTTTATAAAATTCTACGTACCTACGTTTAAAATCCACTTGCTACATAATTTTCACAAAATACATCCAATCAACTGACATAACTCTATAATGAAGTGTTTACAACATCTTGCGTAATATAGGTGCAGTTTTGCATTTGAAACCCCAGGAAATACCGATTAAACCAGTTTTATATTTGGAAAAACCGAAAACAACATTTATACAAATGCTTTAGTCGAGAGCTTGCATTATTTCTTAGTACCTTCTGATGTTGAGGCATTTGTTCTTCTCTAAATTGATTGCAAATTTCATTCCCAGAATTTTAGTTAAAAATTTTAGTTGGACATCATCATAAAGTCATCATAAAGTTTTCAGTTCGAAGAGTGGTTGGACGCGTACCTCCATCCTTTCCCATCCTGAGCTAACCTACGCATTTCCCCAAAAGTTGAACATCCTACATCCCTAACTATTTGAGAGCAGTGGTCTAATCTGAGCCTACCCCTGCCTGTCTTTATACCTGTGTCTGACTGTCGCGAACTAAGCCTTCGTGCCTATCTCTCCTATTTCTTGCTGTCTTCCATAAATATTCCTCAAATCAACATCACAAATTTGACTAGCCAAGTCTTGTTATTAGCCAGCTTGTTTTTCAATTTATTTTTCAGTTTATTTTTCCTGTTGTTGTTATTTGTTTTCTTTATTCATTACAGTTGTTTACGAAATTGTTGCGCTTCTTTCTCAAACACTTCCTCAATGCTTTTCATAAAACGATCTTCTTTGGCTTATGTAATTCCATGGTCTCCTTGTTATTTACAAGCACATTACACTACTTCGTCTAAAGTGTGGCATTTTCGGTGACACAAGGACTAAAAAGGTGAAATAAAAGGAAATTTATTGAAAAAGAAATGGGGTAACACGTGACTAACATATTCAAACTTATTGCAAAATCTAGGTGCGCCACTTCTTTTGTCCGTCAGTGGTATCTCTATGTCCCTAACCATATTTTCACCCGCGCCCTTTAGTACTTCGTTTGTCTTTTTCTCGAACTTATAGCGCGTATCATCTTTTAGTTTCTCTAGCTCAAGATGTCTTCTTCAGCTTCGTTTTATAAAAATCTTAAATTTAAGATTTGCCATCTATTATAAAAACTGATCAACAGTTTTAGCTTTAGCTGGTCCAGTTCAACGAACAAATGATATTAAAATCGTCATACCCTATTTGCAGTAGATTCTCACAAGGTTTGTTTTAAAGATGATATTAATTAAATTAAACAAACATGTAAATGATGTTAATGATGTTGACTCATTATTCAAAAGTAAAGAAAATCTTGTTTGCCTTACATTTCACACTGTATACAGTTTGTTTGAATGCGCTGCAGAGCTTACAGCGGTTTATAGATTACAAACGTAACTAAAATGTAAATAATAGTTTCACGTGCACAACTCAATTCATAAAGAAACTTTTCTTCAAACATTTGGAACCGTTTTCTCAAAAAAGTTTATGAATATGTAAACAGTTAACCTCAAGACTATCCAGCAACAGAAAATATAATTTCTAGATCAATTTACTGTTTATTAAACACTTCATTTGTTGACCACCATGACATCCCTCTTTAGAAGTTGTGATATTGCATTATCTAAATCTGTTCAAGTGCTTGTATCTTTGAAAATCAACCAAATTTTTAGATACAATTAATAAGATATTAAAGTTTAAAATTAGACCTGTTGTCCGATTTGGTCTAGAATTATCTTGATACGTCCGTCTTACTCACTTAAGATAAAAAATACTATTTATGTTGAATTGTTTGTTTTATGAACATTTTCCTGAAGTATAACAATTATTATTAAACGCGTTTTTTCCACACTTTTATACTAAAAATGTTTATTTGCTAAATAAAAGTTCATAGCCACTGTATTCTTTTTATTATTAAAGGGGTTTTTAAGTATACTTTGAATTTATCAATCAATTTATTATAATCTGTACCAATAATATTAATAATGTCACACTTAATCCACCATTTAACTTGATTTGATATTAATAGAATAATTTATTGAAAATAATATAGAAGTAGATAAAATGTAATAAAAATAGACGATCTATGTAATAGGAAAAGCAAACAAAAACATACTGCAACTAAAAATAAAATTGCGAAATTTCATAACTGTATACGACTGTTGTTTTTCGTATCGCCTTTCGATCAAACGTCAGCTTACACCTGAACTATTTTTTTTATTTTTTCAAGAACTACCTCGACGTCAGAACTCACAGTTACCATAGAAACATCCAATCAAGAACACCATGAAGCAAATCTCAGTGAAGTAAACCTAACCCCTGTAATCATTTCTGAAAAACCGATGGAAGCTTCAACTATACAAGTTATCACAGTTACTCCGTCTAACTATGATTTGACAACAGATTCGCCAGACTGCCCTCCAATATCTGGTAATTTGGATTCACTTACTCATGACCAGCTCATAAGCAGATTAACACACGTATGCAGATATGACAAAGCTGTTAAACCGGACACAGATGGGCCGCTTGAAGTCCACGTTCAAATTGACGTCAGGCACATTGAGGCTGTTGAACAACTGGTAATAAAAGCTTTGATTTGATTTTTCCTTTATTGATTATATTTTCCCAATTCAGCAATTCAAGACGCACATGATGATCCAGTACAGATTCATGGACAAGAGACTGTCATTCGAAGACATTTCTCCAAGGAGACAAGTTATAGTTGGCCAGGACGCACTGCGAGGACAAATTTGGATACCACACGTCGTTTTGAAAAATGAGAATGAAGCACAAGTTATGGGAATCGATGGCAAAGACGTCTTGGTCGCTATTACTCCACAAGGAGAAGTCATATACTCATACAGGCTGACCGCAGTTATCTACTGCTGGATGGATCTGAAGAAATTTCCGTTTGATACCCAGCAGTGTGACATGGTTTTCAGAAGCTGTAAGTTTTTAGTTTATATGGGGGTTTGGCGGCTGTTCGAATATGTAAATTCATTTTAAAGGGGTGTACAACGCTTCTTACTTGCTGCTCAGATGGGAAGAGGAAGAGCCGGTGAGGGTGGCTCACCAACTGCATCTCACAGAGTACACACTTAAATCTTCTTCGAGTCATCACGCGTTGATGCCGGCAACTTTCGCCCAGAAAAATATTGGCAAGCAATATAACTATATAACTATATAACAATTACTATAACTATAACTTTAACTATAACTGCGACTATGACTATGACTATAACTATAACTATAACCATGTCTATGACTATGAAACTGACTATAAAAATGACTATGACTATGGCTATCGCTATCACTATACCTATAACTAAAACTATAACTGTCACTATCGCTATCACTATGACTATGACTATAACTATAACTAAACCTATAACCATAATCATAACAATAACCATGACCATGACTATGAAAATGACTATGACTATGACTATCACTATACCTATAACTAAAACTATCACTATCACTATCACTATGACTATGACTATGACGATAACTATAACCATAACTATAACTATAACCATAACAATAACAATAGCCATGACTATGACTATGTCTATGAAAATGACTATGACTATCGCTATCACTATACCTATAACTAAAACTATAACTATCACTATCACTATGACTATGAATATAACTATAACTATAACTATAACCATAACCATAACTATAACTATAACCATAACAATAACCATTACTATGACTATGACTATGACTATGAAAATGACTATGCCTATCGCTATCACTATACCTATAACTAAAACTATAACTATCACGATCACTATGACTATGACTATGACAATAACTATAACTATAACTATAACTATAACCATAACCATAACTATAACTATAACCATAACAATAACCATGACTATGACTATGACTATGAAAATGACTATGCCTATCGCTATCACTATACCTATAACTAAAACTATAACCATCACTATCACTATGACTATGACTATGACTATAACTATAACTATAACTATATTTATAACTATAACTATGACTATGACTATGACTACAACTATGGTTAACTATTTTCAGCCGGCACTTATAGCTGCATTGTTTTCAAATTCCTCATCGATAGAGAAGTTGGGTATTACATTATGGATTACTTTATACCATCAATTATGTTAGTGTGCATATCATGGGTTAACTTTTGGTTGCATGCAGATGCCAGCGCTCCTCGTATAACTATTGGTAAGTAGATAATAGTAATTGTTTTAGGTATAACCAGAAATGTACAATGTTATTTATTTTTCAGGTACTTCTACAATGTTAACGTTCATAACTCTCTCATCAGGTCAGGCCAAGAACCTACCAAAAGTCTCGTACATAAAAGCAAGCGAAATTTGGTTTTTGGGTATTACAGTATTCCTGTTCGCATCAATGGCCGAATTTGCTTTTGTAAACGTCATCTGGAGGCGAAAGTAATACATGAAAAATGATCACCGGCCTAAACTAATCTCACAATTTCATTTTCAGGAAACGAGTAGCGCTGAAGAAAAAGAACAGCAAGTATATCCTTAAATCTACGTTAACACCTAGTTTGGCAAGAAGGGAGTTGCAAAAAAGCGTGCAAAAATCGCACTCTTGCTCCAGCTTAGAAGTTAACTCGAAATCTGACAATGAATATAACAATTATTTGACAGTACATGTAAGTTATCGGCACATAATTGCTTAGGGGTTGGAATAAATGATTCTCTCGCGTGTCTTATTGTAATAATCTATCAAATTCACATATTACGGGAGAAGTTATCTATGATCTCAATTATATACATATAGATATATCAGTGCTGGTATTTGGTAGGAAAAAAATGAGGGCAAACAATTTTGGGGTTGTTACCTTGACCCCAATGATATTACAACAAAGCTTGATTTACATGCACTTCAAACGTAAAAGGCATGCGCATGCGCATATCCTACGTCACCATTTTGCTGAAAGCTGGCGCTGACAGTTAGATATTTATAACCTCAAAGTCTTGTAATATCTTCAACTTTATTTCCTTACAGAGTTTTCACAATATTCCTGAAATAATAACGGAATACTCGGAAGACTTGTCTTCAACGAATGGGAACAGTGAAAAGACTATCGCCCCACAAAACAACAATAACAACAGTAACAACAACAACATAAACATCAACAGTGTTACCACGATGACGCCTCAAGAAATAGCGATTTGGATAGACAAGAAATCAAGAATAGTTTTTCCTTGTGCCTTTGTAGTTTTTAACATTTTGTATTGGTCTTTTGTTTACGGCCTTTAGTAATAATTATTTATTGTAATGTTATTTTGTCAAATGTTGAGGGCCGGACCCCTGTCTGTTTTAAAGATGGAGTTGGTTGGGCCGAATATTGCCAAATAATGATTGATACGCTTATTTTTATTTTATGTAAAAAGAAAAACAGAATAAAGCAGTTCTCAAACGAAATAAGCAATATTACTACAAGGTGTTTATATGTTTAATACGGTTTGCTCCTAGAAAGACGCGCGTCCCCAGCCTCTACTTTTAGACATTTTTGGTCCGCGCAGCTGGAAACTGGTGTACGTTTGGTTGCATAACCAAGCTTCAGAAATGCACGTTGGGTTGCCTAGTTCGTTTCATTATATAGATAGCCAAAAGCGAGTAAAGGACGCTGATGACTTCAAAGGTTCTCCCTTCGAGCGGCGAGATCTCAGAGAGTGCTTGCTCTAGTTGTTTTAAAATGTAAATTATTCTCTGCTACCTTATTGGCAAATGCTGATTCGTCATTAGTAATTAAGTCAGCTAATTTTTAGTCTTTGTTATTGTAATCCCCATTATTAGGAAATCCAGTAATTATACTTTAGAACACTGTTCACCTTCACTGGAATGGAGACGTAAACAAGAACGGAGGTCATATGTAGAGGAGCTCGAGACAGTATAGAGTATAGAGAGACATGGGTAAGGTTAGTTAGGCAAAGGACAGAGGGTGTTGAGCACTTGAGAGCACTGGCCAAATGGTCGCACTTATTACTGACTTCAAGTCTCTTAGCTGAACAAATGCATAATTATAAATTCTTAGCCAGATAAACGTTCAGTAGGCGGGGATGGTGGGTCAGCCTAGTTAGCAACCAATCTCAGAATTAACTACAACAGACATCATACTGATTAAATCCAACCATATATTTCTGATTCGTTGACAGTAATAAATTATAATAAATACATTTTGCATCTCGACAGAGAATTCTAAACACTTTTTATTTATTATTAATGCAGATGGTGACCAATCTGACTTTAATTTAATAATGCTTCGAAAGATATGAATAAATCTTGATGTCTTAACTTTATTTGTGTCTATTATTAACATCCTCGTTTGTGATTCTTTCTTATCAAAGTAATGGAGTCTATAATGGCGTAGGTAATACACAACGTAGGCAATAGATGATCACGTGGTCACTTCGACTCATCCTCAGTATATAGGTACATGTTATGTACTTTCAAAACTGAAAATCCGAGTTACGTCACGAGATAACACTTGCACGAGGAACCTTGTTATCTGTTTACACTTTGACAAATTGACTTGTAAAAGAATACCGTCTGGACCTTCTACCAAGTTTACCTTATAAATACCCCACACTTTTTTACCATTATTCCCGACAATGTTCCAATTAGCGGCTCGTTAATTCTTTGTAACAAAGACGTGAATTTTGTGTACCAATCTGTCACTTATTGTATAAATATTATTTACCGCCTTATTTACTACAATATAATGTTGCCTACATTTTATTAACACTTGTTTGCATATTGCCAGATTAAATTTTGCTTTCGTCCGAGCGGCAAGTAGTTATTTAACTGTCACCAGGAAAAAGTGGAGATAATCTGTAACATGTGTGCAGTTTCCATAACATTTTTATGTAATATTGTTATCGCGGCCAATATATTGTTTATCGTGCAAGCCAAAGAGAATTGCACGTAAGTATTTATCTTGAAAATTGGTACCTACCAGTTAATTTTTTTCTATATTTTTTGACATTGATTTTTTTCAAAATTAAAGTAAAACGGTCAAAAGGGGGAGGATACATTAGGGGAGGACAAATTAGGGTTTCCGGTATTGAAACATTTTGTTTTCTTAAATGGATAGAATCTTTGGATTTTACACGAAATTTTATCATATAACTTTGCTGGTAGGCTGGTACGCCATGTGCGAAATCTTTGTAATTTTAGAGAAATTTCGGCTTTTACCGAAAAGTTAAGACATGTACAAGGTGATTTTAAAAAAGTATATCTGTTTACAAAAGAGCATTTTAAATAAAATTGTAGCACAGATGCAACCAGGATATGTTGTAACATCAGTGCCGAAACCTTTTATATAGGATGAATTTTCTTTTTATTTTCACTGCAAGGATCTTGAAATCCAGCACGCATAAGGTAACACATACATTTGACAACATTGGTTTCATACAAGTATAACTATATCTCTTATAATATACATATATTATATTATATTATATATGAATGTTTAAATACTAAATGTATACTGTTTTTTGATCAAATACTAACAATTCTTTCAGAACCATTTCCTTCGTAAATTATTCGACAAAATTTAATATCTTATCTCATAATTTTGGGTATATGCTATTATAAGTAATTTTTAATTATTTATTGTTGATTATTCTATTAATTATTTCTATTTCGAATCCACTATTAATAGCAATTGTTCTTACTGTATTTAATTCTTTTCAAATTTATAAATTTTGTGAATATATTGGCAAACATTGAAATACCTTTAGTAAAAATCGACGTCTCGCCCCCGTTCGGGCGCTTTATCAAGATTCTATTTAAAAAAGTATAAGGTATAAAAATGTAACAATTTTTATACCTTATACTTTTTAAATAAAATCTTGATAAAGCCTCCGAACGGGGGCGGAACGTCGATTTTCACAAAAAGTGTTTCAATATTTGCCATATATTCTCAAAATTTATAAATTTAATAAAAAAATTGGCACGAATAATTATACATATAAAATTAATTCTTTTTCTAAGTTAGCTTTAGATAAAGGGACAGTAAAATCTTTATATAAGTACCATTGAGTTTTAAGCAGAAATCTTTTGAGAATAACGATGAAATGAATCTGACGATAGTATGTGATTTCTGTGTACGTAGGTTTCATAAAAAATCAAAATGAATGTTTCGATTATTGTTTATTAAAAGTTAAATATAAGAAAATTATTTTATGATCATTTGCAATTTCTTTAGTAAATTTTATTTTTGGATGAATAGTTAGTCAAAAAACAATTTTAAGCATTCTTTAGGCGGAACATTAGAAAACATATTTGGTACATCAAAAGAAACTAAAAGTGAGCCTATTGGTATAGTGTTAACTTTTATTTTATCTATAAGAGCAAAATTTGTAATATTTTTAAATATATTACCAATATTTCTTATTTGAGAAGCCAGACTAAATCAAGTCCCTGAAAGGGGGCAGCAGCTCTTTCTGTAATCATAGTGGCAGAGATCGTGAGGGTCGGTATGGCACTGTGATACACACTACTGCGATGTGGAAGGCAACGGGAAACCACCACATTATTCTATCCCTAGTACAGCGTACTTCGAATTGATGATGATGGCACCTTCTGGAGTAAAATATTCCGGAGGTAAAATAGTCCCACATTCGGATCTCCGGGCGGGGACTGCTTCGGGGGGAGTCATCAGAAATGATAAGTGTCGGAGCGTGGAATGTTAGAAGCATGAAACAAGTAGGAAAGTTAGAGAATTTGAAAATTGAGATGGATAGGTTAGCATTAGACGTAGTAGGTATTAGTGAAGTGCGATGGCCAGAAGCCGGAGACTTCTGGAGCAGAGATTTTAGAGTAATACACACAGGATCTGTAGGAGGAAATTCGGGAGTAGGAATTGTTATGCGGAAAAAAGTATGGCAAAGTGTAGAAAATTTCTTACAGCAAAGTGACAGGGTAGTTATGGTTAGGTTAGATTCGAAACCTGTAAAAACAGTAATAATACAGGTATATATGCCCACTTCTAACTGTGATGAGGTCGTAAAGGCAGCTTATAGTGATATTGAACATGTGCTAGATTTTGTGAGAGGACACGAAAATTTAATAATTATAGGAGATTTCAATGCAGTCGTAGGCACAGGGCGAGAGGGTCCCTTTGGATTAGGCAATAGGCAATAGGAACGATAGGGGAGTTCTGCGATGAACATAACTTAACGGTCGCGAACACTCTATTTCACCATCATGTTAGGAGACGCTACACGTGGAAGATGCCAGGAGATATCAAATAGATTACATTCTTGTTAGGCAAAGATTTAGAAATCAAGTTAGGGATTGTAGAAGTTATCTAGGAGCAGATATAGATAGTGATCACAATATAGTCGTTATGAAGGCCAAACTTAAATTTAAGATTTTGAAAAAACGAATCGGAAGAAGGTATCTTGACCCAGAGAAACTAAAAGATGATGATACGCGCGATAAGTTCGAGAAAAAGACAAACGAAGTACTAAAGGGCGCGGGCGAAAACATTGTTAGGGACATAGAGGAAGAATGGAATTGCATTAAAAATAGTTTAGTTTCCTCAGCTAGGGATATTTTTGGTCATAAACAGAATGAAAGTAAGAAACCCTGGATAACAAAACATATTGTGAGTCTAATAGAGGAAAGGCGAAAATATAAAAATAGGTTAGATGAAATAGGGAAACAAAGATATAAGGCGATCAAGTGGGAAATTATTCGGAAATGTAGGAAAGCGAAAGAGCAATGGATCGATAATAAGTGCAAAGAAGTGGAAAATAAGTTCGAAGTAGGAAAGACTGATGAAGCATATAAAATAATAAGGAGAAATTTTAGAGAAATTGGATCTAGTACTAAAAGAATATTTAGGAAACTTATATGCGGGACAGGAAGTGCAAGATATATTAGAAAGCGAACGCAGTGTAGAGGGGGATAACCTAGGGAATCCTATAATGAGAGAAGAGTTTGAGCTAGCACTAAAAAGTTTAAGGAATAATAAAGCGCCAGGTATAGATGGCTTGCAGGCAGGAATCTTAAAGTGCGCAGGTCAAGAGGTAATAGATCGTTTATTTAAATTAGTTAGTCGCATATACCTGACGGGCGAGATTCCAGAGGATTACAAACGGAACATCATGGTAGCTTTGCCAAAAAGGAAAGGCGCGGATAGGTGCGAAAATTTCAGAACCATCAGTTTAACTTCCTATGCATCAAAAATTTTAACTAGAATTGTGCAAAGAAGGATGGAGAAAAAGGCGGAAGAAATATTAGGAGAAGATCAGTTCGGATTTAGACGAAATAGAGGAACGCGCGAGGCCATCCTAGCTTTACGAGTAATTATAGAAAAAACGATAGAAAAGAGAAAGAGCGTCTATATAGGATTTGTAGATTTAGAAAAGGCCTTCGATAACGTAAAATGGGGGAAGATGTTCGAAGTGCTGAGAAAGGTATGGATGAAATATAGGGACAGAAGAATAATACATAATCTCTACGAAAAGCAAAAGGCAGTTATGGAATGTGAGCAGGAACGAAGGGAAGTAGATATCCGGAAGGGAGTGAGACAGGGATGTGCATTGTCACCTCTAGTTTTCAACTTATATATCGAAGATGCTATTAATATTGTTAAGGACAGAACAGCCTCAGGGATTAACGTACAGGGTCAAACTATTAACATGCTCAGATTTGCGGATGATATAGCAGTGTTAGCATCTAGCAAAGAAGAATTAGGAGCGGCTTTGAATGAATTGGAAGCAGTTTTGACACAGGGCTATGGCATGAAAGTCAATAAAAATAAAACTAAAATTTTGGTATGTAGGGGATGTGAAAATAGAACTAAAGTTGACATACAAATAGGAAATGAGAAGATAGAGGAGGTCACGGATTTCTGCTATTTAGGAAGTAAAATAACTCAAGACGGTAGGAGCACTAAAGATATAAAACAAAGAATAGGGCAGGGCCGAGTTGCGTTTAACAGAAAGAAACAACTGTTATGTTCGAGAACGCTTAATATTGAGACTAGGAAGAGACTCTTAAAGTCGTATGTATGGAGTACGGCATTATACTGGTGCGAAACTTGGACAATAGGGGAAGCGGATCGAAAAAGAGTAGAAGCGTTTGAACTGTAGTGTTACAGACGCGTGATGAAGATACCGTGGATAGATAAGGTTAGCAATAGGGAAGTATTAGAAAGAGTTGGGGAAAGGCGAAAGGTATGGAAAACAATAAAGAGTAGGAGAGATAGGATGGTAGGACACCTTCTAAGACACGAAGGAATAGTTCGCGACATACTAGAGTCAGAGATAGGAATAAAAAGATGTAGGGGTAGGCCTAGATTAGACTACTGCTCTCAAATAGTTAGGGATGTAGGATGTTCTACTTTTAGGGAAATACGTAGGTTAGCTCAGGATAGAAAAGAATGGAGGTACGCATCCAACCAGTCTTCGGACTGAGAACCTTATGATGATAGATATTTTGGAATCTATATAAATTTATAAACATAAACATTATAAAAATATAACTTACTTAACGAACAAATTAATTTAATAAAATCCAATCTTTTAAATAATTATAATTCAAATAATTTTATTAAAAACTCCACTAACAGTATCGACGAAATAAATATGAATATGAAATAAAATGTCAATCAGTAAAATGACTAGATAATTTGTATACACTCAGTACAATTACAATTATAAAATTGTTTACCGATACCATCTTAATTTGTTCGATTATTTATTATAGTACAATTTTCATCAATTTATCACGTCCTGAAAATTATTTTTTCTTATTACCAAACGCCCGCAAAAGTATAAAATTAAATAATGCTATTTACAGTTACCAAATTAGGTAAATAAAAAATATGCAGTAGGAGTCTCCTGAATTGATTTCTTTATTATAAGATCAACTGGAGGAAAATTACTTTCTCGTAAGTGATAAATTATGCAAATTGTCGAAGTAGGCTTATCAAAAAATAATGTTTACCCAAATTGCAAATGTTTGTGTATATTTTGCAACGTATGTTTGCTTTTTGTAATTATTTATAACCCGCTATTATGCGAATTACGTATAAGTGACAATGTTTAAGTTTCATGTGCGCAAAATTAAGTAAACGCGATATACGAGGCTTGAACCTGCAAGATAATTTTTACTGCCTCATTGTAGAATCGAAGGAACGTGTCCAGCAATTCCACCGGAAGAAGAATTCAGAATTTCTACATGCCCTCCACTGGGAAATAATTTGGATTATCTCACCCAGGAACAATTTGTAGACAAAATTACTGATATTTGCCGCTATGACAAACTCATTAGACCACATGGAGATGACGTACTTAATGTATATGTACAAATGGACTTGAGACATATTGAAGCTGTGGATCAGTTAGTAAGTATCGTTTATATTTTCAATCAGAACCTCTATGTTTTACTTTTAGGCTTTCAGAACACACATGTGGCTGTTATATAGATACACAGACAGCAGGTTAGCATATGCGAAGATATCACCTAATAGAAAAGCTATTTTGGGCCAAGAAGGTCTACGAGGAAAAATATGGGTGCCACACATCATACTCAGAAACGAAAAAGATAAAGCCATCATGGGTTTGGCAAGAAAGGACATTTTCATTTCTATTTCGCCCGAAGGCGAAGTAATTTATTCTTTTCGAATGACTGCCACCATATACTGCTGGATGAACCTGCAAAAATTTCCTTTTGATACACAAGATTGTGACATGGAAATGCTGAGCTGTATGAAGCTGTTTAGTCGGGGAGCAGACCGCCTGAAAGATGCATTTTAAACATCCTCTATACAACTCGAACAGACACAAAAATATTTTCGACAATTTTTAATTTTTGTATTTCAGCAACGAAAAGAGTTAGAGACCTGTTTTTTTCGTGGAATATACACTGAAGTGTGCTGATCATCACAGTTTACTCATGTTGCCTCTACAATTTCCCAATTTTATGAAAAAAATTGTTTTCTTGCTAGACCACAAATTTGTGTAATTTATTTTTCATGTACCGGGTAAGTAATCTTATTTTACGGAATTAACATATACATATGCGAGACCAAATAAGAACAAAGGCTCGAAATTATTTTTGGTGAAGATAGGAAACATTAATATTGTTGCTGAAAAGACAAACGAAGCACTAAAGGGCACGGGTGGAAATATTGTTAGGGACATAGAGGGAGAATGGAATTGCATTAAAAATAGTTTAGTTTCCTCAGCTAGGGATATTTTGGGTCATAAACAGAATGAAAGTAGGAAACCCTGGATAACAAAACATATTGTGAGTCTAATAGAGGAAAGGCGAAAATATAAAAATAGGTTAGATGAAACAGGGAAACAAAGATATAAAGCGATCAAGTGGGAAATTATTCGGAAATGTAGGAAAGCGAAAGAGCAATGGATCGATAATAAATGCAAAGAAGTGGAAGATAAATTCGAAGTAGGAAAGACTGATGAAGCATATAAAATAATTAGGAGAAATTTTAGAGAAATTGGATCTAGTACCAAAAACATTAGAAATGAGGCGGGAGATGTCCTAATCGGAAGTGGGGAGAAGGCAGATAGGTGGAAAGAATATTTAGGAAACTTATATGCGGGACAGGAAGTGCAAGATATATTAGAAAGCGAAAGCAGTGTAGAGGGGGATAACCTAGGGAGTCCTATAATGAGAGAAGAGTTTGAGATAGCACTAAAAAGTTTAAGGAATAATAAAGCACCAGGTATAGATGGCTTGCAGGCAGAAATCTTAAAGTGCGCAGGTCAAGAGGTAATAGATCGTTTATTTAAACTAGTTAGTCGCATATACCTGACAGGCGAGATTCCAGAAGATTACAAACGGAACATCATAGTAGCTTTGCCAAAAAGAAAAGGCGCGGATAGATGCGAAAATTTTAGAACTATCAGTTTAACTTCCCATGCGTCAAAAATTTTAACTAGAATTGTGCAAAGAAGGATGGAGAAAAAGGCGGAAGAAATATTAGGAGAAGATCAGTTCGGATTTAGACGAAATAGAGGAACGCGCGAGGCCATTCTAGCTTTACGAGTAATTATAGAAAAAACGATAGAAAAGAGAAAGAGCGTCTATATAGGATTTGTAGATTTAGAAAAAGCCTTCGACAACGTAAAATGGGGGAAGATGTTCGAAGTGCTGAGAAAGGTAGGGATGAAATACAGGGACAGAAGAATAATACATAATCTCTACAAAGAGCAAAAGGCAGTTATAGAATGTGAGCAGGAACAAAGGGAAGTAGATATCCGGAAGGGAGTGAGACAGGGATGTGCATTGTCACCTCTAGTTTTCAACTTATATATCGAAGATGCGATTAATATTGTTAAGGAAAGAACAGCCTCAGGGATCAATGTACAGGGCCAAACTATTAACATGCTCAGATTATGATATAGCAGTGTTAGCATCTAGCAAAGAAGAATTAGGAGCGGCTTTGAATGAAATGGAAGCAGTTTTGACACAGGGCTTCGGCATGAAAATCAATAAAAAGAAAACTAAAATTTTGGTATGTAGGGGATGTGAAAATAGAACTAAAATGGAAATACAAATTGGAAATGAGAAGATAGAGGAGGTCGCGGATTTCTGCTACTTAGGAAGTAAAATAACTCAAGACGGTAGGAGCACTAAAGATATAAAACAAAGAATGGCGCAGGGCCGAGTTGCGTTTAACAAAAAGAAACAACTGTTATGCTCGAGAACGGTTAATATAGAGACTAGGAAGAGACTCTTAACGTCGTATGTATGGAGTACGGCATTATACGGGTGCGAAACTTGGACAATAGGAGAAGCGGATAGAAAAAGAGTAGAAGCGTTTGAAATGTGGTGCTACAGACGCATGATGAAGATACCGTTGATAGATAAGGTTAGCAATAGGGAAGTATTAGAAAGAGTTGGGGAAAAGCGAAAGGTATGGAAAACAATAAAGAGTAGGAGAGATAGGATGGTAGGACACCTTCTAAGACACGAAGGAATAGTTCGTGACATACTAGAGTCAGAGATAGGAATAAAAAGAGGTAGGGGTAGGCCTAGATTAGACTACTGCTCTCAAATAGTTAGGGATGTAGGATGTTCTACTTTTAGGGAAATGCGTAGGTTAGCTCAGGATAGAAAAGAATGGAGGTACGCGTCCAACCAGTCTTCGGACTGAGAACCTTATGATGATGATGATGATGTTGCTGAAAAAAGTTACAGCGAGTTAAACACAAAGGATGGAAAATTGATATATGAGAATCATCTTCATTTTCTTGTGTGTGTGTTCGAGTTGTAAGAGGGTGACGAATTAGAGCACCTTGTTCCCCGACTAGTATGAAATTAACCAGCAAATTATTTTAGCATCAATTTTATTTTAGGGACATATAATGCGAGTTATTTGATGTTGAACTGGGAAGAAGAGGACCCTGTAAAAGTTGCTACTGAATTACATCTTACGGAATACAGTTTGACAAATTACCATACGTATACAACTTTTGTGACTACTACGTTAAAGCCAAGTGCCTTCGGTACAAACTTTCTAAAAATATTAATTAAAAGAAAAATAAAAACATTTTTTTTACTTTACAGTTGGCAACTACAGTCTACTTATTTTCAATTTCGAACTCCATAGAGAAATCGGTTTCTACTTGATTACATATTATATTCCCTCAATTATGCTGGTGTTCATATCTTGGATAACATTTTATCTCCAAGCTGATGCTAGTCCTCCTAGAGCAGTACTTGGTAAAAACCTTTTTTGGCAAAAACTGTTTATAAATCAAAGTAATTAAACATTTTAAGGTACTTCAACGATGTTAACATTCATTACTTTATCTTCCGGACAAACAAAGACACTCCCAAAAGTTTCTTACATCAAATTCAGTGAAATTTGGTTTTTGGGTATTGCCTTCTTCATTTTTGCTTCGTTGGCCGAATTTGCTTTAGTCAACATGGTTTGGAGACGCAGGCAATGCAGTTCATACAGTGAAATGTCCTTGAATACTCATTTTTGGTATATTTTAGGAGAAACATTGACTTGAAAAAGAAAAGCAGCAAGCACATACTGAGGTCATCTATAACACCAAATTTGGCTAGAAAGCAATTTGAAAAATCCCGTTCGGTTTATCTGAGGAAGACTCAGTCTTGCACCGATCTAGAAGGAAATGATTCTACGAGAACAAGTACTCCACAAAGCTATAACCATTATTTAACTGTTCACGTAAGTATTAAAACACAACTTTTAATTAGAAACTGTAATAAATCGCACCGATCAATTATTATTGCTTGGGTACTAACAAACACTATCGCAATTTACCTCATTTCTTTATTTCAAGGAATTTCCAAGCATGTCGGAAATACCGATAATAAGAACAGAAAATGCTGAATTAGAATCTGGCATGACAACTCCTATCAGCATAATTGGTTCTGCAAACGATGTCAATAGCAAACCGAATCCTCCCCAAACATGGACTACAATGACGCCCCAAGAAGTGGCTATCTGGATCGACAAAAGATCCAGAATTGTGTTCCCTGTAGCTTTTATCATCTTCAATGCGTTTTATTGGACGTTCGTCTACGCTTTTTGATAAAATAAAGCATAATAATATTTTTTGTAACTTTATTAGCAAGAGCAAATGTACAATCAAAAAAAAAAAACGAAAGCAAGTGCAATAAATATGATCACTCATTTTCTACAATGTCTTCACTTTGTGACCTTTTCATGTATTGACTATTAAAAAAAATATAATTTAATATTAACAACGTTTATTTGTAAATTAACTTACCCTGAACTTTCGCTACTGGATCTGTTAAACTTCTTAGGTGGACTTGATGCTAGAGGTGGTAATCGCATTAATGCTCCGGGTCTACTAATGGGGTGCCCCATGACACGATCTACGGCACTCTCTTTGACCTCTGGCAAATGCGAATTCTCCTCTGATTCTGCCGATGATGGGGGAGAATTGGCATCACTGCCACTTAGATCTGCTGTAGACCTTCTAAACATTGGATCGCTATAACTAAAACATAATAAAATAACATGTAAATAACTTAATTTTTATAAAAATAAGTAATTTACATTTTGCTGACTGGTGGTAGTTTATCAGGACTAACAATCGGAGAAACACTATATTCCGCGTAAGTAGACGCGTGTATTTCTTGCTGATACATTTGATAGAGTTCCTGAAGGTCATCGGGAAGTTTAATTTTCCCATCTGCAACTCAGAAATCAACAATGGACTCTTCCAAACAACCATTAAATAAAAAATCAATCGATTATCTACTGTCGACTAAGAAATCCCCTTTGTACACCCTTCAAGTTCAATGTCAGGCTACAATAAATCAACCCCTCACATATTTACCGGAAATTATCAAAGGGTTCCCCAAACGCAATATCCAAGAATCCATTGTATTCAACTTTAAACGCACTCACCTTCAATCAGCTGCCTTTGTCTGGTTATTATTTCTTCGCAAAGTTGCCGTTGCCTGTCGTACCTCAGTATAACTAAGTCTCTTCTTCTTAATTCGTGTTGTCGAACCAAACGTTCAGACTGCAAGGCCATCTTGTCGGCTTCTAATTCATGAACTCTACACATCAAGGCTAGAATCTCTCTTTCATCATCAGAAGACAATAAGGAAGGCAATCTCTGAGAGAAATATAATAAATTCAGTAGTGTGTATCAGCAGGTTCCAAGCTAACCCCACCACTTACATCTTCCAGAGCAACTCCTCTCTGCCTGCAGACTTCAAGCTTTTGTTCTATGTGCGCTCTAAGTTCTGACCACCTTTCTTGCTCTCTTTCTATGTCCGCTAATTCAGTCCATGCTTGTTGAATCGCCATTTCTCCTTCCAGTTCATTATCTCCATCGGAGGTTTCTTCTGTTCCATCTTGTTCGTTACCAGCTGATCTGAATCCTTCAGCTGTTGCTAATTTCCGTCGCCTAACGACAAAAAACAAACAAACTAACTTCATATAAGCCTGGCAATGACCTAAATTCATGATGCACTCCTTGATAATGATAGTAATCATCATAAACCTCTACAAAACTAAGTTTACAAATACTTACCTCAAACTTTGCTGCGTACGGGCTCTTGAATTATTGATGTTATTCTTATATAACTTGTTATTTCTGGATTCCCAATTGGATATAATCAAATGTTGCCTCTCTGCTTCCATTCCTAACCCGAGGAGGTGCGAGTCTATCTCCATAAGCTTCCTCCTCAACTTCATCTGACTTTTGAAGGTCTCCACAATTTGTTCTCTGATATTCCTAACTTCGTTAGTTCTCTGTTCAGCATTTAATCTAATGTCGGCTGATCTAGGTCTGTCTTCCGTCATTTTCGTTTGTAGTCTATTAATCTCGTCTCTTAGTTCGTTGATTACAGTTTGGTACTGAGTGACGTGGTAAGAAACATCATAAATGTTTCTTTCTACTTTATTCGATATGTTGTTGGCCCTGTCGGCGTAAATTAGAGTATTTCTGGATTCATCTTTTTGGTTTACACTCGGGGTGACATGAGCAATCATAACAGTCCTACAATTCCCACTCAAGGCTTCTTTTAACAGCCTTGTTAGTTTGGAATCTCTGTAATTCACGTATCTAGCTCCCCCACTTAAAGCATTGATGCAGTTCCCCAAAGCTAAAAGGGAGCGATTTATGTGGGCGCCTTCTTGCAGTCGCTTTCCTCGATTCTTGGTCTTGTTAGCTCGTTCTGAGCCTGCCAGGTCTATCATGAAAAGACGACCTTGTTTTATACGCATCCGTAAATGGTCTCTTTTGTCCACAGGTACCGAGTGTTTGACAGTTACGCTCAGTAAGGCGTGACTACGCGAAGAAGTTTTGTTCATGGCTGTTGGCTCGACAGTTCTGAATTTGTTGCCCTTTTGCAAAAGTACCATCACCTTTATAAGTAGAATAAGTGTTATTCGTAATTTATTATTGATTTTATTGGTGTTATACCTCATTTGTAGATGTGGTTGAAATTTCTGAGAGACCCGAAACTTGTATATTTTTACCCCTTGAGTCTTCCCTGAGTTCTAGATAACCGGAGGAAGGGTTTAGTAGGTCTCTTATTTGCTCGTTGTACAGTTCTAAGTACGACATGGTTACCTAAAAAGAGCATGAATAATTATAATTTTACACGTGTACTAGTTCCGTTTTGGTTGATTTATGAAGTGCACAAGCGAGAAAATGGGAAAAATATGCAAAGAAAGTATTGATCGCTTTACAATGACTGCGTAGGCTGAAACAAAGAAATTTACCCGTTTTGTTAAAGACTGAAGAGCTTGAACTGATTATTGAGATATGACACCCTGAAATTAGGGGTGTTTCTTATATCATTGAAACTGGTACCTGTACCTACTTTGAAATTGAAATACGAGTATCTATATTGCAAAATCTTACCGTATATTCGTCTTCCTTATCTTTCACGGCATTGAAAAGGTCATTCAAAGCCCGAATCATAATCCCAGGATTGGAAGGGTCGCCAACCATCGTATGGGTTTTGCCAGCACCAGTTGCACCATAAGCAAACACGGTAGCATTATATCTGCAGAACAATCAGAAGCTATTAAGTAGCTATTTTTAACAAATAATCAACTTTATTACACTTTAATGTTAGTACCAATTTATATAAGTACCTACATTTGCTTTTCAGAGTTCGATTGAATGAAACTTTACGCATCTGTTTTAATAACCTTGATGTTGATATAATTAAGCGATGCAGATGTGTTATACAGTTATGGAGAGATAATATAGGTACCTTGTATAAAAATAACTACTGTTACGTTGCCTATAGGTACGAATTATGAAATAATACAAAATAATTTACCCATTGAGAACGTCTTTTACAAGGCTACTCGTGGTGACATTATAAACGTCTTCTTGGGGGGAGTCCTCACCGAAAACAACGTCAAAGGAATACTGCTTATCTGTTCCACCACGTTTTTGGCGCAATACGTCGTTTTTGTCTGTATCATCTTCTAAAATTATATTCTGAAACAAAAACAAACTTACCTTACTCAACCGAGAGACTTAAAATTCGTATGAATATAATACACCCTTTATATTTGCTGCACCCGCAGTTTACCGAGTATTTTAGTGCAAATCGATATTTTTAAGTTCAGTTTTGCTTCTACTATTGTCTGTTTGTTTGCATTCATGTATAAACCTATTCTAATGTTTGTAGTACGTATAAGGTAATTTTCAATTTTATGCGCCATGTACTCCATTAATATAAATAATTAATGAACTTTCAGTGACATATTACTCAGTTTTGAAAAAATATAATACATACATCCATTCCCAGGTATAAAGTAGCAGTGATTCAGAAAGAAACTTTCTTTATAATTGAATATTCTTTTTATTCATTCATTTAACCATTTTTATGCTTGAAGTAAGCAATGGAAAGAACAATATGTCACTTGATACCCCTAGTATAATTGTATGTATCCAAAAATAGACATTGAAAAAGGCTAGGTACTCGACTTGTGTCCAATAAGTACGTTTCCATAATATGTAAAGTTAACCAATTGATTACTGTACTTATAAGATATAAAAGTAATACAAATTTTATTAATATTTAATAGGTAGATTAATTCTTCAACTATATTTAGCTATAATACAACTGATTCTCCAATAACCAAACAGAAATCTTGATGTTTTTCGAAGAGTCAAACCTAATGGAAAGGTAATGTATGTTCTTAGTGAATCACAATAAAACTTAATGGTAAAAGCTGAAAGTGCTTTGTACCAAATGTTTTTCTTTCAACGTGGCAATCACATTTTAATAGTAGGAATACTGATGATGTAAATGGTGTTGTGTATCAGCAAAGCATGAAACTCATTTCAATAAAATTTGATGTTAAGAGAAAAACTATAATTATAAAAGTGGAACAAAATAATTTTCTAAATAAAGCATGCCAATGTTCATTTATTTTCAACGAAGAAACGAGGAAGTTTCCATAGCCACAGTGTTGGAGCAAGTTCGGGTAGAATTTTTATTTTTATCAAGGGTGGAACACATTTTCCTTGCACAAAAATTTAGAGCTGTGCTATATAAAATAACATTTACGCATGTACGCGGCAGGTCACAGTGCTCTGTTATCGGTACGTGCGTAAATTAAAAATTAAATCCTAGTATAGTCGGGGAGCAAGTCAGGTCAGGTTTTTAAACGCCCTCTATACAACTCGAACACACACAAAAAAATTATGCTGAAGGTGAAAGGGGGGGGGGCTATCTCTATTTAAAATAGCCGTTTTTGGCATATCCCAAACGTTCTCACAAGGATTCATGTCAAGTGAGTTTTCTGGCCAATTGAATATTCCCTTCTTGTAACAAATTGACAACCCTTCTTGTGCGGTGGAGTGTGGCGTTATCGTCCATAAAAAGGAAATTCTCTCCAATTTCGTTTCGCAATGGAAGGATGATTGGTTGGATAATGTTTTGGGCGTAAATGTTTCTCGTCATGGTTTGCGGCACGTGAATAAGTGGAGTGCGGCGACCATACAGTATACCCCCCAAAATATTACTGTTCCGCCTTGATAAGGAACAACTTCTCTGGCAAAATCAAGTCTCTTGTCGTCCCGGTTCCCTCGAGACGTCAATAATCACCCACTAACCCAATTTTTATCTCATCAGAAAAAATGATATTGCGCCACTGGAGTAAAAGTCAGCCCCTATGTTCCTGTGCCCATTGGAGACGTGCGGCTATGTATCGAGGAAGTAACCTAGGTACCCTCAGAGGTCTCCTAGATCTTAAATTTGCATAGTGGAGTCTCTTTCTTATTGTGGTTCTTGAGATTCCTCTTCGGTAAGTCATTAAAAAATAGCTCTAAACTACCAAACTCGATTGTGTTACAATAATTTGTGAAAGTCTACAGTATTGAATTAATGCCTTTAATAGTCAGTGTAGGTGTGCCTCAGGGCTCAGTAGTGGGCTCCCTTTCAGGCACAATTATATTTTCCAAACTTATGAAATTGAAATCAACCTTTAAAGTGTGACGTATTTGTATCCAGATATATTTAAATACCTATAACTTTATCGCGAATACTTAATAGCAATTTCAAAATAACTTAGAACTGACTATGACTTTCTAGGAAAGCACATGACAGTACAAACCTATCAATTATAGGCCGAAGCGACGGTCAATATCAGTTTATTTCCCCTTGCATTTTCCATAGAAAATTTTATTGTGTTTATTGATATTCCACAAATAATTTGTTTTCTTTGATATAATTTTCGCTTCCACCACAAGATTAATACGAGAACAACTGAATCTTACGCATTACCTACCTTTTTATTAGCTGCATACAGTACTCTCTGATTTTCATCTTTCCCCAAAGGCTTAATTCTCACAGCAACCATAAGTCTTTCCTCCCCGGATTTAAGGGAAGGTCTCGAAGAATCACTCCCGGAACTCGAGGGGGTATTTTCCGGAGACATTTTCGCGAAAGAAAATCCACGTGAGAGAACAGCTTTAATGTTAACTTCGCCGAACACAGCGTGGTACTGATGTATTCACGATAGCCACTTACGTTGGAAATTATACCCAGTAATAAGTTGCCATGGTAACGATTGTAGGGTTGCGATAATATACCAATATTACATTTTCGTGGTCGGCAGAAAGAAAGAGAAAAGACAGGGACGATTGTGTGAGGGTACTGTATTTTGTTATTGATGAGTTTTCGGCTTTGAGGCAATGTACTTTAAGTACACACGGTATTATTTGATGTAAACAAATTTAAAGAGAATATTTTACGCCGCATTTTTTGCATTTGCTTTGTAGTTGTGATGTGGTTTGGATTGTGATATGATAAATGACATATTGGTATTTGTCTTTGTTATTTGGGACGCAAATATGTTTACCTATTACGATACTTAGGTCAATAAATTTGTCAATTTACCAAGGACGCTGGGAGAAGTGATCTATCGCAACGGACTTGTAGCAGCTCTTTCAGTAATCAGAGTGGCAGAGACTGTAGGGGTCGGTATGGCACAAGTCGCGGGTTTCTGCTATTTAGGAAGTCAAATAACTCGAGTCTTCGGGCTGATAATAATATAGCAATAGAGAGGTATTAAAAGCGTTAGGTAAAAATGAAATATATGGAAAAGAATGGAAAAAGGGGTAAAAGTCTAATGAGGCATTTTGCAGATTACTCGCTTTGCTTGTCATGTTCAGCAATATCAACCGATTAAAAGCTTTAAATTCGTTTGATTACGTCACAATTTTTTCATTCCACGTGCGCGCATTTATCGCATTATTAAAATCTTGACGCATTGGTATATCTAAAATTACCCCCTAGTCCAGATAACAGTATGCTTGAACCTAACAACGCAAGTGAATTTGCATAATGTTACGTGTTTGATTCGATTATTTTTAAGTTAAGGCCCTAGTTGTACATTAAAGCGTAGAAATGTTCTATATAGAACAGCAATCAAACTATTTGTTCTGGTTATTACATTATTGTTAACGTTTGTGTGAATCAAAAGCAGAATTTATTAGATAGACATCTGATAGCAGTCATTTTCTGTCGAACTTGTGACCTTTTCGGTAAAATATTTGTTAGGTACAAATAGTTTGGAACTGATACAGTTTTGTGTATAAAAAATGGTATTATAACACAATGAAAAATAGGTGTCCAGTTCAATTTGTATCGGAAAACGATTTATCTTTTGTGATTTGCAGTAAAAATTTAGAAGAATACTCGGTTGGTATTTTATTCTAAGTTGTGTATTTTAAAAAAATTCGATTGGGGAGCATAGTATTTATCGAATGACCAGCCTTTTCGGTATCAACGAAAGCTCCCACTATCTAGATTTCACGAAGGATTCAGCTCTCTGTAAATGCGTAATAATTCTTTATGTTTTCAGGTCACGCATTTATTCGTAAAATATTAAATTTGTGCATGAATTATTGTTCTGTAATAAAGTATGTCATTTCCATTACACGCTATATTTTTTTTTCAAATTTTCTAGCATTTCAAATTTTTATTGTTCGATTTTTATTGTTTGGAAATGTTTGTTTATTACTGCACCATACATTGATTTTATTAATAATTAACCTAGGTAGCATTTTTATTATAGAGAAGGACAACGCTTTTAAATAATAAAAGTAAAAACTGTACCTACTCGTTACCATACAGGTTTGTAAAGCAAGAATTTCTGGTATTTCATACAGTGTATAATTACCGCAAAATCCATATCTGCATAAAAGATCGCGTTTAGTAAAAGCTACCCCTTAACTAACATTACAATTTTGTTTTATTTGAATGTTCATCATTATAGCATGTTTTATTCACCCTAAACCCCAAGGCCTCGTCAGTGTCAGCTTGTGAAATACCAATAAATTAAATATCGATCCTTAATATGTTCATTACTAATCGCTTTCCTGGGCTTATTTGTTTTAGCCCTTTTTCTTATTAATAATTAATTTTGGGGTTAGCTGCACAGTACGTGCATGTGCGAAAGTTCATATATTCCCAGGATTTTTTTTCGTATTATATAATAGATCAAAGAGCACCTTTTCAATGGGTGTAATTCATTCATAGGTTGTTCAAGCCCTCCCAAAGATTTCTAAAGAATTAGTTAAAGAAAATCGCGTAACAAATTTTCATCTTTTTAATTTTCATCTATTTAAAATAAAATGTAATATTTTTATCTGTTTAAACGCCTGTGATATTCGTATCGCACACCCCTAATCGATTATTCAGCCTGCAGATTAACACAGCCCTAACGCTGGAATGAGTGGGGCGATGCGCGCCTAGAGTAGATAATACAAGACCGGTGCGAATCAGCTTGCCGCCCGGATTGACTGAACATATACCAGTGCTGGTAAATCCTCAGCCTTGCCGGCCTGCACCATTCAAATTTCTATTATCGGTGTGAAAATCATCTTTGGGGCGCCCCAGTTCCCGTCGGAAAGATATGGAGAATGTAGTATAAGCGAAGTACAGTAAGCACTTACTATCAGTTGCAATTTTGAGTTTGACCCATTACATGAAAAATAAAACGAGAAATTAAGATATAAAAGAAAAAAAAATTGGAAATAACTACCGGAAACAATAAAAATAATAATTGTAGCGCTGCATATTTAATAGTACCTGCGCACCAACGGCATTATTATTAAATAATTTACTTACACGCTACACACATGTAATTAGGAATTACAGATGTCGTGCGAAGTTATTTTAATTTAGTAAGTACACATTCGTTCACATTTATGTACTTGCATTAGAGTTTTAATTTAAGAAACTGTTAATTAATTCCTGATCGATCCTGAGTCATACCTAGGTACCAGACGTTTGACCTAAGTAAATAATAAACGCGGCTAGAATTCAATTCCAAATATTAAAGAAAAAATTATTAAATCATCAATCATCATCATAAGGTTCTCAGTCCGAAGACTGGTTGGACGCGTACCTCCATTCTTTTCTCACCTGAGCTAACCTACGCATTTCCCTAAAAGTAGAACATCGTACATCCCTAACTATTTGAGAGCAGTAGTCTAATCTAGGCCTACCCCTACCTCTTTTTATTCCTATCTCTGACTCTAGTATGTCACGAACTATTCCTTCGTGTCTTAGAAGGTGTCCTACCATCCTATCTCTCCTACTCTTTATTGTTTTCCATACCTTTCGCTTTCCCCAACTCTTTCTAATACTTCCCTATTGCTAACCTTATCTATCCACGGTATCTTCATCATGCGTCTGTAGCACCACATTTCAAACGCTTCTACTCTTTTTCTATCCGCTTCTCCTATTGTCCAAGTTTCGCACCCGTATAATGCCGTACTCCATACATACGACGTTAAGAGTCTCTTCCTAGTCTCTATATTAACCGTTCTCGAGCATAACAGTTGTTTCTTTTTGTTAAACGCAACTCGGCCCTGCGCCATTCTTTGTTTTATATCTTTAGTGCTCCTACCGTCTTGAGTTATTTTACTTCCTAAGTAGCAGAAATCCGCGACCTCCTCTAGCTTCTCATTTCCAATTTGTATTTCCATTTTAGTTCTATTTTCACATCCCCTACATACCAAAATTTTAGTTTTCTTTTTATTGATTTTCATGCCGAAGCCCTGTGTCAAAACTGCTTCCATTTCATTCAAAGCCGCACCTAATTCTTCTTTGCTAGATGCTAACACTGCTATATCATCCGCAAATCTGAGCATGTTAATAGTTTGGCCCTGTACATTGATCCCTGAGGCTGTTCTTTCCTTAACAATATTAATCGCATCTTCGATATATAAGTTGAAAACTAGAGGTGACAATGCACATCCCTGTCTCACTCCCTTCCGGATATCTACTTCCCTTTGTTCCTGCTCACATTCTATAACTGCCTTTGCTCTTTGTAGAGATTATGTATTATTCTTCTGTCCCTGTATTTCATCCCTACCTTTCTCAGCACTTCGAACATCTTCCCCCATTTTACGTTGTCGAAGGCTTTTTCTAAATCTACAAATCCTATATAGACGCTCTTTCTCTTTTCTATCGTTTTTTCTATAATTACTCGTAAAGCTAGAATGGCCTCGCGCGTTCCTCTATTTCGTCTAAATCCGAACTGATCTTCTCCTAATATTTCTTCCGCCTTTTTCTCCATCCTTCTTTGCACAATTCTAGTTAAAATTTTTGACGCATGGGAAGTTAAACTGATAGTTCTAAAATTTTCGCATCTATCCGCGCCTTTTCTTTTTGGCAAAGCTACTATGATGTTCCGTTTGTAATCTTCTGGAATCTCGCCTGTCAGGTATATGCGACTAACTAATTTAAATAAACGATCTATTACCTCTTGACCTGCGCACTTTAAGATTTCTGCCTGCAAGCCATCTATACCTGGTGCTTTATTATTCCTTAAACTTTTTAGTGCTATCTCAAACTCTTCTCTCATTATAGGACTCCCTAGGTTATCCCCCTCTACACTGCTTTCGCTTTCTAATATATCTTGCACTTCCTGTCCCGCATATAAGTTTCCTAAATATTCTTTCCACCTATCTGCCTTCTCCCCGCTTCCGATTAGGATATCTCCTGCCTCATTTCTAATGTTTTTGGTACTAGATCCAATTTCTCTAAAATTTCTCCTAATTATTTTATATGCTTCATCAGTCTTTCCTACTTCGAACTTATCTTCCACTTCTTTGCATTTATTATCGATCCATTGCTCTTTCGCTTTCCTACATTTCCGAATAATTTCCCACTTGATCACCTTATATCTTTGTTTCCCTATTTCATCTAACCTATTTTTATATTTTCGCCTTTCCTCTATTAGACTCACAATATGTTTTGTTATCCAGGGTTTCCTACTTTCATTCTGTTTATGACCCAAAATATCCCTAGCTGAGGAAACTAAACTATTTTTAATGCAATTCCATTCTGCCTCTATGTCCGTAACATCAAAGTTGTCTCAAAAAGATTTCGTCCCAATATGTCAAATATGAACCTGTTTAAATTCTCTCGAGGGATTACTGCAGTTTCTAACCTGAAAGGATGTTGGGCATAAGAAAATAAATAAAAAAGGGAGTGACTACTGCTCCGACGGACGATTACTTTAAATTTTATTCGAACACGGTCGGGCATGCGCATTACACAATATCAGTAAAATGATGTTCAAGTTATTCTTTATGGGAACACACCTCCAGCAGTCTCGATGGGTGTTGGGATATCGTACAAAGCTGTCTGGGCTAGATGAGTTCTGCTCCCGTACAGGTTGATTTATTTTACTTGTTTCTACATCATCTTTTTTCCAAAAAATGAGTGTGTCTGGTGCGAGGACAGCTAAATGCAAAATGTATTGACATTCTGTAATGCGCATGCCCGACCGTGTTCGAATAAAATTTAAAGTAATCGTCCGCAGGAGCAGTAGTCACTCCCAATAAAAAAACCAAGTTAAGAATCAATATTTTATTTATAAAGAAAATTTAGAGATTCCCCTGGATGAAACGTTTTAATTTCTTTCTCCAAGGCTTTATAATGATATTCCTCGCGTAATGGAGGATAGCTATCCTTAACTCTAATTAATTTAATAACGCCAGTCACATCCCGACTCATCCCAGTTTTTAAATTAGACACTTCCACAACAACGTCAGCTACATAACCTATATTATTAGCTAAAATTCTGTCAGACGCACTTCCTACATGTACATTTACAACTAAATAAACATTTTCAGCGCTCGTTAAATTGATACAGTGATTAGAGAACGTCACCAAATGTTTCAAATCCACATTTAAATCAAACAAGTGGCTTAAATCGTCTACGATTAAAGTTACTTTATCAGATGGCGCCACCGATAATTTCCCAATTTTCGAATTGATTGCACTGGACAAATTTTGTAGAATACTTTCTGGACCACTACCAAAGTACTTCATTTCATCATTAATAACATCTTCCCCAATCTGTTTCAAGAATTCGACGACTTCCACGTCCCCATCTTGAATTTTCTTCATAAGATCACAACCAAGCCTCTTCAAAACATTGTGGTAGTGTCCCAGCGTGTTGTGCAGCATAACAAAGCAAATTTTGCCGTTATTGTCCAAAATTTGTTTCGCCAAATGGGTCACGATGAAATTAGCGTCGGCTAAATCGTGCTCAGTTATGGAAACTATTTTATCAACCTCCTGTATGTTTAAGTAGGTCAGTAGGGTGTTTTGCGGCATGCTGGCACTGTGCATGTGGAGAAATAAAAAGAATTAGAACAAAAGTAAATAAATGCAAGCTATAGATGCAGTTCAAGATAGCGATAAGATTATCTGCCGTCCTAAATAAGATTTCTTTTCGTTTTTAATATGAACTGCTTAGTTAACTCTATGTACATGGGGACCTACATTTAGGCCTATACCTATGTCAATTTTGAAACGTGAAAATATTAAATAATACATACATATATATTTTTATTACTAACATGTACTTTATTAAGTGTGTATTTCCCAATAATACATTAATTTCTCGTATCAGTGCATACCACAAACCGCAACATACTTTAATCGACCATAAAATGGGTAAGAACTAATAATTTTTGCGCCGACGCCTATGGCGGGCGGGAGCAAAGTGCAACTTCACGCCGGTAATTGACACGACTTACGAAAAAAAATTGTGCTTGTTTGCAACTCACTAGTCTAGACTGATATTAACAATGATATTCAACAATTAACACTTTAAATTTACGTGATTTCCAGTAATTGCAATGACATTCCAGATTACAATATCGTCTACCGGCAGCTAAGTAAACAATTTGAATTAAATCATTAGATTATGATTTGGTCATACAACTTTTTATCATCAAATAAGCATAATTGAATAAATGAACAACCTTGATATTCTTGTGTTAGCAATAAATTAAATCAAGCAGACGTTATCATTACATTTTGTTAAAATGGTAATTTCATTGAGAGAAGAGTAAAAAAACTACCAACTTACCTGCTATTTAAAGAAATCAAATAAAACGAGGTAAGTTTTAACCCATTTATTATTAATTTTAACAATAAGTCGGTGTTAAACCCACATTAGATAAACCTAACCTAACAAAATTAGTGCGCCATCTTGAGACAAATACATTGTATTCGCGCAGCAGCCTGCAATAATGTGCAGCTGTCATTGCTTACGGTTGCGTCATATAGGTGGCGGGTGTGTCACGACCTTGAATCCTGTGTAATTTTAACTGCTAATTATTCTATTATCTTCCGGCATTATTCGAAACATGCCTGTAGAACTTACGTAAATTCAGTATGTTTATGCTACTAGTTATTACAAACACAATAACTACCTATAAATAACGAAAAACTGGCTTGTAAATACCGAGAAAGCTATTTTTTGTGTTTTATGCTTGAATTACCACGCACGTAATGGGACTGATACGTACCAATTTTATTCGTTTTCAAATTTCTTAAGATAATGTCTCCTCGTGGTTTTTAATATATGACTTAAGTCAATCAAGGTTATCTTTACTCGATTTTATCTTTAAAAAGTCGCGCGACTGGAACGTGCACTAGTTTTAGATCTAAAATTAAAATAGTTCAGTGTATGTATATTATGTATTACCAGAAACCATAACGTTTGCAACACTTGCCAAATTGCATGCTTTTTTATGCTTACTCAGCCAACATTTTACAGATGGCAGAAAAACCGAAAAAATTATCGAGGTGGTACTTCGGCGGACTGGCTTCCGCCGGCGCCGCTTGCTGCACCCACCCTTTGGATCTGCTTAAAGTACACCTTCAAACTCAACAAGAAGGAAAATTATCCGTCGTGAAAGTCACCATCAACATTATAAAAAAACAAGGTAAGAAGTAAATGCTGTACGTAATTTTCGGATCAAATTTCGCCGATTATTTATTTTTTAAGGCGTAACAGCTTTGTATAATGGCTTGTCAGCGTCATTATGCAGGCAGTTATCCTATTCCACAACTAGATTCGGCATATACGAGGTGGCCAAACAATCTTTAAATTCGGAACCGGGTTTTGCCGGTAAAGTAGGAATCGCAGCATTGGCTGGCGCTGCCGGTGGTTTTATAGGAACCCCCGCTGACATGGTCAATGTCAGAATGCAGAATGACATAAAATTGAAACCGGAAAAGCGCCGAAAGTAAGTTGAAATGAACTGTCGGTAAAGCAGATAGCAGTAAATCAAATTGGCAGGTTTTTTGAATGTTTGATCTTCATTATTTTAAATTTTTAGTTATAAACACGCGTTTGACGGATTGTATCGAGTTTACAAGGAAGAGGGTGTTCGTAGATTATTTTCTGGTGCTTCCACTGCGACTAGTAGGGCTGTGTTTATGACTATAGGGCAGTTGTCATTTTATGACCAAGTTAAATTGTTCCTTCTTTCTACAAACATCTTCCACGACAACATGACTACCCATTTTCTCTCCAGTCTTACTGCGGTAAGTGTCGATAATATACTCTGCCGTTGTTCATTTTTCACTTTGCTTTTATCACAGGGTGCGATAGCCACAACGTTAACCCAACCACTAGACGTACTGAAAACGAGGGCTATGAATGCCAAACCGGGTGAATTCAAGGGCATGTTAGATCTTATAATGTACACCGCGAAATTAGGGCCGTTGGGATTTTTCAAAGGTTACGTGCCGGCTTTTGTTCGGCTGGCGCCGCAGACCATTTTAACTTTCGTATTCCTAGAGCAATTACGAATTAATTTCGGATTTTACCCAAAGCCGAAATAAGTAGAAACCAGTCAGCGATATTTAAAAGCAACTATTTATTGTGATTCAATTTGTTATAGCAATATTTGTTTTTAATGTAATGGAGAGGCTGATATAAACGAAATGCTTATTGTTGCTCAGAATTTAATATTTATACAATGGTATATACCGTGTGACAAACTTCCATGTGTACGTGTGGAAATAACATGGGCAATTACATTTTTGGGGATTCCTGCTCCCCATGTGTAGTTACAGTGGTGGTAAAGGTAGCAATCGAAAGACTATTTTTTTCTGCGTATGAGGATATCAAAAACTCCTATGACAATTTAATTTATTCTAATCAACGACTCCCTTGATTCTAATTTCTAGTTCGTCTGAACTGTGCACATTATTTATCGACAATTTAAAATTTGGGTTTCAAAATGAACAAAAATATTTATTCAGTTGAAGAAAAGGTTTTCATTGTGAAAACATTTTACGGCGGCAATAGTCTGCGGGTAGTCCGTGACTTATTTTCTGTAAAATTCAATAACAGTCCTATTCCTTCGGTAACAACAATAAAAAATTTAATTAAGGAATTTGAAGATACTGGGAATCTTTCATTGAAAGAAGGTAATTTTTACTAATAAATTTACTTGGTTTTTATTTAGATAATTCTGATTCGCTTATTATTATTACCTAGTTGCTAATTCCTTATTGTTCGCTAACTTAAACTTTACTGGGATTATGAGAAATTTAACAAGTGATAACGTGGAGTGAAACAAAACTAAAATTAATCTTATCATTTATTTTTTTAGTCCTTCCAAGAAATCTAAATGTTGAGGTAGAGATAATAGGCCTGATAACTGCTAGTCCAACATCTAGTTTAAGGTCTATTGCCCTAGAATGTAATGTTTCAAGAGAAACTGTCCGTAACATATTAAAAAAAAACAAATATCATCCCTTTAAATTCCAATGTCACCAAGAGTTACTTCCTTTTGACGAAGAATCAAGGCAAACTTTCTGTAAAGAAATGCAAGAACGGGCTAATCGGGATCGCAGCTTCCTCTCATCAATTTGTTTTACCGATGAGTGTACCTTCACTTTAAATCAAGAGCAAAATTCACAAAACGTTAGGCATTGGGCCCAGGAAAATCCCAGAATAAATCTAGCCACTATAACGCAATACCCTCAAAAAATCAATACTTGGGCAGGCATTTTTAATAATCGCATTATAGGACCATTTGAAATACAGGGAAATTTAAATTCAGAAGCTTATTTAGATCTTTTAATTAACCATATTGGCCCTGCATTAGAAGTTGCACATGCGAATCGGGAGGTCTGGTTTCAGCATGACGGATGCCCAGCACATTTTGGAGCACAAGTGAGAGAATTATTAAATGAAATATTTCCAGAGAGCTGGATTGGTCGAGGTGGTGCTATAAACTGGCCAGCTAGATCTCCCGATTTGGCACCGTGTGACTTTTTCTTGTGGGGTCATTTAAAAAATAAGATTTATATAACTCGTCACCCAAATACTGATTCTTTAAGGAATGCTATTTTTGCGGAATGCAACTTAATAAACGATCGGCAACTTGCGAATGTGAGAAATTCTTTCTATAATAGGCTGGGATACTGTCTGATAGAGAATGGGGATTTATTTGAATATTTGTTATAGTTATTTTTCTTTTTTTATGTTACTTTAATTTCATTGTATATTAATAAGTTTTTGTCCTTACCTAGATATGAAATAAATAAGTATTAAATTGCCAGATTACAAAATTCATTAGAGCAAAATAAACAAATGTTGCCGCTTGTTAAATTTTTCATAATTGCAGTCAAACTAAAGTAATTTAATTTTAAAATAATCTTTCGATTGCTACCTTCACCACCACTGTAAATACACATGGGGAGCAAGAATCCCCAAAAATGTAATTGCCCATGTTATTTCCCCATGTACACATGGAAGTTTGTCACACGGTATATTTTTTCCTATTTTATTTTCTCTAAGTCTACAGATTTTTATTTTTATTTGCGATTGCATTTTCTGTTTTTATTTACTTTTACTATTGTTAATTGTTGGTATATGTATATTTATGCTTTTATTGGAACATTCCTAATTTTGTGTTTGTGGTGCGTTGGAATTTTGTGTCTCAATAAAAATGTTAAGTGTTGACCAAACCGACAGTTTAATTTTGATTCGTAACTCATCATTTCGAAGGAGAAGGAGCATACTGCAAGGTTAAAATAAAACAAAACGTCCTCTCAATATCGCATCTCTCATTCACAAATATTTCAACATATCCAAGTCACACCATATTTACAAAAGCACAATGTGCGCAAATTATTTATATTCATAAAAAAATATCGTACTGTCTCCGAAAATGCTCGTTACCTCATGTGCTAATTATGGCGAAAATAAGGCTTAAAACAACGAGCGATTTTACAAGGGGGCGACGGTACAAATTAAAGGAAATACTATGCTCCGTTGCAAGCTCTCTAAACTTAAATTCGACGAAATTTACAATGAACTTAAATTTTAACGAAAAATGTACGATTAATTGCAAACAAACAGAGTCCAAGTAAAATGAGGTATAGTTTTTAAAATCCCCGTCTATATACGTCACCTTAACTTGGACACGCTTTATAGATCGTTACGTAAAAATAAATAAATTAGGGCTTTGCGTTGTCGTTAACTGATGAATCGTAAACGAAAATATTGACTACCTAAAATTAAAATAACTTATGCACTACGCAAAACACGAACCGTAAACAGTCACAAAAAAAATAAAAACCCTACACGAAATATCCAAAAAGGAAGCCCGTGAAATTTTACACGCAACATATGACAAAAAGCCGCAAAAAAATAAAAAAAAAACAATTACATATCGTAAATTATCCTCAACTAATCCCTACACGTTAAATATTATACAACACTTTTCAATATTGGCGCTTTGAATTTGTTTAATATAAAAAAAATTAAAATTAGAATTGATATGATTATTTTTATTTTCACAACTAATCCAAAAAAAAATCCTATTTACGACCTAAGAAAAAAAAAATACAATAATTTATGTCTACTTATCGCTAATTTTTTTTTGCTGTTTTCGATATTTATAATACAATGAAAAAATAACCTCCCACAAAAGTTGTAGAAAAATAAAACTAAAGTTAAAAATGTGAGTGGGCCATCGGACAACCAACATTCGCCTTTAATCTCTCGCTTCAGTCGCAAAACAAAAACAACAAAGAAAAGTTACATATTTAAAAAATGCACAGCCATTATATTAATTTTCTGCAGTATCAAATGAATAAACGCGCAATTCGTTCTTCTCACAAATGGGCTTTAACTTTTCAATTGAAAAATTAAAATCTAAGACTGGGCCCATCGACGACAAAAACAAATCGCCGAAAACAATAAACTTTTCCAGAGAGATTAACACCGGCCTACTCCTCTAGGTCGAGCAAGTAAAAAATCAACTTTTCGCCGATCCTCACCGCAATATGAATGAAAAGTACAGTACAGAACATCAGCCGATACCTAATCCGAGTGTCAGCGGCGGCGCCATGGGCGGCCCATTCTCAGTCCGATTTCTGGCTCAGCGGGGGATACTCCTGGTCGTCGTTGAACTGAAAGCCCCCTTTCGGCGGCGATTCCGTCGCCGCCGCCATCTCTCGGAGCTTGTCCGATTCTGGGACACAAAATTACGAGGTTAAATAAGAAACGGATGTACGCCAAATATCATTTTTTTTAGTTTTGTTTGTACAGCCGTTATATGTTACACACGTCGCCTACTGTATTCGGCTTATGAAAATGCCCTGCTCGCATGATCTATTCTGCGGGATATGATAAAGAACTAATGAATGATAGGAAAAAAGCATCTTCAGATGTTAGCTTTAAAAGGAAATGTTATTTTTTGAATATTAATGAAAATAAGTGTATTGAAAAAACATGAACAATGAAAAAATATGTAACGCACCTGAAATATTGATTCGTAACATTTTTAAATTAGGCTTCACTTCTGCCAATATTTCAGATTTGTTTGTGTACAAGCCCCGACATTCTACAAAAGGCAATTATGACGACTTACGATACTGAAAATGTGACTCACAAAATGTGCCATTTAAAGCATCAAAAAAAATCCAATAATTTCTGTCAAGTCACAGTTTCAGAATCAAGCTACATCAAAAAGTGCAATGACAAGAAAAAGAACAGAGTGCACATTTAACTGTAGACAATCTACGAAGAAAGTAAAAAAAGTAGCGACAAATTTATAAAAAAAAGAAAACGCAAAATTCTTGCGAATTTTACTGTTTCCCCCTTCTCGAGTATGATCTACTTATTGTTTGTATACTGACCAGTACCTGACATTTCGCCCAACGGGTTCCCTTTGAGGATGCCAGCGTAGCTACCTAGTACTGACTGGGCGCCTTGCAGGGAACAGAGAAAACAAAATGGGTACGGGTTACTGCTCACTACAGGGTGTTAAGGAAGAAAAAACATAACAAATGCAAAAAAAATTGTTCGTAATACGGCATGCAACACAAGTCGCACGCCACAAATTCCCTGGTCTATCCAAGAAGTTGGAAACGACAATTAATTGCAGAAATAACACTTTGCACAAAAGTGGGTACATTAAAATAAAAACTATACTGCTACAGAAGCAAAAATAAAATAAAATAAATGTAAAGTTAACTCTGCAATTAAATGAGAAATTATTGAAAGAAAAATAAAACAGACTCAAAAGAATACATTACACTAACATTGAAACAAAAGTTAATGCGTGGGAATTTTGTCTGGCCCATGATGAACGAGAGGACCGATTTTTCACAGTCCACTCGACGACATCAACGCCACTTTTATGTAGCAAGGCAAAAATTCTTTTATCAGGGATAACTACATCTACAACAAACTTAGCAAATTGTGCCAAAAGAAAAACTTAACACTTAATAAAAGTTGTGGATAATCAGTTGGGGGTAACTCAAAAATTGAAAATTTGATGCCCAGTGGGACCAACCCCTTTTTCGGTAACATTAATATTTTGCCCCAAAATGGAATATAGAAAAAAAAAACACCAAAAAAGCTGCAATTTATACTCAGTGCTGCCAATCACACATTCCAATCAATTTCCATTATTTTTCCCAATGTTAAGGTTGAGAAAAACTAGGGTTTTTTTTTTACAAAGCCTAGCCTAGGGTTTTTTTGGTTGGGCAAAATTACCTGAATTAAATTCAAAAACAAACAATGTTCTACCTTTTTCAGCACATCTATTATTATTCGCTATGGGGTAGGTTTTCTGGACGCCTAACACTGCGCCCCCATACGCATCCCTTAAGTTCTGCCCCTTCAAAGAATTTGAGAACATCTAAAATACTGTTATTTTTTTTCGAAGTTCTACGAGAGCTCCCTGTTGTCACCAGATTCTTATTTTTTAATCTTAATATATTGCCTTTTTTCTCAACATAACGACTTCTTTCTCAACGCATTGAAATTTTTACGGTATATTAGGTTTTTCTCAATATATTGACTTTTTCTCAATATGTTGACTTTTTTCTCAATATATTGGCCTTTTTATGCATAGTGACATATTTCCTAGATGGCGCATACGTTCAAAATTCATATTTCCTAGCTATATAGAGAAAAAAGTCAATATATTGAGAAAAAGCCAATATATCGAGAAAAACACCTTTCGTAAAGTTCAATACTACCTACCCAAGTTTTTAATATCTTTCTTGTATAACAGTTTTTGTCTCAAACAGCTTAGAATACAAGAATCGGCACTTTTGCTTAACACCAACAAAATTGGTGACATGAATTATTTTTGCCTTTTTAGTAGAATATTAATTTTGCACCTCAAAAATGTTGAAAATTTTCAGAAATTCTATCGCTTCTGAGCTGGGGACACAATAGCATGCCAACTACATTTTGTAGCACTTATTTATGAAGTGCGAAATAAGACTATTAAACGAACGAAAATTTTATTGTACTCGTAACTGAAAAACAAAAAAAAACCTATCTAAGAACGTGCACTAAAACATTTTTAATTTTGGCCTACAGTAAATCATAAAATAATACTTCTGACAACTATTACAGACCTGATATTGAATAATGACAACTGTAAATGAAAAAAATACAAAAAAAAACATAATAATAGGGGCAAAAATTAAGAGAAACCGAGTTATGCCAACTAAAATGTTATTTACTCCTAACGGTAGATCATTAAATATAAATAAAAACATATAACAGTGGCAGGCAGAACTACTAAACAAAAAAATCCGGGGAGGTCATCAGAATTGTCCCATTCATGACCGTCAATTGCGCCACCTGAAAATCACGGCATCAAGAAAGAACCAAAGAAACAGTAATTCGTAATCCAACCTAAACTCTACGTATACAAGGTGGCACTTAAACAATGGGACACACGGAACAAAAATTACGATTTTCTCTTATTGCAACTGCCATATTAGCAGTTGAAACTTGAAAATCAAACTAAGACATCAAAACATCAAAACATCAAAAACATCTACTTGCAAGTTGCAACACAGAAGAATTAAAAAAAAAAACTAAAAACATAATTATAACAGAGCTAACCTAAATAGAAACTAACAAAATACAGTAGAACTCCCATAGGTCGAACTTCGTGCCAGAAATGGTTAGAATCTCTTGACAAATTTAATGTTTCCTGGATAATTGTCCTGCTCATTCAACAATTGACGAAAACTCGAGTACATCTGTGTCGTATTTCTGCCTCCAAACACAAAGTTCAAGTTACAACCCACGAATTAGTGTATAATTAAGAACCTGAAGATGAATCACTGGAAACTAGGGCATCCAATCACAGGATCCTGAATACCGGTTGATTTTTAGTGCTGGAAATTCCTGGATTTCTTAATAAAAATTCAGGAATTTTTGGGATTATCCCCACACTAAACAGTTAGGCGATAAAAAAAATTAAAAAATTTGACAGGTGTGTAATGTACGGAAAATTCATTAAACTATTCTAGAACTCGAAGTTTCTTCGACTCAATTTTTATTTAAGATTCGACTTATAGATGGTCTACTGTATAAATTCAGCGGGACAGGATCTTTTCACTTTTCTTCAATTGCAAATTTATTTAAACCTAGCACTACACAAATAAAAGAATTAATCCAAAAAAAAAGCAACACAAAATTTTCTAATCAACCAAAACAAAACTACTACTTTGTTGCACCGTCAGCGAGAACCTCGACAATACTAAAGCTTCTTTAGTTCTTTCATCTTGCGACTAAACACCAAAATTTTATTGCGTCTGTCAAAAACCCACACTTCTGTAGTCCTAGCACCTTAAAATAAAAATTGTAGAGTACCTAGTACCCAACGGAGGAAACTTTTTTGCGCAGAAAAAGTTATCGCAACATCTTAGGGACAAACCACAATGGAAAATAGGGGTACAAAAGCGCTACGATATAAATAGGCCTGTGTTGTAACATAATCAATTAATCGGCTGATCGATTTTTTGATTAATTGATTAATCGATTACTTGATTAATTTGATTATCCGATAACTTGATTAATCGACTGATCGATTACAAGATTAATCGATTTTTTGATTAATCAGTTAGTCGATTGTCAATTAATTGATTGTTTGATCTATCGGCTTATTGATTGTTTAATTAATCGATTAAGTGTTTGATTAATCAACTAAGCGATTATTTGGTTAATCGATTAATCAAATACCTAGTCAGTCGGACATATAAAGTCCGTCTTTAATGCAAACAAAATATTCAATTAATCGCTTAATTACATAATAGATTAATCAAATAATCGGCTAATAAATAATCGAACAATCGATCAGCCGGTTAATCAATTAATCAGATAATCGATTAATCGGTTTTGAGCCGATTGATCGATTATCTGATTAATCGACTAATCAATAATTTGATTGATTATTCGATTAATCAATAATTTGATTGATTAATCAATTATTGTAAAATCTATAATCGATTAATCGATTATATTTCGATTAATCGAATATTTTGCACATCCCTAGATATTAAATATTTACTTTTTAAAAGTAGTGTAATTTCAAAAAATATTTTTACGAGATTCAAATTGTCCAAAAATGGGGTGCATAATTTCTTAAAGTAAAAAATTAGAAAAATACCACTGAAAATACAAAATAGTTATTTACAACCTGTAAAAAATATTTTTCGTTTTTAACAAAAAAAATATAATACAATGATTACCCAGTGTTCACAAAAATTTTTCTTTTGGCACTTAGATAAATTAATTCGCGCACACATCCACAATTTATTTTTTTAAAATTATATAACGCTACAAAAATTATGACTATAATATCTACCTGATTCGAAACCAACTGGTTCCGAAGGCCCGTCAGTCTGCAAAGAAGTCTTGCTGGGGTCCTCGGGACCGTCCAGTCTGAGTTGCTTTAACAACGTCAGATCGCCACCCTCTTTACTGTCTACATTGTAAACGTAAAGGATGCCGTCCTCCGTCGCAACCAGCAATCGCAGCTGATTCTGGATTCTATAAAGAAAAATATATACCATTCATCTTACCAGAATAATTATCCAACACACGCGTAAAGGAACTAGCAAATAACTAATTCAACTTACACTGTGATTGCGAGAACATTGCGAACACCGTACAGCGGCAGATGTGCCGTAGCAAAAGCTCTCCCTTGAGTAAACACGTCAGTAACTTGCGAAGGTAAATAGTTCGTCAGATTGCTGAAATACCCCGTCCAGCTGTTGTCGTCGACGCTCTTCCTCGGGCTGAAATCCGACAAAATCCAAGTAAAACTAAACACAAAATCACCGAACGACCGAACCTGTCTTTCGGCTCTTCCAGTTTAAAGACGTGCACCGTTTCCGTGTTACTGCTGCAGCCCAGGTACTGAGAGCACATGCTGAAAGATAAGCACGAGATCGCCACGCAGCGTTTCACGCCTCTTCTGAACTCAAACAGCTTCGAACCGTCGACAACGGAGAAGACCCTTATTACGGTTCCTTTTTCGGAAGCGGTCGCTATCCGCATCCCATTCGGACTGAACGCGATCGCTGCCAGGGGACTATCGTGTGCAGGGATCATCGTTTTGGAGTGCTACAAAACGACACGATCGAAAATCTGCGGCGGGAGAGAAAAGCGACGCTTACCAAGTTGATGGCATCGAAAATCTGTACTTCGCCTATTGTAGAAGAGCCTGGATAAGCCAAAAAGCAATTATCGCTATTAATACTAAGTGCGCAAAGTCCCAAAGTGTTCGGCGGGGTGTCCCGTATCGTGTGCAGGACTTTCATGTCCCGTATGTTGTGTATGTACAGGCTTTCTTCCAAACATACCACCAAACGCGCCCTGGAATTAAAGAGGTGCAAACAACCAGGCTAATGCTCAAAACACACGAGCAGAATTCTTCAGTTTCCTTAAAATACAATACCTGTTCAGCTTCACTGCCAAAATAGTGTTCGAATAGCTGTAATTGCATATTTCGGTGCCCTTCTTAAAGTGACAAACTTTCAGCTTCCTGGGTGCCGAGAGGGACACAATCGCCACCAGACTACTACTGAATAGCCTCTCAACGATGCAAGTGTCCTCCTTTGCATTACTGTAAATTAATTCTAGGGAATCCAAAGTATTCAGGGAGTAAAGTCTGAAACCAGTTTTGGTGCCAACAGCTAACGATCTAAAAAAGATAACGGCTGTTTTGCATTATAACAACGCATGAAACCTTTACATAAAGTTATTCTGTTGATATCAACTGAAATAAGCAACTTTTACCTTTTCCAATTAGTGACTTTGGACACCCTATATAGTGTATTGTAAATTAGTATGAATTAAAAATGAAACAATGCCCACATGATGATCTATTTGATTTTATTGATCACAAGTTAGTTAATCATTATGAAGCAAGAATTCTGACTCAGCCTGTATAACAAAATACTGAAATTTTTAAAGAACCTCCAGCAATTCTGGATTAGGTACCTATTTTATCTCGAACTGATTTTTATGTTACCTACAAGCAAATATTAACAAAAAAAATGTCCCAGAAAATTAGTGTTTCTGCAGGATTATTTGTCAAGGTCAACGCCAACATGCATCCCGACCAAACAGTTCCACAACCAAAATATCGCGCCAGAAACGCGTGACGTCACTTATTTGATAATGAACTTGTATTATTTACAAACAATGGTATATCGTTCTTGAATTCGCTGAATAAACTTCGGCTATTACGTAAAACTGCGATATTTTCATATTACCCAAGAAAACCGTAGTTGTTTTAAGTGATTATCATAACGCAAGGTTTTTTAACTCTATAAATGGAAAATGGCATGAATATTTCAAACTGGTTTGGTCCAGCACGCGCATTGGCTGGAATCAGCTGATTCTTCGTTTGTTTATTTTGCTCAACAAAATGGCCCTATTGAGTGGTCGAATTGCACAATTTGAACAAATAAAAATAAGTTAGAGTGAGGCAATCGTCCAGTAATCATTACTTATGTTCGTCAATGACAAGTCCTTTCTCTTTTGTAGCCCCCGATTATTGCACTTTGCAAAATTGCACTTTTTAGCTTCAGAATTCTTTGTTCGTCGCGAAAATCAAAACGCGCAGCTCGAGAATCGAGAATGACCGAAATAATTCTGATGTTCCCGCCAAATAACGCAATTTCTAGAAGAGTTCCCGAATATCGTACAAAAGCTTGACTTACGTGCAGTCCTGGTTAAAATTAACAAAAAAGGCTCTATGATGACTCCCATTTGAAACGGAAGATCCCGTGCTATTCATGAGTCCTACAGAATGATTACGAAGTAACAACGCGTAGCTATTTTCGTCGAACCTTCAAGTACAACGTAACGCACTTTTTGTTAAATATTGGTGATGTTTTCTACACAAAGGCCGACCTTGCAACGCTTATTCTTCCAACTACTACACTACTGCTGCCATATTGAACAGCTGATACAGCTACACAACAGCTACGCGCATGCGGGCCGCACATGCTCCAATAAAAGAAGTGGCAAATTCAAAAATGTTGTATTTTGTGAACGTCAGTCAAATTAATTGACCAACGCTTCCTTTACTTTTAATTTTATTTAAGTACTTATGCACTATGAGGGTATATTGATATATTTTTAGCCTACTATTGTAGAAAAAAACTTAGAAATCAAAATATTTTACTATTTAACCTTGGAGAGTAGGAATACTACAAAAATTTAGAAATAACCAAAATGTCATCCCCTGGGGCAGGAATTGCTTCTTTTTCTGTTTCCAACATGTCTAGTTACACTAGTTCATGGTCAAGGGGTCAGACTATCAATGAAGACAGCATACGCTATAATGATATTGTCATTATAAGTCTATGAATTTTTGTTTTATTGGAAATTTCAAGAATTTATTAGTCCTGTTGGGTCCTGTTGTTTTTCACATGAAGAACGTGGCATTTTTTAAAATTTATTATTTTTGTTAATTATTTGTGTAAAAAATAAAGTTCAATCAACGTGCAGAAAACATATTTGATAAAATTATACCTACAGCAAAAACCTTTATCACTCTCAAAGAACAAAGTGATTAGCACGAAGCAACAACGTGAAAGGTAAAAAGAATCACACACTACAAAACAATAAAAATGTGAGAGGTACATAGGTACATACTTAAACAATCTAAACAAAAAGAATGGAGTTAGGTATAATTTGACTAATTTGTATAGGCAATAGAACATATCCAGGCAGCTATTTAAAAATAAAATCAAAGTTCAAGTTTACGTAAAGAAAGTAATTTGATGTTGAATGTATCTCAACAAATGCAGTTGAAGAACTTCAATCGATCCACACACATGCATATTGTTACGTAAAAATAAATAGCATTACTTATACGGGAAATTGAGTTATAATCGGTCTTATTTATAGAGGATAAACGGAGTTTCCAACGTCAGTACAAGGGTAACTTTCATGGAATTAAAAATAAACTTGTTCAGGAGTTCAGGTAAAAAAAATTGATTAAATATTAAAAACCAGTTTCACTTTTAGTGAATTTAAATTAATATTTTGGTAATTAATAATTTACAGTTGGTAGTTATCAAAAGTAAAAAATCACAGCTGCGAAGTGTCATCCATCGGTGATTGACAGTTCGTGGTGGGGTAGGCCGCGGTTTTGGTTAGTTTTTAAAAAATAAGATATTAAAATATTAATAAGAGATATTTTAAATTGTTGTAATTCAATATTTATGATGTAATTAATTTTGTATGTGTGTGTCTACTGGATGTTGGTTTTTACCTACAATGTTAACCATTTTTCTGCGTTTTTATATGTTATATTTGGGATTTCTGATTCTAGGTATGATAAATAAGATCAACATCATAAGAGAGTTTATCCATAAAATAATCCCGTGGGAAGAACTGCAAAAGTAATAAAATCGGAGTACTTAACCTAATTTTTGTTTTTCTTGACGAGTAATATTTTTAGTGTGCAATGGATGAATAGGAAGGCAGAACCGGCAAAAGCCTACGAGCCTACCCCTGTGGAACACATAGCAAACGTGGTAACGCATGGAGTATGGATAGTTCCAAGTATTTTGGGAATGCTACAGTTGTTCCTTTTATCTCACTCATTTGCTCAAATATTGTCCGCTCTGGTTTATGGAGGGACGCTCGTATTTTTATTCAGTGTTTCCACGTCGTTCCACTGCGTCTTTTATTGCAATCAGCATAGGTAAGCGTAAAAAACATGCATAAATGTATAGATAATTTTTTTATATTGCCAGACAACTGAAACACGTTTTACATCGTTGTGATAGAGCTATGATCTATATATTCATTGCTGGGTCGTATTTTCCATGGTTGACGATCCAGGAATTACCGACACACGGCTGGGCATCTTCCATGAAATGGTTTGTTTGGTTACTCGCTGTTTTAGGTATCGCGTACCAACAAACGTTTCACGAAAAGTACAAATGGCTCGAAACAGTATTCTACCTTATCATGGGCATCGGGCCTTCTTTGTTTATTATATCCGAGGTATTTTATAAATTTTGATTCTGTGTGGTTTGATTAATATTTGTTTTTTTCCAGCACGAATTTTCAGGGCTTTCAGAATTGAAATTGGGGGGTTTTCTGTATGTATTGGGGGTGTTATTTTTTAAAAGTGACGGGTCTATACCGTGCGCCCACGCAATTTGGCATTTATTCGTAGCGAGTGCCGCTGTTGTTCATTATTACGCGATACTGAATTATTTGTATTTTCCTCTCGAACAGGAGAGTCTAGATCAAATTAAGGGTAGCTAATGGCGGTGAATGTTTTTATCGAATACTAGTCTAAATCGTCGGTGGCCAATATGATCAACTTCAAGTTCAAAAAATTTTTAATGGAAACTGTGATGATCGATATTATGTTTTATATTTTTATTATTATATATTTTTTTGCTATAGAATAATTGAAGGAAAATGATACTGAAAATTTAATTTCGAATACTATGGATCTGTACAATTATTATGAATACTGTTATTACAGTTTAGAAGGGGTTTGGAATAAAATCGTGGCTGAAAACTCTTTTTAAACCACAATAATTTTTTTATAAAGAGAATCTTGATCGCCTCGAATATTACTCATTTATATATATTTTTTTATTAATATTAAGATTTAGTTTAGGTAACTTAGTTCTTCCAAAATTGAGTCTTCACCTAGTACAAGTAATTCACAAGAGACTAGACCTGGTAGAGGTTTTTTTACAATTTTTGTAGTCGCCATATTTCGACACGTTTTCTTCCGATTTGAAGACCAAAGAAACTTATCACACTGTATATTTTTGTATACATAAATTACGAATATTTTTATTGTAATTGTATTTTTATATTTTTCTTCTTAATATTCTAAATACTTCACTTAATTTTATATATTGTTTTTTGTAGTATGTATACAGGGTGATTTTTTTTGACCGTCTATTAGAAGTATCTGGAGAACTAAAAGAGATATTGATTAGAAATTTGGCTATGGCCGCAACCGGGTCGGATCTATTTAATGAAAATATTTTCAAAATGGTGGCATTTCCGGGAATACCGGAAGTTGACACCAACTTTGTTATCTTAAATGGAATGCTACCATTTTCTTTTTTTTTTTAGATTCCACGGAAAATTTTAATGTTAATTCAATAAAGGTTCGCTTTGTCTAAAATTAATATTTTCGGAGATATAAATTTTTTTCTCAATATTTTGACAGTTGTGGTAGATTATGTAAAAATTAATATCTCTATAACGTGTAGCAGTAAGATGTTCAATTTTTTATGGTGGCAAGACGAGGTGTTGGAATTACTAATCAGGCAAACAAATTTTCAAAATCTATTACATAAAATTTTCTAATCAACGACATATGTTGATCGCACAAAAGTAGCAAAAAGTCATTTTTCTTAAATAGAATGATACCATTTTCAATTGTTTTTTAGATTCCACTGAAAATTTTAATGTTAATTCGGTAAAGGTTCGCTATGTCTAAAATTAATATTTTCTGAGATATGATTTTTCTTCCAATACCTATTTTTACAGTTGTGGTAGATTATGCAAAAATTAATATCTCGATAACGTCTAGCAGTAAGATGTTCGATTTTCTATGGTGGCAAGACGAGGTGTTGGAATTACTAATCAGGCAAAAAAATGTTCAAAATCTGTTACATAAAATTTTCTAATCAACGACATAATGTTGATCAGACATAAGTAGCAAAAAGTCATTTTTCTTAAATAGAATGATACCTATTTAAAGAAACCAATTAAAAAAAGTGAAAAAAAGCGCATTTAACAATGCATGGTGTTTCTCTACCTAAAATGAATAGTATTTTAGATATTTGTTGTTTTCTTATTTCATCGATCAAAATTGAAGAGCGCCGCTTTCTAGTAAGTAGACCTTGGCTTGTAGACAAAACAAAATATTCACAAATAAATGTCTAATAAAAGCAATCGGTATTTTTTAGTAATTTAGTACGGTTGGTGTTTAACGAATAGGATATGGCAAATGATAATTATTCTAACTCGGATATTATGAATTTATTCAACATTCATGGAAAATGCGATAAAATAATTAACAGGACATACAGAACATTTAATAGAACATATCCTGAATTACCACCACTGAACTTATTTTAACTAAATAAAAAATAAAGTAGGTACGTGATAGTAAAACAATGTTAAAGAAACTGTTCAAAATGTAGTCCATTAACTTCTACACATTTAATATTTCGCTTATTTACGGCGTGTGTAGTAGCACTACGAATTTCATGTGGATCTAAGCCTGCAAATGCTGTAGCAATTCTTTCCACCAATTCATCCCTGTTGTTGAGTGGATATTGATACACTTTATCCTTTATACGGCCCCAAAGATAAAAATCCAACGGTGTAATGTCTGGAGACCTGGCAGGCCAACTCCATGGACCCAAACGCCGTATCCATCTATCTTCAAACATCTGGTACAATTCGTTAGTAACTGCTGCAGAACAATGACCTGGCGCCCCACCTAGTAGGTATCTAAAATACTATTCATTTTGGGTAGAGAAACATAATACATTGTTAAATGCGCATTTTTTCACTTTTTTTAATTGGTTTCTTTAAATAGGTATCATTTAATTTAAGAAAAATGACTTTTTGCTACTTTTGTGTGATCAACATATGTCGTTGATTAGAAAATTTTATGTAATAGATTTTGAAAATTTGTTTGCCTGATTAGTAATTCCAACACCTCGTCTTGCCACCATAGAAAATCGCACATCTTACTGCTAGACGTTATCGAGATATTAATTTTTACATAATCTATCACAACTGTAAAAATAGGTATTGGAAAAAAAATCATATCTCTGAAAATATTAATTTTAGACATAGCGAACCTTTACCGAATTAACATTAAAATTTTCCGTGGAATCTAAAAAACAATTGAAAATGGTATCATTCTATTTAAGAAAAATGACTTTTTGCTACTTTTGTGCGATCAACATATGTTGTTGATTAGAAAATTTTATGTAATAGATTTTGAAAATTTGTTTGCCTGATTAGTAATTCCAACACCTCGTCTTGCCACCATAGAAAATCGCACATCTTACTGCTAGACGTTATCGAGATATTAATTTTTACATAATCTATCACAACTGTAAAAATAGGTATTGGAAAAAAAATCATATCTCTGAAAATATTAATTTTAGACATAGCGAACCTTTACCGAATTAACATTAAAATTTTCCGTGGAATCTAAAAAACAATTGAAAATGGTATCATTCTATTTAAGAAAAATGACTTTTTGCTACTTTTGTGCGATCAACATATGTCGTTGATTAGAAAATTTTATGTAATAGATTTTGAAAATTTGTTTGTCTGATTAGTAATTCCAACACCTCGTCTTGCCACCATAAAAAATCGAACATCTTACTGCTAGACGTTATCGAGATATTAATTTTTACATAATCTACCACAACTGTCAAAATATTGAGAAAAAAATTTATATCTCCGAAAATATTAATTTTACACATAGCGAACCTTTATTGAATTGACATTAAAATTTTCCGTGGAATCTAAAAAAAAATAGAAAATGGTAGCATTCCATTTAAGATAACAAAGTTGGTGTCAACTTCCGGTATTCCCGGAAATGCCACCATTTTGAAAATATTTTCATTAAATAGATCCGACCCGGTTTCGACCACAGCCAAAATTTCAAATCAATATCTTTTTTAGTTCTCCAGATACTTCTAATAGACGGTTAAAAAAATCACCCTTTATAGAGTTCATTTATTTACTGGCATACGTCTACAACTCTAAATTATCCAACTCGAATTCTTTTATAAACAAATGGAAATTTGAGTTATAAGAATTAGATTGTAGTTGTTGTAAGAGATCTTGACCAGAAACCAGATTAAAATGATATTATTTAAAGTAGAAAATAATTAGAAACTTAAATAACACTGTCACGTAACAGTATTTAGTCTTTACCAGTAGTGTTCAAGCAATATTTTAAGGCAACATAGTAGATAATAAAATTTACTCAGATTATGATTTTTACCTGTTTTCAAGTGACCTATTCTAGATAAGTTAAGGGTGCGGAATTTGAGCACTAAAAGCGGGACATGTAGACACATTTTTATTCCAACAGCAAAAAACCCTGAAAATTCCAAGCTGTAGAGGTTCCGTCTGAAGAATTTGCAGCTGTGATAGAAACCAATCATAACAGATTGTGACTGTATTTTGCATAATCCTAATCACACTTTTGGGCGATAGGTGGCAGCACTTTATAGACTAATAGCTGATATATCCCAGCCTTAAGTGTCTTCGACATCAGTCAGGCTTTCAGCAAATCATCCTATCCGTTCCAGAAGAATAGACCAAAAAAATAACTAACAAAAATGAACTACTTACAATATTATGTTTATTGTATAATTCAATGCAATAATAACTATATACAAACTATATTTTTTGGAATTTCATAATACTTCAATGGAAATTTTGACTTAATATTCTATTAGAACTCCTACATAATAAAATATTATATAACTTCTCAATATACAATCTTATAAACGTTTTACTCGCTAAACTTGGAAAAGAACCACCAAAATGATAGGCTTTTAAAAATAATTCTGCATTATGCTGAGACAGCTTGTATACACTCAAATATTCTAATATTTAGCCGTGGGAGCCGTAAAAACATTTAGATCGAGCAGTACTTCCATCAATTCAATAGCAAAATTTTAATTGTAGATTTCTTGACTGAAAGTATGAAACATCTGATTACGAGCCAATGGGGGGACGCACAACCAATCAGTTATTGCAAAATCACTTGGAAGACTACTTCTAACCAATCACAACCAGCCGATTGCCAAGAAATAATGCGGCCATCTGTTGTTGAGTAGTGCAACTTTGGAGCTTCCAGTATTCTTACGACAGTTTGATTTGCATATTTTTTAAAATATTTTAGAAGTGTAACTATTCATGTTTTGAATGCTCCCATATTCAAGCCATTACAGCATTCTGCTATACACTGCATGTAAATAAAATTAAGGAAGAGAGCAGCAAGTAACCAATATTGCACAGTGCCATAAATATAAAATAAAATTGTCCGCAACTAAACAAAGACCTAATTGACTACATTTGGTAGAATTTAACACAGCAGGCTGATGTTGCCGTTGTCGGCTCCCAACAGCAACAGTCGATTCAAAGGCAATACAGCCATGGACGTAAGTAATCCTTTGAAGGCATCTGATCGTAATTTCGTAGTCGAAAAAGAGGATTCGGAATCTATGGAAGTGTGCACACCTATTCGATTCACCGTAGTGCCCGAGATCAGTTCGTTATTGTAAACGTTCAGGCAGTGGACGGGTTCCGATACTCCCCTAGGGACGCAAAAACTGTTAAAATTTTAATTAGTGGTGCTTTTCTAACTACATGGTGCAGAAGCAAATAAAGACTTATAAAAAGAAACACCAGCAACTGACCTGACGTTAAATTTGAATTTTCCGTCGTCGATATTCCACACGCTGACGGTTTGATCTAAACTACTGGAAATCAGCGTGTGGTCATCCACGGCAACCAATTTTAGAACTTCTCCTTCGTGAGCAGGCCACGTCGAAATCACTAGTCCTGTTCTAGTATCCAGTACGGTGATCTGGCCCAGAGATTGACCTGCCGCAATCCAGGTACCCGACGGAGCCACGGCTAAACACCGAATCAAACCGCTGGAATTCGCCATAACCTGTAAAACAATTTCTAAAAACATCTATAAAATAAAATAATAGAATATTACGTGCAAATCATATACATAGTTACTCAATCGGGCATCCACTGTCTTGATCAACCCCTCCGTCGTTGCAGCGAAGAAATACATCGAAGGAGCTGGCATGCCCATCAGCACGTTAACAGGAGAGTATCTGGGAGACTCCAAGTGCCCCACGTTAACACCCATAAAAGGATCCCAAATATGAACAATGCTATCGCACGACGCAACCAACCTCATGCTCTCTATGAACGTCAAAGATAAAATGGACTTTCTATGAGCCGTATATGTCCACTGGCAAGAAGACACAGTTCTACCATCGCCTTGTGAACGCAAGGACCACAATTTGACGGTTTTATCCCGACTTCCGGAAATAAAACTGTTTTCGTTGTCCAAAACCGACAACGATTTAACACTGTTAGTGTGACCTGAGAAAGTCTGCAGTTTTATTTGCTTAAAATTGAATTTTTGGTCCTTGTCTGGCCTCCCGATTTCGTGTTCCCAATACGCCAACCAGTTTCCCCGTAAATGTCTGCTGACGTTATCCATACGTCTGCTGACCAGTTTTAAGACATCGTGCAACTTCGGTTCTTCTTCTTGCACGTCTATTCGGTTTCCTATTAACGCGATGTTGCTTCCTATACTGCTAGAAGGTTTAACATAGTCTGAATTCGGGCGGAAGTCGGATAACTGTAAATTGTGGTGAGATGAGCTACCGGCAGTATTGATTTCAAACTCTTGCTCGTATTCTTTACATAATTTCTTGACGCTGAAGTGATTTTTCAAGCAGATATCCATTGAATCTAAGCCTACGTGCTTTAGGAATGGAACGTATGCCGTGTGAGCTAATTTTGGCGTAAATACTGCTTTTAGTTCTTCGACGGCCTGTGAAAAGGTGAAGACATAGTAATAGACAGATGTAGAAAGTAGGCATTCCCACTTAAGATATGTTAACAAAAAAGTAAGAGAACAGATAATGAAGACAAACTTGTCTAGATTCTTTACATAACAACAATTGTTTCGTCAAAACAGTGACTTCGACAGAAGACTGTCTAATACGGATTTGGGCCACCAGAATGCGCGAAGTACCGCTACAACGCTCCAAAATCAGCTGGTAGAGGCCACAGGAATCAGAACAAGTACCCAAACGATACGTAACAGGCTTCACAAACGTCAGTTTCATGTAAGAAGACCAGCTAAGGTACCTCCTTTAAGTCATCGTAGAGCAAGAAGGTTCTTTGTTGAAGAACATTTTAATTGGAACTTAGGGCAGTGGAGCAACGTGCTGTTCACTGACATCGAGCACGTCTGGGACACACTTGGGCAACGATTGAAGGAACGAGAGCCAATCCGGAACCTTCAACACGTTGAAGAAATCCTCCTGGAAGAGTGGGAACAGCTGCCTCCTCAAGTTATTCGAAATTTAGTTGAAAGTATGCCCCGTCGCACAGTGGTTCAGATTTCAAAATACCCGATCGAAATTCATATCTGGTAAATGAATTACAATTTTCAATTAAAAGTTTGTGATGTAACACTAAAAAGACATACTAATGCATTTATAATAATAATAATAACTAATAATAATAGTAACAATAATAATAATAATAATAATAGTAGTTGTTACGACTTTACAACAGAAATTATTTAAGGGCTTTAGATGTAATATATGTTGCAATATTATGTAGAAATTTAAAAAATGCACCAATACATTGACAATAATAATAATAATAATAATAAAATACTAATAATATTACAGGCGATTTTGCATGTTACGAAATATTTGGAAGGGCTTACTTTTACTAATCATCTTCTTCTTCTACTTCTTCTTCAAAATCGTCATCAGAATCTTTCTTGTCTTCGTCAGAAATATTGATTAATTGGAGGACATCAACATCAGTGATCTTCTGTTTATGTTTTCCGTGTACAAATGAACTTAATTGTGGATCTGAGCTTAAAATTAATCGATGGAAAAGATCTTCATTTATTTTAATGGCACTAATTTTTCTGGTGTGGTGTTCCCTGTATCGTTGCAAATCTTTATTTTTCGCTTCTTGTGCCTCTTCGGATAATTCTCCAATAGGCAAAACAGCATTTTCTATAACTGCTGCTCCGTGTAGTAAGATTTTATGGACGGAAGTGGGCATGTAGTACCACTTATACAAGCTCACAAATTTTTGGGCTGTTTCCACACAATAATTTTCAAATTTCTCTGTGTTTATTTCGTGGTTGCTATTGATTACCTTCAAAATTACTGAAAATCTTTTAATTAGATCTTCATCGATGCCAGTAATTTCAGACGATAATTTAGGATCAGCAAAAAATCGTCTAGCAGTATTCCCATCATTTGTGGTGCCTACACCTGCTTTAGGTACATCAACGACTAGTCCCATTCTCTGCCGAAACTTATTTTGAAGTTCGCGTTTCTTGTTTTGTAGTACTTCCCTGTTTTCTTTAGATACTTTCCACACTTTTAGATCTAGTCTATAGGCCACATGAAGAAGACATTCGAAAAAACGAATATAAGCATGTAAGACTGACAATCCAAATCTTAACATTTGCAGTTAACGAATTTGTTCAATATCATTTAATTGCGAAATCGTAGCATTGTATATGTAGCACCTCATACTCGAAGTGTTAGCCAATGCACTGCACACCTTTCCGTCAACCATTGTCAGTGACAGTGTAAATTTAATTCGACCGAATTCAGAATCAAATGGCAATAAGTTGTTAATTTGTTGGTTTATGAACTCTTCTTCAGCTTTAGAAATTTCTTGGGTTTCGTGAATCCACTGAAGTCTTATCGGCCGGCAAAATCTCTTCGAGGCAGGGCTTGGATTTTTCCAAAAAACATTTGAACTATTTTCATCCACTAATCTTAATGGTACTAAAGATGTAACAAATACACTCTCTTCGGCACGTATTTCTTCTGTTTAAATGTCGTATATCCAGAGCTTCCATCAAAGCCCCATTTGCAAATCAAATTCAATAACCTATCGGGATTGCTTTCTGCCGGTATTATTTTCAAAATACTTTCACATGTTTTGTTGAGAAGGGTTTGAAGAGGAACTTCGCATTTTTCTTCCGTGAAAATGATACCTTCTGGATACAATTGTTTTTTTATGTCCAGCACAGTATGATATGATGTATATAAATTAGTGTGCCCATGAAGCGAAGCTGATCATCTTAGAGTAAGGTACTGTTGTTTGGTTAAACTTAACGAAATTACAAGTGACAAAGCCTCTTCCGGAGTATATGCAGACTGATTTGTTTCTATAGTTTTCCATTTTTTTAAAATGCGTTTAGCACGGGATGGAGTTGTTGTCACAGTTTCTTTAAGCAATTTAGCAGCCGCTTCATCGCCTTTTTCTCTTAATTTCATTGTTGTGGCATAAGCCAATTCTTCAGAAGATTTTGTAGTTCGCAGTTCTTCAGTTTTTCTACGCTTTACCACATCAGAACAATCCTCAAATTGTTTAGATGGGCGACCGCGACCTAAATTTTGTTATCCGTAATACAAATTGATAAAAAGTTTTATAGTTCGGCTTACCTCCTGTGGATGTTGAAGTTTCACTACTTATAGGAGTAGGCACACAACGGAGAACAATATCTGGGAATTTTATTTCTTCGTGAAGCCACATATCAAATTTCTGTAGAAACCGTTCATTATTTCTATTTACACTCTTCCAATTTCTGATATATGGAGCAAAAAAATTAGTTCTAGTAAAAACTATGTGCGTTTGTAGCAGCATCATTTCCGTTTGTATGAAAAACTTCTTTCAAATAGTCTATAACACAATTTTTTCGAACTTCAATGGATAATTCGATATTTTCTAGAAACTTTTCGTGTAAAGAAAAACGCGTAATTGGACGAACCGCCATCGTTAAAATATACACAAATACACAAAATATCCACAAACTAAAGCTACACCACAACACGCAATATCAAACAACAGAGTAATAGCCACCGAAAGTGCGAACAGCAAGAGGCGCAAATATAATGCCGGGTGAACGTGACAACGCAACCCCCTGTCGTAAGAGGGGCAAACCGATGCAAACCATTTAGGTGTTTTTGTTTACCTAAGACCCTAACTAATACTGTGTACCGAAAATTATTTTGTCCTCTTGTGTTCTCTGTTTTGTAGAATACATTTAGTGCGAAAATTAGTGGAATATGGAGGGTACATAAAGTACTGGTGAATTTAAAAGCAGGTAAAATTTCTTAGAAAAATAATACGTTCAGGTGATAGCTAAAGGTCCAAACTTTCTCGGCATATTCATTTTTTTTAAATATTTTGCAAGATAAATTCTGCACAGCCCCTAGAAAAGGTCGCATTTCAGAGAACTCAATTTTTGTTCGAAATGCATGTGTTTTATCGCACGCTTCGGGACTAATATTGTCTTTCTATGTAATTTCATTTTGCAATTATTTATTTCAGAAGTTGACCAGATACTAGAAGAACGATTGTGTGTTATGTTTAGCTTCATATAAAAAAATAAAAATTTTGATTTTCGATCGACTGTTTGGGATTTTGAACCACTGTGCGTCGTTGCGCTGAAGTTTTACGAGTTGGAGGAGGCCACACACGTTACATATTAATTTTGAAATTTAGCTTACTTTTCATTAAAACAACTAACAAAAAAGTACTCACTTGATTGACGGTACTATCATCCGAGACAGTTAAAAGAGGAGGTGGAGGCGACAAGCTATCAGCCGATTCAGAATCTTTAACTCTGACATGTGAAATTTGTATAGGCCGTCCTCCGATTGCCCACTCGGTAGTCGTTCCGTCTCTGAGTAATTCCACGTAATGGGACTCTTCCAACGCTCTAAAATCTTTCTGTAACAAAGACGATAATAAATCGAATCGATTAATTTAATACTCCAGAAAAAAACTTGCATTATTGTCAAAATTTTCCCCAAAACTGTTCACGTTCGAAATCTTGTCAAATATTAAGAAAAACCGCTGCAAAGCTGGGACATTCAGCTGCGTCCTCGTCATATTCGCACCTATTCTAAGCGCAATAACATACAGAGTATCCAGATATTTCTTAGCCAAAACGTCCCTTGCAATCGCTCCACTAGGAAAAGCGTATTTCGTTGAACCCAACAATCGTATCACAGGATGAAGCACATTCTTCAAAATTACATCCTAAAATTAAATAATGACCTGCCTAACAGAGAGTTCGAGTTACTGTTGCCATACGTACCTGTAAATGGTCCATTAAAGAAGAATCAGAGAGGAACGGAATGTTGTGCTTGAGTAAAGCCAAACAAGAAATCAACCCTCCTTCCAAGTTGGGAGTCAGTCTCTTTTTGCATAAAGAAATAAGTTCGCTCATGTGGGGCAGATACTGCACTAATATAAACTGTTCTCCATACAAAGCTAGAATAAGTAACGATGAATATTAAACACTCCCTCATAAATAACCTTACCTGCAATACTAGATAAACATTCCAAAACTTTGGCCCCGTTTCTATCCCCTACAACATAGCTAGAAGCTATCGATACAGAAGCAGCCTCATCGCCATGTTCTTCACGTTCTACCAACTCCATGTTATCTTTGCCGACATAACACAACGTCAGCATCTTCAACAGATTCCTGGACAAGTATTTAGCAGTCAAAACAGGTCCCAATCTGTGCGATAACCAAACCAAACTATCCGTGCTCAAATCAGATATCTTCGTATCTCTTTTCTTATTTTTATTTATGCTTTTTGAAGAACCAAACCCAGTTGGACCACTGGACGCAGACGACGTATTCTCCGGAGATTTTTGATTGGAATCTCCGGAATCAAAATGGGATAAATTGGAATGTCTGTCCAGCAAATATTCAGTTTCATTCTTACTACCAACTTCGCAACTTATGTTAGTCAGTTTAGAAGCCTCCGAATGGCTCGGAATAGGTATTGTAGGGGACGTACACATATTCTCCGAACTCTCTTCAATCGTATTCAGTTGATCCAAGTTCTCCTGTACGGCAGCATCTAATGCTTCTTCAGCAACGGAATGATCGAATTGCAGATCGGTATCTACGTTCAATTCTAACTGTGCAATCAGAGATTTGATGGAATCTTCGTTTTCTTCAGCTTCGAATTCAAATACTTCTTCCGGTTGTCGCTCTGGTTCACGACACGAGGAAGGATTCGGCTCTGAATCAGTACTGGAATCGTCAGCTTGTGACACTTCTACCTGTTCCGTTGTCATTGCTTTCAGGTGAGATGTTTTGCGAGCCAGTCTCTGATTATGGGTGTGAAATATGAAGTCAGCCTGTTCATTATCTCTGTATCCTCCCACGGCTTCCACCAGTGGAGTCACGAAATGCTCCAAGAAGCACTTCAACCCCATCCTCACGATCAAGATCAACAAAAAACTATGGTGATACAGCTTCATAACTTTGCTGCTAAAATAAATATTGGAATCCAGAAAGTCTCCTTCGTACAGCCTCAATATCGATTCCAACAAATAATCACGTGTTTTCTGTGGCCCAAGAACCCGTGCGATGGGATCAAACAGATACCAAGCCGATAAAATACAAGTCGCTGAGTCTTCAATTAAATTCTTTATGTACGGTAAGAGGACATAAATGATTTCTATATCGGTTGTCGTGTTTACAGCCTCTAGTAAATTCTCTAAACTTTTAGCACATAATTTGACCGTGCATTCCCCAATATTTTGCGCAAGAAGCATTCGGGTGCGCTCGACATTTTCGTAAGCAGCGCAAGCATCTCCATTACATTCAAAGTAATATAACACGTTCAATTCTTCCGCGACAGCTCGGAAACGTTGCAGAGACGATAATAGTGAGAATATATTGATGAAAAGACTTGGGAAAGTCACTTTTTGGTGTAACAGAGGTTCAAGAAGTAAATGTGCACTAGGGGGAGGCAGACCGACATCTGTGACCGCCATGTACTTGAATTTATCCATGTCAAACGATTTTGTTTGAAGTAAAACATCGATGAGATATCGAACGCATAAAGGAACATCTTTCTCGCAACTGTTAGCAACAGTAACGCAAGTTTTTAAGCGTTGTTTAAACGTCATTTTGTTATTTCCCATGCAGCGTAGCTGTTTATGCATAAAAATTTCAACCAACAAGCACCCGAGAATCTGCAACTCTTTCGTACGCCTAGAACTAATTATTTCTGCGTAATTACAATTAATTTGATTTTCTTTCTTTTCGGGTAAATTATATTTGCCCGTGTACGGTACAAAATTTCGATTATCCATGGGGAAAGTAAGAGATTTCGTTGCAACTCGTCTGCAAAATTTAGCTTCAAAAATATGATTCGTAAAAGCATTTTGGATGTTATACTCTTCTGCCTCAGTTTTCAGTACTTCTTCTTGTTGTGCCTTCAGTTTTATACTCTCTTCAGTATGGAATGTCTTTGAGAAAAATATGTGTAATTTTTCCAACGTTTCCAGTTGCGATTCCGGTTTATAATCTTTATACAAATATATTACGTCCGAGTTACTATTTGAAGGCACGCTTAAACTGTTTGATTTTGATTTAGAAACGTGGGAGCCAAAAGAGGCATTCTTAGGACCTACACTTGCGCTCCTCTGGCTGCTAGAACTTCTCGATTTCAAACCACTACCATCGCCATTTAAGGAATTCCTGCTCCGAGAAAGTAAATTTGACAAACCTAAAGGTGAACGGTTTGCAGGATTATTCGCAAGGCGCTCTGAGCATATATCATCTTCATCGCTTTTAGAACTTTCTATAGATGGGGCTGATGAGTTAGACCGATCTCTAGATTCTAAAAACAAATTAAATGGTATTTCGGAACAAATTTGACTTTATTGATGTAACTCACTGTGTTTATCTGGTTGTGTGGGAATTTTCGGGGGTATTTTCCAGAAAAATATGGAATTCACAGCTCTGGGAGGGTGGGGGTAAGAAAAGAGTTGTACGAGCCCTGATTTTGTAAGGCTTTCGTGGTCGTCAACTAAATGGAGGCAGACGTTTTTTGCTTTTACAGCTGCATGTCCAAACAATCTAAAATAACAAAGACATTTCGCAGACTTTGTAAGCAATGTGCAAAAAATCCTGAATTTTTCTATACCTAGTTATAACATATAATATCTCTAGTACACTTTCAACAAGCCAATTAACAGATATTACTCAAAATGTCGAAACCTTATTAACGTCATCGTCAAGTGCAAATACTTACTTATATCCGAAAGTGAGGTTAATCCAGTGGTGCAATCTCTCCGACACGTGAACACTCTCCAAAGCTTCCCTATGCTTTTCTATAAAATCTTCAGGACTAGAACTCCACGGGGGAACCTCTAAATCATCCAAATCGTCGTGAATGCTCTTAAAAATAGTCGGATCGGTAAAAAACTCGGGGATACATTCGTCCGGTGTCCATTCTTGCATTCTTTGAATGGAATTCGGATACTCAGCTGGTACCCAAATAGTCCTAACGTGTTTGCAAAGCAAACTTTTTGGAGTACGCCTCGCCATGTACACATAATACGTTATCGCGGACAGAACATCGGAAACGTGATGGGGAACTTGAGATTGAGAATTTTCGTATTGCAGATCTAATTGACGGTCACCTTTGTTTAAACGGTATTTAGATTTTTTTAAGTCGCGCCAGTTTCGCCCCGACGAAGAAGCGAAGTCTGTTACCCAGGGAAAAACATGGTGGCAGTTCGGATCTGCCATTTTTCTCCCCGCGAAATTATTTAAAGCAGTTAAATACGTGAAATTTGAGATTTGTCCCTCCACCCATAACTTACAAAGTACTTCTAACGTTTCATTTGTGATTTGATGTTTGTCGTATGTTTTAATGCCGCAGTTTTCACATTTTAACGCGGCGTTAAATTTGTGGCCCACTTTCCGGCAGTCTATTGGAGCAGATTTTCGAGCGTCGTCTTTCGGAATGTCCTGGACATATAAATTGGAATTTAACTGAGGGAATATTTGGATCCACAAATTTTCAGTTGAATAAATATCGTTTAACGTAATATCACCCAGAGTTAGGCTACGATTATGTAGCGCTTTCAATGCTTGTAATAGTTGGTAAATTATAAATAAAGGTTTCGTGTAACACTTGTCTAAAAGCGCAGGACTAAAATTAACACAATCGTTCAAAGTGTGCTCTATATAAGGTATGTGTACTAGAAATATTGCGTTTAGAGTTTCAATGGCGCAAACAGCCGGCAACAAATTCACATGAGGATTAAAATTATCCGTACCATCAGTACTTTCACTAGGATCACAAGTATTCACTATACTACACCCGTAAGTTCTTATTATAACGTCCCGTAAAACCGTATTATAATCAGCTAAAATAATCGAGGTATCTTTCGCGCATTCTGCATTTCCGCTATACTTTTTATACGACTCTTTCCATAAATTTTTGAAATTAGTTTGAGAAATATACTGTAACAATTGCGAAAACATAAGCGGTGAATCTTCCTTTGGTATATTTCTTAAGCGAGGTAGCGGCAAGACTTTCGCATCCTTCTTCTTGAAAGTTCTTATAAAAACTTTCGTCCATTGGACACCAACTTCGTCGTCTATATGAGGCCATGGCTCGAAACGGGGTTTTTCTATAAATTCGATTAATTTGGAGTTCTTAACCAATGATCTAAAAAACATCATCTAGCAAACACTGTTTCAAAGATAAATAAAAGTCATACTTTAGCCAACGTCTATGCACCAAAGCAATAAATCTATCTTCTAGGCCAGTATTCCTCAAATATTTCTTTGGTATCCCCAATTCTTGGAAAATATTTGCCATTGTTTTGATAACAAATTTGCCACCTCATACAGCCATTATTCACTTTCTGATTATTTTAATACTTCTTTTCTAAATTATATTATCTAAGCCATCAAGTTAGGTAAGATCTAACGTACAAATCACATAAAATTTTCTTAAAAACCACAAATTAAATCGATACTTCTTAATATAACCTCAAATACAAAGAATTTGACAAGTATCAAAACATTTATACTTTCTAGACGTGGTTGTGGTTACGAATACGTCATCTGTTTCTCAAGTGAACTGATAAAGCCACACAAGAAATCATAATTTATTTAATTTAACTAATCTACAATAAATACTTACATCTTATCTAATTTTACACAATAAATAAATAATACTCGACGGAACTATTAAAATCACTAATAAAGACGACCTTTCACGCGTAAATCACGATTTTATTTTGGCGGTGGTTTTAGCATGGATCTCGTTGCTGATGCCAATTTTTGGGCCACTACAGTTGCAATGTGCGAACTCCTCTTCCACATATACTCCTTGGTTTTTTCATGCTCATCGGGACTATCCACTCTTACCTAAAATTGTAGATTTTGTTAATAAAATTATCTTGCAAAAAAGCTGATTTTGTGGGAAAAGGGTATTTTTCAGTGTATTTATGAAATTGCAAAAATATAAGTGCTATTTACAATGATTTAGTCACTTGTGAAAACAGAATGCAAATACTACAAGTGACTCACCTGATGAATCACATTTGATTTCAAGTTTTCTTTCTAGAACAAAATGAGCTTACAATCTCTTCGAAAAAAAAAATTTAGTTTGAAAAATGCGCCATTTTGTGTTTGAGTCGTCAAGGTTATAGCGTGAAAAGATGGTACTAACTTGTTTGGGTTGAAGTACTTTGATGGAATGTAAAGTAGCCACTCCTCCTTGTTTGATTTTAAGATTCAACCGCCCGTGCATTTGGGCTGTGGTAGCTGTTGCACTTTTTATTTCCCTCTTTGCTCCCCTGCCAAACTGAAAGTCACAAAATTTATCGTAGGTTTTCCTAGATAAGCGCATTGATTTACCTCCTTTTCCACTCTTAAAGTAAGTGGCCCAACCAGAAAGTTTGTCTTAACAGTAGTGTGGTCAGACATCATATTTACAGTGACGTCGCCTTCTCTTTTAATAGAACTAAGCCCAAATAGAGTGGCCCTAGGCTTTGGGGGTTTTTTAGCAGCCTTTGTCTTTGTTTTCGAATTCTTCTTCTTCTTATTCTGTGTACTGGCCCTTATTTGTTGCGTTGTTTCATTTGATATAGTTGGCTTGCTACTCGACGTCTTGGAAACCAAAACAAAAGCCGGTTCTCGGGTTTCGCTTTCCGTCATTCTCGCTACCGAAATTTCTCCCATTTTGTTGACTGCTTTTTGTGGTACTCTTGGTTTTGACGTATTCTTCTTTTTGCCTTTAGTGCTTGTTTTTCTGCGTTTGTTTTTCTTCGAGTTTTCGCTGGTTGAGTGAAGTTTGACACGGACTGGGTCATAAGATTTTCCCAAAATTCGGTTTATCCTGCCTATGATACTGTCCACGAAACGGTTGTATTTTGAAATGTAGATAGAGGGCATGGCTGCGCCATCTGACTGTATTGCTCCTAAGGGGAATTTTTATTGTAAATGTTTTATTGTAGATTTGATTTAAGAAATTTAAGCCAATTTTACTGAGCCGCCTTTTATATAAGTCATATCTCGGTACTTTTGTTGGTGGTCTGCCCTGGTAATTTTATTTAGAATAAGAAGAGGATTAGGCTAACTAGATTTCAGTATCCCCTCATACTTAAAATATGTGCGTTTATCAGTCATTTCACACCATGTAATTTACAAATGCCTTGAAGCGGTCAATTGTGAACGACCTCCATATTAGGACTGAGTCAAGGTCAAGGTCTCATTCAAGGTTACTGGCGATCGGTCAACTTTCTTCTTTATTCATTTGCCTATTGTATCCGCCTTTAAGTTTTCCAAATAAATGGAATACCAATTTTAGTATGTTTTATTATGAACAGTAGGATTTTGTACATTTTGTAGAATTTAAACAAGTTTGAGTGCTGATAACGGTTACAGCCGTGGGTATGGGAGTGCGTGTTTATATTTTTCAAACTGTCACAAAAGAGCATTGACCCGCTAAAGTTGATCACCCGCTTAACAAGCAAATGATGTACTATAATTATCAGGTACAAAATGAAACAAAACTACTTTGCTGATCTAGAGGAACTCCTGGATATAGATGATTTAGTTGGAAAAGAGGCACGTAAAAATTGGTCCAAGTGCCAGTCCTTGCCTGCACGCAAATTCCACATTGCAATGAACATAGTTTGCTATCTTTCATTCTCCTTATTCGCCAGAGTTGACACCGTGACAAGATTGTATTTTTTAGTTGGAAAATTTTAATTGTTTTAATTTTGATTGAATATCTAATACTCCCAAATGCTGAATTACTTTATCTTGTTAGTACGCGTGTATAATTTGGTATCAAATACGCTTAACACCTTAAGAAAATCAAACAAGTGAAAGATAGAGTCTATTTTTAAACTAGTATACAAACAGATAAAATTTTAGAAACTTCATTTTTCAAAACTTTTACCAGCAAATTTGCTCCTTTTGCCAAAACAAATTCGTTCACTTTCTTCGAACATTTCACTTTGTTCCAATACTCAAAATACCGGAAATAAATAAAAAAAATGTCATCTTAGTAGGCCATCGGTGCCTTAAAACAGTTGTTGAATGTAGGCCACCTACTGCCCTCCATTCTTCGTCGTAGCTTAAAGCGTTTAAATTCTTAAATGTACATGCTTATGGGGAATTTTAATCGGCTTTTTAAACAAAAAATTTGCTTAAATTTCTTAACGAATATTATTATCGTTAGATGCTTTGTCTTGTCTTTCGATTGTCATGCTGTTATTGTCAATTTTACTTACGGAAAGTTAGTCAAATTAGTGTTAGACCGACGACCATGAAAATTTTGGGAAAGTTAGTGATTTTTGTATGGATGATCTAGATAAATGTCACAAATTATGTACAAGTAAGTAAATAAAACGCAAGAGTTTCAACAATAATATCTATTTCAATTTTTCCGTACATTTTTTCGACAAAAAACAATTTCCAAATCATTTCTGCCACTAGAAATGTGACATGTACCTAGGCATCTGCACAATTAAATAAATTAAATAAATAAATACAATTTTGTTCACCCACACACGCTCAAATTTAAAAAAAATCAGAATAAACCACATTCGCTCTAAAAGTCCTTCAATGTCCCTATCTCACTTTATTGCTAACTTTACTGTTGTGTTTTCTCAACTTTTTCCCCTTTTTATGATGTGACTTATGAGATTTGGACTCACGTGATCTCTTGGCTTCTAAAACATCTTCTAAATCGGTTTCGTCGTCGTCGTCGTCGTCGTCATCGTCATCAGCTGTATCGTCGTCATCGTCGTCATCATCATCGTCACCGGTAAGATCTGTTAAGTCCGTCCCATCGTCGTCATCGTCGTCGTCGTCATCGTCTGCTTCATTGTCGTCCTCGTCTGCTTCTACCGGTTGCACCACAATTGGTCCTTGTATACTATTCTGGTCTGTTTCAGCGTCTAACTCCGACGGGTCTTTCTCTACTATATTGTCTGTTTCTATATCCGTACCATCCACTGGGTTCTCGGTTTCACCATCGTTTTCTTCACCGGCTGATTGGAGCTCTTCTTGGGGATTGGACTGGGGCACCTCTGGCTCAGGCGCTGCCACTACCGGCTGCGAGCCTGTCGACGGAGAAACGTCGTCATCCTCGTCGTCATCGTCTTCTGCAATAAAATTCAATGTTAGTTTTCGTCGACAATAAAAATGATTATAAACGGAAAAGAGACATAGGTGATGACAACAATTTTCCGCAGTCTAGAATACTTGCCAAAATTGTCAATTATAATTCTTGTGGACCCCATAACTCAAATGATTTTTAAATTGTATAACTTACTTTTGTGTTAATAATTAAGATGTTAATATTACCTCCAAGCAAATCGTCGAAGAATCTCTCAAAGTAATCGTCGTCGTCGTCATCGTCATCAGCAGCGTCGTCGTCGTCGTCATCATCCACATCTAAGCCCAAATCGTCGTCGTCGTCGTCGTCGTCATCATCTGATGACTGTCTCCCAGTTACTTTCAATTTTTCTGTACTAACTTCCGATTTTGGCGCAGATTCGTTTTCGGTTGTCACCGGGGCTTCTGTGGACGAAATTTTTGTTTCTTCCCCTACTGGTTTAACGAAAACACCCTGAGTTTCTTCTTGAAGCTTCCCCTTTTCTTCTACGACTTTAATTTCATCGGTTTTCGAAATGGGGCCGCAAAAAACAGACGCAAAAGCTAGGCATAGCACTGCCACAGCTAAGAAGTTCTTCATTTTTCGGCAGCACTATAGAATTATTTTTTACGTGACTTGTTACTTGTTAAATCGCTGGTACTTACCCCTTGAGGGTTTTGGGAGTTTTATATCAGATATCACTTGGAAACTGCACTGTGTCAATGTAGCACTCAAGAGCTATGACCGGCGTTGACCGAGGTTTCTTTTCTTCAGGCGGATGTCGAGTAACAGTTCTGCCTTCCTCCTCATCCAACTTCTTATACTGACCGTGACGTCAGCGGATGATATGCCACTATTTAAGCAGCGAGTGCTATACTGGATTTTACGGACTTTTGGGATTTTTGCGACAGGACAAATAGTTTAATAGCAAAAATACCTGATACGGGAAGTTAACTCAAATTTGTTCTTTGCGATTTTAAATAAAAAGATGATATTTATTTGGTGGGGTAATTGCAATTTTCTGGCATAATGTAAGCAATCGGGCTCTTAACTTTTTCAAAAAAACAAGTCTTGGACATGAAGAAAGGTTCATTTTGTAAAACGAGTATAATTAAGAAACCCAGTTGCCCTGTAACAGTTATTGTGGATGATAATTTCAAATATGTAATAACAAGTATTCGTATTGTTACAGGTTATTAGAAAAATTTTAATTTCACAAATAATTGCCGGTTAAGTATCTAGAAGACATTTAAGTAATTTTACGCCAAGTCAACGCTCTATAAAGCAGTTTTATTACTTGTTTTGGTCGCTGGGATATTCCAAATTCATTTGCATATTTCCGTTTACAGATGTATGTAGCTATAGGTATATGCACCTTACAGCTAATACAAATAAGCGAGATCTGGTGGTAATTTGTGTAATTATGTGTCACAAAATGCCTTTTAGGAATGATATTTTTTTGTATTCAATATGTCTTTACATATCTGTACATTTTAGGGAAAAATGTCATATTGATTGTTTTTTTAATTCTTTGTTATATAAAGTTATTTTCGCTATATAGGGTGCTAGATGTCTCAACGACTTACGATTTAAACCTACCCTTAGTTCTTAAAATAAGGCAGATCCCAATGATGAGTAGAAATTGAATCATCATCTAGCAGAAACCTGTTATTAAAATTCTTGATCTTCTTCTGCTACATATTTAATAATAATTAATGAACAACGCGTGGCATTAATTGTTTCATATAATACACAGGTAGCGGTAGTACCTATTCGGTTGCGTTTAGCCGTTTAGAATGAAAATATAAGGTTAGTAGAACTATCCATGTAAGCATACCAAGCTTGTAACACATTATGAATATAAATAGGCCTCTTAAAATATATTACCCAAGCTTTTAAACTCGATTTCTACGGTTTAAGCAAATACAAATAAACCAAATTAGTAAAGATTGAAACTGAAGTTAAAACTGGCGCCTTATTTTTTGAATTTACTTACTTTGGAGAACAATTTTACAAAATGCCTCATACTGAATCAATAGATAAGTACATTCTTTTAGTCGGGTATTTTATTGTGCTATTACGTTTAGAAAACTGTATATTCCATATCCATTAACATAAAGGAGTTATGGTATTTTAATATTTACCACCGACTGGGAGAAGAAAGAATTCGGCCTTCATTATTTTCTAGGTCACGCACGTTACAGCAGTAGGTCACACACTTTTCAATTTCTAAACTCTAGTTTTAATTTCATTTTGCTTTAAACCAATCTGTAATTTCTACAAATATAAATTTAGTAAGGCTTCTTGTTGTTTGGCAGAATTAAGTATTCATTCAAAGTTAATCAAATACCGAAAATGCATAAGAATATAAATAAGTTGCAAAGGACGGGCAAAGTAATATTATTTAAAGAGTGTCGTAAATAATACTTATTTCTAAGCATTAATACCAAATTTTGCAATAATTAAAATTTTGCGCCATTTATCTCGGAAAGCAAGCATTTTTGAATTATACTATATTAAGGAAACCTCTATATTATTTTCGTGAATTCTATAGATTCCTGGCGTTATCAAGATTAAACCCGCATCACCCTGTATATGCATTTTTGCTGTGTTTTCTTTCAAAATCATCCTAAAAATTAAAGAAAAACAGTCGTTTAAAAAATAATAAAAAAACATAGGCACGCCTATGCTTTTGCAGAATTTTGTCACTTGCATACGATTCACGAACGATGGAGCCACCAACAAAGCCTAAAAATTCTAACCTAGCTTTGGCTCATTATTATGACAATTATCAAAAGACGATAAAAATGACTTATAATTTAACAAATAAGCTTTTTCCATCGAACCACAAGACCGTTTTCGTGTTGGATCATACCCCATATTTTGGAATATCGTGTGAAAGTCCTATAGAGTTTGAATTTTTGAAAACGAGAACCCCGGGCTTCATGCCTTTAACACCAGTTTCTAAATCATTGTGGACTTGCAGTGTTGAATCTGCAATTGAATATTGCAGGATAGTCTGGGATTTGTTCCCGGAAGGAAAATATGTGAGTATATTTTATGATTTTAAGCAGCTATGATTAATAAGATATGAATTTTAGGTTAGATTCATAGCGGGCGATACAGTTGCACACATTATGAACACTTGGGCTCCAAGTCAGCAGACACTCAGCCATGTAATTAATTAATATAAATAATCCTAGCTAACTAAACACTTTCCAACTAAAAGTGTCCGTGATCACATTATATTTTGTAGATTATGAATGCGATGTCGTTAGTCGGAGTTCCACCTCCCCACGTGCGAACTTTACAACCTAGTTTAGAATATACAGTATTGCACGGTCTTAGAGCTGCAATTGAGGCATTAAGCCAAGCGACGAATATACAGCAGCAGAAAATGGATGCCACCCTAGTCGACAAATCGTTGCCCAAAGTGTTGAATAAATGTCGGGTTATTTGTATTACTTCTGCGAGGGACAACGAAAGTATGAAACGATTGGAAGAAATATTTCAAAATGTTCTGCAGCATCAGAATAATGTTGCTTCGGCACCTGACAGCATGTAAGATAAATTTGAATATCAGACAAGGTAACGCGACTTTTTATATAAATATTTTTAGGCTCATGCCAATCGATCATTGTCATTTGGTGATCATAAACACATTCCCTGTAAATACAGAATCTCAAGTTAGTAACCATCCACCAAGAAATGTAAGTCGCAAATAAACTTTCGTCAGTTCAAATTTTCCGTAAGTTCGTAATTTCAGTTGTCTCCGATTTTGACGACAGAAGTGCACTCTATTAAGGCACCTTTGATACCAAATAAGTTATCGTCGATGATTCTCGAGCATTATGATTTGGCGAGTACGACGGTTACCGGGATTCCGATGAAAGAAGAACAAAACGCCAGTTCTTCAGCTAACTATGACGTTGAAATATATCATTCGAGGGAAGCACATACTGCTATACTTAAAGCAAATGCTTCCGACTCGGCTGCAATTCGTACTATAAAAGATGGTTTAGAATATGAAACGGTATACTTAACTTATTTAAGTTAGGAATTTCGAATTTTTTTTACATTTGTTGTAGGTGACGTTGAAGTGGTGCACTCCTAGAGGTTGCAGTGCTTCGGAGCTTCAAAACTGCACTGCTATGCATAGGATAACACCGGTGGATGTGAACTCAAGGCCTTCGCTGTGTCTGATCAACTTCTTATTAAACGGGCGTTCCGTGATGTTGGAAATGCCGCGCAAGTCTGGCGGTAAAATCACCAGTCATCTGCTAGCGGCCCACGGTGGAGAGATATTTATACACACCTTGTGCACTGCTAGGTATGAGCATTGTTTAAAGATGTTATAGTTAGTCAGTGATATGCTCTTATTGGGAAACCGATTTAACGGACTCGCTAGATGGCAGTAGACGCGCTATTTCCCATTTATTTAAAAATTATTGTAGTAGGGATACGCACCTTTTACAGTGTTCAAATTGAAAATGTTGTTTCTATTCATTGTAGATGGCACAACAGTCGGTCGCGGTCTATCAACAAAGATCAAAGATAGATTTGTCTTTGTGAAACATAAATCAATATCCGAGCATAATACAGTGCGGTGTCTTTGAAGTATTTTAGATGCGTTTGGAGAACTCCAACTGTAACTGATTTATGATCTCGGCGTTTATCAATCGGTTTCACACATCAGGGTAGTATTATAAAATTTGAAGGGGGCTCCACAATAAATTCTTTATGTTACCTGCAAAGGACAATACGGTAAAAGCTTCAAGTAGGAAGAAATTCCATTCAAAATTAATCCGCAGAAAAAGACTGGGCACGTCCAATTTATATTTTAGTTAGTACCTTTGGTATAATGGTATAAATGACTTTACCGTTTCTGGATTAACTGCAGTAAAAAATAGGTGGATTTCTGAATTTTAATTAAACCTTTCATTAACAAGATAGTGCAAAATACTTAAATTAATTTTGAGAATGGTTCTATCGTAGCAACGAAGTCGGTGTCAGACTTAAGTCTGTGTTACTTTTTTGAACAACCATGCCTTAATGTTTTATACTCTCTGTGCTTGCTGTATAGGTATCTATGAAATAATTGTACATTTTGAGTTTTTAACTTAATTTTGGTTTAAAAAAGTGTGTTAGTTATATAGTTCTCAATCCGACGCATGATGAAGATACCATTGATAGACAAGGTTAGCAAAGGGGAGGAAGTCAAAATAGTTAGAAAAAAGAAAGATATGTGGAAGACGATAATTAGTTAGTTCGCAACCTACTAGTGGCAGAGATAGGGATAAAATATAAAAATAGGCAAAGGTATGCCCAGATTAGAGAATTAGACTACTGTTCGCAAATAGGATGTTCTACGTTTGGGGAAATACGTCCAATCAATCTTCTGACTAAGAATTTTGTGATGAGAAACTACTCTTATATCAAGATAAAATAACAACTGACTGCCACTAACATTCTTATTATTTTTTTATTCCCTTTGAAATTTATTAACTATTTCAAGCCTAAATTGAACACATCCACAAACCTAAATACATCATGTATTATGTATACAATGAAATCAATTAAATGCACGCATATATCGTCATTTGAAGTTATTTCAATGCGTATGATGTAAATACAACAATAACGTAGTAAATAATAAATATAGTTAGGCGACATAGGCACATTACAAAAATAAAACTGGGAGCAAAATGTTCCCTAATAGACCAGGAGCCCATAGACCAAAAATTGTGCATAATAGGTTTACTCCAAAAATGCCTGAGATGTTGTGATTTTTGGGTCGTGGAGCACAGAAATGCCCATGCCAGTTTTTGTTTTTGGTACAGTGATGTGTGGCAGACCCGTAAATGTGTAAAAAAATTGCTTAAGAAAGTATTATAGGTTTAGGACTGGGGTTTGCGGGAAGCGCTAAATAATGAGAAGTAATCCAGCGGACGCGGTTCGCCTGTTGTGAATTCTGGGACACTGACCCGCTGCAGGGGTCAAACTGTGTAAATAAATCACCCCCAAAAAAATTATAGGTTTACGCATGGGGATTGGAGCGATCTCCTAATTTACCTCCAAACATCATGAATCTCGACTCCCATTCATTTTGGTTGGTACAAATAGGCGCCACACTCGCGACATTTTGTAAATTCACCCAGGTAAAAAAAATAATAAGTTTACTCTTCAAAACTTGGAGACAAGTTATTTCAATCACAAAAGTCGAGTATTCAATGTTGCCAATAAAAAACATTGGTACAGGGGGGCGCTAGAGACGCAACATTTTGTAAAAAAAACTTACGTAAAAAAATCATAAGTTTATGAATGGTGTTCACGAATTTGATTATGATGAACCTACTGATTACAAAAATACATTCCCTCTCGTTGAACGGTAGTACAAGGGCCCGCTATAAAGGTTGAAAGAAAGCAATTATTAATTTTCACCCTTCATCATAAAGATTCCAGTCCGAAAACTGGTTGGACGCTTACCTCCATCCTTCCTATCCCGAGCTAACCTACGCTTTTCCCCAAAAGTTGAACATCCTACATCCCTAACTACTTGAGAGCAGTAGTCCAATCTGGGCCTACCCTTACCTCTTCATATTCCTATCTCTGACTAGTATGTTGCGAACTAAGCCTTCGTGCGTCAGAAGGTGTCCTACTATTATATCTCTCCTATTCCTTACCGTCTTCCATAAATTTCGCTCTTTCTAATACCTCTCTGTTTCTAACCTTATTTACCCACGGTATCTTCATCATGCGTCTAAAGCGCCACATTCCAAAATGCTTCTAATTTTTTCCTATTTGCTTCTCCTATCGTCCAAGTTTCGCACCGGTACACTGCTGTGCTCCATACATACGTTTTTAAGAGCCTCTTCCGAGTTAATACATTTATTATTTTCGAGCATAATAGTTGTTTTTTTTATTAAATGCTACTCGGCCCTTCGCCATTCTTTGTCTTATATCTCTAGAGCTCCTGCCATCGCGAGTTATTTGACTTCCTAAATAGCAGAAATCTGAGACTTCCTCTATCTTCACGTTTCTTATTTGTATGTTAGTTTTAGCCCTAATTTCACGCCCCCTACAGAACAAAATTTCGGTTTCTTTTTATTGATCTTCATACCATAGCCCTCCGTCAAAACCGCTTCCATTCGTTCAGAATCCTTCCTAATTCTTCTTTGTTGGATGCTAATACTGCTATAACATCCGCGAATCTGAGCATATTAATAGTTTGGCCCTGTATATTAATTCCAGCAGCTATTCTGTCTTTAACAATATCCATCGCATCTTCGATATATAAATTGATAACTAGAGGCGATAACGCACGTCCCTGCCTCACTCCCTTTCAGATATCTACTTCTCTATGTTCCTGCTTAAATTCTGTAACTAGATTTTAACTAGAATTGTGCAAAGAAGGATGGAGAAAAGGACGGAAGAAATATTAGGAGAAGATCAGTTCGGATTTAGAAGAAATAGGGGAACGCGCGAGACCATTCTAGCTTTACGACTACTAATAGAAAAAGCAATAGAAAAGGGAAAGAGACCCTATAAAGGATTTGCAGATTTGGAAAAAGTCTTCGACAATGTGAAATGGAAGAAGATATTCGAAGTGCTCAAAACGGTAGGGATTAAGTATAGGGATAGAAGAATAATTCATTTGTGTAGATTATGAATTATTCTTCTATCCCTATACTTAATCCCTACCGTTTTGAGCACTTCGAATATCTTCTTCCATTTCACATTGTCGAAGACTTTTTCCAAATCTGCAAATCCTTTATAGGGTCTCTTTCCCTTTTCTATTGCTTTTTCTATTAGTAGTCGTAAAGCTAGAATGGTCTCGCGCGTTCCCCTATTTCTTCTAAATCCGAACTGATCTTCTCCTAATATTTCTTCCGTCCTTTTCTCCATCCTTCTTTGCACAATTCTAGTTAAAATTTTTGACACGTGGGAAGTTAAACTGATCGTTCTAAAATTTCCACACGTATCCGCGCCTTTCTTTTTTGGCAAAGCTACTATGATGTTCCGTTTGTATTCTTCTGGAATATCGCCTGTCTGGTATGTGCAGCTAAACGTTTCATAGAACCATTTAAATTTTTTTTTCAATTTCTTGCATTTTCTATTTACTGCAGTAATCTACACGCAGTAGGAACGAAGCTTCGGTACACAATCAATTATTGTGAATGGCAAGACTTTTGTACCACTTTTCAACGATGGCGAATGTATTTTCGCACTCAGTATGTTTATATTTAACAAGTTACTGAACGCCATTCATAAACTTATGATTTTTTTTACCTGGGTGAATTTACAAAATGTCGTGAGTGTGGCGCCTCTTTGTACCAACCAAAATGAATGGGAGTCGAGATTCATGATGTTTGGAGGTAAATTAGGAGATCTCTCCAATCCCCATGCGTAAACCTATAATTTTTTTGGGGGTGATTTATTTACACAGTTTGACCCCTGTAGCGGGTCAGTGTCCCAGAATTCACAACAGGCGAACCGCGTCCGCTGGATTACTTCTCATTATTTAGCGCTTCCCGCAAACCCCAGTCCTAAACCTATAATACTTTTTTAAGCAATTTTTTTTACACATTTACGGGTCTGCCACACATCACTGTACTAAAAACAAAAACTGGCATGGGCATTTCTGTGCTCCACGACCCAAAAATCACAACATCTCAGGCATTTTTGGAGTAAACCTATTATGCACAATTTTTGGTCTATGGGCTCCTGGTCTATAATACTCGCCTGGTATTAACTCCGCGACGGACGAAAAAGAACACGCCGCCTAGCCTGAGAATTTTCATATTACGTTTTTTACCCAACTACCATGTTTTGCAAATTTGCTTTTCGGTGGCTGGGTTTGAGTGTTGATTGAGAAGTCTTTCAAACCTGTAATAATTATATGGTAGGTACTTCGTCTTATCGCTTCATAATTCTATCATTCACCCAGTACCTGTCATTTCCAACCTGTCACTCTATAAAGCCTTGGTTTTTAAGTCTGTCGCTGTTCGAACGGCAGAAAATTTTCAGTTTTTTGTTTGGTGTAACTTAGCAACAAACAAATTGGTCGAAAGACATTGGCCAGCGCAGTGTGTCGACGGAGTCCGTCGGCGGAAAGTTCTTAAAAACCAAGGCGTCTGAACGGCGCCACACCAATTTATACAAACTTACTTATCCAAAATTTCCACTGTAAGAACATTTTACATGTATGTGGAGAACCCCTCGAAGCACCTGAGAAAATTATTTTGGTGTATACGAAATACGAGTACAGTAGGTGTTCATACTCTCGAGTACCAAACCAAAGTTTTGTTTTTCTTAATGGAATGCCCCACATCTGTTTACATATTTGAGTTCATAATAAAATTTTATGAAAGTTAATATTACACGATGGGGTTTAGGGTGAGGGACTTTTAAGATAATATTACAATTTTAATGCCATAGTGTGGACCCAACTTTGAAGAGCTACCTGCTAACGTCGTCTACTGGTCGTAGCTATTTAAGAATTCTTTATTAAGCTTAGTGCTTAGTGCACATTATTTGTCGGAATCCGACGGACGGCACGCAATGGAAAAACATTCTTAACATACATTTAAATTAGTCAACGCACACTTGTGCGGACAGCATTTAACGAATTCTTAAAATCCGGCGAGTATTCTGCAATGAGAATCAAAATTCGTTCGGCGCTTGCCGTCCGTCCGATGTGTGCTAAGCTTTAGACTTCTTTCACACCATAGGTAGGTACTTTTGTCACAATACTTCATATCAAAGGATGGAAAACTTACGTAATCTAATATATGGAGTTTTGCTGAAAAATTTCAAATTGAATACCAGGTATATTATTTCCATATTCGATATAGTCAGTTTACTAAGCTTTTGATTGATGTATTTGCTAGGTCCCTAGGTCTGCGACTGACGGTTTCGATTGAATTCAAAATTGAACCTTTTAAAACGTAGTAATTTGGTGGACAGTTTATTGGGTTCTCCTATATTTTAGCAGCCAAAACGCAAAATACGGCTTCCATTTTGTATCTGAAAGTCGAGTTCCCATCGAGACAAAAAATTGCTAAAGATTTCTTCTTCATGGTCATATTCTTAGAATACGTGATAACTCATTACCTAAACCTAGGTATAATTTGAAACAAGGAGTGCCATAGAAGAAAACAATCCTTTCAAGAAGTAATCTTGCAATGGGATTTCTTGGGCCGATCGCCGATGTAAACTTTGTTCGTTAAATTTTCTGCAAAAACAAAGTGTAAGCATTTTTCTAAGTTTTGGATGGGAAAATAGCAGGGGATATTCCCTAAAAATGGTATAAAATTACGGCAAGAATTTCAACTTTTAAGGTTCAATCTTTATTTCTGTCTAAATTATCAGTCGCACACCTGCCAATATCAACATCAAACTTAAAACTTAAAAACTACCAAGCATCCTCCCTTTTCCAAACATACCACCAATCAGCTCTAAACATCCCATTATCACACATACACAATTATCCAACCATATCCATTCATTTATCTGCAAACACTCTTACTCATCTCTCAATCTCGTCATCTGATATACCCAAGCTTTATTGCCTCATAATTTTTGCATCCACTCTATACCTGTCATGTTCAACCTGTCACACTTAGAACTTAACGGCCGTCTGAGTGACGTCATACCAATTTACACACACACTTCTTATCGTCAAACTCACACCCAAAAAACAAAAATTAAAATACTTTAACACCTGTAGGTACATATAATATTTTCGTTTTTTAATCCTGCATCAGTTTACCATATATATTATTTTCCTGTCGCCAAGATATCGCTGCTCCAACTTTGTTCAATCGGAGATATTTAATTTTTAAAATCCCTCTAGGTATATCGGACAAAATTTTCAAAAGAATGCCGGTTACGTAAAAAGTATATGCATATTGGGGGAAAATATCTTATACAACCTCACAGTAGATCAATTATTAAGGAATCCAAAAATGCAATCAATTACAAAGTGTTCCATTAAAAAAACAAAGTTTGTTGCTGTACAGAAGGAACGGTACGAAGTGTATAAATGGAAATACATAATTTTAAAGTATGGAGAACTAAAAATAAGGACGAGTCCCTCATATAACTTTTCTCTCTGAAATGCATAATAAAGGCGCAAAACTCCGCCGCTGCACTGTTTGGACAGCCTGTATATTCACAAAACAAATATAGGTATATAAGATCATGGCAGTTATACAACTATAAATTTTAAAATAAAAATCTTCATTTGCTTTGCGTGTAAATATAATAATGATGTACCTATGTAGGTACGTAATGTACCTATCCTTCATTTTTGGATAAGGAAAATAATTCTTGAAGTGTCAAGAAACCACCAGCTGCGGCGGCAAAACATGCCTTTGAGCAAGAACTGCCGCGCCGACAAAGTACCGCGAGAACGTCTGCGGCGTCTATTGTATTTTTGCTAGAGGGATTATAATATCATTTTATAACTGGCTCAAAATACTAAGACACACGAGCGCCCTCAAACGGGTAATAGCGTAACTTCAACTCGGCCACCGCTTACTGACTTTATAGTTCGAAGACTTCAAGAAATATTTCAAAACTTTGTCTTAAAGAGCGCCATCTGACCTCTGCCTCACAAAGTAGAATTTTCTGCCTCCCAAAAGGTGTTTCCAATTTTACACACGGTATTGTCTAAACTATAGCATCTTTAAACAATGGTATGAGAGAGCAATCAAGATACTTTTTTTCTCTTGAAAATAAGAAATTTATAGATCAGTCTTGGAAGATCCTCCTTCAATATCCGAAGGGTGTGGAGGTAGGGTGACGGATTATCGAATCACTGACTTTGGACACTTCATCCAACAAAATCGGTTAGTCCCCGTCAAGCACAATATGGTAGAAAATGTAACACCAGAAAATACGTCGTCTTTACAGAGGGTTAAAAGTAAGTTGAACAGGCATACAAAATACTGGCCTATGACTATTAGTTCAACGCTTATTTTTAACTTAAAGGGGGTAAGTTAAAGTTTGTCTTTAAATCTAAAGCGTTTGATGTATTTTGTTCATCGTCTGCAGTATATAGATCCTCTACCAGCTATAATAACCAAAGAGAAGATAACCGAAGATGAGGTCATCCAGTGCAAACAAATTATCTACAATTTAATCTCGTTGGAAGCCAACCACGAACCTCTGCATCCTCCGAACGCTGGTCAAAGGGTTAAGGGTCAAAAGCGCGAAGAACAGTATAAAATCATGTGGAACGAATTGGAGACTTTTATAAAAAATAATCTGCACAGTGAGAATCATAGATCCATATACGGTTGCTTGTTGGAGTGTCATAAATTCAATTTAGAAGAAGAGAAAGTTGAATTGGACCAAGCTTTAAGAGAACTCGATGAAATGGGTAAGTCTTAACACAAAATCTGGATTTAGTTCTATAATTCAATGCCTGGCGCGGTATTTGCCCGAGGAGTAGTTGTTCGAACGGTCCAGTACCACTCTTAATAAAAATTTAATGTTTGTTGTTTGTTCACGTCTTGTTTTATAGGTAAGACAGAGCCGGATGTACAGCGAGCTTCCGTTATTCGTGCCACGACTGACTCTCCGATGTCTCCACCGCCTTTAACGAGTATCACTCCACCCTTGGCTCGAGCATCTACGTCTAGATCCACTGGGATTTATTCGGCGCCTAGGACGCTTTACGACATTTTTACATCACAGGATAAGGCTAAATCGAGGCCAAAGTTTGCGGGGAGACAAAGCGGGGAAATGGTAGCGAAATTATATCCGAACCTTAAGACTGATAGTGATAGGCCACACAGAGGAGAAGCGATGGAAACGGAATAGGTTAAGTTTAAAAGTGATTGTATTTAATAAATTTTTATATTAATTTTAAATCATTTTTTAATCGAAAGATCCCTTTAATCTCATTCTCAACCTTTTTATTTTTATTAAATTTAAATCCTCGATCCTCGGAGATGCTGCTCGTCAGTAGACAATATCGCTTAAATTCAGAATAATATCGCTTCCGTTTTATTTTCCAATGCGGCGATTCTATTTCTTAAATGTGTTGGATTATCACCAGATCTAGTGATAAATCGCCAGACCTGGCAACCCTGCTAGATAACTCTGCCTACAGCTCACTCTAGCACATGACTTTGGTCCCTCTTTCTGACAAGTTTTCCCTCCCGCGATTTTCAGATTACAGGTCGTATTAGACGTACAGCAATCGTCAAACGTGATGGCGAGAGCCCGCGCAGGTAAGGCCACGCCTTAGTTTAAAACAGTGGCGCTAGGTTCCCTCGACTATAGATGAATTTATTATGAAGTTAATCGTTCGCCACTGACAGTTGCGTGCGTCTACGGAAAGGAAAACCAATCCCAGTCGAGAGCGTAGTGGGTGAATAGTGGGGATTGCTCAACTGCGCATCTCTGTCTCTCGCCATCACGTCTGACGATTGCTGTAGCGTGCATGATTTCTTTATGTAACCAGTATGCGTATGGGTGACCCGTTCGGCTAGATACGGGTGATCTGAATCAAGAAATAAACTGTTTTCTTGGAATGTGATTCCCTTATCTGACGACGCACCAGCCAAACAGACAAATTAGGTTTGTTCTGTGGATATCTTGATTACTTTAGCCATCTGGGCACCGAGGGAGTTACCTGGCTCCTTCGAAGTCGAAGTCAATTAAATACGCATTATTAAGGATAACTCAAAAACTACTGGTCGGATCTTGATCAAATTTCTATGGGACCACATGAGAATCACCAGCTTTCAAATAAAAAAGAATCATCAAAATCGGTTCACCTAGAAAAAAGTTCTGAGATAACACACATAAAAAAATTCAGTTGAATTCGGGAGATAAGTGCCGCGTCACAAACGTCAGATTTTCATTCCAAACAAAGCCACGTGTTTTCTGACGTTTTAACCTAACCTCTGAATTATAATTATAGTTGTTTTCAAGTTTTTACGCGTAAGCCCAACACACAAATTGAAAATAAACTGTTTTCACTGCAAATCGTCTATAATTATATTGCAAAAACTAGTTTAAGACGTTGTAAATAATATCGATAAACGTCAAATGGCACGTGCTTTTGTTTTGTTTGGAATGAAAATCTGACGTATGACGGAGGCACTTAGGTCCCCTATTGAGAACCACCTCCTTTTTTGAAGTCGGTTAATAAATTAGCTAAAATCTAAATGAGCGAGTTCCATAACGCATACTGGTTACATAAAGAAATTATGCACGTAGTGTAGCATCTTTTCAGACTGCTCGGTTGAATTTACCCCCCACCCCCCTGATTCGCGCTCATAGATCTTATAACGTGATACGTGACTATACAGTTATAGTAGAGAACAGAAGCATTACGTACATAGAACAGAAGAATTTCAATTAGAAATACGCATGGGACATGCGCTTTTGTTAGTATGTATTTTAAGTATGTGTAAAAATCCCTCTTTTGACATCCAATTTCCCTTTTTCCAACTTTCGGCCAAAATTTCCTCAAAAAAGGGAATTTCCCTCCCATATACCATCACTGCTCACACATGCGTGCAAGATAGTGATGGGCACTATCCGGATTCCGGATGATATTCGTACAACTTTCCGATTATTAAAATATTCGGAACTTCGGATCGGAATCTGGAATCCGTACCTTCTGCGCGTGTTCTGTCGATCCGTTTTCTGCCATTAGGTACGCGCAGGATTATGGTTTCTTGGTGCGAGCCTTGGGCGTATAAGTAAGCATTTGAAAAACGAATCGCCGCTCTTTGTTTTTTGTCTCTCTCTCTCTCTCTCTGGTAAACTACAATTATTACAAAACTTTTGCTGACTTCAGTAGGTGATATTTAGGTTTAAAAACAAATGAAAATATGAAATATTTTGTAAAATACAGACAATTCTGCTTTACCCGACCCAAACATAAATAGCAGGTAAACAACTTGCAAATTATGGATGTCGGATACATTTAGTAGATCCGGAGATTTGCTATTTCCGAATAGAAAACAATTATACCAGTATAAAGTTATGCATCTTATGTCTAACGTGCAAGTATCCGGATAACAGCATTCAACGAACATTCCGAATATTCCCAACACTAGTGAAGCATATAAAATAATTAGGAGAAATTTTAGAGAAATTGGATCTAGTACCAAAAACATTAGAAATGAGGCAGGAGATATCCTAATCGGAAGCGGGGAAAAGGCAGATAGGTGGAAAGAATATTTAGGAAACTTATATGCGGGACAGGAAGTGCAAGATATATTAGAAAGCGAAAGCAGTGTAGAGGGGGATAACCTAGGGAGTCCTATAATGAGAGAAGAGTTTGAGCTAGCACTAAAAAGTTTAAGGAATAATAAAGCGCCAGGTATAGATGGCTTGCAGGCAGAAATCTTAAAGTGCGCAGGTCAAGAGGTAATAGATCGTTTATTTAAATTAGTTAGTCGCATATACCTGACAGGCGAGATTCCAGAAGATTACAAACGGAACATCATAGTAGCTTTGCCAAAAAGGAAAGGCGCGGATAGATGCGAAAATTTTAGAACTATCAGTTTAACTTCCCATGCGTCAAAAATTTTAACTAGAATTGTGCAAAGAAGGATGGAGAAAAAGGCGGAAGAAATATTAGGAGAAGATCAGTTCGGATTTAGACGAAATAGAGGAACGCGCGAGGCCATTCTAGCTTTACGAGTAATTATAGAAAAAACCATAGAAAAGAGAAAGAGCGTCTATATAGGATTTGTAGATTTAGAAAAAGCCTTCGACAACGTAAAATGGGGGAAGATGTTCGAAGTGCTGAGAAAGGTATGGATGAAATACAGGGACAGAAGAATAATACATAATCTCTACAAAGAGCAAAAGGCAGTTATAAAATGTGAGCAGGAACGAAGGGAAGTAGATATCCGGAAGGGAGTGAGACAGGGATGTGCATTGTCACCTCTAGTTTTCAACTTATATATCGGAGATGCGATTAATATTGTTAAGGAAAGAACAGCCGCAGGGATCAATGTACAGGGCCAAACTATTAACATGCTCAGATTTGCGGATGATATAGCAGTGTTAGCATCTAGCAAAGAAGAATTAGGAGCGGCTTTGAATGAAATGGAAGTAGTTTTGACACAGGGCTACGGCATGAAAATCAATAAAAAGAAAACTAAAATTTTGGTATGTAGGGGGTGTGAAAATAGAACTAAAATGGAAATACAAATAGGAAATGAGAAGATAGAGGAGGTCGCGGATTTCTGCTACTTAGGAAGTAAAATAACTCAAGACGGTAGGAGCACTAAAGATATAAAACAAAGAATGGCGCAGGGCCGAGTTGCGTTTAACAAAAAGAAACAACTATTATGCTCGAGAACGGTTAATATAGAGACTAGGAAGAGGCTCTTAAAGTCATACGTATGGAGTACGGCATTATACGGGTGCGAAACTTGGACAATAGGGGAAGCGGATCGAAAAAGAGTAGAAGCGTTTGAAATGTGGTGCTACAGGCGCATGATGAAGATACCATGGATAGATAAGGTTAGCAATAGGGAAGTATTAGAAAGAGTTGGGGAAAAGCGAAAGGTATGGAAGACAATAAAGAGTAGGAGAGATAGGATGGTAGGACACCTTCTGAGACACGAAGGAATAGTTCGCGACATACTAGAGTCAGAGATAGGAATGAAAAGAGGTAGGGGTAGGCCTAGATTAGACTACTGCTCTCAAATAGTTAGGGATGTAGGATGTTCTACTTTTAGGGAAATGCGTAGGTTAGCTCAGGATAGAAAAGAATGGAGGTACGCGTCCAACCAGTCTTCGGACTGAGAACCTTATGATGATAGTGCAAGAGAATATGGCGGTGGATGTGGGCGGTTGACGGACGTGACCTTGTGTACATTTGCGCGCGACGAACTTCAAAATGACAACCTAAATACATACCATGAAATTAATTTCATCCATTTAACGAACTTTTTTAAGGAAATTATGAGATTTTGTAGGAGACACGTCAGGAAATGAAATTTTGTGTACGTATGTAACGGAACACTTCCTTATCAATGAAGAAATATTATTTTGCGAAATGAACTGTCACTGCTAAAGCGGTTCTCAATAAGTTTTTTCACTTTCCTATTTTATACGAAATCTGGATAATGCGCATACCGATGTGAGGGCTAGAGCAATATCTACGTTTGACTTTAAATTGACCTGAATGAGGATGAAGGATCCGATCATTTCGGAAGAGATTGAGGCCGACCTCAGACCACCCGTCGCCGAGATGATCAATCAGTTCGGCGGGAAGGAATCGGGCGCCCGGGCTTCTTAATCTGCAACGGCGTTACTCGCCGACTAGCGCCTCATCCTCTGATTGCTTGAGTCTTATGTAGCCAGGTAAGGGATTTTTAAAAATTTTAACCTATTAATCATTATCGAGTATTACACTGTTATTCTAAAATCTTATAGGAAGGGATAAATAAGTAGACATAATTTGCCGTGAAAGATTTATGTTTATGAAAATATCCTACAAAACCTCAAAATCATTTCTACAATTGTCTTTACAGTACAATAAAGATGATGGGTGTCCGAGGGCCAATTTAAGAAGCAGGCGTAGGCTAGACTAATCAAAAATATATGTGGAAAATTGCCCTCGCAGACACCCAAAATCCGCTAAAATAACACCTCGTCACTATATATTGTTAAATAAACTTGACTAACTATCTGTTTTTGTAAAAGTGTATACGTTCTACAAGTATTATATTTAAAGGCATTCTTTTATTTGTTGTCTTCTCTATATATAATATATATTTATAAATATTTATATTAACTCGTGGAGCTAAACCGTAGTGGAAACTGCGAAACCGTCAATTGTTTTTGTACTCTTCGAGACGATTTCGTACTTTCCGTCGTAAGAATCTTTACATTTGAAGTATAATACAAGAAATGAACTAGAAAATTGTAAAAATGGGGTTCAAACTCACATTTAAAGTAAAAAAAATTTCCTCAAATGTAAGTATTCCGTACAAAAAAAAAAACGCTGGAATGTATAATTACAAAAATACAAAAAAGGTAGCGCGATCCAGAAAATAATCCCCGATAACAATTTTGTTTCTTGACCGTGCTATACCAAACAGAATGCCAAGGAGTTTAAAAATCTTACAAAAAACAGTACTTCCGAAAATAATAAATACTTAATAATTATTAATCTTCATCTATGGTAAGAAAATTTATGTTAGTGATCTTAAAATCAAAAAATAATAATTATCAACACTACATACAATAAAAAAAACACAACGCAACAGACAAAAAAAATACGAGAAAGGAATTGATATTTGCAAATTAAAAACAAGCACGGGGTTGAGGAGTAATCGAGAAGAGAACGTCACTATGGTAACTCTGTAATTTTGACAAATAAGCTATTTTATCACCTGTAAAATTAAATACGGCTAACTTCCGGTCACTTTTATACAAAATTTTTAACCCACCGAAATGCTTTCCTAAAAATGTCCGAAAGCTGCCGCAGCAATCTTCACCTATTCATCAAATTACCAAAAAAATGGGTCATTTTCTGCAAAAACCATCGAAACAATGTGAATGTGTGTACATAACCTAAACTTACTTAAGTTTAAAAAATCACGGGCCCGCCCCGCAGCCGTCACTTATCACTTATTACAGCGTTTTTGATTTTCTTGTTGGACTGTTGGTCCATTGAACTAGAGTCTTCGTCGAGCAGTCTCTTATTACTCGCGTAATCATTAGCAGACGACGAGTCGTTAGAATCCGAGATGACGGAATCGTTTGTCTCCTCATTGGCTATTATCGGAGTGGACGGCTTGTCCATGCTGTCCTCCGTGAACGACGTGGTTGTGTCTTCGTCGGTAACTGTTGATTTGCCGTTTATTGGGCCGGGGTTGCTCTCGTCCGACGTCGTAGCGTCCAAGGAGTCTCCGTTCTGCAGCACAATCGGATCTGCTACGGAATTGCCATTTTCACTCGCATCTGGAAAAATAAACATTTAGTATTCCTAGAACCGGCGTTCTGTGGAACTTACTAGAGAGCAGATTTGGTTCTAATTCCCTGACGACGTAATGCGTCCAGATGGCCAACTCGACTTTATGAGGCGACCATGCTATCGCATTAGGCCTGCTACTTTCGGCAGCTTCTTTATTAAGTCTATCGGCCACTGATTGTATATGTCCTACGAACTTCAGGTACTCCTTACACGTATAATCTATACCGCCGAACTCTGGTATAGCCATTAAACATTCGTCGGCCATAAACGGCGCCCTCTCCGGACAAGCAGCCGCCAACAAAGCTGAAACGGAAAATCAATTATGTACATTTATAATTAATTTTCGACGACTTCTGGAAATTTTCTAACCTGATGCCAGTGTCGTTCCTACGCCTTTCAAGTTCGAAAGGGCAGTAATAGCTTGTTCTAAGTTAGGCAGTTTACGGAATGCCTTTTTCGTCTCTTGCATAACTGCTCTTGGTGTATTAACTTTAATGAGGTACGATAATTGGGGATAGTATTTGCCTCTGATTTGTTTCCAGCGCATCGTTTGTACCAATTCTTCGTGCACCATGTGCGCATCTTTACCGCGACTCTTGATCTTTTTCGGTAGTTCATTTTGATACCTATGAATGATGAACATCACAATATAATAATAATAATAATAATAATAATAATAATAATAATAAATGGCCTTTATTTAAGTTTAGTAGACAGAAAATTAAATTACAAAATGAAACGTAATCGCCCATGGCGAGATTCAGCTTGAGTGGATACAAGGATTCACCCAGCTGTTCTTCCATCTAACCACGGAAGAAAAATAAGAGGAAAATAGATATAGAGTAGTGGATAGAGAAGCGAAACAAACAGTAGAAGATAGATAGACAGAGAAGAAAGGATATAAGACGTATTCCAAAACACAATACCAAATAAACCCAAGTTGCTGCACATCGATCCGAGGTTCAGTCACTGCCCACCCAACAACAAGGTGAACATCTTACTCGAAAAACTTTTTATAGTACGAACAATTCTGATGGACACAGGTACAGAATTCAGAATTTTTGTAATGTTGTAGGAAAATGAGCGCTTAAATATTTGCGTGTGATGCAAAGGAATTGTCAAGGTTCCCCTGAATCTCACGTTCAAGTTGTGCACATCGGTTCTAAATGTAATACGCTCAGACAAATAGGGAGGATGCTTATGCAAAACAATGTCAAAAAATTTACGGGCCGAGTGTAACAAGCGCCTGTTCTTCATACTCAACCATTTGATCTCTTTAAGTTTATGACTAACGTGCTGATACCGACGAATGCCAAAAATTAATCTTATACAGGAATTTTGAAGTTTTTGTAATCTGTTGCAATCAAACGCAGTTAGGCAAGAACTGTACACTGTATCACAGTAATTTACCTGAGACAGAACAAGAGATTCACAAAGCATCATCTTTATCCGTCGATCAAGTACATGCCTGCTTTGATATATTAATCGCAAGTTAGCGTAGGCCTTCTGCAAACAACTGCTTAAATGAGAAGAAAATCTTAAATTATCATCTAATAAAAGACCCAGACTTTTTACTTTGCTATTGAACGGTATAACTAAATTATTGACTGCTATTTTTTCTCCATATTTGCGAAGGAAATTTAAACGTTTACCTTTTGGACCAAAAATTATTGCAACAGATTTACTAGGATTAAGATTAAGGCAATGCTTCAACGAGAAAGAGAGCAAATTAGCTAGGTCGTAATTAATGGCAGCCACTGCCTGAGAGCACTCATCCGGATCAAATGATAAATACAACTGAGTATCGTCGGCATAGAAGTGTTGATTGCAAGACATAAAAGCTGAGGGAATGTCACAAGCGTATATTGTGAACAGAATGGGGCCCAGCAGTGAGCCCTGAGGGACACCGGCAGTCACGGATAATTGATCGGATGACAAACCCCCATGCGTCACCAGTTGACCTCTATTATTCAGGAAATTGTTCACTAGTGCAACTGAGGAAGGACCCAAACCAATATAATGTAAAATGGAGCTCAAGAGACGGTGATTCAAAGTGTCGAAGGCCCTGGAGAAGTCCAGCAGCACCAAAACAGAGAGCTTTCCTTCATCCCAGGATTTAAAAATATCGTCTGTAACATTTAACATCGCTGTACTACAGCTATAACCTTTTCTAAAACCGGACTGGTACTTGGGTAAAATATTGTATTTTCTTATGTGAAATTCAATTTGATTCGCCAAAACTCTCTCCAGAACCTTCGACATAGTAGGTAAAATACTAATAGGACGAAGGTGATTAAAACTGGTGGGATTTGTAATCTTAGGGATAGGAACGACTCCAGCAACCTTCCACGAGGAGGGAAATACAGAATTAATAATACAAAAATTTATTATACGAGTAATGTAAGGCAGTAAAAAGGGCAAACATAGCTTTATTGTTGCAACATTAATACCGTCAAGGCCCATAGCCTTACTCTTAATATGCGATATTATATTAAGTACCTCAATATCACTCACAGGAGAGAAGATTAGTTGAGAACAAACGCCATCCCTAACATGATCACTATAAAATTTCATGGTAGATCCATCTGGGGAAACACTGGGAATGGAATTGACAAAGTAATCATTAATGGCATTCACATCAGATATAGAATTTGGGAACTTGCTATTATTACTGTTACATTTACGAGACTGAAAATTGAGAGTTCTCAAAATCTGCCAAGACTCCCTCAGGGTACTGCCTTTAAACTTAGTCGAATAGTAAGTCTATATCAATATTATAGAACTCTAAATCACGTTGTGTAGTTATGTCAAATTCTGACAATTGCCGTTAGTGACGTCACAGTTTGGTTCGTGTCTTAACAACTTGCCCTGGTATTTACTTTTAAGTTTTAATCAAAACACGTTTACTACAAGGTAAACTCATTAGTAACGACAGAATTATTCTAAATTGCTTAATTTCCAAAGACAAATTGCCCAACGTCGGTTCACAATCACAATCGGAAAACGTACCTACTCGCTGGAATTTTCCACAAGCAATCTCGAATGAAAACCGCGTCTGCATCCCTGATTTACACCCCAACCCCCAAAAATATCCTTTATTAAATTGCAAAGAGCAATCTAAAACCCAGAAATTAACAAAACGCAAACTCTGTGTCGCAATCCCCACTCAAATAAGAAAGCTACACGGAATGATCAACAATAATTAGATTGGTTCTAAAAACGCATCTGCACGACCGCGCAAATCGTAAACAAACTGCAAGTCAAATTCGGGACACTTATTAACCAATTTTTGAATGAAAACTACCGAAAATTGCGATAAAAACTGCATTTAGGACGGAAATAAAATTGCCTTTTGTTTGATCAGACACCATTTTGAAAGCCGGAATATGTTAAATATGTTTCACTTATTTTCGTCTATTAAACCAATTTCCCAGCAGTTTTCGGGGCAGAAATTTAAGAAACGAACGTGTGGATACTTAAACATTTTAATTTGCCGTACAAAAGGGGGTTTTATAAGACTGGGACTAATTAATCAACGAAAGGTTGGAGCCATGACGCCAAGCACGTACAGCCATTGAAAACGAGCTGTTTCCGCGGATTAAAAACAGCGGAGATTCCTGAAAATTGAAGTGTTTGGTTTTTGTCATCGATAATCACGTGACAGGCGTGATTTTAATGACCGTCCAGCCAAGATATCGCGAGGGTGCGAGATGTTCACTCTTGGTGCGGCAGCGGACACACATTAACGAAAGTTCAATGACACAACTACACTTTTGTACTCACCAGTTGTCTAATTTTACAAGTTCGGCGGTTTTCTTGTTTTTGCTCTCCGCCTTGAGTTTAAGGGCTTGGGGGTACAACTTGAGGACCTGTTCGAAGTGCGTGCAGGTGCCCTCCGAAAAGAACGTCGCCGTCGGATCCACGGAGGCCATTTCTGGTCACTGGCGCGCGGCAGGCACTGTTCCGCTGGCGTATGGTTAGTGCGCCCGTTCGCCGTCCCTGTAAGTTGCGGCAGCACAAGCGTTCGCAGTATGCCGGTGGCCTCGTTGCTCAGATGGTTCCCCTAGCTTGGCCTATCAATGTCTGACATTCCCCTGCGGCGTTGCCGGTTTCACTCCGTTTCGATCCGCTATTCTGAAAATTATTATTATTATTCATGATACTTCGAACGCCAGCCATGCGAATCCGATCAAGTCGACTCCAATTTATTTTTGATTTGTACTTTTAAAATGCTAGGAGAAACATTTCGGTAAGAAAACAAGCTTCTGTGAGCACAGCAAAATCACAGTGGCGTCACATTAAAATGTACAGGTGTCCTATTTTCGTTGTGATTTGGGGGTTTCTCATAGAAGCAGCAGAGATAGAGCCTTGGGGTTTTCGCGAACCTGAGCTACTTTTTTGAGTATAATAGAATGCCAAAACCAGAATTTGGATATCGTTTTCAGTTTTCGAGAAAAAAATAATATTGATTTTTATTTATTTTCTAAAATTCCCTACAATTATTTTTGTACTAATCAGACTAAAGATCCTCAGCTAGGGATATTTTGGGTCATAAACAGAATGAAAGTAGGAAACCCTGGATAACAAAACACATTGTGAGTCTAATAGAGGAAAGGCGAAAATATAAAAATAGGTTAGATGAAATAGGGAAACAAAGATATAAGGCGATCAAGTGGGAAATTATTCGGAAGTGTAGGAAAGCGAAAGAGCAATGGATCGATAATAAATGCAAAGAAGTGGAAGATAAGTTCGAAATAGGAAAGACTGATGAAGCATATAAAATAATTAGGAGAAATTTTAGAGAAATTGGATCTAGTACCAAAAACATTAGAAATGAGGCAGGAGATATCCTAATCGGAAGCGGGGAAAAGGCAGATAGGTGGAAAGAATATTTAGGAAACTTATATGCGGGACAGGAAGTGCAAGATATATTAGAAAGCGAAAGCAGTGTAGAGGGGGATAACCTAGGGAGTCCTATAATGAGAGAAGAGTTTGAGCTAGCACTAAAAAGTTTAAGGAATAATAAAGCGCCAGGTATAGATGGCTTGCAGGCAGAAATCTTAAAGTGCGCAGGTCAAGAGGTAATAGATCGTTTATTTAAATTAGTTAGTCGCATATACCTGACAGGCGAGATTCCAGAAGATTACAAACGGAACATCATAGTAGCTTTGCCAAAAAGGAAAGGCGCGGATAGCTGGGAAAATTTTAGAACTATCAGTTTAACTTCCCATGCGTCAAAAATTTTAACTAGAATTGTGCAAAGAAGGATGGAGAAAAAGGCGGAAGAAATATTAGGAGAAGATCAGTTTGGATTTAGACGAAATAGAGGAACGCGCGAGGCCATTCTAGCTTTACGAGTAATTATAGAAAAAACCATAGAAAAGAGAAAGAGCGTCTATATAGGATTTGTAGATTTAGAAAAAGCCTTCGACAACGTAAAATGGGGGAAGATGTTCGAAGTGCTGAGAAAGGTAGGGATGAAATACAGGGACAGAAGAATAATACATAATCTCTACAAAGAGCAAAAGGCAGTTATAGAATGTGAGCAGGAACGAAGGGAAGTAGATATCCGGAAGGGAGTGAGACAGGGATGTGCATTGTCACCTCTAGTTTTCAACTTATATATCGAAGATGCGATTAATATTGTTAAGGAAAGAACAGCCGCAGGGATCAATGTACAGGGCAAAACTATTAACATGCTCAGATTTGCGGATGATATAGCAGTGTTAGCATCTAGCAAAGAAGAATTAGGAGCGGCTTTGAATGAAATGGAAGCAGTTTTGACACAGGGCTACGGCATGAAAATCAATAAAAAGAAAACTAAAATTTTGGTATGTAGGGGGTGTGAAAATAGAACTAAAATGGAAATACAAATAGGAAATGAGAAGATAGAGGAGGTCGCGGATTTCTGCTACTTAGGAAGTAAAATAACTCAAGACGGTAGGAGCACTAAAGATATAAAACAAAGAATGGCGCAGGGCCGAGTTGCGTTTAACAAAAAGAAACAACTATTATGCTCGAGAACGGTTAATATAGAGACTAGGAAGAGACTCTTAAAATCGTACGTATGGAGTACGGCATTATACGGGTGCGAAACTTGGACAATAGGGGAAGCGGATCGAAAAAGAGTAGAAGCGTTTGAAATGTGGTGCTACAGGCGCATGATGAAGATACCATGGATAGATAAGGTTAGCAATAGGGAAGTATTAGAAAGAGTTGGGGAAAAGCGAAAGGTATGGAAGACAATAAAGAGTAGGAGAGATAGGATGGTAGGACACCTTCTGAGACACGAAGGAATAGTTCGCGACATACTAGAGTCAGAGATAGGAATGAAAAGAGGTAGGGGTAGGCCTAGATTAGACTACTGCTCTCAAATAGTTAGGGATGTAGGATGTTCTACTTTTAGGGAAATGCGTAGGTTAGTTCAGGATAGAAAAGAATGGAGGTACGCGTCCAACCAGTCTTCGGACTGAGAACCTTATGATGATGACAGACTAAAGACTAAGTAGTTTTTTCTAGGTCCATTTGTACCCAACCATTTACCCGGAAAATGATTTTCTAAATAATTTCTAACTATTGCAGAATGGTGTGCAGGGGCACTATCTTGTTGGAAATATACCCTGTTTATGTTTATTAACGGAACATTTTCCATTATCGCCTCTACGTTAATATTTAATAAATTATTGTATCTCAACCCCTTAAGTTTCCATCACAAATATGGTTTGCTAGTTGACCACTCAAAATGAAAATAAAACACGAAACGTTAAATCCAGAACGTCCTTGCCTCTGACGTTCAAAAGTTTGGTTTGTATCAGACCAGTGACGCACATGTTAAATAATCCTACGCTGCTTATGTGAGTTTCATCTGTCCAAATGACAGACCGCCCAAATTCTGGATTTTCTTGAATTTTATTTAAGTACCACCTTAAGCCTTTTTTCTTTATCTCAAGGGAAGAGATGGTGAATAATTTGAATTTTATATGGCCTATATTTGCTTTTTTTTAAAATATTTTTTGAACGTTTGTTTTGGAAACACCAACTTGTGATTCGATTTCGCGACAAGAAAGTTTTTGGTGTCGCCTCAACCAACGATAAATCATTTATTTCTTCCTCTTCCCTATTTTCTTTATTATAAATTTTGTTTCTAGGTTTATTGAATAAACTTTATGTCATAACTCAAAAATTCGCTCCCTAGAAAAAAAACTACGTACGCCACTGAATTCCTTGGAATACCCCGCCAGGAATTGAATTTATTACAGAACGTCTAAATCAGTGGAATGTACACAATTACAGGTGCAACCCCTGCAATACTAGCATTGAAACCTCCACACTTGATCCCGAAACTCAAATACACTAGGGCGCTACTGATTTACTATTTTTTCGAAGCTAAAATTGGTCGAAGGAATGTTATTGAGGAAAACAAATATTTGTATTTGCTAAAAATTAGCTGTGTTGAGCTATTGTAGGAACACCTCCCCAATATTTCCTAGAACACCACGGTCGATAGTTTTCCCCAACAAAACACACAGAATGTATTTTTAACGAGAATCGGCAACGTTGCAAGGCTATTTCCTGCTATCGCTCGCCGTTTTACAGCCCGGAGTGTGTGGTAACTGGTAAGCAACGAGCGTTTCATACAAAGTCCACGGTCTACGGTTACCTCCAAGTCCAAGACAAGTAGGCTTTCTCCTTCAGAAGATTAGTTCTTCAGTTGTCTGCTCGTTCCCGTTTCTATTCTGTCAAGCGCTTTTCTGCTTGAAAATCAATCAAAAAACTCTCAGAGAGGTTTTTAAATGAAAATAATTAGGTTTACTTCATTTGCCGCTGTCCCTGGAATAAATTAGTCGCCTTTCTTTGCCGTAAACGATTACAAACCGCAAAATAACATTGTTTTTAATATACAGCGAGTTTAAATTGAAACTTATCTCGCCGTAACTATTTCCTTATTTCTATACCAGTGGCGCACATGAAAAGGGGGTTTCCAAGCGTGAAATCCGTCCCAAATTAACATTTTCTTTACCGTCTAAAATTTCGCAGAAAAACAACTTAAAAGCGATTACTTTTAAATCTCAAGCTCGACACGTAATCCAATTCTCTAAGGCGGCGCTGGAATAAACAGGGGCGTCGGAAATGATTTAATTACAGTCGCATTCGATAATCTACACTATCGATCGATTTTATAGGCGCGCGCCTCTGGTTTCACTTAAAATTTAACGATGACACCTGGCCAACTTGGACTGCATAGCGCGTTATCGAAATTTTTGACAACAAAATGTAAAATATCTAAGAAATTAGTACAAATGACGAACTTATAAAACTCCAAAAGCATCAAAATTCCTAAGCCCTGCACCACTACGTGCAAATAAGAAAAGAGGTCACCCTATACCTGGTATAGGGCCCCGACTCAAGCTGCTTTCATCTCGCCCCTATGGTTCAGCCATAAACCATAACCTACCCCATTAAAAAGGACCAACTTGAGTTTATGAGGTTGCTTGTTTTGATGACGTTTGGAAGTTTGACAATCGTTCATCGATTGTTTAACAATTTAAAAGCAGTGACGTACGCGACACAATACAACGTGTGTATTTAAAAAAAATAACATACAGTACAAATAACGCAACTCTGAATTATATTATTGACGATGCCATTAGGAAAATAAAAATAAAACGCTGGTGTTAGTTTGCCAGTTCAAGTGACAACTTAATTATCAACTTATGTTACGGAACACACATACGAGGGTGTAGTGACACTTAGTTGTCCAGGCACAAAATTTAATTCCATTAGGTGACATAACAATCAACAACGACTTTTTTGAATTCATTTTTGAAATGATAATATGAAATTTAATTTCAAAAAGTTCAAACACTATAGGAAAGCATCACTCGCGGAGCTTTGTTGTTTATTGTCGAGCGTCGTTGACCTTGAAATGCAGGTTATGTATATTACTGCCTCTTTAAATTGGTATAGCGTAAAAGGCGTGTTCACAACATTTCTTCCGAAATTCTTCACACTCGTATTTAATAATAATGCCAAACTCTCATTACGCCACTGCTATTAACTTCAAATGAAAAAGAACCCACATTATGTATGCGCGCCAACATTTAAATTCTTGCAGGTATGCATGACACAAAACAAGTTTAAAGACACAAACATATTTTGTGCGCGATAAAAACCTTATTTAATGCTAAAAACGTTTATTTTATACACCATTAACGCTGAAGATGTTATCACATCTACTGTCGAAACGTGGGGAAATAATGAATAACATTAACTCCATAATTGACGCATGATGAAAATTTCATTTACATATCCAAAACATTACGAAAATATGTAAATTCTTCAACCAAAAAGTGCTTAAAAACAAAGTTTCAATACATAAGGCTGAAAATAACCTGTTTACGAACTTCTTTAAATCCCCTACGTTCTTTTTAAACTTTTACAGCCGCATTTATCACAAGAATAAGAGCGTATTATAGTTGCTAGTACACAACAGTTACCAGAAGCAAAAGTACACGGCCGAATTACTTATAATAATAAAAATAAGCCAACCTTAATAAACACCCAGCCTTGGCTCACACAGTGCACACTTTGTAAGCGTATTCTGCTGTAACGACCAGCACAGCGCTGTGGCAACAGCCGTTCAGCCGTCGGTCGACCCTCCCGTGCCAACTTTGCGGAAATCCCGATTCACTACGTTTGAGAAACCTCACAAATGGCCTGTGCTCAAACGATTTTCGAAAACCACCCCAACACACTTTACCACGAATATAATTCCCTTCACCCTTCTTTTTACAAAAAACATATATACAAAAGCTATTATACAGGGCGATTTAAATTCGAGAGTCACCATTGTGATCTAGGGAATAGGTTTCAATTCAGAGCTTTTCTTTTCTTCATATTTTCTAACATACGTAGATGAAAATATATTAAAAATAATCTTCAACAAAATGAACAACCTGTCACAAAAAAGCCCGGAATTTTGCGCATATCAACGTTTTTCGTTTTACTTTTCACCCTGTATAATAATAACTGGAATCATTTACATATTTTTATGCGTTTAATTGCTTCCCAGTCGTTTAAAAAACAGTACGACAACATCAAATCCAAGATGGTGGATAAACGAGGAAGGTAACATTTCGGTTTAATTCTCTGGTTTTTGCGCCAAAAAGCTCGCCTGCAAGCTGTCGTTCCAAGCCGCTTCAGTGATTTTCAGCATAGGGTGATCACGCAAAGTTTGAGTTTGAGCGAAATCGGCTCTCGTCAAAGCCGCTTATTGACGTCACGAGCAAGCCCCGCCTACTTGATGCGAAACATGACACATCAGTTAGCATTGTTGTGACTGTATTTCCCGTGCGAATAAGAAGAAATTAGCTGTATTAGCGGCCGATGAAAGATGCAGTTGTCTATGATTCAGCGGGGAAATTGAAAAAAATGCAGGCTTTTCGAAGCCGCGGCCTACTTTGCTTAAACAATGAAGTAGAGATACGGGCTTAAATTTGGGAGAACAGTGACCCGGGTTTTATTACAGTTATTCAGAAGCCACTTGTTGCTTTTTATGTATTTTCCGCGCTAACATGCTCAGAAAATCAATTTCCTTTTGTAATTTTCTCGCGAACGCCTTTCAATTAATTTCTCGTAATTTATTAAACGTTCTCCTGGAATATTACCATTGAATAAAAACATAATTTGATGTTTATGGGCATTCTTTTCGAATAAGAACATAAAATTTCAAAAATAATTCCAACAGACTTCACTTTTCACTATTTCGCCCGACGAAAATATGGAATGAATAATTTATCTGTTATTAAAATAGAAATCTACTGAATAATGGCGTAAGGATTCATATTTTCCACGATTTAAGAACTGTCCTGCGCTATGCAACGAAAAACACGTGTTATAACAATAATACATGCGGTACTTACCATATAATCTGCCTAGATATGTTGACAATGTTGCTTGGTCGATTTTAAATCTTATGTCACAGCCGCTTTATTCTTTTTACACGGTCCTAAATTTGCTGATTACGTAGTGGTGGCCCCTTTTATCGCAGCAAACAAGTTATCTGTTCGGACTGTCCTTGGAACATTTTAAAGTTGAGCGCCATCTCGCAACAAGTAGTGAAACGAAATTGACAATTCTCATGCATAAACGTCCAGTAGAAGTAGATAAGTACAGCAATGGGCAATCCTATAACTTATTTTTTCTATTTAATAATTAGAATAATCTTTAGTATATTCTTTATTACCAAATTTCGCTTTTACAATAGAAAAATATACTAAAAAACTTAATGTATAGGGGAAGAGAACTGGCGGAAATTTGGCGGTAAATTTCAAATGCACATAGCACCCTTCCTTTCCAATCCAACCCTTAAAACACCCTCATAATTAAAATGGCGAGCTACTGTGGTATTCTTATGAAATTTTCATTTTACTTAAAATAAAGCAATAATACGATAGAAATAAAAGAAAACAGATACAGGTAAATTTGTTCATTATTTTATTACGTATTTTTAACGCCCCTGAAAATATCGGTCCTTATTTATTTTTTGACACGGTGCGTCGGTTTTACGTTAATTATAATGATTATCTGTGTTGCTATTGCAGATATTTAAAAAATGAATTTTTCTCCATTTGGCGGTCACTTTTCCACCGCGATTCCGACGATTCATCAATTTGCGGCAAAATTTACCCACGATAATGCAGGGAATACTTTGTGTCCCCCGCAAGACAACAACAGCAGGTATACTGCTAACGGCATCCCTTCATTTACTCAGCACCACCCTCCGCAGCAACAAATGATGAATTCCACAAAATTTCACGGCAGTTACATCAATCAAAGTGTTTATAATCACCAAAATAATTCGAGACAGGAGAAAAGGCAGGTTTATGAGCAACAACATGAAATGGGCCAGGAACGGTGTGGGGGCATGTTGCAACACGCGCAAAGCCACCAACAGCAGGAGAAATACAATAATGAAAAGGTAAATTCTCTCGATCCTGTTCTTTTCTCGCAATCCTATCGCCCTCTTATTTTGTCAATAAAATGAAGCATGCTATTTTGACTGATTCTTCCACAGATAAAGCAAGATAGCCAAGCAAACGATAGAAGAAATCAACAACAAAATGTGCAAAATCAACACCAACAAAACCATCCCCAAATAAACCAACAAACCAATCAAAACCAACAAACTGTTAGTACTTCTTCAAGCCTGCCAACCTCGTGGCAATCATTAGCAGCTTCAGGATCAACAGTAGCTGATTATCTCTCCCATTTACCGGTAACCACTTTAACGTTAAGCCTTCATCAGTATTTGGAATATAAAGCAGAAAATATGAAAAAAGAAACTAACCAGCAGTTACACACCCAAAGTAATGAACCGAATTTGAATTTGCTTCATCCTAACTTGAACGTAAATGGTTTAAACACCAATGGAAATGGTACAAACGTATTGGCTGGTAGCTTGAACGGTCTAAGTACCATAAATACTTCGCAGTTGCAAAGTGTGACCTCCACGAAAAAGAAAAAGAAGAAAAAACCCGAGAAGGAAAAGAAACCGAGGCCTAAACCAGGGGAAATACGATTAACAACCGCTCTCGATGGTTCAACTTTGTATTGTTGTCCGGAATGCCACATGGCGTATCCGGAAAAAGAGCTTCTAGAGCAGCATTTAGTGGGCCACACTTTAGAAAGACGGTTTGTTTGCGATATCTGTGGCGCTGGATTGAAAAGGAAAGACCACTTGACCCGTCATAAGCAATCGCACAACCCCGAACGGCCGTACGTTTGCACTGTTTGCTTGAAAGCTTTTAAACGCAAAGAACAACTTACGTTACACTTTGTCATACATTCAGGGGAGAAGAGACATGTTTGTACGGAATGTGGGAAAGGTTTTTACAGGAAGGATCACTTAAGGAAGCATACGAGGTCTCACATTGCGAGGAGGGTGAAAGCGGAGCTGTCGCAGCAAAGTAGTAGTTCGCAAGGGTTGCAGATACAAGTAGCAGCACCTTCGGCGAATAATGTTTCTATGCAAGGGATTTTGTCGTAGGTCTGAGGTTTGGACGCAAATTTTTCTTTGTTAATGTTTTTTTTATTTTATTATGTTATTAAATTCTAGTCATCGTGATTATTTTTGGTACAAATAAATTTCCATTTAATCAAGTCATAGTACAAAATTGTTGTTTACATTATTTGTTTTATTATTTAGGTTGTTGTTCGTTTATATTTGTAGTTTTAAGGCAAACAGAAAAAGAGTGGGTTATTTTTGAAGCGGCTATCGATTTTTGTGTAAAAAAAGCAATTTTATAAGTCTGCCATGTTTAATAAACTTTGATAAAAAAATGGTGAATCAAACTTTTTTTGTATAGAAGGTACTATTGTGTATTTGTAATATTAGACTAGTTATCGATGTGATTTTTTGATATTATACCGTGTATAGTTACTAGTATTTTAAAACGCGCAGTTCCAAAGAAATTTATGGTTAATTATAAGAAAGAAAGAATTTGGATGTTTAAATTTTGACTATCAGATTCTATAGAGTCTACAGATTTTGTGATACATTTTTTTAAATTTAATTTAATTTTAGTTGTTATGAAAAAAATTTTGACAGAAAAATTGTGATTTATAGTAATTTTAGAGGTACGTATTTATTTTTTATATATTAGGAGAGTATATATTAGGAGAGATATTAATATTTCTAACATGTTAAAGAGGATAATACGGGAGCGTTCTGGGGTCATGCATTTTCACTTTTTATAATTTAATATATTGGAGAAAAATCCAATATAATTATTTATTTTCTCAATATATTAAGAAATCATTCAATATAATGAAGTTTCTACAGAAGCGTTCTGGGGTCATGCATTTTCACTTTTTATAATTTAATATATTGGAAAAAAAATCCAATATAATGATTTATTTTTAAGAAATCATTCAATATAATGAAGTTTCAGTTCTGAATGTATGGAGAAAAAATCTAATATGATTTATTATTTCCCAATATATTGAAAAATTTCTCAATATATTGGATTCTTATTTCTATATAATGGATTATTTTTTCAATATAATGGATTCTTTTTTCAATATCCATTATATCGAAAAAAGAATCCATTATATTGAAAAAAGAATCCATTATATCGAAAAAGAATTCATTATATTGAAAAAAGAATCCAATATATTGAGAAATTTTTCAATATACATATTGAGAAATAAAAAATCATTATATTGGATTGTTCTCCAACATATTAAATTATAGAAACTGAAAATGCATGACCCCAGAACGTTTCTGTAAGTTTCAATTCTGAATGTATGGAGAAAAAATCTAATATAATGATTTTTTATTTCCCAATATATTGAAAAATTTCTCAATATATTGGATTCTTTTTCTGTACAGGGTCCTGCATCTCACCTCCCGTCTTCTACTACACCTAAACGATTTATTTTAGAAAAATGATTGAAATGGGACATTAGACTGTTTGTTAGAGAGCACATTTTAAAAATATTTTTGAATATACAGGGTGTCCCGAAAATTAGTGGTTAATCAAAGTTGTATTTTTTTAAATGGAATGCCCTGTAGTCATTGATTTTTGAAACCCTTTCGAGCTACTGTACATATCCCTAGAATATTATCAAATTTGATTTGATAGTTCCAGAGGAATAAATTAAAATCGAGAAAAAAAATTTTTTTCGTCATGTTTTAAAAAAATTATAAAAAATAGAAGATACATCTTCAAACCAAAACTAAGCAGCAGGTTGCTTATAAGAAAAGGTCAGTTTATCCTACTATGAATATCGTAAAAATAACTTATACAGGATGTTCAAAATTCAATGCCAAACTTTTCAAAATGTAATGCTATTTTTCTCCATTTTTTCAAATGCGACACCCTGTATATTTTTATCCCGTCGGATGCAGAATTAAAAAATGAACATGTTTTCTAATTACAATTATTTCGACATTCTCAAAGGTTTCACAGATATTCGTAAAATCGTAAAATTATTATCTAATAAATAATAATTTTACTTGGCAGTTTTCAAATCAATGTCTAGAACATAAAGTTCAGTATGTCTTCCGTTCTCTTGGAGGCACAAACGGAGGTGGGTACGAAATGACCTTGCTATTCTTCCTAATAGCCTGGGGGCAATGTTTTGAAATGCATTTCTGATTCTTTGCTGCATTTTTTCTGGTGTGGTTGGAGGTTCCTGATAAACGATTTCCTTAACGTAGCCCCACAAAAAGAAATCTAATTTAGTTAAGTCGGGTGATCGGGGCGGCCAATTACATGGCCCTCCTCTTCCAATCCACCGGTTTGAAAAGGTTGTATTGAGATTGTCCCTGACTCGTAATGAATAATGTACTGGGGCTCCGTCGTGCTGCAGCCACATTGCATCACTCAAAGCTATTGGTAAATTTTGGCATAACTTTGGCAATTGATTTTATAAAAAATCAAAATACATAGCACCGTTCAAATGTCCGTTAGAAAAGTGAGGACCAATAATATGTTCACCAATAATTCCCCCCCCCCCTGCCTAAAAATCTTTATTGTGGTCAGAATAGTAATAAACATAATATTCTACTCATTGATTTAAAAACTGCCAAGTAAAATTATTATTTATTAGATAATAATTTTACGATTTTACGAATATCTGTGAAACCTTTGAGAATGTCGAAATAATTGTAATTAGAAAACACGTTCATTTTTTTAATTCTGCATCCGACGGGATAAAAATATACAGGGTGTCCCATTTGAAAAAATGGAGAAAAATAGCATTACATTTTGAAAAGTTTGGCATTGAATTTTGAACATCCTGTATAAGTTATTTGTACGACATTCATAGTAGGATAAACTGACCTTTTCTTATAAGCAACCTGCTGCTTAGTTTTGGTTTGAAGATGTTTCTTCTATTTTTTATAATTTTTTTAAAACATGACGAAAAATTTTTTTTTTCTCGATTTTAATTTATTCCTCTGAGACTATGAAATCAAATTTAATAATATTCTAGGGATATGTACAGTAGCTCGAAAGAGTCTCAAAAATCAATAAGACTACAGGGTATTCCATTTAAAAAAATACAACTTTGATGTACCACCAATTTTCGGGACACCCTGTATATTCAAAAATATTTTTAAAATGTGCTCTCTAACAAACAGTCTAATGTCCTGTTTCAATCATTTTTCTCAAATAAATCGTTTAGGTGTAGTAGAAGACGGGAGGTCAGATGCAGGACCCTGTATAATGCATTATTTTTTCAATATAATGAATCCATTATATTGAAAAAGAATTCATTATATCGAAAAAGAATTCTTATATTTAAAAAAGAATTATTATATATTGAAAAAAGAATCAAGTATATTGAGAAATTTTTCAATATATTGGGAAATAAAAAATCATTATATTAGATTTTTTCTCCATATATTCAGAACTGAAACTTTATTATATTGAATGATTTCTTAATATATTGAAAAATAAATCATTATATTGGATTTTTCTGCAATATATTAAATTATAAAAAGCGAAAATGCATGACCCCAGAACGCTTCCGTAGAATAATGTTTTAATTTCCAGATTTCGCTTTAACTTTGTTTAAGCAGTGCCAGAAAAAGAATATAATTGCGTAAGAGAAAAACCACAATAAAAACATAGTACAAAAATTGTATGCCATATTTACTAATAATATCCATAATCTAATAAGTACCTATACATTAAATCAGTTTTAATATTATAATCCTTAGGTTTAGTAACGAATAAATTTACACCGTGAACATTTTTTCGACAATCGATTTTAAGATCATATTCAACCTTTAAGATTTTTTTAAAAAAAGAGGGTGTAAATGGTATTCGTTTTTTTAAGGTATAAAAATGCTTGTAGTCCGTTCTTGAGCTTCCCATTTATGTATTTGCTTTGTTATGTACCACAAATATATTCCACACAAAATTTTTCTTCTGCAATTTATTTTGACCTAAATTTCAAGGTGCAATCTATTGCATAATTTTTCTAGCTCGTAGAGACCACATGAATCGGAATAGGTACTCAAACGATACGTAACAGGCTTCATGAACCTCTTTTAAGTCATCGCAGAGCAAGAAGGTTCTTTGTTGAAGAACATGTTAATTGAAACTTAGGGCAGTGGAGCAACATGCTGCTCACTGACGAATCCAGGTTCTGTTTAAATCACATTGATGGACGAGTTCGAGACGAGACGCCCAGGTGAACGTTTTTTAGACTGCACTGTGGAAGAAAGTGTTCATTTGGAGTGGGGTTTGGGGTGGGATAAATTTGAATGGGCGCAGGGAGCTGGTGGTAATTCGTGAGGGGTTTATGACTGCACATAGGTATACCGTGTGACAAACTTCCATGTGTACATGGGGAAATAACATCGGCAATTACATTTTTAAGGATTCCTGCTCCCCATGTGTAGTTACAGTGGTGGTAAAGGTAGCAATCGAAATATTTATCCAGTTCAAGAAAAGGTTTTCATTGTGAAAATATTTTACGGCGGCAATAGTTTGCGCGTAGTCCGTGCCTTATTTTCTGTAAAATTCAATAATGGTCCTATTACTTCGGTATAACAACAAATCATTTAGTAAGAAATTTGAAGGCTGGGAATCTTTCATCGAAAGAAGTTAATTTTTACTAATACATAAACTTGTTTTTTTTATTTAGATAATTCTCATTCACGTTATTATTGTCATTACCTATAGTTGACAATTAATTGATTACTGGTGTGGATGTTTCGTTGGTGAATGCTGGTCCATAGTTTAGGGTAAATTGTAGGTGTCGTCTAACCTATTAAAAAGTTTTTGGGAAAATGTTAAAGCAGTAAAATGAAATAATAAAAATTAAATTACTTAATTTTACTGCAATTATGAAAAATTTTACAAGCGGCAACATTTGTTTATTTTGCTCTAATGAATTTTGTAATCTCGCAATTTAATAATTATTTATTTCATATCTAGGTAAGGACAAAAACTTATTAATATACAATGAAATTAAAGTAACATAAAGAAAGAAAAATAACTATAACAAATATTCAAATAAACCCCCATTCTGTATCAGACAGTATCCCAGCCTATTATAGAAAGAATTTCTCACATTCGCAAGTTGCCGATCGTTTATTAAGTTGCATTCCGCAAAAATAGCATTCCTTAAAGAATCAATATTTGGGTGACGAGTTTTATAAATCTTATTTTTTAAATGACCCCGCAAGAAAAAGTCACACGGTGCCAAATCGGGAGATCCAGCTGGCCAGTTTATAGCACCACCTCGACCAATCCAGCTCTCTGGAAATATTTCATTTAATAATCCCCTCACTTGTGCTCCAAAATGTGCTGGGCATCCGTCATGCTGAAACCAGACCTCCCGATTCGCATGTGCAACTTCTTCTAATGCAGGGCCAATATGGTTAATTAAAAGATCTAAATAAGCTTCTGAATTTAAATTTCCCTGTATTTCAAATGGTCCTATAATGCGATTATTAAAAATGCCTGCCCAAATATTGATTTTTTGAGGGTATTGCGTTGTAGTGGCTATATTTATTCTGGGATTTTCCTGGGCCCAATGCCTAACGTTTTGTGAATTTGGCTCTTGATTTAAAGTGAAGGTACACTCATCGGTAAAACAAACTGATGAGAGGAAGCTGCGATCCCGATTAGCCCGTTCTTGCATTTCTTCACAGAAAGTTTGCCTTGATTCTTCGTCAAAAGGAAGTAACTCTTTGTGACATTGGAATTTAAAAGGATGATATTTGTTTTTTTTTTAATATGTTATGCACAGTTTCTCTTGAAACATTACATTCTAGGGCAATAGACCTTAAACTAGATGTTGGACTAGCAGTTATCAGGCCTATCACCATTGCCTCTACCTCAACATTTAGATTTCTTGGAATGACTAAAAAAATAAATGATAAGATTAATTTTAGTTTTGTTTCACTCCACGTTATCACTTGTTAAATTTCTCATAATCCCAGTAAAATTTAAGTTTGCGAACAATAAGGAATTAGCAACTAGGTAATAATAATAAGCGAGTCAGAATTATCTAAATAAAAACCAAGGAAATTTATTAGTAAAAATTACCTTCCTTCAATGAAAGATTCCCAGTATCTTACCCAAATTTTAAATTGTCGATAAATAATGTTGACAGTTCAGAAGAATTAGAAATTAGAATCAATCCGTGTTTTAATTTGAAAATTATTCGAAACTCGTATCTCCACCTCGGCCTCTTCAGACTCTGCACTCTTCATCCACTGTAACACTCTACCCTTGATACTGCATCGCGTCATATGATGTTGAAGCGTTTGCAGAGGGTCCAGATTTGTTTGTAAATAAAAAGAGATGTTTCAAAAAAATATATATTTATTCAGTGAAATAATACAAATGAAACTTCCGTAAAAAAACTTAAACTAGAAAAACTCTACTCTCACATAGAACTACAAATAAAAAGAAACAACCCTCATGGGGTAGAACCACGGTGAGTCCTTGTTGCACCAGCTTTTTGTCGTAAAAAAATCAAATGTGAGGGTGTAAAGCAAGCAACTGGTAAATAAGGTATGTTTCTACCCCACGGAGCAAAATTACTAGTACAACACAAGAAACAAAAATCTTGGAATATTAAATAAAAAATTATCATCAAAAATTCCATTTTCTAAAAGAAATCATAAAAAAAACTAAATTTTCAAAAATACTAAAAAGACAATCTGCTACAGAACAAACTTTAGCTTTATAGGGTGTTTTAAGGCTGCCTGTACATAATAAATAAACAAATGTAAACATATAAATTCGATATAGACCGTACAATCATCTAAATATTTGAATAAAGTAACCCAAAACCCCAAAAAAATCGTTAGATATATATCATATAAATTATTTTGTACAAATACTCGTAATTATTCTATTTACAATCGCCTAATGTACAGCGACTAACTTTGTTCATCTCTCATAATCTAAAGTAGAAAAAGTACCAAATACACTCAATACAGCCTTTCATTTTGGTCAATCGATGCTCTTCTCATTATTAAATACAACCTAAATCCGTACTCCCGTCGCAAAAAAAAAAAAAAAAACGAGTGAAAACTAGGTACGTTAGAGTTCGTATAATCAAATATTTTAGTTTAGATATCGTACATTTAGAACTTGATTTAGTGTGGCAATATTGAGATACTTTCCGTAGCTGCTGGCAATACCACAGTACTAACCTGCCCCCCTTCTTCTTCCACATTCGACGCAACTTGGATGTGATGCTGCGGCACTTGGATCTGTACCGGGATTTGTATAGGAGATGACGGCACCTGCAACCGAAGTCCAGCACTTTCAGGAAACGGCGAAACCCCACTATTATTAGCATCGCGATCAACACTCACCTGAATGGTAACAGGCAGGTCCTTGCTCAGCAACGTCTGCGCTTGCTGCTGCTGTTCTTTGGCTCTCCTCGTGACGTGCGACCTGGCGTGCTTCCTCAAATGATCTTTCCTATAAAACCCTTTCCCGCACTCCGGACAGATCTCCGTTTTCTCCCCCGAGTGGATCACAAAATGTAAGTTCAGATGTTCCTTCCGTTTAAAACCCTTGCCGCACACGGAACAGACGAACGGGCGTTCCGGATTGTGTCCCAGTTTGTGCCTTTCCAGGTGTTCTTTCCGTTTCAAGCCGGCGCCACAGATATCGCAAATAAAACGCCTTTCGATTTTGTGGCCCACAAGGTGAGACTCCAGCAGTTCCTTTTCCGGATAAGCCATGTGGCACTCCGGACAACAGAACAAGGTGGTTCCGTCAAGTGCTGTGGCTATGTGAACTTGACCAGGCTTCGGTTTCTTCGGCTTCGGCGGTTTTTTCTTGTACTTCTTCTTCTTCTTCGCTTTGTCCGGATCATCGACGTTTTCCTCCTGTTCCATCTCTCCGTCCACCTCGTTCATTATAAGAGTTTCTCCCGTTTCGACAATAGTTTCTATCACACCGTCTTCGTTGATTTGCTCTCTCTTAACATCCGTGTTATTAAACTTCAAGAACTGTTGCAAACTGAACGGCAAAGCAGAATTCTGTATTCTTTGGAGGTATTCTTGAACGGAGGAATTCTGTAAGTAATTCGTGGGGATAGTGATGGATGTGCCCGCTTCGATATCTTGGTCTTTGTTCATTTCACTTTTGATCAGAGCAACTGGTGTCACTTCCTTATTGTTGTCTTTTTCTAGCTCCGTTTGCTGTTGTTGCTGGTGCGTTTGGATTAGCTGGATATCTTGCGGCTGGAGAGCTGCCACGACCGTCATGCCTTCTGGGATCCCGTTTTGACCATCAACCTATTCGTAACAAGTGAATTAGACTTCTTCACTCGACCCACAGTTCTGCTCTTATTAATCCGTTAGTTTATTTCAAATTTTAAAAGCATGGTGCACACTTAATTCTGGACATCTTGTAGAACATACATGGTTTGCAAAAGATTTTCAGTGAAGAATTATTTGAAAATGCATATTATTTTTATTAAAAAAAAAAATATTTTGAAAAGCATTTGAAGTTGAGTGTAGCAGTACAAAAACTCCAAAACAACAATTTTAATAAACTTTTTTCGAATAAAAAGTGTTATTCCAAAACGGAACACAAATTTCGGAATACTTACGATCTGTATCCCTTCCTGATTCGAGTTGTACGCCACTGTGAGGACCGTCGCCCCCTGCCCGAACGTCTGTATCGGAATCTGCGATATGTGGTACTTGGGGGACTGTGCCGTGGTGGTTTGCGTCACGGGCGTCGCGATGGGATTCAGAACTTGAATCTGGACAGTCTGCGGGGGATCCCCCGGTTTAGCGCCGGGCATCGTGAGCGGGAGGGTAATGAGTGTTTGCGCTTGTTGCGTTTGAGCTTGCTGGGGCGCCGTCGTCGTCGTGAAGGCATTGGCGTCGATAGGACGGATGTAGTGGACACCATTTTCACCGCCTTGTAAAACCCCGACCACCTGCCCGTTTGCGGTCGTCACGTTTTGGGTTATTTTGCCGGCGGTGTATTGAGTGGCGACGGGCAACGCCGCAGATAACGGCACGCCGAAAGGGGAAAAATTCATTGTTGGTCTGCAACAGAATGGATTATTATATTATATGGGAGAACTACACCCCCAAAACACGTAAATATGACTCTGACTGCTAGAAAGGACACCCCCACTCTTTGCCAACATTGCAGTTTTTCCTCTGGGCTTCAAATAACGCGGCATTTTTTTAATCAGTAAGGTATGTTTTGCCTAATTTTGGGAGAAGACAAAAATTCTCTTTCAACAGTGTAAACAATTACTAATGTGCAGAAACAAAATTTTGAAGCATGTATTTCAGAAAACTGAAAAATCCAAGTTAACAAACTGTCGTCGCCAAACAACTATAGATTATCAAAGAAAACGACATACCCCCAAAACATATCACAAAAAACTATTGGACAATGTTCAAAAATTAGTTTAAAAACAAATCATAATCCCACCGTTTCTTAACAATCGCGTCTTTGGCGGTACTCCAAAAAGCACCACGGTAACTTTGCAACTGGGGTGCTAGTCTGCAAAATCAGCCATCAGGTACAGGTAAGTAGACAAGTGGCAAAGTTCATTTCTGCTTGAAGGGATCAAAGGGTGAAAAACCTAGGTAAATTAGTCTAACATAGCTGTTTTCATGTCAATTTTAAAATGTTCTGAAAATATTATTTTTTTGTATAAGATTTCTGAATAATAGATATTTGAGCTTTGAGGTTGATTATCTCAAAATGGATTAGTTATATAGGCAGAGAATTTTATACATAATCGAATGGATGTCCGGCAAGGAAAACAACTATGATATGAAAGTTGTATACATAGTTTAATTTGAAAAAATAACTTGGCCATGCAATTGCTAATTCCCTGTATAATATATTGCCCGTTTTTAAATGCAGCTTCTCCTAGATGCTGTCTTTTTCTCACCAAAATATTACTGCCACAACATCGTTCAATCCGAAGATATTTAATTTTCAAAATTCCTCTACAAAAACATTAATTTTAAGCAAAAATGTCTTACACCTACAACTTCGTATTAAAATCATTTAAGGATTCCAAAAATTCCATCCAATACACGGTGTTCCATTTAAAAAATCAAAAGCCAAGGTGCGCCTCATTATTTATAGTTATACCTACTACCTACATAATCATCTAGAATTATCCAAAGTACAAAAAAATCCGTCAACATCAATAAGTACTTCCCAACAAATAAAAAAAACCTACCTTAAAATAAAAATATCACAAAAATTATTGCACAAAGTTTAATTTCAAAAAAAGTCAAATCAGCGCTCTATTTTTTGACAATTGCGTCCTTGGCGGTACCCCCGAAAGCTCAGGACTGTAACCACCAAGAGGGGATGTACAAAACCTCCACCACTCACAGAATTTTGACATAAACACAGAGTGGCGCAAAAGGATCACACTGTAGTGCTGACGGTAACTCTGAAAGTGGGGTGCGAGTCTACAAAAGCAACCAGGTGAATACGGCCGTCCTTTTCCGAATCCTCGTTGGCCACCTTACGCAGGAGCGAGATGGAGACAGAGAAATCGGCCGTGGGGAGGCTGAAACAACCTATTTACCTACATACAACCACTTTCACCTGCCTTCGCTGAGAACGTTCAGCTCGCGCGTGCACAAGCCGTCTTTTTTTCAAAGGGGGCCCCGAGAGAGAACGAAAATGTCCAAGAGAGCCATGTCCGAAAAGAAAATACTTTTACTGTCTTCCTGGTGCACTCTTTCACTTTGGAGCACGTGACGGAACTGCTGAGAACTCGAATCACGCAATCCTATTTTTTTTGTCATGCAATTGCCATCAGTGTGGGAGAAAAAAAATATGCACATTGTATGTCGTATATTGTGAAAGACACTGCTGTTTCTTAAGCAATATGAAATACTAGAGGAGGCAAGTGATCTTACGAAGTAAAGGTTATGTGAGCTGATGTCACGACTTTCGTTTTAAAGTCGTGGGTGTATATTTTTCCTAGAAACTTCCCTTAATTATGGCTCTATACCTATTTTCAATATTTGAACAGATATTTGATAGTCATAAAAAGCTATTAACCATCTGCGGCTGGGCTGGCTCACCCTGTATATGAAAAATATATTTATGAAAAAGCCTCCGTATTCAAATTTTACACCTTCCTGGAACACTGCTCCTCCAAAGCAATTATTACTTCTTGAAAACGTGTAGATATGAACACAAGTCGGATTTTTCCCCTAAGATACCATAAATCTACCCGTTGTTATCTCAGTGTAGACCCTTTTAGGGATAATTGGGTAAGGCTTTACTTATGAAACAAATTTTACTGACTGCTGCTCTACAGGTGGATTAAAATTTTGTATTCAAAGAAATGAATTATGAATGTATTATTTATTGACAATTCTATTACACAAACGTTTCTTTGTTGATTAAATCGTGTACAAAACACTGATAAAAGTTTGTAACGAAACATAAACTTCCAGTAATTTTAAGTTTACTAAAACAAATGGATAACCAGCTCACAAAAAGCAATTTACGTGGAAACAGATTTCTTCACCGACTTTGCTTTTATTTGCAACCGAAAGAAGGTCACAAAGGCCAAAGGGCAACTTTCAAACGTCTTTTTTCTCTCGAATGACCAGATTTGGTAACACCCCACATAATGACGCACTTTGCAATATTTTTAAAATGCGAAATGGTGTTCTAGAAATATTTTCCGAATTCCAGTCAAACATTTGTTGCAACAAACTTGTTTTAGCACGGAATCGCAGAGAAAACGCAAGTTTTAAAATGTATAGACGTTGGCAGCCTTCAGCTCGAGAAATGCCATAAAAGGCGGATTGTTGGCGAGATTAGAAACAGCAAGCATAAAAAATCAGACTTCTGGAATGGAAAATAGCATCATCATTTTTTGTTATGGTAATTTCAGCAGTCTGATCAATAAGGAAAGTATTGTAAGGTTATTTTGGGTGAAAATTTTGGGTACCAAACTTATACGCAACTTTCGGATTCTAGGGCGGATGAGATGGTCGTAGAATAAGTACTATGTTACATCGCACGGGAGAACATAATAGATATTATCTAGGTATGTAAAAATAGTTCGAAAGTGCAAATTTGCGCAATTCGTCCTTTTTATTTGAGGTATCCATTGCCAAGGACAAGGACAAAAGTTATACAACATTCCAATTAATTCAAGCAATAATTTTAGGTTGGCCTGCTTTAGCTTTTTATCCGCTCGGTTAACTGTGTACTTGTACATCTGCCGTTGGTGTTCTGCGAGACCAACCAATTAAAAAAAACTACGTACTTACTACATCCAAAAAAGCGCGTATCGAATATTGAATTACACGATAGTTTGCGTACATATCGTAACAGCTGTTAGGCAAACTTTATAAAATTTGTTCTTGGGACTGTTCACAAACAAGGAAACCTTACGGGGTCTTTTGCGTACAAAAACGATTTTCAACATCGCCGAATTCAGAGGTTATGGGACCGTAACGAAACAAAACAATACAAAACCATTGCTATTCTACGTTTTCAAGTACGAAAGTTACGAAACAACTTTGCAAAATAGAAGATTCAGGAAATTACATCTGCGTATGCATTATGCATACACGTAAGGGACGTCCTACCGTTAGGTTAACGACCTTGAACTAAAAAAATAGTGGTGATCTGGCGACTACAGCCGTATCTATGGCGATGACGTCGTCTAACGTGGTGGAGGGAAGTGGTGGTGGTTTAGGAAGAATGTGGGGATGAATATATCCTACCAGAATACACTATGAGCACCCCTTCCACAAATTCTACATCACAGCGACGAAGCTCCCTACCCCAAAATACCCGCGACCCGCGAAATGATACGAGAAATCGCCAGGATCAGACGCGAACGGCCCTTATTGGTAACTACAACTACAAAACAAGTAAATTAAATGTCCTACCTTAATTAAATACCCGTAGTTGCTCTGAAAAATGTCTTCTGCGAACGGGAAGTCCTACTTCGTCATCAAATGAGTTCACGTATGCAAGCGATTATGCCCAGATCGGCTCCGTTTGCCAAGAAGTTATCGGTTGTAACCTGCAGATGGCGGACTGACACAGCGGTTTAAATTGTGGCGCTAAATCGTGTTAATCAATATTGAGCATTTTACGTCGTTTGTGAAATACAGACTGCAAATTATCACGCTTAGATAAACTAGAAAAATTAAATGTTTCACTACAAAAAATTTTATTAATCGACATAATAAATAAAGTCACAGTAAAACTAAAATTACAAATGCAGGTCTTAAAGTAATAAATAAAGTTAAGGTTCTAAATATCGGCAGTAAGAAATTTTCATAAAAGTGAGATGCAATTTACAATTGCGCACTCCTTTGTAACCTTTCCACGTACATTTCAAAAAGCAACTTATTTATGGAAAAATAGTACGGATTTTGATTTTCGTTCAGTTCCGGGTTATACTGTGGGGTTGCGTTGGTCCATTCGAGACTTTGGACCGAGTTCGGTGGAGTTGTTGGCATAGTCTGCATGGGCATTTGACTTTGGAAGTACGGGGGCCCTGGTCCCCATTCTACAGAAGGTAACGAACAAGGAATGTTGGAATTTTCTAACAACATGCCGTTGTTTATGTGTAAGTTATTTATCCTTTTTGATAGTGGCATAAATTCCACCTCGTCTTCGTGTAAACTCCTCCCACGTTTCCTGAAAGTACAAAAACTAAAATCAGCTGATAGTTAAAGTGCCATGGATGACGAGCAATTTTCGCCTTTATTAAACGCCAGTTTTTTATAAGAATTTTAGTTTTTCGGAAGAAATTTAAAAGTTATGAAGAGGCTCACCTGTTCTGGGTCATTTCGTCGATTGCTATTACACTCAAATAGAAAAGGTAACGTCAATTTACGTTAAACTTTCATGATTTTGCACACAATTTCACTATCACAGTAATGTAGTGACAAAGAGACAGTGCGCCACCACGAAATGTCAATGTCAAATGCGTTGTGGAAAAATCCCTAACTCTAAAGGTGCGCTTGCGCTGCTGAGATCTGCAACGTGTTCATCTTACGGTGCAGGAGAGTTAACGTAAGTCTAAAACTTGATTCTTAGAATTTATCAATCGGTTTTTGGTTTTCTGGGGATATATCGCGTCGGGTTATGTTTTATGTAAAACATGTTCATACTATAGTTTGGCTAATTTCACGCTGCAGCGTTGGCGGCAGTTTCGTGCTATTTTTGAATTAAATCCACTTTCAGCGCAGCTCTGTAATTATAGAGGCGTAGATATGTAACAGTGGGAAGTGTAGTAACATATACTTACGTTAATTGAAAATAACAGTTTCATTCCGCGATTATCTCTTCCCCGACCTCTTTTAAATTGCATAACTTTTAAATACTCTTTCACTACAAATAGAAGGTACATTTCAGATAGCATTCCCGCTTTGTTCGGACGTTCTTTTTCCGTACATAGATCGCAAAGAAACATGCCGTACGAAATTTATACAAACGGTAACGGTACCTGTGGATTAGCGAATGGGGTGAATAATAATTCCAGAATTGTGGATTTGAGAAGTGATACGCTAAGTAAACCAACTGAAGAAATGAGAAAAGCGATGTATAATGCGGAAGTTGGGGATTCGGTTTATGGGGAAGATCCGACGGTCACGGAATTGGAGAGAAGATCGGCGTTGTTGTTGGGGAAAGAAGAAGGATTTTTCGTTCCTTCTGGGACCATGGCCAACTTGATTGCGAGTAAGCGTTTTTAACGTTTTTAACTGTTTTTTCACCATTTTAGTTTATTAGAAACTGTCCACGTTCTAATTTTTCTCATCTCTCGCAATTTTTGATATAATTCTCGTATTCATTTATCTCCAAAAATGACTGAAACTTCCTATTAAATGTGGATAAAAAATTTGTTGTATCGTTATTAATTTTTAAGAAAAATCAGTGTAAAAATGTTTCTTGAAGTGCGGAAAAACCATCCCCCAACTGTAAAAGTCTAATGACTACCATTATATCGTTAATTTATCGTTAAATAATTTATCTTTATTGGTTATTTATCAATTAAAAGCTAGGATTTTAAAGTACCATACAGCTGTGACTCCCTATTAGAAGTCACATGTTAGACAAAAATTATAGGACTTAATATTCGCATAGTTCTTGTATAGGTAATAAGAAAGTACCTATCCTATTTTGGCAATAACATTCCTTTTCTATTTTTAATTCTTAAATGGGCAGCAAAAACAGGTTTTAAACAATTTCTCAGGTAATTTAGAAATTTATCTCGAATCGTTGATTGCAGATGTTGATCTTTCTATTTTTGTGGTGATAAGTAAAGGCAGATTGCATTTTGCAGATTTCAAGGTGACCCGAATAAAAAAAAATGTATATAATTTTGGTCATGATAATTTATTTATAATAATTAATTGTATAATTCGCCGTCTTGCTAATCAAAAATAAAGTTAAACAAGGCAGTTATCATAATAATGTCAAATACGCCGTGAAATTATTATTATTAGCATATTGTTCAACTTTTGTTTTGTTTTGACATTTCAGTTTGACATATTAGTTTGATTATAGTATATTATACACGAGTTTATAATGAAGTTTACAACACGATCGAGTTTTGTAATCATCCGAGGTAATAATAGCATCATTATAACGAGTTGTATACTATACTTTGTCCACGACTATCAAAACAGATTCCCAGAAAGAATTTACCTTCATTTCCCTTCTCCAGTGTAAGAAAGATTCATGCATACGCTCTCAGGTATAATTTTCTTGGTTTTTTGGGCAATGAATCTAATGAGGCAAGTTCTGCAGCTTCTTTTATTGCTGGTGCTGTTAAAGAAACCTCGTTTTCACTCGCACTACTCATTATATCTTCCTTTTTAGAATATGCATTTCAAATTAAAAGCAAACCATGCTGATTTGACGTTTCAATTTCAACTGACACATCGCGATCGCGGCCTATTAAATAAATGTAAAAAAGGGTCAAAGCGATGTTCCTATTGGTGTAGTGAATAATATTCATTAATTACTGCAGTGATTAATGAATCTAATTATGATTGAAGAAACACAAGTATAAAGAGTATATTATAAGATAGTTGTGGACAAAAATAATTATATATTAAATAATTTTCTATCTTTTAATTTAGGTTTCAGTTGCATAATAAATACAATTCGTTTTATTCTAATTGATAATGATAACTGATTTTAATATGCGCAAAGTCGCAAATTCACTTGAAATATTTTCTGCACAATAACACTGTTATTTTTAATTACTTAATAACTTGTGATAATTCGTTTGACTCCTTTAATCATTAAATTTATAAAAACTGATAAGGAAATCAGGTGTCTTAATTTAAAACAGCTGATAATTTCAAACTATGCAAACATACAGTGGACCCAATACGGATCCCTGTGTAACACCCGTAGTTTGTTAGAATATAATATAATAACTCTCCGCTTATTATAACTAATATTTCCCAGCGCTATTTAGCAATCAAGTATGCCGATTAAATTATTTTCTCTTCCAGTAATGATCCACAGTCCTAAACGCGGTAGCGAAATCATTATAGGAGACAACAGCCATGTTTATCGTTTCGAACAAGGTAAGAACAGTCTCCTCAGGCACCCTTTGAGACAACCGCAAAAATTGCTTTAATTCAATAAAGGTGGAGCTGCCCAATTTGCCGGTGTACAATACGCTACGGTGAAAAACAACGAGGACGGTACATTTTCCTTGGATGAGCTCAAGTCGAAGATTAGGGTGGATCCTGACTTCCACGAGCCTGTGACGTCTGTTATCGTCGTTGAAAATACACATAACATGTGTGGCGGAAAGGTAAATGAACGTAAACGTGAAATTAAATTGTCTCATCGACACGCTTTTAAATTTCGAAAAATACTCGTTATATGCTTTTTCCTGAAGCGTATGTAAGTACTTAAAGTATTAAAAATGTCCCAAATATAGTCGCATATCTTAATTTATTTGAAGGATGTGAATGAGTGTACGGCAAATTATAATACTCTGTGGGGGGTACATACTATCTGCGGTATTACATTTATTTAGAAGATAACGTGACTTGAATCTTATCTTCTTTAAGAACATGAAAACATATTCTTGCTTTCCATTATTAATAGGATATTTTGTTACAGCAGCTGTAGCTGGTTAGGAATTTTACTTACTATTTCGTAATGAAGAGGAAATTTTGTAATAAAAGAGGGCTTTTATTAAAAACATAATTTTATATTCTTTATTAAGGATTTAGATTCCCTGTAAAATTCTAGATTAACTTCAAGTAATTTATGGTGTCCATATGTCAGAATTTTTGAGATTTTCAATTGTTTCCAAAAATTTTGACAGATGCAAGAAGGGGACGCTGTACAGTATTTTTCATTTAGGTAGAACGAAGAGAGCTTTTTAAAATTAAGCTAAATAATAGTTGCTTTGAATTTCTTATCATTTTATGTTGCAAATTTTCAAAGAACTTCTTTTCCCGCGTTACTTTATTTACTAATTTATGAGCACGTGTATTTTGCAATAGTGCTCTAATTTGTTTGTGATGTCTTTTTTCCATCTTCAGTCTGTAATCAACTCTGTGTCTTTCCGATGTTTCTCAATTTGTATTTATTAATAATTATATTTCAGCGTGTTGCAATTTAGTGTTACAATTGTTTGTTATATTTCATTTTAGGTCAGAGGTTTATAATGTTATGACAACAGATTTTTAGTGGACTTCTTGACCTTCAGAAAGGGAAAAATATCGCAACCTTTATTAGAAAAAGACGAACTTTAATTTTCATCGGAAATTTATATTATGTATTAATTTTATCGCGCCTGCGAATTAATTGACAAGTTATATTCAATTACATTAATATAAGCAACAATGTGTTAAACAAAAGTATTTATTTTTTCACCCAGTTGCTGTTAAAGTGGAGCAAAGTCGACATTAAAGACTTAAATAATTAATTGGTACTAAAGACGCAGATCGACTCTGTATATAAAAAAGTGTGGCTTTCAGATAGAATTCAAACAAATCTGAATTTTTCCATAACTCTGTTGCAATGTATAGATATCATAAAATGCAAAAGATATATTTTTATTACACTTTTTTCTGTTGTAAATGATAGTTATGCAGGATAATTACTGATTACTGCTCCATATACAAGTTGTTTTAAAAAAGAAATTAGAAAGTAACTTTAACCTACTTTTAATTATATCTATCGAGATCAAGAATTAGCAATAAAAACACTGAAATTATTACATACGTATAATTAAAATAATAATAAATTTTAAAGGTGTGTTACCTATTTATTATGTATTTTTTTTAAATTTCTGTATGGCTTATTTTTCAACTTACTTTCCAGGTTTTGCCATTGCCTTGGCTGGACCAACTAGCAGAAATTGCAAAGTCCCACAATGTTCCGCTGCACATGGACGGTGCTAGATTAATGAACGCAGCTGTGTATCAAAAAGTTCCTATAAAACGTATAGTGCAAAATATAGATAGTGTTTGCTTCTGTTTGAGCAAAAGTTTGGGTTGTCCTATCGGATCAGTTTTGGTGGGAACTCGAGGTTTCATCAAACAGTACGGTGGTTGAATATAGACAAATAATTTATAATGTTCTCTTGTGCTTTTAGGGCTAGAAGGGCTTGTAAAGCTTTAGGGGGTTACATGAGGCAGACTGGGATTATTGCAGCTGCTGGATTGGTGGCGCTTGACAAGATGATTGACCGTCTGCAACAGGATCACGATCGAATTTACAAAATTGCCAAAGGTACGTAAATAATTTCAATTTTCAAAATTACTTTCATCTTGCTTTAGCCATCGACGGTTTGAATTCCAAAATCTTCAAAGTGGACATGTCTTCCGTGCAAACCAACATTCTGATGGTGTACCTGGATACCTCGAAAGTTATCGCATCGGAAGTGTTAAAGCGTTTCATGACAGTTAAAGAGACAGATAAAGTGAAAGTGTGCCTCCGCGCTTCTTCCAGAGATTCAGGATGCATCCGGTTTGTAACGTATTGGGAAATCACCGATAAAGATGCTGAAGATGCCATCGAAAAAATTAATTTAGTTTTTAAGGAGATCGAAAGTATTAAATTAAGGTGAAAGTTTGGTTGTATTTTATTATTCATGATTTATATGGTGTCTGTATTTTATGAGCATAATAAAACCTATTTTATCCTAAAAAGAAGAAGAGACTGATTTTGTTGTTAGTTGTGAATATGGATAACTAGAGGGGAGGATGCCAATCGCCGCTATTCCACAATGTAAATCGCGTGGTATCGTTCTTAGCTGTGTCAATTTGAAGCCGCCAGATGTCAACTGGATCGTTAGGGCCTCGTTTTTATTAAGCGTTAAACGGGGCGACCGAGAATTTTGTTCAATATTTCTGAATATAAGGCAATAAAATTGCCCCAAAAATTTCTGTGGAAGCTTTAGTCATAAAGGAGTGGTATAACATATTTTTTGTAAGATTTATTTTTATTTTCGCAAAAATTTTGTGTTGAAATCTCACAGCAATAATTTAGGTTATGCTCGGATATCAAACGTCAAATCTTAATTCTTAGTTTAAGTAGGATAAACTTGTTTTTAATCTCAAATGTAAGTTAAATATGATAACACTGAAAATACAAGTGGTTGGTACCTACCTTTATTGCAGAACTTAGTTTAATTTCAACTATTTATTTATACGGCTAAGGATGATTAGTGACGGCTGACAAAATTATAACTAAAGTGTGTCCGAGTTGCATTTTTTATCATTTTATGGCTGATGACTACAAGGCACTTCGAATTTTACGGCACTATGTCCGTGGTTGTATCATTTTGATCCGTTTTCTATTTGGTATTAAAACTGAGGTAATAAGTTTGTAATTTTTAAATACCTGTTATAAGCGAATTCAATGTCAATAAAACATTTTGCCCCTTGATGCCACAAATTATTTGATGTAAGTCTGTTCTTTATTTCGTGAATAAAACGTAAAAAATACAAAAATTTAAACCTTAACTATCTCGTAAACTACCTTAAAGCAAACCGCCAGATTGACAGATGATTAAAACAAGGGAGTTGTCAAAAACTCAAACTAGTGACATAGCGCGTAATTCAAATTTGTAAGAATATCACCTGCTTTATTCTTAAAAAAATAAAATTCCAGGTTCAGAAAGTTGATTCTTGAAATCGATCTTCTTCGAGTACCTTATTTTAGACAACTCATTAAAACATTTCCGCCTAACCTTTTGATTTTCTCGTAGAAATGTTAATTTATGTTTGATACTTCCATAAGATCCTATAATAAAATCAAGGCCCTGCTGTTGTGCGCGCCTCTGGTATGAAACGCGGAACTTCAAATACAGCTGGAAAACATGACCAACTTTATGGCTCTCGTTTACAAACCTCTCCTATAGGTAACCATAGTTGTGAATTTACATAGCCTAGACTTAGTTGTGAACGTAGCACTTTAAAGGAAAAAATGTGCTGCGATTGGTCCATTTTATAAATTGCGCGCTCTCTGTCCGCCATTGTGATTGTGTGTGCTTCTTTTTAACTGTAGTTTTACATCTTTTTAATTGTATTGGAAAGACAATTTAATCCAAATTTGGTGTAATTATTTATTTGTTAGTGCTCGAAAGTTTATTTTTAAGAGGTAAGTAATCCGCAAATTCAAGTATTTTATGTATTACCTAAATGAAGGAATAGAAAGTAATTTTGGTCAACAAATCGGTTATATTTAGCAAAATATGTACAATAAAAACTTAATATACAAGCAAGCGAACTTTAGGCGCCTATTCACTTACAAAATGTTTAAGAAAATATATGTACAGAGGCGATATGAAGGCAACATTGCGATATATAAATGTGAGGTTAGAATTGACCCTAACCTACCACACGTCATTTTTATTGCTCCCTTTGCAGCCATTTGCTCAAAAATTAGAAATTTGTACGCTTTTTTTGTTCTTTATCATATATAGTTTATTTTTTAATTCTATAAGCTCACTTAGCTTGGACGGTGCTCAGCTATATATATAAACTATTTTAGCTTTGTACAAATTAAAATTAAAAGTTTTTGTGGCAAGAACCTCGTTAGCTTGGTTAAATTATTGGCAAAATCAGAGTTCAGCTGCTAGGATTTAAAAGTGATGAATATCTGCAGATGGATTTACATACTTTGAAAATGTCGACGATTGACGATGGTTATGACTTAATGACTCCTGAACACACAAGCAGTTAGGTAATACAGTTTTTTAAAATTTCTTTTTAAGAGCAGCTTTGATTTGTGTCTCATGGACAATTTCCCTAACTTTTTCTCAATTTCTATCCGGACTTACTATCAATAGTTTATCATACTTGAGATGGGATTGAACCTCATTATTTTCGAGAGGAGTATCCACAGTATTGATGTCATCACGGATAGTATAACTCCTCCCCACCCTAGGTCAAGCGACCAGGATGTCGAAAAGATCCTTGCAGAAAGGTACTCAGCTGTTATGTGACCGTTTACTGCTTCGATGACTCCGTCTGATGCGCTGTCCGTGTTTGGTTTGTTGTGCATTCTTTTGAAGTGGATTATCGTTAACGTGAACAACGCAAAAGAAGCTAGAAAGAAAGGGGGGCTCTAAAAATTTCAGTTTCCAAAGTAACTGAAAAAAATATTAGACATGAAAGGAAAATGAAAGAAGATGCGAAGAGAAAAGGAAAGAAAAGAAGAACGATCAACCTGTAAAGAATAAAAGGAACTGTTTTTTTACCTGCTAATAGATACATGACCCCTGTAACCAACACCGCGCTAATTTGATGCTGACACACACCAAAGGCTCCAACCAAGGCCGCAGTTCCTATTATTATTAAACAAACTAACGCGCAGGATATAGACAAATTTTGCATCCCTGTAAAAAGAAGAAATGATTTTTCTGTCACACGCTTTTATATATAACTTACGGTGTTGCCAGTCGTAACTTTTCCCGCCATCCGGACTCCCTGCTAGATAGTTTTCGCAGGTTGCCACCTGAGGAAATCCTACGCTGTTTAGTAAACCAATTTCTTCTTCTAGAAAACGATAAAAAATTTGTTTATCGAATATTGCGTAGGTTTATAAAATGTTTACCCGTGAGGCTAAGACAGAGTGTCCAAATACCTCCATGGACAGGCACTAAGAACTCCAAGGGTCTGTCTCTTTCATCATTGGTCGATATCCTTGCGATTTTCTCATCTAACAACCACTTGACTGTCTTCGTCTCGTTCGTCAGTCGATTTACTTCATCTTTATCCCAAGTTACTTCTTCCCAGTGGTCGGTCATGATGGCTCCGCACAACATAGCAGTAGCGCACGTGGTTAAAACCAGAGTGCCAAGCAGGAAGAAGACACTCGGGTGGACGCTGCAGTTCCATCCCGACTCATCCTCCGCTTCGGTGGATTCCATCGAAGTGTCGTCGTAATCGACTACAAGAAGGTTGTATTCGTGGTTGCGCTTCAGTTTGATCGTGTTTTTGTAATGGTGATGGGAGCGAGTTGGCCAATCACGTTGGCTGTGTCATGGAGTGAACGAGAGACTAGTTGTTCTCCCTTCGGATTTTGATTTGTTTTGTGTTGTAGGTTTTGTTTATTTGTGCTTCTGAGGTCATACTACACCTGTTTTGGAATTGTTCAAGTTTAAGCAAGTACGTTTTAGTGAGTTCATAGTGTGGAGGTGAATATATTGTGCAGTGTGAAGTACACTACATTTAGTCTTTAAAGGAGGGGGTGGTGGTATCTAGTTAGCTTTCTGGGCAGTTTTACATGTGAAATATCGTGAAATTACCATCATGTGGGTGTTAGAACCACACATACAATAATATTGCACACTATTGCTCAATATTTCGCCATATTATTGCTCAGTATTATTTTACAATATTGGTTTATTGTTAAATATTTTTCACAATATTTATTCCTCAATATTATTCCATTTTGTACCTTGTCTCAACCTTTAAAAGCAAGGGAGACATGTGAGGGATGACTTTTTTTACTTAATATCAAAATTTAGAACTTGGATAGTAACACAAATTATAGTACTTTACCCAAGTACAAGATCCGATTTGCAGATAATATTTTTGGATTCGATACTGATACAAAATAGAAACTTTTAGTATTGATTGATTGTATTAGAAATTGGTTCACGGAAAAATTTATTGACAATTTATCAATAAACTGCAGAATAATGTTATCAATGGGTCAGTCTACCATAAAAGAAACCTTGTATTCTCCAACTGCACAATTTTTGCATTTTGTTTGGATTACTTCGAAATGTTCAATAGATTTTTATGTTAACGTATATTATTGTTTGGTACTTGACAACAATAAAACTTACCGGTAACAATTTTTCCGGAATTATCACTTGGTTTCGATCTTAGCCACTGGCATTATCTGCAGTCGCTTACGACATCGCGATTTTTTTAAATCTGGTATTTCGAATTGCGTTGCTTGATGGGGTGATTATTATGGCTTGCGGTGTCTTAAGAAAATCAGGTTATGCCCCTACTGTAGGCATTCATAGTCGTCAATGTTCCTTCAATGATTGCCGCGTTGCGGACGTCGATACGGCGCCGTCGCCGTCGCGCTTGCGTCGCAAAAGGGGCTAGTTCTCGCCAAGGGTGAATAGGTGATTGTCCCATGTTCCGTTTGTTTGTAAACGAATCGCAAATGAGGTTAGGTGGAATTTTCTGTTGCAGTGAGTAATTTGTTGGGTTTTTTTTTGTTGAGTTATACACTTGGGAGAACTCTGAATTTTATTTTGCATCACTATTTAAAAATTGTTCACCCCATGAATGCCCCTCTGAGAGATCCAGAAGTTGTCACCACTGTTTAAAACAGCAAGATAAAATTTATCTAAAAACTTTATTTAATTTTTCACGCTGTGAATGTGAACTTGGCGTGTTTCTTGTTGCAGATGGCTGAAGCAGCGATTGACCCGTCGGTTATGTGTAATGAAGATCTTCAGCACCAAGGTCTCAGGGCTTATTTTGTTCGCAGTTACAGCGAATCTGTTCTTCTTCTTAGCAATCTGATTGAGCGCACAGTGGCAGAACATGGGGATAAATATGATTATCTTGGAGAAATCTACCACTACTATGGAAAAGCCCTTTTGGAACTTTACAGAGAAGAAAGTGAACCGCTTGGGGATGCCGTCACAAAGTCGATAGATCACGAGCGATATTCTGATGGTGAGTCAGACGAATTTACCGCTATGTTGAAAAGAAGAGAAGAAAGGAGACAGGCAAGAAAGGCTAATGAAGAAGGGAAAGAAGCCAATGGAGTCAGTCAAGAAGAAAAGAAAGAAGATCCAGAAGAAGCAAAAGAAAGTGATGGAAGTGATCCAGAAGAGGCAGAAGACACGAAAGAAGATGAAGAAGCTGTAGCTGGAGGAAGTGGTACAACCAATGGAGAGGTAGAACAGAAAGACAAAGTAGAAGGAGAATCGACGGAAGATGATGAAGAACCATCCGATCTCCAAGTAGCCTGGGAGGTTTTAGAGTTGGCTAAATTAATATTCCAGAATCGGGGGGAAAGTGCTAAGCAACTGCTAGCTGAAACCTTCGTTGCTTTAGGTGAAGTTTCTATGGAAAGTGAAAATTTCCCAGCCGCCATAGCGGATATCAAGCAAGGATTGGAAATTTTCAAAACTTTGCCAGATACGTGCAGCCGTGTTTTCGCTGAAACACACTATAAACTAGGAATGGCACTCTCTACGAACTCCCAACTTGAAGAAGCCGTGGAAAATTTCAATGTGTCGCTCGAGTTTATTAAGAAAAAAATGGAAACTCTGACAGAGGTACATTTGAATAGTGTACAGCGTGAGTTGAAGGAGCTTAACGAGTTAATTCCAGAAATAGAAGAAAAGATTGCCGATATGAAGAGTTTCAAAGAAGAGGCGAGTGTTGATTTACTTTTGTTTCACTTCTTGGTGTTGATTTTGCGTGTATAACTCATTTGCTTTTAGGCGTTGAAGACATTGAAGGACAGCCTGAAGAACGAATCCCAGGCTGCCGCTTTTAAAAATGATGCCAGCGCCGCGGAGCAGGCGAAGGACATATCTCATCTCGTTAAACGCAAGCGCAAAGTCGATGATGTGCTTGCGGATAAGGAAGCCGAAAGTCTGGCCAAGAAACCCACTCCTTGATGGAACGGTAGGTATTTCGATTTAATTTTATAGACTGGAGTGCGTGAAGTTAGATCATTAAGTGTTGATTGTTTGTATTTTGCTAGGATTTAAGTGTACTACTAGGTAAGAATAATTTGTGTAAAATTTAATACTTCAAATAAATAGTCTTAAGTTTTTGAAAAAGTTGTTTTTCTTTCTCAAAACGTTGAGGTAAGTATGGAACCCTGTTAACAGGATTTCAAGGTCAGGATTTCAAGGTCGGTCGGTCGGTCGGTCTGTCGGTCGGTCGGTCTGTCTGTCTGTCTGTCTGTCTGTCCGTCGGTCCGTCGGTCCGTCCGTCCGTCCGTCCGTCCGTCCGTCCGTCCGTCCGTCCGTCCGTCCGTCCGTCTGTCTGTCTGTCTGTCTGTCTGTCTGTCTGTCTAGGTCTGTCTGTCTAGATCTGTTCCCATGTATTTATGTATTTGCGTGTGATGGGTGTGACAGGGCGGCATGCAGGGAATGTGGAAATCTTACGGCATCAGAAGTGAAAGTTTTACAGCTAACAGGTAGTCGGGTGTTGAAATTTTATTGTCCAGAATGCCTTACAGGTGAGTCATTGGGGCTACTAAAGAAGTTGTTAGAAAGCAAGGAATCAATGATCGAAGACAAAATTGCAATTATAGACCTACTAAGGGAAGAAATCGAGGGACATAGGAAGAATGCAACATCGGAACAGTATGGGTATAGCGACGCAGTAAAAAAACAAAAGGAGAAAGTAATAATAGTAAAACCAAAGGATTCCACTCAAACAAGCGAGGATACTAAAAAGAAAATAGAAGATAGAGTCAATCCTTGCAACTTGGGAGTTGGCGTATCGAAAGTAAAATATGTACGCGATGGGGGAATAGCTATTAAATGCAGTGAAAATAAGAATGAGAATGTCCAAAATATATGCGACACTATTAAGAGTTCATTGGGACAAAATTATGAAGTGAAAATCCCTGATAAGAAAAATCCCAGGATCATGATTTTCAATATGAATCAAACCGAACTGGAGGATAAAGATGCTTTCCTGAATAAGATGATTATACAAAACACTATAAATACGAACCCGAACATAAGCGAACTAAAAATAGTACATACATATAAGAATAGGAAAGGTATGGAGAATGTCATTCTGCAGATGGATGCGAAAACATATGGATGTGTTGCAAAAAAGGACAGAATACATATTGGTTGGAAAACTTATTTTTATAGAGACCATTTCAATAAGACAGTGTTTCAATTGTTGGAAATTCGGCCATATGGCTAGAGAGTGCAAAAAGGAAAAGCCTACTTGTCAGATATGCGCGGGGGAACATAAGGAGAAGGACTGCCAGTCAGGTGAAGTGTGCTGTGTTAATTGCAAATATGCATCAGAAGTATTGAAAATACCCTTTATAGACTACAAACACAAAGCATATGATCGAAACTGTGAGGCATATAAGAGAGTAGTTGAGCGGGTACAAGAAGGAATAAAGTATCCAGAATTACATAGCGGCAGCAGTAAAATATAGCAACCAAAAGTAGCACTAATGTATTTAAATATACAAGGATTAAGTGCACATAAAACTCAATTAGAATGGATGGTAAATCAGAATAAACCTGTAATTATATGCCTCTCCGAAACACATATTACGGAAGATTTTACACAAAATGAAATAGATATTATGGGTTATAACACGGTTTGCAGTTTTTCATTGAGTACCCATACAGGTGGGACATTAATATATATAAAAAAGGGATTCAGATATAAAGAAATAGTAAATATTGCAAACAACAAAAACGTGTGGATATCTGGAATTGAAATTACTATAGAAAAACAGAAATACTATTTGTACAGTTTATATCATTCACCCAGTGCGAGCAATGCCGAATTTTTGGAAAAGCTGGATGATTTTTTTGAAAACATGAACCTTGATGCGGTATTCATAATAGTGGGTGACTTTAACATAGATTTGGCCAGCAGTAGCTTTTACGCAGGTAAATTGAATAGTTTGATGGATAGGCATGGTATCTACCAATTGGTCGACAGTTGCACTCGTGTGACAAACAATTCCGCTACAAAAATTGATCTTGTACTTACAAACAAAAAGGAATTAAACCACAAAGTACATTTGACTCCAAAAATAACTGATCATTCGATTATTGAAGTACAGTTTACGGAGAAGCATATCAGAAGAACTAAAATGACAACATATAGAAACTACAGGGGTATGGATGTAACGGGATATCAGCTTAGGCTAATGGATATGACATGGCCATCGGACATGCGACTTGGAGCAACAGCAGTCGTAAATTATAATAATGTGTATGTTATGGTTAAGAAAACTGAAATTAAAACGAGCTGTGTTTGGTTTCAGTATATACAAACTTATACAAGCTTCTAATGTATTATTATGTACTCTTATATGGAGTATACATACAGTTTGTCTTTGTTAGTTAGTCGTTTTGATTCTTTGAACGTGTGAGGACTACAATAAAATAATTTAAATATTATTTCGGATATTCTTATTATTTACCCATAATCTCTAATACAAAATTGACTATATATAAAACAATCATCGCACCACATTTTTACTTTTGTTCTACATTGTTGTTTTTGATGAATAATTCTGAGATGGGTACTTTGCAGAAAAGACAAAACAGAGCTTTGCGAATTATATTAGGATGTAGTAAATATACCAGACGTGCTGATATGTTGAATTGTGCAAGCCTTCTGAGTGTTAGACAGACTGTGACATATAATACTATGGTATATATATATATAAGATGTTAAATCAGTTGTTACCTCCACATATGTTAGCTAATTGCAGGTTTGTTAGGAATATTCATGAGCATAATACTCGTTCAAAGAATAACTTTTATCTAGACAAAGTTCGTACTAGTTTTAGTCAAAATAGTTTATTTTATAAAGGGCTGAAGCAATACAATGAGTTACCAGAACATATAAAAGATTGTGATAGTTTAATGAGTTTTAAAAGGTCTTGTATAGTATATATTAAACGGACCATTGAGATATAATAAATATCTATACCTATATAAACATATCTGTATATTTGACCTTTGGTCAATATTGCATTAGGGTTGTCTTTATTGTTTTTGTTTTTTTTTTTTTTGTTTTTCTGTATTGAGTTAATATGTTTATAATCGCTAGCCAAGTGCTATTAATAAAGATTATTATTATTATTTGTCTGTCTGCCTTGTTTCTTGTCTAGTAGCCGCAGTTGGGCAACCGTAAGGTGTTTATGCAGATGTGAGATGTCAAGTGAAACAATTTCTGTAAGTGAAGTTCTAAATCAGTGTATTACTAATAGACCAGGAGCCCATAGACCAAAAATTGTGCATAATAGGTTTACTCTAAAAATGCCCGAGATGTTATGATTTTTGGGTCATGGAGCACAGAAATGCCCATGCCAGTTTTTGTTTTTGGTACAGTCGTTGATTGAGGGAATTCCCTCAATCAACGGTACAGTGATGTGTGGCAGACCTGTAAATGTGTAAAAAAATTGCTTAAAAAAGTATTATAGGTTTAGGACTGGGGTTTGTGGGAAGCGCTAAGTAATGAAAAGTAATCCAGCGGACGCGGTTCGCTTGTTGTGAATTCTGGGACACTGACCCGCTACAGGGGTCAAATTGTGTAAATAAAACACCCAAAAAAAATTATAGGTTTACGCATGGGGATTGGAGGGACCTCCTAATTTACCCCCAAACATCATGAATGTCAACTCCCATTCATTTTGGTTGGTACAAAGAGGCGCCACTCTCGCGACATTTTGTAAATTCACTCAGGCAAAAAAAATCATAAGTTTATTCTTCAAAACTTGGAGACAAGTTATTTCAATCGCAAAAGTCGAGAATTCACCGTTGCCGATAAAAAAAATTGGTACAGGGGGGCGCTAGAGACGCAACATTTTGTAAAAAAAAACTTACGTAAAAAAATCATAAGTTTATGAATGACATTCAAGAATTTGATTATGAGTACAAAAATACATTCCTTATCATTGAACGGTGGTACAAGGGCCCGCTAGAAAGTTTGAAAGAAAGCAATTATAAATTTTCACCCTTCATCATAAAGATTTCAGTCCGAAGACTGGTTGGACGCGTACCTCCATCTTTCCTATCCTGAGCTAACCTACGCTTTTCCCTAAAAATTGAACATCCTATATCCCTAACTACTTGAGAGCAGTAGTCCAATCTCGGCCTACCCTTACCACTTTTTATTCCTATCTCTGACTCTAGTATGTTGCGAACTAATCCTTCGTGCCTCAGAAGGTGTCCTCCTATCCTATATCTCCTATTCCTTACTGTCTTCCATAAATTTCGCTTTTCTCCAACTTTTTCTAATATCTCTCTGTTGCTAACCTTATCTACCCACGGTATCTTCGTCATGCGTCTATAGCGCCACATTCCAAATGCTTCTAATTTTTTCCTATCCGCTTCTCCTATCGTCCAAGTTTCGCACCCGGACACTGCTGTACTCCATACATACGTTTTTAAGAGCCTCTTCCGAGTTTCTACATTTATCATTTCCGAGCATAATAGTTGTTTCTTTTTTTTAAATGCAACTCGGCCCTGCGCTATTCTTTGTCTTAAATCTAGAGTTATTTGACTTCCTAAATAGCAGAAATCTGAGACTTCCTCTATCTTCTCGTTTCCTATTTGTATTTTAGTTTTAGCCCTATTTTCACGCCCCCTACACAACAAAATTTCGGTTTTCTTTTTATTGATCTTCATACCATAGCCCTCCGTCAAAACCGCTTCCATTTCGTTCAGAGTCCTTCCTAATTCTTCTTTGCTGGATCGCTGGATGCTAATACTGCTATATCATTCGCAAATCTGAGCATATTAATAGTTTGACCCTGTATATTAATTCCAGCAGCTATTTTGATGTCTTTAACAGTATTCATCGCATCTTCGATATATAAATTGAGAACTAAAGGCGATAACGCACGTCCCTGCCTCACTCCCTTTCGGATATTTACTTCTCTATGTTCCTGCTCAAATTCTGTAACTGCCGTTTGCTCTTTGTGTAGATTATGAATAAACTATTCTTCTATCCCTATTAGTTAGGGAGCCGGTATAGTAAATTATGACTGTATTTTCTACCATGCCGGACATTCTTAATCTTAATGTATGCAACAAGAGGAAGAAGAATATGACTATGAGAAAGTTGCATCTGAGTCGCACCGCAGATGGCGCTCTTAAGAACAGTTTAGAATCGTCTGGCACCCACTCGCGACTATCTAATGTGTCTGGCATTGATATTTTGGCATTCTTCATGATACAAATAGTCAGTAAAAGAAGAATCAGATACATTATAAGTCGCGAGTGGGTGCCAGAGAACCCCAAACTTATCTTAAGCAAGAGCGTCACGTGACGTATTTTCTACCGACAGATTTTTCTTTTACTAAATTTTTGTATTATGAAGAATGCCAAAATATCAATGCCAGACACATTAGAAATTAGACAGTTGCGAGTGCGTGCCAGACGATTCGAAACTTTTCTTAAGAGCGCCATCTGCGGTGCGACTCAGATGCAACTTTCTCATAGTCATATTCTTCTTCCTCTTGTTGCATACATTAAGATTAATAATGTCCGGCATGGTAGAAAATACAGTCATAATTTACTATACCGGCTCCCTAACTATATACTTAATCCCTACCGTTTTGAGCACTTCGAACATCTTCCTCCATTTCACATTGTCGAAGGCTTTTTCCAAATCTGCAAATCCTTTATAGGGTCTCTTTCCCTTTTCTATTGCTTTTTCTATTAGTAGTCGTAAAGCTAGAATGGTCTCGCGCGTTCCCCTATTTCTTCTAAATCCGAACTGATCTCCTAATATTTCTTCCGACCTTTTCTCCATCCTTCTTTGCACAATTCTAGTTAAAATTTTTGACACGTGGGAAGTCAAACTGATCGTTCTAAAATTTCCACGCGTATCCGCGCCTTTCCCTTTTGGCAAAGCTACTATGATGTTCCGTTTGTATCCTTCTGGAATATCGTATGTCTGGTATGTGCAGCTAAACGTTTCATAGAACCATTTTAATTTTTTTTTAATTTCTTGTATTTACTGCAGTAATCTACAAGCAGTAGGAACGAAGCTTCAGTGCACAATCAATTATCGTGAATGGCAAGACTTTTGTACCACTTTTCAACGATGGCGAATATATTTTCGCACTCAGTATGTTTATATTAAACAAGTTACTGAACGCCATTCATAAACTTATGATTTTTTTACCTGAGTGAATTTACAAAATGTCGCGAGAGTGGCGCTTCTTTGTACCAACCAAAATGAATGGGAGTCGACATTCATGATGTTTGGGGGTAAATTAGGAGATCCCTCCAATCCCCATGCGTAAACCTACGATTTTTTTTGGGTGATTTATTTACACAGTTTGACCCCTGCAGCAGGTCAGTGTCCCAGAATTCACAACAAGCGAACCGCGTCCCCTGGATTACTTCTTATTATTTAGCGCTTCCCGCAAACCCCAGTCCTAAACCTATAATACTTTTTTAAGCAATTTTTTTTACACATTTACGGGTCTGCCACACATCACTGTACCAAAAACAAAAACTGGCATGGGCATTTCTGTGCTCCACGACCCAAAAATCACAACATCTCAGGCATTTTTGGAGTAAACCTATTATGCACAATTTTTGGTCTATGAGCTCTTGGTCTATAAGAATAGACGAGCGAACCACGTTGATTACAGTCCTGTTTTATTGCCAGTTTTTCTATTTTTACATTTTTAATTTTAAAAGTCAAATAAATATACGAATTTCACGTAGTCTCTATTTCTTTCTTCAACCGTTTTTCGTACCACTGGTTTATCATCAACTGGGCAACTCTGAATGTAAGCAACAATCGAAGTGCTAAAGATAAACAGTCGACAAAAATAGCGCACCAAGGCAAGCTTGTTTGAACCCTCGTTACTTTCAGCACGACTATCATTTTCTTGATGCTCTTGAAGTGACAGTTATACATGCTCCAGACAGAAGTAAACAGCCAGGGGAGTACAAAATACTGGTTGCTCTGAAAATTTAAGACTTAGTTGTGAGTAACTATTATAATTAGGCATATTGCAAAAGTTAGGTTAAGTATTTTGTAAGTAACACTGACAGATGTCAATGGCGCGTTTGTGGCGCCAATTCAAATATTTCAAGATGCTGTTCAGTCTTGTAGAACATTGACAAGAGAGAACAGCAAAAATGTTAACATTATATTATGTTTATGTACCTTTTCTAAGCCTCTTAGTAACAGTATGTTTGTAATAAGCATTACAATCGTATCTGCCGCGTTGATGGATATTGAAATTCCTAAAATGAAGATATGAATTGAATATTAACACTTAAAACGATAAGAAGTAATATTGTAAACCATACCTGTTGCATGGGGGCTGATGTCCGTTTTCGCAGAATTCACAAGTCCTACCACAAGCCACAGGCACATTGCCACAAAGCTAGTGGAATAAGCAGCATCTTTCTTCTGAATGGACTGTATAGATTGGCTAGAAACTAAAGGCTTGGCCCTTTTGTAAATGACCGTGCTGTTATTGAACATCTTTCCAAAGGGTTTCCAAAAAACACGAACGATTTTTCTGATAAACGTAAATTTGACAGTTTCGAATTTTCCGTTCTTTTGTTTTTGCAGAATGAGCGTCCTGTTCTAGTTGAGTGCGCAATTTTCAGAGATGGTTTAAATTCAAGTATCCGCAAAATCAAGATGAAAATTCCCTTGTACACCATTATAGGACCCAGTCTGAAAAGAAACTCTAGGGCGCTGAAAAATTTTTGTGGCTACCCCTTGTTGAACATTTCCGCGGTTTATGCTTGCTTTTTGGGAGTTATCGGAGTGGTAGGTCACCCTCTCATTTGTAGAGCTTCGAGAATCTAACGAATTAAAAGGAATCACTATTTATGTCAGTTTGACGTTTACCTTTGATTTTGTAGTTGCTCGCTTTAATCGATATAATCAGAATAATTAAATATGGATCTGTGCTACCCTGCTGTTTGTGGCGAAGCAGAATAAGTTCAGGAACAATTGTTTCCTCTGAATGCGAGAGAGATTTGAAATTGATAAGTCTTGTACTCTCGCTGGAATACTATTTGTTGCTGGTCATTGGTACATTTATGGTAACGATAATCTGTTCTATGTTTTTGATTTATTTCTATGGATTTTCTTTTTCAGAAAAATCCGGTACTATTTCTGCCATATTTAATGCTGTATTCCTTCATAATAATCGTGGAATTCTTTCTGTTGCTCATAAAAATGATAACACTAGGGTGTACTTATACCAAACATGGTTTAATTTTATCTATTTTCGTTGTATACAATTATTTGGCTATATTTTGTGCTTTTATTCGTCTCACTGGGGTATGTGATTTTTAATTTTAGTATTATAGTAAAAGAATAAACGCTGTCCTGCTTTGTTAAATTTTTTTGTGAACTTCAACTATTGTTAGTTGAATAAGAAAGAAACAGTGAACAATAAATAAATTTTACTGAAAATATGTACAAAAATAAATAAAAATATAGAATACAATCAGAAATTAGACGGCCAAACTTGTGCAGTAAGTGAGATCAGCAGCTCCCCTTTTACAAAATCCCTTCAAAGTGCTTTTAATTATTGTTGGAACAGTTGTATTTCCATCAGCTCTGTTCAGCTTGCCCAAGATATCGCCGAAGAAGGCATGGCAAGAAGACTTGGTCTGCATGTGAAGCCCCTCATCATCAATTGTCACTATTCCCTTTGGAAGAAGAGCGTATCCAGCGGGGCCATTGTAAATCAGCGTTTTTATAATATTCTCCTGGTCCACATCTTCGCTTTTCATCAACCCATGATCATCTTCGATAAATTTTGGTAACGCGTAACTGATGCCACCATATTGCCAAAGAAACAGAACGCGAGTGGCAAACAAGCGCAGATTATTGTTTAAATTTTTCCAAACACCATGCAGCGGAGAATATTCAAAAACTTGTTGAAAACTCAAAGTCTCCACTAGAATATTGTGATTTTTCACCTCAAGATCGTGTAATTCTACTTGTTTGGTAGTTGTTTGCGCTGTAGTTGTTGCTTCTGAAGAAACGAGAATAGGTCTTTCTTCTACCATTCTTTTCAGTAGATGGTTAGTTCCGATATGGATCTCACGAACACTCAAAGCTCTCTTTCTTCTAATTCCATGAGATGAAGTTGAATCTGTGGTCGATTTTTTTGGTAAACGTTTTTTTGCTCTTCTTGCTCGTCTATGTACAATGCTTTTACGCAAACTGTGGTGCTTACCAATTCTTGTTAGCACTGTGGGTGAACGTGGACTCTTTGGTACCACAACCTCAGAATAATTAGTTTTCAACTTCTGGGTATTATTCGCAACCACCAAGATATGAACGGTGTAATTCTTAAAATTCTCTAGGATTTCCTCCAGAATTTCGATCTGATGTTTGCTCCACTCGTCACTGTCGTGTACAAGATGGATGGTTTGGTTGTTGATTTTGTTGTTTTTGAACACGTGACTTCCAATGCATTTTGGGTTGTGGATGTATCCTTGTTGATGTGACGTAGCAGCGAAAAGTATTAAAGTGAGCATCAGTAAGGTGAGACCGCATAATAGTGAAGCCAGCCAGCAAGATGCCAAGTGACCTGGAAGAATTAAACAGCAATCTTGCAAAATAAAAAGTGCCAAAATATTTGAACTTGCGTCAAATAAGAATTTGATACCAACCAACGTCAAAAATATTGTGCAACCCAGAAAATGATGATTGAGGAATATGGAATTCTGCTTACCTGGCCATTGCGTTATAACAGTAGTAGCACCAGTGGTGATCTCGCTGAATCTGTTCTTGTTAATAAACATTTTCTTTGGCCCCGTGGTATTTCCTTTTCCGTCATCGACGTAAAGAAACAATAAAGGGTATTTCTCCTCTGACTCTGCCATGCTAGAATAGCATTATAAGACTGTACAAAGTTAAATAATTCAAACTGTTTTGCTTCGTTAGATTGTTCGCGTTAATAAATATTTTGATTTTGTTTTGTAATTTGTTGTTTTTGAATCACGTTTCAAACTAATACTGATGTCGCCATCGCGTGTAAACTTTTGTATAAAATTGTGACTTTGACAGAAGTTTTATTTCCGAAGCACAGACATGTTGATATTAATGTAGGAAAATTATACCGATTGTTACAGATAAGTACGTGACTTGATCAGATAATTGGAAATGTTTTAAAACTCCCCAGAGATTTTATAGTGATAGAATGTAATTATTGTAAATACTCTGTCGCTTTACTGATGTATTTTTGATATTTGTTATTTTTTTTCTTGTTTCCTTGCTGTTTTAGAATGTCTAGGATACTACTGTTAGACTCCACAAAACTTACCGCCGCCGCCGCCCTCTTTAGTCGGGAATCTGACTCTCCAAGAGACGCTTCTAAAATGGTGAACTGTCAACTCAAAGATATAGTTTTAAAAAAATAAGGGCAACATGGGAAATCGTTATGCGCATTCGTGTCTAGAAGGGCGCAAAAGTCCGAGATTGCAAAAAGCCAAAAAAATATTTTGTAATTTTTTTTGCGAATTCGAAAGTGTTGAATTTTTCTTTGACTCGTATTTGCGAGCGTAATATTTGACGTACACTAATAATTTTTACATGAATAGAAAGCTTATTCTCTGCACTTTCCGCTGGTACCAAGCCCGTTTTTATATTATTGTTACTAAAACTTATATAAATTGTTTAATTAGAGAATGTACAAAAAGTGCATTGCAAACTTCAGCATCGAGGGAATTTCCTAACTATTATAGTCAGCTGCATACATGTATCGTATCGAATGTTCCGAAAAGAATCTGGAAAATTTTGGTGAGATAATCATTTCAATAACGTTTTTGTAGCAAAAGTTATAAATATTTATTTACAGCGTACCGCTGCCCCCTGTAGCCGGGCAAACCCCGACGCAGTTCAGTTCCTATCCCTATCATGCCTCGCATCATGCTCACGTCCGTCTCTTGTTAATCTGTGCGTTATCGCGTAAGTCTGTCTCTTTCTCACTAGCAGAATGTGTGACAAGAAATCAATTTTCGTCTTCGGTCAGCCTAAATGCTTTAATTGTTACGTATAAAATAAACTACATAGGTATTATTACACGTATCATGATGAATTCAAATCAAAGAGTTGTGGATCCGTAGATTTGATCTGTCTATACCAATTCATGTTGTTATTAGAGAACTATCGCAAAATACTGGTTTACTATTGACTGCATAATTATGTTTTAAGTGGATGCGACATAGTAAGCTTCATTTTCAAGAAAATTGAAAATTTAAATAAACTGAGAGCTCACTTGTTTCACAATTGCAAACCCGTCATTCGAAATTTACTACCAACAGAAGATGCCTTTCATCAACATGTGTTAAGAGCCGGCGCTTACCAGTTTATTCTCGAGTTTATTGTTTGGAAAAATTCAACAACTTTTAATCCTGTTATCCGTAACCCCGAAAACTTCGGATGGATTTTCAAAGATAACATATACCTACATACCAAAGTTAATAACAATAAGTATTAGGCCGCAAATAGAAACAAATGACAATGTATTCGGCAAATGTAAAGGTGGGTAATTGTTCAAGAGATTGTAATTGTAGCAGATATAAATTGCATAATCGGTTGTTATTGTGAAGGAATGTGTGATTAGTACTCCGGATAGTGACAATTTTTATAACTGATTTCAGCGCCCTTCGTATTCATATCAAATTGTAAATTGTCTGTTGGAAATCAGGAATATCCATCATGTGCGAGCCCCCAGCGTGGGACGTTTTACAAATGGCAGGTCTTCAAAAATGAAAAAGATAAAAGTTAACCTAAATCTTTTCAGTGCCCCTGTCATTTGATTACATCAATTTATTAATTAAATCATGAACAAGAAAATATCTGAGGCAGAGATCCTGTACAGCTTCAGATCAGAGGCAGACGTTTTAAATATGTTTAGAAAAGTAGCTCTACTTAGTCATTTCAGCTCGTTTGAATCTAAGTAGGCCTATATTCCAAACACTTTCAAAACCTCTGCCTCTGCTCAGAGACTGCTCAGAACCTCTACCTCGGATATTTTGTCGTTTTCTATGATTTAATTAATAAGTTGAATCATAAGGCAGAGGCGTTGAAAAGATTTAGGTTAACTTATTCTTTCTTTTAAATTTTTGAAGACATGCCAATTGTAAAATATCCGACGCGGGGTGGGCAGAGGTCAATTTTCCTGTTTGATATCACACAAACTACCAAATTTACAACCTCTTCCACACGCTAAAATCATTTTAAAATTGATGTCGCCATCCGTCGTACTAGATCGGTGATAATATGTAAATCATCATAAGGTTCTCAGTCCGAAGACTGGTTGGACGCGTACCTCCATTCTTTTCTATCCTGAGCTAACCTAAGCATTTCCCTAAAAGTAGAACATCCTACATCCCTAACTATTTGAGAGCAGTAGTCTAATCTAGGCCTACCCCTACCTCTTTTTATTCCTATCTCTGACTCTAGTATGTCGCGAACTATTCCTTCGTGTCTTAGAAGGTGTCCTACCATCCTATCTCTCCTACTCTTTATTGTTTTCCATACCTTTCGCCTTTCCCCAACTCTTTCTAATACTTCCCTATTGCTAACCTTATCTATCCACGGTATCTTCATCATGCGTCTGTAACACCACAGTTCAAACGCTTCTACTCTTTTTCTATCCGCTTCTCCTATTGTCCAAGTTTCGCACCCGTATAATGCCGTACTCCATACATACGACTTTAAGAGTCTCTTCCTAGTCTCTATGTTAACCGTTCTCGAACATAACAGTTGTTTCTTTTTGTTAAACGCAACTCGGCCCTGCGCCATTCTTTGTTTTATATCTTTAGTGCTCCTACCGTCTTGGGTTATTTTACTTCCTAAGTAGCAGAAATCCGCGACCTCCTCTATCTTCTCATTTCCTATTTGTATTTCAATTTTAGTTCTATTTTCACTCCATCTACATACCAAAATTTTAGTTTTCTTTTTATTGATTTTCATGCCGTAGCCCTGTGTCAAAACTGCTTCCATTTCATTCAAAGCCGCTCCTAATTCTTCTTTGCTAGATGCTAACACTGCTATATCATCCGCAAATCTGAGCATGTTAATAGTTTGGCCCTGTACATTGATCCCTGAGGCTGTTCTTTCCTTAACAATATTAATCGCATCTTCGATATATAAGTTGAAAACTAGAGGTGACAATGCACATCCCTGTCTCACTCCCTTCCGGATATCTACTTCCCTTCGTTCCTGCTCACATTCTATAACTGCCTTTTGCTCTTTGTAGAGATTATGTATTATTCTTCTGTCCGTGTATTTCATCCCTACCTTTCTCAGCACTTCGAACATCTTCCCCCATTTTACGTTGTCGAAGGCTTTTTCTAAATCTACAAATCCTATATATACGCTCTTTCTCTTTTCTATCGTTTTTTCTATAATTACTCGTAAAGCTAGAATGGCCTCGCGCGTTCCTCTATTTCGTCTAAATCCGAACTGATCTTCTCCTAATATTTCTTCCGCCTTTTTCTCCATCCTTCTTTGCACAATTCTAGTTAAAATTTTTGACGCATGGGAAGTTAAACTGATAGATCTAAAATTTTCGCATCTATCCGCGCCTTTCCTTTTTGGCAAAGCTACTATGATGTTCCGTTTGTAATCTTCTGGAATCTCGCCTGTCAGGTATATGTGACTAACTAATTTAAATAAACGATCTATTACCTCTTGACCTGCGCACTTTAAGATTTCTGCCTGCAAGCCATCTATACCTGGTGCTTTATTATTCCTTAAACTTTTTAGTGCTAGCTCAAACTCTTCTCTCATTATAGGACTCCCTAGGTTATCCCCTTCTACACTGCTTTCACTTTCTAATATATCTTGCACTTCCTGTCCCGCATATAAGTTTCCTAAATATTCTTTCCACCTATCTGCCTTCTCCCCGCTTTCGATTAGGATATCTCCTGCCTCATTCCTAATGCTTTTGGTACTAGATCCAATTTCTCTAAAATTTCTCCTAATTATTTTATATGCTTCATCAGTCTTTCCTATTTCGAACTTATTTTCCACTTCTTTGCACTTATCGTCGATCCATTGCTCTTTCGCTTTCCTACATTTCCGAATAATTTCCCACTTGATCGCCTTATATCTTTGTTTCCCTATTTCATCTAACCTATTTTTATATTTGCGCCTTTCCTCTATTAGACTCACAATATGTTTTGTTATCCAGGGTTTCCTACTTTCATTCTGTTTATGACCCAAAATATCCCTAGCTGAGGAAACTAAACTATTTTTAATGCAATTCCATTCTTCCTCTATGTCCCTAACAATATTTTCGCCCGCGCCCTTTAGTACCTCGTTTGTCTTTTTCTCGAACTTATCGCGCGTATCATCATCTTTTAGTTTCTCTGGGTCAAGATACCTTCTTCCGCTTCGTTTTTTCAAAATCTTAAATTTAAGATTGGCCTTCATAACGACTATATTGTGATCACTATCTATATCTGCTCCTGGATAACTTCTACAATCCCTAACTTGATTTCTAAATCTTTGCCTAACAAGAATGTAATCTATTTGATATCTCCCTAGGTCTCCTGGCATCTTCCACGTGTAGCGTCTCCTAACATGATGGTGAAATAGAGTGTTCGCGACCGTTAAGTTACGTTTATCGCAGAACTCTATCAGTCTCACTCCCCTATCGTTCCTATTGCCTAATCCAAAGGGACCAACTATTCCGCCCTCTCGCACTGTGCCTACGACTGCATTGAAATCTCCTATAATTATTAAATTTTCGTGTCCTCTCACAAAATCTAGCACATGTTCAATATCACTATAAACTGCCTCTACGACCTCATCACTGTAGTTAGAAGTGGGCATATATACCTGTATTATTACTGTTTTTACAGGTTTCGAATCTAACCTAACCATAACTACCCTGTCACTTTGCTGTAAGAAATTTTCTACACTCTGCCCTATTTTTTTCCGCATAACAATTCCTACTCCCGAATTTCCTCCTACAGATCCTGTGTGTATGACTCTAAAATCTCCGCTCCAGAAGTCTCCGGCTTCTGGCCATCGCACTTCACTAATACCTACTACGTCTAATGCTAACCTATCCATCTCAATTTTCAAATTCTCTAACTTTCCTACTTGTTTCATGCTTCAACATTCCACGCTCCGACTCGTGTGATGTTACACTTATCATTTCTGATGACTCCCCCCGAAGCAGTCCCCGCCCGGAGATCCGAATGTGGGACTATTTTACCTCCGGAATATTTTACTCCAGAAGGTGCCATCATCATAAATTCGAAGTACGCGGTACCAGGGATAGAATAATGTGGTGGTTTCCCGTTGCCTTCCACATCGCAGTAGTGTGTATCACAGTGCCATACCGACCCTCACGATCTCTGCCACTATGATTACTGAAAGAGCTGCTGCCCCCTTTCAGGGACTTGATTTAGTCTGGCTTCTCAAATAAAAACCCCTCCAATATGGTTAAACCTATGGTTCGGCTCTTTAGATCACTGAAGCGCGCAAGCCATCCCACCCGTCCCAGTATTACTAGAACTGCGTCAAGGTACAAGTCCTTTGGGTAGGAATATGTAAATGTTGTTCCAAATTTATATTTTAGTTACCCACCTATGTAAAAAGTTGCAGTTTATGTTTATTAATCATAATACGTGTAATAATATGTAGGTTATTTTATACGTTACAATTTATTAAAGTATTTAGGCTGACCGAAGGCGAAAATTTATTTCTTGTCACACATTCTGCTAGTGAGAAAGAGACAGACTTGCGCGATAATGCACAGATTATCAAGAGACGGACGTGAGCATGATGCGAGGCATGATAGGGATAGGAACTGAACTGCGTCGGGGTTTACCCGGCGACAGCGGGCAGCGGTACGCTGTAAATAAATATTTATAACTTTTGCTACAAAAACGTTATTGAAATGATTGTTTCACCAAAATTTTCCACATTCTTTTCGGAACATTCGATATGATACATGTATGCAGCTGACTATAATAGTTAGGAAATTCCCTCGATGCTGAAGTTTGCAATGCACTTTTTGTACATTCTCTAATTAAACAATTTATATAGGTTTTATTAACAATAATATAAAAACGGGCTTGGTACCAGCGGAAAGTGCAGAGAATAAGCTTTCTATTCATGTAAAAATTATTACTGTACGTCAAATATCACGCTCGCAAATACGATCTAAAAAAAATTAAACACTTGAATTCCCAAAAAATAATTACAAAATATTTTTTTTTTGGCTTTTTGCAATCCCGGACTTTTGCGCCCTTCTAGACACGAACGCGCATAACGATTTCCCATGATGCCCTTATTTTTTTAAAACTATATCGTCGAGTTGACACCCCTTGATCGATTTTCGACCTTCAGATTCCGTACTACTTTCTATTCGTCCATATATGATTGTAACAGGGTCGGCCCGTCCTGACAAGCTAGCCGTCCTCGGCTACCCCCAGCCACTGGCTACTTTCAGCGCACGCGACGCGAACCTCTTGTGCACCCGCCGTGCTCTCCTCTAGCACGCGGGTTGCCTATCCCACTTCTGATATGTTAGACTCCGCAAAACTTTCCGCCGCCGACCGGGAGTCGAACCCGGGTCCCCGCGCTCCGAAGCCCTCGCTCCAACCCACTGAGCTAATCGGCTACTCGTCCATATACTTATGATTGTAACACTAGGGTATTTCATAAAACTCCATTTTGCTTTAATTCTCTTTATTCTTGACTTTTCTCTTACTTTACAAACGGACTGGCATTGACTGATGTCGAGATCTTAACCCTAACATGTATTCGAAGTCTTTTGTATTTGAATCCATATACAAGAAATTGCTTCTCAAGTACTTATTAAATAAATATAAATAAACCCATCACCTACCCAATGCAATTCCAAAATGCTCATTTATTTTGGAAAAGCATTATTGCACGCATTTTACTTCGAACTATAACCTAGTTCGAAGAAAATTCGCGTCTCAGTCTAATAAGTCTTTCTTCCTTAATCTACTCTATTAATTTCACTGTGGCACTTTTCCTTCTTCGGTACGAGACGTTGATCATTTCGATTGGTACATCCCACCTTAAATTTGGGAAATCTACCCCTTGGCATTCAGGATGCTTCTGTGTGCGCTCACAGCGCCTACTCGTGGACCAGTAAGCAAAACCATGGGGACACTGGTACATGAATCCTTCCATGCTGCTATTTTCTCTGGAACACTTCAAGAATCTTGGACTGCAATCGTCGTTGTTTGCTTCGAAATAACCTTCGTAGGGGCATAAGGCTTGTTGGCCAACTGCAATCTGAAACCACCAAAATTAGCAAAGCCAATGAAATAGGGAAAACGAACTTACCGGTGGTATGGAGTTGTCGCTCAATTGCCTGTACAGGCTGCTTTGTGCTATTTCTCCTTCACAACGAGCAGCTTCATTCAGAGGCAAACATTGAACTTTGGCGTTGTCGTAAACTGTTCCGTTGGGGCAACTCAAGACTAGAACTTTCGTATCGTATGTTGTAGGGTTCGTGGTGCACTGGTAGAACAAATTGCAATATTTTGGATGTCTTCTAAAGCCAGTGGGGCAAACCAATGCAACCTCATCTCCCTCTAATTGGCTTACGGGGCAAGGAGCCGCGGTTGTCTCAGTAGGCTGACTAGGCGTTGATTGCCCCTGTCCAGGTTGTCCCGGTTGGATAGTTGTGTTTTGATTTGCTGGAGTCTCGTTACCGTGAGCAGAAGATCCAGGACTTTGGGATCCTCCGCAGTTTCCTCTAGGCTCAACAGCATTTTCGTGATTGCACACATTTAGATTAATGTCAAAAACAGTCCCAGGTGGACAATCGAATACATAGTGCGAAAATTTCGTATTTCTTTCAGTGTCCATGCTGACGCATCTATAGAATTTCTTGCAGTTTGTCGGATGGGGAAAATAGCCCTCCTCTGTACATGAAATGGACGAACCAGATTGTAGACCTTGCCCGGGTTGTCCTGGCTGTCCTGGTTGGCTTGGTGGTTTAGAACCTGGAGATGGCTGTTGCGCAGGGTATGACGGCTCTCCTGGCTGACCTGGCTGTCCTGGTTGACTTGGTTTTTGCGAACCTAATATGAGCAAAGAAAAAAAGAGGCAGATAATACAGAGTACAATATTTTAGCATTACTTGAAATCGTTATAGCAAATAGCAAGCATTTCATTTTATAATTCTCAAAAAATATCTGAAATGACCTGCGCAACCGTGAGTACCTGGATATGATGGTTGTCCAGGTTGACCGGGTTGTCCCGGTTGACCGGGCTGTCCTGGCTGACTTGGTTGCTGTGATCCTGGATAAGGTTGTTGTCCTGGGTATGATGGTTGCCCTGGTTGACCGGGCTGACCTGGTTGTCCTGGCTGACCAGGCTGTCCTGGTTGACTTGGTTGTTGTGATCCTGGATAAGGTTGTTGTCCAGGGTATGATGGTTGCCCTGGTTGGCCAGACTGGCCTGGTTGTCCTGGCTGACTAGGCTGTCCTGGCTGTTCTGGTTGACTTGGTTGTTGTGATCCTGGATGCGGTTGTTGTCCTGGATATGATGGTTGCCCTGGTTGACCGGGCTGGCCTGGTTGACCAGGCTGTCCTGGTTGACTTGGTTGTTGTGATCCTGGATAAGGTTGTTGTCCTGGGTATGAAGGCTGCCCTGGTTGACCGGGCTCGCCTGGTTGTCCTGGTTGACCAGGCTGTCCTGGCTGTCCTGGTTGACTTGGTTGTTGTGATCCTGGATAAGGTTGTTGTCCTGGGTATGATGGTTGCCCTGGTTGACCGGGCTGGCCTGGTTGTCCTGGTTGACCAGGCTGTCCTGGTTGACTTGGTTGTTGTGATCCTGGATAAGGTTGTTGTCCTGGGTATGATGGTTGCCCTGGTTGGCCAGGCTGGCCTGGTTGTCCTGGCTGACCAGGCTGGCCTGGTTGTCCTGGCTGACCAGGCTGTCCTGGTTGACTTGGTTGTTGTGATCCTGGATAAGGTTGTTGTCCTGGGTATGATGGTTGCCCTGGTTGGCCAGGCTGGCCTGGTTGTCCTGGCTGACCAGGCTGTCCTGGTTGACTTGGTTGTTGTGATCCTGGATAAGGTTGTTGTCCTGGGTATGATGGTTGCCCTGGTTGGCCAGGCTGGCCTGGTTGTCCTGGCTGACCAGGCTGTCCTGGTTTACTTGGTTGTTGTGATCCTGGATAAGGTTGTTGTCCTGGGTATGATGGTTGCCCTGGTTGACCGGGCTGACCTGGTTGTCCTGGCTGACCAGGCTGTCCTGGCTGTCCTGGTTGACTTGGTTGTTGTGATCCTGGATAAGGTTGTTGTCCTGGGTATGAAGGTTGCCCTGGTTGACCGGGCTCGCCTGGTTGTCCTGGTTGACCAGGCTGTCCTGGCTGTCCTGGATAAGGTTGTTGTCCTGGGTATGATGGTTGCCCTGGTTGACCGGGCTGGCCTGGTTGTCCTGGTTGACCAGACTGTCCTGGTTGACTTGGTTGTTGTGATCCTGGATAAGGTTGTTGTTCTGGGTATGATGGTTGCCCTGGTTGGCCAGGCTGGCCTGGTTGTCCTGGCTGACCAGGCTGTCCTGGTTGACTTGGTTGTTGTGATCCTGGATAAGGTTGTTGTCCTGGGTATGATGGTTGCCCTGGTTGGCCAGGCTGGCTTGGTTGTCCTGGCTGACCAAGCTGTCCTGGTTGACTTGGTTGTTGTGATCCTGGATAAGGTTGTTGTCCTGGGTATGATGGTTGCCCTGGTTGACCGGGCTGACCTGGTTGTCCTGGCTGACCAGGCTGTCCTGGTTGACTTAGTTGTTGTGATCCTGGATAAGGTTGTTGTCCTGGGTATGATGGTTGCCCTGGTTGGCCAGGCTGGCCTGGTTGTCCTGGCTGACTAGGCTGTCCTGGTTGACTTGGTTGTTGTGATCCTGGATAAGGTTGTTGTCCTGGGTATGATGGTTGCCCTGGTTGACCGGGCTGACCTGGTTGTCCTGGCTGACCAGGCTGTCCTGGCTGTCCTGGTTGACTTGGTTGTTGTGATCCTGGATAAGGTTGTTGTCCTGGGTATGATGGTTGCCCTGGTTGGCCAGGCTGGCCTGGTTGTCCTGGCTGACCAGGCTGTCCTGGTTGACTTGGTTGTTGTGATCCTGGATAAGGTTGTTGTCCTGGGTATGATGGTTGCCCTGGTTGACCGGGCTGACCTGGTTGTCCTGGCTGACCAGGCTGTCCTGGCTGTCCTGGTTGATTTGGTTGTTGTGATCCTGGATAAGGCTGTTGTCCTGGGTATGACGGTTGCCCTGGTTGGCCAGGCTGGCCTGGTTTTCCTGGCTGACCAGGCCGTCCTGGTTGACTGGGTTGTTGTGATCCTGGATAAGGCTGTTGTCCTGGGTATGACGGTTGCCCTGGTTGGCCAGGCTGGCCTGGTTGTCCTGGCTGACCAGGCTGTCCTGGTTGACTTGGTTGTTGTGATCCTGGATAAGGTTGTCCTGGGTATGATGGTTGCCCTGGTTGACCGGGCTGACCTGGTTGTCCTGTCTGACCAGGCTGTCCTGGTTGACTTGGTTGTTGTGATCCTGGATAAGGTTGTTGTCCTGGGTATGATGGTTGCCCTGGTTGACCGGGCTGACCTGGTTGTCCTGGCTGACCAGGCTGTCCTGGCTGTCCTGGTTGACTTGGTTGTTGTGATCCTGGATAAGGTTGTTGTCCTGGGTATGATGGTTGCCCTGGTTGACCGGGCTGGCCTGATTGTCCTGGTTGACCAGGCTGTCCTGGTTGACTTGGTTGTTGTGATCCTGGATAAGGTTGTTGTCCTGGGTATGATGGTTGACCGGGCTGACCTGGTTGTCCTGGCTGACCAGGCTGTCCTGGTTGACTAGGTTGTGATCCTGGATAAGGTTGTTGTCCAGGGTATGATGGTTGTCCTAGTTGGCCAGGCTGGCCTGGTTGTCCTGGCTGACTAGGCTGTCCTGGTTGAGTTGGTTGTTGTGATCCTGGATAAGGTTGTTGGCCTGGTTGACCGGGTTGGCCTGGTTGTCCTGGCTGACCAGGCTGTCCTGGTTGGCTTGGTTCTTGTGAACCTAATATGAGCAAAGAAAAAGGAGGCAGATAATACAGAGTACAATATTTTAGCATTACTTGAAGTAGTTATAGCAAATAGTAAACATTTTATTTTATAATTCTCAATAAATATTTGAAATGACTTGCACAATCATGAGTACCTGGATATGATGGTTGTCCAGGTTGACCGGGTTGTCCTGGCTGACTTGGTTGCTGTGATCCTGGATAAGGTTGTTGTCCTGGGTATGATGGTTGTCCTGGTTGACTGGGCTGGCCTGATTGTCCTGGTTGACCAGGCTGTCCTGGTTGACTTGGTTGTTGTGATCCTGGATAAGGCTGTTGTCCTGGGTATGATGGTTGCCCTGGTTGACCGGGTTCGCCTGGTTGTCCTGGTTGACCAGGCTGTCCTGGTTGACTTGGTTGTTGTGATCCTGGATAAGGTTGTTGTCCTGGGTATGATGGTTGCCCTGGTTGGCCAGGCTGGCCTGGCTGACCAGGCTGTTCTGGTTGACTAGGTTGTGATCCTGGGTAAGGTTGTTGTCCAGGGTATGATGGTTGCCCTGGTTGGCCAGGCTGGCCTGGTTGTCCTGGCTGACTAGGCTGTCCTGGTTGACTTGGTTGTTGTGATCCTGGATAAGGTTGTTGCCCTGGTTGACCGGACTGGCCTGGTTGTCCTGACTGACCAGGCTGTCCTGGTTGGCTTGGTTCTTGTGAACCTAATATGAGCAAAGGAAAAAGAGGCAGATAATACAGAGTACAATATTTTAGCATTACTTGAAATAGTTATAGCAAATAGTAAACATTTTATTTTATAATTCCCAATAAATGTCTGAAATGACTTGCACAATCATGATTACCTAGATGTGATGGTTGTCCAGGTTGACCGGGTTGTTCCGGTTGGTCGGGCTGGCCAGGCTGTCCTGGCTGGCCGGGTTGCCCCGGTTGGCCTGGCTGACTTGGTTGCTGTGATCCTGGATAAGGTTGTTGCCCTGGGTATGATGGTTGCCCTGGTTGACCAGGCTGACCTGGTTGTCCTGGCTGACCATGCTGCCCTGGCTGACCAGGCTGTCCTGGCTGACTTGGTTGCTGTGATCCTGGATAAGGTTGTTGTGCTGGGTTTGTTGGTTGACCAGGCTGGAGCGGTTGTCCTGGCTGACTAGGCTGTCCTGGCTGTCCTGGTTGACTAGGTTGTGGTCCTGGATAAGGTTGTTGTCCAGGGTATGATGGTTGCCCTGGTTGGCCAGGCTGGCCTGGTTGTTGTGGTCCTGGATAAGGTTGTTGTCCTGGTTGACCGGGCTGGCCTGGTTGTCCTGGCTGTCCTGGCTGACTTGGTTGTTGAGATCCTGGATAAGGTTGTTGTCCAGGGTTTGTTGGTTGACCGGGCTGGAGCGGTTGTCCTGGCTGACTAGGCTGTCCTGGCTGTCCTGGTTGGCTAGGTTGTGATCCTGGATAAGGTTGTTGTCCAGGGTATGATGGTTGCCCTGGTTGACCAGGCTGGCCTGGTTGTTGTGGTCCTGGATAAGGTTGTTGTCCTGGTTGACCGGGCTGGCCTGGTTGTCCTGCCTGACCAGGCTGTCCTGGCTGTCCTGGTTGACTCGGTTGTTGAGAACCTAATATGAGTAAACAGAAACAAATTGCTCTTAAGGATTATTCATAGCTTTTGGATTGGGAACGTTAGCTTAAATTCACAACGAATTCTTTATAACTTTACCCCACCCGCCAACACAGTGACACAGTACCTAATAATTAAACACTTTCCAAGTTTATATACTGTTTGTTTTAGCGCGTGGCGTAAGCTTGCACAGGACTCATACTAAGGATTACTTTAGTCACAAAATATAAGGAAGCATGTTACCCGTTGTAATTATTACTTTGGTGATTTTTAAGAAAAATAAATATCTAAATTAATAAAAACAACATAATAGTAGGTTATGATATATTTTGAATATTTTATTGTAACCCTTGCAATAGCTTAGGTACAGTATAAATTATTCAAAATTTTCGCTTCATGAGCAATGAAAAGCTGCTTCAAGGGTTTCTAACTGATTTTCTTTGTATTTTTTGTTTTATTCTTCATTGATTATTTAGTGTTACAAACTACGCATAGCAGAATAGCAATACGTAATTGAAAGACGGAGTGATTTAATAACGTAATAAGAAAGAAATGAGCATATAGTTGCTTGATTGAATTGTTTTCAATAAATAGCATTTTTCTATGTATATCTGGTTTGATTTTTTTTCAATTATTTAGGTACACTCTACTAACATTGGAAAGACCTGGATAACATTTAATTATTTTACAGCACTTTTAGTCATTCTCGCTAAAAAAATTTATTTCGCGATCTCGCAGAACACATGTAGTTACGCCACTGGTTACAGCTACTTTTGCTTTCAAGATTTGTAGTTCCCTTAGGATATGTTTCTAGTCATGATCATGTGTTATTTAAGAACTTTTAGATTATATTTGTGAGTGCTATCTGCCCTAGAATTTCTCAGTATTCATTTCTGAATACCTATATACAATATTATATCTTCAACTCAGTTTACAATAAATTTAGTGGACACGTTAAATTTGTTGTCAAAATACAGAATGAAATAAAAATGTACTTTGTACAAATTCAGGGATCAGAGATATGACATTCCTATCGTTAGGTGTTTGGATTTTATTTTATGAAAAATATATTTAAATTAAATTTGAAGATATTCGATGCAAGCAGTTGCCATAACTTCATCAATTATACTGGTGTTAACTAGGTAAGTATTAACTGTTTACGAAGAGATACATCGAAGAAATCTGAGTTCAGAGTTCAGTGTTTCAGAGTTAGGTAACTGCAAATAACAAATACCGTATTTTACGGATGTTCTTAATAGCTTTGTCACTGACTAAAATTTTAAGTACCTGGATATGGTTGTTGTTCGGGATAGGACGGCTGTCCAGGCTGACTTGGTTGTTGTGCCCCTGGATACGGTTGTTGTCCTGGTTGACTTGGCTGTTGTGACCCTGGATATGGCTGTTGATTAGGCTGTTCTGGTTGACTTGGTTGTTGAGAGCCTGGATACGGTTGCTGTCCTGGGTATGGTGGTTGTGCTGACTGATCGGGCTGTCCTAGTTGACCCGGCTGACTAGGTTGTGAACCTGGATATTGTTGCTGTCCAGGATACGGTGGCTGTCCAGGATACGGTGGCTGTCCGGGCTGGCCTGGTTGACCGGGCTGCCCTGGTTGCCCTGGCTGACTTGGTAGTGAACCTAGAAAAGGTATTTTATGGTTGATTGCTTTTACGAAACTAAATTAAAATACCTGGATATTGGGAACCAGGTTGTTCTGGCTGCGTTGGGTATCCTCCTGACCCACCACTTCCACCTGTTCCTCCAGATCCGCCCGAGCCTCCTGAACCACCAGTACCAGGGTATCCTGGTTGTGCTGGATATTGCGTTTGACCTGGTTGTAAAGGTGAACCGGAACCGCCGCTACCACCTGCACCACCTGCTCCCCCAGTACCACCAGTTCCTCCAGTTCCCGGGTAACCGGGCTGAGATGGGTATCCCGTCTGTCCTGGTTGTGTAGGGTATGGTCCTGAACCTCCACTACCACCAGCTCCACCAGATCCACCAGAGCCTCCTGAACCACCAGTACCAGGGTATCCTGGTTGTGTTGGATATTGCGTTTGACCTGGTTGTAAAGGTGAACCGGAACCGCCGCTACCACCTGCACCACCTGCTCCCCCGGGACCACCAGTTCCTCCAGTTCCCGGGTAACCGGGCTGAGATGGGTATCCCGTCTGTCCTGGTTGTGTAGGGTATGGTCCTGAACCTCCACTACCACCAGCTCCACCAGATCCACCAGAGCCTCCTGAACCACCAGTACCAGGGTATCCTGGTTGTGTTGGATATTGCGTCTGACCTGGTTGTAAAGGTGAACCGGAACCGCCGCTACCACCTGCACCACCTGCTCCCCCAGTACCACCAGTTCCTCCAGTTCCTGGGTAACCGGGCTGAGATGGGTATCCCGTCTGTCCCGGTTGTGTAGGATATGATCCTGAACCTCCACTACCACCTGCTCCACCAGATCCGCCCGAGCCTCCTGAACCACCAGTACCTGGGTATCCTGGTTGTGTTGGATACTGCGTTTGACCTGGTAGTGAAGGTGAACCGGAGCCGCCGCTACCACCTGCACCACCTGCTCCCCCAGTACCACCAGTTCCTCCAGTTCCCGGGTAACCGGGCTGAGATGGGTATCCGGTCTGTCCTGGTTGTGTAGGATATGTTCCTGAACCTCCACTACCACCTGCTCCACCAGATCCACCCGAGCCGCCTGAACCACCAGTACCAGGGTATCCTGGATGTGTTGGATATTGCGTTTGACCTGGTTGTGAAGGTGAACCGGAACCGCCGCTACCACCTGCACCACCTGCTCCCCCAGTACCACCAGTTCCTGGGTAACCGGGCTGAGATGGGTATCCCGTCTGTCCCGGTTGTGTAGGGTATGGTCCTGAACCTCCACTACCACCTGTTTCACCAGATCCGCCCGAGCCTCCTGAACCACCAGTACCTGGGTATCCTGGTTGTGTTGGATACTGCGTTTGACCTGGTTGTGAAGGTGAACCGGAGCCGCCGCTACCACCTGCACCACCTGCTCCCCCAGTACCACCAGTTCCCGGGTAACCGGGCTGAGATGGGTATCCTGTCTGTCCTGGTTGTGTAGGATATGTTCCTGAACCTCCACTACCACCTGCTCCACCAGATCCGCCCGAGCCTCCTGAGCCACCAGTACCAGGGTATCCTGGTTGTATTGGATTCTGCGTTTGACCTGGTTGTGTAGGTGAACCGGAGCCGCCGCTACCACCTGCACCACCTTCTCCTCCAGTTCCGGGGTAAACGGGTTGAGTAGGGTATCCTGTTTGCCCGGGTTGTGTAGGATATGGCCCTGAACCTCCACTACCACCCGCTCCACCAGAACCTCCGGATCCTCCAGAACCTCCAGTTCCAGGGTATCCTGGTTGAGTAGGATATTGCGTTTGACCTGGTTGTGAAGGTGTACCGGAACCGCCACTGCCACCTGCACCGCCTGCACCTCCAGTTCCTCCCGTACCTCCAGAACCTCCAGAGCCAGGATAACCGGGTTGTCCTGGGTAATTTCCGCTTCCGCCGCATTCAGTTCTTGTAACCGAGGAAGGGTAGTTACAAGCTAGAGATTCTACGTCCCATACTGTACCGGCCGCACAGGTAAATTCATATTTTGTGAAACCACCCTGTCCATTTTGTACACATCGGTAGAATTTGCTGCAATTTCTAGTATCTCCAAGGAAACCTTCTTGTCTACAGGTGTCTCCTATTCCGCTATATACTGGTGTTGTTGAAAATGGAATGGTTTCGTTAGGGTATGTGGATGTGGTGGGAATGAATGGCGGTGCTGATGTTGACGACTGCTGCTGCTGCTGCTGGTCCTGTGGTGGCCATTGTTGTGTTCCTTGGCCTTGCTGTTGTTGTCCTTGTTGCCCAGGCCTTTGTTGAGAACCCTGTTGTCCCTGTTGCCATTGTTGGCTTTGCTGAGGCCATTGCTGGGAACCTTGCTGACCTTGTTGTCCTTGTTGTTGGGAACCTTGCTGCCATTGCTGCTGGGAACCTTGTTGTTGGCCTTGTTGCCATTGTTGACCCTGCTGATTACCGTAATCTTGGTCTACAGCGTTTCCTCCACATTCTACCCTACTGCTGGCGTATGGGTGATTGCAAGTAGTAGTCGAAGGGTCGTAGACGGTTCCATTGCCACATTCGAATTGCACGGGGGTGGCTTGGTTGCCGTTCAGTACGCATCGGTAGAATATTTTACAGTCTCGTGGGTCGGGATAAAAACCTTCGCCGGGGCATTGGAATGAAGGTCTTGTGGCTGCTTGTCGTACATTTCGCGTTATTTCTTTGGGTTTCGGCTCTGAAAAAGGACGAAATTTGTTTTAATGGTGTGATACAGGCGTTGTAACATGAATGAATTTAGAAATAGAAGTTGCGAATGGAATATTTTACGATATGAAAGGTTTCTTGGAGCATGCTCTTTTTGCGACAAAATGACAACTTATTTCCACGAATCCACTAAATTAATTCGTATCAGTTCAGATCTCAAGTTTTAGTTGTCCTTATACGCAGAGTACTGCATGCACATAAGTGGACGTAGGATTTGTGTAACTGCATTTACAAACCAGTCTAAGGATAATACAGAAAATGTAAATTACCCTATCTCCGTGTCTCGATATTTTTTTGTCTACCCGCACATCCGAAACAGTAATAAATAAATCTTATTTATTAATATACGTTTAAAGTCAAGGACAATTCATCGTGTTTAAAAAGGAAATTATTAATAGACTAAGAGTTTGGGGTGTGCTCACTCTAGGGTAATATATTTTTTTATGAAATGATGTAAACAAAATGTCGCTGTTTCTCTGAATGTAAGTGGACAAGCTGGATGCTTGCAACCTTCCGAGGCCGTCGAAGTGAAGGTCGGATCGCTCCTAATGTCCAATTAAAACATGAAATAACGTCTTTTATTTGGATTGCGGCTTTCGTGGTTAGCCGCAAAGGGTTTCAGTTCTTGTATGCAATAAAAATAAGTCTCGAAAAGCTCCGTCTGCTGCAGAAGTCGCTGCGCTGCTGGATTAAATTTTAATAGCTTGTTTTTATTTTATTATAACCCGTGTCACACTCGAGACTTGACATCAGTGTGGGGCATGTGATTAACTATAATTTTGATTAATATGTATTTCATGGCATTTATGCACGCTAATATACTCACGTCTAAAGTGTCGCCTTCCTTTATAACTAACTAGTTTATGTATAGAGTCACATAATGTAATGTTTTCTTATGTTTGAAGAAAAAATATACTATTGTGAGCATTTAGTATTGTGATACAATATTGCCAGAGTGTCTTGTCCGTTTTAACTTACAAACTTAAGTTATTCAACTTGGCATTGTTATTTTTTGCAGTTACCGTGAATAGATACTGCAACTACAATCAAAGTATTCGCGACAAGACCGCACAGTATTTTAAAGTGATGTACTAAAATACGTCTATGTAAATAAAATGAAAAGATATTTGCCGCCGCTCTGGTAGTAAGACGGTAGGCATTGAACGATTTGCTCTGTAAGAGGATTTTAAGTCAGAGTAATCTCGATGAAGATGATTTATACCGGCCAGACACGAAAACTTTTCAATCTGTTAAGCATAAATTAATTGATTCAAAAGAAGTTCGGTGAAGATAATCAGTATAAATATCTCAAGTTTTAAATTGCCAGGTGATATATTGAAGTTGGGTTCATTAAAATTAAATGAAAAGAAAGAGGTGAAATTGAAGTAATTTTACAAAGAACAATATTGAAATATCCACAGCAAACTTGAACCAAGAGCAATAAAGTAATTCTTGAACGTGCATGCTGAATAGCAATTATAAGAACTTGCACCATTACTTTAAATTTTTCCATCTTTCTGCCAACGTAATTTTCATGTAAAAAACTTGTTACACGGTTTTGCACTATAAGATACTGAATATTCCCGCATAAGTACATTTCATACAAAACCGAACTCCTCCATTTGAATTAGCTCTATATCAGAATCTTCTGAATGTTTATAACTTATTTATGACTTTTTTGACTTTTATGTTTGTTTGCAATTATGAAGTTCTTTATTTTAATTTGCATCTCATGTTTCTCTAGAGTTTCTTCCCGACTGGTTTTTAAAGAAGTCAATAAAAGTTACAAACATAGATTAGTCACGAGACAACGCTGATAAAAATCACACAAATTTGAAACATCGCTGTAGTACTCTTTTAGTAGGCGGGAGGCACCGCCAACAATACCTTGGTAACTCAAAGCTTTCATTATATTTATGTATAGACTGGTCAGATTTTTTGTAGCCTGTGGTTTTGGCTATCGGTGAACAACCTCAATGGGCTTAAGTTACTACAAAAATCACCATGATATATCGACTCCATACTAGATCATTTTTCCTATTTTAGAATGTTTAGAATGTTCTTGGTGTTAAAATTCTTATTTTTTACTCATAAACGTTGAAAATTAAAAAAACTATTACCTTTTTCGGATGCTACGACGTAGCAAAACGTCAAAAGTGTCGCTAAGTCAACTAACTTCATCGTTATGGATGTCTTCTACTCGGGAGACATCTAAACAGTCTGGAAAAAAGACACACAATTAGAATTAGAAGGTAAAAACAAAATTAAGACACAAAATTAAGAGACATCAACGGTGGATCATAACAGGAACCCGTGTGCACTTCTCAACATTCTGCTGCACCTACATTTTGTTCAATGGCTTTGACATAAGTTTTTGCTCATTTCTGAAGTCGTCTTTCCAGTACATCGAGAAAAATATCACTCAGGGACTATTATGGTAAGAAAATATTGTCATTCGAAAATAAAATTCGCTTTCGTTCATTCACTTAATGATTATGGTTATTTATAGATTCATCGTGACATGTTTATGGAAATGAAACATGTCATTAATAGTGATTTAATTTGTTATCGAGCCAAGAAATTAATTTGAATATTTATATCTGGTGTACAGGGTGTCCTATTTTCGTTGTGATTGGGGGTTTCTCATAGAAGCAGCAGAGATAGAGATTTTAGCGAAATCGAATCAAATGTTTGTGTTTCCAAAACAGAAGTCCAAAAAATATTTAAAAAAGGTAAATATATAGGCCATATAAAATTCAAATTATTCCCCATCTCTTCCCGGGAGATCAAGAAGGAAGGCTTAATTTTTGTAGGTGGTACTTCAATAAAATTCAAGAAAATCCAGAATTTGGGCGGTCTGTCACTTGGACAGATGAAACTCATATAAGCAGCGTAGGATTATTTAACAGGCATAATGTGCGTCACTGGTCTGATACAAATCAGCACCAAACTTTAGAACGTCAGAGGCAAGGACGTTTTGGATTTAACGTTTCGTGTTTTATTTTGGGTGGTCGACTAGCATACCAAATTTTTGATGGAAACCTAACGGGATTGAGATACATTAATTTATTGACTATTAACGCAGAGGCGATAATGGAAAATGTTCCGTTAATAAACATAAACAGGGTATATTTCCAACAAGATGGTGCCCTTGCACACAATTCTGCAATAGTCAGAAAGTATTTAGAAAATCATTTTCCGGGTAGATGGTTGGGTACAAATGGACCTATATTGTGGCCTGCAAGATCACCGGATCTGAGTATATTAGACTTTTTTGTTAGGCAGTCAATTTGAGCAGTTCCTATAATTTTGTTGTTTAATGTTTTTCTTGTTTTTCTTTGTTTTGTTTGTTTTGCTAACATAAAATCACAGGCAACTTGGATGAAGCAAGCTATTAATAGTGATTTAATTTGTTATCGAGCCAAGAAATTAATTTGAATTTGTACAGTACAGTTGCTTTATTATTTTGCGTTAAGTAGTCACATTCTTGGCGGCAGGTTCAAGATAAATATCTTGCTCTGAAATTATTCTTGAACTGTAGTAACAGGATCCGCGAAGAAGTAGAGAATCGCATTTTTCCTGAAACCCCAAATACGTGCGCACCTTCACAATTATCCAACTGTTGGCATTGACCTTATTCGCGAACCGCTATGCCTCAGACATGACTTAAATATTCAAAAGTTTGCGAATCTTGTGAGAAATAATTGCGCATTCAACGTTCTTCCGTACCACCGCGGAATTCTTGGTAGGTGTAATAACTCCACCCTGCGGGAATCCCCTGTGTGGCGGGTAACATAAGATAAAATATACCAGCATAATTTTCAGTTTATGGATTACTGTAATACAACCGTTTATGTTCTTCAAATCTCTTTGCTCGGGGTTATTCCACTAAAGAGGCGCGAACTTAGAATATGGAAAATCATCTCCCAAATATCATCAACTTAACTCAGCAGCTTTCTCACGCAAAATTAATCGAAGCAAAATTCTTATGTCTTGTTCCAAGTATAATCTTACCTGTATATCAAAAACTTGTAATTCATATTTATAGTGGGCGAGGACAACAGGTTGGATATGCAATTACCACCTCTAATAGCACATTAGCAAGGACTGTGCGATAACGTAGCATATACGATTCCGTAAATGACGTAATTCATTTGTGAACCGTTCATCTTGTTCTTGAGGTAAAGTAGTATTGTCACAGAATTAAAAGAGATGATTATTTTAATGGATTTATTGTAGAAATGATAAATCGCATTTGTCATTAATCATTTCTTTCAGAACAACCGTGCAGATGTAAGAATTGTAGGTACTGTGCATGCACCTTTCTGCTTCACCTACGATTTGTACATCCTATGCGTACTTTTTCATGGGTAGACGGTCTCGCGATCGACCTTGCTATATAGCAATGCGTTTTTCTGTGAACTTGATACGCCTCTAGTCATTAACACAGTAGCTTGTCAAATAGACATTATCTCACCTGCTCATGCATCCATTAAACGCATCAAATTAAACGTCTCTAATTCAAGAACTGTCATAGTTAATCTCTGATGGTAATTGAAGCGTATATAAGAAATAGTCCGAAGACTGGTTGGACGCGTACCTCCATCCTTTCTTGTCCTGAGCTAACCAACGCATTTCCCCAAAAATTGAACATCCCATATCCCTAACTAGTAGTCTACACCTATCTGTCTTCTCCCCGCTTCCGATTAGGATAACTCCTGCCTCGTTTCTAATGTTTTTGCTCCTAGATCCAATTTCTCTGAAATTTCTCCGAATTATTTTATATGCTTCATCACTCTTTCCTACTTCGAACTTATCTTCCACTTCTTTGCATTTAATATCAATCCATTGCTCTTTCGCTTTCCGACAAGAAATGGGCGTGTCGCAAGGAAAACTCAAAGGCCCTAAATTGTTTATTATATACAGTTGAAGTATTGTAGTATCCAGAGGATCATATATCAAAGTGTTGCATATTTCTATGGTATAATATCCCGTTGTGTTAACATGGTGTATATGCAGAGTAATGGTGTTTTTCCAACAATCAATCAACGCAACTTTTTATGCAGTCAGCATGTTTATTTTGCAAATTTAGCAGAGTGCTAAATTATTTGCATTGAATGGTTTAAAGAAAGATAACTGTATCCAAAATAAACAAGACGGGTCTAAATTAGAATTCTTTAGATTATAGGTGTAACTTTAGGTATACAATTCGGTATGTTACTAACACATTAGTGTCACTTGTGTATACTTTGCTTGGGTGCATACTAACTGCTTATGGCATGTTCTTGTCGAATAGTGAAGGTTGTGAAACCGTAAGATGGAAAAATAAGCTGGTCTTTTATTGAAAACTAGCGGGTACCCGGCGGCCGGCGCGTTGCTGCCTCAGAAGAAATAATTGTGGTAACGTCGTTTGAAACTTGATAAACTGCGAATGGCATATGCCGTTTGACGTTTGCTGTCAATTGTCACTTTATAAATTATTGCGACCCGCCCCGGCTTCACATAAACGTATAAAAAAATTCTGTTGATCCGATCGCTACCAAACTTCACAGGATCGCCCGCTGGGCCAATCTGAAGATTTCCTGAAAATTTCATCAACATCGGTCCAGCCGTTTTGGAGTCTATAACGGACATAGGTAGAAACAATTTTTGTTCTATACAGTGCCCGTCTAAATTCCGTTCCCCCCTACTAATTTTTGAACCATTTGAGGTACATCAATGAAATTCGGCACAAGGTAATCACAGGTCACAATGGTATTTTTTGACGTAACAATGACAGCTGTCAGTCTCAAAATTATACACATCGTGTGACAAACTTCCATGTGTACATGGGGAAATAACATGGGCAATTACATTTTTGGGGATTCCTGATCCCCATCTGTAGTTACAGTGGTGGTAAAGGTAGCAATCGAAAGACTATTTCACAATTTATTAAAGCATTAAAAGCAAAAATTACACTAATAATTTTCAAATTAAAACACGGATATTCATCAGATTACCTATGACAATTTAATTTATTCTAATCAAAGACTTCCTTGACAATTTAAAATTTGGGTTTCAAAATGAACAAAAATATTTATTCAGTTGAAGAAAAGGTTTTCATTGTGAAAACATTTTACGGCGGCAATAGTCTGCGGGTAGTCCGTGACTTATTTTCTGTAAAATTCAATAACAGTCCTATTCCTCCGGTAACAATAATAAAAAATTTAGTTAAGAAATTTTAAGATACTGGGAATCTTTCATTGAAAGAAGGTAATTTTTAATAATAAATTTACTTGGTTTTTATTTAGATAATTCTGATGCGCTTATTATTATTACCTAGTTGCTAATTCCTTATTGTTCGCTAACTTAAATTTTACTGGGATTATGAGAAATTTAACAAGTGATAACGTGGAATGAAACAAAACTAAAATTATCTTATTATTTATTTTTTTAGTCGTTCCAAGAAATCTAAATGTTGAGGTAGAGGAAATGGTAATAGGCCTGATAACTGCTAGTCCAACATCTAGTTTAAGGTCTATTGCCCTAGAATGTAATGTTTCAAGAGAAACTGTTCATAACATATTAAAAAAACAAATATCATCCCTTTAAATTCCAATGTCACCAAGAGTTACTTCTTTTTGACGAAGAATCAAGGCAAACTTTCTGTGAAGAAATGCAAGAACGGGCTCATCGGGATCGCAGCTTCCTCTCATCAATTTGTTTTACGGATGAGTGTACCTTCACTTTAAATCAAGAGCCAAATTCACAAAACGTTAGGCATTGGGCCCAGGAAAATCCCAGAATAAATCTAGCCACTACAACGCAATACCCTCAAAAAATCAATATTTGGGCAGGCGTTTTTAATAATCGCATTATAGGACCATTTGAAATACAGGGAAATTTAAATTCAGAAGCTTATTTAGATCTTTTAATTAACCATATTGGCCCTGCTTTAGAAGAAGTTGCACATGCGAATCGGGAGGTCTGGTTTCAACATGACGGATGCCCAGCACATTTTGGAGCACAAGTGAGGGAATTATTAAATGAAATATTTCTAGAGAGCTGGATTGGTCGAGGTGGTGCTATAAACTGACCCGATTTGGCACCGTGTGACTTTTTCTTGTGGGGTCATTTAAAAAACAAGATTTATAAAACTCGTCACCCAAATATTAATTCTTTAAGGAATGCTATTTTTGCGTAATGCAACTTAATAAACGATCGGCAACTTGCGAATGTGAGAAATTCTTTCTATAATAGGCTGGGATACTGTCTGATACAGAATGGGGGTTTATTTGAATATTTGTTATAGTTATTTTTCTTTTTTTATGTTACTTTAATTTCATTGTATATTAATAAGTTTTTGTCCTTATCTAGATATGAAATAAATAAGTATTAAATTGCCAGATTACAAAATTCATTAGAGCAAAATAAACAAATGTTGCCGCTTGTTAAATTTTTCATAATTGCAGTAAAATTAAAGTAATTTAATTTTTATTATTTCATTTTACTGCTTTAACATTTTTCCAAAAACTTTTTAACAGATTAGACGACACCTACAATTTACCCTAAACTATGGACCAGCATTCACCAACGAAACATCCACACCAGTAATCAATTAATTGTCAACTTAGGTAATGACAATAATAATGTGAATGAGAATTATCTAAATAAAAGAACAAGTTTATGTATTAGTAAAAATTAACTTCTTTCGATGAAAGATTCACAGCCTTCAAATTTCTTACTAAATTATTTGTTGTTATACCGAAGGAATAGGACCGTTATTGAATTTTACAGAAAGTAAGGCACGGACTACGCGCAAACTATTGCGGCCGTAAAATATTTTCACAATGAAAACCTTTTCTTGAACTGAATAAATATTTTTGTTCATTTTTAAATGTTGACAGTTCAGAAAATCCATAAGAATCAAAGACGTCCGTGATTAGAATAAATTAAGTTGTCATGGATAATCTGATCAATTTCTGTGATTTAGTTAGAAAATTATTAATGTAATTTTTGCTTTTAATGCTTTAAATTAATGTAAAGTACTCTAAGGTTTTCCATGTTCGCAAAATTAGTCACAAGTTAAACGACCTCAGAACCCACGTGGGGTCACACTCTCGATGGCAAAGTTGTTTATTATTATAGCCAAATTCATTTCCAGTTTCTGCAAACCAAATAGCCTAACAGAATTGATATCCTAGTCAAATTAAATTATATATTACGGGAATCACGTAATTTATATGGACACTTTATTTTGTTAGATGTAAATTTTTTGCGAACCGTTATTTTTTATGGATTTACCTGCGGTTTTTCTCCTGAAAAGGGAACAACTTTTGGTATTCGCGCATGGGTCTGTTTATTTTTTGTCATGCTAAATGAATGTGTGAATGAATTTAAAGCGACTGTAAAATTTAATGGGTTGACTATACAATGTGTTTTATTTGTGCCTCTTTTGTCTTGCAAAAAGAAGAACAAACACGCATCAGAAGTTGCTTTATCCCTCGCTCTGCGGGTATTCTAGCGATCCTAATTTACTTGTAATGATTCTGTAAGTTAATTTATATGCCAACAAGTTGCAGTTTAACTTTAGATAATAAAATGGTGTTAGCCGAGTCCCTGTGTCACCCTGTATAACAAACTATTATGACAAGATGACTAACGAAATATCTAATTCATGTATCACGTGAATTTTCTAAATTACCATGTACGAAAACTGTAGAACAACATCGAAATTAACCTTAGAACGTGCCAAAAGAGGCGACTCTTACAAAATGTCTCATATTATTTAAAATAATTGCACCGTTCTACTAATGAAGGAGCTGTATACATAATTATTCAGTAACCATATATAACTCTTGATAATTAATAATACATTAATTGTTGCAGTCTCTTTTGTGGTCGTGAATTAAGAGATTTCAATGCTACGTAAGGATACGTCTGTTCAGACGTAGGTAATTTTAAAAAGCACAAAAAATAAGATTACGGTTAAAAAGTGTTCATTCAGTAGATTTAATAACATGCAGAATTGATTTTCCAATTAATATAAATGCAATGTAATAATCACTAACAAAATAAATAACGTAAACACAAACGTCCTTGATAGTATATTCATGCAATGTATGTATTTCAGGTTCATGAACTTAGGTGCGCCAATAATGTAATCGTTAATAGTTCTAGAACCGGTAATTTTTAGCGAAAGTCTCCCTTTTTTAATCAAACAACTTTTTTTTAAAAGTTTATTGATCTCTATGTGCAGTTTTCGTCGATGTCACGCCTCTACGCGGAAATATTTTTAGAAATGACAAGAAATTGTGAGAAACTGAAATACGATGCGTGTGGGCAAGTTCTCATGTGGGCTTGCAATTTATACTTGGGGACATGACGGCGAAAAACGTGCTCAGTTTTCGCGTTGAGGTTGGAATCGCTCTCAAATATGTAACCGCCTCTAATTTGTAAATAGCGAACATCTTTCAGCGTTTTATAAATTGCAGCTATAGTTTTTATCAGAATGATCTGATATTTGAACCAAATTTACAAATAACCTAGTAGCACAATGCGGAGTTTTTATTTTTCTGTTTAGAAGATTGAGATGGTAATAATTGAGTTCAAAAAGCACAAAAATTGCTGTTTTCGATGAAAGTCGTGAGAATGTAAATGATTCAATGGATCTATACCTGAACAGGTACACAAAAAATTCCTAGATACCCATTTCCAGTATAATACCTATCCATGGATTTATTAAATTTAGATACCCAGGAAGAAGACAACCAAGCAAAATTATATTTTCGAGATTAAAATCAAATTTAATTCACTATGGGTCACTCAATAAACCTAGAAACAAAATTTATAATAAAGAAAATAGGGAAGAGGGAGAAATAAATGTTTTATCGTTGGTTGAGACGACACCAAAAACTTCTTGTCGCGAAATCGAATCACAAGTTGGAGTTTCCAAAACAAAAGTTCAAAAAATATTAAAAAAGGCGAATATAGGCCATATAAAATTCAAATTATTCACCATCTCTTCCCGGGAGATCAAGAAAGAAGGCTTAATTTTTAAATATCTCTGCTGCTTCTATGAGAAACACCCTGTACAGTAATTAAAAGTATTTAAGGTAAAAACTGGGGAAATAATAAGAGATTTGTGACGTAGTATTTGCCACATTGACCTTTTAATCCCACGAATATTTTAAAAATTCTGTTACTACAATACAGAAAATAATTAAATCAAAAATAAATCGATAAATAATGCAACACCAAAAAATATTTTTAAAAACAAAGATACATATGAATAAAATATTAACAACGAACTTACTGCTAGACGAACGTCCTCAAGTCGCGCTTTCAGGATTCGCGAATGTCTACCGGCACTTCGATCCAGATTCCGCGACTTTTAAGAGATGTACAGCGCGTTTTGTGACTCGGCCCCTTGGTATACCCGCAAACTTATAGTAGCCCCCTCCCCACGTAGCACACCTGCTGTACATAAGATTGTTGTTGTTTTCGCAATTGTGATGCTCCAGATGATCCCAACATTCGTCCTCAGGATTATTCTGTATGCGAATAGTGCGATTTTACGCATTTTTATTTGGGATAAGCGATGGGGTCGCCCTTTGATTATAGCGGCTTGATTCGCAGAATTTTCCGACGCATGCAGAAATGATATGTTCGTTTACGTCCATTTTTGAACTGTTCAGCAACTCGAAAACTAGAATAAAATTCCAGATAGGTCGGATTTCTCAACTGTATATTAATGGGCACGATATCCTGAAATTTAAACTTACCTAAATATGTTCGAAGTTTGAATATTCACTCATGGGATTACCATATTACCATCGTCTGAGAACCAGTTGCCTTAAATTATTTTTTCCGCTTCTACTGTCAGCATACAGATTATCAATTTTTGAACGCTTAGTTGTCTCTTTAGAAAAGGTTATTTTGATTCTAAAATTAAACGTCATTCATGTACACATGACTAGAACTAGACACACAAAATCCTTATTAATTTTTTAAGATACGCATCCACATCTCTTACATTCCATTTTGACACTGAAATGTTTAAATCAAAACATTCCTGAATACGTCTCACAGAAAATTTCTATTAGAAGAATATACCGTGTGACAAACTTCCATGTGTACATGGGAAAATAACATGGGCAATTACATTTTTGGGAATTCCTGCTCCCCATGTGTAGTTCCAATTTATTAAAGCATTAAAAGCAAAAATTACACTAATAATTTTCAAATTAAAACACGGATATTCATCAGATTACCTATGACAATTTAATTTATTCTAATCAAAGACTCCCTTGATTCTAATTTCTAATTCGTCTGAACTGTTAACATTATTTTATCGACAATTTAAAATTTGGGTTTCAAAATGAACAAAAATATTTATTCAGTTGAAGAAAAGGTTTTCATTGTGAAAACATTTTACCGCGGCAATAGTCTGCGGGTAGTCAGTGACTTATTTTCTGTAAAATTCAATAACAGTCCTATTCCTTCGGTAACAACAATAAAAAACAATTAGTTAAGAAATTTGAAGATACTGGGAATCTTTCATTGAAAGAAGGTAATTTTTACTAATAAATTTACTTGGTTTTTATTTAGATAATTCTGATTCTCTTATTATTATTACCTAGTTGCTAATTCCTTATTGTTCGCTAACTTAAATTTTACTGGGATTAGGTATGAGAAATTTAACAAGTGATAACGTGGAGTGAAACAAAACTAAAATTAATCTTATCATTTATTTTTTTAATCTAAATGTTGAGGTAGAGGAAATGGTAATAGGCCTGATAACTGCTAGTCCAACATCTAGTTTAAGGTCTATTGCCCTAGAATGTAATGTTTCAAGAGAAACTGTCCGTAACATATTAAAAAAACAAATATCATCCCTTTAAATTCCAATGTCACCAAGAGTTACTTCCTTTTGACGAAGAATGAAGGCAAACTTTCTGTGAAGAAATGCAAGAATGGGCTAATCGGGATCGCAGCTTCCCCTTCATCAATTTGTTCTACCGATGAGTGTACCTTCACTTTAAATCAAGAGCCAAATTCACAAAACTTTAGGCATTGGGCCCAGGAAAATCCCAGAATAAATCTAGCCACTACAACGCAATACCCTCAAAAAATCAATATTTGGACAGGCATTTTTAATAATCGCATTATAGGACCATTTGAAATACAGGGAAATTTAAATTCAGTAGCTTATTTAGATTTTTTAATTAACCATATTGGCCCTGCATTAGAAGAAGTTGCACACGCGAATCCCCAAAAACTTTTTAATAGGTTAGACGACACCTACAATTTACCATAAACTGTGGACGAGCATTCACCAACGAAACATCCACAGCAGTAATCAATTAATTGTCAACTATAGGTAAAGACAATAATAATGTGAATGAGAATTATCTAAATAAAAAAACAAGTTTATGTATTAGTAAAAATTAACTTCTTTCGATGAAAGATTCCCAGCCTTCAAATTTCTTACTAAATTATTTGTTGTTATATCGAAGGAATAGGACCGTTATTGAATTTTACAGAAAATAAGGCACGGACTACGTGCAAACTATTGCCGCCATAAAATATTTTCACAATGAAAACCTTTTCTTGAACTGAATAAATATTTTTGTTCATTTTTAAATGTTGACAGTTCAGAAAATCCATAAAAATCAAAGACGTCCGTGATTAGAATAAATTAAGTTGTCATGGATAATCTGATAAATTTCTGTGTTTTAGTTAGAAAATTATTAATGTAATTTTTGCTTTTAATGCTTTAATAAATTGGAAAGTTGTAGAGTTTTTGATATCCTCATACGCAGAAAAAAATAGTCTTTCGATTGCTACCTTTACCACCACTGTAACTACACATGGGGAGCAGGAATCCCCAAAAATGTAATTGCCCATGTTATTTGCCCATGTACACATGGAAGTTTGTCACACGGTATAAACACTCACCGATATTTTGTTGCTTGTGTGTTTTCCCATTCAATTAATAAGGATATCGATTTGAATGATTTCTTATTTTGTTTATTATTTAATAATGATTTTAAACAAATACTCTGAGACAACTATCCATAGTGTGGGTCATTTTCAATAGAATTTTATGTAAATCTCCTATTTGTATTACTATCAAAATATTTATTATTACGCTTACAGTACTTTGAACGCCTCAGTACATGTTTACACTATAGTACGATTTTAATTGTTTCCTTCTTGAAGTCCACCTACGTTGGTCAGCGAAAAATGTACTGCAGGCAGGAATAACGGGAATCCCATCTCACATAATTAATTCAAGTGTAGCCAACTTCGTAAACATACCTCTTAAATTCGGGGCGCCGTACCACAGGATTGCAACTGTATATAAATAAAAAAAATTGCAGGTCATTTTAAGTGTGTTGTAAAAATGCCAAACGCACCTTCCAAAATCCCGTTAAAAAAGAATGTACACATATTCTTCTTGTCCCTCTTTTTATCTTTTATCCCTCCTTTTACTTTTTATGGACTATGGGGCAGAAGCGGCACAGAGCAAAAGCGATACTAGCATTTTCAATGTGAAATTTTCTTACCGAATTCACTGCGTGCTTGACTATTATCAATAAATTTTTTCTCGTACCTACTCACTCATGCTTTTATTGCTTTGTTGCAAAATACCCCGAGTCCAAGAAGTTCCTTAGCCCAATTTTTTTTTTGAAATTATTCAAGCACATAAAATGCAAACTATATTTTTGAAATCAGAAATAAAGATCTACCCAAAAGTGCAACAATTAACAAGGCATTTCATTAAAAAATCTAACTTTAAGTAGGTATAGTTCATTTCAGCTATCTTGGCGTGTGTATGCACTAAACAACGCCTCATGTTTATGATGTTTTCGTTCAAATCACAATGGTTTTTGTATTGAACGTATGTTGATGCAATAAACGCCATACGTATCAATCAAAATATGTATAAATTTTATTACTTTGGCAGCTAACGCACGTGCAATCTTAATTCCTTGGAAACAGAACGCACAGAAATGTTTTTTGGCATTTCATAAGTTGTAACGTCAAGTTTATTTCATTAACTGTCAAATTAGTAATTTCCAATATTTATTTCTAACAATTTTGGTATTGAAATACTAAACTAAAATGCCTGGGTGTACTATAACAAAACAGTGCAGGCAATTTGTACTAGATCTTATGGAGTATTTTAAGGCAGAAGCAGAAAATAAAGGACCTTTGATTCCATTTTCTTCTGTGAACGAGAGAGTTTCTGCCGCGTTGAAAATAAGTTTAAGAACCATAGGTCGTATCAAAGCAGAATCTACATCTGGTGATCCTCTTACTACCCCCGGAAAATCGCATAACAGGCGAAAGTTTAAGAGTGACGATGTACCTAAGTGAAGAAATAAAATGGGAAATTCGCAACACGTTTTATATGATAAGAGAAGACAAGAAACACATTAAAATTCAAACGCTGAATGAATTAGCAAAGCAAAGGGGTGTCATAGATGTATCTAATACGAGTATGTGGCGTATTTTAAAGAACTTGGTGTTTTGTTTTAAAACGGAGAATAATCGCCGTTTTCTTTGTGAGCAACCTCACATTGCAAGCAAGCGCATTGCGTTTTTACGAGAATACATACAAAATATGAAAAGCGAACATTCCAGACAATTTGTGTTTCTCGACGAAACATGGATTTTTGCTAAAGGAGGAAGTAAGCGCACATGGCAAGATGAAAGCGTTAAAAGCTGTAAGAAAGGCCATGCTTCAAATGGGAAGCGATTTGTTGTACTTCATTCAGGAACTAGGCATGGTTTTGTACCGAATGCATCGCTGCTGTTCTCTACAAAATCAAAATCGGCGGACTACCATGATTCAATGGATCAGAATTCGTTCAAAAAGTGGGTTTTAGAAAAACTAATACTAAACCTTGAGGAACCGTCGCTAGTGGTAATGGATAATGCATCATACCATAGCTTCTTAGTAGAGCCAGTTCCCCATGCATCCTGGAATAAATCAAAATTAAAAGATTGGCTTGTAACTAAAAATGTGCCATTTTCGGAAACGGCTTTGAAAATTGAACTTCTAAATTTATGTAAAGAGAATAAACAACAGCCAAGGTACGCTATAGACGAAATGCTCCAAGAGCATGGTCATCAAGTCCTAAGACTGCCACCCTACCACTGTCAGTATAATCCAATAGAGTTGGTGTGGGGTATTTGCAAACAATATTATGACCTGCATATTGGAGAAGTTGGTTTTGGAGACAAACAAGTTTTAGATATGTGGCAAAAAGCTTTAGACCAAGTCACTCCAGATGTTTGGAAAAATTGTATAAATCACACGGAAAAAATTGTGGAGGAAGACTGGGAACGTGAAGTGCGCTTTGATGAAGTTGAACCGCTTATAATAAACTTGAATGATTCATCTGAAGATTCTGAAGATGAAGACGATACATTTTTTGAACTTTTTTAAGATCCTAATATGTAGTTATTACGACAATTAATTAGAATTCTTTTTTATAATTTTTTTCTTTCGTAAATGTTTCAAATTAATTTTCTTTTCAACTTTCTTCAGTTCATTATTTCAGTTAGGTAACATGTATTATTGTATTTTATTTATATTATACTTGTTTACGTATTACCGACCACTTATTTAGCATCACTTTAGTTATTGTCTGCATTAAGTTTTGTTCATTTAGCTAAAATTGAACTTCTGTAATTTATCTGCGTCGCTATATTCCAATGAAACTCCCGAAAATATAGTAATTATTATACTGATTGAATCGTTAAACTACTTTGGGAATTACATACATAGATAAGTGCATGCATTTTCCAGCAATTTATTAATCTATGGTGCCTTCTTTCAAATAATCATAAATTCTACTTGTTGAGAATTGCTGGAATGCAATACATATTTGACCCATACTGTCATATTGACGTACGAGCCAAAATAACTGAAAACAACTATACTTCATATTTTTTCTGCGACATTCAGCTGTTTTTTTAGAAACATCAAGGAAAGCGCGTGAAAGATATTCTACACATAAATTTTCTTTTGGATTTGCTTCAGCTGTTTGTATCTTTGATAAGACATAAATAAACTTTGTAGCCATGGTCTCAAAAACAGGAAATCATCCTGCAGGTACACAAAGGACTTCTTTAACCTTTGTAACGTAAGGATTTTATGTAAGAAAAATGCAAAATCATAATTTAAGTCATTTAATTTAATAAAAGTAAAATAAAAAACTGCAAGAAATTATTATATTATATTATTAAAAATTTTGTAGTTTTTCGTATTGGGGAGCAGTTTCCATAATGGTTAATAACCCATCTTCTACATGAGTAGGTGGAATACCTATAGGCTAAGGCGACGCACATTCGAATATGAAGGCGTATGTCTTCATTCACCTTATATTCTTCTGTCAAACCAAGATTTTGCACTTTCCTCCATAAACACTGGTTAAAATGGTAGTTGCATCCACTTATTTGCGTAGATGGAAACATATTTTTTAAGGAACCGATTCACTTCTTCATCAGTGCTTCCGATATCGATATCGATATCGAATGAGTAGATTTGTGTGAACTGCTTACTGCAACTTTTGAACGTTCCATCAATAAACACAGTATTGCTCGTGGCCAAGAGCTCTCTCCCATTAGTTGTGGCAAATATTAAAATCCTCCCAGTTTGATCATCGGCGAAGAGAAAATTGGATTGGTCTTCCAATATTCCAATATTAACAATCCTTCTGGGAAAACTATGTGCTCAGAATTGGATGATTCCATAATAGAGCCACGGACATTTCTTCTAATTCTATTTAAAGAGTGCTTCAACGAATGGAATGAATGAACTTCTGTAATAAAATCGTAGCCACGATGGAATAGCTGCGTCAATTCTTGGTTATATATTTTGCATATTGGAGCGTCTTCCTCCCGAGCTCTCTTCTTTGCCACACAAATTTGTTTCTGCACTTCCAAGGCAGCAACATCTGGCTTGCAGGAATGCGGTATGGCACTTTCTACCCAATTCTGTCCGTTGGTTATTATGCTGCCTTTGCACTTGCATACCTATCAGCCCCGAGGATAATGAGCAATAATAATAATAATATATGTAATAAGCCCTACTTTGCGATATTCACTGTAGTGTCGCTTTTGCTACCAAAATACCTTGTGTCGCTTTTTCACTGTGTCGCATTTGGCCCGATACCGTTTGAACAGGTTCGTACCAATTTTCTTTCACGAAAAAATATAATCAAACATCAGACCTATTTTGTGGTTTTGGTACTGAAAATAAGTTAACATTCCCGTAATCGAATTATGTATATCCATGCGTGCATCCATAAATTTGATTCCACGAAATTCCGGCAAGAAGACAGGACACGTTACGTATTAATATTAATTTAAAACCCAATGAACCGGAATAAGTCCAAAAACAATCATATTTTTTTTGTCTGCGGACGCAATGTTCCTATGGGATTCAATAATTTAGAAGATACTTTCACTGTGCTATAACACAATTTATTTTACGAGTATTTTTTGATAATCATATGCAATGTTATTGTATTAACAGCAATGGGATTTGGTTTGGTTATTTATTGCCACTGAAAATGAAAAATGAAGAAGTTTTCCTTTTAGTAGGTTGGTCACATAACGAGTACTGCAATACAAAACTAAATAACTAATAAACACAAGAATTTGTGGGCGTATCACAGGATTGCAACGATAGTTCTTTAGTGGATTGCTTCTCCATTTTAAGAAAGTTGCACAAAAATGTTAGGAAGTATTTTCTAATGAAAAGCATTTGTATGTTTTTTTATTATTTACACTTGTGCATATCAAAATAATTAATAAATTAATTAATCACTATTAAATAAGAAAAGTATTATGCAACTCAAAACATGTATAGTTGGTCTTAATTGTCGGAATCACAACTTGTCTGGTTTTCAAACAACCACTACAATTATTTCTTGAGCTCTACAGCTAATGCATAAATTGCAGGTTTCAAATCTGACTTAATGATCATGATGAGCTGTAAGTAGAGTAATTTTCATATTATAACATGTGCATAAGATTTAAGGTGCTAACAAACATCGATATTGAATTAAACGATGAAAATTATGGCTTATTATGCTTTAACACGTCAAAAATACTTGAAACATATCATTTTTGCAATGCAAACTTGCTTAGAGTTATGTTAAAAGTTCCTGATTCCATTTGGATTTTTATGGGAGTGCATTTTTTTCTATTTCTCCAAGTTATCAATTAGCCAAGGTCAAAATCCTAATAAAATGAAATCAGCTGAACTTCAAACCTGTTTTGCAACTAAATATTTTATACAAAATTTATGCAAACTGTTTTAATAACCCCCCGAATGTTTGTGTGTTTAGGAAATTAATACCTGGCTTCATGACTTTTAATTCTTCAAACAAGAAATATTCGGTTACAATTTTATTTTGTTATTAATATATGTCAGTAGTGCTTTTACGAGTTATGATGAACATGTCAGATTATTTTCGTTTTTGATCTTGTCACTTAACATGTCTAGATAGAGCCAAGCTGTTATGATACATATCTGATGCAGACAATTCACTTAAAAGATTACAAGGAGCTTTGGCTCCTACCTGCAAACGTTTAGAATCATGGACAGAATTATTTAGATGGTATTATTCAGGTTTCAGTCGCTGGGACTTGTTCCTATCTTTCCATAAAGCTGAATCAAGTGTACTATTATCCATTACTTTATTGCAGAAATACATAGTTTGAATACTAAGAAAATCCGGATCCATTATAGAGTATTTACTGTTATTGGCAGTACTCCTGAAATGTTGCTTTTGGAATTTCCCTGTTACGATGTAGGTGTCTAATTAAAGATTAGTTTGACTGAAAAACTGCTAGCACTTATAATTTAATCAATAAAGACGTGTGCCTGGCTGAAATATAATAATTCTCTGGATGGAATTCCTGATTTATAAGTCCAGATAAACTAACACAAGCAATTAATAATAGTAAATAGATGGTGTAGCCCTGAGCACTATATTAGCATAATTCAAAAACAGCATAAACTAACAACAATACACGCCTTCTTCGACAGTCCACCGAGTTCAAGTGCAAAGAAAAAAGTTTCAAATGGTTTTGGAGACTCACAACACTTTATTGGACACAAAAAATCTACAATTTTATCTCGAAAGGATCTGAATGGAAATAACTAAGTTTGGAATGTTCAGCTGAAAGTTTTGGTGGTCGTGGAGTTATGTTGTAGCCCCCATGGTGCACCGCATTTGTCAAAAATCTTTTATTCTCACAAGAATTGAAATTTATCGGTCCTGTTGTATCATTTCTTGGATTTGGGTATCAACAGCGGTTTTCTGGCTTGATCTACCGTTGAAATCTATAATATTCTGTCTGAATTATTAAAATCGTCAAAAGTGCGGGCTGCAAAAATTGCTCGCGTGCTACAACTGAATTCTTGCTAACAAGAACCGACCAGATTCCTGCCTGTCTGGCGAATATTCATATACCCCAAACTGACAGCTGTCAGTTTGCGTTGATTGCTTTGATGTTCGCCAACAGGCGTAAGTTATTGCATAACAATGAGTACATTCATACTGATTGTTCGTTAAAATTATATGATAATTCTGGTACAGCAAAATGCAAAAACAATTTTTACGTTGCCAAAGTTTTTATGTTAACAGGGTCCTTGCGAAAATTAAGGAATTACCCATCAAAGTGTGCGTGTAATATATCACGCGGTAAGATTTCCGTTAGCACCATTATTTTCGTGATTATCCTTGAATCTGGCTTCACACCTTCGTGCCAACGATTCGGAAGTTCTTGTAAGAGTTAAAAAATCTGTTTTGTTGGGGCTTCACTCTGTATAAGTATGCCGAATACCCCATACATCAATGCATTTGGTGATTATATTTAGACAAAAGATTTTGAGGATGAGATTACAGCATGCCAAGATCAGTGACCGGCCAAACTGAAGAAGATTGCCCCCGACCTTGCCAAATAGCTTTAGTTTTGAATTCCTGCGTTCACTTACTCATTACAAAAAAAATAAATGCTTCTTTTTGTTCTCATTAATAAGAAGAAAAGAAGAGTGATACAAAAAGTGTTGTTTGTGCATTTTTATTAGGTTGGTTGGGTAAGAGCAAAATAATTTATTCTATTTTCCCACGAACTCTAGGTATTACCAGTATTACACATCGGTACTAAATGTGGCTATTAACAAAGTAAAGATGTGCGTTTTTCTATTGTTAAGTACGATTTAGATGATAATAGTCAAAGTCATTATTTGTTATTGGTCCTTTAAGCAAGTCTTAATGTCATCATCATAAGGTTCTCAGTCCGAAGACTGGTTGGACGCGTACCTCCATTCTTTTCTATCCTGAGCTAACCTACGCATTTAACTTCCCTACTTGTTTCATGCTTCCAACATTCCACGCTCCGACTCGTGAGATGTTACACTTATCATTTCTGATGACTCCCCCCGAAGCAGTCCCCGCCCGGAGATCCGAATGTGGGACTATTTTACCTCCGGAATATTTTACTCCAGAAGGTGCCATCATCATAAATTAAAGTACGCTGTACTAGGGATAAAATAATGTGGTGGTTTCCCGTTGCCTTCCACATCGCAGTAGTGTGTATCACAGTGCCATACCAACCCTCACGATCTCTGCCACTATGATTACTGAAAGAGCTGCTGCCCCCTTCCAGGGACTTGATTTAGTCTGGCTTCTCAAATAAAAACCCCTCCAATATGGTTAAACCTATGGTTCGGCTCTTTATATCATTGAAGCGCGCAAGCCATCCCACCCGTCCCAGTATTACTAGAACTGCGTCAAGGTACAAGTCCTTTGGGATAGAAGTCTTAATGAATAGTTTGAAATTGAGACTTTAGATACACGGATATTATGATCTTCACACTGCTCCAATAGAACCCTGTACGTCTCTTCCATATCTCATAAGTACATTCTACATACCTACATGTTTGTTATAGTTTTACAAGCAATTTATATCTGCACCAAAGAAAAAAGAAAAACATTCCCTGATCTTCAAATAAAACAACGGCCGACCTAATTAGAAGCAGTAAAAAGACAAGGACGTCTTCCTTGAAAGCCCCTACCAGACAATAATGACATACAGGATGTCTAACGATTTTTTTGTGTCGACTGTCTCGTAGCGTAGCTATTATACATCAGAAATGAGAAGAGAAAGTCAAGTTCGCCCAAGAAAGTCAAGTTCACGATGATTTGTGTAATAATCGCTTGCGTAATTTGAAGAAATAACTCCCAAGGAAAGTGAAATCATTCACGATCTGTTAAAAACATAAAAAAAAGAAATGTGCACTTGACCTCGGAAAATGTTTATAGTTTGCACCAATAAAGATGCTGAATCAGGTGTAAGCCACTCCATCGCTCGATTGGATTGAGGTCTGGACTGCGGGTGGGCCAATCTATAACCTCAATATTGTGGGCATTGAGGAAAATTTGCACTATTCTGGCAATGTGTGGGCGGGCATTATCTTGTGCAGAATGAATACTGGACCCATATTCTCGGCAAATGGTACAACATGTGGTTCTAGAACTTCGTCTATACATGGTGATTCTTTTAAGGCGGCCATTAGAAAATTTCTTATTTGCAAATAAGATAGAAACTTGAAACCTGGGTTCCTGTCATAATCGATCATGGCGAATCCAAAAATACAATTTTCAAAATGGCGGCACTTTCGGAAATACCGGAAGTTGACGCCATCTTTGTTATTTTAAATGGATACCCCCATTTTTATTTTATTTTTGAATTCGGCATTAAATTCTGCGTATAATGCACCCAGGCTGTCAGCACTTATCTGTCATAGTTTTTGACATATGCCACTTTTTGTTTTAAATTTAGCATTTGCAGGGGTTCATTTAAAAATTCATATCTCTTAAACCATTTAAAGTGGGTAAATGAGCTTTTTTAGGTTGATTCCCTAAAGTTCAAGGAATCATTTCCCTGTAGGGTTAATGTTCAACGACGTTTCCAATGGTTGCTGCGATTTTTTGAAGATGACAATCAAAAAATGCCAAAAACTCATTTTTTTTAAATGGCAATGGGCAAATTTTATTATGGCAACCGACGTAGGATTAAATTTGAAAGGGACTTATATCAAGGTTTCCTATACCTATCTCAAATAGTTTTTTAATTATTCGTAGTTTTTTGTAAAAGATTAAACGTTATTCCCAAAAAACATAGAAGCCTATGGAACCAAAGAAAAAAATTAGTTTTAGAACTGTCATCTTTTAGTTCTCCATTAATTAAAAGTTAAGTTAAGTTAAGCACGTTCTTGATTTTGTTTTGTAAGCATAAATGGCTTTTTATTCGAATGAAGTTGTTTTTGATTTATTTCTCATACATGGCAACTGCCAAAAAATCGTTGCAAGAACATGTCGCGAGTTTAATGCAAAATATCAAAATTTGCCGCCGATGAATAAACAGAAGTTTTCTAGACTTAAAAACAAGTTTCTTCAGGGAGGAAATATTCATCCTGCAAGAAGAAGGACTAAATTTGTTAGGGAATCTGAAGATAATCAAATAAATCAAATCAAATAAATAAATGTAGACTTAAAAACAAGTTTCTTCAGGGAGGAAATATTCATCCTGCAAGAAGAAGGACTAAATTTGTTAGGGAATCTGAAGATAATCAAATAAATGTTCTGGGGTATTTTGGCGCATTTCCACGATCATCGATAAGAGCAGCAAAATTTGATTTGGGATTGACGTTCTCATCGATACAAAGAATTTTACATGACCACAAACGACATCCCTATTCTTTTATACGACTACAAAAACTTCGTCCAACCGATTTTCCAAGACGAATAACTTTTTGTGAAGAGCTTTTGATAAAAAAACAGGAAGACCCAAATTTTTTGAGTCGGATTATTTGGACTGATGAAGCAAAATTTGCACAGGCTGGAGTATTTAATAGGAGAAATCGACATTTTTGGGCCGCAGAAAATCCACACCTGATCTATGAAGTTGCAAATCAAATTCAATTTTCCGTAAACGTTTTCTGTTTATTAATGGATAATCGGTTGCATTGGTACATGTATGATGAAAATTTGAATGGAGACAGATATTTAGACATTCTTAACAATGTAGTCCAAGATTTTGTCGATAATCTACCATTGCAGCATGCCGTCAACTTATGGTATCAAATGGATGGGGCACCAGCGCATTCAACAAATGCCGTAGATTTAAGACTAAGACAATTGTTTCAAGACAGATGCTGGGGAAATAGAGGTCCATGGTTGTGGCCCCCAAGATCCCCGGATCTGACACCATTAGATTTTTATTTATGGGGGCGGATTAAAGATATCGTTTATGAAACTGCACCCACGTCGAGGGAAGACTTATTACTAAAAATAACCCAAGCCATGAATGGCATTGATGGGAATGAAATCAGAAACGCTACCAGAGCCGTCCAACGTCGGATTATTGAGTGTTTGAATCAAAACGGTGCACATATCGAGCATATTTTGTAATACCGACCTAGCTCATTAATTTTTGTATTGATTTAGGTAATTTAAATTAATATTTTTTGACACTGTTACTATGTTTGTTGCTTGGTAACAAGCTCGGTAACAAGTTAATCTTAATAAATTATATTTTTTTACAAAAACTACGAATAATTAAAAAACTATTTGAGATAGGTATAGGAAACCTTGATATAAGTCCCTTTCAAATTTAATCCTACGTCGGTTGCCATAATAAAATTTGCCCATTGCCATTTAAAAAAAATGACTTTTTTGATTGTCATCTTCAAAAAATCGCAGCAACCATTGGAAACGTCGTTGAACATTAACCCTATAGGGAAATGATTCCTTGAACTTTAGGGAATCAACCTAAAAAAGCTCATTTACCCACTTTAAATGGTTTAAGAGATATGAATTTTTAAATGAACCCCTGCAAATGCTAAATTTAAAACAAAAAGTGGCATTTATGTCAAAAACTATGACAGATAAGTGCTGACAGCCTGGGTGCATTATACGCAGAATTTAATGCCGAATTCAAAAATAAAATAAAAATGGGGGGTATCCATTTAAAATAACAAAGATGGCGTCAACTTCCGGTATTTCCGAAAGTGCCGCCATTTTGAAAATTGTATTTTTGGATTCGCCATGATCGATTATGACAGGAACCCAGGTTTCAAGTTTCTATCTTATTTGCAAATAAGAAATTTTCTAATGGCCGCCTTAAAAGAATCACCATGTATACCTACGTGCAGTCATAGATCCCTCACGAATTAGCACCAGCTCCGTGCGCCCATTCAAATTTATCCCACCCCAAACCCTCCTCCAAATGAACCCTTTCTTCCACAGTGCAGTCTAAGAAACGTTCACCTGGGAGTCTCCAGACTCGAACTCGTCCATCAATGTGATTTAAACAGAACCTGGATTCGTCAGTAAACAGCACGTTGCTCCACTGCCCTAAGTTCCAATTAACATGTTCTTCTTGCTCTGCCATGATCACGGCTTAAAGGAGGTACCTTAGCTGGTCTTCTTGCATTTTTTGTAACAAAGGAAATTTAACAAAAGAAACGGCTCCTTTTTCGTTTTGATTAGTGTATTTTTAAGAGTTCCTTTAAATGCCAAACTACACAACAAAAAATCATCCAAGAAAATCGACAAAGTAAATTTAAATATGCGGAACAACGCGTCCGTGCGAATTGTGGACGACCACAGAATGTAATAAACACACCTGTAATAAAATCTCGTAACTAAATAACAAATTAATTCATGGGTCAAATTGTTGTTACATTAACCTATATTCATACATGCCAAATTCGCGAAAACCGTTTAGATTTCAGATACTACAACTGTAAATCGAGGTGAATTTGTGGGCGAAAAAGTTCCACTTACGGAAAAACTAAATTCAATCTCAAAAGAAGTCGCTTTTTTACTTACGTACGTGCCTCTAGTCCAAAATCTGCATATTGCATAACGGGTGATGTAAATTTAATTGGAAGATCTTAAAGGGGTCAAAGTCCCATGTACGACTCCATGCAAATAAAATGCCCATTTATCGACGTCTTTTTGTTTTATTGCCCAGAGTTCTTCGATCCCGAAGCCGAAGCTCGTTTTGGACGAAGGAATTTTAAGGACATTTACCAGAATTAACTGTATAAGTATAAAAATCGCAAATGTATTTATTGTAAAATAAATATCGGGTACATTTTTTTTTCTTAAACATTTTTAATAAATATTTGATGATGATAACTCTTTTTGCGGTCGTACGGACAGCTCAGTGCTCACTTGATGGATCATCTGTCAATTTCATGGCTTGCTTTTCATCTGACTTGAACTTTAGGTATAAGCGAAACAGTTACCGCAAAAATGGCTTGTATGACATAAGTAATTGCTGTTATGACTAGAATATGTACGTGTGCGCTTCGTACTGTGTTTGAATACATAAATCAAATTGTAATGTACACCACTTAAAACGTACACATGTAGACATTTATGTCGCATCGTTTAAGACAAAAGTAGTTATGCGATTTGCAAATTAAAATGGAGATCTTGTTCTTGTTGGTTTTGTCCTGCCAGTGTATTTTTCAGTTCTCTTGGCCTCTTCTTCTAAGAAGTTTGATGTCACGCTTTACTGGAAACAAGGATATGTTTAGTATAACTGCTAGGTTTAAAGATTCTTAAAATTCACGTCTAAGGTGCGCGAAACCAGTTGCACGACAACGGTACCTGTTAAATTATGGAAGTAATAATTTTATTTTAAATTAACTCAGTATTAAGTGCGAAAAAGTTGAATGCTCTGACTGCAATACATTAGCAGTATTAATTCCAAACATAATATAAGCAATCGATTTCAGAAATCAGCAATTAAGATAAGTTTGGTATTTCTCGTCGCTAATTCGCCAATACTTAATTTTTTTATAGCTCAGCTGGTCCTAATATCTACATAATTATCATTAAAACACATGACCGACAATTTATTCACCCTGATAATAATATTCTAGGTAATAATTCACCGAATCAAAATGAAATTATTGACAACAATTTGTATTACGACTACATGAATACATTTTTGCGGATATTTACTTTTAAATAAAAAATAAAACCATTTAATGAGAGAAACGTCGTCCTTTCCAGGCCGTGCCGATAGAATCTAGTGCGCACGTAAGTGGGGGAACGTGACGTCAATTGGGAGCGCGAACCTGGGAGCCGGGCATTTATCTTTACGGCAGCGGCATTATCGCCCGAAGACTTTACAGACTTTACTAACTTGCCAGTATCTTTGACAAGTTTATAATGCCTAATTGTGCTATCGTGGGTTGTTACAACAATAACTGAAATACAAATGACGTTAACTTTTTTAGATTTCCGCAGAATTCTTCGCTAGCAACTAGCTAGCTAAACTATGTAAACGTGCAGACAAAGTACTGCGTTGTCTAGTTCGGACGCGCACGTAATTTGAGAATCAAACAATTAAGTTTACGATTTCAAGGTTTATCAGATACTGATAAGGGTAAAATTGTGAAGAAAATGCTAAAAATAGCAAACTAAAATTAACTTTGTTGTGATTGTGATTCGAGCCGTATTTTTTAACGCATGCATTAAGTATTTTGTAAAACAAAATCACCAAGCAAGAGCTAAAATCGGTTATTGTTGAAAGGGACTAAGCATTTTAACAAATTTTAGACTGGACAAAAATACCTTAAATATACAAAACCTAATAAGTTGAACTAAAGTAATCAGAAATGTTTACAGATAGGTATCTCTGTTAATGTACTCTGTTAATGTACTAAAATTCCTTTCACAAATAATCGATTCTGTTAAAGTAATTCACCGATTGAAATAACAGTTGTCATGTGAATTATCGTTGAATGGGGTGGCCCACTGAAAACAGTAAGTGCGATTTTATGCCATTTAGCATCATTTTCACTGAAAAAGCTGGGGCACGTCGAATTTGGTTGTAAGTGGGACATCTGACTTCGATGTTTTCATTCATGTAACTTCAACCCCAAAGCGGAAGGGGAACCACCCTTAAATTTTTAAATAGGAGGTAGTGTCAAGATGCACACCGTATGAAAGGCCTTTAAATTCTCTTTATAACAGTTTTTCATTTTTTAAAATTGGATCACTAACCTCCAAGAAAATGCACTTTAAAAATAATATTAATTAAGGCACATTTTCTCAGAAGTCAGTGGTCCGTTTTAAAAAAATGGAAAACTGTTATAAAGAGAATTGAAAAATGAAAGACCTTTCAAACGGTGTGTTTCTTGATACCACCTTCCATTTAACAATTTAAGGGTGCTGTCCACTCCAGCTTTGGGGTTGAAGTTACATGAATGAAAACATCGAATTCAGATGTCCCCCTTACAACCAAAATCGACGTGTCTGAGCTTTTCGCGTAAAAATTATGCCAAATGGTATAAAATCTCACTTACTGTTTTCAGTGGGCCACCCTGTATAATGTATGTGAGTTAATTAGTCATTTTGTATTAATTTCTTTGCACCATCATCATAAGGTTCTCAGTCCGAAGACTGGTTGGACGCGTACCTCCATTCTTTTCTATCCTGAGCTAACCTACGCATTTCCCTAAAAGTAGAACATCCTACATCCCTAACTATTTGAGAGCAGTAGTCTAATCTAGGCCTACCCCCACCTCTTTTTATTCCTATCTCTGACTCCAGTATGTCGCGAACTATTCCTTCGTGTCTTAGAAGGTGTCCTACCATCCTATCTCTCCTACTCTTTATTGTTTTCCATACCTTTCGCCTTTCCCCAACTCTTTCTAATACTTCCCTATTGCTAACCTTATCTATCCACGGTATCTTCATCATGCGTCTGTAACACCACAGTTCAAACGCTTCTACTCTTTTCCTATCCGCTTCTCCTATTGTCCAAGTTTCGCACCCGTATAATGCCGTACTCCATACATACGACTTTAAGAGTCTCTTCCTAGTCTCTATATTAACCGTTCTCGAACATAACAGTTGTTTCTTTTTGTTAAACGCAACTCGGCCCTGCGCCATTCTTTGTTTTATATCTTTAGTGCTCCTACCGTCTTGGGTTATTTTACTTCCTAAGTAGCAGAAATCCGCGACCTCCTCTATCTTCTCATTTCCTGTTTGTATTTCAATTTTAGTTCTATTTTCACTCCATCTACATACCAAAATTTTAGTTTTCTTTTTATTGATTTTCATGCCGTAGTCCTGTGTCAAACTGCTTCCATTTCATTCAAAGCCGCTCCTAATTCTTCTTTGCTAGATGCTAACACTGCTATATCATCCGCAAATCTGAGCATATTAATAGTTTGGCCCTGTACATTGATCCCTGAGGCTGTTCTTTCCTTAACAATATTAATCGCATCTTCGATATATAAGTTGAAAACTAGAGGTGACAATGCACATCCCTGTCTCACTCCCTTCCGGATATCTACTTCCCTTCGTTCCTGCTCACATTCTATAACTGCCTTTTGCTCTTTGTAGAGATTATGTATTATTCTTCTGTCCCTGTATTTCATCCCTACCTTTCTCAGCACTTCGAACATCTTCCCCCGCATTTTACGTTGTCGAAGGCTTTTTCTAAATCTACAAATCCTATATATACGCTCTTTCTCTTTTCTATCGTTTTTTCTATAATTACTCGTAAAGCTAGAATGGCCTCGCGCGTTCCTCTATTTCGTCTAAATCCGAACTGATCTTCTCCTAATATTTCTTCCGCCTTTTTCTCCATCCTTCTTTGCACAATTCTAGTTAAAATTTTTGACGCGTGGGAAGTTAAACTGATAGTTCTAAAATTTTCGCATCTATCCGCGCCTTTCCTTTTTGGCAAAGCTACTATGATGTTCCGTTTGTAATCTTCTGGAATCTCGCCTGTCAGGTATATGTGACTAACTAATTTAAATAAACGATCTATTACCTCTTGACCTGCGCACTTTAAGATTTCTGCCTGCAAGCCATCTATACCTGGTGCTTTATTATTCCTTAAACTTTTTAGTGCTAGCTCAAACTCTTCTCTCATTATAGGACTCCCTAGGTTATCCCCTTCTACACTGCTTTCACTTTCTAATATATCTTGCACTTCCTGTCCCGCATATAAGTTTCCTAAATATTCTTTCCACCTATCTGCCTTCTCCCCGCTTTCGATTAGGATATCTCCTGCCTCATTCCTAGTGCTTTTGGTACTAGATCCAATTTCTCTAAAATTTCTCCTAATTATTTTATATGCTTCATCAGTCTTTCCTATTTCGAACTTATTTTCCACTTCTTTGCACTTATCGTCGATCCATTGCTCTTTCGCTTTCCTACATTTCCGAATAATTTCCCACTTGATCGCCTTATATCTTTGTTTCCCTATTTCATCTAACCTATTTTAACATTCCACGCTCCGACTCGTGTGATGTTACACTTATCATTTCTGATGACTCCCCCCGAAGCAGTCCCCGCCCGGAGATCCGAATGTGGGACTATTTTACCTCCGGAATATTTTACTCCAGAAGGTGCCATCATCATAAATTCGAAGTACGCTGTACCAGGGATAGAATAATGTGGTGGTTTCCCGTTGCCTTCCACATCGCAGTAGTGTGTATCACAGTGCCATACCGACCCTCACGATCTCTGCCACTATGATTACTGAAAGAGCTGCTGCCCCCTTTCAGGGACTTGATTTAGTCTGGCTTCTCAAATAAAAACCCCTCCAATATGGTTAAACCTATGGTTCGGCTCTTTAGATCATTGAAGCGCGCAAGCCATCCCACCCGTCCCAGTATTACTAGAACTGCGTCAAGGTACAAGTCCTTTGGGTAGTTTTTTTTTTGCACCGATATCGATCAATCAGGAGGCTAGATTTGGTAAAGTTATCTTGCATAATATGTTTCTATTGCTTATTAGATGAGGGAAATTATAAATATAATATACTGCAATATCATTCGACCTTCCTAGTATGTATATTCAAATACTTTTTCTCCTTTTCTAACAAAATTAGTGTCGCTTTTAGGAAACACCCCTCGCGTTAACTTTGTTCTCAAGTTTAGAAAATATTTTTCTCGAGTACAGTAAGGTAGTCTTCTGATAATTATTACCGAATTGGTTTTGTAATTAATAAAAAAATACAAGTTTAAGTTTACTCGAAAATCAAAGTTATGCTTCATATTTGAATAATTAACCACGTTTTACAATATTGCACGAACCATAAGTCTTCCAAATTCATCATTTATTTAGTTTTGATTTATTTCTTTCAAACATCTTTAACTAATTTTATTTTATTTTGAGTCACTCTATAATAAATTAATTATTGCAACAAATATGTTTAATTTTTTCTTGGTAGGTGTACAAAATCATTCTAATATAAACGAGAAAGGCATAGATACGCTTTGCCGTGCATAGCGGACCGTATATATTCGAGGGTTTGGCGCTCCCAAGCAACGTCATTGCGCGCTCCCGACCGAATAGCGTCTGCCTATGCACTCACCATAATATTTACGCCATGGTCCTTTCCATTCCAGTTTAACGTTATTATATTCTGCTGCAGTTTTACTATAGAAGCTAGTTTGTGCAAAACAAATTTACGCATTCTGAAAAGGAAATTTCCTCTGACGATTTACAGCAGCTTTCAACAGTAACTGTAAAAACAGGATAACCTTTATCTTTGACACCACGCAACTCATAATTTTTGCCAACAAATCTGGGAGTAAATCAAGATCAAGGAGGCTGTGTGAGACAGTGTGGTTAGTTGAATAACCGGACTATTACCGACTAGCGACTGACCTGAACTTTTGCGGTGCTGTTCTGAATATATGCCTATATCATTCGATAAAGTACAAGGTGAATACCGAATACAGTCACGTCTCCTGTCTCTATTTTTGCTGAAAATTCGATGGTGATGAGAATAGAAAAGGGAAATAGAATTTGTAGATTTAGAAAAAAACTTCGACAACGTAAAATGAAGTATAGGGGTAGAAGAATAATTCATAATCTATACAAAGAGCAAACAGCAGTTATAGAACTTGAGCAGGAACGAAGAGAAGTAGATATATCCGAAAAGGAGTGAGACAGGGATGTATGTGAGTTGTCACCTCTAGTTTTCAACTTGCATATCAAAAATGCTAAGGCTAACCAGATCTCGGTACCCCTCGGTAATTTTATTTTGATTTGTGGTATACAGCTGGGTAGATAGGGGTACTGATAATAATTTGCATATGCCTCGTGTACAACTTACTATAAACTATACTATAACTATACAGCGGAGGAATAACTAACTTTGCGGTTGCAGTAAAATATCCTAGTTGTCAGGTAAAACGAGGTGCTTCTTTATTTTCTTTTTGCTCCTGCTACACACCTTCTGCCTTATCTTTGTTGTTGAATCAGAACCCTCTGGACTATTAGGTTAAAATATTACAACCAGAGGCAATGTGTTAATTGAATTCTTTACAAGAATGTGATTCCCAAGTACTTTTTTTGTTGTGGGAAAGACACGTTCGGGGGTATTATGTTGAAAAATAACGTATTCTCTGTTAGGGACTATGAATACTGTAGGTATATGCTCAAAGTATTAAAAGTACCTATTATAGTCCCCGCAGCAACTTGCTTCATCATAAATATTCCCAAGATGGCCTGGAGCGTCTAGTAAACCGCAATTTTTGATCCGGATTTATATTAATATTTATATTCTTCATTTGCAATCACTCTACTAGATCTACTACACGTATATACTGACTGAAAAGTCATAAATTTAAACGTGTTCAGCTTTAGAACAAAGTAGAATCCCGCCGCAGTTGCCAAGCAAGAATCAAGACGCTCGCCAGTTTTCTTAGGAGCTTCTGATTTTTCAACAAATGACGATCTAATGGGAAATGACATATAAATGGATAATATTTGTCTTATTAATTCATTTCTTTGGTTGCGTGGTTGATTTTTGAAGGTGTGAAAGCAACAAGCTTTTAATAAGCAGCTCATTTATCCTAAAATGATTGTCAAATTAATTCATCTGTCAATGTTATAGATAATAAAAATGAATTAATGGGTCTCAATCCGATATGTTCCTTTGGTCGTTATCGCATTTTCAAAATACCTGGAGGTTATTAGCTCTCCTTATATAAATACGTTTACAAACGCCAATTTATTCAGCCGATAAAGAAACGTGTTTCGCAGAGGGGTCGATTATTTTTTTGGCAATGGCCCCGAGGCGAAGAAGCGGAAATCGTTGCTGGAAATGCCAGATCGTGTTTTGTCTTAATGGCCGCGGAGGCTCGTTAAGAGGCATGTTTGTTGTTTTAAATCGCGATAAAAATTTTTCTTAATCTATTTTTTTAACGGGCGAAATGTTTAAATTCGTAATTGAGCGAAGCCAGGAATTCCAAAAAGAATGCCAATTTCCATAATGTCACACGGGGTTTTCTCTTATTTACCGCTGATTAATACCCAAAGTTTGTTCTGTTCCCTCAATAGTGAGTTTACAGCAGGTCAAGACGGAGCGGAAGCTATAATCACTTTGGTTTTCGTGAATTCATGCCTATTTGAACTGAGATTAAGTATTCTGCCTTTGTACTTTGTACCTACTCAAGAAATAGGCACAAATTTTGTAACTTCTTCATTATCATTTTCCGTGTGAGATTATCGGAAATGGTCCATCCTATACAGGGTGGGCCAATAGTGTCTAGTCGACCCATATCTCTGGTTCTATTCAAGGTATCAAAATCAAACTTTACACACGTATGTGGAGAACCCCATAAAGCATCTGATAAAATTATTTTGGTGCATACAGGATGTTCGCACTCTGAGCACCAAACCAAAGTTATGTTTTCTTAAATGGAACGCCCCACATTTTTTGTTTACATATTTGAATTCCCCAATAAAATTTATCAAACCTGCAAATAATATAGGGGGTGTTCCATTTAACATTTTTGAGAAAAGCTCCATTTTGCCCAAGTTGGCCATTCTGTACAATACGAACTATTTTGAAAAAAGTGTTAATGGATTTTACAAATAGAGTATCCTCTGAACCTAGTCCAATAAAAAAGTCATAGTTAGGAGCCCGACACACACAGGAATTTTGGGAGCACGGTAGACGTTCACCTGTTTGTAAATATTTCAAAAACTATAAATGATATTAAGTTGGTTTTGTTTGCAAACAGTTCTTAAAATACAAATCTACTATTGCTATTTTAAAATTTGTTAAATAATATGAAAAGAATAAACGAAGGAGCATGTTATATGTGGGCGAAAAACTGCTTTTTATAGAACCTAATAAAACTTTCCTGGAAAAGAAAATCTCAGAATCTGGTTAATAGCAATAGTAGACTGAACCTCTGGCTTGTAAGAACACATAAAATTTTCAATTTCGACCGAAAAACAAAAAAGTTATTAGTAAACAGCGGTACCCTTGCATTCGAAGTTTTTCGTCGTAGCTCGTGCTCTCGCCTATCTTTCGGCTACTGATCAAAGTCGCTCAGCTGTCAATCGATCCCGAAATAGGGAGGGCACGCAACAAGTTTATTCTCAGTGTTAGTTTGGCCGACTAGTTGCCTGCTTATTCAGATAGTTTTTGCCGTTCGCTCTAGGTCCGAACCCCTCAACCCCCGATTCTTAGTAAATTGGTTTGTCGGGGTCTTAGCTTTGACCAGCAGACGTCAGTAGCACCACAAATTTGGGTTCACACTGGTACTAAAATGGCCATATCTTAACATAGCTTACTCTAAACCCCACCGTGTAGCATATCAACTTTCATGAAATTTTATGGGGAATCCAAATATGTAAACAAATGTGGGGCATTCCATTTAAAAGAGCATAACTTTGGTTTGGTGCGAAGCACGTGAACATCCTGTATACATCAAAATAATTTTAACAAAAGCTTCGTGGGGTTCTCCACACACACGTAAAATTTCATGTTGATATCTTGTATAGAATCACAGATATGGACCGACTACACACTATTGGCCCAGCCTGTATATTAAATTAACTTTTACCACCCAAATAAATAATTTGTCCTCTTCCTTTTCGATCCAAACAAACATCAAACACGTGCCATTCGCCAAAATACTGTTATATACCTGCTTAAATTGTAAACAACTATCATTAAAAAGATATACCTACTGCTAAAATCTTCGCCAAATTACATGTGACTGGTGATTCTATTATATCTATAAAAACAACGTGCCCCCTGCCCCACTATTTTAAAATGCGAGAACTGACCTGAGAAACTGAGGATTCATTCCTCAGAATTATATTTCTCCAAATTTAAATGTGACATCGCCCTCTTGGTGACAATCTACGATTCAATCAGCTGTTATCTGCATTACCGACTTATGCTTATGCAGCTTTATGTACAGCATGGGTCACAGGTTGCATAAATATAGGCGATTTGCACATCGCGGTGCTTTGCTTGTCATGCGCCGATACAAAAAGAAATGTCAGAAAAAACAAAATTTTAATTTTCACGTTCAATTTGAAAAATGGCGTGTGGCATTTGATTTCTAAATTTTCAGTGCACCGTATAGAGGTAAGGGAACTATGTCAGTAACGAGTGAAGTGAAAGAATTCTATTCCAATGACATCGTGTACCGTTTTGACAAGAGAAAGAGAATTTCTTTTGGAATGGTCTTGGATAGTTACGAAGCCTCTGATGATGCAGACGAATTTAAAGCGTTGGAGAAGGGGCAGATTCGAGTGTGGTGGTTGAATAATTCTAGGGAGCAAGTGTGGAGGCAGAATAAGGTACGTCTGATGAGCAGAAGCGTTATTCCTGGCGATGTCGTGAGACGATTGGTGAACGGGAAGGAGACCCAGCGAGGCTACTGTAAAGAATCGAAACAGTTTGCAACGGCACAGATCGTGGGTACTGACAAGATCATCGAGAGAGTGTCTACTACGAGACTGAAGCTGTGTAATTTATACGATGCAGGCGCTGCTGTTTGTTTAGGAAAGAAATATGGAAGAATTCAAGTAAGTATATACATTTTCAATTATTATCGCTATCAAGATTTCAATTATGTAGAGCACAGATCAGCTATTAACAATGCAGACAAAATGCGGATCCGTAGTTTCGGTTCTGGCCAACATAAATCACGACATCGAAGACTATTTCCTCATGAAAAGCTACGACTTGTTTGAGTTTTACTATCCGGGTCAAGAAGTTGTAAGTTCGGTCGCAACAGTTAAAAGATAAATTTGCTACGATTTTTTTATTGAAGATCTGCACGCCAAGCAATTTGGAACAACCCAACTGGATACACCGTTCAAGAACGTTGCGAAAAAGAATGCAATCGCGGCACCGCTTCATTATACAAAGCGTGGAACCTGCCAATGCCGAAGTACACTGGTTTGAATATAGCGATGTAGGATTTGCTACTAGAGTAGAAAATCTTGACCAGGAGGATATTAGGAAGTAGAAAATTGGGACAATATTCTTCACGATGTTTTTTTATGCTTGTTTTTCTTAGGTTAAAAGTCTTAGATACAGCTCAGAATTTTTATTTAGACCTCGGCGAACGTAGATTGTTACGATTGAACGCTTCCGATTGTTTAATAAAAAAGAGAGATTGGATTCGTAAACAGTCTGTGTTACACAGGCCTGGTTCGCAGAAAGTCAAACACGTTATTAACGTCACCAACAAAAAGTATTTTATTAGATTTTTATTACGGCAACGGTCTTTGGAGAGTCATATGTTATAGGCAGAGATTTCGGGATTCTTCGTTGTTGTCTAAGTGTATGCGTTCACCGGATGAAGATGATGATTCTTGGTCTTCTGCAGAAGGAGACGAAGAGACTGATAACTGTTGCAATTGCGATGTTAGTCCTTCCAATACAAAGTTCCATTTTTCACCGAAGATGAAGATGGTCAATGGGAATCTTTTGCCTGTATTGGTGAGTCTTTAACGGTTTAAGTAATTGTGGGAAAATATGGATAACGCCTTGCAGATTTTATGTATGGATTCTAAAGCCACCATTGTGTGGCAAGATGGCACCGAAGAAAAGGACATACCCACGACTCAATTGTATTACTCCACGTCGTTGGACGACCACGAATTCTTTCCGGGCGAATGGGTGATCGACGATGGGGAAATTATAAACGATCGATACGGGGCTGTGCAGCATGTAAATTATCTCGAACGTACTGCTACAGTAAGTTTAATAGTACCATTTGTTTATAAATAAAAGGTCCCAGCGTAGATCCTTGTGGCACTCCCTTATTAATTACGCGTTTTCACCGATATTCTTTAGGTGAAATGGTTTACGTACAGTGAAGAAGAGCAGAAACCTCAAGTAATTTTAGTGAACGAAATAAGCGTGTACGATTTACGCAAGCATCCTAAATACGCGTTCCGTCCAGGCAGCATTGTAAAGAGCGTGCCGACCGAAGAGGACAAAATGGGGACTGTCATAGACAGTTGCCCCGAGGTATTGACGTTGTTTTTTTTCTATAAGAAAACTGCTTATCGTGTTCGTTGTTAGGGCTATGTGAGTGTCCAGTGGATAGATGGCTTGAAAGAAAATTGCTGGCCTCAAAAAATCGAACTCATTCCAGACACTTTGGAATTTTCCTCCTCGTCGAGCGAAGACGAGGAAGACGCTCAGGGTTCCTGGGAAACGGAGAGCATCGAATCTTTCGCCGGGGACGTGACCGATGAAACTTCCTTGCAGAACATCGCGGCGAGACTGGATTACGTCAGGAATAGGATCGTGTATCTTAAGGACAACTTTCTGCAGCACGCCATTCCGGAGAATTTTTTGGCAAGTACAGTTTATAAAATAATTTTCAGCTTATTTCTGGTATTTGCAGTTTCTGAGAGACCTGCTGATAATCTACGACAACTCGAGTTACCTGGACAAGCTTCTTGACACGTCCTTCTTCAGCCTCAAGAGCAAGCACTTCCAAGCGCTGCTGGTGCAGGCCAAGGAGAGGATGAAGAAGTTGGGGGTGGAGCTGCGTGGCCGCCTTTTCTCTTCGGGTAGTCTAGGTCCGTCCGCGACCAAACTTAAAGTCGCCGAAAAGGAGAACATCAACAAAATAATCAAACTGGAGCATAAGGTTAACGTGCAGATTGAGTGTTACAAGGAGGGTAGTAAAAATGAATGCGGAGGTAAGTAGTGAAATTCCAGTTCGTCGAGGGCTTATTTTTGTTATTTTTATTGTTCATTACAAACAAAATACATATCTGTTCAGATTTTGGGTGCATAAATGTGTCTTTTTTCTTGTTTCCGAAACACATGTTTGGCAATGGGGTATTTTCAGTGTTGCCAACCCCAACAGAAAATCAATGAGTAGGAATATTAAATAAAGCCATCGCCGCAAAGGTGCCGCCGAAAATTGCACTTTTATTTTTTTAAATCCTAAAACTACTTTCATCTTTTAAGTAAGTAGGCAAATTATTAAAATAAGAATATCCCTTAACAAACACTTGATTTTGAGCAAATGCAGTAGTTGCATCAGGTACGAAAATGTCTTCCCTCCTTCTTGTGTAGTAATCATGCACATCCGTTCGTAATTTAACTGGATCATCCATATGAAGCATATTATGTTTTACTTTATATACAAAAATCAATGTCTTATACCTAATTCTCTGCGCAACACTCATAAACTGAAGCGTCTCCAACATAAACGAAATACTAGTATACCTGCTGCAGTTCAATATAGCTCGCATTGCTTTATTTTGTCTTTTCCGAAACTCCTGAACAAAAAAAATCTGTCACCATATATAGAACTGACCAGGAGCCCATAGACCAAAAATTGTGCATAATAGGTTTACTCCAAAAATGCATGAGATGTTATGATTTTTGGGTCGTGGAGCACAGAAATGCCCATGCCAGTAAATAAAACACCCCCAAAAAAATTATAGGGATTGGAGGGACCTCCTAATTTACCCCCAAACATCATGAATCTCAACTCCCATTCATTTTGGTTGGTACAAAGAGGCGCCACTCTCGCGACATTTTGTAAATTCACTCAGGTAAAAAAAATCATAAGTTTACTCTTCAAAACTTGGAGACAAGTTATTTCAATCACAAAAGTCGAGTATTCACCGTTGCCGATAAAAAAAATTGGTACAGGGGGGCGCTAGAGACGCAACATTTTGTAAAAAAAAACTTACGTAAAAAAATCATTAGTTTATGAATGGCATTCAAGAATTTGATTATGATGAACCTGCTGAGTACAAAAATACATCTCTTATCATTGAACGGTGGTACAAGGGCCCGCTAGAAAGCTTGAAAGAAAGAAAGCAATTCTAAATTTTCACCCTTCATCATAAAGATTTCAGTCCGAAGACTGGTTGGACGCGTACCTCCATCTTTCCTATCCTGAGCTAACCTACGCTTTATTTGACTTCCTAAATAGCAGAAATCTGAGGCTTCCTCTATCTTCTCGTTTCCTATTTGTATTTCAGTTTTAGCCCTATTTTCACGCCCCCTACACAACAAAATTTCGGTTTTCTTTTTATTGATCTTCATACCATAGCCCTCCGTCAAAACCGCTTCCATTTCGTTCAGAGTCCTTCCTAATTCTTCTTTGCTGGATCGCTGGATGCTAATACTGCTATATCATTCGCAAATCTAAGCATATTAATAGTTTGACCCTGTATATTAATTCCAGCAGCTATTCTGATGTCTTTAACAATATTCATCGCATCTTCGATATATAAATTGAGAACTAGAGGCGATAACGCACGTCCCTGCCTCACTCCCTTTCGGATATTTACTTCTCTATGTTCCTGCTCAAATTCTGTAACTGCCGTTTGCTCTTTGTGTAGATTATGAATAAATTATTCTTCTATCCCGATTAGTTAGGGAGCCGGTATAGTAAATTATGACTGTATTTTCTACCATGCCGGACATTATTAATCTTAATGTATGCAACAAGAGGAAGAAGAATATGACTGAGAAAGTTGCATCTGAGTCGCACCGCAGATGGCGCTCTTAAGAAAAGTTTAGAATCGTCTGGCACCCACTCGCGACTATCTAATGTGTCTGGCATTGATATTTTGGCATTCTTCATGATACAAATAGTCAGTAAAAGAAGAATCAGATACATTATAAGTCGCGAGTGGGTGCCAGAGAACCCCAAACTTATCTTAAGCAGGAGCGTCACGTGACGTATTTTCTACCAACAGATTTTTCTTTTACTGAATTTTTGTATTATGAAGAATGCCAAAATATCAATGCCAGACACATTAGATAGTTGCGAGTGGGTGCCAGACGATTCGAAACTTTTCTTAAGAGCGCCATCTGCGGTGCGACTCAGATGCAACTTTCTCATAGTCATATTCTTCTTCTTCTTGTTGCATACATTAAGATTATTAATGTCCAGCATGGTAGAAAATACAGTCATAATTTACTATACCGGCTTCCTAACTATACTTGGGCCGCCCAACAGACGGAGTGATCACCCTGCAAGAACGTGCTCTAGCGGGGCCAATATTAATTTATGACGACCGAATTGGAGTGATGCGACTTCGTTGGGTCTAAAGAAAGCGCATCACTGCGGTTCTGTCGTCCTAAGTTGATAGTGGTCCCGTCTAGAGCTCATGCTTGCAGGGTGATCACTCCGTCTGTTGGGCGGCCCAAGTATATACATATACTTAATCCCTACCGATTTGAGCACTTCGAACATCTTCCTCCATTTCACATTGTCGAAGGCTTTTTCCAAATCTGCAAATCCTTTATAGGGTCTCTTTCCCTTTTCTATTGCTTTTTCTATTAGTAGTCGTAAAGCTAGAATGGTCTCGCGCGTTCCCCTATTTCTTCTAAATCCGAACAGATCTTCTCCTAATATTTCTTCCGCCCTTTTCTCCATCCTTCTTTGCACAATTCTAGTTAAAATTTTTGACACGTGGGAAGTCAAACTGATCGTTCTAAAATTTCCACACATATCCGCGCCTTTCCTTTTTGGCAAAGCTACTATGATGTTCCGTTTGTATTCTTCTGGAATATCGCCTGTCGGGTATGTGCAGCTAAACGTTTCATAGAACCATTTTAATTTCTTGCATTTCCTATTTACTGCAGTAATCTACACGCAGTAGGAAAGAAGCTTCAGTGCACAATCAATTATCGTGAATGGCAAGACTTTTGTACCACTTTTCAATGATGGCGAATGTATTTTCGCACACAGTATGTTTATATTAAACAAGTTACTGAACGCCATTCATAAACTTATGATTTTTTTTACCTGAGTGAATTTACAAAATGTCGCGAGAGTGGCGCCTCTTTGTACCAACCAAAATGAATGGGAGTCGACATTCATGATGTTTGGGGGTAAATTAGGAGATCCCTCCAATCCCCATGCGTAAACCTACGATTTTTTTGGGGTGATTTATTTACACAGTTTGACCCCTGCTGCAGGTCAGTGTCCCAGAATTCACAACAAGCGAACCGCGTCCCCTGGATTACTTTTTATTATTTAGCGCTTCCCGCAAACCCAGTCCTAAACCTATAATACTTTTTTAAGCAATTTTTTTACACATTTACGGGTCTGCCACACATCACTGTACCAAAAACAAAAACTGGCATGGGCATTTCTGTGCTCCACGACCCAAAAATCACAACATCTCAGGCATTTTTGGAGTAAACCTATTATGCACAATTTTTGGTCTATGGGCTCTTGGTCTAGTTGTACAATATTCAAAATACGGGGCAACCATAGTTTTATATACAAGCAACCGTGACCAACAGCTAAGTTTGCCACTTATTCTAGACAGAAGGCCCACCCTTTGAGATACATCACTTCAGTCTTAGTATTTATAACCACCATATTGTTCTTCAACAACCTAGAAATTGCCTTCAGTTCACTATTGATAACTGCTACCTCAGCCTTACTTTCCCCAATGTAATAAATAAGAGTGTCATCTGCAAACATTTGTATACAACACTTATCCAACGTATCGACAGTGCCATCTATGTATAAAGTAAACAGTACCAGCCCCAACACTGAACCCTGCACTGCCCCCCACTCCCATTTTCTTTAATTTGCACATCATCAAGTCACGATTCACCGTCTCAAAAGCTCTTCTGTAACCCAAGAATACCGCCCCAACACATTTTTTTCTATATAAAGCATCCTTCCATCTGCCAATAACTGTTTGTACTGCTGTTTCACAGGAGCGTCCTTTTCTGAATCCTGCTTGATGTGGTGTTAGCATATTGTGGTCTTCCATAAATTTTGTGAGCTGGTCCTTTACTATGGTGTCCAACACTGTACTGTATTGCTTACTTTTTCCACTGGTACCACTGTCGATAACTTCCATGTTTCCGGGAATATTCCTGTATCCAACGAAGAGTTGACTATTTCAAGGAGTCTATGCCCCAACACCTCAAACACACATTTCAACAATCTAGAGTTAATTCCATTTGTATTACTCTCTTTATTTGATAAATTTTTAACCACTCTCCTTAAGTCCATCATCTTTACGTCCTCATATTTTGTGAGTAATAATATATAAATATATAATCGATTCCTCTTCTACCGTTAGGTGTCGAGGTTTTCGTTTCATTCATGACTCGTTCACAATCATTCTCCATTTCTTCCTATCCCTCGCTAGCACTTCTGCTTCTTTCCATGTCAATCCTCTTTCCTTAAGTGTTTCGGCCACCACGTTGTCCCATGTCCTTCTAGGTCTTCCTCTTTGTTTCTTGCCTATTTTCTTCGCTTCCCATATCTTTTTAACTTGCCTATTTTGATTCAGCCTGTTCAAGTGTCCCCACCATCTTAATTGCGCCTTTTTCACATGCTTGCTGACACTTTCAACTTCTAATTTTTCCCTGATACTTTCATTTTTTATCTTATCCATTATAGTTACTCCTGCTACTCGCCTCAAATACTTCATTTCAGCAGCTTGCAATCTCTTTTCCAGTTTCTCTGTGAGTACCCACGATTCACATCCATATAATAAGGTTGGTAAATATATCGTTTTGTATACGGTGAGTTTTGCCTTCTTACTGATCTCCTTATTTAAAAATCCATTTCTTATAGCATGATACAACTTCACCGATGATGCTATCGTGCTATTTACTTCTCTTTCCAATTTTCCCGTTCTGTCTATTACCGCTCCTAAGTACTTAATGTTATCGACTTGTTCAACATCCTTTCCATTTATTTGTATTTTGATCCTTTTGTCTGTATTTGTTATTATAATGACTTTGATTATGCTTACATTAATGGTCATGCCTTTCTCCTTAAATTTCTCAGTCCATATGTCCACATTATGTTGTAGTGTCTTTTCTTTGTTTGCCTTCAGTATAATGTCATCAGCAAATACACATTCACTTACAGTGACGTTCTTCAATCTATTGTACCCCACATCTATCTTGGCGGATTTCTCACTGCATTCTCTAATTATTTCATCCATGTACAATATGAACATCAGAGGACTGAGTACTACTTCCTGCCTTACACCTTGGGTTGTAATGAATTCTTTTGTCTCTTAGTTCGCTGTTCTAACTATATTGGAGCTGTTTTTATATAGTGATTTTATTGCTTGAACTAGATTCCCGTCTACTTCATAGTTTTCCAACGTTCTCCAGATCTGCTGCCTCGGTACTCTGTCAAAAGCCTTCTCTAAGTCTATCAAACACAAGTACAAGTGCAGTGCTCTTATTCCTCTATCCCCCATGCATTTGATCATTTCTCCTTTTATATTGTCCATGCCAGGCGCCTTTCTATCTTTTAGTTTCTTCACCGCATCTTTCACCTCTTTTAGATATATATTATTACTGATGTTCACTTCAGCCACGTTACTCTCTTCTTCCGTTTCGTTATTCTCCACCTCTGCATTATCTCTGGTACTTCTGTGAGTATTTTCCCTTTCTTGACTTTAATTTGCTTTATTGTTCTTTTCTTGTCTCCTCTCATGTTTTTTATGGCCTTGTAAAATAGTTTTTGATTACTTTTACTGTCTTCCATTTTCCCTCCAAATTCTTCCCATTCCTTAGCCTTAGCTTCTTTGACTCGTTCTTTTGTCAACCTCCTAGCTTCCTTATATTTGTTGTATGTTTCTATTGTTTGCGTTGTTAAGTAGTCCTTCCATGCTTCTTTCTTTTCTCTTATAATTCTTCTAAGTTCTTCGTTCCATCAATTAGTTCTTTTCTTTGATCCTCCGGTAACTGTAACTCCACAAGTCCTGGTGGCTGCACTCTTTGCAATATCTTTAAAAATTCTCCATTGATCCTTCAGATTTCCTCGTTGTAGTTCTTCTTTCTTATTCAACTCCATTGTTATCAGTTCAACATACTGTTCCCTAATTTCCTTATTCTGCAGTTTATAAGTTCTAATGGTTTTTTGTTCTTTGCACGCATTTTTGTTTGGTTCCTTCATTGTATTTCGTTCTGTGCACATATTCCTGATGGTCGCCATTACTAAGTATAGTGATCTGTCCCTAATTCAGCACTTCTGCTTACTCGTACATCTTTTATTATTTTCCGGTTTTGTTCTTCTGTTACAATATAATCTATTATTGATTTTTCTTTCCTTCCAGGCTCTTCTCTCGTATATTTATGACACTCTTTGTGCTGGAAAAACGTGTTTTGTATTACCAGCCCATTTTGTATACAAAACTGGATCAATCTTTCCCCATTTCTGTTCTTTGTGTTTTCTCCAAATTTCCCCATTGTACCCTGCGTTCCCTCAGTTTTATCACCTATTCTTGCATTAAAATCTCCCATAATTATTACCGGGTTTCTGCTTTCTTCATATGCTTCTTGTAATTTATCCCAGAACTCATCTTTCTCTTCAACTGTGCCATTTTCCCCAGGGCCGTAAACTATTATCACCTTTGTTATTTCTTCTCCTATCAGCTTTACCTTAATTGCCATTATTCTTTTATTAACTCCATCCCAATCCACTACTTTTCTCATATACTTTGGACTTATCACACAACCCACACCTGCTTCTGCTCTTCTATGTACTTCCGTTTCACTGTTTATTATTCCATGTTCTATAATTATTTCCCCAGTACCCTTCTTTTTTGTTTCAGTTATAGCTAATATTTGCAGTTTTGCCTTTTTAAATTCTTGTATCAATTCAATCTCCTTTCCATTCATACTTCTCACATTCCATGTCCCTATTCTAATGTTTTTACCATTTTTCGATCCTTGGTCGTACCGTTTTCCCGTCCCTGTCTTCATCTTCGCTAGTTTTTTGGTGCTGTTTTGTTGTTTTGGCCAGGTTTTTCCACTTTCTCTTCCAGGTCCTGTGTCCGGTTGTTCCAAATTCATACTTTGTTATCAATTATTATTTTTTGGTAAGCTACCTTTACTGTCTTTCCTAGTATTCTTTCTTCTCTTGCTATATCTCTGAGCTTCTTTTGTACGCCTCTTTCCATTACTGTCAGGTCATCATCAATGTAGACTTCCTGAAGCTTCAGTTTGCTTTTGTTCCTCATCACCTTAATTTTATCGTCCATGTTATTAAGTTTTGCCACATACATAGATCCTCCTAGTTTCGTATTAATCTTGTTTACAACCTCAGCCTTTATCTTCACCTCTAATTGAGTTTCAAGAAGTTGTTGGACTCCTTCTATGTTATCATTGAGAGGATCCATTCCTTTAATTGTTATATTTAACCTTTTTTCTCTTTTCTCTTGTCCTTCTATTCTTCTCTCCATAGCCTTTCCTTTAGATGTCTGTTTTCCGCTTTCAGCTCTTCTACCTCTTTCCTGCAGATCTTCTGTTTTTCTTTTATGTCCTTCAGCTCCTGTTTTATTACTATAAGCTGCTTCATCATACTTTTGAGCTCTTCCATATCTTCTTGGCGTTTTCTTACACCTCTGTGAGAAATCTGGGGGGCTATCCTTTTTCCTTTTCTTATCTTCTCCTTTTGTATTTGTCTCTGATTTATCGCCGTTCATCCAGCAACTATGAAATTTCGCGTCAAGTTCTTCCACATAGTTTTTGAATCAAGTGCATTCTCGTGATTGTTGCAGAGCCGTCCACCCCCATCACTCCCGATACTTCCCAGGTAGCGCCTGGAAGTTTCGATGACCTCTGCATCGAGCTGCTCTCCATGTTGAAAGTCCGGATGGACTTGGCATACGCCGAGATAATCTCTCGAATCGGCGGCAATCAAGCGTTCAGCGTGATGACGAAAGCGTTGGAGAAAACTGTCAATCAGTCTGCACCGTCCCCGCCACCCCCTTGTGTTCCCGTCACTCCGGAGGATTCGTTCTCCGAGACCAGTCCGCCGTTGAAATTATCGGAAACTGTGATAACTGATGCAGAAAGCCAAGAGGCGTACAATATTTTAGATCAGGCGCATCCGTCGCACCATTACTTTGGGAGTAATTTCGAGCCGCAGGATAGGTACGGTTTTTTCAAGGCTGTGCACAAGGAGCACAAGCTGCTGAGGGAGAGTTTGCCGCCTGGCGTCTGGGTTAGGTCAGTATTATACTGCTTTTTAATTTGTTCCTTATGTAAAGAATTTTTACAGGTCTTACTCTGATCGACTGGACCTGATGTCTGTGATGATTCGTGGGCCGAACAAGACGCCGTACGAAGACGGCCTATTCCTCTTCGACCTGCAACTAAGTTCTAACTACCCCAGATCGCCACCGCTGTGCCATTACATCAGCTACAGTTCCGAAAGATTAAATCCGAACTTATATGCCGATGGTAAGTTTTAAATTTACCTAAATCAGAACATTTCTAGCCGCTTCGTATTTGAATAACAGGTAAAGTATGTGTCTCTCTGTTGGGCACATGGATGGGTCGCGGTACGGAAGTCTGGGGCCCCAACAGTACTCTACTGCAGCTCATGGTGTCCATCCAAGGCCTGATTCTCGTCTCCGAGCCTTATTACAACGAGGCGGGCTACGATAAACAATCGGATTCTCAACAGGGATGCGAAAACTCCCGTACTTATAACGAATTTGTTATTTTGAAGCTGGTTCAGTCGCTCACGCAAATGTTAAAATCGCCACCGCATGTTTTCAAGTCGGAAATTTTCGCGCACTTCGCGGCGAACGGCGAGAAGATGTGCGAGAGATTGGCGAAGTTTTGTGATGAAGATGAGCCGTTGGAGCCGGATTTTCTCTTGTTGCCGGTTAGCAAGGGACTGAAGCTTTCTTTGGCTTCTTCGATCGCCAGTTTTCGAGAGGTTTTGAAGCAGGTGCTCGATGAGAATAAAAGTGGGCAGGTGTAATGACTTTTTCGTTTCGGCGCCATTGTTAAATTTTTATCGTACTATTGTTAATGCATTTTTTTTGTTGGTTGTTTTAATTTCGGGCGATTTGCAATTTCGTCCGACGAACATTGTGATTGAAATTCTCTATGAAAATATTTCAGGGGGGCGAGTTTGTTTATTTCTTTTTTTAAATTATGCTGTAAATATGTTCTCAGGGAATTTCTGCATCTGTGTGGCTGTAATCCGAGTGAAGTACGAAGTACAGTTTGTGAGTAAACGTATTCGGCCCAGTGGCGCGTGATAAAGTAACTGTAGCACAATAAATTTCGTTAAAAATGCTCCAAATGTTCCAAAAATATAGTATTTAGGGTATAGTTTCTTTTTGCGATGATTGTTTAATAAAGATTATTATGCGATAGCTTTTTCGTTTTATTTTCTCTTCCTTTCTTATTTGCACTAAGTAGAAAATCGATATAATTTTGATAGAAATAAGTAACACTAGGTGTTTATTGGCCCTCTGGGTTACATTTAATTCAAACAAGGGCGCTTCTGGAGAATTAAACAGAAAACGTGCTCAGAAGCGCTTGTGATTGGGCATCTGAATTGATGTTTTGATACCCAGAAAGCTAACGTTACGTAGAGTTTGAGTCGGTAAAGTAGGGAGCAATAATGTTAGGAATAATCAGAATTTGACATTTGGAAATTTATTATTTTTATTTGTATTGGGTGTATAAATAGTTCTCTGCCATTTATTTATGTGTTTTTATTCCTATTTATTGTGTCAATTACCAATTAGTATATCTATGTACGGAAAATAGAGCAAGAGTTCGTTAAAGCCGATTCAGACAATTTACCGGAAGTTAGTAGTGAAATGATTGACAATTATTATTTATTCAATTTAGGCTATTTCACATTTCAGCGCTGAAATGAAAAATATTAAAACGAAACGGTCAGTGCTCCGTTTATTTGGGAACTAGAGAGACAAACTGAAAAACAACCACTGAAATAATTTATATCAGCGAAAACGGGGGTTTCCAGAGATATCTCTGGGGGTTTCACCGTTATGCACGACCTTGGACCATATTAGCTTCAGTTTCTGTAAACCGCTTTAGAAGCTCCGAAAGGAACAAAAAACAAAGGAAGGAACCTGGACGAAGGAAAAGCCTTCCTCAAAGAAACAGGGGGAGATCAAAGAAAAGGCGAGTGGAGGCTCGAAGAGGCCTCACTCAGACTCTTCAACCCCCACAAACAAGCAGCCCGCAAAAAAACCCAGGAGCTCGCAGCAGCAGACTGGGTCGTATAGTGCGGCTGCTAAGGAACTGAGGGTGGCGGTTATCCCCAGACGTCACCCCGATATAATGCTGAATCAAGAGCAAGCGGACTTGATCAGAGTGAAGATCGAAACTGCGGTCTATGGAATTCCAGCCGGGAGCGCTGACCCGCCGCAGTTTGAGGGGAGCCGCTTCGTGGCGTTGTTGGGGGCCTGGGGGGGCTTTGGGAGGGTGCGGATTTGACTGTTGTTGAGTCCAAGGACCTCCCGAAGCGCCCTCGGCTTCTGGTTTGGGTCCCGGGCAAGGCCGAGACCAAGGAAGTAATGGCGAGGCTGGAACGACAGAATCCCACATTAAGAACGACTGCTCAGTAGGAAAGAAGAAAAGGAAGGCGAGTTTTTGGCCTTCTCTATGGACGAGACCTCCTTAAGGGAGATTGAGCGGAGGCAGTTCAAGCTCTATTATGGGCTGAGGACTGTAACGTTCAAGACCCTTCAGAAGACGAGGGAGAAAGAAAATGAAAAGGACAAGGAGGATGAGAGTGGTCCAAGTAAACCTTCACCACAGTAGGGCAGCATCGTCTGCCCTATGTAAGTTGATGGAAGGCTGCGACATTGCCCTCATCCAGGAACCTTGGGTAAGCAAGGGACGAATCTGCGGCCTTGGTGCAATCAATGGAGAGCTTATATATAGCAGATCCTCTGATAGGCCCAGGGCCTGCATCTTGGTCAAAAGACCCTACAAAATACTGCCGCTGATTAGTTTCTGTTCTCGGGACCTCTCGGTGGTTAAGGTCAAGCTGGGGATAGGTGGACCGAAGTAGATAATTCTCGGATCGGCCTACCTCCCGTATGAGGACACTGAGGTGCCGACAGATGCCGTGGAGGAGTTGATGAGACAATGCAGAGCGGACGAATCGCATTTGATCATCGGCTTTGACGCTAATGCGCACCATAGCTTGTGGGGCAGTAGCGACACTAACATTAGAGGCGAGCTACTTTTACAATTTATAATGGCACACAATCTGACCATATTAAATAAGGGATCCAAACCTACCTTTGTAACTAGAACAAGGCAGGAGGTTATCGATATAACATTGGGAACTTCATTTGTCAGCAACCTTGTTGAGGATTGGCATGTGTCTGATGAGGAGAGCTGTTCGGATCACAGATACATTCTATTTGACTTGGCAGGCCTGAAACAGGAGGCAGAAAGTTATCGTAATCCTCGGCGTACGAACTGGGGAGCCTTCAAAGCAGACTTAGATCGTAATTTAGCGGGGAGTATGAACACTATAAGTAATCGAACCGAGTTAGAAATGGCTGTAGAACAATTAACAGATGCAGTTATATCTAGCTATAATGATAACTGTCCTCTCATAGTAAGGAAGTCCAACAGGAGAGTGCCCTGGTGGAACGACGAACTTAATGAGATGAGGAAACAGGTAAGGAAGCTATTCAACAAAGCGAAACGAACTGGGGAATGGGAGGCTTACAAGGGCTCTCTCACAGGTTATAACAAAGCACTAAGAAAGGCTCGAAGGGCATCATGGAGAAGGCACTGTGAGGAGATTGAATCTACCACAGAATGTGCAAGACTCCAGAAGATACTTTCCAAAGACTGCCATGGTGCTATACATACCCTGAAAACTGAAGCAGGGATATTCACAACCACGGGAAATGAAAAAATGACCGAACTACTTCGGGTACACTTCCCTGGGTCACATACCGTGGATGTTGCCACCCTCAATTGGAGGGGCCAGGAGCTAGATGTACCTGGAGGCAGGGCAACAAGAGATGATTGGCACACTGTGAGGAGTGTGGTAACGTTCCACGGAGTTAAACAAGCAGTGAACTCATTTGAGGCATTCAAATCACCGGGACCAGACGGGATTCTCCCAGTCATGCTGCAGAAGGGATCTGACCTTCTGCTGTTAAAAGTATGTATGCTATTTAGGGCCAGTCTGGCTCTAGGTTATCTACCAAAAATATGGAGACTCACCAGAGTAGTATTCGTTCCAAAAACTGGTCGGACGGACTACTCTCGGGCAAAATCATACAGGCCCATTAGTCTTATGTCATTCTTGCTTAAGACAATGGAAAAGCTGCTCGACAAGCATGTAAGGGATGACGTACTGGTAAACAGGCCACTACATCAAAACCAGTTAGCATACAGAGCAGGAATGTCTACAGAAACTGCTCTACACCACCTTACATGGAGAGTGGAGAAAGTGCTGGAGAACAAAGAAATCCTCCTAGCGGCCTTCTTGGACATAGAAGGAGCTTTCGATAACACATCATTCAATAGTATCTCCAAAGTCGTAGGCCAAACAGGACTAGAGGCTTTGTGCTGCAGGTGGATAGACTGCATGCTGAGGGATAGAGTGGTGTTTACCACATTGCTTGAAGAGACCTTGGCAGCCAGGGTGGTAGGTGGTTGTCCGCAGGGTGGAGTTCTATCTCCTCTTGTGTGGAACCTAGTTATGGACGGGCTGCTTAGGAAACTCAGCGATGAAGGATATTCTCCCCTAGGATATGCAGATGATTTAGTCATCACAGTCGAGGGTAGATTTAGTAGTACTATTAGGGAACGTATGCAAATGGCCCTGAGAATTGTAGCAGCGTGGACTGAGAAGGAAGGCTTGACCATTAGTCCAGAAAAAACAACAATAGTTCCATTTACACGAAAGAGAAATATAGAGGCTCTTGGACCTCTATATCTCCGTGGTAGGAAGATCCCATTGTCAAGGGAGGTTAAGTACCTTGGGGTTATACTGGACTCAACACTTACCTGGAATCAACAAATCGATAGAATAGTCAGAAAATCGGAAACTACTCTTGCTGCAGTTAGACGAACATATAACAAAAAATGGGGTCTAAGGCCAGGGATGGTGCACTGGCTGTACACCAGAGTGGTCAGACCAGGAATAATGTATGCAGCTGTGGCATGGTGGCCCAAAGTCAAACAGGTAACTACTAGGCTAAGGCTAAGCAAAATTCAGAGGCTTGCCTGCCTAGGGATAACAGGGGCGATGCGGACTTCGCCAACTGCAGCCATAGAGACTCTTCTGGACCTTCCCCCTCTCCACTTCGTGATACAGGGGGAGGCGAGACTAGCACTATACAGATTGCAAAATTCTCTTTATCGTGTCCGTCTGGGTACAGAGCACACTAGCATTATTGAGGACATAAAGGATCCCATGCTTGACATGAGAACGGATTACATGGTCCCCAAGAACACCACACAACCATTTTTTCAGGTCACAATCGATGACTCTGGAGTGGAGAACCAAATTCTGAACAGCATTCCTTCCGGCAGTCTAACCTGGTACACCGACGGCTCTAAGACCGACATTGGTGCTGGGTCAGGACTGTTTGGAGATAAACCAAGAGTGGAACTTAGCTTCTCTCTGGACAAATATGCCTCTGTCTTTCAAGCAGAGGTTTACGCCATACTACAATGTGTGCGGGAAAACATTAAGAGGGGCTACAAAAATCAGCGGATCTTTATTTTATCAGACAGCCAGGCAGCTTTGAAGGCCCTTCTGAGCTCAAAGATGATGTCTTCCAGACTGGTGTGGGGGTGACTCGAGCAACTTAATATCCTAGCCATGCGGAACACAGTAAGACTGCTTTGGATTCGAGGTCACTGTGGGCTGATGGGGAACGAGAAAGCTGACAAACTAGCAAAGCGGGGCTCCAACGAACCTTTTGTTGGACCGGAACCTGCCCTAGGCATAACTGAGAGCGCCGTCAGACACCAAGTAAACGGATGGATTCGCGCTCAACATCACAATTACTGGAACAGGATTCCAGGACACAGGCACAGCAAGTCATATATAAATGGACCTTGCAGGAAAAGATGCTCAGAACTACTTTGCCTTAGTAGGATGCAAATTAGTATCGTAACAGGCCTCCTGACGGGACACACGACCGTTAAAGAACACCTGTGGAAGATTGGCAAATATTACGGAGACCTTAACTGCCGTTTGTGCAATAAGGAACGGGAGACAGCTAGGCACATTTTGTGCAGATGTGAAGCTCTAGACCAAAAGAGGCAACGGATTTTCGGGCGATGTCTGATGGAACCGGAAGATTTTTCCACGCATTCTATGTTTGACTTGTACCGTTTGGTCCAAGGCACCAAGATCATGGAATGGGTGACTTAGAATTAGGGTGAGCACAATAAGCCCATTTTGTGGCTGCAGTGCATCTGAGCCTACGGGCAGGCAGGCCCTAAGGGAGGAAAAAAAAAAAAACCGCTTTAGATGGCACTACGACTCTGACATTTGCCGTCGAAACTCTGTATTACCGATATCCTGAAATTTAAATCTGAAGTAGGCGCTTTGTTGTTATTTCTGTAGCAACCGGCATCGCCAGACAAAATTGAAAATTGAAAATTTGTGCTTTGTTTAAGATATTCTGTGGTTACTTTCACAGAACACCTATACTTGGGTCGCCCAACAGACGGAGTGATCACCCTGCAAAAACGTTCTCTAGCGGGGCCAATATTAATTTATGACGACCGAATTGGAGTGATGCGACTTCGTTGGGTCTAAAGCAAGCGCATCACTGCGGTTTAGCTGTCCTAAATTGATAGTGGTCCCGCCTAGAGCACGTTCTTGCAGGGTGATCACTCCGTCTGTTGGGCGGCCCAAGTATAATTATGATTACGTTTTCTCGATACGCAATAATACTGAATCAGAAATAGGTACATAATAAAGAAATAATAATTATGAACAAAACCGTACCAGGCCGAATGAGGAGTTTTTCCTCGGATATTAAGATAGCAGCAATGCGACTGAAATGTCTTCCTTCAACCTCTGCCAGTGTTGAGTTAATACATCAAATTGCCCAAATTTTGTAATTAACGTTTACAAGTAAGTTTCATTTGATTTTAGTATTAGTTTTCCTAGCAATTCACTTCACAGATTGTGAAGTACGTACCAGAATAGTATATTGTATAATGCTATAATGTGTACCTACATCTTACAGTTATTTGTGTTTCTACTTACAATGTAAAATGTTAATTAAATAAAACTGATACCTCTTGATATCTACCTACATAATAAGCATGCATAGTCTTTGTTTTCTTTAATTCATTTGCAGTTAAAATACAATTATCTAACTAAATTAGCATTCTCTATACTAATTTAGTTGGATTTTTAATATTAAAAAAATAAATTTTAAATTTCAGTTCTATCTAGGCGCGCTTATACATAATTGGTTCTTGTAAACCGACAGAGATGGCGCTAAACGCAGTTCCAGCTATTAACATTGAGCTGCGCGTTCTTATTTAGGTGTTCTATGAGTGAAAACAGCACTGGATATTATCTGTCAAACGACTGACTCAGTCCTCAGTGTTGCCAACCCCAGTCGTAAATATTTCGGAAGCTTGGTTGCCAAATTTTGGTAGATTCGGTTTTAAATAGGAGTAGGAATTTTAAATAGCCATTGCCGCAAAGGTGCTGCCGAATCGCGGCGCACGGCGGCTTTATTGTGTTTTGGTTCTAGATTTTTTGTATAACGATAGTGTACCGCTGCACTAAAATGATACCATACGAGTTCTCAAAGAAGGAAAAACTCAAAGGCGTTACGAATTAATCTGTGTGCAATTTCCGGTTATTTTTAATTGTATAATTAAAAAATGAAATTTCGATAGAATAATAATTATGCATCTTTCGGTAGATAACATATAAAATCGGTAGATCTACCGAAATTTCGGTAGGGTTGGTAACACTGTTGTCATGACTGCTTATTAGCTCAGTTTACGTTTAACAAACAACGGTTATACTTTTCGGCTAATATCGACAATAAATTCTCGGCATTGCCTCGGATACGTCATCATTTAAAAGGCTTAACGGGACATGTGGACACATTTTTATTCCAACACCATTTTAAAATTAAAGTAGGTAGGGCGTTAAATAAAAAAAAAGATTTATGAATAAAGAATCAACTTAGAGACTCGCGCTACTTTTATAGTAATATTTTTCGTTCGCCTTAAACAAATCTCCCTCAAATTATTGAAAAATCCCTCATAAATCCGTCATAAACTCGACGCCTTTTTTACTATTTGTAAACATATTTATTGTAGGTACAGTGCAACCTCGCTAATCCAACCATGCGCCAATCCGAACCTCCAGTAATCCGAACCGCTGGTCTAAAAAACGTTACCTCTATAATCCGAACAAATCTTCAAAAACCTCGATAATCCGAACAGTTGTGTACTGAAACAAGCAAAAATCTCGGCAAAAATTGACAATTTTTTCTCCGCGTAAATTTTAAGGTTATGTAAACGTAACGTAAACGTGCGCAAAAAATATTTATAGGTACCGAAGGTTTATTTTTTTATTTTTATAGAAATTTTATGTTGTATTGCCGGGTTTCTTACTTAACATGCAAAATATGTACCTACATAAATGTACTTACATACCTAAACATACATATGTACCTACATATTTTTTGTATTTGTCTAAGAATTGTTTTGGTATTCTTCTGGACATTTTATACGTATGTTATTTCTAGTTTTCTTACTAAATACAATGAATACCTTTCTTAGCAAAATTTCGCGTGTTTTTAGAGTAATTCCAGTAATCCGAACATAGCCCAGTCCCAATTAGTTCGGATTACCGAGGTTGCACTGTAATTAGAAAGTAAGATTGTCTAAGTTAATTATTTATTATTCATTTTCGACCTAGAACGTCTTGAACGTTACTTCGTTAAACCGGCGTGTTGGAATGAAAATTATTTTGCAATCTCTCCATTTTGTGCATATTTGGCCGATATGCACAGCAAACTGGACGTTTGACAGTAGTAGTAGTGTGGCCAATGCAATGCAGATGGCGGTGGCGCTTCAGTTTATTCTTATATTTCTAAATAGAAAATAATAATTTAAAGATAGGACCGCCGAATAATCTTCCCAGATTTATTCGGTTGCCGCTAAAGCAAAAAACCTTGAAAATTCCAAGCTGCAGAGGTTCCGTCTGAAGAGTTTGCAGCTGTGATAGAAACTAATCATAATAGATTGTGACTGTATTTTGCATAATCCTAATCACACTTTTGGGCGATAGGTGGCAGCACTTTACAGAGTAACAGCTGATATATCCCAGCCGTAAAGGGCCAGCGTCTTAACTTTGATGCTGGTTTAGATACCTAAAACGTTCGCTGCGAGAAAAATAAAAAAATACGAGTCAAATATTTTACGACAATCTTCAGAAAAATACGATTTTTAAAAATTGTGTAACGACCCCATTTTCACCTAGGAAAGGGTCATTGTAGAACTTCAAGCTTGACAGACTTTTGCGTGCTGTCTTCATTTCAATAATTTATTCAATACTTATTTCTGTATAGAGTAAGTCCCATAGATTAGAGACTTATGTCCAAACTACGAAAATAGCAAATACAACAGAACTAATAATCTTTTTGTCCTACAAAATAAAAAAACCGACTTCAATGAGAACATCATCAATGTAGTCGAAGTCAATTAAATACGCATTATTAAGGATAACTCAAAAACTACTGGTCAGATCTTGATCAAATTTATATGGGACCACATGAGAAGCACAGGCTTTCAAATAAAAAAAGAATCATCAAAATCGGTTCACCTAGAAAAAAGTTATGAGAACATCATCAATGTTGTCGAAGTCAATTAAATACCTACGCATTATTAAGGATAACTCAAAAACTACTGGTCACATTGTAACGATGCAAAAGAAAATGCAACAATTATTCAAACAAATGAATAATCATTTTCTCCGGTCGTTTGAAGCGAGGATGCCCCCTACTATATTTTGGGAAAATATGGTCGCACCGCGCGCCGAAGCCTCCTTCCATTCTCTCCTACCATTGGCCTGCCGATATAGACGGAACGCACCGTGGCTTCGAGAGAATTCAACATTCAGCACTTCTCTACGAGTGTTGGCCCGTAGTAGAAATTGTTCAAGGTACACTCCGAAGGCGTAAGCATTTATGAGATTAAATGTTTATTGTCGTACCGCCGATAGCACTGTTAAATACTTAATAGTTGCTAACCGAAACCGTCGAGAGTGTGTCGTCGTAATACCTAGAGTTTTACAAACCCGATTACTAATTTGGAGGTGGGCCTGAACATACGTGAAGGCACATTTTCCAATACTCCGTAAACGCAGGTAATCGATTAGAGCTCGTCGCAAGGCTTGCCTAATTGATTACAGACCTAAGTTGCAGGCGGTGAAATACTAGCCGCTCTTAGGGGATAAATACAGGGCAGAGTTCTTTGGCCTAATATATATCCTGCTATAACATGACGCAACACAATCATCATTTACACTGAAGCGAACTGTGCCAATCGAAAGACGGCATAATTCTCTTCTCCGCACATTCATTAGGGAAAGCTTGCGTCGAAAGGCTGCGAGAGTCTCTACCCGTTACATCACACCAAAACAACATTTACTCCCCGTGAATAACCACCAGGTAGTACGATTTACATACCTTCGTTGATTTTGGCTGGTGATTTTCCGAATGTGGGTGCCCGATCGGTAACCTACATCGCCAAGAGCGAAATAAGTTATCTATCCGTCGCACACTGAGTGTATACAGTGCTACCGAATCTGACCGCCAGATACCGCTGGCTGTCATTATTTTGATTAAATTTGTAAATAACTTTGTTGTACATTCGTTCAGGTTTTATTTGGAATTTTATGTAAATAGTTAAATTAATAGAGTGTGTTTAAGTTCATCGTGAGTATTATTTTTGTTTTGCAATAGTTCCAGAGAACCCTGTCTCTGACTAGAGTTCAGGGTATATTTATTAACGACCAGAAGTCCACCGACCGACCGACTGAAGCAACACCCTGTATGGTCACAAAAGGTGACGCAACGGGATAGGTCGTTGTATAATTTGGCGCCCGAGCAGGGACCTGATGGTCGCTATTGCATCCCGCATATTCCAGATACAGGACCAGGACCGTAGAAAATTTATTTAAATTGATTTAAACGAGTAAGTTTGATTCTTTTGGTTGTGTATTCTGTTATAGCTTTCAGGATGAACAAAGACGAGGCTACCGCAGGACCGTTACCGCAAGAGGAAGAACCAATTCCTACCGCTACCGCAGGTACAGCCAAAGTGGCTTGGGTGTACCAATTAAATAAGGAGGAATTGGCCAAGGAGTTAAGAAAATTTAACTTAGCCCCGAGTACTAGGATGGAGGAGATGAGGAAGAAACTTATTTCCTATCTAAGGGAAGGTTTGCCCGGCACGCATACTGAACGTGAGAAATTAGAAGAAGATATAATCCCGAGGACCGAGAGAAAAACACCCTGTGACGTGGTCAGGAAGTGGAACCTGAAATTCGACGGCACAACTGACCCGGTAACATTCCTGGAAAGACTGGAAGAGTTACAAGAATGTTACGAAACCGCACAAGAAGATTTATTAAAATCTTTACCAGAGCTGTTAAAAGGCAAGTGTTTATTGTGGTACCGTAATAACAAAATACTTTGGGAAACATGGGAAGATTTCCTGGAGGATTTTAAACTGAATTATTACCCAGCTAGATATATGTTTAGATTAGAGGAAGAAATTCGTTCTAGAACGCAAGGCGTCAGAGAGAAAGCGAGAGAGTATACTATCTCTCTTCTGACATTGATGCGACGGTACGGAAAATTATCGCCGGACAGTCAGCTGGAGCGAATTTATTTGAATTTAAAACCAGAGTACAAAATTTATATCAAGCGACGGGAATTCAACAACATCTCGAGCTTGCTGCGTCTCGCGGAAGAATACGAGGGCGTATTAGATGAGTGTGCTTCGTACAAGCCACCCCCGAATCCCTCTCAAGCATACGTAACCGAAACAGCATGCACTACAAGCACTAAACAAGTGAAAAATGATAAAGAATATTTACAGGTTGTCACCGAGAAGGAATCCGCGACGGAAAGGCCTAGGAATAGCCCGGAAAATGATAGAAAATATTCCAGAGCATCCTGCTGGCGTTGCGGACAGACCGGCCACTGGAGAAATAATTGTCGGGGAAAGCCGAAATTATTTTGTTCCGGATGTGGAAAGGAAAATGTCCTGACCCGAGATTGCTGTGGGAAAAGCAATCAGGGAAACGACATGCGTCGTCGGAGGTAAGGGAATCCTACCGGCGACTAAACCGACCTGAATCCCGGAGCCATAACAGGAAAACCTTGGAAATAAATACCAAACGACCGCCACCGGAACTTACCTTATCACCAGCTACCCTAGCTAGGAAGGAGGCAAGAATATTTATTAATTTGAGAATTTTTGGGGTTTGCTTTCAGGCATTAGTGGACACTGGCGCTAGCTGCTCCTATATTGGAGACAAGGTTCGGAGGCATTTGGAAAAAAATGGTGTACAGCCGAACCCAAGTGGAAACCAATTTGTTCGCTTGGCAACCAATCAGAGGGTACCAATCGTAAACCAATACGAATTTTCTTTTGCTAATAATGGAAAACCCGTAAGCTGCATGTGGAGTTACCTAGAAGGCCTCACAACCGACATAGTTATGGGAATGGACCAGCTGACAGCCCTAAAGGCTAAAATTGAGCTGGGAACAGGAAGGATGTGGCTAGGAGCCCAAGAAATCCGTAGCAGTCCCCAAGGAGGCGATTGCGAACTGGCAGGAATCACTCCCGTCACCGCCGATCAGCAAAAACAGCTGGAGAAATTCCTAAAGGAGGAAATGAATAAATTTTCCGACATTATCACCCCGACTTCGCTTGTAGAACATAAGATACGCCTGAAAGAGGGAGAAGAACCCCAGAAGCAGAGGTACTACCCCCGGAACCCCGCTATGCAAACGATTATTAACCGGGAGGTGGAGAAGATGCTGCAGGACGGTATCATCGAACAATCCGATAGCCCCTGGAGTTCTCCAGTTGTATTGGTGAAGAAGCCGACGGGGAAACATCGATTTTGTGTGGACCTGAGAGTGGTGAATAAAAAGTCCATTCCTGACGCATATCCAACACCATACATTCAAGCTATTCTAGACAAGCTGCGAGGGGCGAGATATATCTCGACGCTGGACTTGAAGCATGCCTACTGGCAGGTACCGTTGTCCCGGGAAAGCCGACCGATCACCGCCTTTACTGTGCCGGGAATGGGCCTGTATCAATTTAAGGTAATGCCCTATGGTCTCCATTCCGCCCCTGCAACATTTCAGCGCCTGTTAGATAAAATTATAGGTGCAGCGTTGGAACCCAGAGCGTTTGCTTACTTAGATGATATAATAATAGTAAGTCCCACGTTTGACGATCACCTACAAAGCCTACAGGAGGTGTTCGAAAGACTACGTGCAGCCGGACTCCAACTGCAACCGGAAAAGTGCGTCTTCTGTCAGCCTGAGCTGAAATACCTGGGGCATGTGGTCAACCAGGAGGGGATTCTGACCGACCCCGACAAAGTTGAAGGAATCGTGAAAATGGAACCGCCCAAGTCCGTGAAAGCAATCCGAAGATTCCTGGGAATGATGTCGTGGTACAGAAAATTTATTCCCCGATTTTCAGACACTGCTGCGCCATTAAACGGGCTTCTGAAAAAGAACATAAAGTTTAGATGGGCCGCGGAACAGGACGAAGCCTTTCGGAAGTTAAAAAGTGCTCTCATAAGTGCACCAGTCTTGACCTGCCCTGATTTTAAGGTTCCATTTATTTTACAGACCGATGCGAGTGACGTAGGACTAGGGGCAGTCCTAGTGCAGAAGCAGGACGGCCACGACAAGCCAATCGCCTACATATCTCGGTCCCTGACCGAGGCAGAAAGAAAATGGTCAACTACGCAGAAGGAACTGCTGGCTATCATTTGGGCAGTAACAAAATGGAAGCCGTACCTCGAAGGGTACCATTTCACTGTCGTATCCGATCATCACTGTTTGGAATGGCTGAATAGGATGAAGAACCCCACGGGAAAATTGGCCCGCTGGGCCCTGGAACTGCAACAATATTCCTTCGATGTAATATACCGGAAAGGCGCCCTGAACCAAGTTGCGGATGCTCTTTCGAGATCTCCAGGGATCCCGGAAGAGGTGGCAGTGATAGCCCGTGAAGAAGATTGTACCTGGCTTCGTAAACTCCGGAGGAAAATCACTGAATCTCCGGACAAATTTCCGGAGTACCGACTCCACAGGGGAAAAATCTTTAAATGTTTTCCAGATGTGTTTACAGAACACGCCGCCGAAGGACGTACCGACCGTTGGGTATGGTGTGTGCCAGAGCATCACCGTAAGGCAGTCCTTAGGGAATGCCATGATGAACCAGCTGCTGGACATTTGGGTGTCGCAAAGACATTCTACCGAGTATCTAAAAATTATCACTGGCCCGGGATGTACCGTGATATAAAGAAACACGTCCGAAAATGCCAAAACTGCCAGTGCTATAAGGTGCCTCAGCAGCAGCCCCTAGGAAAAATGAATTTTTCTAGGCCGACCGTCCCCTGGGATATAGTGAGTACCGACCTCATTGGACCGTTACCCCGCTCTAGGAAGGGGAATATGTTTTTAGTTGTTTTCCAGGACAGATTTTCGAAATGGATAGAGATCCAGGCGCTCAGGAAGGCCACCGCCCGAACCGTAATCCAGGCTTTCAAAGAGCGCATAGTCTACCGTTTCGGAACGCCCGCAATTTTAGTATCGGATAATGGAAAGCAATATTTAAACCGAATTTTTGAAGAAATGGCTGCCGCCTTTCAGATTCGGCATCAACTGACACCGCCGTACACACCCCAGGCCAACCCGGTAGAGAGAGCGAATAAAGTAATTGGGAAAATGCTCGCTCAATACACTCCGGACGACCAGAAGAAATGGGATGTGCATTTATCCGAATTCATGTTTGCAATGAATAGTTCGAAGCACGAATCAACTGGATTTACGCCGGCGTACTTAAACTTCGGGAGGGAGATGACCGCGCCGGGAATCCTCCGAAATCAAGATGTACCGGTGAACCTGGAGGACATCAAGGTAGGCAGATACCGAAGACACCTCCAGAAGTTACATGACATCTACAAGATGGTGCGGGTGAACCTAGCGAAGGCGTTCACTCACCAAAGTCATCATTACAATATTAGGAGGCGACCGTATCATCCAAGAGTTGGAGACGTGGTTTACAAGCGTACCCACGTGCTCTCGGATGCAGCCCGAGGATTCATGGCCAAGCTAGCACCTAAATATGCTGGACCGTTCGAAATAAGCCGAGTAATTTCTCCTGTTATAGTAGAGTTACGAGATCCAGCTGGAAGAGACGTGGGCCGAGTACACGTTAAAGACGTTAAACCGGAGACCGATACCAATATGTAAGTAAGTACCATTTTCTAATCCCAGCGCAGGTATTTCTGTTTTAGTATAAAAGGGAAACCGAAACCGTATTAAATTCAGTTCCATCGAAATAATCGACGATGAAAGTAAAAGCAGTGAAGAAGAATGTACCGCCGAAACCGCATGCACCTAGCCCAGGGATGGTGGCCCTGGAGGAAAAGTTCAGGGAACTTTTTGGGCCCCCTGGTTCCCCCGTGAGTCCGCTGAGGGAGTCCGACGAGAGGATGTTCGAGGAGATGTGGGCTCAGGTAGCCTCGCCATCAACGCCGAGGCCCATGGACTTCTCGCCAGTCCGGGTGATCAAAACCCCGGACATAAGCCGTCTACCACCTACCCCGACGGCTCCTGTGAGAAGGCTCTATGTATGCCAAGTACCGGACGAGATGAGACCAACCCCGGCAACCTCGGTGAGTAGCACGCCCGCCGCAGATCTTACTCCAATCCCAAATCTCTCCAATGAGAGCCTGCATATAGACCCGGTGCCGATCCACGCTCCAGTTATTCGGAAGAAAACGCACCGAGGCAAGAATAAGAGGGTGCGGATATTCTTGCGGGACGGTACCTTCGTGCGAATGAAAATCACAGCCGCCAGAAACATGGGTCTCGTGTAAATCGACCGTTCCGGCCGAACCCGAGGAATTTTAATCGAAGAAGCTATCCAGGAATGCACCCATCTTTTCCGAAGAGGGGATGATGTGTAACGATGCAAAAGAAAATGCAACAATTATTCAAACAAATGAATAATCATTTTCTCCGGTCGTTTGAAGCGAGGATGCCCCCTACTATATTTTGGGAAAATATGGTCGCACCGCGCGCCGAAGCCTCCTTCCATTCTCTCCTACCATTGGCCTGCCGATATAGACGGAACGCACCGTGGCTTCGAGAGAATTCAACATTCAGCACTTCTCTACGAGTGTTGGCCCGTAGTAGAAATTGTTCAAGGTACACTCCGAAGGCGTAAGCATTTATGAGATTAAATGTTTATTGTCGTACCGCCGATAGCACTGTTAAATACTTAATAGTTGCTAACCGAAACCGTCGAGAGTGTGTCGTCGTAATACCTAGAGTTTTACAAACCCGATTACTAATTTGGAGGTGGGCCTGAACATACGTGAAGGCACATTTTCCAATACTCCGTAAACGCAGGTAATCGATTAGAGCTCGTCGCAAGGCTTGCCTAATTGATTACAGACCTAAGTTGCAGGCGGTGAAATACTAGCCGCTCTTAGGGGATAAATACAGGGCAGAGTTCTTTGGCCTAATATATATCCTGCTATAACATGACGCAACACAATCATCATTTACACTGAAGCGAACTGTGCCAATCGAAAGACGGCATAATTCTCTTCTCCGCACATTCATTAGGGAAAGCTTGCGTCGAAAGGCTGCGAGAGTCTCTACCCGTTACATCACACCAAAACAACATTTACTCCCCGTGAATAACCACCAGGTAGTACGATTTACATACCTTCGTTGATTTTGGCTGGTGATTTTCCGAATGTGGGTGCCCGATCGGTAACCTACATCGCCAAGAGCGAAATAAGTTATCTATCCGTCGCACACTGAGTGTATACAGTGCTACCGAATCTGACCGCCAGATACCGCTGGCTGTCATTATTTTGATTAAATTTGTAAATAACTTTGTTGTACATTCGTTCAGGTTTTATTTGGAATTTTATGTAAATAGTTAAATTAATAGAGTGTGTTTAAGTTCATCGTGAGTATTATTTTTGTTTTGCAATAGTTCCAGAGAACCCTGTCTCTGACTAGAGTTCAGGGTATATTTATTAACGACCAGAAGTCCACCGACCGACCGACTGAAGCAACACCCTGTATGGTCACAAAAGGTGACGCAACGGGATAGGTCGTTGTAACATCTTGATCAAATTTATATGGGACCACATGAGAAGCACCAGCTTTCAAATAAAATCGGTTCACCTGGAAAAAAGTTCTGAGGTAACACACATTAAAAAAAATACAGTCGAATTGAATACCTCCTCCTTTTTTGAAGTCTGTTAAAAATATAATATACTTAATGAACCGTTCAAAATAATTTTATATCATGAGAATTCTGCAAGGTGTTTCTTCAGTATTCTCTCGAAACCACTGAGGGGTTTTTTAATCTCCATTCAGCTGGACATCTGTTATTGAGGGTAATTCAACTCTTGTCAAGGATTTTCTCTGCAATTTAATTCCTGTCGGGGTTTTGCCAGGGGAGTAGTTGTTGAAGCAAATCCGGGTCTAATTTTTACACGATAGGATAGTGGTTGAGCTCGATTGCATTTAAATAGTATAGTTTCTGTTGAGTAATATGTAGAAGTGGTACCGTTTTCAGTTTCTTATTTATGTGACTGCTGTCGGTACAGAAAAGTGTCAATCATTTTCACTGATAGTTATAGGAATCAAAATCAATTTGAGCCGATATTTTGCCCCCTTTGATAGGCAACAAAGAAGTCGTCTTTTAATCGATATTTATGTCAGAAGTGGCTTTGACTTATTTAACTTTGACTCGACGTTCCAATAATTTAAATAAGATTCGCACGCAGCTTATTAATCTTGTATTATGGAAATTCATTACTATATTTAGAATACTTTACAATTAATTATACAACGATAACTACCCTAAATAGCTAAAATTACTAGATCTAGAAAGATATATTCACAAAATGAAGGTAATGAAATGAAATAAACGATTTTTACGATTCCATTTATGTACATTAAAAAGGAATATAAAATTCTTAAAGTGGATTGTAGATATAAAATTCTAGAGTTATAAAAATGATACCTGCATCTTTCGAGTCTAAAGTAAAATGATGATTTCGAGCAGCCGGCTGTACAATAAAATAAAACGCCGCTTGGTTCTAGGATTAGTTAAATATCACAGCATTTGGGTCGTAAGGTCCAGTAAAAGGAGACCCTTCTACATTCCACGCTTTCTTCAGCTTCTCTTGCATGACGAGCTCTTCGCTCGTTGGCAAACCCATTCGTTTCCGTTCTTGATTCCAAGTTAATTCTTCTATTTTCGCTTGCGCTTCCTGCGAAAGCTCTTCAAAAGGTCTAGAACAGTCTATTTTTGCCAAGTCTAACTTCGGCTCCGATTGAATAAGGCAATCCCACCACATTTCCATCACCTTTTCTAAGTGTATATCCAATTTCTTTTTGTCTAAAGACCAAATAGCATCTTGATGTTTACACTTTTTGCATAATTCACCTTCGAGCAGCGGAGAATCAGAATTCTTCAGTTTAACCGAAATTTTACTCGGCAAGATCGAAATCACTAAATCACGTGTCGATATGTTCTCCGGAACTTTCACTATAATACCCACCTCCGTGATTGTCTGCGTCCACGAATAATTCCTATACACCGCACCATTGTAGCTCTCCGAACTTGTAAAGCCTTCGATACTTAAACTTTTCACACCTTTACTTATGTTTTCCGTAGTTGTAACTTCTGTTTCGTGTATCGCTTCGGGGACATCACGGCAAATATTCGCTCCGTCCATTTTCCATTTAAAGAAGGCATCCTTCACAATACCTTCTGCCAATCCCTGTGGCAAACCAACAGGAGAATTAGGATCGTCAGTTACAACGTAAAAGTCAGTCCTACAAAAACAATAACATTTATTAATCTTGACATTAATTATACGTCAATCATACCTTCTTTTCAAAAATCCGAAAATTACATCCAAAAACCTCGGAAGCACTTTGCATTCTTTTAAAATAGCGAACAATGTATCATCAAATGTTGTGTCACCCATTTTTCGCTCTCTTGCGGTCCGAAGTTCGATGTAAATATAAAAACAACTTCTGTTGTGGAAAAGTCCCTAGTTGTCGCTGCGTTGCCATGCTTATAGATGTTCATTTTTAACCGGAAAACCACGAAATTTAAATTGTATTTTATGCAACTTACGTGTTTTAGCAACCCGTGGACTTTGAGCGAGACTTATTATTTCGCCACAGAAAATACTGTTTCAAAGTTTTCATGTTGCCTAGCAGCTGTGACAGAAGTCTGAAAAAAATCCTGACAGTTGTCACTTTGGTGGTGACATCTGTCATTTGAGGTTAAAACAGTTATGCGAAGTGTCAAAATGTAGAGATCAGAGATGGAGTTGGGTCATCAAGCGCGAAGATTTAGATGTACCTGTAGTTATGCAACCAAACCTGCAGTTGAGGAACCTGCGCATTTAAGACTACTTTCACGCACTTCTTAGCGATGGAATGTAACAGGTTCTTCTTATTCTTCGTGCGGGTTTGCTAGTTTTGCTTCGAAAGTTCTTTGTAAGTGGCTCGTGGGTAACCCGGATTAAAATGACTAGTGTATGTGATTGAAAATAACTCGGTGTTTTCTTAGTTAGTTAATATTTTAGTGCGCTTTTTTTGTGTGTAGTGTTCAAAATTTTGCTTCAAGATGCCTTGCTCTGCTGTTACTCTGAGTTTAGCGACTATTACTTCGATTATTGCTGTTGCTTTGCTGACCATTGCTTTTGCGACAGACAACTGGCTTTATATAGAAGTGAAAAGGAATAATATAATGGTATGTTTCTCAAAAACGTCTGTAAAGTTAAAATTAAGTTACAAACAGGAGTCATAATTATTGTAATGTGGCAGCAACAGTTTTTCGGGTCAACTACCAGCAGGAACAGATTTTTATATTTGTAATAAATAACTGAAGAAACTGTTAGTTTTGTATTTATTTGTTGGATTGTCAGGTGACGAGCAGGTACGTTTTTTGTAATGAGAAACGTCCTTGGTACCTATATATACCGAAAATATAAATACCGGGCGGAAGCGTGAATTGCTGAAGATTTTGACATAAAATCCCGCAAGTAGGTTGTGGGAAAAACATACAAATAGTTTTCATTTTGACGTTTCTCAGATTTAAGGCGTTTCCTATTATGATTCCTATTATTATTATTTATTACAAGGTACATATTGTAATATTTGATGTCGTATACCCGTATACTAGTAAATTTTATAATTAACTTTCTGTAGTCGGTGAGCATTGGGTTTGTTGTATGATACTTTTTGCTGCGGGCGTAATACATTAGAGAATGCGCGGTTCGTGCTCTACTTTATATAGCAGACATCTAAAGAAACTTACAGAGAAAGAAAAATTACATTCTGCATCATCCTAAAATTTCGCATAATTGTAGGTTAAAGAATATATAATCGTGATTTTGCATATAGAGTTACCGATCAACCGGATTTCTCCGGGCATATTTGAGATTTTCGCCCAGTATTTCTTCCACCCTTTTCTACATCTTCCTTTGCATAGGTACACCCAAATCTGGGTCAGTTTACCCTATAAATACATTAAAATACAACATTGCTATTTATAATGAAGTAAGGATGGATCAGAATAATTTGTCTGTGTACTAGTTTGATTTATGGTCGAAATTTTTGAGGTCTAAACAATTTTTGTGACCGTTATTAAGCAAGACAGAAAAGGTTCATAAAGACATCGACATAAAGTAGGTATATCTGTATTCAGGCGACGATTGGCAACGGTATCTCTATAGTCATATAAGTACCGGAAGGAAATCCAATATAGTCTTCCAAGAATACACTTGAGGCAAGCATTAAAATGGACACCTGCGCTCTAAATTATATCAAATAAAATAACCACCGCTGAATATTACAGTTGAGGAAATAATCATAATTCCTTCTTGCAATGCGTTCATGGCCTCTGTGTCGTTCACAAACTTCCTTTTAAATTGCAAAAACATCTAACTTCCCTATAGACTTTATCGGCGAGCGTTTCATCTAAGTACATACTAAAAAAATTACAACGTTACGTTAAGCGAGAAACGTGAATTATTTATGAATATTATGAAAGTTTTTGCCGGTGCCCTACCAATCAATTACAAGATCATATGAGGTACTCTTGCAACTCAATAGCTTGTTTTAATTTAAATAAATGAACCTATTAAAAGAACCCCGCCTAGATAAATTCTTTAACTTGTAGAATTTAAGTTTTATAATTGCACATTTTTCAATCAAATAACCTGCATATTATGTGCTATTATTTTAATTTATTTATCATTTATGTTTATATACAAGTTGTGAGGTGACTTTCAAGGACGAACGCTCATGTTGCCTACCCAGTTCATATTGCAAAACGTTCAGACAAAAAACTCTTCTTAATTTGCATGCTGAATTAAAAGCGCATGCATATTGACAACATCAGTATCATCTAACACCTACAAAAGCAAAATAATCTTGTAATAACATAAGAATTTAGTTGTGAGAAGTCTGTGACAACAGTCCGCGAATAATCACACCATTTTGAAGTCATAAACTAACAAAAGATTTGTTACGTGATTCAGTAGTTATTTCTTAAGCGTAACCGTCGCCTGCGGGCCAATTGACATTTTTCCGAGTACTGCAAATATTTGAATCCGCGATTATTGTGTACCTACACATTTGCGATTGGAAATGCGATTTAGAAACTCTGTAATTTAGTTTTCAGGTACCTACTCTTTGTATATTGGTTGATATGGAGAATTATTATGCGGTTAATCGTGCGTTGTATAATAGTATATTATACACGAGTTTATAATGAATGCTATTATTACCGAAGATGAAGTTTACAACACGAGCGAGTGAAACGAGCAAGTTTTGTAATCATCCGAGGTAATAATAGCATCATTATAACGAGTTGTATGCTATACTTTGTCCACGACTATCAAAACAGATTCCCAGAAAGAATTTACCTTCATTTCCCTTCTCCAGTGTAAGAAAGATTCATACATTCGCTCTCAGGTATAATTTTCTTGGTTTTTTGGGCAATGAATCTAATGAGGAAAGTTCTGCAGCTTCTTTCATTGCTGGTGTTGTTAGAGAAACCTCGTTTTCACTCTCACTACTCATTATATCTTCTTTTTTAGAATATGCATTTCAAATTAAAAGCAAACCATGCTGATTTGACGTTTCAATTTTAACTGACACATCGCCATCGCGGCCTACTAAATAAATGTAAAAAAGGGTCAAAGCGATGTTCCTATTGGTGTAGTGAATAATATTCATTAATCACTGCAGTGATTAATGTATCTAATTATGATTGAAGAAACACAAGTATAAAGAGTATATTATAAGATAGTCGTGGACAAAGTAATTAAAATACAATTTATAGATTTATTTTCTCGAATAATTATACATGTGCTAAGTTCTATGTGCCCACATTCAAGGTTTTATCAGCCCTAGTAACACACTTCGGGTACCACCCGTATTTGACTTCTCCCCCTCAACGTCTTGAATATCTTACTCAACACATGTTTACTTCTTAAACCATTTAACTTAACACGGCGTATTATTTTTATGTTTCGATCCTCAAATAATGAATAAAAGATTTTACTGTAATATGCTACGGTTCTTAATGATAGATAATACGAAATTATTTTATACAATACGAGATTATTACCGTCTCCATTCATAGAATCCTGTTATATCTGCTATGTTTTATACATTACATTGCATGGTCAGCCTCACGACTAAGTTTTGTTATTAATAGTTAACCTATCAATTTACCTCAAAGTAGATCATCTTACACCCCCAACTATTTGCATGCAGTAGTCTAATCTTATTCAATTATATTCCTATTTCTCTAAACGAGATCAAGAGGAAAACAAACCGATTTGCACCATTATTAACTTATAATAAAGCGTTTTTTGTGTAGCTAATTAATTTGTTCGCATGGAGTACGCTCCATTTATCAACCGTATCTGAGCAAGCGTAAGTACCGAATTCACTGTGGTCACGTTTAGGATGCATTGAATGTCTTGGAAAGTCCAGCGCGTTAATCTATGAATTAAACGTACTGGCAAGGCAGATATAGATTTCTCTATCGATGAAAACGGTATCTTTGAAGCATGACTGCTTACTTTTATGTAGATACTGATCATTAGATTTGTTGAATATTTCAGCTTCAATTATTTAAATAAATGGGAAGTGAAATTGGTTTAGGTGTATTTTTTGCTTCAGATATTGCGTGACTTTATAGTAGAGTAGTCTACTTCCATTTGTTGATTAACGATGTTTGTCGATAAACATGATTTTTTGCGAACTTTTCAAAGATCTTTGGTCGCGAACGGGAAATGTTTAAAGATATCCACGAAGTGTCGATAAACATGTAAATAATGTTTAATTATACATACTTTCTTTAGAAGCGTGCTGCGATAAAATGTCGATAAACATGATGTTTCAACATCGATGTTTTTTAGAAATATGGCAAATAGTCTACGTTAGATCAAATGCAACGCAAACTAAAATATTTTACATAATAAGCACTGATTCAGCAAGTTGTTTTTAATTTGTACTTTTTGGAAAATAAAGCTACCTAAAGTAATTTAAAATTCGAATAGCAGTTAAGTTTTTGGCGTTGTTTTTAGTACGCTATACCTAATCTTCAATTAGTCCTGGATTCTAACAGTTTATTTAATAAGAATTAGTAAAAGCTATGTATTTACCTGAAATACTTCCATAATTACAGGCTTACTTTTTGTATACCTGGACAGCGGTTCGTGTTCTGTGCGCATGTTGAAATCTCCGTATAAGATCAGGTTACTTGCCATTCGTATTATTTTCCTGTGAAAAATGCATTGGGGTATTAAGTGTTTAGCACGTTTAACAGCTGTTGGTACCTGTTATAGTACCTGCATACCTTCCTTTTGAAGTATGTTTACCGGAACATATTGTGTTGAATAACCTGCGTGACTCAGCGCTCTTAAATTGCCCTTATACCCACAGACGAAATTATAAAGCTGGAGATAACAAAACCGAGATATATTTGAACTATAAACCAGTTTAACAATATAAAAATGTGCGTATAGATACAATTTTATTTCTTTTTTCTTTTAACACATGGGCGGAAGTCATGGAATTCTTGTTGAAAGCTCCCGAGTGTGTAATTGATGTCAGCGTATACACCAGACGATTTCACAGACAGGAAAGTTGTCAGCAGAAACTGAACAGGTGGTTTTTGCGTGTAAATGTTTACTCAAAATATCTTGGGTGCATTACTTGGTATTTTTTAACTTTGAAACATTTCTAATCTCTGCAAATCAACTTTCTAAACCGAGTTTAGTCTATTATATATGTAACTCTGGCTTTTTTGTTTGTTTTCAGAGCTACTTAAGTAAACACACCGATGTACAAAGTCAAGCTTTGTTAGACAACGTTAATTCTAAATATTTCTACTACACGAGGACGAAAGGTCTGTTCAGGGTGTGTTACCCCAAGGAAAGACCACCCACAGGTATGTTTAAAGGTTCTTTTTGTCTTACAGGGGATAATTTGCTTTTAATAGAACTATTCAAGTTGCAAAAGCGAAAGAAAATGATAAATCGCTTTTCCACTGAACAATTGTAAGAATTCTACAATCAGCTCATTTAATGAGACAGTTTATTTCTTTTTACAGAACTTAAGATTTAATCACTTCTACCTAATTGGACAAAGTAAGATACAATTGGTTAGAAAAAGGATAATAACGAAATCGGTTTCACAAAGAATTTCAATTAAGTTTGTTACAACTGTTTGGTTTTAAATACTTGGTTTATGTATTGCTTCATTGGTATAAATACAAAAAGAGCTGTGAGAAATTGTTATTACTGGGAGAGGAAGTTCTGCCTCTTGTGTACCCAGTGTTTCTTTAATGATCTAAAAAAATGCAAATTCCTTTGATATTATAAATAAAAAGGCAACTTTTATTTCAGTGAAGACTTATTTGAGTCCGGTGGAGACCCATTGCAACAACATCAACTACTACATTCCCGACGAAAATAACGAAACTAGAGACTTCACCGAAGATGCTTGGACGAGATTGCGTAAGTTTGTTTTAATTTATTTCTATGTGCATCAGGTACAAAACAATTTCCTAGCGTTCACAATTTGCATGCTCAACGAGTTAGAAAATGCAACCGGTAGGTATGTCATTATGTAATTCTTCCGATTATTGCGTGTATCAGAAATGTAGGTATAATATGAAGTGTTGGAAAGTATTTTAATAATCGATCTCGTTGTTCACGTAAAGAATTTGTTAGTACAATTAGTTTTCCCTGTTGGGTCGAAAGTTTTTTTCTTAATTTTTTTCCTGTTTATCGGACTATGTGAGCTGTCATTTCTCAGGTTTCTTATTGAGTGTGTATATTCGTGAATTACCTATATATTCAGGTATTCGATTTTATTCTCGGATCTCAGGCATCACCTTTAACTACAAACGATTCTCGGCTGTTTCATTTTTCATAGTCCGTGTATTAAATCAATTTGTCCTATTTTCGTTGTGATTTGGGGTTTAAGTTGAATTTTAGTATTGAAAATACTTCTGGGCGCGTGTATACGGGACTCATCTTAAGAAAAATATATCGACAGGCGACAGATTCTGTCGTAGTGCAGCGATATTCAGCAAATACTAAAATTTTAACTTTGAGTGATCCCAAAGTATAACCAGATGAAACTCTCACAGATGATTCTACAAGTCTTTTGGCACCTAAAAATGGCAATTACGACTTTTTTGGGTGGTAGCGAAAAAAAGGGGTGAAAAAGCAGTAAATCTATCCCACCGTGCGCCGGGAGACTCTCGGGCATCTTGCGCGAAAATTACAAGTCGTAGAACTTTGAGTTTTTTTTTAATTGTTGAAGAAATATTGACGTTTTTAATGGTTTGTGTAAATACAAGAAACCAAACTACACCGTATCTAAAATATGTCGCCACATCGGTAACAATACGTTCCTCTTTGAACCTGGATAACTTTTTTTTCACGATATAGATTTTGTTTTTTCTTACATAGAAAGCTTCCTTATGGTATAATGAAGTTATGATTTCGAATAATGTATGGTCGCGTTTCAAAAATAAGTCCGCTATAACACTTTCAATGCGCCGATGTCAAAAATTCACTTTCGGTGCACGGGACGAGCCGTGCGAGTGAAAAGGATAGACTATGGGGAATAGCCGAGCACCAGAAGGAGACAGAACGCGGCCAAGTTACTCCGCAAAAGAACAGCGTTGTAATGCCACCTTTAAAATCTTCTTTTAATGCATTTTCAAAACTCTCTTTCTGTAATAGCCACGAAATAAATGCTAGTAAATGAGGTAGGTACTTGTTTGGCGAAACTTTTGCTGTTTATATCATCTGGGGAAGGATAATTTTTATTGAGTATTGCAAAATTTTCCATATATTTTCTCTGTGAAGAATTTACAAATCTGATAATGTATCACCCGTTGTTTCCAGATTAAAATCAGACGACTCGTCTGTTGAGCTTGCGTCCTCATTTACATGCTTGATTTTTTTTGTCAAAAGTTCTTTGCCAGAACACAACAAATCACCTGACCTGACCTGGTCTACGAATAAATTGAATAGAGCCTTTAAATCTTTTCGACAATTTCATTTTCAGTTTCGCGGATTTTATTGGGGATCTTTCTGCATTACGTAACATAGAATTATATTTTTGTGTTACTGCAGGTACTTAATGGCAGCTTTTCTTTATTATCTAAGATGTGTTCTCGAATCCAAAAAGAAAATGTTGAAAACAAGCGATCGGAACTTTTTGTATTTCTGTCAGTTTTATTTTTGTGGGAATTTATATTTCTGGTTGATATGTACTCTGCGTAGCACAATTTGTGGTATTTTGCATCGTATGCAAATAAGTCTTCATACAAAATCAGTCTAGAGATAATACGATTGTCATTTCTATCTCTCTTGCAGCATTTTTATGCGAGTTGAATTATCCGTGCCTATAGTAACAAGGACAAACAATACATAATTAACCAAATAAAACATTTAGTACTACGATACCAGTTTGAATTGAAGTAAGTGATTTCCTTTTTCTTTTGCCAGATCCTCCACAAATTAAGGCAGTGGATAGTAGTCCGCAAGTTACGGAATCCCATCAAGTGTACTACAGTTCCGCAAGTTATGCGTTATACTTTCGTACAAGTACTTCGTTAGTTCAATCCCCACCCAGCAGCGTTTGTGGGTAGGTAGGTTATCGTAGAGAGCTAGTGGTTTGTTACTCTCGGGCCGGGTAGGATCGGCTCCCGTAAACGTTATTTTTTTTCTCACGTTTCCACATTATCTTTTTCGCATAAAATGCGTGTATCTGGTGCGAGGACAAGTAAAGGGTCTGTCTAAAATGCGTTGTTACACAATATTTAACACCTGTTCGCATGCCCACAACTTGCGGAACCGTAATGACAAATGATAGTGATCCGTAACTTGCGGACTACTATCCACGGCCACAAATTAAACACATCATGGTTCTAACGTTAAATTGATCCTGTCTTCTAGATATTTAAAAGCGTATTGCTATTAGAGGCCGCAGAACCATTGTTGTGTGAGGGTTCACGATTTTTAGTATTGAAAATACTTCTGGGCTCGTGTATATGGAACTCATCTTACGAAAAATGTATCGACACGCGACAGATTCTGTTGGCGGCGCGCGCAGTCGAGACCGCTAATAAATTGGATGGAGGCGGCTACCGGCTAGCCAGATCGCCAGATGTAAACTAAGATACGGCGAGGGCGAGTACCGTTTAAGACGGATATCGCGTTGCAATAAAAGTCCAAACTGTACAAAACGGGTGCGTTAATATTTTGTTACGTATTGCGTCAGTTTGACTATGTGCCTTGTGCTTGTCACAAATCATTTATTTTATTGTATCAATAATATACCAACTTGAAACGGCACAGATCACTTTTGTTGGACTTCTTAGAAACCGAGCAGTTGTGTCGGTATTTTCAATACGCCTATGATACTTGCGTAAGATGCGAGGTCTGTGAATTTTTCTTTTAAAAATGCCCAAACAAAAAAGTCTAATATACTCAGATCCGGTGATCTTGCAGGCCACAATGATTTTCTAAATAATTTCTAACTATTTCAGAATAATCCTACACTGCTTATGTGAGTTTCATCTGTCCAAATGACAGACCGCCCAAATTCTGTATTTTCTTGAATTTTATTTAAGTACCACCTACAAAAGTTAAGCCTTCTTTCTTGATTTTTTGAACTTTTGTTTTGGAAACACCAAATTGTGATTCGATTTCGCGACAAGAAATTTTTGGTGTCGCCTCAACCAACGATAAAACATTTGTTTCTTCCTCTTCCCTATTTTCTTTATTATAAATTTTGTTTCTAGGTTTATTGAATGACCCATAGTGAATTAAATTTGATTTCAATCTCGAAAACATCATTTTGCTTGGTTGTCTTCTTTCTGGGTATCTAAATTTAATAAATTGATGGATAGGTATTATATGTACTGGAAATGGGTATCTTGGAATATAGATCCATTGATTCATTTACATTCTCAAGACATTCATTGAAAACAGCAATTGTGTCGTATATATTGTTACATATTTGTTTAAATAAAAGTTTTCTGTACTTCAACTTTGTCTTTTGTCACTAAGCTGGTGTCGCATCGTTCATTTTCTACACCTATAAAGAAAGTTGTAAAGTCCACTCTCTCAGACATTAAAAATTACCACAACAAATGAAAACAATGACAGAAATGAGGCTGTGGTATACATTTATGATATAGTTGGTATACTCAGTCAGTATGCTCTGTCTAGAAGAATGTATAGCTGTTACTTATCTGAAAAATTGCAATTAGACACATAAAGTAAATGAAAGTTATAAACTCTTTGCGAATATAATTAATTCATTAGAATATACCGTGTGACAAACTTCCATGTGTACATGGGGAAATAACATGGGCAATTACATTTTTGGGGATTCCTGCTCCCCATGTGTAGTTACAGTGGTGGTAAAGGTAGCAATCGAAAGATTATTTTTTTCTGCGTATGAGGATATCAAAAACTCTACAACTTTCCAATTTATTAAAGCATTAAAAGCAAAAATTAATTAATAATTTTCTAACTAAAACACATAAATTTATCAGATTATCCATGACAACTTAATTTATTCTAATGACGGACGTCTTTGATTTTTATGGATTTTCTGAACTGTCAACATTTAAAAATGAACAAAAATATTTATTCAGTTCAAGAAAAGGTTTTCATTGTGAAAATATTTTACGGCGGCAATAGTTTGCGCGTAGTCCGTGCCTTATTTTCTGTAAAATTCAATAACGGTCCTATTCCTTCGGTATAACAACAAATAATTTAGTGAGAAATTTGAAGGCTGGGAATCTTTCATCGAAAGAAGTTAATTTTTACTAATACATAAACTTGTTTTTTTATTTAGATAATTCTCATTCACATTATTATTGTCATTACCTATAGTTGACAATTAATTGATTACTGGTGTGGATGTTTCGTTGGTGAATGCTGGTCCATAGTTTAGGGTAAATTGTAGGTGTCGTCTAACCTATTAAAAAGTTTTTGGGAAAATGTTAAAGCAGTAAAATGAAATAATAGAAATTAAATTACTTTAATTTTACTGAAATTATGAAAAATTTAACAAGCGGCAACATTTGTTTATTTTGCTCTAATGAATTTTGTAATCTGGTAATTTAATACTTATTTATTTCATATCTAGGTAAGGACAAAAACTTATTAATATACAAGGAAATTAAAGTGACATAAAAAAAGAAAAATAACTATAACAAATATTCAAATAAACCCCCATTCTGTATCGGACAGTATCCCAGCCTATTGTAGAAAGAATTTCTCACATTCGCAAGTTGCCGATCGTTTATTAAGTTGCATTCCGCAAAAATAGCATCCCTTAAAGAATCAATATTTGGGTGACGAGTTTTATAAATCTTATTTTTTAAATGACCCCACAAGAAAAAGTCACACGGTGCCAAATCGGGAGATCTAGCTGGCCAGTTTATAGCACCACCTCGACCAATCCAGCTCTCTGGAAATATTTCATTTAATAATTCCCTCACTTGTGCTCCAAAATGTGCTGGGCATCCGTCATGCTGAAACCAGACCTCCCGATTCGCATGTGCAACTTCTTCTAATGCAGGGCCAATATGGTTAATTAAAAGATCTAAATAAGCTTCTGAATTTAAATTTCCCTGTATTTCAAATGGTCCTATAATGCGATTATTAAAAATGCCTGCCCAAATATTGATTTTTTGAGGGTATTGCGTTGTAGTGGCTAGATTTATTCTGGGATTTTCCTGGGCCCAATGCCTAACGTTTTGTAAATTTGGCTCTTGATTTAAAGTGAATACACTCATCGGTAAAACAAATTGATGAGAGGAAGCTGCGATCCCGATTAGCCCGTTCTTGCATTTCTTCACAGAAAGTTTGCCTTGATTCTTCGTCAAAAGGAAGCAACTCTTGGTGACATTGGAATTTAAAGGGATGATATTTGTTTTTTTTTTAATATGTTACAGACAGTTTCTCTTGTAACATTACATTCTAGGGCAATAGACCTTAAACTAGATGTTAGACTAGCAGTTATCAGGCCTATTACCATTTCCTCTACCTCAACGAATAAAAAAATAAATGATAAGATTAATTTTAGATTTGTGTCACTCCACGTTATCACTTGTTAAATTTCTCATAATCCCAGTAAAATTTAAGTTAGCAAACAATAAGGAATTAGCAACTAGGTAATAATAATAAGCAAATCAGAATTATCTAAATAAAAACCAAATAAATTTATTAGTAAAAATTACCTTCTTTCAATGAAAGATTCCCAGTATCTTCAAATTTCTTAACTAAATTTTTATTGTTGTTACCAAAGGAATAGGACTACCCGCAGACTATTGCCGCCGTAAAATGTTTTCACAATGAAAACCTTTTCTTCAACTGAATAAATATTTTTGTTCATTTTGAAACCCAAATTTTAAATTGTCGATAAATAATGTTGACAGTTCAAACGAATTAGAAATTAGAATCAAGGGAGTCTTTGATTAGAATAAATTAAATTGTCATAGGTAATCTGTGATGAATATCCGTGTTTTAATTTGAAAATTATTAGTGTAATTTTTGCTTTTAATGCTTTAATAAATTGGAAAATTGCAGAGTTTTTGATATCCTCATACGCAGAAAAAAATAGTCTTTCGATTGCTACCTTTACCCCAAAAATGTAATTGCCCATGTTATTTCCCCATGTACACATGGAAGTTTGTCACACGGTATATTTACTTAGGCTATTATAATTGATTGAGTTTAATATGACTCCACGGAATGGGGTCGCAATTTTTGATCTCCAATGCAACAGAAATGTAACTTATTCATGAACACTGAAAATACAACGATTACCATCGCTACCATGGCTTAGAAAGTTTGTTGCGGAAATTCTCCAAATAAAAATTCGAAAATCCGTTAGGTTGGTAATTGAGACAGTTGTGTTTACATACTATGACCATTAGTGCAACGGTCATACCGAGAAATTGTTATAAATGGCCAAGAAATGCCCCAACTATAGCACAGAACATTTCCTGGAGAGCAAAAGTTGTAACGTTTAGTCGCATAAATATTTTTTTCAACTGCAACACGATTTTGTTAAATGCATCTTTGCCGATATGAATATAGGCACATTTTCATTGTCAGATTTATTTTCAGATATGGGACGTTCAATGATAGCGCTGTTCATCATAGCGTTCGTGGCTGTATTTTCCGCGTTCTGCACGGGGGTGGCGGGCTGTTGGAGAAGATCACCGGGTAACATTACCGCCACAGCAATTTTAATGTTACTGGCATGTAAGTTCTTTCAATATAACAACTTCTTAAACAAACACATGCCCATGTAAAAGCGAAAAAGGTCGTCCCACATCAGACTACTGTTCTCAATTAGTTAGGGATGTAGGATGTTCTACTTCCAAAATCAAAAATCATTCAAAACCATTTTAAATCTCTTACAAATATTTTCCAATCTTCTTAAATGTTTTTAAATCTTAAAAATCGGTTTCTCGATTTTAACAGAAAGTTACTTCTTTCGCAAAGCTTTCTGTACGTATCATATTTAGTAATTTACGCTAATATTGTGATCCTGTTTCATGGGTTGGTTCTTTAAGGCATTTAAAGTATGCGTTATATGCACGATGGAGGTCGTCACTACTTTACATTTGCCATTCGGACCGCGGCAGCCGGCGTCAAGGTCAGCGACCTGGTGTGACACCACCTACTTTTCTTCTGTTGGTATCTATATACCACGATTGGTCCCATGTACCTATACGTGTGAAAAATTGAATTATTGTTGACATAAACGATGTAGAAAAAAGAACGCGCGAGCTGTTTTCGGACGCCGTTTTGTGGGCCAAGCGGACTAATTAGACATTATAATTAGTGGCACCCAGATACATTAACTGGTTATTTTCTTTTTTGGATGCATCAGAAAAATGAATGAATCTCAGATTGTTTGTGGAAAATGAATTTGACCACAGGAAGGTTTGAAAATACGATTGTAAACGATGCTACTTTAAGGAGTCACTGGTTGGGGTAGTTTTCAATACCAAAAAATATATTTAACGTACTCTGCAAAGTTATTTGGTTCTGTCTGAAAAACAACGTGTTATTTTTAGGTTTGCTAAGTGCAGGTGCGATGGGATTGTGGCACGGAGTAGAATATTATGAAAAAGAAAAGGTTGTAGGGGAGGAATTCTACCAGCAATGGAGTAATGTAAGTTAAAGCCAAATATAAATTTGTCACAATTTAACGGCGCATCTACATTTTTGCGTTACGTAATTAAAATTTGTATACCCACAAATGTTACGTAAGCCCATAAAACGGCAGGTTTGTGATGGGCAATTCGAGATTTTATATGTTACGAAAGAAATGTAGGCAAGCTTTGGCAAATTGGAATATGTACTTGTTATTGTCGTCGTTTTTCGAAGGAAGTACCTACGTGCAATTCAGATTTGAGTGAAAATTACGGGTGTGTTAATTTTGAAATGGGGAAAACCCAAAACAATTTCCGTAACTCGAGACTCCATTCCTTCAAAATTAAATCCGGAGCCTGCGATCAGTTTGAAGCGCATTATTTAAATGTACAGGGTGTCCTATTTTCGTTGTGATTTGGGAGTTTCTCATAGAAGCAGCAGAGATAGAGCCTTGGGGTTTTCGCGAACCTGAGCTACTTTCTTGAGTGTAATAGAAAGCTGAAACCAGAATTTGGATATCGTTTTTAATTTTCGAGAAAAAATGATTTTTATCGATTTTCAAAAATTATCTACAATTCTTTTTGTACTAAGCAGACTAAAACTGTTAAGATTGATTCCTATAGAACTTTTCCAAGGAATTCTGCGGCGTACGTAGTTTTTTTTCTAGGGAGCGTATTTTTTGAGGTATGACATAAAGTTGAATTTTTTAAATGGAAACCACAGCAGGCTTTGGTCAAGTTCGAAAGATCTCTTTTTAAGCTATCAAAATATACCTATATACCTACTTATATTGTTATTTCAAAAAATGGCAAAGATTTTGGTACTTTTTACCTTTATAAAATATAAGATAGGTAGGTACATCCAAGATACCTGTGATTTTATGTTAGCAACTTTTAATAACAACTAAAATAGAAGCAACAAAAACAGAAAAAACAGCAAAACGAACAAAACAAACAAAAACAAGAAAAACAACAAACAACAAAATTATAGGAACTGCTCAAATTGATCGCCATGATAATCTACATCTTTTAGTTAATAGATTGATGGCTTTAATTAAAAAAATAGGATGGGTTTGCAAATATCGGAAAGCTGCATGTGTTGCCTCTGCTAACTCGGATTGATTGTTGTATCTTCGTATGTATATTTTTTCTTTTAAAACTGCCCAAACAAGAAAGTCTAATATACTCAGATCCGGTGATCTTGCAGGCCACAATATAGGCCCATTTGCACCGAACCATCTACCCGGAAAATGATTTTCTAAATAATTTCTAATTATTGCAGAATTGTATGGGACGCCGTTTGGGTCTTTAATCGTCTATTTAAGGATATGTTACAGATGTCTGTAAATCGGGAATTATGGATATCCCACAGATATTTTTAAATATTTAAAATATCTCACAGATATTTTTAAATCATTTTGGATATCAAACAGTGAACAATGATTATTTTTATCTGCGAGATATCTTTAAATATTTAAAAATATCTCACAGATATTTTTAATTCTATAATTACGGATATCTACTAAGCATTTTGATATCCAAAATTGTGGCGTCACCTATAAGGCGAAAGATGTAATTATTATTTTCTTTTGGGCTGGTGTAAATCGGTCGCGCGGCTCCACAGTGTTGCCAACCCTACCGAAATTTCGGTAGATCTACCGATTTTATATGTTATCTACCGATCTACCGAAATGATACATAATTCTACCGAAATTTCATTTTTTAATTATGCAATAGAGTCCATTAGTGTAACGGCAAAATCAGAGCGCGAAATTTAAAACGCTATCGGCTGTCCTAAGAGAAAAGTAGGATACAATTTTTCAATGCATTTTAAATGGAGCTTAGATGACCTTGCACTTCACATTCTATTTTTACCTTTCATCCTGATTTCTTAACATTAAATCAATATATGACGATTACTATGAAGCTTTTTCGGTGTTTGTCTTGTAAAAGCATTTATTTATGCAGTCATTTTGTTTAAAACCAAAATGCAACAAACTACTGCAATTTACGGCGCTAGAACCGGCGCAATAGATGGTTTAAATCGTCCATAGAAGTCCTTAATAACACTAATTTTTAACACTTTCTTTTCCATTTTACACTTTTTAAATATAAATAAATTCTTAAACCCCCTATTAAATAAAGATTAAACAATAAATTAGCCGGAGAAATAAACAACTTAACCTCAAACCCTGTGCATCAAACGTCAAAATAATAACGATCTGGTCTAAACAAGACTTAAGTTATTTTATTATATGTACTGTACTCATCCGTTTTAAAATATTTCTGAAATTAAGTTGTATTTTAAGTTGTTTTTGAAAATGTAACAGCTGGAAAGAGCAGTCTATTTGTCACTTGCAGAATCCCTGTGAACAGTAAACCGTTGTTAATATTGAAGTGGCGTGTAAATACTGTGAAAATATTGTGAAAATCCCTAATGAATATGTGTCCAAAAATGGCTACAAAAATAGATACAGGATGTTGAAATTTCTTACAAAAATGTAATATCTGCTTGTATCGTTACCTACTATTTTCAGCTGTTTTGTGCTATTCTCGAGTTGAACAGCTGCCGACTAGTACACCCGCTCAAACAACTACACCTCGAGCAAATACTCCGCCAGGCATTGAATTACAGAACGGGCCTACGTCGGCAGAATGTACATTAGGGTGCACACAAGAGGCCTACCCCAGCAAAGCTGGCCTTGAAAGCCTCCATACGTGCCCCATCGTACCACAGTGAACCAGGTTCACTATTCAAGCTAGAAGCCTACATGGTGTGAATGTGCACAGCAATCCGCAGACCGGTTTCGTCCTATTGGGACTCTTCAGTACGGCGCCGCTATGCACAAACACACCCTGCCCAACGATCTCCCTATAAATAACTGCGATAGTCATCCATAAGGGAGAGCCAAAATCACGCCATCTAGAACGTAAATTGTTGAACAGCTGCCGACTAGTACACCCGCTCAAACAACTACACCTCGAGCAAATACTCCGCCAGGCATTGAATTACAGAACGGGCCTACGTCGGCAGAATGTACATTAGGGTGCACACAAGAGGCCTACCCCAGCAAAGCTGGCCTTGAAAGCCTCCATACGTGCCCCATCGTACCACAGTGAACCAGGTTCACTATTCAAGCTAGAAGCCTGCATGGTGTGAATGTGCACAGCAATCCGCAGACCGGTTTCGTCCTATTGGGACTCTTCAGTACGGCGCCGCTATGCACAAACACACCCTGCCCAACGATCTCCCTATAAATAACTGCGATAGTCATCCATAAGGGAGAGCCAAAATCACGCCATCTAGAACGTAAATTGTTGAACAGCTGCCGACTAGTACACCCGCTCAAACAACTACACCTCGAGCAAATACTCCGCCAGGCATTGAATTACAGAACGGGCCTACGTCGGCAGAATGTACATTAGGGTGCACACAAGAGGCCTACCCCAGCAAAGCTGGCCTTGAAAGCCTCCATACGTGCCCCATCGTACCACAGTGAACCAGGTTCACTATTCAAGCTAGAAGCCTGCATGGTGTGAATGTGCACAGCAATCCGCAGACCGGTTTCGTCCTTTTGGGACTCTTCAGTACGGCGCCGCTATGCACAAACACACCCTGCCCAACGATCTCCCTATAAATAACTGCGAGTATTTGCTCGAGGTGTAGTTGTTTGAGCGGGTGTACTAGTCGGCAGCTGTTCAACAATTTACGTTCTAGATGGCGTGATTTTGGCTCTCCCTTATGGATGACTATCGCAGTTATTTATAGGGAGATCGTTGGGCAGGGTGTGTTTGTGCATAGCGGCGCCGTACTGAAGAGTCCCAATAGGACGAAACCGGTCTGCGGATTGCTGTGCACATTCACACCATGCAGGCTTCTAGCTTGAATAGTGAACCTGGTTCACTGTGGTACGATGGGGCACGTATGGAGGCTTTCAAGGCCAGCTTTGCTGGGGTAGGCCTCTTGTGTGCACCCTAATGTACATTCTGCCGACGTAGGCCCGTTCTGTAATTCAATGCCTGGCGGAGTATTTGCTCGAGGTGTAGTTGTTTGAGCGGGTGTACTAGTCGGCAGCTGTTCAACAATTTACGTTCTAGATGGCGTGATTTTGGCTCTCCCTTATGGATGACTATCGCAGTTATTTATAGGGAGATCGTTGGGCAGGGTGTGTTTGTGCATAGCGGCGCCGTACTGAAGAGTCCCAATAGGACGAAACCGGTCTGCGGATTGCTGTGCACATTCACACCATGCAGGCTTCTAGCTATTCTCGAGTATTTACACGCCAATTCGATATTTACAACACTTTACTATTAGAAAGAATGGATTGACAATTTCGTTTTTAAAATCTCGGACTAATGCACCGTGTTACACAAAATTATTTCTCTCTGAAACTATGCCTCGAACGCAAAAAACAAAAGAGAGATTTTTTCTTGTAAATAAAACAAAGATTCTAATATTTTGCAACATATCTATGTAAGTCAGTAGCGTAACATAGTTTCGGTAATAAATGTGGTCTCCCCACCTCGTAGTGACGCCACTGGTGAGAGTACAAAACTCAAAATTTATAAATTAGTAAATAACTTCAAGGAATTATTATGCCCAAAATTCCAAATGATTAGGTCCGGTAGTTTTCCAGATATTAAAAAAATAAGATTTTTGAAAGAAATTTCAACACCTTGTATCTCGCTTAGCCGGCATTTTTGGACATACGTTGATTAAGGTTTTTCGCATTATTTTTAAGTATTCTATCTACCCTAGAAGTTTGTTACACTCATTATAGATCACCCTGTATTGCATTATACTCCGATCATCTGTTTACCCTACAAAATTTGCATTCCTCTAAAACGTTGAAGATTCACTTCTATCGCGAGTGGCGACCACGCATCCAGTTTTTTTAATCATGTTTTTCCTTGCCCTCAGCGTTCAGGTTATTGCCAATAAGTGGTGCGAATAATATTGAAATATTAATAACGGTCAACGGCAAAACCAGCGCCGGCAACGAAAAGTAAATTTGCTGGCTGCCGGCGGCGACAACGCAGGCACTTCCGGGGATAAATATCCCAGAAAGTACCAACGTTGCCAAGCGTTTCCAATGTGTAAATATCCATCAAGTAGCTCATACAAGAGCCTACCTTGCATCGGCACCTTGGTTAATGGGATACACATGAAGTTAGCGGTTCAGGTAGCTTGGGGTGCAAACCCGCTGGGGATGACTTTTTTAGTCATATTTTTCCTTGCCCTCCAGGAAAAAAAATGCTTGCCGTCTGTAATTTTCAAGCTTATAGTTTCTTAGGGCAAGGGAAAGGTATTTTTTCCCTTGCCCTACAAATGAAAACGACGTAATGCAACGTTGCACATTGGAATTGGAGAAGCTTGACAACGTTGGTATTTCCTACGATATTTAGCACTGATTTTATAATATTATAAAATCACTGATAATTTAGCCGTCCTCTTTATCCTCGGTAAGAAAGGTCAGTTATTGCCGAACACGAACACAAAAGTTTCACCAATCAGAGTGCTACCGAGACACAAGTCCTGGGGAAACAGAAAACTCGACCGCGCGCAGACTGGAGATTTAAAGCGGGAGAGCGCGTAAGTCAGATTTACACTAGACCATAAATACAACTAAGCTTACTTCCTGGAAATTAGAGGGCCCTGCAATTTTGGATATCAAAACTGGCAAGTGATATTCATAAATAATTAATTCTATCTTACAGATAATTCTAAATATTTAAAAATTACCGCCCCATATCTAAAATTGTTGATTTAAAAATATCTGTCGGATAAAAATAATTGTTTGTGGATATCTCACTGATAGCATTAAATATTTGAAAATATCTGTGGGATAACCTGAAACCAATACTATTTTTGCTCACTTTGGATTCGTATGTAATTCTTTAAGCAATACTTACGTGCTAAAGTCAAAACTAAGCAAAAATTGTTTTGATTTAAAAATATGCTATAGATATTTTCAAATATTTAAAACTATGAGTGAGATATAAATAAATAAATATTTATATCTCGCTGATATTTTTAAATAATGAATTATGGATATCTCCGAGATATTTATGTCGATTTAACAATATCTGGTAGATAGAAATAATTATTTATGGATATTACTTGCATGGTTTGATATAAAAAAATGTAGCCTTCCACTTGCTACTCTAAATTGGATAACAATTACAACATGTAAAGGATGGTGTAATCGAATTATTGAATCTTTCGCCTTCTAGGTGGCGCCACAATTTTGGATATCAAAATGCTTAGTAGATATCCGTAATTATAGAATTAAAAATATCTGAAATATTTTTAAATATTTAAAGATATCTCGCAGATAAAAATAATCATTGTTCACTGTTTGATATCCAAAATGATTTAAAAATATCTGTGAGATATTTTTAAATATTTAAAAATATCTGTGGGATATCCATAATTCCCGATTTAAAAACATCTGTAGGATCAGGGTTGGGCGTAATTGCAATACTTGTAATGGCATTACGTAATGTCATTACATTTTTTGCCAAATTGTATTATTTAATGAATAATGTAATTACTTTTTTATGCTCATAATGTGAAATGTAATGGGATTACAATTTACGTGTAAACACATTACACATTACTTACATAGTTCGCTAGTCACTGAGTAGAGCATAAGTAGTGATTTTGTTTCGTGTTTCCATTGCGTTGGTGGGTTGGCATTCTTGGTTCACCAAGATTTTCATTATATCCGGGCTTAACGCTTACTGTTCTGAGTTCCGTGTCCGTGGCTTCAACCACAACAGAACTCCTGTGCTGAAGAGTTACCTCTTGTTCGTTATTCTTACATATTTAGCATTTTTTAAATGAATGTGTTGTTTTCTTTAGGAATAGACCCGTTATTTCCTCAAATTTGTAATTTTTAATGACAATGCAATCAAGTAATTTGTAATTTAATGCAAATACAATATTCTGAGAAAATAATTGTAATGTGTAATGTGTAATTTTAACCATTTTTGAACCTGTAATGTGTAATTTAATGGCATTACTTTTTTTGTGTAATGTGCCCAACCCTGTGTAGGATATCCTTAAATGGACGATTAAAGACCCAAACGGCGTCCCATAGAATTGTGTGCAGGGGCACCCAAATTCTGAATTTTCTTGAATTTTATTTAGGTAAGTACCACCTACAAAAATTAAGCCTTCTTTTGCTAATGTATGTCAACAGATAATTATTCAGTTGTTAACATAAAATCACAGGTATCTTGGATGTACCTACCCATCTTATATTTTCTAATAAAACTTAAAAAGTACCAAAATTATTTAAATGGCAGGCTCTGACGTATCAGTCCGGAAAGTTAAGTAGGGATTTTGACAAGCGCAAACGCTATGATTCCGCCCCCACTTTCTTCAAGGATCAGCCACCATTCGACGTGTGGGGGAGGCGAGTGGCGCATGTAAATTTAACATTAGAATATTTCATGTGCACAGATTCTGCAGGATAACACAGAAATAACGTACGAGTGGAGCTTCGTCCTGGGCTGGCTGGGCGTCTTCTCCTCCCTGGCGGCTTCCCTGCTCTTCTTCTTCGGCTCTTGTTGCTTGAGCGCCGAGAAAGACAGGGAACAAATGAACAATGTTCAGTACATAATGCCAGGTTTGTTTATGTTTAAAAAGTGTTCGCTGTTTATAGGTGCTGCGCGATAACACCAGAATCAACTATGACTGGAGCTACATGCTTGCCTGGGTGGGTGTGGGATGGTCTTTGGTGGCAGCCATTTTGTTTTCCGGAGCTGCCATCTGCCTGCGTGGGGAACGCGACCGCGAAGAAGCGATCAACATGCAGTATTTAATGCCTGGTAACTTTGGGTCACTCCATTTTATTCCTGGGTGAATGTGTTGGGGAAAAGAAGCCAACGGGCTCTGTATTCAGTGAAATGGGCTAATTTCCCAGATGCATTCACTAGCTTTATTAACTTTAGTGTCTTGCCCATATTGCTGCCATCGAAATTCATATCTGTCTGTTTTCAAAGCGTTTACAAAGTAGCCGCGTATGGAAATAATGCACATTTCCCTATGGGGCTAGTTTGATTCACTACTCTGCATAATCTTCTTTCTATTCGTATCTGTGCTCTGTAACAATTTATATACTTTCTTAAATACTAAAGTGCAACGCTAATAAAAAGGCTGTTATCCACCTACTTTGCAATTTCCTTTTTTTTTTCTTTACTGTGACAGTAGGTCAAGCATTGTGAATTTAATAACAGCCTTATTATAATGATCATGTAAATTCTAATTAAATTAATACATCTGCATTAGCATGGGTCAATAACAAAACATGCTTCTATGACTCGTTAATCTTAACCCGAATCCTCGTTTTTGTATAAATTCATAACAATCCCAGTTAATTTGTGAATATGTAAATATAGATTTAGACAAATCTGATTGGGGATAATTTTTACATTTTCACCCCATTTTTGTATCTGCAATTTATTTTCTTTTTATGAAATTTAATTTTCAATTTCTTTGTGCCTCTAAAAGGTGAGTAGTATTTGTCCTAGCTTATTGGCAAGAGAAGGGAAGTGCGAGAGGGGAATCGGGCCGATTTTCCATATTTCGCGCGCAGGAAATGCATCATCATCATAAGGTTCTCAGTCCGAAGACTGGTTGGACGCGTACCTCCATTCTTTTCTATCCTGAGCTAACCTACGCATTTCCCTAAAAGTAGAACATCCTACATCCCTAACTATTTGAGAGCAGTAGTCTAATCTAGGCCTACCCCTACCTCTTTTTATTCCTATCTCTGACTCTAGTATGTCGCGAACTATTCCTTCGTGTCTTAGAAGGTGTCCTACCATCCTATCTCTCCTACTCTTTATTGTTTTCCATACCTTTCGCTTTTCCCCAACTCTTTCTAATACTTCCCTATTGCTAACCTTATCTATCCACGGTATCTTCATCATGCGTCTGTAGCACCACATTTCAAACGCTTCTACTCTTTTTCTATCCGCTTCTCCTATTGTCCAAGTTTCGCACCCGTATAATGCCGTACTCCATACATACGACGTTAAAAGTCTCTTCCTAGTCTCTATATTAACCGTTCTCGAGCATAACAGTTGTTTCTTTTTGTTAAACGCAACTCGGCCCTGCGCCATTCTTTGTTTTATATCTTTAGTGCTCCTACCGTCTTGAGTTATTTTACTTCCTAAGTAGCAGAAATCCGCGACCTCCTCTATCTTCTCATTTCCAATTTGTATTTCCATTTTAGTTCTATTTTCACATCCCCTACATACCAAAATTTTAGTTTTCTTTTTATTGATTTTCATGCCGAAGCCCTGTGTCAAAACTGCTTCCATTTCATTCAAAGCCGCTCCTAATTCTTCTTTGCTAGATGCTAACACTGCTATATCATCCGCAAATCTGAGCATGTTAATAGTTTGGCCCTGTACATTGATCCCTGAGGCTGTTCTTTCCTTAACAATATTAATCGTATCTTCGATATATAAGTTGAAAACTAGAGGTGACAATGCACACCCCTGTCTCACTCCCTTCCGGATATCTACTTCCCTTTGTTCCTGCTCACATTCTATAACTGCCTTTTGCTCTTTGTAGAGATTATGTACTATTCTTCTGTCCCTGTATTTCATCCCTACCTTTCTCAGCACTTCGAACATCTTCCCCCATTTTACGTTGTCGAAGGCTTTTTCTAAATCTACAAATCCTATATAGACGCTCTTTCTCTTTTCTATCGTTTTTTCTATAATTACTCGTAAAGCTAGAATGGCCTCGCGCGTTCCTCTATTTCGTCTAAATCCGAACTGATCTTCTCCTAATATTTCTTCCGCCTTTTTCTCCATCCTTCTTTGCACAATTCTAGTTAAAATTTTTGACGCATGGGGAAGTTAAACTGATAGTTCTAAAATTTTCGCATCTATCCGCGCCTTTTCTTTTTGGCAAAGCCACTATGATGTTCCGTTTGTAATCTTCTGGAATCTCGCCTGTCAGGTATATGCGACTAACTAGTTTAAATAAACGATCTATTACCTCTTGACCTGCGCACTTTAAGATTTCTGCCTGCAAGCCATCTATACCTGGTGCTTTATTATTCCTTAAACTTTTTAGTGCTATCTCAAACTCTTCTCTCATTATTGGACTCCCTAGGTTATCCCCCTCTACACTGTTTTCGCTTTCTAATATATCTTGCACTTCCTGTCCCGCATATAAGTTTCCTAAATATTCTTTCCACCTATCTGCCTTCTCCCCACTTCCGATTAGGATATCTCCTGCCTCATTTCTAATGTTTTTGGTACTAGATCCAATTTCTCTAAAATTTCTCCTAATTATTTTATATGCTTCATCAGTCTTTCCTACTTCGAATTTATCTTCCACTTCTTTGCATTTATTATCGATCCATTGCTCTTTCGCTTTCCTACATTCCCGAATCATTTCCCACTTGATCGCCTTATATCTTTGTTTCCCTGTTTCATCTAACCTATTTTTATATTTTCGCCTTTCCTCTATTAGACTCACAATATGTTTTGTTATCCAGGGTTTCCTACTTTCATTCTGTTTATGACCCAAAATATCCCTAGCTGAGGAAACTAAACTATTTTTAATGCAATTCCATTCTGCCTCTATGTCCCTAACAATATTTCCACCCGTGCCCTTTAGTGCTTCGTTTATCTTTTTCTCGAACTTATTGCGCATATCATCATCTTTTAGTTTCTCTGGGTCAAGATACCTTCTTCCGCTTCTTTTTTTCAAAATCTTAAGTTCAAGATTGGCTTTCATAACGACTATGTTGTGATCACTATCTATATCTGCTCCTGGATAACTTCTACAATCCCTAACTTGATTTCTAAATCTTTGCCTAACGAGAATGTAATCTATTTGATATCTCCCTAAGTCTCCTGGCATCTTCCACGTATAGCATCTCCTAACATGATGGTGAAATAGAGTGTTCGCGACCGTTAAGTTATGTTTATCGCAGAACTCTATCAGTCTAACTCCCCTATCGTTCCTATTGCCTAATCCAAAGGGGCCAACTATTCCGCCCTCTCGCCCTGTGCCTACGACTGCATTGAAATCACCTGTAATTATTAAATTTTCGTGCCCTCTCACAAAATCTAGCACATATTCAATATCACTATAAACTGCCTCTACGGCCTCATCACTGTAGTTAGAAGTGGGCATATATACCTGTATTATTACTGTTTTTACAGGTTTCGAATCTAACCTAACCATAACTACCCTGTAACTTTGCTGTAAGAAATTTTCTACGCTCTGTCCTACTTTTTTCCGCATAACAATTCCTACTCCCGAATTTCCTCCTACAGATCCTGTGTGTATTACTCTAAAATCTCCGCTCCAGAAGTCTCCAGCTTCTGGCCATCGCACTTCACTGATACCTACTACGTCTAATGCTAACCTATCCATCTCAATTTTCAAATTCTCTAACTTCCCTACTTGTTTCATGCTTCTAACATTCCAGGAAATGCGACGCGCTCAAAATGTATCATGTCATAACTCCCTCAAAAATTGTCTTATCGAGCTGCAATTTTTTAAAAATTATTTCTTAAACTCTCAGGATGCTCACGAAATCTTTCAAACTTGAATTACATAATTACTTTTCATTCCGCTTAGTGATTTTCGAGACGTCGTCTTTTTGGTGCAGTGGAATTTTCACCTATCGAGGAACTATGCTCATTTTTAGAATTTGGACAAACTTCCGGCGGCAAAGTTATAGAGAAAGAATTGAATTTTATTTTACTCCAAGATTCAATAAATTATCTCTTATAGAAAAAAAGTTATGGCGATTTGAACACGATAATGATAATCGAAGTCAGGTATACGATTTCAAGAGATACGCGCTCGGAAAGATTATTGTGTTCATATCGCCATAATTGCAATTGTAATTGTAATTGTAATTGCAATTTGAAAGATTTCGTGAGCATCCTGAAAGTTTAAGAAATAATTTTAAAAAATTGCAACTCGATAAGACAATTTTTGAGCGAGTTATGATATGATACATTTCGAGCGCGTCGCATTTCCTACGCGCGAAATATGGAATATCGGCCCGATTCCCCTCTCGCACTTCCCTTCTCTTGCCAATAAGCTCGGACAAAGACTACTCACCTTTTAGAGGCAAGTCGGTCCACTTGTTTTATCCACTTTGGATCTAACCTAGCAAAAAGCAATCCTGATGTAGAATTTTTGCTAGCAAGAGTTTTATTCAGAATATAGTTTATAATTGTTTAGTAAAACTAAATTTTAGAGGCAAGTCAGTCCACTTGTCTTATCCACTTTGACCAACCCCTTAATCATATGCAACAACTACATAAAAAATATAACTAAATATAAAAAAAAACTAAACTAGTTTCAGCAAATGTTGCAGTAAGGTAGTTATTTTTGTGTTACAAAAGATGAAAAAGTTAAATTCTGATTTTTTGGTCAACGGTAAATAAAAGAAAATAAAACTGAAAATTAGAAAAAAAATAAAAATACACAATCTACAAATGCACGTAATTTTTTGCAGTCTACCCGCAAAAACAGCAGTATGCCTACGCTGGTTATCCTGTTCCACCACCACAAGCCTACGCAGGACCGTACTACACAACGGGCTCAGCATACGGCCCTTACAACTACTAATCCCAGTCAATTTTAGACGAATATAAACTGCTTCCAGCCACATTAACGATAATTATACATTGTCGTATTTTAAGGACTGTTACTACTTTAAAAATTAACAGTACCTAATAATACCAAAGTACAAAACTGTCTGTACTTATATATTTTTGAACAAAAACTCTTTTTCTGTTGAATAGTTCTTGTTTATTATTGTTTATTTTAGAGTAGAGGTTTATGACAACGAATTTTTTACAATGACGTCTATGAAATTTATTTTCTTGTAAAGTACGAGTTAAGATTATACAGCGGAGGAAAACATCACGAAATTCTGTGATAAGCAGTGCGAGTTTTCCATTATGGTGGTATAGAAATAAGCATTCGTGGCATGTAGGGTAAGATAACAAATACCTACAACATAAAAAATGGAAAGTGAAAATCGATCACTTGATTTTCCGTTGTTGATCATTTTTATAAAAATCTGAATCGATTTTGTTATTAATCGATTTTTTGATTAATCGATCTTTTTCATTAATCGATATTTTAAATTAATCGACCGAATCAACTAATCGATTATATCGAGAGATCTACTTATTTTTCGAAAAAATGATCAATCGAAAAATCGATCATTTTTTTACGATTTATTTTCGATTATCGATCTGTCTGGGTGCCACATTTTTGAAGTATGTATATTGTTACCCCTCATAATAATACTATATCTATTGAAAATCACCAAAAATGTCGGTGGAAATTTCATAAATCATAATTTTTTAAAGTGCAAATTGGAAATATGAATTTTTGATTTAGTATTAAGACGATGTTTTTCGATCGTGTTTCTTATCAAATTGACGAATCATCATTTGTAAGTATATGGTAAGTTTTACTTTTAAAAATGTGAAGTTAATATTCATACAGCGTATTCACTTAGTGACGGTTTTTATCCTCATTTCTCTATTAGATTTCGTACTAAAAAGTTGTGTAAATGAAGTTGCAATAATATACAGGGCTAATTTTAAATTGTAGCCCATCAGCTTTATTAAGAAAATGTTTTGGTACATACTAAGCCTAATAAAGATGCGAGGAAAAAACTGTCTACTGTGAGGACAACTGTATATAAATGGACGGTGTTATGTAAAACAGAATTTGTCCTTTCATCGACCGCTTTCTGTATAACACCGTCCAACTGAACGAATACCTTCTAATTTTTTAGACTTAAGTGTAGTTTACATTGTATGTGTTCTTATGCGTGATTTTCCACTCAGTATGATTTTTCGCAACAGATTATTCACAAGTAAAAACATATAGGCAAGAACATTCGAAAATATTAGTTTTTTTTCGGAAACTGACTGAAAAATCACTCATATGGAAACATATAATGTAAACAACACCAAAATACTTTATGATATTCATAGTCAATTATTGTTTAGTCATATTTTTATAGGTGCATATATTTTTGATTTTCACTGAATTTCTTTGTATTATACAATATTTTAGGTAGTAATTATAATCGTAACATAAAATACGTGTTATAAATATTATTTTTGTATAAACCTACAATAATTTGCATACAGTTAGGCTGCTATTTATTTTTTAGAAGTGCAGATTTCAGTAGATATGAAAAATGAAATAAAGTTAGTGTAGTTATACAATTTATTTAATTAACGAAACATTTTTATACAAACTTTATACAATAAAATATTTAATTCAGAAGCTGCATTTTATTATACAAAGTTGTACATATTCTTCAATTCAACAAAACATTTTGGATAATTTTGTAGGAATTCCTTTTGTTACTGTGTGACTAGGCCATCCGGCAACTATGGATAATACGCATGAAGTTAGCGGTCCACTGGGCATTTTTCAATAAAATTCCCTAGTGTTCTGAAAGCTCTTCAAAGTGTCACGCATGACCATGAAGTTCATTACAAAGCAGCGAAGTTAACAAAAGAAATGGCCGTTGTCAGCTGAAGTCGAGTATTGCGTTTCATTTTATCAAAATTTGTAAGGTAAAATCTCAGATTTTCGAATAAACTCGGTGCGATGAACGGTGACGGTGAGAATGAGACGTGGTTAACGGGTTGGGAACAACAATGCGCTGATGAAATAGAGGAACAACCAGATTATGAACAATCTCTGGTAACAGAATCGGACAATTCTCACAGGAGAATATGGACAGCTTTTCAGGATTCAGCAACAGCTATAGCGCAGTTGTACAGAGGTAATTTTGGGTCTATTTTAGTTTTAAACGTGGGCGTTTTATCTCCCCGACATTTTGTTGGTTTATATTGATTGTCACAGCTAAACGTCAAAATCACTTTGTTAGGTTACACGTTTCATGTGATAAGTCACCTTTGGATTGGAATAACGTGCAATTGCCACGATTGTAAAGCATCACTTCTTTTGATACCGTTGAAATGAATTTTTTGTGCAATTTTAGACAGATCGACCTGCGAGCCTGGCGCTTTGTGGGTGCCGTTTCAAACAGCTGCTGGAACAGTTACCTCTCTGTACAAAGGTAAGTGATTTCCCTCTGTTAATTAACATTAAATTTATAGCCTCTGTAGAATCTTGTGATGGACTCAGAAGGTCGAACGAAATCGCCAAACAGTGCGGCTATCAGAAACGAAATAAGGAGCTCCTTAACTGGGCGAAGAGGAAACGGCACTTAATACGTAGAGAAGATTTGTTAGCGTACCTGTCCGGGAAGCCTTTGCCTCCTAAAGCAAGCCATAATCACCATAGCCATCATCACAGGTAAGTAATACTTTCGTAGGTAGTTTAGTTTAGGAAATGCTATTTTTCTGTTAGATTGTCTCCAAGACCGAGGAACTTGTCTCCTCCCCCAGGGGTGGCGCCCCCGGAATCCCTAGGAGTAGTAGAAGCCGAATTACAAACCTTCAGAGAAGCCTTGGCGCGTTCCCCGTTGTCTAGAAGACACGCGCACCGTGGCTCCGATTTGAGCGCTTTCATCACGGGCGAGATAGCGAGGCACTGTAAGAGACCCGCCAGTCCCTCGGACGTCACGATGGACAGTCCGACGCACCAAAAGAGACCACGCTTCATGTGAGACCCCTGAATCTGTAAAATCCCTTGTGCTTGACTTGTGAGTTGTTTTTTCTCTTTTTAACCGAGGGAGGGGTGGTAGGACGGGTCGAAACAGTGCCTGACACGCAAGTCTTGACGTACTTCTAAAACTTCAGTGATTGTTAAGGTTAATTTTCGCCAAATGCAAATTCTGGTTGTCGGTCGGTGACAGTGGGATTGTTGGGGTTTTGCTCGGATTTTTTTTTATATGTGCAGGGAACAAGTCTGCTTGTTATGGAATTTTGGGAAAAGTTAGGTCGGATTTTAATTCGAATATTTAAAGAGCAATAAAACGAGTAAATAATGAATTTAGATTTATCATTACTATCAAGAAAAAACATGCAAGAACTACATAAGCAATAAGTAAATCTGTTTGTGGTATGGTAAAAAATTAATAATTTTCGAGTGATATTATCTTTGATATTAAATTTTTTATACTCTGTGATATTGCATTCCGAATAATTAAATAAAATATACTGTAATATGAAATTAATGTTCACATCTAGTCAGAAGAATAGTAAGTGCTGAAACTAAAAAGACTACACAAAGATATAATATATTTCAATATCAAATTTTGCGAAATAGGGGCTACAAATTTTTTTTATTGCATACCTTTGGTAACGTGAATTTTACTTCTCAAGCGGACCTGTTTCCTTAGGTGATGTGTACAGATTTTCTGAGCCAATTTGCAACTATTAGTTATTTATTTATTAGTTTTTCTTAAACAGTATACAATAATTATTTTTAAAATGCTGGTAATAATCCCACTGTCTTCTTTTGGTACATAAAATTTTCAATACTCTAGCTCGGAAGTTTGTGCAAATTTTTGTTGAAAATATTATTAAATTCTATTGATTTTTATTACCTTAAACTTAGTTTTAAATTATTGCACTTGACTATTTAGATATTGAACAACAGAATCGTGTAAAATAGTATTTCCCATTTGGTAATTTAATATTATGTCTTGTTGGAAATTTTATGTAGTTTTTGTTGGTAATTATTGAAAAAAAATTAAAAGTGAATAGTGGTTTTTATTTATGTACATTTGTAACATTTGATGTCAAATTAGTTTCGTTTTTTTTTTGCCTTATAAATTGTATATAATATACATTATGATATCAGTAACTTATACCTTATTAAAAAAAAGAAATCGAAACATGCTTTGTAATATTCTTGTTGTTTTATAAATAATATACTTATTATTATAGCATAAAAAATGCGTTTTCGTGTTCTATTTTTTTCGTATACAGTTGAAACCGGTTATACCGACATCGCTTAGGACGACGTATCGGTTTTTGCGACGAAATCTGGAGGTCCCGGCCCGATTTATATTAAAACACCTACATAAATATACCGTTTATAACAACATCGGATGATGCGACATATCGGTTTAAGCGACGAACCGTTATCGAAATTAATCGTCTATAACGACCAACGGCGATATTTGCTCATATATATTTACGCATTAATTTTCTCCCACCCCGCTCGCGCCACGCGTGTGGTCTTTGTCGGTTTGCGGCAAGTGATTCACTGATTTAGTAGTGCACTTAGCGGCAGGCGGAGTCGTTCACCCTCCACCGTGCATATTAATAACGATGTCACAAGGAAAGAGAAGAGTGTTTAATGTTGAAGAGAAATCACACATAATATGGAGATTAGAAAACGGGGAACAAAATGGGGATATTGCAAAGGAATTAGGCGTATCACACTCTACAATATCGACAATTTGGAAGAACCGAGAAAAAATAAAAGCTCTTTTTGAAAACAACTCTTTGAAAATGAAGCGGTCGAGATCATCCGAATTTAAGGTTATAGAAGAGGCTTTATTAAAGTGGTTTAAACACCAAAGAGCAAACAATGTGCCAATAAGTGGACCAATTCTTCAACAAAAAGCTAATGATTTCGCCCGGCGTATGGGGAAAGAAAATTTCACTTGCTCCTCATCTTGGGTACAACGTTTCCGTGCTCGTCACAACATTGTGTCCGGAAAAGTTTGCGGGGAGGCTGCTGGAGTTCCTGAAGGCGTGTCGGAAGAGTGGTTGTCTCGTAAGTGGCCTGCACTGTGTGAAGGTTACAAGCCAGAAGAAATCTTTAATGCGGATGAAACCGGATTGTTTTTTAATTTGACCCCAGACAAGACGCTAAAATTTAAAGGTGAACAATGTACGTGCGGCAAGTTGTCTAAAGCAAGAATTACGGTGTTGGTTGCTGCGAATATGACTGGATCACGCAAGGAAAAACTTTTGGTGATCGGCAAATCAAAAAAACCTCGATGCTTTAAGAACATTCGCTCCCTGCCCGTAACTTACGAAAACAACACTAGAGCCTGGATGACATCGCAACTGTTTGAAAAATGGCTTCGTAACTGGGATGCACAACTGAAAGCAAGAGAGAGTAAAATTCTTCTTTTAGTCGACAACTGCCCTGCTCATCCCGTAGTCTCCAATCTAAAATGCATAAAACTTGTGTTTTTACCACCAAATGTCACTTCCGTATTACAACCTATGGACCAGGGGGTGATAAAATCTCTAAAAACACAGTACAGAAAGCTCCAGGTCTTGCAAATGCTTCAGAATATTGAAAACGGTGAAAATACAAGAAGCCTAAGCATTTTAGATGCCATTTTATTGATAACGGAAGCCTGGGACAAAGTTACACAAAACACCATAGCCAACTGCTTTCGGCATGCAGGTTTCAAAGACCTCTCCTTATCATCATCAGACGAGGACGACGACGACGTTCCGCTTGCTAGATTGGTATCTCTAACGGAATCTGATGAAGATACTGATAGTATTCCTCTAGCTCAATTAGCTGCACAGTTTTTGGGTTCCTCTGAATCGAGAATCGAAATAGAGGAGTTCATCGAAGTTGACGACAATGTTGTCGTGTGTGCGCCAATAACAGAGGAAGATATCTTAGCTGAAGTCGAAAGCAATCAATGCAATACTGATGAAGGAGAAGAGGACCAAGAAGACCAGTTTCAACCACCATCACTATGCGAGGCTATTAGTGCTTTAACAACTCTACAAAAATTTGTATCGTTCGACGAAGAGTTCTATACTGATCAAGAAGTCTTGAAACGCATGAAACGGAACAAATTCGAGTTTACGTGCAAAAAACAAACTAAGTTGACAGACTATTTCAAAAAATAAATACATAATTATGTAATGTACATACATACATATGTATTTTTGTAACTTTTCTACAATACATAGATGTTTTGGTATGATTTTTGTGTTTTTTTTTAAACCAGTACACATATAATATATCTGCAAGTTTATTTTTCTAGAAAAATGTTTATACTGCTTACAACAACTATCGGCTATAACGTCCGTTTTTGCACGGTCCCTTCAAGGTCGTTATAACCGGTTTCGACTGTAGTTTATAGACCATCGACAAGTGAGCATTTTAGAAGACTAACTGAGTATTTTGGTAAAATGTTATAAAACTGCTACAACTTCGTTCATTATGCATCATAATGATTGCCTTTTAAGGGTATTTGTGGCAAATGATTGACACAAGTACGTTGTTACAAACGTCAGACTTTCGTTCCAAACAAAGCAAATGCTACGTGCTCTTGACATCTGTCAGTGTCACTCACAATTGATAGCTGGAGGGCAAACATTTGTTTGTTTAAAGCTTATTGGAGAGAAGAAGAGGAGGAATAACAAATCGGATATTTGCGTTACCATTTGGCGCCAAAAAAAGGGGCGTAACTTAAATTCCTTAGTCTCTTTACGCGAGAATTGAACGAAAATTCTTAAAATTATATGACTAGTTGCACTATTGCAAACGTTGCTTTCGTTATTTTGAGTTAAATTACATGAACTCCAAACAGTAACCTGGTTTCACCACTTTGTTTTACACCAAATCTGCTCAAATTTTGGTAACACACGTGCATAGCAAAGATCGGGCGTTGTGTAATGATACTCTGCCCTCCAACAAAAAATGGCGGCCTGTCAAAATCAGGCATTCTAAAATAGTCTATTGTCAATTTTTAAAAATAACCTCATCCGAAAAGTTATGTACAAATTTAATATAGACCGTTTTAGAATGGCCTGATTTTGACAGGCCGCCATTTTCTGTTGGAGGGCAGAGTATGGATACACAACGCTCTGCACGTGAGTGTTACCAAAATTTGAGCAGATTTGGTGTCAAACAAAGTTGTGAAACCCCTTTTCTTTGGTGCCAAATGGTAACACAAACATCTGCTTTGTTATTCCTCCTCTTCTTCCCTCCGCTAAGCTTCAAACAAAACAAATGTTTGCCCTCCAGCTGTCAATTGTGTGACGACATTCTAAAATGATCAATATTTTATACTTTCTAACCTTAAAATATGTCCTGTATCTAGTTTTTGACATTTCCTAGAACCAATGAAAAGTTCACTCGATCATGTCATTATTATAATGATAATATGGCCTTGAAATTATTTCCCATAGCATATTATAAACGGTGATTTCATATTGTAAAATTATAAAATCACACAGTCTCACGGAATTTATGGTTTATAAGTGCCGTTACACATTAACACGGATGCTCCGCACTCCGCGCTACGCGCGCGTCAACCGCCTCCGCGTCTGTTGTTTTCACATTTTGCGCGTTCGCTAGTGCGGTGCGCGGGACATCTTGCAGTTGAAATTTCGCATGCAAGCACGTCATGATGAGTTCGAAGTCCACACGCCAGAGAAAGTTTTGGGTGCACCCCATTGTTGAACAAAGATGCACCAAAGGGACGTTCTTCACACTGTACTCTAAATTGCGTGACGACGAAAAAAAAATTTTTAATTTTTGTATTCTTTGTGTGATGCATCCCATAAGTGCGCTCGTTGTTCTACATACCAATCAAAAGTTCAGTATCAAAAGACAACACGAAAATCTCGACTGTCATCAAAAACACTCGCTACTCCTTGTTTACAACCAAAGACTTATAGAGGGGACTTAGCTATTTACATTTACGACTGAAGCAGGAGGAATACTCACAGTCTAAGCGTTTGTTTGTGGAAAAGGCAAAACAAAGCAGCCTACCAGTTGTGTAGTAACGAACATCGTGGAACATTCGCCTGGTCCGTTGCTTGAATATAATAACAAATAACGCTCCCCGCGACCCGCTGGCCTACGACTGTGTAGGCTTCACAACAAAATCAGCTGTTGCACAAGGGCGCCAGGTCCATTCTAGAAATCGAAATCTTTGTTTACAAGTTTCTCCGCGCGAAATGTCCGCTTGATGTGTGTGCAAGCTTCGATTTGTTCATGGGTAATTTAGTGAAGCGGATGGACCGCGTCGCTCCGCCGCCTTGCGGACCATCCGCGCTATTGTGAAAGCTACATCAAAATTTAGGAAATTTTACGAGCTTTTCAAAAATCTCATAATATATAGGGTGGTCTATGTAAAAAAATGAGTTTGGGGTGGTGCACGAAAATCTAAACGCCCTGTAAAAAAAACTGCCTATTGCAATGGATTCTACGGAAAAAGCGCCTTAAGAAAGTTTTTACCAAAATTAATTATCTTTATTAATAAACAAGTTATAGGACATAAAAGAAATCGAGGAAATTTGAGAATCGCCCTCTAGCGGCCAAACGATAAGATATAGCAAAGTTTTGTTTGCGCCAGTGGTTTTCTCATTAAATTTGAGCTCCGGACACCTTGGTTAATTTTTTTCTATCTCTTCAAATAAGGGGTGTTCCCATATGAACGCGTCCAGTTTGGGACACCTTGTAGAGTCGTAGGCTCCTACAGGAATGCGACAATTTAATTGGCTCAGCAATAGCAATTCTTCCGATCCCAAGCGGTAGTGCAAATTGGGACATTTTAGTTTCCAAGTGAGATAATTAATAAATCTCTGCAATATTTTTTATATCAAATGGCTGCCTCGCTACGGCCTCCGCTCAATTAACGATGACCTGACATATTTTTTGTTTTAAAAAATTAAACGGAAGAATACAACAAAAAGGCAGTCGATTTCAAGATTGAACCCAAGCCCTCTGAATCACGAGTTCAAAGTACTAGCCATCGTGTTATACAAGCTATTCGGCAACGCGACAATTTCATGGGCTCTGTCAAGGCCATTTCTGGTATTTCAGAGTGCCAGATTTTAGTTTCGAGGCGGTCTGCTATTTACATTTTTTTATATTAAATGACTGCCTCGCTCTGGCTTGACGTCTTCCCCTCATGGGGCCGACAGATCTTATTGTTTAAAGAATAAAATGGAATAACGCAACAAAAAAACGCAATCAATGACAGCATCGAACCCGAGCCGGTTGGATCACTAGCCAAGTGAGAGACCGTGATGGTGAACAAAAAACTTATAACCTAGTTCGACAGAACTTAAAAAAAAAACACCTAATAATAACCGCTTGTATGCATAGCTGCATAGCGATTATCCTCGGTTCACTAGACATCCGGTCAAATTATTTAGAATCACAAGATTTGCTTTCTGTACACAGCCAACATTAAACGCGACCACTTTCTTCAAGAAAACAACAACAATTACGTTTTTGCTCCTAGTAAATCACTTCGTGCGTGAAAAAGACCGCAACTTTGCGACAAATCTCATAACTTGCTCTCAGTAGCTCTGCGAACATTATCGCAATAAACGCAAAGTATAATTTCAGTCATGATCGATTAGAATTTTGATGGTAACAGTGTATTTCGCGCGAAAATGTGCATTTTCGAGTTGTTGCGTATGCGAGTGATCCAAAACCACCAAAAGATCAGCAGAAGGAACATTAAAAAATCTCAAATTCGTCAGTTGTTGCTCAAACACGATTATAACAGGAAAGTGCCAGTGGGGACCCCATTTAGCAGTTTGGATTACCCGGAGTTTATGTTTTTAAAAGTTCAGGATGATGCGGATACATCTGTCTCGATGCCGGAGTCGATCTGCTGCTCGGATTTTATTATTAATGGTGGTAACTGTGATGGTGTTCATAAAATGCCGAAGAGAGATGGTGAAAGGTGAGTAAAAGTTGTATTAATTATGTAGGTACAATAAAGTAGTGAGGTATGTCCATAAATATGCATGGACATACGCAGGTTGCTAGTTTTCTGGCAACTTAGCTGATTTAATCGAAACAAATAGAAATTAATCTGAATACAGATTTTTCTTATGTGTGTTCCTCTTTGGTTTTCTTTTTTGAGCGTCACTTTCTTCGCTCATTTGAATAAACGCACAGTTGCGTAAATTCTTTATATGAGTTTATAGATATATGGAATCTTCCATTTCAAGAAAAGCGTGATTTTGGGAATGATTGCACGAATATATCTAAAGATCAAGCAGTTCAGTTATGGTTTATAAACAAAATTTACTATTTATAACACTGCAAGAAAACGAATTTTTGATATAATTCGTCGCCTAAATTTCATGTTAATAATTTGAAACTTTTGAAGTCGACCAACACTAAATTCGACTTAAACTCCCTAATCTACGTCCACGATCCTGTCCAGGACTTGTATGCTCTAGAAATCCTTGATTAGTTACCTAATTGACATAACATGTGGTTGTCTTATATAGTTCTACATCTTTCATGTGCAATATCGTCAATATTCATTAGCTAGGATCATGTTTGAATAAAGTTAGCAAAAATATTTTCTGGGAAACTTGTTTAGAAAGTTCGCACAATTAAATTGGAATGATATTAGCGAGCGTATCTAACGAAATTTTACGTATTCAAGCATAAATAATTTATCAATTTTATTACCTTAATGATTATTGAAAAAGCATCGGCAGTTTGCTATGTTATGGAGCTCACGGTATCATTGCTAAATGTCTAATTTTTGTGCAAAAAGCTCACAATTGCGGGAGAAATCATAATTATGTTATATATTCAGTTTGGTATACTTAAAGTTAAGACTTAGAGCATTTTTTGTGTTTTTTTATATGTCGAATAAAACGGAACAGATGTAAATTAAGTACTATACAATTGTAACCTATACAAATGTCCTCAGGTGGAAGTTATTATTAGCAATAGGATGTTGCAAAAGTATCACAAATAGGAAAGCCCTCGAACATACATTTCTGTAAAAATACTTTGTTTATTATAGTAATTTCCAAGATATTCATTGGAGATGGAAATTTGGTTACCTTCAGCTGGGCATTTACTAATTTAGACATAAGAATCTTTAATTCAGTATTAATTCAACATGAATAAGAAATACAAATATTTCTCAAAATTCACGCGGATTGCTCGCAAAACTGGATGCATTGAACCTCTCAATAATTTTCATTTCCATTATGAAGAAAATTCAAGATCAGACTACGAAATATTGAGGTATTTCATAGAAACGTCTAACTGGTTTTTGTTTCGCAAACGCGATATTAATTTCATGAAAATCTTCGAAACGTAAGTACAACTTTTTTTTCATTTCACTGGTCTTGATTGCAAACGCTATTATTTACAACCAGATAATGATCTAGGTATATAAATAACTCTTTTAACTGCTGTCCTATTTATGAAGTTATAATTTACTTAGCCTACTTACCTACATTAATACGTCTTTCACTTGTTTTTTCCACCGTCAGTGAGAGTGAATAGTAGAACTTCATTTTCGAAACCAATATCCGATTGATCTGTTTTGTAGTTAGTAATCATTTCTTGTGATTGCGACAGAAATATTTAGAGTATTCAGTGAAAGCAATAGAAGATTCCTGTTTATAGTTTTCTCAATCTATAGAGACAGTTTTAGGTTTTAAAATAAAAAAATATCATAAAATATTTTGCCAAAAAGTTTGTGAAGTCAAAAATGTACATATTATTGGTTGGAACATCAATACAATACAATACAATACAATACAATACAAACGGAACATCGGGTTTCCTGCTTAATCTAACGTTGCAGTCTCCATGCTAAGTCCAGTCAATGCATAATAATAAGGTAGTAAATTGATTGTAGAATCGAACAAAGAAAAGTTTGCAATTTCCAAAAAATTGAAAAAAATCTTTTCTTCTAAAATCTAAATATTTCCTTGAATAATAAAACTACAAAAAAATTCACAGACCTCGCATCTTACGCAAGTATCATAGGCGTATTGAAAATACCTACACAACTGCTCGATCTCTAAGATGTCCAACAAAAGTGATCTGTGCCGTTTCAAGGTGGTATATTAGTGATACAATAAAAGAAATTATTTGTGACAAGCACAAGGCACATAGTCAAACTGACGCAATACGTAACAAAATATTAACGCATCAGTTTTGTACAGTTTGGACTTTGATTGCAACGCGATATCCCTCTTAAACGGTACTCGCGCACTCGCCGTACCTTATAGTTTACATCTGGCGATCTGGCTAGCGCTCTCCATCCAATTTATTAGCGGCCTCGACTGCGCGCGCCACCAACAGAATCTGTCGCGTGTCGATACATTTTTCGTAAGATGAGTCCCATATACACGAGCCCAAAAGTATTTTCAATACTAAAATAACCTTTACGGGAGCCGATCCTACCCGGCCCGAGAGTAACAAACCACTAGCTCTCTACGATAACCTACCTACTCACAAACGCTGCTGGGTGTGGATTGAACTAACGAAGTACTTATACGAAAGTATAACGCATAACTTGCGGAACTGTAGTACACTTGATGGGATTCCGTAACTTGCGGACTACTATCCACTGCCTTAATTTGTGGAGGATCTGGCAAAAGAAAAAGGAAATCACTTACTTCAATTCAAACTAGTATCGTAGTACTAAATGTTTTATTTGGTTAATTATGTATTGTTTGTCCTTGTTACTATAGGCACGGGTGATTCCACTCGCATAAAAATGCTGCAAGAGAGAGAAATGACAATCGTATTATCTCTAGACTGATTTTGTATGAAGACTTATTTGCATACGATGTAAAATACCACAAATTGTGCTACGCAGAGTACATATCAACCAGAAATATAAATTCCCACAAAAATAAAACTGACAGAAATTCAAAAAGTACCGATCGCTTGTTTTCAACATTTTCTTCTTGGATTCAAGAACACATCTTAGATAATAAAGAAAAGCTGCCATTAAGTACCTGCAGTAACACAAAAATATAATTCTATGTTACGTAATGCAGAAAGATCCCCAATACAATCCGCGAAACTGAAAATGAAAAGATTTAAATGCTCTATTCAATTTATTCGTAGACCAGGTCAGGTCAGGTGATTTGTTGTGTTCTGGCAAAGAACTTTTGACAAAAAAATCAAGCATGTAAATGAGGACGCAAGCTCAACAGACGAATCGTCTGATTTTAATCTGGAAACAACGGGTGATATATTATCAGATTTGCAAATTCTTCACAGAGCTGCTGCAATTTTAAGAAAATGTATGAAAATTTTGCAAAAAAACTTCCCCAGATATAAACAGTAAAAGTTTCGCTAAACAAGTACCTACCTCATTTACTCGCATTTATTTCGTAGCTATTACAGAAAGAGAGTTTTGAAAATGCATTGAAAGAAGATTTTAATGGTGGCATTACAACGCTGTTCTTTTGGAGAGTAACTTGGCCGCGTTCTGTCTCCTTCTGGTGCTCGGCTATTCCCCATAGTCTATCCTTTTCACTCGCACGGTTCGTCCCGTGCGCCGAAAGTGAATTTTTGACATCGGCGCATTGAAAGTGTTATAGCGGACTTATTTTTGAAACGCGACCATACATTATTCGAAATCATAACTTCGTTATACCATAAGGAAGTTTTCTATGTAAGAAAAAACAAAATCTATATCGTGAAAAAAAAAGTTATCCAGGTTCAAAGTGGAACGTCTTGTTACCGATGTGGCGACATATTTTACATACGGTGCAATAAAATTAGTTTGGCTTCTTGTATTTACACAAAATTTACACCATTAAAAACGTCAATATTTCTTCAACAACTAAAAAAAAAACGCAAAGTTCTACGACTTGTAATTTTCGCGTAAGATGCCCGAGAGTCTCCCGGCGCACGGTGGGATAGATTTACTGCTTTTCACCCCTAATTTTTTTCACTACCACCCAAAAAAGTCGTAATTGCCATTTTTAGGTGCCAAAAGACTTGTAGAATCATCTGTGAGAGTTTCATCTGGTTATACTTTGGGATCACTCAAAGTTAAAATTTTAGTATTTGCTTAATATCGCTGCACTACGACAGAATCTGTCGCCTGTCGATACATTTTTCGTAAGATGAGTCCCATATAATATACACGCGCCCAGAAGTATTTTCAATACTAAAAAGTTGATTTATGTTTCAGGTATTATTCAATACCAAGCAGTTGTTATAGAACTGACCATATAACTCGCTTTATTCTCTTTTCATTTTCCTTTAGGCATTCCCTTGTATTTTTCCGTTAAAAACTGTAAGTTATTTCCCAACGGAATGCGATTTCTACATTGTCGATGACCCATCACGGTATATGAAGCAATTATCGGCAATTATATATTTAAAATTTTATCTATTATTTTATGTTGGCAGATTCTTCTACCGTGTAACACATGGCAGTCATTATAGCCTTACGGCGGTCATAATGGCATGTACAATATTATGCACCACAAAAATTGTTTTTCAATGTCTTGCACTTAACCTCGTAGTTCAAAAAGTAAATGATTTATTTGCTATTGTACATATAAAGTACGGGTTGTGTGATTATTTCACTTAGATTATTTGTAATGACTTACGGCTTTCCAGAACTGCCGTTACTTTCTCTAACGTAAAGCTGTTGCACCACTGCATAGTTCCAAGTTTTCCCTTTTTCAGGACGATCTATCAAAATGCCTTGAGATTGGAATATTGGAAAGCGACAAACGACGGCAACCGTAAACAAACTCGCATGTTCTATTATAAAAATTGAAATTAACTATTTACCATACTTTCTGTTTTTTTGTTAGTGACAAAATACAAAATTCTGTTCCCTGGGCAAAATTAAATACCTATTCAATGAATGAGAAAATGTTATTGCATCAGGGGTTCCCAAACTATCTTGACTCACTGTTGCCTTTTAAACTTGAAAAATCCCGTCTCTTTATTTCCCCTGAGTCTATCCCCCCCTGAACCTCTGACAGTTTGAGAATCACTGATTGCAATCTTCAGCAAGTACTCCTGAGTGTTTAAATTTTGAGGTGAGACCAAAACGTGATTGTCGACACTTTAGCAGTTTAATTTTGTTTGTAAAGTTGTTTCCGGTTCTTCTTATACCATTTAACGTAAGAACTAGGTACCGTACAAGCATTTATAATACACATAATAGCACAAATGCTCAGAGTCCGTAAAAAACGCTAATTATTCAAAAAACTCCGTTTTTAATCATTTTATTAATTATAATATCGCGGCCCACTTGTTTAACCTAGAAATTCTCAATGTCATTGGCACATGCTGCCTGAAATCTCGCCTCGCTCCAAGAAGAAAGTTCTGCTCTTCAGCTCAACCACTCGCGGCCATTCTTCGCTTACAAGCGTGATCAAAACTTGTTTCCGGTTTTCCTATACCGATCGCTTCCCGATGGGCGAATCGCAACATGTGAAGAATAAATGCAGATATCATTCTCAGCTCTTGGTCGCAGCGATCGGCCGTGTGCTGCTGATGCGTTCTTCTGCAGTTTTTTCGGTGAATGCAGTGCGAAGGTCACGGGTGACAAGGTCGAGCCGCGGGTGATATTTTATGGTAAATCGGTTCAGCAGGGGATCTGCGTGGTCCTCAGGATTTTTATTGGAATTCCCAAAACAGGTCAGTCTTTTAAAATAATAAGGTACGTGAGTTGAATATGTGAATATTTTTTCTACATAGAGTCAGGATGACACAAGTCGGGTTACTTTTCAACATTTGCCGGCGAGTCCTCTCCTGTTGCATCCTACTACTATGGTCCAGTCATCCCCAAGGTTGTTGTTTTAAGACATTAGTTATACCAGGGCCGCTGAATTTTTTTATAGGTTTCTCTGTTAATTTCCTAAAATGCAACTAGTTTTAATACATAATGGCACTTCAAAATTATGAAAATTTCGAAAAATCAATCAATCAATCAATTTGAGCAGTTCCTATAATTTTGTTTGATGTTTTTCTTGTTTTTGTTTGTTTGTTTTGTTTGTTTTGATGTTTTTCTGTTTTTGTTGCTTTTATTTCAGTTGTTATTAAAAGTTGCTAACATAAAATCACAGAAATCTCCAAATCACAACGGAAATAGGATACCTGTACATTGATATTTTCACTTTTCTAAAATCCAGATTTAAGAATATGTTTAAATTTCCCACAGTTTTACATGAAATAATTGAGGTGACTTACACAATACCGTCACTTTCATTTGTTGCATCTCGGCAATTATGAAAAATTAAGAGGGATACTAATTACGTCGTCCCAAACTTTACTTTTACTAATCATACTAAAATTTAAAAAAAAAAGTAAGCATTGAGATAATTATAAATATTAGTTTGTGCGAGTTTAGGAACAATAGAATAACTTACTTTTCTTTATAGATAGAGACAGAGAAGCAGTTTTTATTAAGGTGAAAGGTTGTAATGATTGGGATTCGTTGAAAATGATTCTAACTTTCAAAACAAAGTAGCAGATGATGCTTGATCTCTCTTTAAGGTTTAAACATCAAGTTATTTAAAATTACCAAATAAGCACTTTCTTTTCAAGTCCTTGTACAACAGAATATTAACAGTCTTTTGATGTGACAAACATCTGCGTTCCAATTTTGTTAAATTTACAATAAAAGCGATCGTTGTTGAAAATGGCAGGAGTCTTCGTTAGTAAATTTTATAAATTTTCATGAGATTAAACTTGACATTGCATAGACATGTGTATTTCTAACCAATGTTAAAAGTCAGAACCTAGATCTCAAGAGAGAAATCTAAAAGAAAGTTCAGGACTCTCTTTTGCCCGCAGCTACCAATCGTGATGGATTAATCAGATGTACCTGATTCAAGCAAATAAATTGTGTACCCGTAGATTTTAATTCAACAAATTTGCTGAAAAAAATTCGATATTGGATATCTTACGCATTTTCTGTACACCTGTTAACTTTGTATATTTTAATTTAACTAACACAAAACCTCGTTCGATGAAAACATACAGGATATCCGTTTTGTATGCACGTTACACTCTACAGATCAATTCCACATCCAGTATCTATTGTCGCATCTACCATGCGTCACCCAATTATTAAAACGACCTCATCAAACAAATAAATAAAATGACAATTGTCTCAAAGTTATTTCGGTGCTTGTGTTTGTGCATTGTGATCCAAAAGGGCTCTTGGACACCCCCTAAACCAGCTATTACATCAGAAGTTACAACTAAACAGTATAAAAAACGTTTTAAATCTAAAATAAAAGAAGCTAGTCTAAATAAACCAGAGTGGTTGAAACAGTGGACTATAAGTAAGGGGTGGATGCATAATAGATCACACATGCTTAATTTAGGATTAAAGAATGATGTGAGGGAAGAAACTGGAGGGGTTGAGACCCCAGTATCTTCCAGGAAGTTGTTTGATGAAGCTTCTGACAGTAGCTCTGTATCAAATGTTGATGATCTCATTTCTTTAGAAAGTACGAATAAAACTGCTCAAAATTCCGACGATCTTGACAAAATAGAAGTGTTAGAAGATGGTAAAGAAGATAGTCTACGAAAAATCCAACCGATATCTCCTGAAATTTTGGACCAAATATCAACAAATTACAGACAAAATTTTCCTGATAACTCGTGGAGTTGCAACTACAATGAAATGGATTTACCCCAAATTTATAAAGAAAGGTTATTATTAGGTAAAAATCAAAATAGTAATCTGATTGTGGAAGCTTTGAAACACTTGAAGCCGAAGAAGAAGACCAAGAATTTTGGGAATTGCAAATTTACAGTTAACGAATTGTATTCCAATAATCTACGAGCAGAAAATGTTGAAAATATGAATTATTGTAAAGAAAGTAGTAGAGTTATGAGTAATCTGGAACAAAATATAGCTCTTTACAACACATTAAATTCGAAAACTAATTTATTACAAGAAACTATTTACGAGTGTTCAGAAGATAACACTAGTGTTTATCAGAACCCAATCTATGAAAAGGGCAACGAAATTTCGGAAACCAAGTGCAAATTTTACGATTTCCATTCGAACCGTTGTAAAACGAAAATCATTCCAAAAATTTCAGGTGACAACTACAGCACCTTGAAGCGTAAATTAAAGAAAGAAAAGTATGTGATAAGGCATGTTAAAGTGAGAATTATGCTGTCACTGAGGATAGGGAAATTCAGGAAATTGTGTAAAAGAGAAGCGCGAAAAAAGTATGTGCCGGCAAGAGAAGCTTTAGTGATGAGAAACTGTGAGGGAAATTGGAGAGAAGCAGGGGGTGAAAGTGCTATGAGGATGAAGATTGTGAAGATGCACGAACATCAAAGAAGAATTGGGAACGGCAAGGAATCGGTTAAAATTCAAAACATGAGGTATAGTATTATATAGTTGTTTGTCCACGACTCTTTATACTTGTGTTTCTTCTATCATAATTAGATACATTAATCACTGCAGTGATTAATGAATATTATTCACTACACCAATAGGAACATCGCTTTGACCCTTTTTTACATTTATTTAGTAGGCCGCGATCGCGATGTGTCAGTTCAAATCGAAACGTCAAATCAGCATGGTTCGCTTTTAATTTGAAATGCATATTCTAAAAAAGAAGATATAATGAGTAGTGAGAGTGAAAACGAGGTTTCTTTAACAGCACCAGCAATAAAAGAAGCTGCAGAACTTGCCTCATTAGATTCATTGCCCAAAAAAACAAGAAAATTATACCTGAGAGCGTATGTATGAATCTTTCTTACACTGGAGAAGGGAAATGAAGGTAAATTCTTTCTGGGAATCTGTTTTGATAGTCGTGGACAAAGTATAGTATATAACTCGTTATAATGATGCTATTATTACCTCGGATGATTACAAAACTCGCTCGTTTCATCACTCCTCGCTCGTGTTGTAAACTTCATCCTCGGTAATAATAGCATTCATTATAAACTTGTGTATAATATACTATTGAATTATTCAAACACCCAAATAAAGTCGATTGAATGGAAAAAACTGTGAAACCTGAACATTAGTGGTTAATTAACACTTGACCAAAAAAACCATAAATTAAGCAATATTTAATTAAAATCATGGTGCGGACTAACTGCAAGTTTTTTTTTGCTATTCATGCTGCATTATTAAAGTTAAGCTAACCGCGTCAGAATTAAATTATTTACCGAACTATTCGACTAATTACGCCCAGCAAAATATTCTAGATAATAAATCTTCGTCGGTGAATTCGTAATTTCAAACTTAATAAGAGGCTGTCAATTAGTTAGATCAGCTGTTGGAACGTGCTTAAGTTTACGCTAGCGGTTTTTGCAGCAGATAACGGGAGAGCGTTGCATTCTGGTTTATCTGTAGCATGTGTTGATCGACTGATTTCTTAATTGATTCTGTTTTCAGTCTTTTTCTGTTCTTTCTTGTATCATACGGTTTTACAAGTTAATCACAGATCGTCATTTAGTCAGGTTTACAAAAGGCACTGTAAACCATCACGATCACCACCCTTTGGTGTCTAGTGGGAATCTAAGTGACTTAGCGATTTTCCTTAACTTACGTTAAGGAAAGCTGATAATGACATAACTGCTGCTCACTTTTATGCGAGTCCTGCGACAGAAGAACTTATAAACGGCCGACTGTTGCGATAAACGAATGAACATTAAGACCTTATTGTAAACGAAGACCTGTAATAGATATCTATATAAATTTAACCGGGGAAGGAACGCATATAATAAATTTTCTACGTGCAACAGGTTGCATTCTCGGTAGGCGATTAAAGAACTAGTATGATGCACCTTTTAATGAAAAAACGGCCATTATAACGGTAGAGAAATATTGTTACATACTTGGTTGAACGCTAATTTCACGTAACGCCTCTACTTTTTGCAGCAATCTTGCAAATACTTTTCGCTCGTTATGGTAAAAATTTTATTATTATTAATTGAGCGGTAAAGTCAAAACGAGGAAGTGTAACCAATCAAAAGCTATAAAGTGGGAATCGTTCAAATCTACTTGCTTTCTTATTTTAACCGGGACACTTTGAGTACCTACTGTTTTCGCTTTCAACTTTAAATGAGTATTCTAAATCGAGTTAGTAATGAAGAGGTTGTTAGACTCATTAATTTCTACATCATTCAATCAGTCTGATACACAATCCGACTTGTTTACTGTTTGCGTTATTCATAAAAGACAATCAAATCAGTGTTTTTAATATCGAGTTTATCACTACTATGCGCACTACCAATAATATTAAAATATTATTGGAGTTTACTCCTTAAGAATCGATTTTCAGTTATAGCCCGCGGTACGAAAATTTTATGAGTAGTAAAATCAAACCTTATATTTCGCGTTAACTAAAAGTAACGCGTTACGTTACCTGTAACATTAGTCGAGTAAAAACCATGGCAAAAGTCGCTTCCTTCTCGATTTTATTTTTTTTATCTTAGAACAAACTGAGTCATATCTCATTTTATTAGTTAGGTCATTGTTTATGAGAAATTACAAGATACGACATTTTTTTGTGGCCACGAAATTTTTTATTTCCAAAAAAGTGTGGATACGTACCTTTTTTAAAAACCTTGCTTTTTTATATATCCACTCTAATATCTAGGTATCTAATTGAGCTATCGACATGATCTTTTTTTTTGTTTTACAACACACACTTAGGCGCTTCTTTCTAAGCATATTATTGGTTGGTGTCTTTTGTTTTAATATCCTCAAAACGTCGATAACCTAGGAAGTTTAGAAATTACGCAGGCGAATTTTCACTAATCGAGAAACTTTTTTGTTTTGGAAATTTTTGTATAACATGCTGCGAAGGAAATGCCGCCAAAAGACCAAAAAAGTTTTTGGCAGCATAATTGTTATTATGACTTTTGTAGTTTAGGCGCTATGATTTTTTTTTATCGGCTAATAATAAGGAGCGACCGATGACAATATCGACGCGTGCTAGATATAACATGAAAGAAATAATAATCTTTTATTTACACATTAGTTCGTATCGTTAGTGGCGAGTTCTTTAATTTTTACTGCTTAAAAAGATTTAAGATAGATGAGCTAAATATTAAAATGAAGTGCTTATTATGTGGTGAAGTTGTGGAGGAAAAAGATAAACTTGTTGTGCATAAGCCTTGGAAGTGGGGTTTAGAGACAATAATTAGGGCTGCGGAACTGAGAAAAGATGATTTTGGACAGAAAATTTTAGCAATCAAGAATGATATTTTAAACGGAAAAATTAAAGTAAAATATCATGAAGACTGCAGAAAAGTCTGTACCAGCAAGGACAATATTGAGATGGTTTGCTAAATTAGTAATAGCTCGGACGGAGACAGAAACATTCCGCGAGACATTCCAGGTTCTTCAAAAAGTAGGAGTAACATGGAATCATACGTGACATGTGCCTTATTTGCAATCAAAAAGGGACAAAGAAAAAGCAAAAATTAACATTTATACAAACAAGTTTGCAGATTGTATTAGGTACCTACTCATTTCTTTTTATTATTTTAAGGGTTTCGTCAGTCAAAAGTTAAACAAAAATAAAACTCGAAAAATTCTGATTTAAATTAAACATTAATTTGCATAAAAATGTACCACTCATATATGAAATAAAAAAGTTCCAAACTGATAATTTTTGGGGTTAGGTCGAGAGTGAGGTTGTAAATGCCTACTTCAGAATAAAAAACTACTGAGGTACCTACAGTCTACACTTTTGTTTGCTGATTTCTATTTGGATAATACACTTAAAATATAAAAATAGGAAACCGGATAGCGTACAATAAAAAATTATAGAAACTTTTAAGAATAAATGTACTACAATAGCCAATTTATCTTAATCTCTTGAGGGGACAGGAGAAAGTACTTATGTAGAAATAATCAAAGCGGCCAAAAAGAGGGGCGATATTGGAATGGTTGCAAAGTTCACCGGTTATGACGATTTGTTTGTGCATGATGCGAAATATCATAGGTTGTGTTATAGCCATTACATTTTGAAATATGTATAACGTACAAGCATTTTTAAATAAATTAAAAATTAACAAAAAATTAGCCCAAGTCAGGACTTTTTCATCAAACTTTGATAAAATAAAATCAACGAGAGAATCAGTTCTTCCTTTGCATCTGAAACTGCTAATAATGATGTCTGTAAGGAAGAAGTTTATCAAAATGAATATGAAATTTTGCATCAAGCAGCTGGAATTTTTAAAAAACACATAATTTCAGTTCTCCACGAAAAATTTTTCCTGTTCCTCAACTCCTTATGATATTAATCAAAATGAGTTTGCAAAGTAAGTACCAAATATGTTGCTACAATTTATATCTTGGCTTATCGACGATGATAGTTATAAAAAATATAGAAAAAAATATAAATCCAAAAGCTGTTATTCCTTGCAATCTTATTGTGACGTTGTTCGTCAAGTTATATAAAAAAAACTTTTTAAATTTGAATTAGGCTTATGTGTACACCATTTACTACGAAGTTAGACAACTTTTTGACTTCCTATCTGAAATTGGTATTAGCTGGTACTTATAACGATATTAGACAATTATTAACAACCAACATTGCCAAACAAAGAATTAGTAATGAAAAAATTTATGTACCTCCAGGTAAAAGTTGTTGGTAATACAATCTAAAATTACACACACGCGAGTATAGATAATTTTTATTTAAATGAGGACACAATCCACGGAAAAAATACTACTCATTGCGTGGGTATGGTGGTATTTCAGCAACGTTTAGAAAACATTACATTTATAGGTGAAAATATACCTAGAAAAGGTCGTTATTAATTAAGCTTAGAAGATCTTGATTTTCTTTTTCGACACATATTGCCCTTTTTAGCCCTCCAAAACGACCAGAGCCTTTACCCTTTAAGTCCTTTGAGTTTAACAAAAAAACGATTAAATATTTACAAAAATAAACTTTACATGGAAACTATTTCAATATTTTAAAGGCACTAGTCCATTTTTAACTTGGTCAGGCTTTAATAATTTGTATCTGAGATGCCCAAGCATTGCAGATCAATAACTGAAAATACTGAAAATGGGCAATAAACACAGCAAAATTGAAGGTGCCGAACCATTACCCACTATTATTGCACCATGCGCGCTAACTTAGATATTACCCTCCAAACTAAAAAAATCATATTATAAAAACTATTGAAAATATCCAGAGATTTTTTTCTTTAAAAACTTTTTTGGTCTTTTGGCTATATTTCCTTCGCATCATGTTATATAAAAATTTCCAAAACAAAAAAGTTTCTCGATTAGTGAAAATTTACCTGCATAGTTTCTGAATGTCCAAGATCATCGGCGTTTTTATCATTTATTTAAAAAACAATACCATTATAAAGAAGCCCATAGGTGTGTGGTTTAAAACAAAAAAAATATTACGTCGATAGCTCAATTCGTTTTTGAGGTATGCCAGCAGATATGCAAAAAAGCATGACTTTTCAAAAAGTAAAACTTTTATAGTTTTTTAAAAATAAAAAATGTGGTGACCGCTAAAAAATGTCGTATTTTGAGTTTCTATGTGTATAATGCTGTTGTTGACAATACCCACTGGGTGTTCTAAGCTCATCAAAAAAAACGACACAATTTTACCCATTATTTACTCCCCTACATTGAAATTATGTACGTACATATCTATTGATACGGCTGTTTATGTCTAACTGCATAGAGCATGGAAATAGTGAAAATAGAGTGGCATAGAGTAGGTATGACAGTTGGCGTTGTAAAGCCAGCATTTGCAGTGTTTGTTTGTTCCTAAATTTGTTGAATCTTTTGATTTAAAATGGAAAAACCTAATATTAAATACTCCAAATATTGCTTAGTGCCGAAATGTGAATCAACGCCTATTCGAACACCAGGAAAAGTATTTATTTCGTTGCCAGTGGGATCGACGTTTAGCAGATTGTCACTTAATTACTGAATTTATAAACAATTTAATACACATTTGGGTATAAAACTGACATTTGCGTGTACCCTATTATCAAGTGATTGAAGTTAAAATAATCGTTCGTAAGGGGCTGACACACACAAGTTTTTTTTTTAACTTACCATTTGAACTTCTGTTAGAAACCATCAGTGTGCTATCGTAGTGAAAAGAAAGTTGTTAATCTGTATAAATTGCGTGCTTCTACAACTAATAAGTGTTACAATATTACTAGCGAATGTTTTATCCAAATATTTATTTAAGAAAGACTTAACCTGAATTACTTAAAATTTATTTGAAAGTGACAATCGGGTTAACATAAGAACTTCCCCTTTTAGTAAATAATTTAAAAATTATCGCAGGCATTAATATATTACTGTTATATTAGATATGTTAATTATTTCGAGGTTACTCCTAGAGGGCGTTTCTTATTTTTCTTTGACAACTAAATAGGTCTTAAACGCCCCACAGGTTGATATACACATTTCAGTGCAAACATATTGTGTGAGCGTTGTGTATGACAGGTCTTTTTCCATTCAACGGCTTAGCTAAGCACGATAATTTTCCGCTATTGTTTGCCTATCTGAAACTAAAAAATCTTCAATGCTGAGGTCGTTCTATGAACTTGCACTTAAGGATTACTTGCACTAGCGCGATTGTGTGATTGCGTCCATTTTATAACGGCTCGACTTATTGCAATTTTCTCATCGCCAACAAGCATATTATCGGTTAAGCTGAGCTTTATTTGAATTATTTATGATACCGTATACATCAGGAAACGTGAGAATTACCTATTTTCATGAAAACTTACGTACATTTTTTGCTATTCACTTGCCAAATCTATTTTTCTAAACATGATTGAACAGACATTTTTTTTGTTCCATTCGGCAGTGCATTGGCCTATGGAGTGCCCAAAATTTTCTAAAACAACCTAAGTGCAGGATTGTATACCCAGCTGTTATGGGTATTAATATGCAAAGTGCGCTGCGTCTTCCTGTAAGTAATATGATATTTTGGTTAACGCCATTTTGAGGAACAACTTGTGTTGGTCAGTTAGGACGTGGGTTGTCACACTAGTCGAAAGTACTAATTGAAAATTCTTGTCTGCGGTTTCGTATGGTCTTTACGAATTCACATCATCTCTGAGCATATATGGTCAGTTTAGTTGTTTGTGTATTGTTTTCCAATTAAATGTTTATTTTCATTATTAAATAAATAATACAAAACATGAAAAGTTTATTTTAGCCAATTTTGTACTATACATTATACTTAGGCAACCAGACTTACTTACCGGCGTACTTTCTGTTGCAGATACGGACGGTTGAACGTACTACGCTGGCTTCTGTGGGAAGCCCAGTCTCGTGCCGCCGATATGCCGGCTCTGGATAGGGCTTCAAATACAACCCTAGCCCTGCACTACGCAGCGGCTAGGGGTTGTTTGGACTGCGTCAGGCTCTTGGTGGATTCCAGTCCCGAACTCAGGTTGGTTAATAAGAAATTGCTTCTGAAGATAATATGTTTATTTATTGGAACATTATTTACTTATTGCAACTTTGATATTACGTAAACTTATTAATTTACTACTTACTTTATTTCGGAATTTTAAAAACAAGCAAGTGATTGTACGTACGAGTAGTACCTTCTATAAATTCATTGAAAGGTGTTATACCTGCATGTGAACATTATGCAACCAAAATTTTTATAATTAATTGTTTGAACGCATTCTTATATTATAATTGGCTTTGAACAGTTCCAAATCGCTGATTAATGGAACTAATCTAACACGCGACTTTGCGAAATAATACTAGTGAAGGTAGGTATTTAGCGTTTCTTTAAAATAATAGTAATAAATTTGAATAGATCAATGACACAGTGTGACAGTTTTTGGTCATGTTCGCGGCTGTGAAAGTGTTGTTTTGATGGAAAGAGCTCAATTTTGAGCAAAAGTAAGTGGTATAATGTATACCGGTTCACCCAAAAACTATAAATTTATGATTAATTTAGAGAATATTGCTAGAATATTTATCACATTTTTCGTTTTTTTTTTTTAGAAATTATAATCGTAGAGTCATAGATTAGACTTTTCATTTTGACGGTATCAAAAAAAATATAATAAATTTTTGATAATAATGAAGTAATCAATTGGCTCCTGCACCTCTGCATTCGCCTTTTCAAGGGCCTAGAGGTGGCGGTGTCTAGCGGCGATTTGTTTAAACTTCCCAGATTCAAGAAACAGGCGTGGCTAGTTTTTATATGCATTCAGGTATTATTCTTGGGGCCTATTTTTCGTATCGACGACCTTCCAAAGTAATTTCCGATTCTTCCTAAAATTTATTATTGTTACACATATGAGTTGAATATGCAGGTGCACAGGTATCCCATTCATCTGTATTGTGCAATTTAGAGAAAAATGCCAAATAGATACTCTCTTTGTTTTTAAATTTCCATAATTCTAATTACTTTACTTACACATGGCGTCTCATTTCTTCTGTACAGCAGATGCTAATCTACACAACTTGGATTTCTTAAATAGAACTCCTGTAATATCATCTCACTTTTTATTTCCCTGCTCGATTTTACTATATGATTGTGTAAGAGTTGCATTCTAGACTGAACTTATTGTAAAACTGGGCATATGTTCATCATTCTCAAAATGTAATTTTTGAAACATCCCTACGTGTGACAAAAATTTTAAAAGAAAACTGAAACACAAAAATATGGGGTTTAGTTTAGAAGCAACTTACTTCGTATGCATACTTAGTAAAATCGATCGAAGAATTAAAAAACGCAATATGTATAGAGTGTCCCATTTAAATAATTCACCGAGTATCAACTCCCTTTGTACATAAAGTGTTCCGTACTGGATATCAAAGTTTCTGAAGCACTTATATCAGAAACCGCATCCTGAACCGATTTTGATAAAATTTATTTATTGCATAATTAGTTGCAATCGTGAAGACTACAAAAGTACCAAAATTCACGATTCTACTTTAAATAGTTCCCAATTGAGACAGGGGGACACAAATGACACTCCCCGCATGTGGTCGTACTGAACTGTAAAAAGATAAAAACAAAAAAAATGTTTCACATGCTCTAGTGTTGCAAACAAAAAATATCTTTTGACGCTTTTTCGATGTTTCGATGTATGAAAACCTCCCTAAATATGTGCACACAACAAACCAATTTGTCTGAGTTTGGGCCATTACATATGCGTCAATTTTATTGTTGTATAGCACTTATAGTTCAGGAAAAAGAACACTGTGAGAGACAAACAGACTGAGAGACAGACAGACGAACAGAATGGTAAAACAAAGAGGAGTCTCTCATATAACTTCGCATAAATGGATAAATGGATCAACCTGTATAACAGATTCCCGAGGAATGAATCACTGGTGGATTTCTTGTACACTGCCTTTGGATTTCCGTCGCCAACCGGAGATTTCCATTGCATTAATACAGCATGTTATTGGCCAAATGAGAACACATAACACATCCTATGAGCGCCGGATTGGACTAATTTCGTATAAAACGTTTTTAGACAAATAATATACGTCAACTTCCAACTACGTCTTCCGTTATTTCTGTTCTCTGCGTCATATAAGGTAAAATCTGTCACGGAATTACGATGGACAAGAAATTATCCGGGAAAAGGAAAGTTTAAAATTTGTGTTGTCACAGAAGGATTGGAATTTTAACATTTAATGAACTGATTATTTAGAGTGGCGTGTACCGTGGATTTTCTGTTGCAGTCAGATGCGCACTCAACATGACAAAACATTTTTTACCGTTTAGGAATTTGGAACACAGGTCCATGGAAGTATATTCCAAATGTTAGAACGTTATGGAAAAAAATCAGTTACAATATGTACGTAAAGCGCTAAAAGAGGCTTTACTGAGCGTGTCTGACTGCGACAGATGATAACGGTACAATTTAGACTCAGCAAACCATTTTTTGTTTACTTATTATTTTTTCCACCGCGCGGCTAGCTCTGGGGTACTGCCGCAGTACCCCAGAGGTAGCCAGTTCGATGCTCTCAGAAGTGGCCAGTAAAAAAATAATTGAGTTTTCCGTTTTTTGCGGTCTATTTTTGATTTAAAAATATTGCAAAATTTTGTTAGAGAAATGCTATTAAAATAACTCTAACCACACGAACTTTTCGGTCAATCGCAAAACATACTTACCTAGTTTTTCTTTTTTACTTATAAGTAACCCACTGCGTTTTCTTGGGGAAACCAGCATCCCGAGACGAGTTTTGTTTCCCCACCTATAATTTGGTTCAACGTTCCTTGTTTTCTATCAGGTACTCGTCGAAATATAAATACTATACCATGATATTCAATAAACCCCGCGTTTCGTCTGTAGCTTCGGCGTTGTGTTATGTGTTTGTTCTAGCTCAAAGTAAATGGGAATGGGAAGCTCAGAGTCCTACTCTGTACGCTGCGAAATGCTCCCCCTAATCTAGCGCGCCCAGCAATTTTTGCATTCAGTGTCCGCCTACTTTGTACTTTTGCAGTGGCGGCGCTAGGGGTGGGCGCGGGTGGGCGAGTGCCCACCTAAAATTCTTCTTGCCCACCCAACTGCCCACCCTATTAAACGCAAAAAAATTAAGAAAAATCATATCAATGTTCGCTTCATATCATGTAATAATGGTGATAGGTATGGGATAGGGCGAACAATATAGCATATTTATGGAGGCAATTTATTGCAACTGGCTGGTGGCCGGCAGGCGACAGCGGTACACTGAGAAAAATGCGTTGTTACATATACAAGAAAAACACTTTCTTTTACTACTCGTAGCTGTTAAATAGGCGCCAAAAACAACACATAATATCAAATACAACTACAAATTAATATACTCGTTGTTGTATATTACACTCTAAATAACTATTAATATTACACTTACCAGTTGTTGTATCATCTACAACTACAATGTAGTATACCCACTGGGTACGTATTTTTTAATTTTACAACTACTTGTTTGTATTGAATACTTCATAATACATTTTATGTAGCGCCTATTGTGATATAAAACATAACATTTCTTCTTGTATAAAGTTACAATAATCTTTATTATAAAATACTCTCAATTGTTCATATTATAATACTGTGTGTACTATGAATTCTTAATAAGTTAACCCCACACGCCAAAAGACAGTGACACAGTAATTAAACTCGGCACGTGTTTCGCTGACTACGTCAACATCCTCAGGAGTTGTCAGCGAAACACGTGTCGACTTTAATACTGTGTCACTGTCCTTTGGAGTGGGGTTAATTTATTAAGAATTTATAGTGAATTTACGTTAAAGTTCTCGATCCATCCGCTGTGTGGAATGCTGGGAGTGCGTACCGCACTGGCACGTACGTATGCACGCATGGGTGCAAACAAACCCACGTTGCTGCATGCAGGGTGGAAAAGTATAACATATTTAAAAAAAATAAATATTTATTTCGCTGAAATAAACAAATAAAATATGTATATTTAATATAAATAATAATGCAGTTTTCCAACGCTGAAGCACCCCTCGATGACCCTTACAAGCAATCCATTTTGGGGAATCATTTTTTTTCCGACAGAAGTTTAAATGTTTCTTCGTCAATATAATTATCTAAATAAGAACAAAGAAATTAGAAGTATCCGTTACAATCCTTGCTGCTACAATAATTTTCTGTTGTTGGCAATCATAGGAAAACAATGCCAACTCTATTTACTTCAAATCAAACTAATCTAAATCAAAAATGTATTCCATCAACGCACCCAACACAACCCACAGAGTAATTCAAAAAGCAAAAATGGTGTGGAGAGTACTTTTAGTTTAATACAGATAAATTTGATCCATCTGTGGTTTTAGATTTGAAATATTTGAGGTTATGTACAAAATACACGTAGGTCTCTTGTGCTTTTTAAATTATGATTTCAGAATCAGAACACCACACGACAAATACATGCGTTTAATAATTAAATGAATTCCCTGCACCACACTAGCAACTAGCACCTTACCTTTAAAAACCGGAATTAGTTCAGTCAGATTCCAATTTTCTAAATGTTTCTCCATGATGAAGGGCACCGACCGTAATAAAATACCCTGACGAGACCACTTCACATCACTTATCACAAATAAATTGTAAATCACGGTACACGTAAATGTAAATTGGAAGCAAAAAAAATGCTGCTCTACAACGGTTATTGGCGGTTGGGCTGAACGCGAAGGAGACTGCAGACGGACGACAGTTGAGGATTACGATTGTAGAGTAGAAACTTTAAGAACTCGGTCTGCTCGGCGCATGTGCACTTTTTAAAACTGGTCACTTAAGTCAACCAATCGTATTGCAAACTGCTCCCGTAGTTGTATGATGTACAATGTTAACGTTGTTTTATTAGAATATTAGCTTATACAACTACGACATAGTATTACATACAAAGGCAGTTGGGTTTTTTACTAATACAGTTTACTAATTTGTGGTTGTATGACTTAGAAGGTGTAGTTGGGACAGTTGCGTCTACTAGATACAACCCTTACTATTTGTTATAGTTTTCAGAAAAAGAAAAACAATACTAGATTGGTAGCTTTAAATACCATAAGTACATTTTTCTCAGTGTATACAAAGTTATTATGGGATTATCATAATATAATAACTTTGGCAATGGTGTACATCTGGTGACGCTTTTGCCGCCTTCTTATCGAGTGTCGGTCTGTCGTCGGTGTTTCAAAGATATCTTTGTGGCCTTTTACAAAAACAAAACACCTCCCTGTCAAATGGCACGTGCAACCGTACCCCAGATACAGATATTTGCGTCCAGCCAGACACTTGTTCTTATTTTGTGTACGCGTGCTTGGTGCTGCATTTATTTCTTGTTTTTTGTTGTGCGTAGTGACTTTTTAGATTTGACTAAAATATGAGTACCAAACGTACCATAAGTGACTTTTTTCAACCACAAATTAAAAAGTCAGGAACACCTGATAGCGTAAAACCTCACAAAAGCGACAGTAATGCTGAAGCTACTGAAGGCGGCACTTCGAAAAAAAGAAAATTACAAAAGGATGAGGTATTTCATGGTGATGAGTCTTCCACTTCTAGCGATAGCGACAGTGATGACAGAGGTGAAAATGCTCCTAGTTTTGCTGAATCAGAATCGTGAGAATTTTACCCTTCTAATTTCGGCCATATTTTTGTAAATATAAAATTTATCTTTGATAGGGTGTTAGTCAAAGATTTAGATGAGGATCCTACTTTAGATTTGGCCCAATCTTTAAATGAGCCTCCAAGGCAACCGGTCCTAGCTAGTTTTCCTAGAAGGAAATATGGTTCTGATCTTCCTAGTTTTAAATCTAATTATTACAAGATTTATCCTTGGATCGAATATAGCGTTATGCAAGATGCTGTATTCTGTTACCCTTGCAGATTTTTTTCCAAACAAGGTGGGCCCAGAGGTTTTGTTAGTGAAGGTTACCAAAACTGGAAAAGAGCTTCAGAAACAAATTCTGGATTCAAAAAGCATGACAATAGTCATCAGCACAAAAGTGCAATGATCACGTGGCAATCCTACAAAAGTAGCCAGAAACAACAGTCAGTAGTTGCACAACTAACTACTGCCCATTCTAAATTTATTAAAGAAAATCGAGAATACATTAAAACTATCATCAGAAGCATAATTTATTTATCTACTCAAGGTCTTGCTTTCAGGGGGCATGATGAATCGAAAACTAGTGAAAATAAAGGGAATTTTTTAGAATTCCTACACTTCATGTCTCATGATAATCCCATATTGTCAGATAGATTAGAAAAGGGGCCAAAAAACGCCGTTACACCCATCATTCAATTCAAAATGAACTTATACACAGTATCGCTGAATTAACTTTAAAACGTATCCAGTAGTGAAGTTAAGGAAGCCCGTTATTTTGCTTTAATGGCAGACGAAACTAAAGATTTAAGTAAAACTGAGCAGTTATCGATAACAATAAGATATTATTTAAAGGGTGCATTGTACGAGCGTTTTTTGGGTTATGAAGCAGCAGAGAAATTAGACGCCGCGTCTCTTTTGCAGTTTATTAAAAAGCGTTTAAGTCAGTGTAAAATTGACATAAATTATTGTGTGGCACAAACATACGATGGTGCTAATGTGATGAGCGGGAAAATTAGGGGAGTGCAAGCATTATTTAAGAAAGAGGTCCCACAGGCTATATACGTTCATTGTTTTAACCATGCCTTGAATTTAGTTGTGGTGGATGTTTGTAAAAATTTAAAAGACTGTAATATTTTTTTCTCTCTCCTTGAAGACTTGTATGTGTTCACTTCCGGATCTGCAGTACACAGTACCTTTTTGGATATACAGAAACAATTAGATCCAGAAAATAATCCTGTTGAATTGAAGAGACTTAGTGATACAAGATGGACTTCTCAAGTATCAAGCTGTTTGGCTTTAAAAAGAACATTACCTGCAGTATTGGTTTTACTCAATCAATATGCGACAACAAATAACAGTCGATCTCCTGAGGCAAACGGACTCTTAAATAGTATTAATTTTACCTTTTTATTTAATTTACATGTTTTCTGTGAATTCTTACCAAAAATAAAAACTGTTTCTGATTATCTTCAAGGTTTAAATAGTGACATTTTGAAGAGCATGACATTAATAGAATCAGTGAAGCAATTGATTATGTCATATAGAGATGAAGACGAATTTGAAAAGTTATGGAATAGGGCAGTTGAAAATGCCACAGATAATGGTATTAAATTAGATGATGTGAACACTAAAAGATCTAGAAAACTACCAGCTAAATTTGATCATTCCATAATAATTCAAAAAATCACTTCTCTTGAAAATGAATGCGTCACTGAGAAAAATCAATTTAAAACTAAATTATATTTTCCTATAATTGACAGAATTACTTCGGAACTATCACGTAGATTTGACGAAAATGCCAATGTTTTTAAAGGATTTAACAGCTTAAATCCATCTACCACTACTTTTTTAAATCTGGAGCAATTAATTCCATTAGCCAACAATTATCGTTGTGATATAGCCTCAATTGAAGCAGAAATAAAATTATTGCCAAAAACCATAAGCAGATATGAAGTAAATCACAATACCAAAATAAAAACAATATCTGAACTTGCAGTTCTTTTGGACGAGTTCAATTTAGTTTTTCATGAACTGTATAAATTATGTAACATCACATTAACAGTACCATCTTCTAGCGGAAGTTGTGAAAGATCTTTCAGCAGCCTCAAAAGAATTAAAGATTATTTAAGAACAACCATGTCCCAAGTTAGACTCGCCGATTTAGGCGTTTTGTATGTGGAAAAAAATATTGTAAAAAATCTAGATTTAGAAGCAGTTATAGACTCATTTGCTGTTGAACATAATAACAGAAGAATAACGCTTTTATAAAAAATACTATAACAAATATGTACCTACTTATTGGTGCCATTTTCTCTTCGTTTGCTTTTTAACTTGACTATATATTAAAATTCATTTCTTTTTCTACTACTTGTTTTACCTGTACTTACCCCCCCCCCCCCCCCCCCGCGCGGCCGTTAAAATCAATAATGTGCATCGTCCACCCTTAAAATTTTTATGCCGGTTGTCGCCCACCTGAAAAATAAAGCTGGCGCCGCCACTGTACTTTTGGAATGTTACGTCCCTTCCGATACCCCTCCGCAGTAACTGTTCCTCGGCGTATCGACAGCCTTAAAAATGGTCGAAAAGGGATCAGCAGAAACAATTTTAGGCAGGTAAAAGTCAAGAGTTGGTCTAAAATAAACGAGTAAGACAGCTAAAGTGACAGCACACGATATCGCTATTACTACGTCGATTTATTAAAGGTGCCAGTTTTTTGCAACCCAATTTGATATATCTGCTTCAAAAACATAAACTGAATTAATTGCCCACTTGACATGCTCTAATTACAGTCCCAAGATAACAAATCCTGCTTAAAATACAATTAATTCACAAATAAACAGGTGAAAGCAAAATTTATTATTACAACCGGATCCGAATCAGTGACAAACTGCTCCGCGAACAATATCCGTAGCAACCCCTGGTGTAATTGGTTCATTTGCAATGGTTTATCTGCAGAAAATTGTGACATTTGTAACAGTTGCTAGTTTAGAAATGCAGTTGTTGCACATTATGTGCTGCAGCACCACTTGTTCGCTTATCTTTCCGGATAAGTTTTGCCACAGGCCACCTGTCATGAAACATTATTATTATACTATGTAGGTCGTTTGTCGGGTTTTATGTGGTTCGTAGATAGATGTGCATGCATTTATTGTTTGTAAGTAAGTCATTTTGTATGCCCCCAACTTTTTGCTTTTAGCATGGTATGAAGCAAATCAATGTAAGAAATTTGTAACACAGGTACTATTTGGAGCAGTTCAAAAAATTTCTTTTATACTTACCATGTTTATAATTAACTGTCTGTCACAAGCTTTTTAAATTTCAACAATAGATTAGAACTTATTAATTGGGATGTACAAGGATCGTGAAAATAGACAGTTTGACTTAATTTGATATAAACATGTTATAAATTCGTGCTCCATAGCACAACTTTCTAGAAGTCTTTATTTAATTAGACGAGTACGGTAATAATTATTGTTACTGGTACAAATATTATGAATAATCAATAAATCTGAAAGCTGTTTTTATATTTTTTCTACAAATGTAGACATCCACAATGCTTCTTTGATACTGCTCGATTTTGATACACCAAAATCTGCAGCACTATTTAAATATTTATACTATTCTTAAATTTGCATTAAACCAGCAATAAAAGTGCCTCTGCTATTAATCATAAAAATTTTGTTCACTCACTTCTGATCAATGTAGGTCTTTAAATTAAGGAATATCTTGTCTGTTTGTCTGTCTGTACCCCTCCATCACCTTATATTTGCCGAAGACTTCTGGTCTTGCGGCATTGTTCAGAGAGGTAGTACCGTACTAACTGTGTAACTTACAACTCGCGTACCTCCAATTACATACCGATGTTCACGTGCTCTTGTGGCCACCTCTTGTAAAAAAAATTTATTCCTACAATATCGTGTGTAATGGAGTTTTTTAAAGTACATATAAAGTTTTTGGTGGTTTTTGCTTAATTTTAGTGTTTTTATGTAGAAAACTAATTGCTCTGGTAGGCAAGGATGTCTAATAATGGAAGTAGAACTAATAGTGCCAGAAGAAAACATAGAATGATTACTTCTAAAATCAGGTAACCGGATTTTTATGTGCAAACATGAATACTTTGAGTGAAATTTGAAAAAAAGTATGACAGCTGCGTAGTTTCTTCAATACTGTGTCCAGGGTGGTACCAAAAAGGTTAATAAATGGAGTTCGTTGATATTTAGTTATAGGTACTTATAGTTAGGTACTTATAGACATTTTCGAAAGTATTGTTGATCGAAGTAGTAGCCACGTGTGAAATTTGTCCTGTTTTCACCCAAAAACGATCGTCATCTACGAGTATAGTTCTAATTTCGTCTCCTGAAATCCTTGTTTGTTCAAAAAATATTATGAGTTGATCGACGTATACTAGACGACAGGGCTTCATTATAAAAAAGCGTATTGCTGAGCAGTTATGGGGGACAACCAATTAAAAAACTAGACCACGAGATAAATTACATGGTGGAATTATGTTACATTAGCTATTACACTATTTAACAAAAAAACGCACGGTGTGTTAGATGGTTATGTTCACTGGTGCGCGGGGTTTTAATTCACGATTAAAATTAATGAATTTTGATGTATGTATGAAGTATACGGCCTTTACAAGTACGTACATTTTCGAGGAAGAAGCTATCGACCCCAGGCCAAGAGATCTGCTCCAGCACAAGCTCACAACTTTTGGCTTGGTCCCATTCATACCAAACCAAATGAACACAACAATCGTTAGAAATTGACAATTTAAGTGTGAGAATTGTAACTTTCACTCAGTAACAATATTCGTCGCAGTCAATCAGAAAAAAATAAATCCAATTGAATCTACTCGTTGACCAAAACATAAAAATAATAATATTCATATTCATATTCAACTGCGTGAAAGTTAAAAAAGGAAATAGTTGAAGGTATTTAGTCTTTCGCAAAATTTAGAAACATTCGCGATTGTGCTGAAGATTATCCGGTTTAGCAGGCATAAACAATCCTATAGTTATATAACCTTTGCTACTCCAGTTTTATTCAGATTTCATCAGAACGGTATCCCCAAATCTAAATGTCATTAAACGATCTGGTTTTTAATGTCTATTAGGCTGTTCCAGCCGAGGATCTCTTTATAATTTATTGCATGTAACATACTAGGACATGCAAGCTTGTTTTTATCTGATTTTGTCGTAAAATAGCAAATTTGCATATTTAAAAATCGTTTCAAGGTTCGCAAAGCTGGATAATATGATTTCGCGGCGGATATGCACAGAAAAATTAAAAATAGTCATGTTGGTAATAAATTGTTCTTACAAGTAACAAGTATACCGTGTGACAAACTTCCATGTGTACATGGGAAATAACATGGGCAATTACATTTTTGGGGATTCCTGCTCCCCATGTATAGTTACAGTGGTGGTAAAGGTAGCAATCGAAAGATTATTTTTTTCTGCGTATGAGGATATCAAAAACTCTACAACTTTCCAGTTTATTAAAGCATTAAAAGCAAAAATTACATTAATAATTTTCTAACTAAAACACAGAAATTTATCAGATTATCCATGACAACTTAATTTATTCTAATCACGGGCGTCTTTGATTTTTATGGATTTTTTGAACTGTCAACATTTAAAAATGAACAATAGTATATTTTACAACAAGAGTAGGAAATGCTATTTTTTCTACACATAATTATTTGGGAGTCTGCATGATTCACAGTACATATTCACTTTCAGAGTCCATTTAAAATGCTATTAAATTATAAGCGAACCCTCACAATGTAAATTATTAATTGTTTATTTAGTCGTTGCTAGGTAACATACGCAGGCTATTAAATGAAAGTGTTTCTTTTATCCATTATTAAAACTATAAATTTGACATTTTCATTTTCACTTCTAGAGATGAAAATATTTTCAACTCTAGAGTAAAAAAATGTCACTTTCATACAGAGTACACAGTTGAAAAATTGCTATTTTCATATATACGTGTAGAAAAAAATATTTATTTAGTTCAAGAAAAGGTTTTCATTGTGAAAACATTTTACGGCGGCAATAGTTTGCGCGTAGTCCGTGCCTTATTTTCTGTAAAATTCAATAACGGTCCTATTACTTCGGTATAACAACAAATAATTTAGTAAGAAATTTGAAGGCTGGGAATCTTTCATCGAAAGAAGTTAATTTTTACTAATACATAAACTTTGATTGATTGATTGATTACTGGTGTGGATGTTTCGTTGGTGAATGCTGGTCCATAGTTTAGGGTAAATTGTAGGTGTCGTCTAACCTATTAAAAAGTTTTTGGGAAAATGTTAAAGCAGTAAAATGAAATAATAAAAATTAAATTACTTTAATTTTACCGCAATTATGAAAAATTTAACAAGCGGCAACATTTGTTTATTTTGCTCTAATGAATTTTGTAATCTGGCAATTTAATACTTATTTATTTCATATCTAGGTAAGGACAAAAACTTATTAATATACAATGAAATTAAAGTAACATAAAAAAAGAAAAATAACTATAACAAATATTCAAATAAACCCCCATTCTGTATCAGACAGTATCCCAGCCTATTATAGAAAGAATTTCTCACATTCGCAAGTTGCCGATCGTTTATTAAGTTGCATTCCGCAAAAATAGCATTCCTTAAAGAATCAATATTTGGGTGTCGAGTTTTATAAATCTTGTTTTTTAAATGACCCCACAAGAAAAAGTCACACGGTGCCAAATCGGGAGATCTAGCTGGTCAGTTTATAGCACCACCTCGACCAATCCAGCTCTCTGGAAATATTTCATTTAATAATTCCCTCACTTGTGCTCCAAAATGTGCTGGGCATCCGTCATGTTGAAACCAGACCTCCCGATTCGCATGTGCAACTTCTTCTAATGCAGGGCCAGTATGGTTAATTAAAAGATCTAAATAAGCTTCTGAATTTAAATTTCCCTGTATTTCAAATGGTCCTATAATGCGATTATTAAAAATGTCTGCCCAAATATTGATTTTTTGAGGGTATTGCGTTGTAGTGGCTAGATTTATTCTGGGATTTTCCTGGGCCCAATGCCTAACGTTTTGTGAATTTGGCTCTTGATTTAAAGTGAAGGTACACTCATCGGTAAAATAAATTGATGAGAGGAAGCTGCGATCCCGATGAGCCCGTTCTTGCATTTCTTCACAGAAAGTTTGCCTTGATTCTTCGTCAAAAGGAAGTAACTCTTGGTGACATTGGAATTTAAAGGGATGATATTTGTTTTTTTAATATGTTATGGACAGTTTCTCTTGAAACATTACATTCTAGGGCAATAGGCCTTAAACTAGATGTTGGACTAGCAGTTATCAGGCCTATTACCATTTCCTCTACCTCAACATTTAGATTTCTTGGAACGACTAAAAAAATAAATGATAAGATTAATTTTAGTTTTGTTTCACTCCACGTTATCACTTGTTAAATTTCTCATAATCCCAGTAAAATTTAAGTTAGCGAACAATAAGGAATTAGCAACTAGGTAATAATAATAAGCGCATCAGAATTATCTAAATAAAAACCAAGTAAATTTATTAGTAAAAGTAACCTTCTTTCAATGAAAGATTCCCAGTATCTTCAAATTTCTTAACTAAATTTTTTATTATTGTTACCGAAGGAATAGGACTGTTATTGAATTTTACAGAAAATAAGTCACGGACTACCCGCAGACTATTGCCGCCGTAAAATGTTTTCACAATGAAAACCTTTTCTTCAACTGAATAAATATTTTTGTTCATTTTGAAACCCAAATTTTAAATTGTCGATAAATAATGTTGACAGTTCAGACGAATTAGAAATTAGAATCAAGGGAGTCTTTGATTAGAATAAATTAAATTGTCATAGGTAATCTGATGAATATCCGTGTTTTAATTTGAAAATTATTAGTGTAATTTTTGCTTTTAATGCTTTAATAAATTGGAAAATTGCGGAGTTTTTGATATCCTCATACGCAGAAAAAAATAGTCTTTCGATTGCTACCTTTACCACCACTGTAACTACAGATGGGGAGCAGGAATCCCCAAAAATGTAATTGCCCATGTTATTTCCCCATACACATGGAAGTTTGTCACACGGTATATGTTTATTGTGATGACTCTATAGAAAGGGTTGCTAAGTAGACTGACCACCATCCCCATCTGTTCCCCGAGCTACGTTTAGTGCAAGAACTTATTCCCAATGCTCCAGCACACGGAACTTGTTCAATTTATTGCACTTCTTATGTCTCTGAGTTTTAATTAATGGGAGACACAACACGCGATATTTCACGGGCAGTAGTATATCTCCATAATTGCACTCTTAGGTGGCATAATTAACAGGATAGCAAATGCGATGCGCTTTGCGGAAACTCATATGTGTAAATTATCTAACGTTACAATTAAAATATCCTTAAAGGGTACTGTAATGTGGTTCTGGTCATCATTCGCATAATTTACTGAAGATAGTGTACGAGGAATTGTTAATGGTATAGAGTTTAATACGGCACTATTGATCAAGATATCAAGATAATCTTGGCTTTTTCTCTTCCATCAGATGAGTTAAAACATTTTCGTCAGAAGTCCCTCTTTGAATAATTCTAATACTATTGGAATGTAACATAGGTAACTTTGAATTGAGAAAATGCTTCGAGTAATTTAGTATTTTCTAAAGGTCCTGATGATTGTTTTCAAAAAATGATTAGAGAAACGGGGACTTTTTTTTATTATTAGGATTTAAGGGTTTATTTTTGTATTGTTAAATTCATTCTTGTTTCTACTGATATTTTCTGTATTTTTCTTTTTAAAGTTAACCTAATCGTTATTAAAAAAACTTTTTTTTATTAAATTTTGATTGATGAAGTTAGGAGTTATTCAGTTCAAATGAAAATAGCATTATTTTAACATTAATTTGTATTATTTTTTTACTTTTGCATCAATTACCCAAAATTTCAACATTAATTATCTCGAAAACGGTGAGTTCTACAGACCTTTTATAAGTAAGAACAATTTTTGAGGAAACAATGGTAGATTTCAAAATTAAACAAAAAACTTACAAAAACCAGTGACGTACCATTTATTTTTCAAAAAGGATTTTAACTTCATCCATTTTGTACCACACTGGTTTTTTTTATTGATTGCACTATCAAAAAGTAGGCAAGGAAAAATAAGAAAGGTGAGTACAATTTGAAATAAAAATCTCTTTTAGATTTTAAGTTATGCTTAATATTTAAAGAATTAAGATGCAAGAGACTGTGGTTAAATAATCAATTCAAGAATCAATCGTACCCCTAACCACATAAAATTTGAAATACTATATACGCATTTCGGCAGCTAAGTTGCCATCTTCAGTAGCAGGGAAAACCTATAAAATAATAAAAACCTATAATAAAAATAGCAATAACATTAATGAAAAAAAAAGAGTGATATGTGGGAGATAAATTTACATAAAATTAAAGAGGTTAATGAGATTCATGCTAGAAAATTGCGTTCTTTGGTTTTTCCCGCGTCGCAGCTGGAGAATGATCCGATTTAAGAAAATATAGTTGTTAATGAATCGTCCGAGACTTTCAATGATACAGAAATTGCCTTCCTTAATAAGGAACTGTAGGTCGTTCCTGTGACGCACCTGCGGCCAATAGTAATATGCCGCCTCCTCCGTCCCGCACAAGCTATATAATTAGCTTCTGGGGCTAACCTTGGGGTTAGTAGGAGTGAGTAGAGATATTATTATTATTATTATTATAAAGGTTTAAAATTTAATTTGCCTTTTCGAAAATCGCCGGTTATGGATATGGTAGCGGGCATTGAGAGTTCTGTTCAGAAATTGGATAACTTGGATAGGATAGGAACTTTATTAGGAGCGCATGCAAAATACAAATTACTAAGAATATAAAGGATAATAAATATAAAAGTAAGAGCACAGTGAAAAACAATTACTATTATAATATCGTTGAAGGACTCAGACAAAAAGATTGTTTTTATTTGAAAGCGGACAAGGGAAATAAGATTGTGGTATTAGATAAAGCAGATTACTTCAATAGAGTGGAAACTTTTTTGAAGGATGGTCCATAAAAAGAGATTAAGAAAAATCCATTGCCAAAATTGGTCAGTTCGGCTAAGAATGTCATAAAAGATTGCCCAAATCTTATTACCCCCCAAAACAAATTCAGGTTAAGTGTGTCTAAGCCTGTAGTTCCCAAGATGTATGTCCTTCCTAAGATTCATAAACCAGGTAGATTGGTGAGACCCATCATTTCCGGTATTAACTCGCCAACCTGTCTGCTTTCTAAATGGCTAACGAAGGAATTCACCGCATTGCCCACAGCTCCGGAAAGTTTTTCAGTTGTGAATTCGTTGGAGTTTATTAATAAAATTAATAATATAGTACTTGATGAGGGTGAGGTGTTGGTTTCTTTCGATGTTGTATCGTTGTTTCCAAGTGTACCTATACCTACCACGCTTGCATATTTGGAGGAGCTACTGACTGAAAATTAAGTGGGCAGAATTGTGGTGGATGAATATTTAAAATTGACCTCATTATGTATGTCCCAGAATTGTTTTTTGAACAGCAGGAAGGGACTGCTATGGGCAATAGTTTATCTCCGTTTTTGGCTAATCTGTTCATGAGTAGGTTTGAAGTGTTGTTTAAAAGAGATAGTGAGTCCTTCCCTCGAGTATGGTTGCGTTATGTGGATAACGTGTTCGCTGTTTTTGATACCAAGAGGAGTAGAATTGAAGATTTTTTAGATAATTTAAATTCACGTTATAATAGTGTGAAGTTCACATTTGAAATGGAACAAAATGGTTCAATCCCTTTTTTGGATGTCTTGGTTGTTAGAAACAGCATTGGCGGATTGGAATTTGATGTGTATAGGAAGGATACTAATATAAGTAGGTTTATTGTGAATGATTCACAACATTCAATACAATATAAACTTTCGGCTTTGCACTTTCTGGTCAACAGATTGTTGTCATTTCCTCTGTCAAAGGTAAGATATCAAAAAGAGTTAAAATATATAAAAGATGTTGCGATTCATAATGGGTTCACGACTGTCTTAGTTGATAGATTGATAAGCAGAATTAGACACAAAAAGTTTGTTAAGGATTCCACGACTTTCTCCATGTCACCTATTGAGAATAAGAAATATGTTAAAATTCCGTATAGTTTGGCACATACCAGAGGCTTGGAACCTATTTTTAAGTCGCAAAATTTATGTGTAGCATATACCGCTAAGAATACCATCAAGCAGCTGTTGGGAAATCCCAAGGATAAAGTAGAGGACAAGCAGAAGTCGGGAATTTATGAAATAAAGTGTAGTAGGTGTGACAAGAGTTATATTGGGCAAACAAGGCGTACAATCGTCACTAGGTTTAAGGAACATATGGCACATTTTAGATATAATAGGATTGAGAAGTCAAGTGTTGCCCAACATATCTTTGATACCGGCCACCTTGTACATGAGAAGGATCTTCGGCTTATGAGGTCGGTATCGGACAATAGGGAATTAGACGCTTATGAGAGTATGTTTATTCGCAAGTATGAAGGTAAACTTATTAATTCAGATTTAGGTCCAATTTCTGATTCCGTATTGTTAGATGTCATTGATGTGTAGGCGTGTAGGGTTTAACCAGAAAAATGTAAGGGTGCAGGGGTCAAGGTCTTCTTTATTGCAGTTTACTGTAGTTATTTGCTAGCCCATATAAGCAATGGACCTTCGAGGTTATTTGGTAACATGGGATTCATTTTCTCTTTTTATTTCATTCAAGTCAATTATCCTGAAGATAGGATGTTTTAATTGAAACTGCAGTAAAGATGGCAATGGCAACCTTTTTGTACATTTGTGATAGTGAAAATAAGAATAGAGTGGTATAAAAATGAGCGATGCCCGGATATTGAATTTTCTATCCTAGTGTGATTAATGTTGATGTCACAAGTAACGTCAGTGCTACGTCACTTTAAGTATATATTGGGGATTTTCTCCGTGCGGAGTTCATTCTAGCTTGAGAGCTGACCGAGGGCACTTCGATTCTTTTGGAGTGGTGAGCAGAGAATACCTGACCTATATTATTGTTATTGTCACTATCATTGTTTCACATCATCATTATTGTTGTTATTATTATTATCATATATATAATTTTTTTTTTCATTAATGTTATTGCTATTTTTATTATAGGTTTTTATTATTTTATAGGTTTTCCCTGCTACTGAAGATGGCAGCTCAGCTGCCGAAATGCGTATTTAGTATTTCAAATTTTATGTGGTTAGGGGTACGATTGATTCTTGAACTTAATATTTAACATTTTTTTGCAGAACTTTTAACACCTTTTGTATCTCAGCCAACAGGCGTCTAAGAGAAAAAAATGTATATGACAAACCCCCATTATTTTAACTTGAAGAATTTGCATATCATTTTTTGAAGCATAAATGGGACACGCTATATATAGATCTGCCAGTTTGTCCGATATATATGATGTTACAGTCTAAACAATTTAGTTGATAAATATCTGTGTGATCAAGTTTATATCTTCTCTGTCTTTACTGGTTAATAAAATATGTGATAATATATTTGAAGGTTTAAATGTGACTTGTATGTTGTCTTTTCTTAAAATACTTTATCATTAGATAATTTAGGATATATGCTGTCACAGGAAATTTTAAATTTTTATTGTTAATGATTCTATTGATGATTTCAATCTTAAATCCGTTATTTATAGCAATTGCTCTAACTGAATAAAAAAAATATAGAATTTCCTGTAACAGCATATATATCATAAATTATTTAATGATAAAGTTTATCACACTGGTATAATGAACATTTAAGATCATTTCGTTTAAAAAAGATCATTCCACTTTTGCTAATCATTTCTTTGAAAACGATCATCAGTTCCCTCCTTTAGAAAATACTAAATTATTGTTTACTTTTGGAAAGAGTTATCAATTAGATATATTAGAGTCTATAGAAATTTATAAACATAAAAATTATAACTTACTTAATGACCAAGTTTATTTAATACAATCTAGTTAATTTAAACTTTTGTAAATGTTTCTCTTATATACTTTTTTCTGAAGTTCTAACCTCTCTTTATTGCCATTATGACATTAATTGACTAATTTCTCTCTTGTTTCTAATTTATTACAAGATTACCTTGATGCTGACATCAGTTGTCAAGATTGAATTTATTGTTTTTTTTCCAAATGGTTTTCTTTAAATTCATTGGTTTTTCCCTTCAAGCTACGAGGTGTTCGCATTTCCTTTCTATTTTTAGTTTTTCTAATGCCTCGTAGATAAATATTGAAATTTAGTTATCTAGTTATTTTAAGTTTCCTTGTCAACGGTTACCTTAGCGTCATATTAATTTATTTACAATTTTACTTTATGTAAACACATGTATATTCTGATGACGAGATTTTTAATCCTGAAACCGGTCAATATACTCTTAATAAATTATTCTATTGGTAGTACGCGAAGTATTTTATGAATTCAACATAACAAGCAAATTTAGTAAATGGCATCTCAACAGCATAATAGTAGTTTTACAGTATGTGTTTGTTTTTGGTTATGAAATTCTCCATTCAGCGTAAAATTAGCTCACTAATAGACGACATTTTGTAAAGGTTTATGTGGTGATTGTGTAAATGCATCGTAACTTTAATTATTTACCCGTATACATTCAATATAAAGTTCAAGTACATTACCCAAGTTAATTTTCATCGGTTTGGAAAAACAGATTGGACCACTGAAGTCTTAAAGGCCTCGATTCCCAACAAAAGAGAGTGAAATCGCGATTTAGTTAATCAAACAGCGAACAAAAAATGTTCCCACCATAATCATTATCGTTTTAAAATTTAGTTACGGCAATTTGTTTTTGTTTGTACTGGTGGGCGGAATTCTTTCCCAGTTACTTTCAAAAAAAGCGCCCGTGCCGGTGAAGCGCAAAGTTTGCTCAATTAGCTGACATTTACGGCAAATTAAAAAGATTGGAAGCGCAGATAGACGATAATTTGAATTCCATTTCCAACAACAAAACCAACAAAATGGAAACAAACAATACTTTCTCGGTTGTTGAGTATGGTCAGATACGCAAATTTTGAGCTTTCTAGGGAAAGTGAAGATAAACATAAAATAAAATAGACGTCAGATACAGATCTGTTGCTTATACGCGATGGATGATAATGCTAAATTACGACGAGTTTTAAAATTATATATTTTGCGATTACAGTGCCAATACGCAGATGGACAATGATGTTACGCCTGTATACTTGGCTGCTCAAGAAGGACACTTGGATGTCCTTAAATTTCTCGTCCTTGAAGCAGGGGGTTCGTTATATGTCCGTGCCAAAGATGGAATGGCTCCAATCCATGCTGCTAGTCAAATGGGGTGTCTGAATTGCGTTAAATGGATGGTATATTTTTGCTCTTGAAAAACTTATTGCTGCACAGCTCTTTAAAACACTACTTTTAGATCCAGGATCAAGCGGTGGATCCTAACTTGAGGGACGGTGATGGGGCTACTCCTCTACATTTTGCAGCATCTCGTGGCCATCTGGAAACAGTGAGATGGCTGTTGAAACATGGGGCCAGGCTGTCACTCGATAAATATGGGAAAAGTCCGATTAATGATGCTGCTGAAAATCAACAAGTCGAGGTAAGCAGTTATATCTCTAGCACTTACTTATATTATTTAATGTTAGTAAACCGAGGTAACGGCAATCCTTATAGAGCCCATATTTGTAATGAGCCTGATGCTCCTTAAAGCGAGTTAAAATAGACCGAGTTGTTCTATTAGCAAACGATTAAAATGATGGTAGTTAATTTCAGTACAATACCATCCGAAGCGTTAATAAATTTTACTCATGTACCGGAAAGATGGCTAAAAATACCCGTGCAGTCAATGATTTGCAAAAAAAAAGAATAAAGGAACTATGGTTGACTTCATGAATTTGACATTGCCTGGAGCGCGCTGCACTTTCAATGAAATATCCAACAGTTACTGTAAACCAAACGTTATAAGTAACTTGAATTTAATTTTCGAATCAAATGATAACATAATTTTTAATTTGTACTCACTTGCTGTTTGTTGTACTAATAATATTATTGTTTCTTCTACAGTGTTTGAATGTTTTGGTGCAGCACGGTACGACCCCAGATTACAAAGAAACGTGTGCACAAAACACCTGCTCTTGTGTAAGGAAAGGAGGAGAAAAAACAAAGAGAGTGAGTCCACGCTTCATAAATTATTAGTACTCTATAATTAAACCAATATAACAGAATAGGAAATGCTATAGATAATAAAATGAAAGTTTTTTTGACAGTGTTACGTATTGATGTACCTATATTGAAAATTTCAGGGAAGCGTGAGCAGTGATTGTTCGAGTTGTAAAACTAAAAACCAGCTCAATGAGGGTGATAACCAAGAACCGTTCTATTTGCATCCACCTTTGGAGGGTAGGGCTCCATTAGAAGCACCACATGCTCCTCACGATGGACTGTATATTAATCCGATGAACAATCACAGACATAGGTCGGTAATTCGATTTGATTTGATTTGATTTGTAATTGATTTTTTTTTGATGCAGTGCTTCCAGTGGCTCTGAAAGCAGTTCCAGTGGGAGTTTTAAAGGCGAATCGTTTTATTTGCATAATCCACAAGAAGTTATATACAATAGGGTAAAGGACTTGTTTGAAGCGACTGGAGGGAACAGGCAATCGCAAGGGATGTCGGCCCTTACTGGTAAGTTATTTTCAGTTAACAAACAAATATATCCTTTCTTCTTAAAAACTCAATTTCAAAGTTATTTGCAAAATATTTGAAGACTGCGACAATGAAGAACCATAGAGCAAAAGAAAATGCTGTTTATTAATGACATCCATTTGTATTCTTCGATATATAAGTTGAAAACTAGAGGCGATAACGCACATCGCTGCCTCACTCCCTTCCGGATATCTGCTTCTCTTCGTTCCTGCTCAAATTCTATATTTGTAGAGGTTATGTTTTATTCTTCTATCCCTATATTTCATCCCTTCCATTCTGAGCACCTCCATCATCTTTAACCACATTAATAACTATACTATCCCAAATTATAATTTCCGGAGGCAAAATAGGTCCACATTCGGATCTCCGGGCGGGGACTGCTTCGGGGGAGTCATCAGCGTAACATCTCACGAGTCGGAGCGTGGATTGTTAGAAGCATGAAACAAGTAGGAAAGTTAGAAAATTTGAAAATTGAGAGGGATAGGTTAGCAGGGTACCTAGTTTATTATTTCATAATGAATTTCTACCAAAAAGTCAGTAAAGAAAATAGGGATGTAGGATGTTTAGCTTTTGGGGAAATGCGTAGATTTGCTCAGGATTGGAAAGGATGGAGGTACGTGTCCAACCAGTCTTCAGACTGAAAACTTTATGATTGAAATTTCAAAAAACAATCAAATAATTTTTGTTAGATTTAACTTTACATAAAATTGAAATGTATACTAAATCAACTTGGTTTGGCCACCAATCAAAAAAACACTTAATAGCAAATATTATTCCAATTTTGTGAAATAATAAACACTTGATTTTGATAAAATTATGAAATACTAAAAATGTACATCTGTATATTAATTTAACAATAATAATAAAGTAACATGATTTATGTTATTATACCGGGTGGGGATTTAGTGTGTAATCGGTTCATATCTCTGATACTGCTTAAGGTATCAAAATGAAATTTTACACGTATGTGGGGAACGACATGGAGCATTTCGTAAAATTATTTATGTATATACAGGATGTTCACATTCTGAGTACCAGACCAAAGTTCTGTTTCTTTAAATGGAAACCCCACAAGTATTTGCGTGATTTCGATTCCCCATAAAATTTCATGAAAATTGATATCCTACATGATGTGGTTTTGAGTAAGGACTGTTAAGATATTGACATTTTTGTGTCATTATGGTCCCAAATTTATGACGCTACTGGCGTCTACTGACCAAAGCCACCTAATTATTTTTTTTATTTATACACACTACTGTATTTGTGAAATCTATAAATACGTTCACCCTAATACTTAGGATTAAGTTAGGTTAAGTAAAGCAAAAGGGAATTTTTCTCAAAAATTTCAAATAGAATACCATGTATATTATTTGCAAACTGACAGTCGGTTAACTAAGCTTTTAATTGATGTAGATATTGCCAGGCCTACTGATAGTTTCTGCAGATATTACGATTGAACATCAACATTTTTGAATTTCATTATAGTAGTAGATAAATGAGAGCCTCAGGCCACATCTGTTGCCAACCCAAAACTCCAGCAACCAAAATCCCTGTTAGTGTCTTCAGCAGCGGCAGCAGCCTCTGGTTCTTTTGCCAACTCCAACACGCAAAAATTCCTGGTAATGTCTTCAGCAACGACATCTGCCATTGGTTGTGGCTCAGGCGCCTGCGCCGGGGCTCAAAAAGTGCGCGTGTTGCTCATTGTTGCGCAATGGAAGAATGTTCTGGAAATGCTGATGCAATAGTACGCAGATGTTGCAGAATTAATGTTTTTTCCCCTTCTACGCTGAAGGAGTCCTCGAGTAATGTCTTCAGCAACGACTTCTGCCTCTGGTGTCTTTGGGGCCTTTGGTTGTGGCTCAGGCGCCTGCGGGGCAACAGCCAATGATAGAGGTTGTGGGCGGCATCCAATGGGTGTGGTTGTGGGTGGTAAGGTTCAACTACTGCTAGATGCCTTTAGATGTGACCCAGGCGCCTGCGCCGGGGTTTTCGCAAACGTTCTGGAAATGACGCCGACCGGGATTCGAACCCGGGTCCCCGCGCACCGGAGCCCTCGCTAAACCCACTGAGCTAATCGGCTGCCTACATGCCCGTCTTTTAAATCATCCATATATACTTAGGATTGTAAACAGAAGTATCTCGGAAATTCCAATGGTTGCAATTGTTTATACTAAATAAATATTGATATCAAAGTTTAAGAAAAAAGCACGTTCGCCACCGATAAGAGATATTATAATTGTTTTTATTATGGGTAAAAAACCTTTCAACTCGCCGACAGGATTATGTTTGTTTAGGTTTGCTCCCACGTTCTGTATATGCACATACTACGTTGTAGACACTACAAGGTGACCCGTTTATTTGTTTGTATTATTACAATAAAATAACATTCTAGAACATTCGTCAGTTTGTTTATTTTGATACGTACTATGTTTTGAAATTACTTGTTATCTTAATGCGTTTCGGACACGTGTGGGAACCATCTGGTGAGTGCTGGAAGTACTAATTGAGTGTCGGTAATATAGAACACATGTAGATTTCTGTTACACTTACTGGAAAGTGCAAATTGAATGTCGGTAATATAGAACGCATGTAGATTAGGGCCCACTGCACACGCCCCCTTGCCCCGCCCACTTAGGTCATGGAGGGTATCAAATTAACCAGCTATCTATAGTTATTCTCCTACTTCAGAATTCTCATCAGATGTCTGTCTGTCTGTCTGTATGTCTGTCTGTCTGTCTGTCTGTCTATCTGTCTGTCTGTGTCTGTCTGTCTGTGTCTGTCTGTCTGTCTGCCTGCCTGCCTGCCTGTCTGTCTATCTGTCTGTCTGTTACATCAGCCGTTCGTGTCAACAACAACATTCAATGCCAATGACGAAATTCGCATACCAATCCACCAACAAGACGTTTACGTACTGCCGCATCTAAGCTGCATCTACATAGAGGGGTTTTTCCTCTTTCTATTCTTGCTTGTGTCATCAGCCATGGTGTTTGCGAATAGAGCTGTCTGTGTCAACAGCTGTCTGGGTCAACAGCTGTCTGGTGTCAACAGACAGCTTGTCAAAAAAAATCACGCTTCTAGCATACATTTATTGGAAAGCAAACAACAAATATTTCTAACATAATGGGGAGTATTATTCAGTAATCAATTCATTAGTTTAGTTAGTTCCCATGGAATACGGTAAATTATATAATATAATTTATTATATTAAAATACATTTTGTCGATTAAAATAATATAATACTGTTCATAATATGATATTATTATATTAAAATACATTTTATTCATTAAAATAATATAACAGTGTAATCAAACTCGTGACGATTAAAATACATTTTGTCAATTAAAATAATATAATACTGTTCATAATAAGATATTATTATATTAAAATACATTTTATTCATTAAAATAATAAAATAGTGTAATCAAACTCGTGACGCTGCTTATACATCGTTGGCTGCAACAAGAGAAAAATCATAGTTACGAAATTATACTAGTAAACAAACAAACAAACAAACAAACAAACAAACAAACAAACAAACAAACAAACAAACAAACAAACAAACAAACAAACAAACAAACAAACAAACAAACAAACAAACAAACAAACAAACAAACAAACAAACAAACAAACAAACAAACAAACAAACAAACAAACAAACAAACAAACAAACAAACAAACAAACAAACAAACAAACAAACAAACAAACAAACAAACAAACAAACAAACAAACAAACAAACAAACAAACAAACACACAAACAAACACACAAACAAACAAACAAACAAACAAACAAACAAACAAACGGACAAACAAACGAACAAACTAACGGAGGGACAAACAAAGAAATAACTTCATTCATTATAAACAAACAAACAAGCAAACAAACAAACAAACAAACAAACAAACGGACAAACAAACGGACAGACAAACAAACAAACAAACAAACAAATAAACGGGCGGATAAACAAAGAAATAACTTCATTCATTATAAAAACAATTAATTTTCCACTACTAAAATTGTGAATCACAAAATCGGCACTTTTCCGTCACTAAAATTGTGAATCCAAAACTAGCACTTTTTATCTACTATCACTGCATATTAAAAAATCTAAATACTTTACTTACGATTTACAATATTGACCCAAATGACCACAAGTTCACTGCACGATTCCAACAAAATTATCTTGGTTTCTTTCTCCATGAATAGTCCAGAAAATAAAACATTTTCGGTTTCCGTTGCCATGTGCGATACATTTCCGCACATAATCATTTTGGGTTGGTTCTAAAGATAGAAAATAGTTTACAATTATGGAACAGATACGTGAGCTTTTTAACTACATATAATGAAATTATTATGAATGAGTTTTATTATGAATGAGTTTTATTAACAGAATGCTTGAACAATAAAAGAAATGATTACTGCAAATGGACTTACTTTTAAATTTTCCGGTAAATTTTGGTGGATAAAATGGTACAATAAAATATCTCCAACATCATCTTGGCCAATTACAACATCCATATTGGGAAACTAACTTTTACCGCACCTATTCCGTGGGAACCAACTGAACTATTGAAGTGATTACTAAATAATAATTCTCGCAATTATATTCGTTCTATTTATCTCGCAGCTTTTGCCGAGCTTGCAAAATTTTGGTAACATGCAGAAGTTATCAAAAACAACAATCAATCGAGTGTTTATTTTTTCTGGCGGTGGCCTTCAAACTTTTTATGTTCTAGAATGATTTTATTATAATAATACAAACAACAGGGTATAAAATAATCTCGATCATCTTGTAGAGTTTACGACATAATATTAAGTGCACACGTACTTATTAGCATGCAGAACGTGGGAGTCAAACCAAACAAATATACATATCCTGTCGGCAAAGTTGAAAGGTTTTTCTAGAACGTTCTTAGCTATTAATATTTCATCATAATAAAAACAATAAATCATAACATCTCTTATCGACTTCGAATCTGTTGTTTCTTTCTCAAACTTTGATAACAATAGTTATTTAGTGTAAACAATTACAAACGTTGGAATTTCCGAGAAAAAACATTAATTCTGCAACATCTGCGTACTATTGCATCAGCATTTCCAGAACATTCTTCCATTGCGCAACAATGAGCAACACGCGCACTTTTTGAGCCCCGGCGCAGGCGCCTGAGCCACAACCAATGGCAGATGTCGTTGCTGAAGACATTACCAGGAATTTTTGCGTGTTGGAGTTGGCAAAAGAACCAGAGGCTGCTGCCGCTTCTGAAGACACTAACAGGGATTTTGGTTGCTGGAGTTTTGGGTTGGCAACAGATGTGGCCTGAGGCTCTCATTTATCTACTACTCATTATATATTAGTTTATACTCTTTTTGGCGAATTCCCCCTATTCTGTTGCTCAAAACTCACAATAATGTTTATATTTTGTATTTGCAAATTGGTATCAATATAAAGACAATAAATCTTATTGTAAAATTGTTTCTTGATGGTTATATTCTCAAATGTATAATGTCTGTTTAAAGTCGGGTATAATGTTCAAACAAGGAGTGCCATGGAAGAAAATATTATCTTTAAGAAATAATCTTGCAATGGGATTTTTTGTGTTAATATAAACTTCACTTGCTAAATATTTTATAGAAACAAAATGCAGACCTTTTTGGAGTTTTGGGTGACAAAATAGGGTAGATCATCAAAAATAATGTAAAATACTAACGAAACTCTACATTTTTATAATTCAATTGTACATTCTGTCGAAACTTTTACTGGTGGACTAGACAATATCCACATCAATTATTTATAGATTTCAAAAATACAGCAGTGTTAATAAAGAAATTTTAGGTGGCTTTGGTTAGTATGTGTCAGTAGCGTCATAAATTTGGGTCCATAATGACACAAAAATGTCAATATCTCAACATTCCTTAGTCAAAACCACATCATGTAGTATATCAATTTTCATGGAATTTTATGGGGAATCCATATTATGCAAGGCCACGTAGGGTTTCCATTTAAAGAAATAGAACTTTGGTCTGGTACTTAGAATGTGAACATCCTGTATATACCTAAATAATTTTGGGAAAAATGCTACATGTGGTTTCCCACATTCGTGCAAAATTTCATTTTGATATCTTAAATAGTTCCAGAGATATGAGCCGATTACACACTAAATCCCCACCCGGTATATACATATAAAGTCCTGGATTGTTGCTTAAATACGACAATTATATGCCAAAAACAGATCGTTGTAGTTTTGATAACGATCGAATTTAAAGACTATTTGATCCCCACTATAGATCCATAAACCCGATAGCAAAACGATGATTACGACTTTCCAGCATTAATAATTACGAAAGTGCTTAACGTTACATTAACCACCAACTCTTAAAAAGTAATCTCGCGTGTGGTAATAATAATAACGATTACCCAGGTGAGATCCCTCAATAGGAAACTCTTAATTTCTACAAAACTGCACCTACCTACCGCGGTGAAATTTTATGTCTACGAGTGGTACTGCCATTTCCTCTAGTGATCTGCAGCTAATCAGTAGTCATGCAAGATAGAATTATTATCGTCTACGTGAATGTGCTGTGTGCTGTGCTGCTTATGGCGTGTTTCAGCAGGTCCCTGAAGATCCTGCAGATGCTCAGTAAGTCCAGAAAAAAAGCCAATCAATTGAGGATTCTCCAATTATATTCTTGGGTTACCGATGTCTTAATGTGTCAGAATTTTTGTTCTTCTTCCCATCATTTTTGTGCTAAATACATTCTTTTGTTCCAGTAAAAGTAGAAGTGCACTCCAGCAGTAGCGGCGCAGGTTCAGACGAAAACCTCTCTTCCTCCGATTTATCTGAAAGATCAGGTGATCACGATCACGACTACGAAGACATTTATCTAGTCCGTGAAGAATCCAACAAGAAAGCAGCTGAAAAAGCAACCGCGAATCGTTCCAGATCCAGAGACTCTGGTTCCCACAGCAGATCTGGTTCTGCTAGTTCTAGCAATTCCACCTGCAACGTAATCGTAAAATTAACCCCGACTAAAAAAGAACCCAACTCACTGAAGGAGCCAAGAAAAAACCCGGAAATTCCTAGAGACCAATCCAAAACTCCGGAGAAAAGCCCTCCTGAAAGTGGCCTATCTTCATCCCCTTCTGCCCTCAGTTCTGAAGAAGACGTCGAAAAAACGAAATTAGCAGTGAGGCATTCTTCACCAACTAAATCTGAAAGTGGGGGTTCTGTTCATAGTTCCCGAGTGCTGAAGAGGGTGACTTCAGTACCAGCCACTACGGTACCACCTCCGCCACCTCCACCACCCCCCATGGCACGTGTGGAAGTTGATGATGAACCTCGGGGAGCGGAAATCGTGGAAATTGTTGAAGAACCTACCCTCAGGCCGTCGCAAGTTGTCAAGAGCATGTGTAGGAGTATGTCAGCGATATGTAAGTATCGTCTTTACAAGTTTTAAATTTTTAACATTAAATCTATCGCCTGGCATCTAACTAAAGTGTATTGTGCTCCAAAAATCGAGTCACACTTACATTGCTCTAGAAATTTCACATACGAAAAAAATCTGTCTCACTTTCTTCTTCCAATTAACGAAGAGCCAAAACTTGAAATAATAAACCACATATGATATGCCTACTCACCATCTGCAATTCCGACTGTAACACTTACCAATCAAACCAGAAATTTAATTGTCCGCATCACCATCAAACAGTATATGTAGTTGCACTCATCTTGTCATTTATAAATATTTGCAGTATTAAAGATAAACTAGGATACCCCACTCTTTCCTTACAGCGGCCAAGCGTTTGAATTCATCTTGCTCGGACTTGACCATCGTCAGTCTCAGTGCCAGCGTCGAAGAAGAAAGGACCAACGGGCCCAACTTAGTGAACAAACAACGCGTTTTGCCTTTCGTACCACCGAGCTTCCCCGGAGCAGGCGGTGACTCCAACAAATTAATAAAACCCTCAGAATACTTGAAAAGCATAAGTGTATCGGACAGGCGTTCTGTGTCTTCAACCAGGAGTAATTCTGATTATGAGGAAACTGTGGTCGTGACGGAAGAAAGCAGTACTGCTCCGGGGCCTCCTCCGCCTCCCCTACCGGAGCCAATGAAGGACTTACTGCAACCCTCGGTGGAGAACTCCATCAACGATGCCGCGAAGAAACAGCAGCAACCCTTATCTGCTATCAGCATCCAAGACTTGAATTCGGTGCAGCTGAGGAGGACGGACAAGATGGCCGCTTCCAAAACGTTTTCTGCGCCCACCAGGAGCACGAGTCTGCAGTCTTTGCAAGGGGAGCCGTTCTTAGCCCAAAAAACTGATTTAATAGCAGAGCTGAAGATGTCCAGGGATATTACGGGAATTAGGAAGATGAAGATTGAAAGGGCGAAGGTCGAGGAGAGCAAGGAGAAGGAGATCATTACGGAAATTACTAAGCAGTTCACAGCTACGAAGTTTGTTGAAAAGGTAAGGAGAGTTTTTGAATTATAGGCTACAACATAACTTGGTCCTTCGAGCCGCATATAAATAGAGCGTCATTTTCCAAAAAAAAGTATGTATTTGCTTAATTCACTGAACATTATTCTTTCTGGGTTAAAACTAAAAATACGAATCAGATGGGTTACTTATTTTACAGGTTTTAAAATTTTATTATATGCAGCGTTACACTTTTCGCCGTCTGGCAACCGAGCGAATAGTAGGCTGTGCTAGCACTTAAAAATTTTAATTGCACAACAAAGCCAACGCGTTATTGAAATGTAATTGCTCAGCTGATACTTTATGATGTTTTTAATTGTGTGCCGTTTGCATTTTCAAAGTATGTATTATTATTTGTGTCGATAGCTTTAGAAATCGTCTAATAGTTTCAATAGTTTCTCGGAGAAAATCGTAAAATCAGTTTTTTTCGAGGCAATATACAGGGTCCTGCATCTCACCTCCCGTCTTCTACTACACCTAAACGATTTATTTTATAAAAATGATTGAAACGGGACATTAGACTGTTTGTTAGAGAGCACATTTTAAAAATATTTTTGAATGTATAGGGTGTCCCGAAAATTGGTGGTGCATCAAAGTTGTATTTTTTTAAATGGAATGCCCTGTAGTCTTATTGATTTTTGAGACTCTTTCGAGCTACTGTACATATCCCTAGAATATTATTAAATTTTATTTGATAGTTCCAGAGGAATAAATTAAAATCGAGAAAAAAAATTTTTTCGTCATGTTTTAAAAAATTATAAAAAATAGAAGAAACATCTTCAAATCAAAACTAAGCAGCAGGTTGCTTATCAGAAAAGGTCAGTTTATCCTACTATGAATGTCGTAAAAATAACTTATACAGGATGTTCAAAATTCAATGCCAAACTTTTCAAAGTGTAATGCTGTTTTTCTCCATTTTTTCAAATGGGACATCCTGTATATTTTTAACCCATCGGATGCAGAATTGGCCGCCCCGATCACCCGACTTAACTAAATTAGATTTCTTTTTGTGGGGCTACGTTAAGGAAATCGTTTATCAGGAACCTCCAACCACACCAGAAAAAATGCAGCAAAGAATCAGAAATGCATTTCAAAACATTGCACCCGAGCTATTAGGAAGAGTAGCAAGGTCATTTCGTACCCGCCTCCGTTTGTGCCTCCAAGAGAACGGAAGACATATTGAACATAATGTTCTAGTCATTGATTTGAAAACTGCCAAGTAAAATTATTATTTATTAGATAATAATTTTACGATTTTACGAATATCGGTGGAACCTTTGAGAATGTCGAAATAATTGTAATTAGAAAACATGTCCATTTTTTAATTCTGCATCCGACGGGATAAAAATATACAGGGTGTCCCATTTGAAAAAATGGGGAAAAATAGCATTACATTTTGAAAAGTTTGGCATTAAATTTTGAACATCCTGTATAAGTTATTTTTACGATATTCATAGTAGGATAAACTGACCTTTTCTTATAAGCAACCTGCTGCTTAGTTTTGGTTTGAAGATGTTTCTTCTATTTTTTATAATTTTTTTAAAACATGACGAAAAACATTTTTTTTCTGGATTTTAATTTATTCCTCGGGAACTATCAAATCAAATTTGATAATATTCTAGGGATATGTACAGTAGCTCGAAAGAGTCTCAAAAATCAATAAGACTACAGGGCATTCCATCTAAAAAAATACAACTTTGATGCACCACCAATTTTCGGGACACCCTGTATATTCAAAAATATTTTTAAAATGTGCTCTCTAACAAACAGTCTAATGTCCCGTTTCAATCATTTTTCTAAAATAAATCGTTTAGGTGTAGTAGAAGACGGGAGGTGAGATGCAGGACCCTGTAATGAGATGTCTACACATTTTGAACCTATTACATAGCGGAGTAAATAATGGGTAAAATTGTGTCGTTTTTTTTGATGAGCTTAGAACAAGATCAGACCCAGTGGGTATTGTCAACAACAGCATTATACACATAGAAACTCAAAATACGACATTTTTTAGCGGTCACCACATTTTTTATTTTTAAAAAACTATAAAAGTTTTACTTTTTGAAAAGTCATGCTTTTTTGCATATCTGCTGGCATACCTCAAAAACGAATTGAGCTATCGACGTAATATTTTTTTTGTTTTAAACCACACACCTATGGGCTTCTTTATAATGGTATTGTTTTTTAAATAAATGATAAAAACGCCGATGATCTTGGACATTCAGAAACTATGCAGGTAAATTTTCACTAATCGAGAAACTTTTTTGTTTTGGAAATTTTTATATAACATGATGCGAAGGAAATATAGCCAAAAGACCAAAAAAGTTTTTAAAGAAAAAAATCTCTGGATATTTTCAATAGTTTTTATAATATGATTTTTTTAGTTTGGAGGGTAATATCTAAGTTAGCGCGCATGGTGCAATAATAGTGGGTAATGGTTCGGCACCTTCAATTTTGCTGTGTTTATTGCCCATTTTCAGTATTTTCAGTTATTGATCTGCAATGCTTGGGCATCTCAGATACAAATTATTAAAGCCTGACCAAGTTAAAAATGGACTAGTGCCTTTAAAATATTGAAATAGTTTCCATGTAAAGTTTATTTTTGTAAATATTTAATCGTATTTTTGTTAAACTCAAAGGACTTAAAGGGTAAAGGCTTTGGTCGTTTTGGAGGGCTAAAAAGGGCAATATGTGTCGAAAAAGAAAATCAAGATCTTCTAAGCTTAATGAATAAGGACCTTTTCTAGGTATATTTTCACCTATAAATGTAATGTTTTCTAAACGTTGCTGAAATACCACCATACCCACGCAATGAGTAGTATTTTTTCGGTGGATTGTGTCCTCATTTAAATAAAAATTATCTATACTCGCGTGTGTGTAATTTTAGATTGTATCACCAACAACTTTTACCTGGAGGTACATAAATTTTTTCATTACTAATTCTTTGTTTCGCAATGTTGGTTGTTAATAATTGTCTAATATCGTTATAAGTACAGCTAATACCAATTTCAGATATAGGAAGTCAAAAAGTTGTCTACTTCGTAGTAAATGGTGTACACATAAGTCTAATCCAAATTTAAAAAGTTTTTTTTTATATAACTTGACGAACAACGCCACAATAAGATTGCAAGGAATAACAGCTTTTGGATTTATATTTTTTTCTAACGTTATAACTATCCTCGTCGATAAGCCAAGATATAAATTGTAGCAACATATTTGGTACTTACTTTGTAAACTCATTTTGATTAATATCATAAGGAGTTGAGGAACAGGAAAAAATTTTCGTGGAGAACTGAAATTGTGTGTTTTTTAAAAATTCCAGCTGCTTGATGCAAAATTTCATATTAATTTTGATAAACTTCTTCCTCACAGACATCATTATTAGCAGTTTCAGATACAAAGGAAGAACTGATTCTCTCGTTGATTTTATTTTATCAAAGTTTGATGAGAAAGTCGGGACTTGGGCTAATTTTTTGTTAATTTTTAATTTATTTAAAAATGCTTGTATGTTATACATATTTCGAAATGTAATGGCTATAACACAACCTATGATATTTCGCATCATGCACAAACAAATCGTCATAACCGGTGAACTTTGCAACCATTCCAATATCGCCCCTCTTTTTGGCCGCTTTGATTATTTATACATAAGTACTTTTTCCTGGACCCTCAAGAGATTAAGATAAATTGGCTATTGTAGTACATATTCTTAAAAGTTTCTATAATTTTTTATTGTACGCTATCCGGTTTCCTATTTTTATATTTTAAGTGTATTATCCAAATAGAAATCAGCAAACAAAAGTGTAGACTGTAGGTACCTCAGTAGTTTTTTATTCTGAAGTAGGCATTTACAACCTCACTCTCGACCTAACCCCAAAAAATTATCAGTTTGGAACTTTTTTATTTCATATATGAGTGGTACATTTTTATGCAAATTAATGTTTAATTTAAATCAGAATTTTTCGAGTTTTATTTTTGTTTAACTTTTTACTGACGAAACCCTTAAAATAATAAAAAGAAATGGGTAGGTACCTAATACAATCTGCAAACTTGTTTGTATAAATGTTAATTTTTGCTTTTTCTTTGTCCCTTTTTGGTTGCAAATAAGGCACATTTCACGTATGATTCCATGTTACTCCTACTTTTTGAAGAACCTGGAATGCCTCGCGGAATATTTCTGTCTCCGTCCGAGCTATTACTAAATTAGCAAACCATCTCAATATTGTCCTTGCTGGTATAGACCTTTCTGCAGTCTTCATGATATTTTACTTTAATTTTTCCGTTTAAAATATCATTCTTGATTGCTAAAATTTTCTGTCCAAAATCATCTTTTCTCAGTTCCGCAGCCCTAATTATTGTCTCTAAACCCCACTTCCAAGGCTTATGCACAACAAGTTTATCTTTTTCCTCCACAACTTCACCACATAATAAGCACTTCATTTTAATATTTAGCTCATCTATCTTAAATTTTTTTAAGCAGTAAAAATTAAAGAACTCGCCACTAACAATACGAACTAATGTGTAACGCGTCGATATGGTCATCGGTCGCTCCTTATTATTAGCCGATATAAAAAATCATAGCGCCTAAACTACAAAAGTCACAATAACAATTATGCTGCCAAAAACTTTTTTGGTCTTTTGGCGGCATTTCCTTCGCAGCATGTTATATAAAAATTTCCAAAACAAAAAAGTTTCTCGATTAGTGAAAATTTGCCTGCGTAATTTCTAAACTTCCTAGGTTATCGACGTTTTGAGGATATTAAAACAAAAGACACCAACCAATAATATGCTTAGAAAGAAGCGCCTAAGTGTGTGTTGTAAAACAAAAAAAAGATCATGTCGATAGCACAATTAGATACCTAGATATTAGAGTGGATATATAAAAAAGCAAGGTTTTTAAAAAAGGTACGTATCCACGCTTTTTTGGAAATAAAAAATTTCGTGACCACAAAAAAATGTCGTGTCTTGTAATTTCTCATAAACAATGACCTAACTAATAAAATGAGATATGTCTCAGTTTGTTCTAAGATAAAAAAATAAAATCGAGAAGGAAGCGACTTTTGCCTTGGTTTTTACTCGACTATATGGCTATGCTGATGCTTCTCTTATTCATTTGGAAAATTGTGTTATACCATTCTAATTTCCTTGCTATAGTTAACAAGTAGAATAAAACTAATGAACATTTGAAATGTAAATAACTAAACATTTGTTTATACACAGATTCAAAACTAACGGCAAACCAGGAAGCGTGATCAATTTGCTCGCATAAAAACGATAATTGTACATTCGCAGTTTTAATAATATAAAGTTACTGATTATTGCAATATTATCTTACACAATATACATTATTTATATACTTTGAAATCCGTTGCTACTTCCGTTTTAACAATGTAACAATTACTGTCTTTCCATGCAGATTCCAGATAAAGACAACACTGGTAACCTAATCCCCGCCTGGAAACGTCAAATGTTGGCGAAAAAGGCAGCAGAAAGAGCCCGCAAGGAACTAGAGGAACAACTGCAAAGAGAAGCGGAAGAAAAGCGTCTTCAAGCCATCCCTCAATGGAAGAGGCAACTGTTAGCCAAAAAAGAAGAAGCAGAAAATAAGTTTAAGTAAGAACTATCTATTGTTCATATCTCTGTGATTTTTGACATTCGTTTGACAATCATAAAATTTTGACAGGTGTACTTTATACACGCCAAAAATCGTAGAAGACGTCAAAGCGCTTAAAATACACGATTCACAGGAGTGTTTTAAGCTGTATCAGGAACAAGAAGAGAAAAAGCAAATGGAAGACATTAATAATAATAACGATAACGAGTCAAATTTTGAGCAAGATTTTAACGATAATGACGCACAATCCGATGAAGAGGCTAATATTATACCGTGGAGGGCGCAACTGAGGAAGACAAACAGTAAACTGAGTCTCCTGGATTGAGTTTACTCGGTTAAATTGTGGACTAAATTTTGTTACCATTAAAAAAGTTCGAGTCAGCACTGGATCTGAACTTGACAGGTTCGTGAAGAGGAAGATCCAAAAGAATTCTAGTTTAATTTAATTAATTTATGTATGCCTAAAGCTGGTGATATAAATAAAATAGTTATTTTCGAAAATTCCAGATGCAATATTAAGTTTTAGCTCCGCCTTTATACTAACACGAAAATAGTTTGTTTTCCGTTAAACTTTCGGATTTTGGTTAGCTTAAGAACATCTCATAATCATTATTTGTATTTACTTCTCTATAGTATTATTGTGATTTTTTACGTTGTAATGTATGTACTGTATTGTTTATTTCTATGTTGAATAAAAACTTTGAAAATGATTTACTTTCCCTTCTACTGCTTTTTCTGTGGTATTTGTCAAAGTCATCTGTCAATTTGCTGTCAAATGTGCGTTTCACAAAGATTTATTTTAATAAACAAAATATGAAAGTAAAAGTGCAACAATATGGATATCTTCTCAAAATTGTTGTTTTTAATTGAAATGAAATAGTTTATTTGAAGTTATTAGCGTATGAGGTTATGTTCTAATTGAAAATGGCATCTGTTCCTGATTACACAAATTTAGGGCAACAAATGTTGATTCCGAACGTAGGTATGCCTGTAAATTGTAATTCTTCGGGACTATCAGACGATTTTCGAATAAAAATGGTGAAACATTCGCTGTTTAGCATAAACAGCCTTTCTGGGTCGCATAACCTACTTCCGAAAGAAGATAAAACTTATTTTGCGACTTTTCAAATACCGACAGAAGAATGTAATGATGTCATGAAACGCTTTACGGAGCTGAGTTCGGTACCTCCTAAAATTGAAGAAGAATACAACGCAGACAGTAAAACAAACAATTCGAAATTGAGACCTTATTCGTGCGACATTTGCGGCAAATCATTTCTATTGAAACACCATTTAACCACACACGCAAGGACTCATTCAGGGATCAAGCCTTACTCCTGCTTATATTGCGGAAAGAGTTTTACGCATAAACACTGTTTAAACACCCATTTGTTGCTCCATTCGAGCGATCGACCGTACCAATGTCCGGAGTGCAAAAAGAGTTTTACTTTGAAGCATCATCTGTTGACTCATTCAAAGGTTTGTGTGTGCTTTATTGTTATTTCTGTGGGGATTATAACGGGATTTATAGGTTCATAGCAGAGATCGGCCGTATGTTTGCGAGGAGTGTGGATTGAGGTATCCGTCGAAGCGGCATTTGGCTACTCACGCGAAATTTCATGCAGGAGAACGCCCGTTCCTGTGCGAGGAATGTGGAGAATCTTTTGCGCAGAAGGAACATTTAGTATGTACATTTTTTCTTCCCAAATGTACATGTTCTTTGAAATTACGATGTCTTATATGCTGTTGTGTGTCTTCGCTTAATTTCTAGGTAATGCACTCCAGATTCCACGGTTTCTTGGACTCCTTCGTGTGCAGCAATTGCGGAGCCGCATTTTCCCGTAAATTTGAACTTGTCAATCATGAAAAATTGCACGGAAAGAACCCTTTTGCATGCCCAACGTGCAATAAAGAGTTTTTGCAGAAACGAACTCTTATGGGCCACATGAAGTAAGTTGCACTCTCCCAATAGTTTCGCATTTCTCTTAATCATTTTCATAGGCTACATTCCTTAAATTCTCCATTGGTTTGTGTCCAATGCGGCCAATCTTTCAACTCGAAGAACGATCTATCCGAACACTCAAAGAGCCACAATAGAAAGCCACACGCTTGCCAAGAGTGCGGATCTACTTTCGAATCGGTAGAAGCGTTGGTCCTTCACACCAAACTGCACTCCGGGGATCCTTCAATCCTCAACGACATCTGCACTCTAAGCGCTAGCCTCCAATCATCAAATACCTCTCCGATTAACTCTCGTTTTAGCCAAATTAACTCTCGGCACACTTTCGTGAACGGCAACGCGAAAACTAAGAACCACATTTGTGAACATTGTTCGAAACCTTTCACGGCTAAACACGGGCTGCTGCAGCACCAGAGGAGGCATCCCGATGGACGGTGTTCAGTGCGGTCTCATGTTTGTGACGTTTGCAATAAGGGCTTCTTCCAGAAGAATCACTTGTTGCTTCATCAGAGGCAGCATTCGGAGATTGTTCGCGGGAATAGAGACGCGAGTAGTTTGTTTAAGGGTAAAATGGATTCGATTGGGGATGGGGTCGGACACATCTGTGATAGTAATGCGTAAGATCAGTATTTTTAACTTTATGAACTTTTGGAGAACGGCCGCTTGCCAGATTAAATTTAGTACTGTACTGTACTTCAGTCTCATTAGTGTCTGCGGGAAAATGAAAAAAAAACCTTGTATATACATACTTTGTCATACATTTAGTGCCATTTATTATCTAACGGATGATATTAGGTACCTATTTAATAAGAGAATAAAATTCGTGTGTATAAGTTGGTGCAGAGTTCTGGAATTCTTCCCTCATGCCTTTATTATTCGTTATACAAGCAAACCCCCTGTTTATCTTTAATTCTATATTAAATAAAACTATTTTCACTTATACAGACTGTCCCATTTCTTCTCCACAGCACCTAACTTTCTTTTTTCTAATGGAACACCCTGTATTTCATTGCATTTTTGAATTCTTTATTTGATTTTACTACGAGGTTGTATGGGACATTTTTTATCTACAAAGAATACTTTTGGAGTTACAGACAGTTTTCTGAAGATTTTGACAGATGTGGAGGAATTCTAAAAATTAAATATCTTCGAGTCGAAGAAAACTGTAGTGATGCTATTTTGGTGAGATGGAAGCAATATCCAGGAGAAACTACCTGAGTAATAAAAAGCTAAAAATATTATACAGAGTGTGAACAATTGCATGATTATGTTAAGTTCTTATTTGGTTACGCAATTGCTCATACCCTGTATATTTCTTTTACTTTTTATTACTCCGACTGTTGCTCATAGGTATTGCTTTCATCCCACCAAAATATCATCGTCACAGCTGCGTCCAATCGGAAGATATTTAATTTTCAAGAGTTCTCTGCATCTGTCAAAATCTTCAGAAAACCGTCTGTAACGCCAGAAATTATACTTGTAGGTAAAAAATATCTTATACAACCTCTTAGTGAAATCAGACGAGGAATCTAAAAATGCGATCAAATACAGGTCGTCCCATTATTTCAAAAAATAAAGTTATAATGGAACAGCCTGTATAAGCGGAAATATTTTCATTGAATAGAGAATAAATTAGGTCTTTTTTATAATATTTTTCTCAATAAATGTAATAAAGGCACAAGAGAAGAATTCAAGAGACCTGGACCACTCTGTATAGTTTCTAGTTGCTTTGTTCTTCGCGTAAAAGATAATTACCTTATTTTTCAATACCCTGTTATGCCGTAAAAAAACAGAACCTAAAAATCGCTTTGTATTTTATAACTTACTGTTTACAAAAATGTTAGCATTTTTAATATACAATGTACAATATTATAAATAAGCATAATAAATAAGGAACCAGTATTTAAAATTCGTAGGCAACTCATTAATATTTTATTTTTTTTGTAAAAACTTGTGAAATGTCTAAAAATAATAAATCTAATAAAAATGAACTTCAACAAACTATAATGCGGTAATTCTTATTGAAGAGCAGTGTTCTTAAAAGATCTAGGTACTAAAATAGTTTAATTATTTTTTCGTGTTTCTCAGGTAAATTCTGCACGCGTCTAACCCATTTTTTAATGTAAACATTTAGGTTTAGCGCTGAGATAACACATATTAGCAAATCTCAGGGGTATCATCAATTTTGGACTTAACTTTGTATAAAAAACAGAAAATACAGTTTGTACCTTGTTTGTCATGTACCTATTACGTCATGACCGATAAAATGTCAACAGCAACCAATAAGAAGCGTCCCACAAAGTCAAAAATTTCAAAAAGTTTTCGCACTGACCCCGTACGACTTCCTAGGCCGCTTTCTCTGATAAATGATCCCGTTTTCATCGCCCCTGTTATCAAAACAACGATAAATAACGCTCCCCAAAAACTGCTAGAAACCGGAATTATAAATAAACAAATCAAATTTATTTACAGTCCATTTTGCACGCGCATTTGAGAGCGTCAGCGCCGCCACGGCGAAAGTTGCAACTGCTCCTCGTGAATACAACAATCTAGTGTGCTTTGTACAGTGTATATGTCCGAAACATCCTGACAGATTGGTTCGAAAATCGGTAGAATCTTTACGCGTTTTTCAGAGTTAAAATAGTTTGATTTTCGGTGTGCTAGCTGTCCGAGGATAGGATTGGAGTTTATTAACACGAATGTTCGTACAAGTGAGTGGTATTAGTGTTTTATTTAAAAAATTCGATTCGATTTCTTTGTTTGCGTGTAGTTGCAATGGGCTGCCATTTTTACCCCCATAGAGAACTGATTTGTTTTGATTGTCGTGTGTGGTTCATTGATGGGATTATTAGAATTTTCGTTTATATGGGGACAGGCAGTAGGTTTTGCTTTCTACTTCCTTTGTTTTGCAACAAACTGGTCTGGTATTGACAGCGACGCACATTGTTGGTTGGCTAACGTGTTCTTAATCTGTTAATAATAGGCTTAAATTGCATTTTTTGTATAAATACGGTGAAGTTTAAGTTAAATGAGCGTTCGTAGTGTATTGGCATTGATTACAGAATTAAATATTGGCTCTTAAACTCTTTGTTATTGTAGTCAGCTGTTCGAATTGCGTTCGATATAGGACGTACTAGCCACGCTCGCTTTTATCAGATATTCGGTAACGGGAAACGTAATCTAGGAGCGCTTGTCGCGACTAGAACTGTACGGATATGAAAGATATGCGCATTTTGCTAGAGTGTGGTGCACTTGGTAACTTGTTGTGTACAGGGGGGGACCACGGGGGGTTTTGGTAGGTAGACTGTTGACCCTCGGTTGTGTGGACCACTGAACTTGTCTTCTCGTTTTTTTCTGTCTAGCTGGCTGGTCTCCGTTCGCCGTTTCCTGGAAAAGCTGCCCCTGTGTTTTGCATATTTAATTTCTGTCCAGTAGACACAAAGAAAAGTCTTACGCGAAGTTTTTTCCCGTTTCTGCGTAGCCCTGAGTTTGCTAATAATTGTCAGCTTGTGTGTTTTATAGGAAAAAAGCGGCGTTTGCCGCCAACGCGCGCTAAATATAGAAACGTAAATTGCTTCGATTTGAATCCGATAAATGTCGTAATTGTGCTAATTTTTACGAGACAATGGACTTGGGTAACGCAAGTCGCTTTTAACGCCTTGAGCATAAGCCGATAATTGTTCTAAGTTTGTTAGAAACTTATAGGTAACCAAGGCGAATGGAAATCTATGAAAATCCGTCACAGCCCTCGTAGCTTATTTTTTATATTTTTCGCATTAACGTAGTCGATTCTGGGACACTCTGTATATACTTAATTAACGCGATTTGAATGTAAAATACCGCGAGAACAAAATGTAACTTTACGGGTCGGCAAATCGATGCCCCCTAGCTTGCGAAGTAGAATGACCTATCACGGACAAGTTTGTAAAAAGTGTTAGTGGGAACATTGGTCTTAAAACTAATTTATTTTATTTTAAATTAACATCTACCTGGACGAACCTAAAAGGAAAGAATCTCTTCCATTTTAGTACCAGTGTGAACACAAATTTGCGGTGCTACTGACGTCTGCTGGTCAAAGCTAACTATGATTTTTTTATTGGACTAGTTTCAGAGGATACTCTTTTTGTAAAATCCATTAACACTTTTTTCAAAATAATTCATATTGTATAGAGTGGCCAACTTGCGCAAAATATAGCTTTTCTCAAAAATGTTAAATGGAACACCCCGTATATTATTTGCAGGTTTGATAGCCATTTTATTAAGTTTTTGACTGATGTAGGTATTGGCAGGTCTGCGACTGATAATTTAGGCAAAAATAAAGATTGAACCTTAAGAATTGACAATTTATACCTGTGACCATTTATTTAAAAATATGACCTTGAAGAAGCAATCTGGCGATGAATTTTTTTGTCTCAATGTGAAATCAACTTCCAGAAACAAAATGGAAATCATATTTTGTGATTTGGGCGCTAAAATATGGGACAAACGAATAAACTACCGATCAAATTACATACTACATTTTAAAGTTCAGTTTTCAATTCTACCGAAATCGTCAGTCGCAGACCTAACAATACCTACTTCAATCAAAAACTTAGTAAACTGTCTATCAAATATGGAAATAATATATGGTGTTCCATTTGAAATTTTTAAGAAAAAATGCATTTTGCGTAAGCTGTCCACCCTGTATTATATTAAGTTTTGTGACAAAAGTACCCAAGAATTTTACAAATAGAGCAGTCTGTGGACTTAGTCCGATAAAGAAATCTTAAATTGCTTCGACCAGTAGATGTCAGCATCTCCTCAAAGTTGGGTCCACACTGGCACTAAAATGGTAATACATATCTTAAAATCGCTCACTCTAAACCCCATCGTGTAGTACACCATCTTTCATAAAATTTTATTGGGAATTCAAATAATCAAATACACTGTCATCTCTGCCCATTTGGCTGCTTATAATGTAATAATAAATAATTCGTAAGTAACTTAAAAAAAAGATGAACAGTAGTTGTAAATAATTACAGTATAGTAAAATTCGAGAAAAAAACAGTTGATTCATTGTTTATAAACTGATTGCGTAAACCAGAATTTTTGTATTAAGTCTATTATACCGTGTGACAAACTTCCATGTGTACATGGGGAAATAACATGGGCAATTACATTTTTGGGGATTCCTGCTCCCCATGTGTAGTTACAGTGGTGGTAAAGGTAGCAATCGAAAGACTATTTTTTTCTGCGTATGAGGATATCAAAAACTCTGCAATTTTCTAATTTATTAAAGCATTAAAAGTAAAAATTACACTAATAATTTTCAAATTAAAACACGGATATTCATCAGATTACCTATGACAATTTAATTTATTCTAATCAAAGACTCCCTTGATTCTAATTTCTAATTCGTCTGAACTGTCAACATTATTTATCGACAATTTTAAATTTGGGTTTCAAAATGAACAAAAATATTCAGTTGAAGAAAAGGTTTTCATTGTGAAAACATTTTACGGCGGCAATTTTTACTAATAAATTTACTTGGTTTTTATTTAGATAATTCTGATTCGCTTATTATTATTACCTAGTTGCTAATTCCTTATTGTTCGCTAACTTAAATTTTACTGGGATTATGAGAAATTTAACAAGTGATAACGTGGAGTGAAACAAAACTAAAATTAATCTATTATCATTTATTTTTCTAGTCGTTCCAAGAAATCTAAATGTTGAGGTAGAGGAAATGGTAATAGGCCTGATAACTGCTAGTCCAACATCTAGTTTAAGGTCTATTGCCCTAGAATGTAATGTTTCAAGAGAAACTGCCCGTAACATATTAAAAAAAAAAACAAATATCATCCCTTTAAATTCCAATGTCACCAAGAGTTACTTCCTTTTGACGAAGAATCAAGGCAAACTTTCTGTGAAGAAATGCAAGAACGGGCTAATCGGGATCGCAGCTTCCTCTCATCAATTTGTTTTACCGACGAGTGTACCTTCACTTTAAATCAAGAGCCAAATTCACAAAACGTTAGGCATTGGGCCCAGGAAAATCCCAGAATAAATCTAGCCACTACAACGCAATACCCTCAAAAAATAAATATTTGGGCAGGCATTTTTAATAATCGCATTATAGGACCATTTGAAATACAGGGAAATTTAAATTCAGAAGCTTATTTAGATCTTTTAATTAACCATATTGGCCCTGCATTAGAAGAAGTTGCACATGTGAATCGGGAGATCTGGTTTCAACATGACGGATGCCCAGCACATTTTGGAGCACAAGTGAGGGAATTATTAAATGAAATATTTCCAGAGAGCTGGATTGGTCGAAGTGGTGCTATAAACTGGCCAGCTAGATCTCCCGATTTGGTACCGTGTGACTTTTTCTTGTGGGGTCATTTAAAAAATAAGATTTATAAAACTCGTCACCCAAATGTTGATTCTTTAAGGAATGCTATTTTTGAGGAATGCAACTTAATAAACGATCGGCAACTTGCGAATGTGAGAAATTCTTTACTGCTTTAACATTTTCCCAAAAACTTTTTAATAGGTTAGACGACACCTACAATTTACCTTAAACTATGGACCAGCATTCACCAACGAAACATCCACACCAATAATCAATTAATTGTCAACTATAGGTAATGACAATAATAATGTGAATGAGAATTATCTAAATAAAAAAACAAGTTTATGTATTAGTAAAAATTAACTTCTTTCGATGAAAGATTCCCAGCCTTCAAATTTCTTACTAAATTATTTGTTGTTATACCGAAGGAATAGGACCGTTATTGAATTTTACAGAAAATAAGGCACGGACTACGCGCAAACTATTTTCACAATGAAAACCTTTTCTTGAACTGAATAAATATGTTTGTTCATTTTTAAATGTTGACAGTTCAGAAAATCCATAAAAATCAAAGACGTCTGTGATTAGAATAAATTAAGTTGTCATGGATAATCTGATAAATTTCTGTGTTTTAGTTTGAAAATTATTAATGTAATTTTTGCTTTTAATGCTTTAATAAATTGGAAAATTGCAGAGTTTTTGATATCCTCATACGCAGAAAAAAATAGTCTTTCGATTGCTACCTTTACCACCACTGTAACTACACATGGGGAGCAGGAATCCCCAAAAATGTAATTGCCCATGTTATTTCCCCATGTACACATGGAAGTTTGTCACACGGTATATATTCATTTTCTGTTTTCTAAAAATGTCTTGTTCGTAATGTGCATCTAATAATTGTTAACCTTAATGACCCACTACAGTGAATCAATCATCCTGCGTGCCGGTACTGGCCTAATTGGTACTTACTTCGTGTAATACCCGGGTAAAATACTGACCTGACTTAACGAAATCAGAGCTGGGCGGAGACGCATGAAAATGAGGAACAATTCGCAGTCGGGCAAATGCGCAAATAATTTTCGCCTTGGATGGACTGTATCTGCACCGCATTTTTTTATACTCCAACATGTTTTGATAAATCTAACAAATAAATTTATCGCGGGCTTACTGCATTATCTTTGTTTTGAATTAAATGTTACCGTCAAGGTTATGCGTGATTTCATCGAGTGTTAATTACATAATTAGTACTTTTTGACATAATTTTATGTATTTGCTATATTAGATTTCCCCTCAACGCTTAATAAGGTTCTTTATTCAATGGTTAATAATGTATAATTATGTACCTGCAACAATTTTAATATTTGATCAAGAAATTGTGCACCATAATACTATCTAACATTATTTATTTGTCAACAAGTCCATTAAATAATGATCTGGATTACATCTCGTCAAGTCTCATAAATTTTACGATAATACATGAAGTATGTCTATCTTTTAAGGACGAATTTATTTTTTAGCAATTTTTTCCATAATAATAAGCTTAATACTCATTCATTGTATTGTTTGATTAGGTATTTGGGAAGTAAACTTTTCCTGTCTATAGTATCAAAACATTCGATTTATTCGATGTCAAGAGATGAATAAGGAGTAATATTAAAGGATCATCAGAAATCGCACATTGTCAAATCATTTCACCTTCTGCATTTCTAGGGAACTCTGGAGTTTAATTGCAAAAATAAACGTTCCATTTCTATTATTAACAAATTCTGATGAACCCCAAACAGAAACTTGCCAAATTTCACACTTTTCACACATCATCCGTTATACCTATAGTTTTTTTGCATGCGGTTTCAAATTGGTTTCGATCATCGCAAAAAAATGAAAACATACGTCAGCCCAAACACCTGCCTCATAAGTGACAGTACAAATATTTGGTAAAACCGTCTTATCAGTTTGTCAGCGTGTATTTCAGCAGGTGGAGTATTGTTAATCATGGGTCTGTCACCGACGTAATCTAACGCGAATTTTACTGAAAAATATGAGGGGAAAGTGAAAAAGACAGAGAAACCCTGGATTTTAGTTCTTATAACCAAGATTATGAACGTCTGATTCAATGGGAAAATTAAATTATCCAAGTATAGGAGCGCAGTCGTTGTGTACCGAAACTGTCAACAAAGTCCCGAATAAACAAGCTAAATAAATAATAATAGAATATCTAACGTAAATACGTCGGCTAAAAATATAATATTTCCGATCCACGCATGGATAGTTCTATCTACGTCTGGCTGTTCCGCCAGATTTTTCTACACTCGCGCGAAAGACGGACCACCAGCTGCCAAAATTCAGACCAGTTTGTTTAGTTTTGTTTTTGAGTTCGCAATAATTAAAGTTACCCCGACCTTCAGAATTTTGTTTTATTCGGACAAAGCGTTTACCTGTTGCAAAGAATGGGCCCAAGCTCCAATCGGGAGTTTACGTTTTAACTTTTAAAGAAAATTCTCCAAATCGTTGATTGAAGTCATGATGGGTTGGCTTCAAATGCTGACACGTCTGACGTTTGTGACGACACACTTGTATCAATATAACTTGAGAACTATTTTTCCCTGTACCTAGTCTAGATTATATTTCGTAATGCCATTCTCAAATTACCTACATAACTTGTAGTAGGCAATTTTGCAGAGAACTGATCCCAATCTTCAAAGCAAAAATTGCCTACTACAAGTTATGTAATTTGAGAATGGCATTACTCATATAATTTGGATCAACATCTGCCTTCTCCCCGCTCCCGATTAGGACAACTCCTGCCTCGTTTCTAATGTTTCTGCTACTAGATCCAATTTCTCTGAAATTTCTCCTGATTATTTTATATGCTTCATCAGTCTTTTCTACTTCGAACTTATCTTCCACTTCTTTGCATTATTTAATATCGATCCATTGCTCTTTCGCTTTCCTACATTTCCGAATAATTTCCCACTTGATCGTCTTATATCTCTGTTTCCCTCTTTCATCTAACCATAATTTTAATAAAAATATTTTTTGTCTAACAGTCTCAAATTTGAAATCCTCGACGGTCTGCATTCGCAGCAATACTAGAAATGGTCGAGCGTCAAGCCGCGCTCGTTAGCAAGCCGGGCCGTAATTCAAATTGACCCTGCACAGCTCTTATGGTTTATGGAGAAATGCGTGTAAAGAAGAACAGTGACAGCAGATAGCGAGTCACCTTTTACTCCTATATCTCTAATACGGTCAATGCCCCGATGACAACTGCGCAGAATCGAATTAATCAGTTCTTGTTCTTCGGTATTCAGTTTTTAGTTCTCAGTTCTTCTCAGACAGCGGGCGGAAGTGTTTATAGTTGCAGTTGTAATATATTGTGGTGAGGATTTTCGCAACAATGCCGGTGCAGTCACCATACTTCAACTTTTCATTAACATGAATTTGTCTGAAGCAGGGAACTTTGATGACTTTTAAACGGGTAAAAACATTTTACGTAATACAATGGGACAATCTAGACTTAGGGCCTTGTCTATGTTGAGCATCGAGAAAATGCTTGTCAAGAGCATTCCAAACTTCATCAAAAAAGTCATAGACCATTTTGCGAAACAGAAGGAGAGGAGAGTTGACTTGAAATATGAGCACGTATGTTTTATTTTAACAATATGTCCCCTTTCTTATATTTTCGAAGTTTTGTACATATGTGTATACATTTTTAGTATTACATAATTATAAATTCCAAAACCAAAATGACCCCCCTGGTGATTAACCCACGAGCCGCCACTGAAGCAATACGTTTACAACATTAGAAATACTTAATTTAATTTTTTTTTTCATTTTTTGGCGCTCGGTGAATGGGACCACAAGCCTGTGCGTAGGAGGAACGGGCCCTCATAATTACTCATTATTTTTTAACCCTCTGCCTTCGCCAGAAATGGAACGAGCTTACCCACTTATAAATTAACCATTCTCCCAATCATTATAAATATGTACGCCATTGCGTTTTATTTCACTGTCAATATTTTAATTGCGTTTTTTTTTTATAAACCAGTCCGTTGAACCGATATACAAAGGACAGTTTTCAGATTACGACTCGGCGAGAGATTTATTTTTAAACTTTTGTTTTCCAGCATAAAAGCAAGCGTATCTGTTACCCAAGATATCCCGGTCAATGTACATAGCGTTACAGTGTTATTGGACGACCTAGAGCAGTGGTGTGAATGCGAATAAATTTGGTTCAGTTCAAACAGTTTTCGTCCTTCTAATATGTCCGTCATATGTCTTGATTATACGAGTTACGAGTCCTTGGGGGTGTTTTTGTATGCTACGGATTGTTTTGCCGTTTGGATTCTGAAGATGTATTTGTTTGTTTTTCAGTTTCATGGAATCGACTACCATGTCTCAAATCGGAGCAGATGCTTTTAGGAAATCGGCTGAAGATGCAGCCTTGAAGACTATAGTATCGTAGGAAAAGGTAAGGTGCTTAATAGTGTGGACTGTATAACAATTATAACATCATAACGAAATATACACATTCAGTTCCATATCGTTAACATTCGGCCAATCCTGACTATTTCGAGTGACCCCATGTTAAAACATTTATTTAATTTAGTAAATTACGTCGCTTTCTCTGTAGGCAATCCTTCTGTACATAGGAAAATTATAAGTAACAAGGACGCGCTGCTGTTGAAACAGGGATCGCTTGTTCTGTCCCGTATATAACCCTGAATCGGGGGCGGTGCGGTTGACCTTCATTTGTATCTCGCGAATTAATAAGGGGAAAATGGTACTCGTGAAAATCGAAACGCTGCCGCCTAAATATTGCGAGGCGTCGGCAGGCTACACAATTATTAAGCTGCCAATTATCGCCCCCGTTTCTGTTTCTTGATCTTATCTTTGGTGGCACAAGTTGTTCTTTGGTCGAAGTGGCAGAAAAACATCGCGAAATAAGAATTTAATAAATTGTTGAAGTCTTGTACAAACACGAAAATACTCTTTTGTCATGGGTGCCCTCTAAAAATAGAAAGTTCTGTGTGCAGCGGTCCACCGTGGTTGAAGTTTTGTTCCCCAGGTCGCAAACAACTGGAGTTTGTTAAATGAACTTCTGGGGTAACATTTTTATAAGGGAATACAGCAATAATTGTGGCACAATGTCTATATGTATATGTATTAAGAATGTGAAGAAAATCTAACGGTTTTCATGCAATACAGGCTCACTAGAAATATAACTTAGGTACCGGTTTGGTCAGGAACCTACCGTACCATAGATGGCGCCCGCAGAACGGCCTGAAGTTAGTTGATATCTCGCCAAGTGCAAAATTAACCTCCGTAAGAAAATGCATGGAAAAATGCGCCAGAACATGCACTGCTTATCCACTGCCGGCAGGCTGGCATGTCTGAAACTGAGAGTTTTCTGCAGAGAATATTTTGTTCAGGATATAGGTATCAATATTCTGTTTAAACGAATTTCAGGTTGTATAATGTTTGTTTCTTTTTATGTCCCTGTTCCCTCTCAATTTTTCTTCCAAAGTTCAAGGTCGTTTGGAAATTCCGCTGGCGTCCGTGATGACGGCGTCGTCGGTGTCGCCGGCCCGAGATTTATTTTTTAATTCAACTTCTTGACGCACTTACATTGAATAAGCCTGCCAGCAGAGTAGGTCGGGGAGATAAGGTGCAGAGAAAAGCGATCGCGGTGGGCCGTGAAAAAAAAGAAACCGCGCCACACGTTTGTACGCGTTTTGCACGCGGAGGACGGCGAACTCGGTGGGACAGGCCTCGGTTGAGTAACCTGCTGTGGTCAGCCGTGCAAGTGTGTGTGCAAATTACAGGAAACAGGAAGTTCAAGGATGGTACGTGGATGTAATGATATACCGGGTGGATCATTTATCATTATGCGTTGGAGCTGTCGCGTAATAAGCGCGGAAAGAAGTAGGGTCATTTGGAGGGTTGAACTCGATCATTCACGTGTCATCCACCTTTTGACCGCTTTCGATCATTTGCGACGTTTGAACCTGCAATATGCCTACAATTTAGCTAAAATTGGTACAGCATAGCCTTCACGAGCCAGACAATTGAATTTCAATTCTAGGAAGAGGTCACCATTTATCGAACAATTCTAACGCCCACTGTTCGTAACTTTTCATTCAAGAAAATAAAGGTGTCTAATAGCGTCATTATCCAAATGTCGGAGCTAAATGTGTACACGTACTGAATTTATGATCAATTTCTAATCAGTAATTTACCATGCAATGAAAATCTTGGCAACCAGTCGATAAAACCCTATAAAACTTATGCTTGCCGGTATTCGTACTTTATCACTAGTTGTTGATCTGGTATTGGGCTTCAGAATATCGAATACGAATGTGCCAGTCGGTGGCGTGAAGGTACCTACGTGTGTTGCTCAATGGGGACGTTCCGAATGTCAAGAAAGGCCGTGCTAAGAAATTATAAACGTGTATATTATTGCAATTTTTCAAAGTGCTTCTGCACTGCCTTTAACTTTATATTACAAAAGAATTGTGTTTGTCTGATGGGTTGCAGATTAAGCACATCAAAAATATGGAAAATACAGGTTGTGTATAAATTGGCGAAAGAACTACACCCTGTATAGACAATGCACCTAAAAATATAAATGATAGAACTGCCGAAGATTTTATGTATAAAACGAGCAACATTTACAGCACATAAAAAGATGCATAAAAGCATTTTCAATGCTTCGAAAGTTTCAGGCATGATAACATTAGCTTTAAAATGTAAAATACCCCCCACCCCCCAAACACTCCACTTTTTGGTGTTTAATGGTTTTTCTGACAAGTTTTTTTACTAGTGCATTTATTTTTTATATTCTTTTTGGGTTGTATTTTTGTGGCATTGGGAGCGTGTTGAGTACCGCGTAGGTCATGGTTTGGAAATTCTCCAACGTATATGTTCGCATTTTTGTGCTGCACCGTTTATACGTTATCTTGGTCTTTAGAAAATATTGCATGTTGTTTTCCTATCGCGTCATTAGGTTTTACTCACAAAGTAAAAAAAATATGAAAATATTTTTTCAGCTTGTCAGCCTTTAATCAGAACGTAAATATTTTTCATTATCAATGTTAGATGGAAGTTAGGACGCACTTCGGTGTACTTAGGAAGGTCAGTAAAGTTAAACAGTTTTGCCCCGATGAGTACATACGATGGTCTTCCAAGAAATGTCAAATCCACATCGGTAATCAGTAATCACGAAATACGAGTATATGTGTAAGTTTCCCCGAATAACGATTTCCACTGACCTTTCCTGGAGGCGAAATCTGCCTCTAATAATTAATTCATCATCGCCTTAACGAGAAAAGACAAAATGATTGTCGTTTCGGTGCGAGTGTGACTGCCACAAAAGGTTTTCCCAGTAATTGCTTATCGAGCGTCGGAAAATTCGTTGTAGAATTTTTCTGCGCTTTGATGCGAACGTTAGCCCCGCTATTTTTGGACATTTCCGTTCAGGAAGGAGAATTGATTGTTGTTTTTCACTCGCGGGTAAACACTTGGCTACGCATTAATTTGGAAACACAGTTTTCGTGATCTGCGTCTCATAAAGGAACGCCCTATATTTAACGCTTTTTATATCCAAGGACATAATTAACCAGAAACGAACTGACCTATAAATATCTTTTGATTGGGTTCGGCTTTCTTTCTTTATAGAGGAAAAACTTTTTGGAATATGTTGGCCCCGTGCGGACTCATAAAATGAAATGGATTTTCCTTTGCCCTAATAAATATCGGAAAACAGTATTTCAGGCCTCTGTCCGAGCATCCTCGAAAATTATTATACCGATCATTGCCATTACTTTGTAGAGTCATAAAAAGGAAACCCAAGTACTAATTAACAGAATAGTGTAGCAATGGTTGAGAATGATCAATACGTTATCGAATCAGATATACCGAACTGTTGAGACAGGAAGCAGGCCATCTGCTCATGAGGCGGAAAAATATGTCGAGATACCACCCTCCGAAGGGGAAAGATTAAATTTCAATGAAACCTGCTCGTAGGCAAAAAATTGACGAACTCAATTTGTGTGGTAAATGAAACCCCTGTTTGACTGAAATTCATAAATCATCATCTTCATAAGCCAAGCCAAGCATAACTAGCGTTTTTGTTTCTTTTTGTTATCTCTATTGTTATGACGATTGTTAAAATAGCAATATTTACCTGAATGTGTTTATTGGTTTGAAGCTGTACACAAATCTGTTTCGAAAATGAACGTCAGCAGCAGCTATCTTTTGCGTCATAAACAGTATGAAAGTATAAAACCCTGGATAACAAAACATATTGTGAGTCTAATAGAGGAAAGACGAAAATATAAAAATAGGTTAGATGAAAGAGGGAAACAAAGATATAAGGCGATCAAGTGGGAAATTATTCGGAAATGTAGGAAAGCGAAAGAGCAATGGATTGATATTAAATGCAAAGAAGTGGAAGATAAGTTCGAAGTAGGAAAGACTGATGAAGCATATAAAATAATTAGGAGAAATTTCAGAGAAATTTCAGAGAAATTGGATTTAGTAGGATAGGAAAGGATGGAGGTACGGGTCCAGCCAGTCTTCGGACCGAAAACTTTATGATGACATCCGAGATGAAGATATTCCTTTAGATTACGCAATATTTCTCAAAAATTCTGATTGGTGACCGATCTAAGTCGATATGCTAGATTACCTAATGCATCATCTCGATTGTTAGATGTGCAATTTTCCAAAAATTGCAAAATGTTAATCAGATCATTTCATGGGGATTATGCGTGGATTAGTTACAATCTAAACTTTTTGAAGCACCTGTTATTCGGAGAAGATTTAGGCAGGATTAAAGTATAAGTACCAACCATAAATAATTTATAAAATAGAGCAACTGAATTAATTATGAATAAAAGTCTTTGAAGCCGTAAATCGGTGCTTCTACATATTTAATTATCTCTAGATAGTTATTTATTTTTTTCTGAGCACAAAGAAAAATGCACAATTCTTTTATTTGCTAATTGCGTTAATTTATTACTCTGTTTGATAGTAATCATGTCAAGTTTTTGTTTTTGAGTTTGCTTTCTTCTATTCGCTATATTATCACCTTTTTACTTTAATAAATTTGAGTCGCAGTAAACAATAACAAATAATTGTAAACATTAATCGTCACAAATAGATAAGTAAAAACACTGATATTTCTAATCAGCATTTTGAGTTTGTTTCTAGGAATCTTTTAGTTTTATTTTGATTTTGAAAGACGCATTTCTCCTTTGTTAGACAGTGGTCCGTTCCTTTTCGAAATCAATCCGATAAATATTTATTTGGTAAGCTGAACTATAATAGTTTTATTTAAGTATTTAATTAGCCCTATTTTAAAGATCAAAATTATTTTGGATAAGACATAAGCTGCAATGAAAAATACCTCCTACCTTTGTTTTTGTGATTGCTCCTGCATTATGTACGCAATAACATGAAAATAATATTACTGTATACAAGCATTCCTCAGTTGATGGCAATTACTAAAACAGCCCTTCTGTGGAAGCTCACGAACATCTAATATCAGCCCTGCTTCACACACATCCTTCTCTCTCTCTTTCTGCCACTTGTTGATAATTTTACAGTCGCTCGCACCTGTCCCAGACCGACGTCAGGGAGAGAGTTTATTCACCCCCACACCCCATAATAATAAACCTCCCTCCCGAACGAACAGAACGTAGTAGAAATAACGTCGCACTACGTATTCCGTTTTATTATCATTGCAGCAACTGATGTCGCGTTTAGAGACAATAATGCTTTGTAATTCTCGAGGAATGATAAGCGGGAGGAGTTGGGGGTTGTTTTTACGGAAGGTCATCGTTTTCTCTGGTGGGAATCGATGTTCGTGACGAGCAGGTATATGGAAATGTATCTGCTATTGTTACAAATCCTGTATAACCTTTCGGGCCCAGGTACGGGAGGGTGGGTAAAGAAGGGCAGTAAATAAAATGTGTAAACATCCGAGGGTGTATATACTCGTACTGTTAGTTGAGGCAGTGTCCTTTTGCTCCAGGTGTGACGCTCCGCATGGCCTGCCGTCGCAACCGATATCACCATGGTGAAGACTTTCCAGGCCTACCTTCCGCAATGCCATCGCACGTATTCCTGCATACACTGCAGAGCCCATTTGGCCAATCACGACGAGCTGATCTCAAAGGTAAGTTCTACCCGACAGCTTGGTGTAACGACCACATTCTCGAATATTAAAAGGTACAACAGTGGCCCGCGATTAGGGTCCTGAGGTACCGCACATGTTAGTTGATGAACTGACATTTCCCCAATTTTCATGAGGAAATTTGAAAGGTGGTCTATCCTTAGTACCCGATGAATTTCTTGCCGAGAACAAACAAATATTTTTTTCTTCTGATAGTTGTTTTTCTCTTTCTTTCCAGTCATTCCAGGGAAGCCAGGGCCGGGCGTATTTGTTCAATTCAGTGTGAGTATATATCATTATGTCGTGTACACAGTTTATATATAATTCTGTAAGAAATGGATCGATTTTCCCTGACGCATTAATATTAAATTTGTTGGTTAAGTGCCGATGGCCTCATCGAACCGTATTGTGCAGTCTAAATTACAATATACTGTATGCTTGTTTGCAAGAGGTTTGGGACGAGAAACTAACAGACTGGAAATGGTTCGATGAAGGTTCGGTAAATTTGATCCATGCATAAAACACGCTGAACTTATTCAGCATAATGCGCATTACAGCTTTCATGTTGCTGATAAAATCTAAGATTATTCATTTCTTGGAATATGCAGGATAAATTTCGGGTGTAAAAATAGTTTTGTTTTGGGACTATTAATAAAGCGCTGGCCATTGAAAACTCGCCGTTTGCGATATTTTTATGACGCTTTTCACGATTCTGCATTTTCAGTGGGCTACACATTCCAAAGTTTTTTTTTTGTTTTTTAGATTGTGTAGGCCCAAGTTTATATGTACCTGTTACATGTATGTACTATTAAAGGGACTGTTATGTCACAGTGACATTTCTTGTAAGTGATTGTACTCGAAAAACTGCCTTGGCTAAATAGATATCTATACCTCCTCGTACATAGAATCTATATAGTCAGTTCAGAATGAGGATGTCTGATTTTTTTGCAGAGTAAATGTTGGTTGTGGGCCAGCAGAAGAACGGGTCCTGCTGACAGGACTGCATGCAGTAGCAGACATCTATTGTGAATGTTGCAAGACGACGCTAGGCTGGAAATACGTAAGTGCTTTAACCTCATGAAATGAAATTACGTTCTAAAATTGCACTTCAAGTTGCTTAATTCGTCCATTCCGGAAATTTAATACACAGGGTGTGAGATAATCGTACCATTTCACTTGAAAAACAAATTAATTCTCAACGTTTATAATTTTATTGCCCTTTATTTGCTATGAAGATAAGCAAAGACACTGGATCTCTTATCTACGAATATAAAAATGCATCAAGGAGTTCTTGACAAGAACTAATCTTATTTAATGAAGGAAAAGATTGAGGATAAACACCCGCCGAAATTACCGAATTTGTCGTGTAACTGATAAATGATATCTGAAATTGGCGATGTCCAAAAAATATTTCCTCTACTTGACAGATACTTACCAAGAACATTCTGATTTGATTTTTATTGTTGTTAAACAATACCTTATCAGCTGACACAGATCGTTAATGCAATAATATGTGTACAACTATGTATGCATGTATGTAATTATACTCTTGCTAGATCAGGTTAAAGAGTTAAATAAATCTCCCTCAAATTATTGAAAAATCCGCCATAAAACCGTCATAAACTCCACGCCTTTTTCACTATTTGTACACATATTTGTCGTAATTAGAAAGTAGGGTTGTCTAAGTTAATTATTCCTTATTCATTTTCGACCAAGAACGTCTTGATACGTTACTTCGTTAAACCGGCGTGTTGGAATGAAAATTATATTGCAATCTCTCCATTTTGTGCATATTTGGCCGATATGCACAGTAAACTGGACGTTTGACAGTAGTAGTAGTGTGACCACTGCAATACAGATGGCGGTGGCGCTTCAGTTTATCCTCATATTTCTAAATAGAAAATAATAATTTAAAGAAAGGACGCCGACTAATCCTCCCAGATTTATTCGGTTGCCACTAATACCTGATAAGATGGCGCATGCCTGATAAGATGGCGCCGCCAGGTGAATGTGAAGAGAAGTGTGATGATAAAACCACCCAGTGTTGTGGAAAACGGTGTAATGTAGTAGTTTGTGTGAACTGCTATAGTATTTACCATAACAGCTGTGCTGAGAGAAAATCTTACCAGTGTCTTGGTGGAAATAGGATAGTTTGTTGTAACAGTAGTGATTCTAACCTCAAAATGGAAGAAATGAAAAACGAAATTAACGAGCTGAAAGAAATGGTCTTGAAGTTGAATAATACAATGGTCCAGTCCAATAGCAACATGAGAAGCGCTGTGGCTGATATGGATCTAAAGTTGAATTCTTTTATTAAAATTAGTGAAAAACAAACAAATATGTCAACACAGGGAAATGCCTTGTATCCGGGTAAACAAATGGACAGTACTCTGAACCTTACTAGAGGCGGAAACACAGGTGAAGGAACCTCATCTGAGTCGGCGAACAAAAAGGTAGGTGCTCCTAACATGATTACACCCCAACAAGTAAGCAGTGCTGTTGAGAAGGCTTACAGTGCTGTTGTGATGGAAGGTTTGCAGCAATTTAAGGAAGATGACTTCACAGTTGTTAATCGCAGGCGTCCCAAGCAGTTTAAGAAGAAGAACACCTCTGTTTTTGGAACATCAAATGATTCAGTGCTGAAAGCATCTGTAAGGTATGGACACATCCACATAAGTAATTTAGACTCAAACACTAGCTCCGAAGATATAATAAATTATCTCAGGGCCAAAAACTTTGATATGATAAAATGTGATAAACTGTCATCAAAATATCCAGATGAGTATTCGTCGTTTAAAGTTACAGTACCGTATGCGGAACTGGAGGACATAAAAAATCCTGAATTGTGGCCCTGCCATACAAGGATAAATCCTTTTTTATTCCATTTAGCACAGAAAGCAAAGTCAACCTAGCATCGACATGTATTTGTCTTTCTAATGCGCAAAGTGTTTTGGCACATATGGACGAGATTAAATACTTTATAACTGTTTTTTGTCCTGCAATATATATGTTGACTGAAACACATATCACACAAGAAATTGAAAATTTTGAAGTAAACATTCGATTCAGAAAGTAGGCATGCGGGAGGAGTTATGTGTTATTTAAGATTTGATATCAGGGGTGAAGTAGTGGATTCTGTCGCTGTACCTGGGGCTTACTGGCTGTTGGAAATGAAAGTAAATATTTATGGAGAACAGATGAATATAGTTGGAGTTTATCGCTCACCCAGTGGTTCGACTGTTCAGTTCCTGCAATTTTTTGAAGAGTACTGGAGGGTGTTACATGGTTGTTCAGACAAACTGTTAATGATGGGAGACTTTAATATTGATTGGGTTGCAGATTCTACGTATACTAATCGATTAAAAAGAATAATCGAAGGTTATGGACTGAAACAGATGGTGAGAAGTTGTACTCATGTCATGGAAAACAGCAGATCACTTATTGATCTGGTTTTCTCAAATGATAGGGGGTTGGAAATAGAGGTGATAGATGAACCTGGTTATGCCTGCCACAAGACGGTCAAAATAACAAGTAATAGAAGTGAAGTGCAGCCTACTTATAAGTTCACAAGAAAAATGATGAAAACTAAAGAGGAGGTAAATGCAATTATACGGAATATTGAATGGCCTTTTAATAAACACAACATGGAAGATAAATACAATAGTTTTTTTCGGAAATTTAATGAAATAATTGAAAGTGTTATGCCAAAAGTGAGAGTAAAGCACGGTTGTTTCAAATCCTGGTTCAACTGCAGAGTAAAAGATGCAATAAAGAGAAGAAATTTAGCGCATAAAAGATTTGCAATCACGAGGTCGGGAGAGGATTGGAGAGAATTTAAGAAGGAACGAAATTTAACGGTGAAAATTATTAGAGAAGAAAAACTGAGATATCATGAAAGCAAAATTGACAATTGTAAACATGATCAGATTAAAATGTGGAAAACTTTGAAAATGTTGATAAAAAACAGTAAATCAGAAAAAGTTAGCAGTATTAAGTTTGGAGATAGAAAAGTGGAACAGATTGAAGAAATAGCAGAGAATTTTAATAGTTATTTGATCCAAAGTATAAATGATATTAACTCTAGCATTAAACAGAGTCACCGGGAGTTTGAAGTCTTGGAGAGAGAATGTGAATTTGGGGAATTTAGTTTTCTGGATGAAACTGAATTGTATAAGATTATCTACAGTTTACCTGATATTTAAAAGCAGTCCAGATGGGATTAACATAAAATTTCTAAAGACATTTTTTGATGAACTAAAGTGGCCATTATTACATATTGTAAATACTTCATTGGAGAAAAGTACTTTGCCTGCTGTATTGAAAATCTCAACAGTTATACCTATAAGGAAAGTTCCTGGAACAAGGAATTGCGAGGGGTTCAGACCCATCAATATGCTTCCAGCAGTGGAAAAAGTAATAGAAAAAGCTGTGTATGTTCAATTAATAAAATTTGTTACGGAAAATGATATATTGTCACAGTTCCAGTCGGGTTTTAGAGAAAAGTACAGCTGTGAGACAGCTGTACAATTCGTGATAAGCAGTTGGAAAGAATTTAAGGATGATGGTTTGGCCACTGTAATAGCTTTCCTGGATCTGAAGAGAGCGTTTGAGACTATCGACAGGGCAAGGCTCATAGAAAAGCTGAGGAAGTGTGGGATCAAGGGTGCCTTATTGGAATGAATGATGGACTATTTGACAGACAGGCGACAAAGAGTGAAATATGGTGAAGTAGAGTCAGCTGAGCTGGACATCCAGCTAGGGGTGCCGCAGGGGAGCATTTTGGGCCCCTTACTTTTTGCATTATACATTAATGACTTACCCACAGTTTTGTCTTCATCTGAGTGTCACTTGTTTGCGGATGATACAGTAATTTATGCAAAGGGCCGGAGTATTAGTGGCATTACTGAAAGTTTGAATAGAGATCTGGCTCAATTAAGTGAATGGTTTGCAGTAAATAAACTGAAATTAAATGTCAACAAAACAAAAGTGATGTGTGTGGCTACGCCAGCTATATTGGACGAAATTAGAACGGAGGAATATAGAATTAGTATTGATGGTGACGAGGTGGAGTAGGTCGATAAATTCAGGTACTTGGGAGTTGTTGTGGACAAGCGTCTCAATTTTAATGATCATGTGGATTATATATGTAAAAAGGTTGGTAAGAGATTGGGAGTGTTAAAAAGATTAAGCAGATGTTTAAGTCAATATTCTAAAAGAATAGTATATAATACAATAATTTTGCCATATTTTTATAATTGTGGAACTGTGTTATATTTGAGTAATCGGAGTGGTGTGGACAGAATGCAAAAGCTGCAGAATAGGGGAATGAGGATGATACTGGGGTGCGACCGATATACTAGGATAACAGATATGTTAAATGATTTAGGATGGCTGAATGTGAGGGAATTGTTGGAATACCAAATGTTAATTTTTGTTCACAAAATAATCTTGGGACTGATGCCGACATATTTAGATAGATGGAGATATCCATGATTACGGAACAAGAAGTAGGGATGATTTGTATGTTAATGCAGCTGCTAGTTCAAGTGGGTATAATTCGATTTTTGTCAGGTTTTGTTAAGTACAACATGTTAAGAAGTGATATTAAAAGAATTAAGAATGTTCATTTATTTAAAAGTAGACTAAAGCAACTGTACCTGAACAGATAATTTTTTGCTGTTGTTTTAATATTTGTTTTGTAATGCAGATTTTTGTTTTTCGTATATGGTTCGTATTATGGATGTTTTGTATATCTAGCATTGTTTGCTAATAAATTTAGATTATTATTATTATTACTAAAGCAAAAAACCTTGAAAATTCCAAGCTGTAGAGGTTCCGTCTGAAGAGTGCAGCTGTGATAGAAACCAATCATAACAGATTGTGACTATATTTTGCATAACCCTAATCACACTTTTGGGCAATAGGTGGCAGCACTTTATAGACTAACAGCTGATATATTGCAGCTTAGATTTCTGTATATCATCACAACGTTCTGTAACTGGGACAGGTGTTTCAACGTCGCAATTACTGGGTTATGGTACCACTTTTTTTTCTTTTGCAGGAGCATGCGTTCGAGTCCAGCCAGAAATACAAAGAGGGCAAATTCATCATCGAGCTAGCGCACATGATCAAAGAAAACGGATGGGACTGACAGTACTGAAACGGTCGGACTCGTACCGTCTGCATAGTGCGTCTACTTTTAGTACCCAATACAACCACTAGTCCCTCGATATACGCCGACACAATGCAGAAGACGCGTCGTCTGCCGCGGATGAACGTAAACTTTTGCTTCCTGGACTGGACTTAGGTCGCGAGACCCTACGTTAGCCCTGTTTTACTAATTGGAACTATGAAAGTGACCACGGAAGAGGACTCGATGAGTTTTTTCAGATGGACAAAGTGTTGATGTGCTACGATAAGAACTTATAAGATAGTGTGTCGGTGTCCGTTTGGTTGCTTTTAACGGTGCACACGTTTCACGTAAAATTCGCAAGTTTTCGTGACCGTTTCTCTTCGTGCAGGACCTGCTTCCTTTCAATAGTGATTGTATGAGTTACCGACGACTCTTTCAGTTTATTTACATTTGCGTTTCGATAAATGGCGATTTAAGGCCGACATGAGTGCCTTCAAAATTAAAAATTCACCAGAACCGGGAAGTTTACGTGAGACAACGTGTGTTTTTTAGCGCAGTCGATATTTGCGCATAAGAATATGTGGTAATTTTACTTGCTACTGGATTCCGCTTTGATTTTTCGCCGTAACTCGGAATCAATTCCTCAAACTTTTGATTCCCAATTTTTAATGTGACGTACGTACGTGCAAGAGAATCAAAGATAAGTCCAGTGATTCTTTAAGGGCGTTTTTCATATCTCTGTTGAGTTGGGACTAGGCCTGTGCGAAATAGTCGATTAGTCAACAAAAATCGATTATTGATGTTAATTTTAGCGATTAACCGTTTATTTGATTGATCAATTAATCGAATATTTGATTAATTGATTATTCGATTGATCGTTTATTTGAATAACCATTTATTTGATTAATCGAATATTTGATCAATTGATTATTCGATTGATCGTTTATTTGAATAACCGATTATTTGATTAATCGATTAATAGAATATTTGATTAATTGATTACTCGATTGATCGGTTATTTGATAAATTGATAAATCTTCGCCGCTCCCAGAGTTGCCACCTCATTGATTAATAAAATAGATTAATCAAATAATCAAGCAATCGATTAATCAATAATAATCAATAATCGCACAGGCCTAGTTGGGATTTTTAGCCAATTTTCGTTGCGTTTGTCGATGTCGCCCCTTCCTGTTTTGTTCCGGGGCTCGTCCGATCCGAATGATGGTACCATAGCACATAGTTCGCGTCGGCGCAGCATCTTTTTTAGTATTTATTGTTTGTGATAGTTTCTTGTGATATGTTTCGAAGCGAATTGCACTTTTCGCGGATTTTGGCGCATAATAAAAGAATTAAATGTATCGGGATGGTAATCACTCTGTCGTAGTGTTGTTGCTTCAGTGCGATTTAAATATTTTTGTAGCCGGGACTCGAGTTACAGAGTGCGTAATGTAATATGAAAACCACGTAGTTTTAAGTGCGGCAATCTCACACTTTCAACTCATCATACTGCCAATTTTTAGCGGTTAGCAGTTGTCATTTTATCGTTAGGTATTTATGGTGTAATATAATTAATCTTTTTTGTAACGATTTTTTAGTTAATTGATGATGTCCAACGAATACAGGACTTCTTTCTATTTATTATAGTCATTCATAGACTTTTGTTTTTTTTGTGAATTGCGGAATTTGCGAGTAAACGTAAATGACGCAGTGACATTTTTATTTCCGCTCTTATTCCTTTAAATTGTGAAAAACCGATATCGATATTTTTTTCTAAAAACCCTTGCTGCCCTAGTCGACTTCAATCTCGGAGTTAGGATTTTAGGGCAGCTAGGGGCTGGGATGGAGGCGAATTTGTATGGTGAGGTAGTTGACACATCTGAGATTAAAGGTACCTTGTGGGCGGAGACCATTGGACAGACTCAAAATTGTTCATTTTATTGGTAAGTTGACTGAATGCCTTGAAGGCGTCAATATATTGAGCCTGGTCGCAGCACCAACTCCCAGGTATAACGCCCTTGAGTTTTCAGTTGCAAGCAACTAAATCAATACCAGGGCTTTGCAATTAATCGGAATGCAATTAATCGGAATATAATCGTATAATCGATTATTTGATTATAGATTTTACAATAATTGATTAATCAAATAATCGATTATTAAAAAAACCAATTCATCGATTATCTGATTAATCGATTAATATATATATAGTCTTTATCCCCTTGTACCTTTCAGTGTCAGGGTATTGTCTTTTACACACTAGCACTATTTACAAATTTCTTCACTGCTTTCTGTCTTGTGCTAAAAGCTTCGCTTCTTGTAGTGTTTTGTTTTTCTTCTTTATCGCTGCTATTGCTACATTATCCCATTCCTCTTGTGGTCTTCCTCTTCCTCTCCTTGTTCGCACCCTAGCTTCCCATATTCTTTTGACTATTCTCTCGCCCACCATTCTTTGCATATGCCCCCACCATCCCAGTTGTTTCCTTTCTATGTATTCCAATATAGACTCTATTCCCAGATCCGCTCTTACTTCATCATTCCTTGCTCTATCAATTCTAGTTATTCCTTTCACTCCTCTCAAAATTTTCATTTCGGTCGCCTGTACTTTACTTTTAATTGTTCTGTCAATTACCCATGTCTCACACCCGAATGTTAATACTGGCCTGTAGATAGTCTTAAAAATTGCCATTTTCGTCTCATTGAATATCTCCTTCTTCCTTATAAAACTTTTATTCATTGCATGGTATACTTTAACTGTCTTTTCTACTCTTTCATTTATGTCACCATTCCATTGTTTTGGATTAGCAGTCCTAGGTATTTAAAATCTGCTACTTGCTCAATATTTTCTTCTATTCTGATGTTCACTGTCTCTGGCTCCCTAGCTACTACCATCACTTTTGTTTTCTTTTTATTTATCTTCATACCGTGTCTGTCAAGTATTTCATTCCAGACATTTACATTATTTTGTAAGCTTTTGTTACTTCCGGCCATTATCACTATATCATCTGCAAAAGCACATTCTGTAATATCTATCCTTTCTAAATTTCTATACCCTACATTTAATTCCTGTAATCTTGGATGACACTCTTTCATTATTTCGTCGAGGAATATCGTGAATAATACTGGGCTCATGACTCCGCCTTGTCTTAAACCTTCCTTTATTTTAAGTGTTTTGGATTTCATATTCTGAGACACTACGTATGCTACATTTCCACTATAAAGACTCTTGATGGCTTGTATAAGTTTGCAGTTTATTCCTCTACTTTCTAAAATATTCCATATCTCTTGTCTCTGAACTCAGTCAAATGCCTTTTCCATATCCACGAATGCAAAGAATGCCTTATTATTGCTCGTGAGTGTTTTTCTTATTATTTGTTTTATGGTGAAAATATGGTCCTGAACACTTCTTCCTTTTCTAAATCCACTCTGTGCTTCCTCCAGCGTAGTTTCTATAGTTGTTCTTAACCTTTTCTCCAGTACTCTCTTATATATCTTGATAGCTGCACTTAGTAGTGCGATTCCTCTGTAGTTGTTAAAATCTTTCTTATCTCCCTTTTTGTGTATTGGTACAATTATTCCTGTGAGCCAATCTTCAGGAACTTTTCCGTCGCGCCATGCTCTATTACAGATTTCCCAAAATAGCTCTGTGCCTTCTAATCCCGCTCAGTACTAATCTTATCATGCCCTGGTGCTTTTCCATTTTTGGATATTTTTATTGCTTCCATTATTTCTTCCATCGTGATTTCGCCTTCCTCACTATCTTCTAATTCTCTGCCTTTTTGGGTAGGTTCATCAATTTCTCTTACTTTTTCCATTTGGCACTGTGGTTCACTTAAAAGTTCTTGGAAATATTCCCTCCATCTCTCCATTACTTGTTCTTCTTTCGTGATTATTTCGTTATACTTATCTTTTATGGTTTTGTTCTGTATATGCTTGCCCTTCCTAATGGTCTTTAGTGACTTATAGAAAAGTTTTTGATTTTCTTTCTTATTGGCTTCCATTTTTTCATCGAATTCCTTCCAGCATTTCTCCTTTTCCTTTCTTACCAATACTTTTACCTTTTTTCTCTGTTCTCTATATGCTATATAATTGTTATCGGTTTCATTCTGCAAATACGTCTTCCACATCTCCTTTTTCAATTTGATCTGTTGTTTTACATCTTCATTCCACCATGCCGTTAGTTTCCTTCCATTTTTAACTTTTATCACCCCATATACTTCTTTAGCTGCTTCCATGATAATTTGTTTATAGTTTTGCCACAATTGTTCCACGTCCTTTGCCCCTGTTTTTGCTTGTTTCTCTTCAGTTTTTCTTTTAACCGCCTCTTCATATAGTCTGGCTGTTTCTTCGTCCTTTAATCGATACGTTTTTATAGATTCATAGTCCCCTACATTTTTACACTGTTGCCCTTCATCTATTATCTGGTAATTTTCTTTTCGTATTTTAGCCACCAACATATAGTGATCACTGCCTATTTCAGATCCCCTTCTAACTCTCACATCCTTTAGTTCTCTCCGATTATTTCTTTCAACCAATATATAATCGATTATTGACCCTCCGTTTCTCTCCTTACCTTGTCTTGTAATTTTGTGTATATCTTTGTGCTCGTAGAAGGTATTAGCAATCATTAAATCATTTAACATACAATATTCTAACAGCCTTTTTCCAATATCAGTTATTTTTTCTTCTCCATGCCTGCCTAATACGCCTGTACCTGTCTCATTTTTTCCCACTCTTGCATTAAAATCTCCACATATATATAGTTTTGCCCTACTATTTTCAGTCACTAAATTAAGTTTTTCCCAGAATTCGTCTTTATTCTTGACAGCTGCATCTTCACTTGGCCCGTACACAGCTATAATTGTTACCGTTTTTCCTCTTCCTTCTGCCATTTCAACCGTTAATATTCTATCAGAATGTGATTCCCATTTGTTTATATCTTTCACTAAATTTTTATTGATGATACATCCTACCCCTGCTGCCGCTCGTTTCTCTAGTGCTACTCCTCCGTATATTAGTAAATGTCCATTTTTCAGTACCTCCTCACCTTGTCCCTTCTTCTTAGTTTCCATCACAGTTAGTATGTCTATGTTACACTCTTCCAATTCATACACCAGTTCCTCTGTCTTTTCTTTTATGCCTCGTACGTTCCATGTTGCCAATTTCCAGATTGTTGTTTTCTTAACTATTCCCATCTCTTTTCCTTTCACTTGCCGGTTCGTCTTGCATTTTGTCTGTCCTTCATTATCAATTAGTTTTTTGTTGCCGATGGTTGTACCCTTTTTTCCTGCAGCTCCTGTCCTTCTTCATTCCACATGTACACCCTTCCATCAACCGTCATCTTCTTATATCCAATCTTCACATTTTTTCCTCTGCTCTTTTCCTCTTTAAGCTATGTTTCTTATCTCTGCTTGTATCTTTCTTTCTAGTCTTGTGAGATCATCATTTATATACATTCTCTTTCCAATTAACCTTGTCTTATTTTTTATAATGTCTATTTTGTTTTCTCGGTCTTCCAACTCTGCAACACACATGTTTTCTCCTATCTTGTAAGCATTCTTAATTTTAGGCTCCACTTCCAGTTCCTTTGCAATATATTTGCTAATACTTTTCTTAATTTCACTGCTACTTTTCCCATTTATTTCTATTCCTGAAACTACTATATTGACTCTCCTCTTGTCCCTCTCAAAATATTCCATTCTAGATTCCGTCTCAGTAATCCTTGTTTCCAAACCCTTTCGAATTCTTTCCCATTCCTGGAATTCTTCTCTTTGTTTTTGGAACTGTTCGTTATTATGTTTCAGTTCTTCTTTAATTGCCATGATCTCATTTGTAAATTCCTCCTTCCAGGTTTTTAGCATAGCAGCATTGCTTATGTTAATTTCGTTCTTTATTTCTTTAGTCATTTGCTGCATCATTGCTTTTATTTCATCCATTTGATGTATTTTCACTATTTGTTTATCACCAATTTCTTTCTCTGTTGGTGATCTGGCCACCAATTTACTTTTTCTAAAAATATTTTCTTGGCTAGGAGAGTCTTCTTATCTCTTTTCCTGTTTGTCGTTTCTTCACTTTCGTTAATATTTGTATCACTCATTTCCTAACAAATGTCCATTTTGTATTTAGTTAATTTAGTCCGACCCGTTATTATCTACGCCACTGCCCTTCGACCGTCAAAAACTGTTCCGAAACAGCGATCGCGCGCGCGCGCGTCTGGCTCAGCTCTCTGGCCGATATCGTTTTTCTCGCGACTATTTACTTCGCCTAACTTGGTTAAATATCTCACGATTTCCAATCACATTCACTTATTATTATTATCAAAACACTCTTTTACTCTTAACTGCCCAGTTCAACTATTTTTCACAAATTTATTCAACAACCGAATACCGAATTTTCACTCGTAAACGCTGCCGTGTGGTGAAGCCGTGTATCGCAGAAATCCACGCACACTCATATCTATTAATATCTATCTATTAATCGATTGATCAAATAACCAAATTATCGATTACAGATAATGGATTAATCGACTCAAAATCGGTTGATCGATTATTTGATTAGTCGATTATTTGATTAATCATTTATTTGATCAATTGTTCACTTGATTAATCTATTATTTAAGCTTAGTAATTGTGAAAAGTCAATATCTCCGACCGACTAGGTATTTGATTAATTGATTAAACAAATGATCGCTTAGTCGATTAATCAAACACTTAATCGATTAATTAAACAAGCAATAAGCCAATAGATCAAACAATCGATTGATTAATCAAATAATCGATTAATCACGTAATCAAATAATCGATCAGCCGATTAATCGAGTTATCAAATAATCGATTAATCAAATTGATCGATTACTTTACAACAATCGATAATCGATTATGAAATTAATACACAAAATCCGCTTACCTAGCTTATAGGTAGTCCATGTTGTGATCAAATCCTTTTTAAAAAATCACCCTTCCGTTTTACGAAGACTTCAATTTATTACAAAAATAAAATTACAGCACAATGGAATGTTATCACGAATACAACCTCCTGTATAAAATTAAAAGTGTGCCGCACACAATTTTGCTTCTAAACCGCAATTTAAAAAATTTCACCAACACGAAAATTACCGTTAAAAATTTCCTAAAAACTACCCTAAGAGTAAATCAACCCATACATGCACGAAATCAACCTCAATCATCCGGCACCCTCCAGTTGAGCATTTTCCCTGCCTCGTATAACTCTGACAGCGCATCCGCCACTTTGTTCTCCGCGTCCAATTGTTTATAGCGTCTGTATAACTGCAAAGCTGCTCTGGCATCTTCCGTTGAATCGTGAGTTTCGGATTGAATTTTCAACCCTAAGTTCAACATATTAGGTAGGATATTGTGGTGTCTATAGTTGACTTACCGAGAAAATGCCATGCTAAAAACCTTAAGGACACCATTCTATGGTGGGGCAGATGAAATAATAGAACAGTATCAGCTACCTGTTCCGGTGGCACAACCAAATTTATCACCCTGAAATCATTTTTTAATCCATGTCCCACAAAAATCACACCGCTGTCCTGGAGGAATCGTAATTTTACATACGTAGACTTGAGGGTCGTTAGATGTTTCGATGTAAAATTAGCATCTAAATCTCCCGGTTTTATACCAGAAAATTTTGTAAGGTAATCGACGACTTGTTCTTGGGTGGAAATGTAATCGTCTATAAATGGCGTTCCTTCTTGAGGTCCTTGTCTGCAAATTACCAATTTCGAAACACGCGTACACAATTCTTTAAAAAGTTTTACCCTCTGATGCAAGTTATTCTTGCTACCGACATCTGGGACGGCTTCACCGTAGACATTTTCCCGTCACTCCTCAGTTCCGCTTCTTCCTGATTTAACGTCACAAATTCCGCATCCATTGCAACTAACTGACCCGGCTGCGGCATCTCGTTCTCCGCCAACGGAGTAAAAGTGACACCACTGGTGCCACCACTCCGAGCTATACAAGCATCTTGAGTGAAGACATCCTGTGGAAATTATTACATTTCATAATCGATTACTGATTGTAATCGATAAATTTGATTATCCGATAACTTGGATTAATCGACTGATTAATTTTTCAATTAATCGATTACATGATTAAGCGATTACATGATTGATCGATTAATCGATCATTTGATTAATCAGTTAGTCGTTTCTCAATCAATCGATTGTTGGATCTATCGGCTTACTGATTGTTTAATTAATCAATTAAGTGTTTGATTAATCGACTAAGCGTTTATTTGGTTAATCAATTAATCAAGTGAACAATTGCTCAAATAAATGATTAATCAAATAATTTATTAATCAAATAATCGACTAATCAAATAATCGATCAGCTGATTGCCCCTATTGTCGGTTACCTTACTAAGAGCAGTCGTGATGGCCGTTTTGGCATTCACAACTTCTGGAGACGAGTAGTACAACACACACGGCACTTTCCAATCCAAACTGAACCATACAGCTTCCTTTGCCGGTACAGAACATATGCTAAAGTCGTTGAACAAGTACCAGTTTTGTTCCTTATCCGAATTCAAAGATTCGGTCAGATACGAGTCCGGTACTTTTATTAAAGCAACCACATTTTTTCTGTCACTAGGAGCTGGTTCGTTTATGTAACACACAACAGCTGTGAGCTCGTAAGTTCGCCGATTTTCCTTGTCTGCATTAGAGTCATCTTTAGTCTGTAAACAGACGGGCTCATATCGCAACATCTACGCTGTAATCAATCTTACCTCTAGTTTTTCGACGCTCAAATCCTCGTTTTCCAACTTCAAAGAAATCATGTGCGGTAGCCAATTATTACTACAGTACAAGTTATTGCTAGGAGCGATATTATCGAAGCTATGTTTGAATCGACAACCGGGCCTTGAACAGCTATCGCCGTATCTGCAGGGCTTCGACGAGCTTATGGTGGACGGGGGTGTTTGGGAACGAGCATCGTCGGAATTCACGGCTCTCTGGACAACTTTATCCATCTGGCTTTGCCAGAAAAGCTTGTGCTGCTGCGTATGCAGCCCGGTATTGATGGCCAATAGTTTCGGTAAAGACTAACGTAGAAAATAAAATTGGAGCTAAACAAATTTTTACAAGTTACCTGCAAAATTCTTGACTGAGAAGTAGGAGTAAATTTCCCGCAAATCTCGCACCAAGCCGGAGTGGTCTGCCGAGGGCACAAGGATCTCGCTAAGATATCGCAGAAAGACCACTCGTCTTTGTCAGACTCTCCCGTTGGATACACCAAGTTGCAAGCTAATAATATAGATTCTTTTCTCACCTAAAATGTACGGATATTATTGAAAAATACAGTTATGGTGAGAACTTTAGTGTACTTCTTCGCCACATCGTAAACAACAGTTCATCTGCAGTTGTTTAGTGCCGAAAAGCTGGCTGACCTCTGTTTCTTCTTCTCGTTTCTCTTCTTCTATTTTGCAACTCACTTCAGTGGCTAGGAAATAAACTTATTTATTTATTTTCCTTAAATGCATTTTTGCACATACCAGAGGATATCTGCGGCAATGGCTTCTTCCTTTCATTGCTCATGATTGCCGGAAAGTCAGTTTCTTTGTAAACAAACGGCTTCTTTGCCGTCTTCCCTTCATCTTTTCTCTTCTTCGTTTCCACCACCTCGACGTGCATTTGGTGTAGCATAAACCTATTCCAACTCTGTATGAGAGCACCGAGATCAATTTTCATTTTCGCTTCGGGATGCAGATCGCTAAGTATCAAGCCCAAAGCGGAAGCTTCAGGTACGGTTCTGAAAGCTCTTAAGAAATTGCCGGGCTGGCAAGGCAAACTTTGAGAAGTGGAGAGCATGTGAAAGAGAAATCCCAGCTCGCAGGACAGACAAAACTCTTTCGAACAGAGGTGCGAGAGGAGAGCAGCTCTCAATGGTTCCAAGTAGTACAGAACCTGTTGAAACCCCAGCGTAACAGACGGACGGTGTTTACTAGTTAAAGGTTAACTCACCTGGATCATGGCATTGCAATAAGCGTTGGGGAGAGTCGCTTCCAAACCGGGCAAACCCGTCTTATTAAATTGATCAAACTGCAATTCGTCACTCCCCAACTTAGTGTACTTCAGTTCAATTTTCCTATACCTTTTCGGGATAGCAATAAAACCACCACTTTCCTCTAAACTCTTCATGTTTCTGCTCTCTTGCGCCCTACTCTGTATCGAGGCGTTCTTGTCTAAATCGTACGGAACCTGGAACATTTAAGAAAACAAAATTTCCCAGAAAAAAACAAATGTCGCACCTCAAAGCGGTTTAAAAAGAAAGTAGAATTTGAAGTTGAATTGAAACAAAGTTTATTCTAGTAAACAAATTTACAATTAAGTAACTTATAACAAAAGTAAAAAAAACAAACTTAACACTCCTTTAACAAAAAACAATAAATAATTCAACAAACAAATCAGATCGTTTCTCTTTAAATAAAAGCAAAAAAAACTGTAAAAGGATCACGTCCCTGACTATACAGACTTCAGTCTTATTCTCAACAAAAGAATACAGAAGGTAAGTTATTTGGTCTCACTTGATTACGTTTTGAAGCTCTCGGGTTTGGCGCGTACCCAATTGGACCCTTCATTTTCATCGTGCGCAGTATTTCTGGGTCTATATTCGGAGGTTTCCTGCGTAAAAAATAATCCAAATTCCGTGGCACTTCCGGCACATCTTAGAACTCACCTGTAGCATTTCTGCATCAACCAAGCTGGTAAGTCCGAAGCAAGAGGCATGTCATGATGAATAAGTGGCAAAGGCACAACAGACAACGGCGTTTGATAATCGTCTATCGTAAAACTGGGACAACTGACCACTTGATCGGCATGTTCGGTCATTCTAGAGAAAGAATTGAACACAGGTTCGTTGGTTGTAGAAAACAAATGGATTGAACCTGCGTTGTCGCCCAACGCTAAAGCCTGGCTTGTTGTGCTTACGTCAAAGGCTAAGCACATCGCACCTGAACATATAGAACTTAGAAATTGCATCATTGCACAACTTGATAACAAACCAGGATTATCCATCTGCAAGAGACAGAGCCGCGGTTCCGACAAAGCCACTGTATCGACAAGTTGAGTTTGTCCAATTGCGGATACGACAGCCAACCTTGACGATACAGATGGTAAAAACCGAAGATACAAAGGATCCAACACAGTTTGTATAGGTGATACTGCTCTCATCATTCGTAAATCGTACACCATCAGAAAACGATCGACAGTCAAATTCCCTTGCCTGTTGTATACACAAAATTAATCGATTTAAGTTTATTATTTCCCTAGCATCTCACCTGCTACTAAAACCGCAAGTAACCAGTAAATTTCCCTGAATATCGAAATCGCTTAAGCTGCCACTGTGTGTATCTAAAGTATGCTCGATTTGAAGAGTATTTGGATCGCGTAAATCTATTCTGCCCAACGGATCTCCAGCGCAAACGAACCTATTGTGGCCACGCAACATAACACAACCAGTATCACCGACGTCAATCTAAGAAAATTATATAATAGGCAAGATGTCGTTTCGCGAAAGAATTTCAGTACCAAATTAGTTTCTTTGCATACAGAAAGATTGAAGTCGATCAACTTATCTTGGTGGCCTGCCATTAATAATCTCGAAGGCGATATTTGCAGCATACACTGCATTTCGTTCATATTTGGCGAACTAATCAAAATTTTTATACAAACTGTAAATTTTGTAGTAAATAAACAGCAAGAGCTTACGCGTGAGTGAATATTGGAATCCCCCTTCTAATCTGACACCGTAAAGAATTCGCTGTTAGTGCCAAAATGCCCTCGTCTATCGTGATAATCTGCCGAACATCTTGCGTAGCGTGTATTTGAAAAGACGTGTATTTTTGCATCGCTCCAGTAAAATAAGAAGTTACATGACCCTAAAATATTAATATTCACCTTTCTGGTATATAATGATGGAATTTTTGATGATTTACGCCCTGGTTTCCCATCCAAAGCAATTCTTCCGATTTATCGAAAGCCAAAGCGCACACTCCGAACCTATCTCCTCCATCAGCTAAAACGCATTGTGTCTGCATATACTCACTTTCCATACCCACCATATTCGGATTTTCTGGATTTCCAACCATCGCCAGCTGTTCAAAGATATTTGTGAAAAATTTTCTAGGTTATGATCAGTTTTCTTACCCCTGCTTGATCATAGAACATTTTGAAATGTTTTGGATGATTAGTATTAATAAGAATTACAACATTTTCTCAAAATTCTCTCTAATATTCTTCATTTTATTTCAATAAATACTGTAAATCGTAAATCTTATGTTATTGTTTATACACCATGACGTTTGTTAGATGACAGCTTGTAATTGACGTCAAGTTGGTTGCCTATACTATCAAATTACGACAACTTGAACAAAATTAAATTTTATTTATGCTATTAAAATAAACACAATAAATATATTCGATATGTGAATATTGAAAATATGTATACAGATAGCAGTTTGAATAATCGTTCTTCTAGAATTCGGGTTTTTAACATCTACGAATAAGTCGAGCATGAAAATGCCGGTGTTCTGGAGCTACATTGTCAACAGAAGTCCGTCTGGAATCTGTTCCCGAAATTGGCTTATGTCCCATTCCCATTGATCCAGCTGCAGCATTGTTGTGAACTTGCGAATAATCCCCAGGAGCAACCGGAAAAGAACATCTTCGATGTAATGGTGCAGGTTTTGCAGCTAAAAAGTTTTCCATTTATAAATCAAGTACTTCTTATTCCGCGATGTTTCAGAATAAGTTTAGGTACCTACATTGGTTTGACCACGCAGCCGGGGATTTTTATCGCTTTTGAAGGATTGAATGTGTGCAAAAACATACAGTCTGCCCCATTAAAAGAAATTAGAAAGGAAATAACTGATCAGTGGCAGAAATTGATATCCAAGGTAAACTTATTTTGAAACACGTTTCTTGTAAAGATATAAAGAGAATATCCAGCGATTAAACATTCAGGTTGACATTTCTTGTGCAAAGCAACAATAGGGTAAAGTGTAAACAAAACATGGCCTACATTCTGCTACACGAAAAACACCACCAAAGTGCTACCTTATTCTAAACGCAAAGGTGGCCTTGACACCTTCCTACCGGTAGCTTTAGAGAACCCTTCTCCTCCTTCCAGAATGGATTCTCTTCGCACCAGTTCCTTCCGGTTGTGTCTTAGCACTGTTAAGTCAGCCAAAGAACATTTTCTGGTCAGCGGTACTTTTGTTTTTGCTGGTTGAGCTTTGGCTTTGTAGACTTCCAAAAAAGCTGCTAGTAATGAGGTTAAGAGCAGACCGACGGCGAAATAAACGACGATCGTACCACGTGGTTCCGCTACTTTGTTGCTTGGTACTGCCCGCATCTTTGCTTTTGGAATTTTGTGTTTATCTAAGTCGTGCATATCTTGAGGGAGACACATCTCTTTTTTAATATAAAGTACTTGCAATAGGGCTTGTAAAATCACGTTCTTGTTGAGTAAAGGGCACGTTGGTTGCATTTTGAAGCGTTTGACTAAGGTTTGATTACTTCCTAAGGTGGTGTTAATTGTTGGTTCCAGTTTACTAGAATCATTCTCTGAATTCTTGAAAACTTCCTCGCTGTGCGTAAAATAGAAGTACTGTGCAAAAGGAATTATGATAAAAAACAATATGGCAATTTTCAAAAACAAGCAAAGATAAAACGCGTTGTCATTCGTCCAGACGGAATTGTTGCGATTCTCCATTGTTCCAAGCACAGTTGATTCATGTAGACGCGATCGTTTTATGGCAATTTTCTGTTTTCATTTTGCGTAGAACCGTCACTTATCGCGAAATTGTGCAACTAAACCGCTAGATTTATAAACAAAATTGTGTTTTATCTGCGTGTGAAGCTATGTACATAAGTGCGCGCAGATCAATATCGGGCATAATCAAGCGGCCCTGATGAGTAAAACAAGCTAGGGGTACCGTTTTAAGGGGTGCTTCAAATAGTTTGTCGATTGGGTGTTATGCGCAGACGTGCATGTGGTTCACGTGGTACAAGGTTCGAATTTAGGACGCAAACGCAATTTTTTAATTAAATCTTTGTTGATTCATCGGCACTTAATTAAATATTTTGTTTTAGTTATTTGTGCCACTATTAAATATTCGTTTTATCTTTGCTGTAAGCTTTTATCTATAGGTATTTACTTAGTCTAGCATAAGTGTTCAGGTTTATACAGATTAATTGAAGAGTGTTTATAAATATCCCTCAGGAAACTATTTGTATATCCTACCCTTAAATTTTAAATTAAATTACATTTTAATTTTTTATTAAATTTACTTAATGTAAAATGGAAGATGTTCGAAGTTCTCAAAAATGTAGGGATAGAAGAATAATAATTCATAGTCTATACAAAGAGCAAACGGCAGTTATAGAATTTGAGCAGGAACATAGAGAAGTAGATATCCGAAAGGGAGTGAGGCAGGGATGTGCGTTATCGCCTCTATTTTCAGTTTATATATCGAAGATGCTATTAATATTGTTAAAGACAGAATAAATATTGGAATTAATATACAGGGCCAATTATATAACAGTATTAACATCCAGCAAAGGAGAATTAGGAAGGGCTCTGAAAGAAATGGGATCGGTTTTGACGGAGGGCTATGGTATGAAGATCAATAAAAACAAAACCAAAATTTTGGTATGTAGAGGGCGTGAAGATAGGACTAATGTGAGCCAGAAAACTGATAGGAATCCCCTAAAAGGTAGATATCTGTGTATATCTATTTGTGTTCAGAATTCTGTAAAACAACGGTCTTAGTAATGTTTATTTATCTTATCTTCACTTTACACAAACTTATCGTTGTTGCTAAACAGAAAATTGTTTAAAATTACGTATGTAATTGGACAATCGCTTTATAATTAGTAAATAGGTATCTTTACAGCAATAAGCAAATTGCGTAGATCAGTTGTGTAACAACAGGGTTCGTAATCGGGTAGAAATGCCAATTAGACCAAGAGCCCATAGACCAAAAATTGTGCATAATAGGTTTACTTCAAAAATGCCTGAGATGTTGTGATTTTTGGGTCGTGGAGCACAGAAATGCCCAGGCCAGTTTTTGTTTTTGGTACAGTGATGTGTGCCAGACCCGTAAATGTGTAAAAAAATTGCTTAAAAAAGTATTATAGGTTTAGGACTGGGGTTTGCGGGAAGCGCTAAATAATAAAAAGTAATCCAGGGGACGCGGTTCGCTTGTTGAGAATTCTGGGACACTGGCCCGCTGCAGGGGTCAAACTGTGTAAATAAATCACCCCAACAAAATCGTAGGTTTACACCTGGGGATTGGAGGGATCTCCTAATTTACCCCCAAACATCATGAATGTTGACTCCCATTCATTTTGGTTGGTACAAAGAGGCGCCACTCTCGCGACATTTTGTAAATTCACTCAGGCAAAAAAAATCATAAGTTTATGAATGGCGTTCAGTAACTTGTTTAATATAAACATACTGAGTGCGAAAATACATTCGCCATCGTTGAAAAGTGGTACAAAAGTCTTGCCATTCACGATAATTGATTGTGCACTGAAGCTTCGTTCCTACTGCGTGTAGATTACTGCAGCAAATAGGAAATGCAAGAAATTAAAAAAAAAATGAAATGGTTCTATGAAACGTTTAGCTGCACATACCAGACAGGCGATATTCCAGAAGAATACAAACGGAACATCATAGTAACTTTGCCAAAAAGGAAAGGCGCGGATACGTGTGGAAATTTTAGAACGATCAGTTTGACTTCCCACGTGTCAAAAATTTAACTAGAATCGTGCAAAGAAGGATGGAGAAAAGGGCGGAAGAATAATAATAATAATAATACGTTTATTTAGCTTCCAGCTATTATACACTTATTATACAAAGTAACAAACATTTATGTATCCTAACTTACTATAATTACAGGTTATGCCCAAACTACTTACTATGCTTAACTAATTATTAATCTATCTTCTAATTTTACCATGTATTTCCCGAGATATTTCCTTTGGCACCTACTATAATAATTAATCCTATTGCATTTTAAAATACCTCTCGATTTCACGTTTAAATATTTTTATATTTTCAATATTTTTATATTCGCCTGGCAGATTATTGTACTCAATTGCACCTTTAAAAAATATTGACTGCTGCGTACACTTCTTTTTTCTGTGATCTAAACAGTAATTTTCTTTATTTCTAGTATCATAAGAATGTACATCGGCGAAAGGTCTCAGAATTCTATCCAAATATTCCGGCATCCTCCCTAATTTTATCTTGTGTAGGAATATCATAGCATTTCTTTTGAGCAATGATTCCACATTTAGCCAATTCAGCGTTTTCAACATGTTCTCAATTTTGGTATATCGATCACAACCTAATATTACTCGCATACCTTTATTTTGAAGCCTCTGCAACCTATTCTTATCCGTCTGATTCACAATGTACAGTATTGTTGAAGCAAACATAAAGTGGGGTAGAACAATTGTGTTGTAAACTGTTTTTCTCGTGCCCGTTGATAACATTTTACTGCATCTTCTTAACACACCAATTTTTTTTGAAATCTTTTTGCATATGTAATCAACATGTTTCTTGAATTTCAAATAGTGATCTATTACAATGCCTAAATATTTTTGTTCCACCACCATTTCTATTTCTTGGCCGTCTATTTCTATTTTCATATTTTTATCCGTGAATATACTGTATGCATTGTTATTGATGAGCATCATGGATTTCGATTTGGACGCGTTTAATTTGAGTCTATTAACTTTCAGCCATTTGCTAACTTTATCCAAATCTGCGTTAATGTTGTCAACTATTTCATCTACATTCGTGCCCTGCGCAAAAATGATGGTATAATCTGCAAACATATGAATTTTACTAAATTGAATTACCTGTTCCAAATCATTTATATATAAACAAAACAAAAGAGGTCCCAAGACACTGCCCTGCGGCACACCGGTATCTATATATTTTTCTTCTGAAGTTTCGCCATTGTACTTCACTACTTGTTTCCTATTTTTTAAATAGTCTTTCATCCATTTTAGCACTCTACCCTTTATTCCATAGGTACTCAACTTTTCAAGCAATACCTTCCTGCCAACAGTTTCAAAAGCTCTTTTAAAATCTAAAAAAACCACAATTACTACTTTCTGTTCATCCGTTGCTATTTTCCATTCATTAAGAAGATATTGAAGAGCAGTTTCGCAGCTATAGTTTTCTCTAAAGCCAGACTGATTTTTCCTTCACAAATTGGACTATTTGGTCATAGACTACTTTTTCTAGTATTTTCTCTAGAACGGGCAACATATTAATTGGTCTAAAATCTTCAATTTTGTTCGAATTTTGCACTTTGCTAATAGGAACTATTGTTGATAATTTCCATAAATCTGGCACTATTCCCTTTTCTAACGACGTATTTATTATATGTATCAAGATATCACTAATTTCATTGTAATATTCCTTCAAAAATATCGGGTCTATTTCATCCGGACTAGCTTTTTTGTCCAGTTGCTTGATTTTTTTGCACAATATTTCTTTATCGATCAACATAAAGTCTTCTAATGTACGCGACTGCCCATCATAAGTAGTAATATGCATCCCTTCATCATTCTCTATTCCTATAGTTTGTATAATCTCCTTAATACTATCTATGTAGTATTTGTTAAATTGATATGCTATGTCTCTATTATCTGTATATGTTTTGTTATCCGCTACTATGTTGTTACAATTTTCAGAATAATTTTTTCTTATGATATTTTTTAGTGTTTTCCACATTTTCTTTGGGTTGTGTTTATAATTATCTACATTTTGCTGATAATAATACTGCTTTTCTATTCTTATCAATCCGACCACATTATTTCTATTTTCTTTATACTCATTCCAGTCTTGTAATGTTTTTGTCACTGAAAATTTTTTGTAAGCTGTGTCCCTCCTTTTTATTTGGTCTAATACATTTCTATTAAACCATGGATTTGAAGTATTTTTAGTGTTGACTTTTATTTTTGGTCTTTCTATATTGAGTATATCTACAATTTCATTATGAAACTTATGAAGTTTTTCATTTAAATTTGATTCTCTGTAGTTAAAATTAGAACTTATCTGTGCTATTTTACTCCTACATAATTCCTCATTATATACTTTTGTTCGCATCACTATTTGCCTATCTTTCGACATAATTCTAAATAAATTATAAATTTTCAAAATATTATGGTCCGTTACCATTGGCTGTTCTAAAACTTTGCATTTGACATTACTAATACTACTACAAATAACCAAATCTATTAAGCTAGCACTGTCTTGTGTAACATGCGTATCGCCCCCTACAATTTGTTTAAGACCATTATCATTTATTATCCGTTTTAATCTTTTGGAATAACAGCACCCGCTTTTCCAATTTATATTGAAATCTCCCATTATTATAACATTTATATCGACCACCGACATTCCCTCTACCCAATTTTCAAAGAAATCTAAATATTCCGTGTGCGATCCGTTTGGTGAATATTAGGAAAAGATCAGTTCGGATTTAGAAGAAATAGGGGAACGCGCGAGACCATTCTAGCTTTACGACTACTAATAGAAAAAGCAATAGAAAAGGGAAAGAGACCCTATAAAGGATTTGCAGATTTGCAAAAAGCCTTCGACAATGTGAAATGGAGGAAGATGTTCGAAGTGCTCAAAACGGTAGGGATTAAGTATATGTATATGTATAGAAGAATAATTTATTCATAATCTACACAAAGAGGAAACGGCAGTTACAGAATTTGAGCAGGAACATAGAGAAGTAAATATCCGAAAGGGAGTGAGGCAGGGACGTGCGTTATCGCCTCTAGTTCTCAATTTATATATGGAAGATGCGATGAATATTGTTAAACACATCAGAATAGCTGCTGGAATTAATATACATTGTCAAACTATTAATATGCTCAGATTTTCGAATGATATAGCAGTATTAGCATCCAACGATCCAGCAAAGAAGAATTAGGAAGGACTCTGAACGAAATGGAAGCGGTTTTGACGGAGGGCTATGGTATGAAGATCAATAAAAAGAAAACCGAAATTTTGTTGTGTAGGGGGCGTGAAAATAGGGCTAAAACTAAAATACAAATAGGAAACGAGAAGATAGAGGAAGTCTCAGATTTCTGCTATTTAGGAAGTCAAATAACTCTAGATTTAAGACAAAGAATAGCGCAGGGCCGAGTTGCATTAAAAAAAAGAAACAACTATTATGCTCGGAAATGATAAATGTAGAAACTCGGAAGAGGCTCTTAAAAACGTATGTATAGAGTACAGTAGTGTCCGGGTGCGAAACTTGGACGATAGGAGAAGCGGATAGGAAAAAATTAGAAGCATTTGGAATGTGGCGCTATAGACGCATGACGAAGATACCGTGGGTAGATAAGGTTAGCAACAGAGAGGTATTAGAAAAAGTTGGAGAAAAGCGAAATTTATGGAAGACAGTAAGGAATAGGAGAGATAGGATAGTAGGACACCTTCTGAGGCACGAAGGCTTAGTTCGCAACGTACTAGAGTCAGAGATAGGAATAAAAAGTGGTAAGGGTAGGCCGAGATTGGACTACTGCTCTCAAGTAGTTAGGGATATAGGATGTTCAACTTTTAGCGTAGGTTAGCTCAGGATAGGAAAGATGGAGGTACGCGTCCAACCAGTCTTCGGACTGAAATCTTTATGATGAAGGGTGAAAATTTATAACTGCTTTCTTTCAAGCTTTCTAGCGGACCCTTGTACCACCGTTCAATGATAAGGAATGTATTTTTGTACTCAGCAGTTTCATCAGAATCAAATTCTTGAATGCCATTCATAAACTTATGAGTTTTTTACGTAAGTTTTTTTTTTTACAAAATGTTGCGTCTCTAGCGCCCCCCTGTACCAATTATTTTTATCGGCAACGGTGAATACTCGACTTTTGTGAATGAAATAACTTGTCTCCAAGTTTCGAAGAGTAAACTTATGATTTTTTTTACCTGAGTGAATTTACAAAATGTCCCTCCAACCCCCATGCGTAAACCTATAGTTTTTTTGGGGTGTTTTATTTACACAATTTGACCCCTGTAGCGGGTCAGTGTCCCAGAATTCACAACAAGCGAACCGCGTCCGCTGGATTACTTTACATTATTTAGCGCTTCCCACAAACATTTACAGGTCTGCCACACATCACTGTACCAAAAACAAAAACTGGCATGGGCATTTCTGTGCTCCACGACCCAAAAATCATAACATCTCAGGCATTTTTGGAGTAAACCTATTATGCACAATTTTTGATCTATGGGCTCCTGGTCTAAATAGAAGAAGCGAGTAGCAATGGAGGAGAGTCGGGGAACGAAAATCGGGTAGAATATCAATTTTCACAATTGCATAATTTCTGATGAAATTGTGAATAGATCTTGCGTTTTAATGTTTTCTATCTCCCAATATTTCAATATTAATAAAAATGTGTACTATATTGTCTAGGAACTTATGAATTACCTACCTACAATAGAATAGGTACCTGCCTCGCTGACAATGTAGAATGTAATTTATTAGTTCGTAACTATTTTTGCGTTGAGTACTGACTCATTAAGATTAGACGGGTTTTTGTCACTAAAATGCTTGACATTAAAGTCAGAATAGTCAAGCAGGCGATCCTGTTTTATCAATCATACGGGGTGTTTAACGTAACACGTGCCTAACTTAAAGAATTGTTTATGTGTACAGAGTATTGTCATGTTTTTTTGTTTCGAGAAAACTTTTTTTTAACAAAATTATAGTATAAATACTTGGAATTCTTAACATACGAAATACAATCTATAATATGATAGTTCGTTCGTTAATGTTATTGCAACAAAATCCAGGTAGATATAACGTATACTAGATTATAACTCGAATGTGACCTTTATGCCGGCGACACGGTACTATCGGAGTTGTTTAGCTGATAAGCGTGACCCCGTGATAAGACCGTATGTTCTTTACCTGTAATAATACCAACCTGGTTAAAGATAAATCGGCTACACCCAACGACTATTACGTTCTTTATTTTGTGCGCTTTGTCAAGTGGGTGGTGGCGAACTTGTGTCAAAGGTGAAGATTTTAAACTTTTGTAAAAACACGTTTTGGTAAGGAGGTGCGTTTTTTTCAATTTTTACCAAAGTAACTGCTTTTAGTAAATAGTGGATGAATCTATAGGTTTAAATTTGTTGATCAGACCATGCGACCGAAGGTCGATGGCCATTTTTTATTGTTCTCTCCTAATCAATTTTTGATCCATCATACTGGATTATAAACATGCTTTTTATTATGCCGATTAGGGAGCTATACGCACGACTAAGACTTATTATCGATACAATTTTTGCCAATATGTCACCCTGTTTTAGAGTTTTTCGTACACAAATCGTTGGTTTTATTATTCAAATGACAAACTGGCAACGATCGCGATGGTCAAAGGACCCGACGAATGTGACGCTGCAAACGCACTATAGTGTTGTAGCAGTTTCATATTTAGTATAATTTGTCTGTCAACAAAATATTATGTTGAGGCTTTGGAGAACTTTTTGCTTTACAGCAAAATAATTAGCAGTTTTATTTATAGAAAAATGGCGGAAAATTGTGACCTCACGAACGACACCAGAGTGACTTCAGGCAATGGTTATTACTCTCCCATAAAAGAAATGATTAAACTTGAGAGAGCCATGCCCAATTCTTTTTCGCAGAACCGAAGTTTTGAAGAGTTTCTAACTGCTGCCGGACAACCAGTAGTTGACTTTGAGAAGACGAATATGAAGGCTCCAAAAAACACAATTTGTGTTGAAAAATATTCAATCACCTATGGACAATGTGTTGGTGTAAATAAGGAACGAAAAAAGGGTTTTTCCGTTACACCCAGCCAACCTCCTGTTAACCAAATTAGTAATCTTTCCATTAACAATAAAAATAGTGACAATCGTTTTCCAAATGTTACGGGGCAGTGTAATGGTGTTAATGCAGAAAAGAAAAAGGGACTTACAACGATAATAGAGAATTTGAAGTACCACAGAAACAAACTCGGTGGTGAGCAATTTTAGTAATTTGTTCTTGACCTTTTATACTTCTATAATCTATAGTGTACAGTCTAATAAGAATTGTATTAATTTTGTTGAATGATTAGTTTCTGTGACGTTTGTCCTAAGAAATAATATGGGAATTTTTCTATAACTCCCATAGTTACCTACCGAGTAGCCCCATACTAATAAGCAATTTTGACTAGATATTTTTTTACCAATAAGTGAATTTCTACGAATGCAACGGTGGTGGTCAAGTGCAGATGGGGCATAGTGTTGGCGGCATTCTTCGTTGGCAAACATACACATACGATGTGCATTGTGGAACCACTGTACCGCTCAAAGGTACCGCCTACTCTGGCTTGTTTTATGCGCAGAGTTCGCTCCGAGCGCTACTTGTTCAACAAGCATTGTTGCTAGTTTTTTTAGTTGTTTTGTTGCGATAAACTAATATCATGCGAATGCGGCGCAGCTTTGAATAGTACAGGGAGTTAAAGATGAACAAAATGTCAAAATCATGGTTTGATATTTCTTTTGCTGAATACGATTTGCAGCAAACTTTTCCCCTCTTGATAATATAAATAGCTACTTATTATTGTAAAATACGACTATCCCGCGTGCATATTTCACGGTATCGCACACACATCAACCTTTATTAAATTAAATACCCATAACGACTCTTATCCGATGTCCTGTATTCCTATGAGAACCAAGCAGAGTAAACTGGACACCGGATATGGCTGACGATAAGACGTGGGAGCTTGCACTGACCCCAACGCATACGGGACACTTCCTGCAGAATTTTATTTATGCAGATCCTGTCTAAGTAGTACCAGCAGCTTTTGCTCTATCGAATTTGCAATTAAATCGATTTTATCCGCCATAAACTCGACACCTTTTTTACTATTATTTGTATACACATATTAATCTTAATAATTAGAAAGTAGGGTTGTCTACGTTAATTATTCGTTATTCATTTTCGACCAAGAACGTCTTGATACGTTATTTGATTGAACCGGCGTGTTGGAATGAAAATTATATTGCAATCTCTCCATCTTGTGCATATTTGGGCGAGATGTACAGTAAACTGTACGTTTGACAGTAGTAGCATTGTGGCTCTACTACTACCACTTATTCCTTTCATAATAAGGATGCTACCCGAACAGCATAGAGTACGCATCCGGTCGGACGCGTATTTCCGGTTGGTGTACGTCGCGTGTCCATCTAAGGTTCTACTTGTTTATGCTGCTTGCACATCATAACTATGGCCTTCAAGTCAAACGCATGCATGTCCGGCTCATCACTACTGCTTCCTGTCGGACTCTGCGTGGGCATCAAAAAATCTAAGTAACAATAGCAAAAACACTGCGTGAGGGTGGAAATCATATATTCTTAGCCCTCGGCTAATTTTTGTGATTGTTTAATCCCATCATATTTGTCTATAAATTATGACAACAAGGCTTAAAATAAATTACCCTCCAATTTAAAATTCCAAAGGCAACTTGATACGATTATGATCAAGGAAGAAGAGACAGTTTTATAATGTACTGACCGGTTTTTAAACTTTCTTGGGTCGTTGCTTGTCCGTAACTTTAGCCTTCTCAGATTATAACTTTTTAAGGACAGCTTTTTCTTAATTATATGGAATAGCGTTCGAAATATTATTAATTTCGGTCCTTCTGTTTAAATATGAATTCGTAGGAATGTTACGTAGGTATTTGCTTTGACTTGTACGCCGGGCAACGTGGTCAATATTTATGTGTTTTAGATAAACCCAGGCAGAAATCTAGATAAAAATACAAGGAAAAGGCCCAATTTTGTACGTGTGTTGTAACAAAAATTATAAATCTGCTTGGAAATTTAGTTTATGTGCGAGTATATTAGGTAGGTTGAAACATGGAATTTTTCTCGGGCTTTGCTTTGGAATTTTGAGGTGGTGTTAAATATTGTTTTGGAATAGACAAAGGTTTAGCCTCTATTCTCTAGGTATTGTTATATTCTCAGTTCTAAACTGCAAAATAATTTATTATTTTCATTGTACGAAAAATTCATAATTCATTATTATGTTGAGTATCTTCCACATCGCATCAGTAGTGTGTATCACAGTGCCATACCTACCTTCACGATCTCTGCCACTCTGATTACTGAAAGAGCTGCTGCCCCCTATAGTTCGGCTCTTTAGAACATTGAAGCACGCAAGCCATCGTACCCTTTGCAGTATTACTAGAATAGGTGAGGAAAAGTAAAAAAACGGAAGCAAAGGCCTCAATAAATACTTAATATACCGCCCATGTTACTTTTAAAAAGCATTTGCTAACGTGACAGCTTAGTAACAACGCACATGGTTGCATTACTTTCACCAGGAAAGCGATATCTATTTGCAATGCGCCCTGAAAGTATATTCAATTAATAAAAAGATTCTTGTGACTGGCTCTAAATGCATGTTGAGTTTTTTATCAAAACATCAGCAATTCCGTTTCATGGCAAGCGAAAACAAAAATAATAAATTAGAAGCTGGCTTCGTGCACCTTTAAAGCCTTATTCATCATCGGGCAATCACAGACGGTGATGACGGTCAACATTGCTAAGTTAAAAAGAAGAGGCGGTGATTGAGTTTCAAGACATAGAGCTCACCGTGACCGAACTATAAGACTGCTACTGGGAATCTGCCGAATCATGGACTGTAATGAGTTTGGTCGCACGGTGCAGATACTAAGGCCAAAAAGGATAAAGTTTATACGTGAAAGGTAAAATGTTATGGGTACAATGGAAATATCGCGTTCATTTCTCGCATCTTACGATTCATTATTGTCGTGCAAGCGATGTAACCATCTTATTCCGTTTTAATAAATAACCAATTGTTAAATATTGAGTCTATCACTACTATGCCTTGTATCAATAATTATTATACTATAAAATACAGTCACTTTCTAAATGCATTTTCGGATTTTTTTTCTACCATCAGATAATGTTTCCATTATTGAAAGGGGGCAGCAGCTCTTTCAGTAATCATAGTGGCAGAGATCGGTATGGCACTGTGATACACACTACTGCGATGTGGAAGGCAACGGGAAACCACCCTAGTACAGCGTACTTCGAATTTATGATGATGGCACCTTCTGGAGTAAAATATTCCGGAGGTAAAATAGTCCCACATTCGGATCTCCGGGCGGGGACTGCTTCGGGGGGAGTCATCAGAAATGATAAGTGTAACATCTCACGAGTCCGAGCGTGGAATGTTAGAAGCATGAAACAAGTAGGAAAGTTAGAGAATTTGAAAATTGAGATGGATAGGTTAGCATTAGACGTAGTAGATATTAGTGAAGTGCGATGGCCAGAAGCCGGAGACTTCTGGAGCGGAGATTTTAGAGTAATACACACAGGATCTGTAGGAGGAAATTCTGGAGTAGGAATTGTTATGCGGAAAAAAGTAGGGCAGAGTGTAGAAAATTTCTTACAGCAAAGTGACAGGGTAGTTATGGTTAGGTTAGATTCGAAACCTGTAAAAACAGTAATAATACAGGTATATATGCCCACTTCTAACTACAATGATGAGGTCGTAGAGGCAGTTTATAGTGATATTGAACATGTGCTAGATTTTGTGAGAGGACACGAAAATTTAATAATTATAGGAGATTTCAATGCAGTCGTAGGCACAGGGCGAGAGGGCGGAATAGTTGGTCCCTTTGGATTAGGCAATAGGAACGATAGGGGAGTTAGACTGATAGAGTTCTGCGATAAACATAACTTAACGGTCGCGAACACTCTATTTCACCATCATGTTAGGAGACGCTACACGTGGAAGATGCCAGGAGACCTAGGGAGATATCAAATAGATTACATTCTTATTAGGCAAAGATTTAGAAATCAAGTTAGGGATTGTAGAAGTTATCCAAAAGCAGATATAGATAGTGATCACAATATAGTCGTTATGAAGGCCAATCTTAAATTTAAGATTTTGAAAAAACGAAGCGGAAGAAGGTATCTTGACTAAAAGATGATGATACGCGCGATAAGTTCGAGAAAAAGACAAACGAAGTACTAAAGGGCGCGGGCGAAAATATTGTTAGGGACATAGAGGAAGAATGGAATTGCATTAGAAATAGTTTAGTTTCCTCAGCTAGGGATATTTTGAGTCATAAACAGAATGAAAGTAGGAAACCCTGGATAACAAAACATATTGTGAGTCTAATAGAGGAAAGGCGAAAATATAAAAATAGGTTAGATGAAATAGGGAAACAAAGATATAAGGCGATCAAGTGGGAAATTATTCGGAAATGTAGGAAAGCGAAAGAGCAATGGATCGATAATAAGTGCAACGAAGTGGAAAATAAGTTCGAAGTAGGAAAGACTAATGAAGCATATAAAATAATTACGAGAAATTTTAGAGAAATTGGATCTAGTACCAAAAGCATTAGGAATGAGGCAGGAGATATCCTAATCGAAAGCGTGGAGAAGGCAGATAGGTGGAATGAATATTTAGGAAACTTATATGCGGGACAGGAAGTGCAAGATATATTAGAAAGCGAAAGCAGTGTAGAGGGGGATAACCTAGGGAATCCTATAATGAGAGAAGAGTTTGAGCTAGCACTAAAAAGTTTAAGGAATAATAAAGCGCCAGGTATAAATGGCTTGCAGGCAGAAATCTTAAAGTGCGCAGGTCAAGAGGTAATAGATCGTTTATTTAAATTAGTTAGTCGCATATACCTGACAGGCGACATTCCAGAGGATTACAAACGGAACATCATGGTAGCTTTGCCAAAAAGGAAAGGCGCGGATAGGTGCGAAAATTTCAGAACCATCAGTTTAACTTCCCATGCGTCAAAAATTTTAACTAGAATTGTGCAAAGAAGGATGGAGAAAAAGGCGGAAGAAATATTAGACGAAATAGAGGAACGCGCGAGGCCATTCTAGCTTTACGAGTAATTATAGAAAAAACGATAGAAAGAGAAAGAGCGTCTATATAGGATTTGTAGATTTAGAAAAGGCCTTCGACAACGTAAAATGGGGGAAGATGTTCGAAGTGCTGAGAAAGGTAGGGATGAAATATAGGGACAGAAGAATAATACATAATCTCTACGAAGAGCAAAAGGCAGTTATAGAATGTGAGCAGGAACGAAGGGAAGTAGATATCCGGAAGGGAGTGAGACAGAGATGTGCATTGTCACCTCTAGTTTTCAACTTATATATCGAAGATGCTATTAATATTGTTAAGGACAGAACAGCCTCAGGGATTAACGTACAGGGTCAAACTATTAACATGCTCAGATTTGCGGATGATATAGCAGTGTTAGCATCTAGCAAAGAAGAATTAGGAGCGGCTTTGAATGAAATGGAAGCAGTTTTGACACAGGGCTATGGCATGAAAGTCAATAAAAAAAAACTAAAGGGGATGTGAAAATAGAACTAAATTTGACATACAAATAGGAAATGAGAAGATTGAGGAGGTCACGGAGGTCGTATGCATGGAGTACGGCATTATACGGGTGCGAAACTTGGACAATAGGGGAAGCGGATCGAAAAAGAGTAGAAGCGTTTGAAATGTGGTGCTACAGGCGCATGATGAAGATACCGTGGATAGATAAGGTTACCAATAGGGAAGTATTACAAAGAGTTGGGGAAAAGCGAAAGGTATGGAAGACAATAAAGAGTAGGAGAGATAGGATGGTAGGACACCTTCTAAGACACGAAGGAATAGTTCGCGACATACTAGAGTCAGAGATAGGAATAAAAAGAGGTAGGGGTACACCTAGATTAGACTACTGCTGTCAAATAGTTAGGGATGTAGGATGTTCTACTTTTAGGGAAATGGTAGGTTAGCCTAGGACAGAAAAGAGTGGAGGTACGCATCCAACCAGTCTTCGGACTGAGAACCTTATGATGATATTGAAAATTCATAACATAATTCCAGTAAAATCCAGACAACTTCAAAAACTTGACGGTTCTAATGGAAATCAAAGAATTGAGGTCTTCTAGCCGTACAACAAACCTACATAAGTACAGATAATTATAATTTTAGTCATCGTAGTAGTAATAATTATTAATTCACCTACACAATTTTCAACGCCTACGTTGGCGAACCTTTAAATTGTTTTTCTTTGTTGTATGGGGATTTCTGCATTTTTTCTGACCTATGAGACCTTGAACAACCTGCATAATGTTATTATAATACGTAGCAGAAGATGGTAACCGATTTCCTAGTAACTGATTTATGAATGTTTAAACATTTTATTGGTTTATTTTATTGCTATCTCTTATCTTGATATAATTTATTAATAGTCTGCTTTAGTTGCTTGTATTATACACACCTGTTGCGTTATATCTTCTTACTGAAATTGTGAGTAGTAAACTACAACTCAGAAAGCTAACCAAGAATAAAAAATAAAAACTAGTGAAGAAATTCAAGTAAAAAAATAGAACAGTCGCAAAACGAATTAAGAAATACGAAAAACTTTTACCAAGATTATTTTTAGTCGCTAAGTGACTCATGTATTTTGTTTAATTCATTTGGCATCTTAGGAACCAGTTTGATTATTATTAACTTTTGAACTGTCGAAGGTGATAATTAACTCCAAGTATTATTTAAAAGGGCATAGGTGTCACCTCTACCTCTGAACTTAAAACTCAATTAGAATAATTATCATTTCGATTATTACAGTCTCGAAATTTGTATTCATAAAGTCGAACTTGCACAGTTTGATGAGTCATACTGTTATGCACCACAACACTATTTTGGCCCTTCCAAACACTTGGATAAGGAAGTTGATTTCTTCTTCTACTATGGCAACTAATAAATCAAAAATTCTGTAATCCAAGAAAGATCTTGTCGATTGGAGAATACAGCAAATTTATATTTTAATTTACAAATTGCATTTTAAAAATAGTTCGCGTGTCTTACTTAAAACCCAACTGGAATCAATAAATCCTGTAAGTCAGCAGATAATAACTCATAATTATAACAGCGCCACTGCAATAACGCGATTGACAGCAGGTAGACTGCATGCAGTTTTATAACCAGCCGCTCTCGTTGTCCAGTCACTGCCATCTCTTCAGTTTAATCGAAGAGCCTGGCCACTTGATCTAAAAGTGCGTGTACACTTTAATAACCTCGTTGTGATTCTCTTGGGTCATTGAAGCTGCATTACATTCACCAAGGCTGCTTTGCATGAATGTTCTTACAACGTCCATGCAGCACAAGTGATTTAACATTGGAATTCAACCTTTAACGTTGTTGGGCTAATTCGGTATCGACACCCCCTCATATTGGCGTTATAAAAATTTGCGAGAAGCAGTGAAGATGACCCCGATAGCATCTCCGGTGTCGAGATTACCGTAGCAGAAATATTAGATTGCAAAATTATGGAAAGAACATACCCGTCTGGTAATTAATTGGTTAGATAATAATGGGCGCGTGCCGCTCCAATTAAAGCCCTTAATTGCGATTACGGATTACAATTGTAAATAGAGTGGAGGAGCAGAACGCGTGGCGTGACGGTTTCGGGTGACCCGCATGCGGTCACAGGTCGCTGCGACGCATCCGCCTCGCTGTATCATTATATGCTTTTTGAATGGTGTAATTTCTAGAGTTATGAATGAAGTCGAGCAGGAAGAGTTAGCCTTGTGCCGACGCTTACAATTCTTGAGGTTGCCTAATTGCCGTGATGACCTGCGATATGCAACTGTTATTACAGGATGGTAATTATTTAGAAAAACGCAACATCCTGTTAAGTGTTGCTTATGTTAAGAATGGCACGAGCACTGACTATTATTAAATAAAATTTCAAATGAATAGCTTTGGTAGTTTTTCAGATCTTCAAAAAATACATAGGTTGGTTAGGACGGTTCGCATCTATCTACTCTCGAAGTTTGTTACACTCGTTATAGAATTGCACCAATAATAATGCTAATCATCAAACGTTTCAAGCAACCTTCAACCAAAATTCTAACCTTTTTTAACACTTCTACAAAAAACTGTTTCTATAATGTATTTTTTCAAGTTTCATCAGCGTCGGAGTTGGCCTGACCACGCCACCGGGGGTCAGAGGGCTCGGGTGTCGGCTATTGGGCATATCTCGTCAGAATAGGCCGTGCCGGTTCCCCTGAACGCTGCGACCTCCGACCCGCAGCCAGCCCTGACCCTAGGTCAAACCCGTACACTCTCTGCCAAGCCATATATAGGGTACACTCGGAATGTTGAAATGATATGGAGAACAAAAGGATATGGAATGATGTTCATTGACGTCAGTTCGTAAATTACGTGCATGTGATCAGAGAGGCGAATTTTGTATACAAGGTGTTGTTACTTTGGCTGGACCATTCTGTAGCTATATAATTCTTTGAGAAATTCTGTCTGAAGTTTCAAACACGTCCTGTATAAACCATATTATTTTTTATTGCCAATATAATACATTAATATGTTTGAGTTCACTAAAAACTGGTACTAAAAATTTCTTGGAATCATACTTTATGGGGGAAGGCCGTGGGTCGCGCCACGGCCGTGACCTCCGACCCGCACGTTACTCGCTCTCCTACAGCTGAACTTACGTGCTTACTCACACTTCTGCTGAGTCCGGCGGTCCTCTGTCACGAGAAAAAAATTGTCGAAAAGCGCGTACGTCAAATTCGATCGGTAAAGCAAATGTCAAATTTCCAATGGTGAATAGATTAAAAAAAAGTGTAAATATTTTAATACTTTAATTAATATGTTTAATAATACGTTGGTTTTTAGTGTTGTAATAGGTTAAAAGAATTTTAAGCGACCGCGTTTGTGACTTAATTAGAAGAAAGTGGGAAACGACTTCGACATGATCCAGGCCCAATCTAATTTTGATTTTATACGAGATTTTTGTAAGTGGTTTTTAATGTTATTTTTATACCAATTAAGACATACCGTCATCTGTAAACTGTAAGCGACCAAACTCAAGTGGTGATGAGGTTTGTTTCAAGGGGTGCCTCAAGAATCTTTGGTTCAAACATTATTGTTTAAGTGATTTGAAAAATGCACAACTCAGTTTGAGAAATCTAGCCAAAAACGGAAATATTGAGTATATTTTATCTTTAGGTCATGTTCATAATAATAATGCTAACGACTTAGAACGCTCCGCTTGACCTTAACCTGACAGATTTTTTATTCAGAAATCTGTCAGGTTAAGGTCAAATCTAAAGGTAAACAGTATCAAAATCTTCGCCGTTTTTTGAAATAACAATATAAAAGTATATATTATATTTTGATGTCTTAAAAAAGGACCTCTCGAACTAGACCAAAGCCTACTATGGTTTCGAATCTGTGATGTTAATTATACTGCGGTGCCTGGACAGATTTAAAATTATTTGATTGTCAAAGTCATGGTACTCGCTACTTTTTTCGGAAAATAATATTGGACATTTCATTAAAAATTAATACTTAGCTAAAAAAATCTAGCAACTGCATTTTTTCAGTACCACATCACTCAGAAAAGAATTATCTACCGAATCCCTGATGGGAAATGATAGACTGCATGAATCATAGTGCTTGTAATATGAACATACAGTTTAATTTTTAAAAGAAGCAACTTTCGCAACGAATTTATTGTCGATTTACGACCAACGTTATTGTCGTGCATCACATATTGAAAAGAAACAGTATGGATAATCATGTCTTTCCCACCCTTTAATGGTAAACACAGATCTCTAAGTCTTTTCGTTGCTGAAATACAACAAGAAAAGTATTAAAAGTAGTCGAAAATTGATTTAGGAAAGTTCAGGAAAAATCGATTTTCAGGCATTTTCGCAATTCCAGATCTTCTCGTGACCTCAAAATTCGAATCTGGCAGGTCATTTTACATAAGAATCGACTTCATATTTTTGTGTGTGTTCGAGTTGTGCAGAGGGTATCGAATTAGAGCACCTTGCTTCCCGACTAAGCGATCCGTCCACGGCTGTGACGTCACAGCAGTGCTCCACGCGCTACATTCTGGCTTGTACTATCGTTCGGCTTCGGTCCGTGGCAACTCCAACTGTCAGTGTCAATATGTCAATGTCGGCATCTGGGCATTATTGGCTACAGCGACGGCGCCGTGTGAATTTAGTTTGTTCCTCGTCTGTGTTATATTTGGGAGGTTTTGAGTTTATTCAAGTTGTTCTAATATAAGTGCCGTTTTGATTCGTCTTGTTGTTCCGTTTGCTGTTTAGAAATCTATCAATTTCATATTGGTTACTTACAAAGAAAAATTAATCGGTACGTTTTTAGGTTACGTTCAATATTAAAAACTTTTAAAATTTATACATTTACAGAATTTTCTTTACTCCTGAGAGGTCGTACGTTGAATTCGAAGTGCCAGGAAATGGTGCTATCCCTGCTCGATTATTTTAAAGCTGAAAAAGGAAACAGTGCCCCTTTATTGCCACTGACAGCTGTATTTTCAAATGAAATGAATGACAGTGGCAAATAATAATTTATTGACTGAACACCATACATTTAGGGATTATAATATTGTAGATTAGACAAAATCTTTTTTGATGTAGGTATGTACGTACTTAACCAATTTTTTGTATAGTTTTATATTATTTTTGTGTTTGATATATTATTATGGTTAAGTATTGCAAATCCATAGACCCGTTGTATGTAATTTTGTAATATGTACTACATAATATTAAAATCATTGCTTCTACATAGCTAACAATATAACATTTTTTCTCTGCTCTTTAATGTATTCCCGAAGACCGAAGAACCTGGTTTCCGTTCTACAGGACCCCAGCGAAGCGTGAGCCTCATCCTTACTGCCCTTTGTACTTTTACTTATTGTTTAACTTCATTACTTTTTCATATTGTACATATGCTAAAATATAATTAATCTGTCAACCCCGTTAACTCCCGACCTTACCTTCTACGAGTAAGTGAATTTTTCTCTTGATTTTCCCTATTAGTGAATTTTTCTTGATTTTAGTGAGTAATTAGTACCTAAATTTAAATTATTCATCACTTTAGAGCGTAATTTTATACTTTGCAACATTTTGCTGACATTTACGCTTCTGACGTTTGGTTGGCAAGTATTTGTGTCGACGTTTGCGTCTCAGAATGCCGTCATTGAGAGAAGAAACAACTGCGACATACGTCTCTGTCTTAATTCATACGAATATAGTCGATGACGAAAGATGCTTCTTTTAAAAATCGAACTGTAGAAATCATTACTTATCAGTTTCTTTTCATTTCAGATGTTCCAGATGTTGCTTCTGAAACATTAGGATCAACTTTTAACCTTTTTGGTAAGTCCTTTTTGTCTGCAAAAAAGCTATCAGACGCACAGAAATTGAGCTTAAGAACTACACAACCGTTTGTTAAAGGGGGTACATGGAACAATGTTCTGACGAAAAAATGCTACAACTATAATAGGTACATATAGGTACTCAAAAAAAAGTTAAACAGTACACATAATATTTTCAACCGACTAATTATTCATACTATCATGGTAGTCAGCACTTTTAGATGTTGAAGAAAATATTAGGTCTGGTGGATCAAATCGGCTTACGGATTCAACCCGATCGCACAAAGCCTTTTTCGAAGTCACGCACTATCAATTATAATGTAAATGTATCCTTGCCTTATACGACCCGTCCGGCAAACTTTGGCTTTGCAAATGGAAGGACGGGTCAGGCCGCTTTTTTAATGAGATTACGTACGCTCCGCTGCCGGCGGTACAAAGGCGAGGAACAGGTGAACTTTCGAGTCCGCCGTCGACGAAAGTAGAGCACTTGTTTTCGATTCTGGTTTTTTAAGACTTTTTTGGCACAGAGTTGTTTTTGGTCCAGCGAAAATGCTTGGTTGTAATATCTCGCGCTGTGTGTAGTACAAAGAAAATCCAATTAACTATTTAGCATAGAAGCAATGTTAAAAACAACTTTTATTTACGTTTTAGGGGTTGCTCGATAAGAATGTCGAATACTTTTACATTTTTCCGTAATAAATAGCAATCATTTATAATAAAATATGTAGCTGTATAACTTTAGGAAATATAGTACGCATAGTGGAACGAATCCGATGCCATGTACAACTCGGGGGCTTCGCCATAACCTTATAAGAGAAAGACGCGGCCGGGTCACCGGAAGCAGAGTATTATCTAGCTCGGTCACGCTGCCCATACTGGCCCTAGGGCTGGTTGCGCTCCCGCGTCCACTGTCCGCTACCACAAGGATGTGCTCCGTATCGCTGTCCTGGAGCACTTTGTTCTAGCGAGTTTTATGGCCATAGGAATAACATTATTACTAATAACGATAAATTACTTGCAAATTCTAACTTGAGTAGCATATGAATAACTGTTATAGTTATTTTATGGTTCGAATTTTTATGGAATTGTTGAAATGACGAATTACGTAGGGGAAATTATATTATAAATACTTGTATTGTAATTCAACTTAACTTAGATCTAATGTTCTAATCATAAACATGCGAAATTGTTGAACTTTATGTTAATTTAGCGATTATACAAGTAATATAGGCAAGCTTTTTCAGCTGTGCTTTATCGCGCATCTGGCGCTGTATTAAGACAGTCCGCGAAGTGCAAACTGGAAGGATACACATGGAAGTCGCTGATGAGACAAGGATGCGATAAATAAAGCGATCGAAGCCAATATCTCAAAGACTTTATTACGGGAAGATTGACAGCGAACGTCGACCGCGTTGATAGCTACGCTTTTCGAAACCCGACCAGTTTAAAAAATCTTGTAGAATGCTATATTTGCAGAACGATATCGCGGGTACATATATGCATGGCCGATGCAATTTAGACCTACATCTAGTGCTCTCCAAGAATGGAATCAAGTCAGAAATCTGATGCAAGCGCTGCTGCGTTGTGTCTGTTCAGTAAAAATGCGGCTGCTACATTCGCTGCAGCTGAAGCACACTTTTCAAAAAATTCAACTACAAATTAGCTTTGAAAACAAATAATTATTCCTTAGGAAAAATCAATAAAAACCAGTAAAAACAGATAAAAAATTTAGATCGGGAGTTTACAAGTTAATTTGTGAGTTACGTAGGTCAAACAGGACGACCATTTATAAAAAGAATCACAGAGCATTTAAACAGTTAAGTAGTAGATAAATGACAGCCTCAGACCACATCTGTTGCCAACCCAAAACTCCAGCAACCAAAATCCCTGTTAGTGTCTTCAGCAGCGAAAGCAGCCTCTGGTTCTTTTGCCAACTCCAACACGCAAAAATTCCTGGTAATGTCTTCAGCAACGACATCTGCCATTGGTTGTGGCTCAGGCGCCTGCGCCGGGGCTCAAAAAGTGCGCGTGTTGCTCATTGTTGCGCAATGGAAGAATGTTCTGGAAATGCTGATGCAATAGTACGCAGATGTTGCAGAATTAATGTTTTTTCCCCTTCTACGCTGAAGGAGTTCTCGAGTAATGTCTTCAGCAACGACTTCTGCCTCTGGTGTCTTTGGGGCCTTTGGTTGTGGCTCAAGCGCCTACGCCGGGGCTCTATGAGAGTGGGCGGGGCAACAGCCAATGATAGAGGTTCTGGGCGGCATCCAATGGGTGTGGTTGTGGGTGGTAAGGTTCAACTACTGCTAGATGCCTTTGGATGTGGCCCAGGCGCCTGCGCCGGGGTTTTCGCAAACGTTCTGGAAATGACGCCGACCGGGATTCGAACCCGGGTCCCCGCGCACCGGAGCCCTCGCTAAACCCACTGAGCTAATCGGCTGCCTACATGCCCGTCTTTTAAATCATCCATATATACTTAGGATTGTAAACAGAAGTTTCTCGGAAATTCCAATGGTTGCAATTGTTTATACTAAATAAATATTGATATCAAAGTTTAAGAAAAAAGCACGTTCGCCGCCGATAAGAGATGTTATAATTGTTTTTATTATGGGTAAAAAACCTTTCAACTCGCCGACAGGATTATGTTTGTTTAGGTTTGCTCCCACGTTCTGTATATGCACATACTACGTTGTAGACACTACAAGGTGACCCGTTTATTTGTTTGTATTATTACAATAAAATAACATTCTAGAACATTCGTCAGTTTGTTTATTTTGATACGTACTATGTTTTGAAATTACTTGTTATCTTAATGCGTTTCGGACACGTGTGGGAACCATCTGGTGAGTGCTGGAAGTACTAATTGAGTGTCGGTAATATAGAACACATGTAGATTTCTGTTACACTTACTGGAAAGTGCAAATTGAATGTCGGTAATATAGAACGCATGTAGATTAGGGCCCACTGCACACGCCCCCTTGCCCCGCCCACTTAGGTCATGGAGGGTATCAAATTAACCAGCTCGATGAGACAAATAGGAATCTATAGTTATTCTCCTACTTCAGAATTCTCATCAGATGTCTGTCTGTCTGTCTGCCTGTCTGTCTGTCTATCTGTCTGTCTGTGTCTGTCTGTCTGTGTCTGTCTGTCTGTCTGTCTGTCTGTCTGTCTGCCTGCCTGCCTGTCTGTCTATCTGTCTGTCTGTTACATCAGCCGTTCGTGTCAACAACAACATTCAATGCCAATGACGAAATTCGCATACCAATCCACCAACAAGACGTTTACGTACTGCCGCATCTAAGCTGCATCTACATAGAGGGGTTTTTCCTCTTTCTATTCTTGCTTGTGTCATCAGCCATGGTGTTTGCGAATAGAGCTGTCTGTGTCAACAGCTGTCTGGGTCAACAGCTGTCTGGTGTCAACAGAAAGCTTGTCAAAAAAAATCACGCTTCTAGCATACATTTATTGGAAAGCACACAACAAATATTTCTAACATAATTGGGAGTATTATTCAGTAATCAATTCATTAGTTTAGTTAGTTCCCATGGAATACGGTAAATTATATAATATAATTTATTATATTAAAATACATTTTGTCAATTAAAATAATATAATACTGTTCATAATATGATATTATTATATTAAAATACATTTTATTCATTAAAATAATATAACAGTGTAATCAAACTCGTGACGATTAAAATACATTTTGTCAATTAAAATAATATAATACTGTTCATAATATGATTTGATAATATTATATTAAAATACATTTTATTCATTAAAATAATAAAATAGTGTAATCAAACTCGTGACGCTGCTTATACATCGTTGGCTGCAACAAGAGAAAAATCATAGTTACGAAATTATACTAGTAAACAAACAAACAAACAAACAAACGAACAAACAAACAAACGAACAAACAAACAAACAAACAAACAAACAAACAAACGAACAAACAAACGAAGGGACAAACGGAGGGACAAACAAAGAAATAACTTCATTCATTATAAACAAACAAACAAGCAAACAAACAAACAAACAAACAAACAAACGGACAGACAAACAAACAAACAAACAAACAAATAAACGGGCGGACAAACAAAGAAATAACTTCATTCATTATAAAAACAATTAATTTTCCACTACTAAAATTGTGAATCACAAAATCGGCACTTTTCCGTCACTAAAATTGTGAATCCAAAACTGGCACTTTTTATCTACTATCACTGCATATTAAAAAATCTAAATACTTTACTTACGATTTACAATATTGACCCAAATGACCACAAGTTCACTGCACGATTCCAACAAAATTATCTTGGTTTCTTTCTCCATGAATAGTCCAGAAAATAAAACATTTTCGGTTTCCGTTGCCATGTGCGATACATTTCCGCACATAATCATTTTGGGTTGGTTCTAAAGATAGAAAATAGTTTACAATTATGGAACAGATACGTGAGCTTTTTAACTACATATAATGAAATTATTATGAATGAGTTTTATTATGAATGAGTTTTATTATGAATGAGTTTTATTAACAGAATGCTTGAACAATAAAAGAAATGATTACTGCAAATGGACTTACTTTTAAATTTTCCGGTAAATTTTGGAGGATAAAATGGTACAATAAAATATCTCCAACATCATCTTGGCCAATTACAACATCCATATTGGGAAACTAACTTTTCCCGCACCTATTCCGTGGGAACCAACTAAACTATTGAAGTGATTACTGAACAATAATTCTCGCAATTATATTCATTCTATTTATCTCGCAGCTTTTGCCGAGCTTGCAAAATTTTGGTAACATGTAGAAGTTATCAAAAACAACAATCAATTGAGTGTTTATGTTTCTGGCGGTAGCCTTCAAACTTTTTATGTTCTAGAATGATTTTATTATAATAATACAAACAACAGGGTATAAAATAATCTCGATCATCTTGTAGAGTTTGTGACATATTAAGTGCACATGTACTTATTAGCATGCAGAATGTGGGAGTCAAACCAAACACATATACATATCCTGCCGGCAAAGTTGAAATGTTTTTCTAGAACGTTCTTAGCTATTAATATTTCATCATAATAAAAACAATAAATCATAACATCTCTTATCGACTTCGAATCTGTTGTTTCTTTCTCAAACTTCGATAACAATAGTTATTTAGTGTAAACAATTGCAAACGTTTGAATTTCCGAGAAAAAACATTAATTCTGCAACATCTGCGTACTATTGCATCAGCATTTCCAGAACATTCTTCCATTGCGCAACAATGAGCAACACGCGCACTTTTTGAGCCCCGGCGCAGGCGCCTGAGCCACAACCAATGGCAGATGTCGTTGCTGAAGACATTACCAGGAATTTTTGCGCGTTGGAGTTGGCAAAAGAACCAGATGCTGCTGCCGCTGCTGAAGACACTAACAGGGATTTTGGTTGCTGGAGTTTTGGGTTGGCAACAGATGTGGCCTGAGGCTGTCATTTATCTACTACTCAGTTACAAAAATAGGAAGACAGACTCTACTTATATGCAAATCATTTAATATCAGAAAACTACACATTAAATGAAAACTATGAAATTCTACATTTAGAAAATAATAGAATTAAATTAAACTCATTAGAGGCACTAGAAATAAATAAACTTAAAAAATCAAATATTATATTAAATGATCAAATAATTTTTCACCATTGTTAAATATCTTTCACAAGTAGAAATACAATTTCAGCCAGGTAAAAACAGTATAAATAGGAGTTTAACATTGTGAACATTTAGTCTGGTAGGAAGGAGGTATTTAAAGCATCGAAGGGTAAATAAAAAACAAGTTTATATGATAAACGCACCTTCATGAAATGGCTAGCATTTGGCATTATATTTAGAATCACCCTGTACTTACAATACAAACTTGAGAGCAGAATCTACAAATACCACATCCCACTTACATCGATCTGATTACCCGCCCACCTAATAGACCAACTTGCTCTGTCACTGTCACTCTATACCTCTCTGAATCCACATCAGGTTAGTAAACGAACCACCGGTATGCGTACTTATGTTTCACAATATTTTTTTGCGTTCAGGCAAATATTTGCAAGAAATTCTCTGTTCTCAATAAATTAGAAAAGTTGGCGTTAATGCAGAGTCGAGCAACTAGATTTACATATTGAGATTAAATTATTCCAATTAGAATTAAATGCCGTCAGATTGGTATCGGACGTAGCCCGAGTTAATTGCTCAGGTTGGCATTAAAATAGTCTGCATGGTCATCCGAGTCATCTTCCAGTTTTGTTTTTAACCCCGGAGGAATTTTCGCTGCGACCGAGAACCCGTTTCGATACAGTTTTAACTTTTGAACTCTGCTACTTGCTCGCAAGTTTCTTTGATAGTTGGGAGATTATTAAAATTGCATTTTTTGTTTTATCCTTCTCCGCATTTCAGACGGCAATGAGGCAAGAACTACGCCTCAACCCGTCTAATATTATTATTAAATCAATGGAATTTGTATTTGCATTATGTATCATATACCTAATGTAAGTGATTTCTAAACTTAATTTCTTCAATATTTCATTCATAATACACCTAATGGATCAGGTAGCCTTGGATATCTTCTAAGTACCAGAATGTATCTTATTTAAAAACCCCTCTACCGCCAATTTACAAATCAAAATAGAAATATACCTGTTACACACTTTACGACCCCTCCACATCCCACTATTTTCTACTCGTCCTCTTCTACCACTCACACAATAACATTTCTAAACGTACGTCTGAAATCGCGGCCTCCTGGTACTGTCTATCCACACTTGTTCTCTTGTATTGAAAGGCGTTTTCTATCCTCGTCTTGTATACAACTTGCGAGGTGTGTTTTTTCTTCTTCTTTCCATCGTTTGTGTACCTGTTTCGCAGACCAATAAGCTACTGTCGCCCGTCTTTGTCTGACCGCAAGCCGCTGTCACTCGGACGCTCTTGTTCGATGTCTAATAGGCGATTAGTACGTTCATATGGTCCCCATACAGCGCGTTAAAATCATCATCATAAAGATTTCAGTCCGAAGACTGGTTGGACGCGTACCTCCATCCTTTCCTATCCTGAGATAACCTACGCATTTCCCCAAAAGTTGAACATCCTACATCCCTAACTATTTGAGAGCAGTAGTCTAATCTGGGCCTACCCTTACCTCTTTTTATTCCTATCTCTGACTCTAGTATGTCGCGGACTAAGCTTTCGAGCTTCAGAAGGTGTCCTACTAACTATCCTATCTCTCCTATTCCTTACTGTCTTCCATAAATTTCGCCTATTTCTCGTTAATCCGGCTGGAAGGACCAAATGTTGGACCAAATGTCTCAATTTTATTAATTTAAAATTACTGCGCGAGAAATGTCACGATAATACAGTGCTACCAACACAAAATAAAATTCATCATAACAAAATAAAATTCTCTGTTTTAATTCAACAGTGTTAAGTGTCAAGATCGTGTTTATTTCGCAGTGTAAACGTAGTACATGACTCCGGGATTTGAGATCTACCTTTCTCGCTCTGGCACGCACGGATTATTGTCCTTGTGTTGACTGGTAGTGCAGGAGATAATGCGGTGGTCCTACCTGAGTTCGGTTTACGAATGGATTTATTGTGGGAAAAGAGACTCGTCGTGGATTGCTGATTTATTTTCGAGGTCCTGATGCTGTCTGAACGCGGGCGGGTTCTTGAAGATGCAGCCTCTTTCGGTAATTAATTTTTCGGAAGTGTTCCTTCATTCATTATCGCTAAGATGAAAAGGATTGGTTCGTTTGTTTTGATGTATAGGAGGATCAGTCGGTGCCTTATTTTATTGTGCCAAATTAAGGAAATTTAACAATATAAAGTTTGTAAAATTGTGTCATTCGCTCATGATACTTTACACTGTTTATAATGTAACTTTTCTTGAGATGATTCATCCACTATAATTACCTGACTTGGTACTTGCAAATTCTTCTCGACCCTCAAAATTAACAACAAAATTTTGAGTACAAATTTTTCTGGATACTAATCTCAGCTATTTGTTGTTTTATGGTTTTTTTAATGCTTGACCTTTACGCAGTTTTTGCACCGCGATTGATCTCCGGTGGGGTCATCCTCTGGGCCGCCCGGAGTCCGCTTCTCTGAATGACAGCGGAGTGAGTGGTGGCGACCAATTCCAAAGCAGAGCACTCTTGATCAGTGTGCGCGCTGTGCTTAAGTGTCTCCCCTGCACCTGCCGTGAACTGGTAGTACCTATTCACTGGTCGTAAGTCTTAAATCTGTCCGTGTCCGATCGTCCGTCGGGCCACTGGCTCCGATACGCTTTTTTGTTGTTATTTTTGTCTTCTTCGGTGGTGAGATTTTTATTGTGACAGTGGTTGACGACTGATTAAGTTGTTTTGGTGATAAGGTGATTGTTGTTTAAGGTTATGTGAAGCGTTTTTGAAAGGTGCGATTCCAGCAACAGGTGTATTCACACTTGAACGATTTTTTTGCTCTTGAAAGTATCGATAAGTATATTTTTAGCAGTTTCTGTCCTATTTTATGAATTTGTGTATTTTCAGCTTAAAAGATGATTTTAAAGAGCTAGGGCACAAAATTTTGTATATGTTTGGTATTTTCTTAAGTTTTTAGCAATCCATGCTAAAAAGTTAAGCAAATATTCCTGGTCGCTCACAAGTACTTAGAAAATAATAGCTGACAGTTAAGGTACCTACCCTGCATTCCCTAAAAAGTTACCAACATTTAGACTTCCTAGAAGGTTTTTATCATAATAAAGTTAACTGTGATGGAACATGTATTTTGTATATCTCTGTACAGGGGTGTCCTATTTTCGTTGTGATTTGGGGGTTTCTCATAGAAGCAGCAGAGATAGCGCCTTGGGGTTTTCGCGAACCTGAGCTAAGAAACCCCCAAATCACAACGAAAATAGGACACCCTGTGCACTGTAGGTAAACAGCTACGAATACGTAATTTCTGGATAACATCTTTATGTAGGTATACATCCAAATAATTTAGGTACTTGCGAGGATTTTTCTTTTTAAGCGCCGTCACTTGCTCTAGCGTTGAAGTCTCCCAGATTCTTAAAGTTTATTCAACATATTTTCACTCAAATAATGCACTTATGTATGAAACACACAGATTAGGTATAAATCACATAAATATCAGTCAAATAAATAAATAAATTCAATCTTTGCATATAGGTACTGAACTTATAGGGTAGGTAGGTACCTAATACCATTCCTTGTTTGATGCCTTTGGTGAACAGGTGCTTATTAATTTGCTGTGTATAAAATTGAATGTATGCACGCTTATAAGTATTTACAAAAAAAAGATAATGAAAACGCCGACTTCCCAGCCCCTCCCCTTCCCAGCCTCCCTCGGAAATGTCAAACAATCTTTATTTCCAAACGACAATAAATTCAGGAGACCTTAATATTAATACAAATATAATTTCCTGGTATCAGCTTGCCTTGATCGAAATACAATAATATTTCATACTCCAGCAGTTAAAGCATTGCAACTTTATCTTGTTTATTATCTTAATTCAAGAGCACCAGAAGTGGTTACACAAATAATAATTGTGTTTGAATTATCTCCAACTGAAATTCAATTAATTTTCCACCTTGCAGGTAGACAAGTTGTTTTAAATGTTCGGCTCGGTTGGGAGCTTTGGAAGAACCCGTGAATGAACCACGGTAGATTTAATGTCGTATACGGGGAGGGTTAGAAGAAGAACTGAAAATGAAACAGACTGAAAACGTAAAAAAAATATTAGTCGGTATTGAGCATCAAATTAGTTTGATTAATTCAAAGAGTGACGCTTAAATTTATCGAAAGTAGGTTCCCGTTCTTCAATTTGCCACTCCTCGGTGTCAAAATAATTTTTAAGTGATTGAAGGCACCTTTCAAAAACGCTTATTAACTATAATACTCGATAACATGATGCAACAAGATGCTTCCAACCTCACTTACGTTTCCTTTAAGTATATACATAATTACACGGGCAAACATTTTGTTTTCTTAAATTTTCAAGGTCTCGAAGCGCAAAATTAAAAATTAAACTAATCACGAACTCGGAGAAACAACAGGTACGCTTAAAAAAATGAGTCAGTTGCATGTATGAACAAATCTCAGTTTAAAATGTGTGGAAAATGCCTTGTGAAATAATCAGCAGCATAAACAGAGTGAGATGTCTCATAGTGGCCACCAAATTAATTATATAGACCGTAATAATAAGTGCTATTGTGCTGTGTTTAGTGTCAGCGTGTAAAAGTTTCATTTGACGATCGGTGCGAAAAAGATTTGCTAATCGTTTTTTTTTTGGGAATATTTTGAAAGCAAGATGGACACCGAGAGTCCCGTCGTTTGGCCGTCCTGGTGCTACTCAGGTTAGAAAAGTTTTGTTTTATCTTATTATCTCGTACTGTTTGTTGATTTTTTCGTGTTTATGTTTTGTGTATATATTCATATGGAATTTTTATACAATTATGCAGCGTACTATATGGAAAACATTTATGTTATTTTTATATGTATACAAATGTACAGTGGTCAAGCAAATTGATTCATTTACTCCTATGAATGTATATACAGGGTGAGTCACTAAAGCGAAATCGGTCTATAACAAGCGTACAGTTCAAAATGGAAGAAACTTCTTCAAATACAAATTTTTCAAAAATAAGTGCTTAATCATCATCATCATCATAAGGTTCTCAGTCCGAAGACTGGTTGGATGCGTACCTCCACTCTTTTCTATCCTGAGCTAACCTACGCATTTCCATAAAAGTAGAACATCCTACATCCCTAAGTATCTGAGCGCAGTAGTCTAATCTAGGCCTACCCCTACCTCTTTTTATTCCTATCTCTGACTCTAGTATGTCGCGAACTATTCCTTCGTGTCTTAGAAGGTGTCCTACCATCCTATCTCTCCTACTCTTTATTGTCTTCCATACCTTTCGCTTTTCCCCAACTCTTTCGAATACTTCCCTATTGCTAACCTTATTTATCCACGGTATCTTCATCATGCGCCTGTAGCACCACATTTCAAACGCTTCTACTCTTTTTCGATCCGCTTCCCCTATTGTCCAAGTTTCGCACCCGTATAATGCCGTACTCCATACATACGACTTTAAGAGTCTCTTGCTAGTCTCAATATTAACCGTTCTCGAACATAACAGTTGTTTCTTTCTGTTAAACGCAACTCGGCCCTGCGCTATTCTTTGTTTTATATCTTTAGTGCTCCTACCGTCTTGAGTTATTTTACTTTTACTTCCTAAATAGCAGAAATCCGTGACCTCCTCTATCTTCTCATTTCCTATTTGTATGTCAACTTTAGTTCTATTTTCACATCCCCTACATACCAAAATTTTAGTTTTCTTTTTATTGACTTTCATGCCATAGCCCTGTGTCAAAACTGCTTCCATTTCATTCAAAGCCGCTCCTAATTCTTCTTTGCTAGATGCTAACACTGCTATATCATCCGCAAATCTGAGCATGTTAATAGTTTCACCCTGTACGTTAAACCCTGAGGCTGTTCTGTCCTTAACAATATTAATAGCATCTTCGATATATAAGTTGAAAACTAGAGGTGACAATGCACATCCCTGTCTCACTCCCTTCCGTATATCTACTTCCCTTCGTTCCTGCTCACATTCTATAACTGCCTTTTACTCTTCGTAGAGATTATGTATTATTCTTCTGTCCCTATATTTCATCCCTACCTTTCTCAGCACTTCGAACATCTTCCCCCATTTTACGTTGTCGAAGGCCTTTTCTAAATCTACAAATCCTATATAGACGCTCTTTCTCTTTTCTATCGTTTTTTAAATAATTACTCGTAAAGCTAGAATGGCCTCGCGCATTCCTCTATTTCGTCTAAATCCGAACTGATCTTCTCCTAATATTTCTTCGGCCTTTTTCTCCATCCTTCTTTGCACAATCCTAGTTAAAATTTTTGACGCATGGGAAGTTAAACTGATGGTTCTGAAATTTTCGCACCTATCCGCGCCATTCCTTTTTGGCAAAGCTACCATGATGTTCCGTTTGTAATCCTCTGGAATCTCGCCTGTCAGGTATATGCGACTAACTAATTTAAATAAACTATCTATTACCTCTTGACCTGCGCACTTTAAGATTTCTGCCTGCAAGCCATCTATACCTGGCGCTTTATTATTCCTTAAAATTTTTAGTGCTAGCTCAAACTCTTCTCTCATTATAGGATTCCATAGGTTATCCCCCTCTACACTGCTTTCGCTTTCTAATATATCTTGCACTTCCTGTCCCGCATATAAGTTTCCTAAATATTCTTTCCACCTATCTGCCTTCTCCCCGCTTTCGATTAGGATATCTCCTGCCTCATTCCTAATGCTTTTGGTACTAGATCCAATTTCTCTAAAATTTCTCCTAATTATTTTATATGCTTCATCAGTCTTTCCTACTTCGAACTTATTTTCCACTTCTTTACACTTATTATCGATCCATTGCTCTTTCGCTTTCCTACATTTCCGAATAATTTCCCACTTGATCGCGTTATATCTTTGTTTCCCTATTTCATCTAACCTATTTTTATATTTTCACCTTTCCTCTATTAGACTCACAATATGTTTTGTTATCCAGGGTTTCCTACTTTCATTCTGTTTATGCTTAATAAGATAAAAATATTTTCAAATATGGAGGACTTCCGGTTATACCGGAAATGGACACTGACTTTGTTATTTTAAATGGAACACCCTGTATATTATTGCATTTTTGGATTTCTCATGAAAAATAAATGTCAGCTTGTTAATCAAACATTGGCTCTGGGGGTTTTTAATTTTTTTTGTATCTCGAATACTGCGCAAAAATAAATTTCACCCGTATCACGTTCAGTTGGTACAGGAACTAGATCACAAAATGATTTCAACAATCGGTTGCAGTTTTGTGAGTAAACTTCAAGAGCGAAATGACTTTTTCGACAGTGTTCTCTTTACGGACGAAGCTTCGTTTCATAAGAACGGTTTTGTTTCAAGATACAACTGCCATTATTACAGTACTGATAATCCCCATTGGATAAGTCCATAGGTGGTCTTTGAATGTATAGGGTGGCATCACTGGACGACACGTAATTGGACCACATTTTTTCGATGGAAATTTGAACGGCAATAGCTATCTACAATTTCTACAAAACGATTTGCCAGAAATGTTAGACAATTTACCCTTACAACAGGTGTAAGGGAGCACTTGACTGCACCATTTCCAAACAAATGGATAGGAAGAGGAGGTCCGACAGTTTGGCCAGCGTGATCTCCAGACCTAACAAAACTTGACTTTTTTGTGGGGCCACGTAAAGTAGTTAGTTTACAGGGAACCTCCAATACTCGAGAAAATATGATGGAACGAGTTCGCGATGCATTTCAAAGTATCAATGAAGATTATGCTGATAAATGTGAACAATTCTTTGTTGAAACGGTTGCGTGTTTGTTATCGTGAGGATGGCGGTTATGTCGAACATTTAATCTAATTACATTAATTTATTTTTGTTGCTTAGAAAAGTTTAGAAAAGAGTATAGAAGATTTGGAACGAACTGTCAAAATCGCATTCCTCTAAGTGCTTTCATTTCGAAGATATTCAGAATGGTGCCAACTATTGCAAACGTCAAAATTAAAAAAAAAATAAAAAACTCCAGAGCAGTTCGACTGAGACCCAATGTTTGATTAACAAACTGACATTTATTTTTCATGAGAAATCCAAAAATGCAATAATATACAGGGCGTTCCATTTAAAATAACAAAGTTATACAGTGTCCATTTCCGGTATAGAAAAACTTTTATCATTTGAAATAGTTTCTTCCAATTTGAACTGTACGTTTGTTATAGACCAATTTCGCCTTAGTGACTCAACCTGTACGCTCTTCCATTTGTCTCTCCATGAACTTTCGGCAAGAAACCATTAACCATCTAAACTAGTTTTATAACAAAAAGGTTAAGACCTGTCAGGCGACTAGATATTGAATTTCGTTATTGTAAACCAACAACTGGCATCTGCAACTAATTTATTTGGTGGCAGATATCGAATTGGGTTATCTGTTACGCAAGTGACTTTTGACAGCAATAATTCATATCACAAAACTCTTTTCTTCGAGCGCACCATATCGCATTACCTTGAGTACCATTCATTTTCTACAAAATACCTTCCACTGTTCTACTGTTAGATTAGAATCTGAATAACTGGCCATTTAACACGCTTCAGCGATTGATACCTGCATTAATAAGTTCCGATTAAATCAAAACAATGCAGCTGCACAAATCGAATAGATTTTTGGTTTGAAAAAAAAAATGTTGAAACCTTCAGCTCGTTTACGGAAGCTCTGAAATCATCACGTTTTCTGCTGTAAAATGGGCGACCTTATACTCCCAGTTGCGAAAAGATCAAGTAATCTCTGGTTTAAATGGGAATTATGAGGTATCACTTTATCCGCATGGAAGAAACGGGAGGTACCTAATTGCATACGGTAAGACGTCGTGAGAATTACTCCCATTTGATTATGTACTCTAAACTGTGGGCAATTTAAAAACGGAACCGACTAGTCATTACAAATGCAGTTTCTGTGAATAAACAATACTTATTAATTGGAGTATTCAGGGCTACTAGGGGAGATCACCGTTAAAACCTCCTGTTTTGCTATTTGCGTTAAGTAGGGAACTCGATTTTTGAACAATCTGTGTGACTCACGTCTTTGGTTTGTTGGTAAAGTGCTTCCGTTCTTCTAGTTCGCGTGTACGAAAAAAAATCTCCTAATTTGTGTGGACTATCTGAAGACAATATTGCTGACGTAAATCTTCTTCTCCCTGGTACATTTTGACCTTTGCTACGATGCCGAAAACGTATATTACACATGATCAGGTTAAGTTAGTGATGAGTCAATATTTAAACCTATAAAAAAGTCCAACAGTTCTGTTGTTACCCAGTTAGAAACTATCGATTTCAATGTTAATAGTTTCTGAAGGCTTCTTATTATTTACTTTGGGTCAAGTTGGGAATGTTCGACCGTTAAAAATATATTGCCCGTTACTCTTTAGCTTTTCTATATTGAAATTTCATTTAATCAAGGCTTTGCTGTGCTTTTGCCGCTTATGTAGTCAACTTTAACAAAATAAATTTTTTCAAAAACTAAATTTAAATTTAAAATTTCCTCCCAAGAATGGGCTTATTGTTTTTTCGTCACCCACCATTGGATCTCACGATCTTGGTATTCCCAACTAGAAATTCCAGCAGGTCTTCAGCGACCGCCCATGAATAATGTAGGAGCAATCAGTATCAATTTTTTAAACACGCCGGGCTTATTGTCTTTGCCTTGTTTACAGTCTGACGCGCGCGGGGCGACTGCAGCGACACAAAATCGACGACGGCAATGTGACGCGTTTATAATGTACTTACGTGACTATTTTACGAGGAAGTGGCCAAAGATACGTCTGATTTTCATAATGAGATTGCTTCACAGGCTTCTGTTGTCCACGGTGTGCACACTGAATACTGATTTTCAAACAGAGACGTCCTTTGGTATAGAAAAATACGACCCTAATTTTCTAAACATAGTTAAATTTAAAATAACCACCGTAATCAAGGTATACACTTAACAAATAAACAAACCGATGTACCACTCAAAGAAAATACAGAACCCAACACCCAAGAAGCTAGTATTGATAAGAATCTTCGTCGGGACCTAATGCAAGAATAAACATAGAAGTTAAAATACAAAAAGTAAACACTCGCGGAGCGTTAAAGTTACACAATGTCATTTGCTCTGTACAGTTAGGTACACATGCGCGTAATTTGCATGACAGATGGACAGCGCGCCCAGTTACTCTAATGACATCTGAAGAGCCCTCCCGTAGACAAACGAGACCGCCACCTGCACGACGAAGGACGGCCAGCATCCAGAATTAATTTTGTACAAATAACGCGGCAGACAAATGGAGAACCACTGCCACTGATAGTAGGTGGCTGTAAAGTTAAAAGTTATGGTAAGAGATGTAATTTCTAGTTTGTCACGTACAAAAATATTATTGTTTTGTGGACGAGGGTTACAATTAAAGCTATACTATAATCAATAGTTCGTTAATGCAGCAGACTACAGTATAAACCCGCCTTCGTTTTCTATCTCTCTCTCTCTCTCTTACCACCTCGAAAATTCATATTAATAAAATATTACCACAAACATAAAAGCAAAACAATCACAAAACCAAAAATTTCGTACCGAGGGGTCAACCAGTGGTGGCAATACCTGTACAAATTGAGTGGCAGTCCCTGACAGTCCTTGGCAGTCATGGCAGTCATGGGAAAAGAGAAATGGATTTTGGAAGTCGATTGCGGAATCGATTTTTAAAGTCGATTTTGGAATCGATTTTTAAAGTCTATTTTGGAAACGATTTTTAAAGTCGATTTTGGAATGGATTTTTAAAGTCGATTTTGTAATCGGTTTTTAAAGTCGATTTTGGGATCGATTTTTAAAGTCGCAAGAGTCGCAAGAGCGGCAGTGTACCAGGATGTCCAGTAAAGAAAGGACCAAACTACAAATCTAGTCTCTTCGGATCAAAAGAAATGGATGTGATTTCCAAAGGGCAACTTCCTATTTATTTATTCAAATTTAAAGTAGTTTTAAAAATCGACTTTTAAAGTCTCCTTTAAAAATCGGTTTTCGATTTTCCAAAAATATCGATTAATCGAAAAATCGATATTTGCTGCCAGCACTAGTTTCAGACTGCTACCCCATCTAAGATGGCTTTGAAACAATCCTAATATGTCTCCATGTACGTACGTGCTTTTAAGCAGGTCTTTGTTTTGAATGTGTATGGAAAACCGCATACACATCTGAAACGTCTCGTAGTACAAAAAATCTGGATTTAGTTCTATAATTCAATGCCTGGCGGGGTATTTGCCCGAGGAGTAGTTGTTCGAACGGTCCAGTACCACTAATTAATACTAGATAATTACTCAAAGTAGTTGTCACATGCTGATATCTGTCCAGAGCGCGGCAGCATATATAGCAAGCTAAATTGCATGGTTTGAGTGTGTAGGGGAGAGCACCGTACTGATGAGTCCCAGAAGGACGAAACCAGTTGGTCTGTGGTTTTCCATACACATTCAAAACATGCAATATTCGAACAAAGTTCCCAAAACTACATAAAATTGTAAAATTAATATTCCACTTAGACCAATAGTTAAAAGGTAATTAAGTCAAATTTACAGTAACATAATAACGTAAATCTGCTCTCTACCAATTGATCTTAAATTAATATACATATTATGTACATTTTTTCCTTTTTTTCATTATTTTATCAAAATCAAAATGCTTTAAAAGTAAAAATAAATATTGTTCCCAACAAAGCCTAACAATAAAGGACTTTTTGCGTCCTGCTCAATTGCGATGACTATAAAATTGGCATATAAAAGTTTTTTGCTTTGCACCTAAAATGCACCACCATTTTAGGACAGGGTGTAGTTACTATAGGTGCAATTTCGTATTTATGCTTTATGGTTTTGTCGCTTTCTTGCCAGAGCATCTCGGGTTAAGGTCAAACTACCTGAGGATTATATGACCTCAGACCTGACGTATATCTCTTTCTGCTTAAAAGTTCTTAAAATACGACCACGTCGAATTCTTTTGTGGAGTTTTCAGGATGTTGTAAATAGCTGGGTAGGTACGTGGTATTTTAAGTTGACAGGGGAAAGTTGAGAAGTACACTGAGTTTCTAGGAATATGCTGTATAAATCACTTCAATGTGAGGATGGTTGAGGGAATTATTTTTTTAAGTGATTTAAGTGTATAAGAGACTGAACCCTATATGGAATTCCGCACGACCATTCCAAGAACAACCTTGATGATGCACTGCATTTTGCATTTCGGAACTTTTATGGGTGCTATAAAAGCATACCGCTCATAAAACTATCACTTTATTTCATTTTTGCAGCGAACCAAATAGCAAATAAACATTTTATTTTATAAAATTTTGCCACCCCACTGCTATAAAATTTTACAACATTATAAATTTATTTTTTATGTGAGTACCTACTCTATTATTTATTGTATGCGTACAAGGAAAGTTCAAATTGATTTTCTGGTGATACGTACCAGTCAATCAAATAAAGAATAATGTTGCTAGTAATACTTAAACTTCGAGAGGACTACAATGGGTAGTTACTATTAAATTATTGTCTGTATGCAGCAGTCTTCCTAGAAAAGAAGATGCATGGCGGAAAACGTCTACTACACCCAGCATTTTGTAAAACATAAAGATAAAATACGTTTCGACATTTGCAACAAACAACTGTTTGTAAGAAAGTTATTATGATATGGTCTTTGAAAGCTGCGACTCCAACAGTTCTGTTGAATGAGAAAGCTTCAAAAAATTCTGCTTAAAGATTGCACGAGGCTTACTATTGTCAAATGTACTCTAATGAGGCGGGAAAAATGAAGAAAAAGAAGCAGACAGCAACGCAAAAAATATACATGAAAGAATTTCTGAAGCGCTAGGATTGTAGAGTAGAAACAGTTTGGGAATCTTTAAATTTTTAATTTTTGGCAATATTTTAAATAAAATCAAATGACGAGACAGATATATTTCTAACAATTTAAGTAATATTCTTCAAGGAAAGATACGAATGACTCAATCAGAGCTATACTAATACAACATACAATGGAATTTCAATATCGTTGCATGGTTTTTCGATAAATGCCCTTAATGACCCAAGAAGGTCACCTATCGTAAAAAAATAATTATCACATGCCCACAAAACAGCGCAGTTTGTTAAAATACAATTGTGGTTAATAGTATATTACGTCCGGACTTGAGCTGTGTATTTATAAAAACCCCGTATAAACTGAATTGACGTTCCTAAACCAAAGTTGTGCTAGGACGGAACATGACTGTTTCCAAATAAAAAAACAGTTGTTAGAAGACGCCACCCACCTTTAAAAAGCAAATTCTCCGGAAATGTACCTGTCAACAATGGATTTTTACAATCGTGCTATGAGCATAGAGACCTTCGGTTTTCTTACTGCTTTTCTTGGAAGCGGTCAATTAGCGCGTTCTCAGGTCAACAGAGCGGCTATGGGCAAGGCGTGACCTTGCATGAATTCATAGTTTATTTGTTTACAATAGCCCTGCTGACGATTATAAATGGTGAGCCTTCGGGAAAGAGCAATAATAAAAATTATGTACAGTAGCTGCGATTCCTTCGGATTTCTTCTCGTTGCTTAATAAGTGATCAGTAGGATAACATAGACGTACAGTCGTACAGATTTGAGTTGGACTGTACTGGGTAATATATCCACGACTAGGACGTTGCAACAAGTGTATTATCGACGAAACTGAAGAGCTGAAGACATAAAAGCCTAAATGTACTTTATTTTTATGTCCTCTTCTTTCTTGGTTCCCTTTGCGTCTGCCGCGTTCGCAGCAGCAGATCCGTTCATAATAAAAATAAAATTAGTTCGGTCCCATTTCCATCTAAAAACGTCCAGGTAGGACATAAAATCCTGATTATAAATTAGGGTCCAATATTAAAATTGAGATTCTGATATTCTGAACGTCTTCATATAAAAAGAAATTTAACGAGGCTGGACTGTTAAAATCTCGAGCTCGATGTATAAAACGAGTTTTATGAGTACATTTTCGTTATAATGGCGGATTAAAACGACATATTTAGGTATTTTGTTTTCTAGATTACTCCGATGATAATCGAGTGATTGGTGTTTGATCTAGTTTTTTTTTGGTTTCACACATAGGACGCGATGTCGATGACCTGGTGGCAATAAGCGGAAAATCTTTATTTCAAACGGTTTGCTACTTAACACTAGGTTACTGCGATGCATATTATGTGTAGTTGACAGAAATTTTTTAAGCAAATAATTGAATTAGATGGAACGCTAAAAGTTTCTCTTGTTCTTCGTCTTGTACGTATAGCTACTAAATGGTTAAATACTAAACAAACAAGGCTGTGTGGGAACGAATTTGTTTCAATTCTTACAAAAAAAAAGGTTTTACGAAGTCTGGCTGATTAACTGGTGAATTTGAAAAAGATTGCCTCATGTGGAATTTATTAATGTCTGTACCGGGTAGACAAGTAATTTAATACCGGTTGAAGGCCGTGTCAATCGGAGGTCACCTGTACCATCACTAAAAACATGCTCAAGATATACCGTCTCATCTCTGCAATCAAATCCGTTTTGTTATTGGAATATTGCCTTAGAATGACGGCGCAAATCCTTTCTATAAACAAGTCAGAAGCATATATTCAACCAGAAGGCTGCTTTTAAATAATTCTTAGAGCTGGCTTCTGTTCATTGGCGTAGGAGCGTATTTTTTCAGCCAATTGAGTATAAAAAGTACAGAAAGTTTCTTTTCATATGTATTTTATTATATCTTTTTCCTTAAATTGACGCAAATGCTTTCTTTTCCCAATAATTAAATATTCTTTTATAAAGTATCCTTGGAAAAACTCTGCTCTTTTTCTCGTAAACCGATCATTCACAAAAAATCACAGTCACTGTACTGAGATTGCAATAAAATGAATACCATTTCTAGCGTTACCTAGTCATTAACTTACCATTCGGCATATTTGCTTATCCTAGGTTATTAATGAAACATTACATAAATGTACGTTATACTAACGCGAAACGACGTATTTATGTTGTTAAGTAAAGAAAATTGAGATGCTTGCGTAATGCTAACTTGTTTTATATTGCGATATGCATGCTCATAGCTAATCAGTCTTGTGGTGAAAAAACTAAATGAGATATTCTCGTATTTTCAGGAGAAACGAGTGCGACAGAAGTGTTAGAAAATAGTTCACCGCCTTCCGCAGTAAAACCCTCCAGGAAACGTCGCCAGGACCGTGTCAATATCAACAATAATGGACCAACAGTGGCCCCTATTTCCGTCGCTGATTATTCCATGCATAATAATAATAATCATGTCAAGAATGAAAGACTTAGTCCTGGCACTCCTGACACGTCCTCCAGGTCTAGATCAGTTACTCCTTCTCCTGCATCTCATCCAGCTACCCCACCCGCTTTAGAGAACCCTATGTTACCGATAGGGGGTAGGAATTATAGTGATTTTATGAGGAGCTTGGCGGCGAAGTACAACAATGCGAATCCTAATGAGTAAGTTTTATGTTTGATAGAATTTAAAGTAGTCATTTCTACTGTCTTTTCAGATATTTCAGCGCAGTCAGAAACGGCTTCCCACCCCCTCTCGATCCTAGATTTAAGCCAACTTTCCCCAACCTCTTACCATCCCTCCAACAAAACAGCACCCCGAAGGAAGATCTCAACAAGAAACCGGATCTCGCGTCCGTCCTTAGTTCCTACACCAACTCCACGATGTTTCAACCCCTTATCGACATGTCTACGACCCAAACCCTCCTGGCGATGGTCCGAACAGCGAAAGAAGTCGAGCTGCAGAGTCTCTTCAAGAAGAGACAGGATAGCAGTTCGCCTTTGGATTTGTCTCCGGCAGCGCCACCTATCAAGAGGTTGCGGGTGAACCCTAGTTCGATAGGGGGCCGTAGTGGACCAAATTCTATTAAAAGGGCCGAATCGGCGAGTCCGCAGCTGCACGAAGATGTTTCGAATTGGAGCGTGGACGATGTGTGCAATTTTATAGCTGGGATTGATATTTGCGCTGAATACGTACAGGTGAGTACCTAGTGGTTTTTATATGCACTTGTATATAAGAATTGTTCACGTTGGAAAAACTTTAAAAGGACCTTCCGAGATTTCGTAAACTACAGTCCAACATTTAAGGAACTTTTCCTTACACGCTTCTTTCTTGGTGTTCTAAAGATCGCTTTGCCATTATTTTCCGACGCGCTAGTGTTGCCAACATAAATCTGTTGGACTATACCATATCTAAAGGTACCAAATTTGTCGTTCTCTTTGTCTCTGTCAATTTAAAAGCAATTTTAGCCATGATTATACCTTTTGAGGTGCAACGCTAATTATTTATGGCAACATTTGATAGTCACATGTTAACAAGTATTTATCTAATTCCTAAGTTATTAGCGATGCCTTATAAATTATGCGTAAATCGGCATTCTCCCGCGAGAGCATCCGATCGAATTCTTCGTAGGAAAACAAGCTACTTATTTATTTTATTGATAAAGCGCCTCTCATCAGCGAGTTCACACGGTTCTCGTCGATTCCCACATCCAACAAAAACTCGATATCGGTTCCGAATCCCATTACCATACCAGAACTACGGCTTGCTACGATAAAAACGCGCTGACAGCGGCGAGGATTAAAAAGGTATCAATGCGGCCGGCCAGCGGACACGGCCTACTGGACCGCAGAGGCGCTGGCCGGACAAACAATTGAATTTCAACCGCAACGTTCCGGTCACGGACCGCTCAATGCACGGTCAGACACTTTTGCTTCATCACCTGGCCGTTTCTTATTCTTATTGGAGAAAGAGAGTGTTTTGTAGGTTTCCTTCTTATTCTTGTAATTGGTGTAATTTCTAGGATAGGTATATTCTTGGGAAAAGCAGAGTGTCATTCTTGGGTGATTATTTACCGGAAGTTAGATTTCTAGAGGCTGCGGTTTGTATCTTGTTGAAATGAGAAGTGCAAGCAATATGTCCCTCACATTTAGATCAATTATTATTGTGTTAATCACTTTATTCAAATGCTTGAAATTGACAGCCGCGTATTTTTCAACGCAAATTTGTTTGGCATTCGAGGCCCACTCGATTTGGCGCGGTTGCACTGCTCAATTAAAAAGCAGCGACTTCAAGGTAAGAAGAATAAAAGAGGTGCGAGCAGAATATTGATTTACGATAACCATAATGTGAATTACCTTGATTGTTGCACCTGTATTCGATCATGTTGACACTTTCACGAGAACATACTCTTTTACTTCAGTTGGTGAGATAATAGAACTCGAAAACACGTCAGGTTCTGTTAATAAAATTATACTAAACAGCACATACTTGTGTGGAGCATGTTTTATTCCAGCCATAAATAAACAAATATATTGCTCTTAACCAAAGTATTAGGAAATTAAATTTTAAGGGCACTTTTGTTACCCTTTCTTATGCCTTATGGAAATAGACATAAGAAAGGGTAATAAAAGTACAGGAAACGTCACACTGTAGATCGTCTGACCGCGCCTTTACTTCGGCCAACAATTTTTAAGGGCAGATTAAAAAGTAGTTGCTCGGGGTCAATTACATCGCGAGTGCCAACTCATTAGTCAACATTCTATTCCTTAGCCCATTCTTCTGTACTTCCATAACGACTCCAACGTGACGTAGCATCTACAATTACAACGTAAATACAATTGCACAGCATCCGACCTAACAAGTGATATTATAATGAAGTTCATTTGGTCCGAGAAGAAAGCAGCATCTGACCTTGGAAGTCACGGTGTATTGGTAGCTTTTGATCAAGGCGGCGCGATCTCAAACGGAATCAGCTCCCCTTCACGACCGCATTCGGATGTTGCGTCCTCCGTAGCTTTTAGGGGGGCATTAGTTGCCAGGCAGTGCTTTGAAATGTGGCCCCAGAGGAGCGTAACCTCTGGTTTTTGAATAAATAAAATTTGTTTAAACTCTTTTGAAGAATATACATAAGAGGAGGATAATTTTATTGCAAAAATGAGGACGAAACGAGGATGGAAAAAAGCAATTACGTACGTCGGCGTTCACTCAAGACAGTCGGTGAGAGACGCAAAGGAAAAGGGGGAAAGGTGCAGCAGCCAAGAACGGCAAGAGGGGCCGGTAGCTGGCACGTGCCCGCGGGCTGCCGTAATAACATGCTGTAGAATACCCTTGCGGGCACCCGCTCTGCCATTAATAGCATAGTAGACCGGCCTCGCGTGCATATACGTCTCCATTTTACATCGGCATTGTTTTTCTTTTAAAAACTATCTTGTTTGATATCGACAAAACTTCATTAAGGGAAGCTAACACTTCGCAATAACTTACAGAGTGTCTCTAACTGTTTCTACTACAATTCCTTGAACCCAATGAGTTGTTCTATAAAGTATAATTAATGACATTGGCGCAGATATAGGCACAAATACACCTGAACAAAAAACAAACTTTAATGTTACATCAATCAATTAATATTTCCCAAACGCACTCATCTAGTTTGTTTACAAACACAACAAACACGAGAGCAAATATTGAACTTGAAATGTTAATTTGTCAGAGTGGACTAAACGAGCAAACCGTACAATTAAAACTTAATAACTTGGAGACCATAGACCACCTCGTCCTTACGTGTTTGTAAATTTCCCATTTTGCCATTTTACAGTTAGTGTTAATTTGGTTTAAATTCAACTAATCATGTTCGCAGAATCGGATATTTTGTTTAACTTAATGGCTGCTGTAGACGTTAGTGAAAGGTTTTGATTCGCATAATTATTAAGATATACGATGCAATACGCTTTACCGTATATTTGGCTCCTCAAGTTACGTATGTTTAAGATTTATGGAAGAAAACCCCAGTGACCAGTGAAAGCTGTAATTAAATGATTGTAATGTTCAAGAAGCACGATGTTATCGCTACAACAGCTCCGACAGGGTGATATTTTAAGAGTATGTGCAGCGGCGGCGGTATTACAATGGTACAGTTGTTGTCTTGGCGCGTAAACTCTTGTACGTGATGGTAAGAGACCAGAACGTGACCCGCGACGCTTTTGAACATCCGATCCCGACCAAGATGCTGTAATTTACGTAATGTTTGCGGGACTCATTTTTTACTAGTCCTCTCTCAGCGGAAGACGCACGCCAAAAAATCTTTATCTAGCTACCTATGAACGATACATTACGATATGCATAGATTTGGATCGAATCGCTTTTTAAAATCATGCAAATACAGATTTACAATACTCTTGTGTATAAACAAGATAAATAAACTCAATTAATGAATGAGACCGCATTCGACATTAATTTACAATCCAATCATCAGTTGTCAACGTATATCCGTGACCCGATTCCGTCTATCACCGTTGCATCCAATAATGGTAACTGTACCCGTTTCCATCGTGACACTAAAGCCATCATTTGCACATGCGTTGCGTAAAATTTCCGTTTTATTTGCTTAAAAATATTGTGTATTATGTAGCAAGGTTTTGTGTGCTGATCTAACATTGAAGTCTCCGGGTTCGTTTCTTACTCGGACGTTGATATCTCCGATGATAATACGTGATTTAAGGTCCCTTCAATTATGCGATTGACTTTTTTAGTAGATAATTAAGATATAAAGAGAACTTATAAACTACATCCCTTAGAATTTGACAAGTTATATCTCCAAATTAGTCTCTACAGGCTGTCCTATTTTCGTTGTGATTTGGGGGTTTCTCATAGAAGCAGCAGAGATAGAGCCTCGGGGTTTTCGCGAACCTGAGCTACTTTTTTGAGTATAATAGAATGCCGAAATCAGAATTTGGATATCGTTTTTAGTTTTCGAGAAAAAAAATAATTTTGATTTTTATCGATTTTCAAAAACTCTCTCCAATTCTTTTTGTACTAAGCAGACTAAAATTGTTATTATTGACTCCTATAGAACTTTTTCCAAGGAATTCAGTGGCGTACGTAGTTTTTTTCTAGGGAGCGTACTTTTTTGTGTTATGACATAAAGTTGATTTTTTTAAATGGAAATCATAGTAGGCTTTGGTCTATTTCGAAAGGTCTGTTTTTAAGCTATCAAAATATATATGCTTTTATATTGTTATTTCAAAAAAATGCAACGATTTTGGTACTTTTTCCGTTTTAACTTTAGAAAATATAAGATAGGTAGGTACCTACATCCAAGATACCTGTGATTTTAGGTTAACAACTGAATAATTATCTGTTGACATACATTAGCCAAAGTTGCATGCAGCTAGTTTTATTAATAGATACTTAGTATACCGTGTGACAAACTTCCATGTGTACATGGGGAAATAACATGGGCAATTACATTTTTGGGGATTCCTGCTCTCCATGTGTAGTTACAGTGGTGGTAAAGGTAGCAATCGAAAGATTATTTTTTTCTGCGTATGAGGATATCAAAAACTCTACAACTTACCAATTTATTAAAGCATTAAAAGCAAAAATTACATTAATAATTTTCTAACTAAAACACAATTGTCATTACCTATAGTTGACAATTAATTGATTACTGGTGTGGATGTTTTGTTGGTGAATGCTGGTATATAGTTTAGGGTAAATTGTAGGTGTCGTCTAACCTATTAAAAAGTTTTTGGGAAAATGTTAAAGCAGTAAAATGAATTAATAAAAATTAAATTACTTTAATTTTACTGCAATTATGAAAAATTTAACAAGCGGCAACATTTGTTTATTTTGCTCTAATGAATTTTGTAATCTGGCAATTTAAATTTATTTCATATCTAGGTAAGGACAAAAACTTATTAATATACAATGAAATTAAAGTAACATAAAAAAGAAAAATAACTATAACAAATATTCAAATAAACCCCCATTCTGTATCAGACAGTATCCCAGCCTATTAGAAAGAATTTCTCACATTCGCAAGTTGCCCATCGTTTATTAAGTTGCATTCCGCAAAAATAGCATTCCTTAAAGAATCAATATTTGGGTGACGAGTTTTATAAATCTTATTTTTTAAATGACCCCACAAGAAAAAGTCACACGGTGCCAAACCGGGAGATCTAGCTGGCCAGTTTATAGCACCACCTCGACCAATCCAGTTCTCTGGAAATATTTCATTTAATAATTCCCTCACTTGTGCTCCAAAATGTGCTGGGCATCTGTCATGTTGAAACCAGACCTCCCGATTCGCATGTGCAACTTCTTCTAATGCAGGGCCAATATGGTTAATTAAAAGATCTAAATAAGCTTTTGAATTTAAATTTCCCTGTATTTCAAATGGTCCTATAATGCGATTATTAAAAATGCCTGCCCAATTATTGATTTTTTGAGGGTATTGCGTTGTAGTGGCTAGATTTATTCTGGGATTTTCCTGGGTCCAATGCCTAGCGTTTTGTGAATTTGGCTCTTGATTTAAAGTGAAGGTACACTCATCGGTAAAACAAATTGATGAGAGCTGCGATCCCGATTAGCCCGTCCTTGCATGTCTTCACAGAAAGTTTGCCTTGATTCTTCGTCAAAAGAAAGTAACTCTTGGTGACATTGGAATTTAAAGGGATGATATTTGTTTTTTTTTTTAATATGTTACGGACAGTTTCTCTTGAAACATTACATTCTAGGGCAATAGACCTTAAACTAGATATTGGACTAGCAGTTATCAGGCCTATTACCATTTCCTGTACCTTAACATTTAGATTTCTTGGAACGACTAAAAAAATAAATGATAAGATTAATTTTAGTTTTGTTTCACTCCACGTTATCACTTGTTAAATTTCTCATAATCCCAGTAAAATTTAAGTTAGCGAACAATAAGGAATTAGCAACTAGGTAATAATAATAAGCGAATCAGAATTATCTAAATAAAAACCAAGTAAATTTATTAGTAAAAATTACCTTCTTTCAATGAAAGATTCCCAGTATCTTCAAATTTCTTAACTAAATTTTTGCTTGTTGTTACCGAAGGAATAGGACTGTTATTGAATTTTACAGAAAATAAGTCACGGACTACCCGCAGACTATTGCCGCCGTAAAATGTTTTCACAATGAAAACCTTTTCTTCAACTGGAATAAATATTTTTGTTCATTTTGAAACCCAAATTTTAAATTGTCGATAAATAATGTTGACAGTTCAGACGAATTAGAAATTAGAATCAAGGGAGTTTTTGATTAGAATAAATTAAATTGTCATAGGTAATCTGATGAATATCCGTGTTTTAATTTGAAAATTATTAGTGTAATTTTTGCTTTTAATGCTTTAATAAATTGGAAAATTGCAGAGTTTTTGATATCCTCATACGCAGAAAAAAATAGTCTTTCGATTGCTACCTTTACCACCACTGTAACTACACATGGGGAGTAGGAATCCCCAAAAATGTAATTGCCCATGTTATTTCCCCATGTACTTAAATAAAATTCAAGAAAACCCAGAATTTGGGCGGTCTGTCATTTGGACAGATGAAACTCACATACATACGAAGATACAACAATCCAGCTGAGCTAGCAGAAGCAACACATGCATTCAAGAAAGTAGCTCAGGTTCGCGAAAACCCCAAGACTCTATCTCTGCTGCTTCTATGGGAAACCCCCAAATCACAACGAAAATAGGACACCATGTACATAAACTACCAGAGAGTAAATCAGTATGCCTGTATTGATAACTTAAATCTAGAGTCCGTTCCAAATCCCGTGTATACTTCTTCAACTCTTTTTCGGGCCCTGCACCGTTTAATTTATAACCGCCATTACAGCCAGCAAGCATAATCATCCTCAATAAATTTTCCGGGCTTTCGGTATAGCCTGCCTAACTGATTTTTATCTACGACACAATCTATTGAAGTTTCCGGTACACGAAATGAAATCGTCTCCACTAATGCGACATTTATATCACGCCTTCTTTAACAAGAACATGGCTTTCAACGTTAATATGCCTAATACATTATTTGCTTTATAATTATAACAAGCAATGATTTGCATAAATAAAGTTCTTTTTGCTTTTATTTCTGCGCTAAAAGGACAAGGTGAAATTGTTAATATATTGAGCTACCGCAATCTAAATTGCAGTGATATGAAACAGGTCAGCTGTCGATAAGTAATTTAAGCCGTAGCTCTTGGGCGATTTCATTTTTGAGGTCGTATATCCCGCTGCTCTCAAAATGGTCCCAACTTTCACGCAAGCTTCTGTATTTATAAGAACCAACGTTCTTGACATTTCTTCGACATTAATGATATTATTAACTTAAATGAACTTGATTTGGTCGGGTTTCAAGAGCCAATAATGGCCTCAGCCGATTAACAAGAGTTTAGATTAATTTATATAAACGTCGACTTGTTTGGAGTGCAGGTGATGAAGACATATCTAACAAATTACGTGAATTAGTCGATTTAATGGTGTACAAGCATACAAAGAAAATCGCCCACGGAACATTTGGGAGGATAGAAATCGTTATCACATTTATTAGGCAACTTTCTTGTGAAACAGGACACGTTAATGTTTCTATTTGAGTTAGCGCCGAAATCCATCGTCAACTATCTAAAAATATGTACTTATATGTACTTATATTGTTTAGTTTTATGTATATAAACCTTTTACAAGCTATTTGCATTAGCTACCGATTGTCTGCGAACGTACGTCTCTGCTTGAGTAATAGTCGCGTGTGAACTAATTGCGCCGCTTGTTTATAACACAAAGTGCAGAATACTCAAACTATTAACTACCGTACGTATCTCGGCTGTTAATAAATAAGAGGAGGCAATAAAATCCCTCGGTCTGAACGTATTATTCAGGGCCCGTTTCCGGCAAGTCCGGAGCCGGCCGCGTAATTGCCTCGCTCCGTAGGCCGTCGGTCTGACAGCCCTCTAGATCGGGCACATAACTCTCCCGCTATGACCGCCAATGGACGCAACTAGATTACGAAAAATGCCAGAGCAAAGGTTGAGGCGTATAGACAACCGGACGCATTTATTTTATTTATTTATATGGCTGCCGATATGTACGACTTTTTTATCGGGCAGGGACGGTGTTAGCCAGAAGAGATCTTCGGCTGAATGTGACTATTTTCATTTCCTTCTATTAATTTTCTGTTATTCCATTAATTAAGCAGGAAAAGCTGACCAAGCGTATAAAATAAATAAGAGAAATTTCAGAGAAATTGGATCTAGCAGCAAGAACATTAGAAACGAGGCAGGAGTTATCCTAATCGGAAAAGAGGAAAAGGCAGATAGTTGGAAGGAATATTTAAGAATCTTATATGCCAGTAATTATAGAAAAAAAAACGTCAGAAAAGGGAAAGATGCATTTTAGTATTTTTTCGTTCTAGTCTTCGCCTTTTGTATGTCTCTTACAATGCGACAAAAAATAACTCTGGCAGTGAAGGATGGCCGCATTTCTTGATGCTGGACCACCACGTTTCGTCACAGATGACACGCAGAATGCAGGCGAGGTCATGCGGAAAAAGCTCCGATCAAAATGAGATCATAGCTCTAAAATTATACACGTCTCCGGAGCTTTATGCGGAATTTTAATAAAATTGCGTGCAGTTAGTTCTTGTGGACATGTACAGGGTGAATACGTTGTATTTCAACATAAATAAGAGTAAAGATTTTTTTCTAAAATCCATAATTCAAAAGCAGTTTACGATGTGCATGAGCAGCTGTCTGCTCAGCAGAACTTTATGGCTCAATTATACGAGGAAGTGTATATGAAAAAAGTCATAAATGTGTAAATCAAGGGTGTCCGTATTTTTCTAAGTCGAGGAATTTATCGCGACCCGCATAATCAAGCGGGGAATGAAATATTGCCCGCACAGGACAACTGTATATATGACTTTTATCTTATGGTCAGTTATGAAAAAGTGGCCGTGCAATAATTTTCACGGATTCTGACACGATCGCTCTGAATTCTGCTGGTAATGGCGGTTGGTCGATACGCACGGGTAGCGAATTAACCGCGTTATACGGTTACGTGAAGCAGAACAATCACAACCAGTGCAAAGAAGAGCACACATTATAAGCTGCAGCTCTGTCAACCGTGGTATGGATGGATATATTCACGTACTGGCCTACGTACGGACACTCAACTCTGTTGTCTGCACAGAAGATAAAAAGTTTCACTCTATTTTGTATCACACCCCTCTGCTACACAAATATGTTTAGATTTTGCTTTAAAAATATCACTTGCTGAAGTATATGTTTTTTACTCGAATCCTTTTTCCCAAAGTATCAAGATAATTGATTACGTATAATCACGATAATACGGGATTCCGAGATAATTGCAGGAAATATTATACGATACGGTAATGAAACTATTGAAGAGTACTATAACTGAATACCAAACGTTTTAATTTAACTTTATAGTCTGTTAACAAGCCACATTTTACTACTAATAACTTGAAAATCTCGTGCTTTAATAGCACTCCGGCTATCCGTGTTTGTTTATCGCGCAATATATTATATTATATTTAGCAGAAAATAGAAGAAATTGTACTGTAGGATCTCAAGAAGCGTTTCATTTATAATTCATTATCGTTTTACGACGCTAGTGCATTATATTAGTTAATTAGCAGGGAAGGATATTATAATTAATTTAAAAATCGTCAAATTTATTTGTCAAAACATACTATTTTCTGACCTTTAGATGACGATGATTTTTAAAAGAAACGTAACTGAAGAAGACATCTTGAACTCCAGGAATTCAAAAACTGATCTTTGATCTTCCTCTGATTTAGACTACATTAAAATTTTTGAAGTTTAGAAGCTCCATCCTCTATAATCCCCGCAACAAACTTGGTAGCAGAAAACAGCTTCGAATCCGCGTCAATTAGCTCCGACCGGTAGCAGAGCAGGAATGCGGATTCCCAGCTAACCAACACCGTCCACCAGTGGTCAATACAAGACAGGACAGGTTATTTAGTCGACCGGGCGATCTGATCTGGTTCAGGCGGCGACTGACCTCGCGAGTGTGTGGGGCGCGGCCGCGTGGCTGCGGGTCACACGGCCGCGCCCTGAACTTCCCTCCCCGCGCGGCGCGATGCCGGGCGCAGCCCCCGGTCCTGCCGCGCCCTCTGCAAAGAGTGCGTGAGCCCGTCCGCACTTGAACCCTATTATGAGGTCGCTAGAACCTAGAAGAGACGACCTATGTGTGACGAGACAAGGGCGACATGTGACGCGTTTCCGGGAATCTGTAGGTGGCGCATTTTACTAATGCTGTTTCTTGAAGTCTGTACTATATTCTAACGTTGCAGGAAACTATATAGGATATCCAGAATTAGACTGCCAATAGTTTTTTTTTGACGAACCGTATATAAGATTAGTATATTACCAAAATTTCATTCTATTATCTAATATGCTGCTGGTAAAGTTTGGCAGGCTAAAATATCTTTGAATAACACAATTTAGAATTATAATGTGATATAAAACGTTAATTACTGTATCTAAGTATGACAAAAGAGTACTAAAAGGCCAACTAAATCAAATCTGTATAGGTATGCCACTAATCAAGTCGTTCTGTTTATTGCCAATACTTTTTTATATAGCAGATAGAAATATGTAAATTAATGTTTATATTTCATATATTAAAATTTATTAGATAAGCCATGATTTATCTAATATATCATTTAGAGTAAGACATTATTTAGTTGCGTGTAAATATCAAATTTCTACTGGATATATTTCTATTAGACAAAATTCCTTTATGTCTTAGGTACTGTACTGGCATGTGGGATAAATTACGCCTACAAGCCAACCATGAAAATCAAAATTTATAATCAAAATGCTGAAAACCTGATCTAGATTTCAGTTGCGACAAGAAAAAGACACTTTTTGCAACGAATTAATTATATGCCGTGATATTTCCGACCAGACTCGGTACATTTTCTACGGCTATTACAATTTTCACCTTGACATATGCGACGCACCGAAAAAACTATGATCTGATTCGAATAATCCAAAGCAATCCATCTTGAGTGTTTATAAATGTGAAGTGACGCAATACGCCCAAAGTTCACTTGTTTTATGTAACATTTTTACCTGTTAATAATTCGTCTAAATAATTTGCGCGACATAGATACTTAAGGTCAAATGATCCAAACAGACGGACGTTGGGAAATATCGAAAATAACATTATGCAAATGATGTTGGTGCTTGTTGATTCGATTTAGTTTCGTCGCTTGCGCCAACGTCTCAGTCTCCGGCCAGAAATCTCTGATTTGGGGGTTTCTCATAAAAGCAGCAGAGATAGAGCCTCGATGATTTCGCAAATTTGAGATACTTTTTTGAGTATAATAGAATGCCAAACCAGAATTTGGATATCGTGTTTAGTTTTCTAGAAAAAAATAATATTGATTTTTATCGATTTTCAAAAACTCTCCAATTCTTTTTGTACTAAGCAGACTAAAACTGTTATGATTGACTCCTATATAACTTTTTCCAAGGAATTCAGTGGCGTACGTAGTTTTTTTCTAGGGAGCGTATTTTTTGAGTTATGATATAAAGTTGATTATTATAAATGGAAGAGATATCCAGAAAGAAGAAAACCAAGCAAAATGATGTTTTCGAGATTAAAATCAAATTTAATTCACTATGGGTCATTCAATAACCCTAGAAACAAAATTTATAATAAAGAAAATAGGAAAGAGGAAGAAATAAATGTTTTATCGTTGGTTGAGGCGACACCAAAAACTTCTTATCGCAAAATCGAATCACAAGTTGGTGTTTTCAAAACAAAAGTTCAAAAAATATTAAAAATATAAAATTCACATTATTCACCATCTCTTCCCGTGAGATCAAGAAAGAAGGCTTAATTTTTGTAGGTGGTACTTAAATAAAATTCGAGAAAATCCAGAATTTGGACAGATGAAACTCTCATAAGAAGCGTATGATTATTTAACAGGCATAATGTGCGTCACTGGTCTGATACAAATCAGCAGCAAACTTTTGAACGTCAAAGGCAAGAACGTTTTGGATTTAATGTTTCGTGTTTTATTTTGGGTGATCAACTAGCATACCAAATTTTTGATGGAAACTTAACGGGATTGAGATACATTAATTTATTGAATATTAACGCAGAGGCGATAATGGAAAATGTTCCGTTAATAAACATAAACAGGGTATATTTCCAACAAGATGGTGCCCCTGCACACAATTCTGCAACAGTTAGAAATTATTTAGAAAATCATTTTCCGGGTAGATATGGTTGGGTACAAATGGACCTATATTGTGGCCTGCAAGATCATGGGCATTTTTAAAAGAAAAATTCACAGACCTCGCATCTTACGCAAGTATCATAGGCGTATTGAAAATACCGACACAACTGCTCGGTTTATAAGATGTCCAACAAAAGTGATCTGTGCCGTTTCAAGTTGGTATATTATTGATACAATAAAATAAATGATTTGTGACAAGCACAAGGCACATAGTCAAACTGACGAAATACGTAACAAAATATTAACGCATCCGTTTTGTATAGTTTGGACTTTTATTGCAACGCGATATCCCTCTTAAACGGTACTCGCCCTCGCCGTACCTTAGTTTACATCTGGCGATCTGGCTAGCCGGTAGCCGCCTCCATCCAATTTATTAGCGGCCTCGACTGCACGCGCCGCCATCGCCAACAGAATCTGTCGCGTGTCGATACATTTTTCGTAAGATGAGTCCCATATACACGAGCCCAGAAGTATTTTCAATACTAAAAATCGTGAACCCTCACACAACAATGGTTCTGCGGCCTCTAATAGCAATACGCTTTTAAATACCTAGAAGACAGGATCAATTTAACATTAGAACCATGTGTTTAATTTGTGGCCGTGGATAGTAGTCCGCAAGTTACGGATCACTATCATTTGTCATTATGGTTCCGCAAGTTGTGGGCATGCGAACAGGTGTTAAATATTGTGTATCAACGCATTTTAGACAGACCCTTTACTTGTCCTCGCACCAGACACACGCATTTTATGCGAAAAAGATAATGTGGAAACGTGAGAAAAAAATAACGTTTACGGGAGCCGATCCTACCCGGCCCGAGAGTAACAAACCACTAGCTCTCTACTATAACCTACCTACCCACAAACGCTGCTGGGTGGGGATTGAACTAACGAAGTACTTATACGAAAGTATAACGCATAACTTGCGGAACTGTAGTACACTTGATGGGATTCCGTAACTTACGGACTGCTATCCACTGCCTTAATTTGTGGAGGATCTGGCAAAAGAAAAAGGAAATCACTTATTTCAATTCAAACTGGTATCGTAGTACTAAATGTTTTATTTGGTTAATTATGTATTGTTTGTCCTTGTTACTATAGGCACGGGTGATTCCACTCGCATAAAAATGCTGCAAGAGAGAGAAATGACAATCGTATTATCTCTAGACTGATTTTGTATGAAGACTTATTTGCATACGATGCAAAATACCCAAAATTGTGCTACGCAGAGTACATATCAACCAGAAATATAAATTCCCACAAAAATAAAACTGACAGAAATACAAAAAGTACCGATCGCTTGTTTTCAACATTTTCTTCTTGGATTCAAGAACACATCTTAGATAATAAAGAAAAGCTGCCATTAAGTACCTGCAGTAACACAAAAATATAATTCTATGTTGCGTAATGCAGAAAGATCCCCAATACAATCCGCGAAACTGAAAATGAAATTGTCGAAAAGATTTAAAGGCTCTATTCAATTTACTCGTAGACCAGGCCAGGTCAGGTGATTTGTTGTGTTCTGACAAAGAACTTTTGACAAAAAAATCAAGCATGTAAATGAGGACGCAAGCTCAACAGACGAATCGTCTGATTTTAATCTGGAAACAACGGGTGATACATTATCAGATTTGCAAATTCTTCACAGAGCTGCTGCAATTTTAAAAAAATGTTTGGAAAATTTTGCAATACCCAATAAAAATTATCCTTCCCCAGATGATATAAACAGTAAAAGTTTCCCTAAACAAGTACCTACCTCATTTACTAGCATTTATTACGTGGCTATTACAGAAAGAGAGTTTTGAAAATGCATTGAAAGAAGATTTTAAAGGTGGCATTACAAAGCTGTTCTTTTGCAGAGTTTTGCCGCGTTCTGTCTCCTTCTGGTGCTCGGCTATTCCCCATAGTCTATCCTTTTCACTCGCACGGCTCGTCCCGTGCACCGAAAGTGAATTTTTGACATCGGCTCATTGAAAGTGTTATAGCGGACTTATTTTTGAAACGCGACCATACATTATTCGAAATCATAACTTCGTTACACCATAAGGAAGTTTTCTATGTAAGAAAAAACAAAATCTATATCGTGAAAAAAAAAGTTATCCAGGTTCAAAGTGGAACGTGGCGACATATTTTAGATACGGTGCAGTAAAATTAGTTTGGTTTCTTGTATTTACACAAAATTTACACCATTAAAAACGTCAATAATTCTTCAACAATTAAAAAAAAACGCAGAGTTCTACGACTTTTAATTTTCGCGTAAGATGCCCGAGAGTCTCCCGGCGCACGGTGGGATAGATTTACTGCTTTTTCACCCCTAATTTTTTTCGCTACCACCCAAAAAAGTCGTAATTGCCATTTTTAGGTACCAAAAGACTTGTAGAATCATCTGTGAGAGTTTCATCTGGTTATACTTTGGGATCACTCAAAGTTAAAATTTTAGTATTTGCTGAATATCGTTGCACTACCTACGACAGAATCTGTCGCCTGTCGATACATTTTTCGTAAGATGAGTCCCATATATACACGCGCCCAGAAGTATTTTCAATACTAATAAAGTTTGTTCACTTTTTACAAGCAAAACAGGCGAGTTTAATTTATGTAAAACACTATAGAGCAACAGAATTCACAATCCAGGGCTTCGTGATTGCGCTCGCCCCTTCCAAGTTGTCTAGTTGGCTGCCACGCGAACTGAGGCCATTAAGGACCCGTGCCACCGCGCACACATCACTTAGGCGGTATCCTAACTGCATCAGCACGGATTATTTCGTTCATCTTGTTCACTCACCGTTCACTTCAATTCCTTAATAGCCACATAAAATCACGCACCTACTTTCCCGCTTCTCTAATATTATTATTATATTTACAAGCAGCGAGCAAATATCCCATATATGCGTCAAACTAGATTATGGTTATGTTTTTATTTAATTTGCGGTCCGTTATTAAAGAATAGCTGTGGTTTAGAAGATCTGTCGGATACTCCTTTCAACTTAACAGATATACTACTTTCTTATTATAGGAACTGTTATTGAAATATAGCTCTTCGGAACAGGACAGTTATACTTTTAGTATTGAAAATACTTCTGGGCGCGTGTATACGGGACTCATCGTACGAAAAATGTATTGACAGGCGACAGATTCTGTCGTAGTGCAGCGATATTCAGCAAATACTAAAATTTTAACTTTGAGTGATCCCAAAGTATAACCAGATGAAACTCTCACAGATGATTCTACAAGTCTTTTGGCATCTAAAAATGGCAATTACGACTTTTTTGGGTGGTAGCGAAAAAAATTAGGGGTGAAAAAGCAGTAAATCTATCCCTCCGTGCGCCGGGAGACTCTCGGGCAACTTACGCGAAAATTACAAGACGTAGAACTTTGCGTTTTTTTTTAATTGTTGAAGAAGTATTGACGTTTCTAATGGTGTAAATTTTGTGTAAATACAAGAAACCAAACTAATTTTATTGCACCGTATCTAAAATATGTCGCCACATCGGTAACAATACTGAACCTGGATAACTTTTTCTTTCACGATATACATTTCGTCTTTTCTTTCATAGAAAACTTCCTTATGGTATAACGAAATTATAATTTCGAATAATGTATGGTCGCGTTTCAAAAATAAGTCCGCTATAACACTTTCAATGCGCCGATGACAAAAATTCACTTTCGGTTCACGGGACGAGCCGTGCGAGTGAAAAGGATAGACTATGGGGAATAGCCGAGCCCCAGAAGGAGACAGAACGTGGCCAAGTTACTCTGAAAAAGAACAGCGTTGTAAAGCCACCTTTAAAATCTTCTTTCAATGCATTTTCAAAACTCTCTCTAATAGCCACGAAATAAATGCTAGTAAATGAGGTAGGTACTTGTTTAGTAAACTTTTACTGTTTATATCATCTGGGGAAGGATAATTTTTATTGGGTATTGCAAAATTTTCCATACATTTTCTTAAAATTGCAGCAGCTCTGTGAAGAATTTGCAAATCTGATAATGTATCGCCCGTTGTTTCCAGATTAAAATCAGACGATTCGTCTGTTGAGCTTGCGTCCTCATTTACATGCTTGATTTTTTTGTCAAAAGTTCTTTGCCAGAACACAACAAATCACCTGACCTGACCTGGTCTACGAATAAATTGAATAGAGCCTTTAAATCTTTTCGACAATTTCATTTTCAGTTTCGCGGATTGTGTTGGGGATCTTTCTGCATTACGTAACATAGAATTATATTTTTGTGTTACTGCAGGTACTTAATGGCAGCTTTTCTTTATTATCTAAGATGTGTTCTTGAATCCAAGAAGAAAATGTTGAAAACAAGCGATCGGTACTTTTTGTATTTCTGTCAGTTTTATTTTTGTGGGAATTTATATTTCTGGTTGATATGTACTCTGCGTAGCACAATTTGTGGTATTTTGCATCGTATGCAAATAAGTCTTCATACAAAATCAGTCTAGAGATAATACGATTGTCATTTCTCTATCTTGCAGCATTTTTATGCGAGTGGAATCACCCGTGCCTATAGTAACAAGGACAAACAATACATAATTAACCAAATAAAACATTTAGTACTACGATACCAGTTTGAATTGAAGTAAGTGATTTCCTTTTTCTTTTGCCAGATCCTCCACAAATTAAGGCAATGGATAGTAGTCCGCAAGTTACGGAATCCCATCAAGTGTACTACAGTTCCGCAAGTTATGCGTTATACTTCCGTATAAGTACTTCGTTAGTTCAATCCCCACCCAGCAGCGTTTGTGGGTATGTAGGTTATCGTAGAGAGCTAGTGGTTTGTTACTCTCGGGCTGGGTAGGATCGGCTCCCGTAAACGTTATTTTTTTCTCACGTTTCCACATTATCTTTTTCGCATAAAATGCGTGTGTCTGGTGCGAGGACAAGTAAAGGGTCTGTCTAAAATGCGTTGATACACAATATTTAACACCTGTTCGCATGCCCACAACTTGCGGAACCGTAATGACAAATGATAGTGATCCGTAACTTGCGGACTACTATCCACGGCCACAAATTAAACACATGGTTCTAGCGTTAAATTGATCCTGTCTTCTAGGTATTTAAAAGCGTATTGCTATTAGAGGCCGCAGGACCATTGTTGTGTGAGGGTTCACGATTTTTAGTATTGAAAATACTTCTGGGCTCGTGTATATGGGACTCATCTTACGAAAAATGTATCGACACGCGACAGATTCTGTTGGCGGCGCGCGTAGTCGAGGCCGCTAATAAATTGGATGGAGGCGGCTACCGGCTAGCCAGATCGCCAGATGTAAAATAAGGTACGGCAAGGGCGAGTACTGTTTAATATATTTTATTTTTTGCAAATGACTGTGGAATGATTCACAGGCATTTGTTGTATGTTCCTTATCACTGCTACAAGAAGCCCATATTTTTGGAGGAAAAACAAAACAATTTAAGTGGGTAAATGAATAATTCTTTTCTGTTGAAGGTACATTTATAAGATAAATATTGGTAGGGCTATACATGATAATAAGACTTGAAAAACCCAGCTATTAGGGGCAGGTACTAATATCTTGTCCGCGCGTGATCGACTTGTCCCTTTTGGGGCCATTTTATAATCTGTAAGCATCCTCGCCTCTTTTTCTACAACACCTTTAGGTGTCTAACTAACTAATTTAATGATTTACAAGTCTATAGTCATATTGGATAAAGATGAAGTTATCACAAAGCAACAAAGGACCAAATTAAAATAGCTGTAAACACCTCGCAAAATAACAATACCCATCTAATTTACAATCAAACTCAATAAGCAGCTCAGATTCAAGTAGCCTGTCTAATTACCCCGGAATAAATTAATACTGCATTAACATTAAACAACATACCGTTAGGTACATTTAATGAACAACATGCCATGCTGCAAATATCCAGCGCGATAAGATTAAAAGCAAAAAAGGGCAAGCCCACGTTGTTCTAACCTCCAACTAGAGCATTAAATCAGGAGTACAGTTCGTTCTAATCAAGAAAGAAGTCCATCAAAACAGCAAGAGAGGAGATGTTTTATAAACTTTATAGGCGCGCGCGATTTGATCTAGCTACCGTTAAATTACCGTATAAATAATTGGTCTAACTGTTCAACGATGTGTTATTATTATTCCTTATAGAATGGCTGCAATAATACAAATGCATAAAAATCATGTAAATATTCTAATGAGGTTTCTTCTATGCTGCAGGGTTTGAGCATAGTTTGTTACATGATTCGGCCTTGCCATTTGGCCTGTAGCCATTTAATTAATTCGTAATCTACACAGAAGAATTGAAGACAGTAATTTGACCAACTCGATCATCATAAGGTTCTCAGTCCGAAGACTGGTTGGATGCGTACCTCCACCCTTTTCTATCCTGAGCTAACCTACACATTTCCCTAAAAGTAGAACATCCTACATCCCTAACTATCCTATCCTATCTCTCCTACTCTTTATTGTCTTCCATACCTTTCGCTTTTCCCCAACTCTTTCTAATACTTCCCTATTGTTAACATTATCTATCCACGGTATCTTCATCATGCGCCTGTAGCACCACATTTCAAACGCTTCTACTCTTTTTCGATCCGCTTCCCCTATTGTCCAAGTTTCGCACCCGTATAATGCCGTACTCCATACATACGACTTTAAGAGTCTCTTCCTAGTCTCAATATTGACCGTTCTCGAACATAACATTTGTTTCTTTCTGTTAAACGCAACTCGGCCCTGCGCTATTCTTTGTTTTATATCTTTAGTGCTCTTACCGTTTTGAGTTATTTTACTTCCTAAATAGCAGAAATCCGTGACCTCCTCTATCTTCTCATTTCCTATTTGTATGTCAACTTTAATTCTATTTTCACATCCCCTACATACCAAAATTTTAGTTTTCTTTTTATTGACTTTCATGCCATAGCCCTGTGTCAAAACTGCTTCCATTTCATTCAAAGCCGCTCGTAATTCTTCTTTGCTAGATGCTAACACTGCTATATCATCCGCAAATCTGAGCATGTTAATAGTTTGACCCTGTACGTCAATCCCTAAGGCTGTTCTGTCCTTAACAATATTAATAGCATCTTCGATATATAAGTTGAAAACTAGAGGTGGCAATGCACATCCCTGTCTCACTTCCCTTCGTTCCTGCTCACATTCTATAACTGCCTTTTGCTCTTCGTAGAGATTATGTATTATTCTTCTGTCCTTATATTTCATCCCTACCTTTCTCAGCACTTCGAACATCTTCCCCCATTTTACGTTGTCGAAGGCCTTTTCTAAATCTACAAATCCTATATAGACGCTCTTTCTCTTTTCTATCGTTTTTTCTATAATTACTCGTAAAGCTAGAATGGCCTCGCGCGTTCCTCTATTTCGTCTAAATCCGAACTGATCTTCTCCTAATATTTCTTCCGCCTTTTTCTCCATCCTTCTTTGCACAATTCTAGTTAAAATTTTTGACGCATGGGAAGTTAAACTGATGGTTCTGAAATTTTCGCACCTATCCGCGCCTTTCCTTTTTGGTAAAGCTACCATGATGTTCCGTTTGTAATCCTCTGGAATCTCGCCTGTCAGGTATATGCGACTAACTAATTTAAATAAACGATCTATTACCTCTTGACCTGCGCACTTTAAGATTTCTGCCTGCAAGCCATCTATACCTGGCGCTTTATTATTCCTTAAACGTTTTAGTGCTAGCTCAAACTCTTCTCTCATTATAGGATTCCCTAGGTTATCCCCCTCTACACTGCTTTCGCTTTCTAATATATCTTGCACTTCCTGTCCCGCATATAAGTTTCCTAAATATTCTTTCCACCTATCTGCCTTCTCCCCGCTTTCGATTAGGATATCTCTTGCCTCATTCCTAATGCTTTTGGTACTAGATCCAATTTCTCTAAAATTTCTCCTAATTATTTTATATGCTTCATCAGTCTTTCCTACTTCGAACTTATTTTCCACTTCTTTGCACTTATTATCGATCCATTGCTCTTTCGCTTTCCTACATTTCCGTATAATTTCCCACTTGATCGCCTTATATCTGTGTTTCCCTATTTCATCTAACCTATTTTTATATTTTCCCCTTTCCTCTATTAGACTCACAATATGTTTTGTTATCCAGGGTTTCCTACTTTCATTCTGTTTATGACCCAAAATATCCCTAGCTGAGGAAACTAAACTATTTTTAATGCAATTCCATTCTTCCTCTATGTCCCTAACAATATTTTCGCCCGCGCCCTTTAGTACTTCGTTTGTCTTTTTCTCGAACTTATCGCGCGTATCATCATCTTTTAGTTTCTCTGGGTCAAGATACCTTCTTCCGTTTCGTTTTTTCAAAATCTTAAATTTAAGATTGGCCTTCATAACGACTATATTGTGATCACTATCTATATCTGCTCCTGGATAACTTCTGCAATCCCTAACTTGATTTCTAAATCTTTGCCTAACAAGAATGTAATCTATTTGATATCTCCCTAGGTCTCCTGGCATCTTCCACGTGTAGCGTCTCCTAACATGATGGTGAAATAGAGTGTTCGCGACCGTTAAGTTATGTTTATCGCAGAACTCTATCAGTCTAACTCCCCTATCGTTCCTATTGCCTAATCCAAAAGGACCAACTATTCCGCCCTCTTGGCCTGTGCCTACGACTGCATTGAAATCTCCTATAATTATTAAATTTTCGTGTCCTCTCACAAAATCTAGCACATGTTCAATATCACTATAAACAGCCTCTACGACCTCATCACTGTAGTTAGAAGTGGGCATATATACCTGTATATATGCCCAGCTTCTGGCCATCGCACTTCACTGATACCTACTACATCTAATGCTAACCTATCCATCTCAATTTTCAAATTCTCTAACTTCCCTACTTGTTTCATGCTTCTAACATTCCACGCTCCGACTCGTGAGATGTTACACTTATCATTTCTGATGACTCCCCCCGAAGCAGTCCCCGCCCGGAGATCCGAATGTGGGACTATTTTACCTCCGGAATATTTTACTCCAGAAGGTGCCATCATCGAAATCCCAAAAAAATCTGCTAAGAATGTTGAATTAGACACTTTAAAATTTTTTTCTTCGATAGTAATAGTGTTAGCTGATATAGTACAAGCGTCTGATAAATTCATTTCTAGCCACCTGTTGTCGACCGTTCAAAACTCTTAATCGATATTCCTGTTTCAGAACTTCAGGGAGCAGCGGATAGATGGCGCAGGGCTCCCGCTTCTCACCGAAGAGCACTTGACCTCGACGATGAACATGAAATTAGGGCCCGCGTTGAAGTTACGCTCCATCTTAGCGAAAAAGCTGGGATCCTGCGGTATATGCTTACACTGTGCTCACTGCCATGTCGGTGCCCGCTCACCAGAAGTCACGAACAACACCGGAAACAGCTCGGATTCCGGAGGCGGGACTTCTTGAAAGTTACTTTTGACTTTGCGTATTTTTCGGTACCGCGTGATATGTTTTTTTCGTTTTATTATAAAAGTGGCCTACTTTGACGATTTTTGAAAGTTCCTAAAGCAAAATTTACTTCATTGGATGAGCATAAAGTAGACGATGTTAATGGCATATACAGGGTATTTTTAGAAAGTGAAACCAAAACTCAACATTCGATTTTCCAATTTTTATTAAATTGGAGTAAAAAATTTCTGAGTAGTGCCTTCGAATTTTGCGAAAATATGCTTGTATAAAAACAAACGAAGTTTAACAAAAAAAAATGTAAATATTTTTACAATCGTGTATTTTCCGATTTTATTTGTAAGTTCTCGTTTGTGTATTTAATATTTATTTTTTTAGGAGACTACCTACTGCAATTTGTAACTTTTATCACGTGTTAGTCGTAAAAGTATTCGTGTGATTTTCGAATCCAGTTAAAATGCAATTTGATGTATATTGATAGATTGTAATATTTTCGTATTGTATTGTAAGATTTCTTAACTATTTACAGTATTTTGTTACTTTGTTAAAAATAAATGACTCGTACCTTAAACAACAAATAGTATATTTTCCATGTAACCCATGAAAACAACAGGACAATTTTCTTCCCTAACGAATTCATAATTACAAATCCAGAGCAATTTGACTAACAAAATTTAACGTGAAAATTCATGCGCCCCTGAATCAAAGGGTTGCAGTACAATGCCGGCAGGTGTATAATCTCATTTGCGCTCGAAAATTGCGCTGTCAGCGCCGAAAAATTTTCAGTAACTCCCCATTTGAGAAGAGAAATTGCACCAAATAAGGGAGAAAATTAAAGGGCGTTCATTAGAATTAATTATGGAGTTATTAGGATTGATAATGATGTCTAAAATTACAAAGGCGTTATGTGTTAACGCCTCTTTTGCTTAAATTGTACAGGTGGCGCCCACTAATATTTAACAAGCCAATTATGGACGCATTTTTATTCTATTTTAAAATAAAATACTGAAAAGTAGGTAACTTTATATGCGTTCTCAAAAGAACACTTTTACAAAAAAGTAATGACGGACTTCATGTATATGTTAAAACCTTCTTCCTGATGTATACTCCAGGAAATAACAATCTGTATGCAGCATCGTCGACATCAAAAGCGAGTCCGTAAACGCAAACATTTTTGTTAAATTGGGTAGAAATTCTACTTCCCGAAGTAAATATGTACACACCTACCCGCTCAAAAGGGTGTAATAAGGTCAGCTGATTTTAATGTAAAAAATAATATCATGAAGTTCTGAAATACGGGATTTTTTCCCTTTCAGAAAGTCCGCAACAAGTTCGAAAACAGACTGTATTATTGTCTAATAACAAATAATGGAGCACATTTTGAACTCGTAAAGTAAATTTTAAAAAATACATTTTTTGACTTTATGTTATAATTTTTGACCATAACTTATTTACGAAGGTATCAACCGAATCCAATTCTTTAAACATGGTTAGTTCAGGATTTTTACGGCCTTTAAAATGATGTATCGCAAATGTTAATGTGTGGCTAGTTTTGAAATGAAAGCACTGTATATCGAAGATGCGATTAATGTTGTTAAAGACAGAATAGCCAGTCTTCGTATTGAGAACTTTATCATGATGATAGAAAATAGAGAAAATTTATTCTAATCAAAGACTCCCTTGATTCTAATTTCTAATTCGTCTGAACTGTCAACATTATTTAACGACAATTTAAAATTTGGGTTTCAAAATGATCAAAAATATTTATTCAGTTGAAGAAAAGGTTTTCATTGTGAAAACATTTTACGGCGGCAATAGTCTGCGGGTAGTCCGTGACTTATTTTCTGTAAAATTCAATAACAGTCCTATTCCTTCGGTAACAACAATAAAAAATTTAGTTAAGAAATTTGAAGATACTGGGAATCTTTCATTGAAAGAAGGTAATCTTTACTAATAAATTTACTTGGTTTTTATTTAGATAATTCTGATTCGCTTATTATTATTACCTAGTTGCTAATTCCTTATTGTTCACTAACTTAAATTTTACTGGGATTATGAGAAATTTAACAAGTGATAACGTGGAGTGAAACAAAACTAAAATTAATCTTATCATATATTTTTTTAGACGTTCCAAGAAATCTAAATGTTGAGGTAGAGGAAATGGTAATAGCCCTGATAACTGCTAGTCCAACATCAAGTTTAAGGTCTATTGCCCCAGAATGTAATGTTTCAAGAGAAACTGTCCGTAACATATTAAAAAAAAACAAATATCATCCCTTTAAATTCCAATGTCACCAAGAGTTACTTCATTTTGACGAAGAATCAAGGCAAACTTTCTGTGAAGAAATGCAAGAACGGGCTAATCGGGATCGCAGCTTCCTCTCATCAATTTGTTTTACCGATGAGTGTACCTTCACTTTAAATCAAGAGCCAAATTCACACAACGTTAGGCATTGGGCCCAGGAAAATCCCAGAATAAATCTAGCCGCTACAACAAAATACCCTCAAAAAATCAATATTTGGGCAGGCATTTTTAATAATCGCATTATAGGACCATTTGAAATACAGGGAAATTTAAATTCAGAAGCTTATTTAGATCTTTTAATTAACCATATTGGCCCTGCATTAGAAGAAGTTGCACATGCGAATATTGATTCTTTGGAATGCTATTTTTGCGGAATGCAACTTAATAAACGATCGGCAACTTGCGAATGTGAGCAATTCTTTCTATAATAGGCTGGGATACTGTCTGATAGAGAATGGGGGTTTATTTGAATATTTGTTATAGTTATTTTTCTTTTTTTATGTTACTTTAATTTCATTGTATATTAATAAGTTTTTGTCCTTACCTAGATATGAAATAAATAAGTATTAAATTGCCAGATTACAAAATTCATTAGAGCAAAATAAACAAATGTTGCCGCTTGTTAAATTTTTCATAATTGCAGTAAAATGAAAGTAATTTAATTTTTATTATTTCATTTTACTGCTTTAACATTTTCCTAAAAACTTTTTAATAGGTTAGACGACACCTACAATTTACCCTAAACTATGGACCAGCATTCACCAATGAAACATCCACACCAGTAATCAATTAATTGTCAACTATAGGTAATGACAATAATAATGTGAATGAGAATTATCTAAATAAAAAAACAAGTTTATGTATTAGTAAAAATTAACTTCTTTCGATGAAAGATTCTCAGCCTTCAAATTTCTTACTAAATTATTTGTTGTTATACCGAATGAATAGGACCGTTATTGAATTTTACAGAAAATAAGGCACGGACTACGCGCAAACTATTGCCGCCGTAAAATATTTTTACAATGAAAACCTTTTCTTGAACTGAATAAATATTTTTGTTCATTTTTAAAGACATAAAAATCAAAGACGTCCGTGATTAGAATAAATTAAGTTGTCATGGATAATCTGATAAATTTCTGTGTTTTAGTTAGAAAATTATTAATGTAATTTTTGCTTTTAATGCTTTAATAAATTGGAAAGTTGTAGAGTTTTGATATCCTCATACGCAGAAAAAAATAGTCTTTCGATTGCTACCTTTACCACCACTGTAACTACACATGGGGAGCAGGAATCCCCAAAAATGTAATTGCCCATGTTATTTCCCCATGTACACATGGAAGTGTGTCACACGGTATGTAATTAGAATGTTATTTATGTCTCTGCATTCCCCAATTTAATTTTAAGGGGTAAATTTGGGACTATTTAATATTGCGTTCAAAATAACCACAAATGAAAGGAATTCTGTTTTGCAGCGGTATTTCAGGATTTCCGACGTAGTTAACTTACTTGTGATACCCAATCTATTTGGATAGAATGCTCAGAATTGCTATACGTTATTGGTAGACTTGCAGTTTTGTGCCGAGGTTGAATTAAGCACCCGTACAGTGCTTACCCGTACACTGGTACACTGTCGTCAGGCAGTATAAATGCATAAGTACTTTGTGGTCATCTGGTCATCACTTTAAGAAAACATTTCATAGTAATTATCCAAAGTAGGTAAACATATACCTACCCATATGATTAATATCATTAGACTTTTTTGTTAATTAGTGAGTAATTTAAGGAAATTAGGGATGAAATTAAACAGCTGGGAGCTTCTGAAAATAATACGCTTTATTAGACACTTAGCGCAGCCATCTAGGATAAATTGTACAATTTCATAACATTCAACATCTCCGTACAATAATACTTACTTTTGTTCTTATTAACAGTACTTTATTACACATTAAAAGTTAGGTAGGTAGAGAGAATGAAACAGAAAACGAAGGCCGAAATTCCAGAAATATGTCAGCACAGCTCTGATATAGTAGGTAATTATTCTTTATTCTCGTGAATTCTGCGCCCGTTTACTTTCGGAAACAGCTGATGGGGTTGAAGTAGCATTGGCGGTAGCGATTTTGGCGTTTGATGATTTCCGGATTGCGTAAAGGTCTCTCCCATCCGTCGAAATCCAGCGGGGGTGCGGGTCGGTATTCGCTCAAGCGTTGTGCAAGAAGTTCCAGTTGCCAGGGTTTTAGACCTGTTGAGCCGGAGTCCAACAAGTTGCTGCCGTCTTGATCGGAACCAATCTGAAGAGAATATTATAGTAGTTATAGTAAATGTGGAGGACGTACAATCCAAGAGATTTAAGTTTTAGAGTAAAAAAAGTCCACGCCGCTGTTACGTTGAGTTAGATGCAGGCTGTGGCAGGCGCCAACGCGTCGTGCCTCCATCGCTCACCAACTTAAATCTGTTGGACTGTAATGCTTATAAGAATAGTCTTAAAACTTTATTTGAGAGATGTAATACATAAAATTAGAATACTAGGGGTGCTGTTCTACGTTGCGTTACGCCACATGGAATTTTTTCTCCCCCGGGAAGACAAGCTTTTTATAAAGTCGATATGCGGAAAAAATTTCAAACAGGATTTATGTATTACCATACATACTGAATGATGTTCTTACACGAAATAATATTATGTTAAGCATTTGGGGATTTCTATACGAAATATATGAAAGATTGAATTTTTAAATTTCTGGCTTATAGATTTTGAAGAACCAAAAGGATAAAATTGTTAAAAAATTATCATACCTGACTATTTTCTGAAAACTGAGGTGGTCTTGCATTGGCACTGGCTAAGACGATGACTGCCAAGACTATAAGCGTCCTCAGAAGAATTTCTTGGATTTTCCGGAACATTTTGAAAGTCTTTGGACTTGGGAACCTGCAAAGAATATGTACCATAAGTACCATTTATTTCCTTTAAAATTTTAAAATCCAAATTTCTTCAAGTCGATATCGAATTTTATCTGAGCCCCAATCTAAAAAGAATAAAATTTAGTAAATATCCTTACCTAATGTAGTAAATTGAAATAATAAAATTGCCTATTCCACAATACAAAACTACAATGGTTGCAAATGCACTTTGAATTGTTACTAAATATATTAAGAAACAAAGAACCATGCTTTATACCTATAGTATTATTCGCTCTTTATTCTCACAAAAAGATTCTCTCGTTCATAAAACTGTGGAACAAAACATTTCAGCATAACTGAAATAATTTGTCAACAAATTTGTTTATTTTGCTCTAATGAATTTCGTAATCTGGCAATTTAATACTTATTTATTTCATATCTAGGTAAGGACAAAAACTTATTAATATACAATGAAATTAAAGTAACATAAAAAAAGAAAAATAACTATAACAAATATTCAAATAAACCCCCATTCTGTATCAGACAGTATCCCAGCCTATTATAGAAAGAATTTCTCACATTCGCAAGTTGCCGATCGTTTATTAAGTTGCATTCCGCAAAAATAGCATTCCTTAAAGAATCAATATTTGGGTGACGAGTTTTATAAATCTTATTTTTTAAATGACCCCACAAGAAATAGTCACACGGTGCCAAATCGGGAGATCTAGGTGGCCAGTTTATAGCACCACCTCGACCAATCCAGCTCTCTGGAAATATTTCATTTAATAATTCCCTCACTTGTGCTCCAAAATGTGCTGGGCATCCGTCATGCTGAAACCAGACCTCCCGATTCGCATGTGCAACTTCTTCTAATGCAGGGCCAATATGGTTAATTAAAAGATCTAAATAAGCTTCTGAATTTAAATTTCCCTGTATTTCAAATGGTCCTATAATGCGATTATTAAAAATGCCTGCCCAAATATTGATTTTTTGAGAGTATTGCGTTGTAATGGCTAGATTTATTCTGGAATTTTCCTGGGCCCAATGCCTAACGTTTTGTGAATTTGGCTCGTCATTTAAAGTGAAGGTACACTCATCGGTAAAACAAATTGATGAGAGGAAGCTGCGTTCCCGATTAGCCCGTTCTTGCATTTCTTCACAGAAAGTTTGCCTTGATTCTTCGTCAAAAGGAAGTAACTCTTGGTGACATTGGAATTTAAAGGGATGATATTTGTTTTTTTTTAATATGTTACGGACAGTTTCTCTTGAAACATTACATTCTAGGGCAATAGACCTTAAACTAGATATTGGACTAGCAGTTATCAGGCCTATTACCATTTCCTCTACCTCAACATTTAGATTTCTTGGAACGACTAAAAAAATAAATGATAAGATTAATTTTAGTTTTGTTTCACTCCACGTTATCACTTGTTAAATTTCTCATAATCCCAGTAAAATTTAAGTTAGCGAACAATAAGGAATTAGCAACTAGGTAATAATAATAAGCCAATCAGAATTATCTATCACAATGAAAACCTTTTCTTCAACTGAATAAATATTTTTGTTCATTTTGAAACCCAAATTTTAAATTGTCGATAAAAAATAATGTTGACGGTTCAGACGAATTAGAAATTAGAATCAAGGGAGTCTTTGATTAGAATAAATTAAATTGTCATAGGTAATCTCATGAATATCCGTGTTTTAATTTGAAAATTATTAGTGTAATTTTTGCTTTTAATGCTTTAATAAATTGGAAAATTGGAGAGTTTTTGATATCCTCATACGCAGAGAAAAATAGTCTTTCGATTGCTACCTTTACCACCACTGTAACTACACATGGGGAGTAGGAATCCCCAAAAATGTAATTGCCCATGTTATTTCCCCATGTACACATGGAAGTTTGTCACACGGTATGTATAAACTTTAAACTAGGTGTGTGCAACACTTGCTTGCTTCAGAGTATTAAATTCCCAGAAGAAGGCATTCAAAAATATTTTTCATGCCACTTTTTGTCAATAACTGAGTCAGTAACTAAATCAAATCAATTCCCTTACACCAAAAATGCCATATCTCCGGATTGCTTGAACCAATTTTAATGAACTTGGTCTCGTTGGAAAGGGAATTTATAGCGTAATAGAAATCTGCGTTTACCCTTGAATTTTATTTTACGAGAGAGCCACCAGATGGCGTTATTTCGAAACTTACCTTAATTGCCAAATTTTCTCAAAAATTTTAAATAGAATGGTATATTTTTTATAATCATATCTCATTGCATGGGTAAATTTCAGGAAAATAAATAAATGTTTTTATTTTATTAGAAGAATAAATAAACGCATAGAGGGAATTTCTGGTGAACAGCGGAGCTGTATCAAAATATTTATCTAACAAAACCTCGAGGTTGAACACAAATATGATTACCTACTTCTTTCCTTTTGGAATAAAACAACGTTACGCTACTGCAACCAATGAACCATAATTTTCTCGAAACAATTCGTCTTACTGTAGCTTAGACTTGTAGGCTTGAGATGTATACAAAAGATTTTGAAAGACTGCGAAACACTTGGTTCGTTTTTGTACATAGGTAATTCAATACGCAAGATACACAAAGTAATGTGGACTGCAGTAACAAACACCATAACTTAATAAACTTTAAAAATTGAATTTTCATCAGAGCGAGTGACATTTCCCTGTTTGAACGACCTAATTTCTCCCACACGTAAAATTCTATGTGGGGCTTATAAAACTTAACTTTCTTCTATGGAAAGATTACAAACAAGAAACAGTAAATCCGCGGTTTGTATTCCAAAATTGATTTTGAAAGTACGGACGTAATCTCAAACCAATATCCTCTCTTCCGCATAAAATTCAATACAATGTCAGGATATTGTCTTGCAAGCAGGACGACATTTAAAAAATAACTTTTATACCATCCAATTACAATGCAGTTAAGATTTATAAAAAGCGTGATTGTTTTCTAAGCACAGGGAAAAATTTCCATGATTACTTTTTTAATTAACAAGTAAATTGGAGCATTGCGTATTTGGCAAAAGGGGAGTGAAAAATATAACGTAAAATCGTTTAAAGAAGGGAGGCATTTTCTCCATTCAATTTGTATAACGAGCGGTGTAACAAAGTTTGTACACTCCAGATGTGACAAGCCGATGGATACCCTCGGTCACATTACTCTCTTTTTTTATTCACTTAAATATGCAAAATTTTAAGTGTGAAACTTAAACCTGCTGCTTCACAGGACTCTTTATAATTAGTTAATGTCAGAGCGGTTTCGGTTTCAATAATAAATGGAGTATCAGTGTGAATTCTTAATTCGTTTTTATTTAAATTATTACGCCATGACTAGAAACTCAGTGTATATTCAAGAGAATCATGAACGCTGAGAAAAACCCAAGGATATAAATTGCATACGGTCTTATAACGAGACATCTGGGAATAGCAGAATGGAAAACGAAATTGCACGAAATTACAACTCAGGATATTAGATCAACAATCATTGAACGCCCTAGCACGCCTTGGGGCAAGTTGAAGTTGAATTTGGACTTGGACACTTAAAGACAATGATGGGTTACCTGGAAGTTTTTATGTTTTGCCACCTCGTATATTTGAATATAGTCTTGACATATACCCCCCAGCCTTTAAATTTTGTCACGTAAAATCAATTTAAGAAAATACAGCAACTAGTACATGATAATGGCTGCAGCAACGATATCAATCTCAATAAATAGTTTAAACAAAACATGCCAGCATCCAACGCGATTAACGACGACATCATAAATCTTCTTTTTTGACCATTTAAGCCATTAACTTCAAGCAATTGGTACTTAAAGCATCCTAAACGTAAAAAGCCACCCTAATTTAATCCACGAACTACCCCCGCATCTTTCATTACGCTACACTAAACAAGAGAACAAAACTCCCGAGACCAGCATTAAAAATGCGGCACACTTTTTGCATTAATTTTGCGTCACGGGCTTTAAAAAACTATTGACGCAGAGTCATCAAAAGTTTTTACGCTGAGGGAGCCAAAACTACGCCCTTGCCTCTTAAAACTTTGATGTAAGTTGTAATTAGGTGCGAGACAATGGGGGTTGGTGTAGCAGAAACATACAGAACCAAATCGAATGAAAAAAAGACTTCTTATTACATTACTTATGTAAGAGACACGTCTGTCGATCTATGGAAGTATCGCATATCGAATTTAATACCTCCCTATCACTTTCCATGGAACTTATTAAAATTGAAATACTACTGTGTTACCAAACACCTGTTACACAATACGTACGCAAGAAACTTCGTTTTCAGATTACAAACTGTCTAATTAGCTAGACGGAAATTAAAATTCAGACCCTACTTCTAACGAGGGTCATATTAGATTTAAACTGGGGGCATTAGATGTGTATTAAGGATGTTTTTGTGTCCCAGGTAGAGGTAATCGGGATATGTTTCTGAAATACAGGATTCAATTTAAGTTTTAAATTAGTTTGAGGATGACAAAACCAATCTGTTGCTTCAGTTTCAGACGCATTTCACGTAGTAACAAATTGTACGAGGTGTGTGCTCAATGACCTTAAAAAATCAAGATTGTAGAATAAACTTATTGAGGGCTCATTAACAAATTTATTTTTAGCTTTAGGTCAGTACTTTTTGCTGTTATATCCTAATATTTATTGGCACTAAAAAACATTTTACAGAAACAGGAGAGTTGGGCACTCGGTATAAACTAATGGAAAATGTATAGTAATGGGCAATAAAATTTTGCATAAAGCGACAGGTAAAAATCTTATGCGAACAGCTTGGAAAATCAACTACGCACAAAATTCCGAATACTGTTATTATAATTTATGGCAGATGTAATTACGTTGAGGATATTGTCCCCTGGATTTATTAAAAGCATTTATCGCGATTATTTTTGACGCCGAAAATTGACGCTGCTCTCGCCAACATCAAAACCATTTTTTACAATTAACTTTTATAATCAAATCCTTATGACTCGATAAGACAGCAAATGTGAACGTAAATTAATTTCAAATACAGGGTGTTTTACTGAGTCATTTGTTTCCACGTTGAAATGAGGTAAACAAACTATAATGCTTTTGCTTTTCTGATTAATAAAACAGAGCCCTACGTATATTGAGAACATAAGAGGGCCAAGTGCCGAGCCTTGTGGATCTCTTAACTATCTGCTCTCGTATATTATTTACGTTATTATGGTCATACTTCCACCCACGCAGTGCGTACAAAAACTACAATGAAAACAGCTACATTTGTCATTCTAATATCGCGTGCGATAGTACATTTTTTTCCTGAACTTGCCCCAATTTAGCGGCACAATAAAATCCATTTAATGCGTCAGTTATACTCCGGAAACAACAGGTGTCCGTAGAACGCGGCGGATTTCCACGGTTTTCCGGCTTCGATATGCTTTCCTCACACACAAAGAAAGTAAATAAATATACCCCTGTGCGTCGGAATTCCTTCTACAACTTCATTTTGTTGGTAGTAAGTAGGGAACGTTATAAATGTGTACGTCTACATCCCCCAGGGTTTTTAAAGTTTCAGTGGATCTAGATTGTTTACTTGAAATTATCCTTTGATATAAAATTTAAGGATGCGGTAAGATATCAGATTAATATTCTCTTACGTATACTTTGATCTGGTTTGAGGAATTAGGAGATATTTTTCTGCATGAGAAAGTCGAAGAGAATCAAAGGCAATTGTACCAGTTTTAGAGCTTACACGTCTGTTATCTAAATATTGATGTGCCCATTTCAAAAACACATTTTATAATAAAAGATTTACACAGAACTAAAGGGCGCGGATGAAAATATGGTTAGGGACATAGAGGCAGAATTTATGGAAGACAGTAAGGAATAGGAGAGATAGGACGGTAGGACACCTTCTGAGGCACGAAGGCTTAGTTCGCGACATACTAGAGTCAGAGATAGGAATAAAAAGAGGTAGGAGGGGTATATTAGACTACTGCTCTCAATTAGTTAGGGATGTAGGATGCTCAACTAAATAAGAATGTGGGTAAAATTTGCAGCCAACGCTATTGATAAAATTCTATAAAATAAATCCTTCTATATCTAGAATTCTCAGATATTCGATTTCTTTTTCGAGCTACTGTAAAATGCAAATTCTTTTAAAATTTCAAACACTGTTCCTTTTGATACAATCACCTTTCTTGAAACTTCACTTCTTTGCGAGTTATGACTCACTTTTTTCACGTCTCCCTCAACTAAATCTCCTTAACAAATGGCGAGTTGCGACGAAATTGATAGGCAGTACACAAAAGTTAAGGGACTATGAAGTTAGATACCTACGTGGCGCGACTATCCAAGTTTCTTCTAAAGAAAAAGTTGCGAGAATATTGACTGAATACTAAACTACCCATAGGGATGCTGCGTTTATCAAGATTTTTCAATTGGAACTTGACAAATGAAAGTAGGAATGTCAATACGCCCGCGGGAATCGAGTGCTCAGAGTCCTTCTGGAGAGTGAAGAATACTTGACGCCTGAAATACTGATAATGGTTTTATCGAATGTGGAAGTTTCAAATGAACAGGGTTTGATTGTGTAGTGGAAAACTGAAAAGTGAAATAAATGTTTGTTCATCCTGTATACCGATTTTTATCAAACTCATACTGTAAACCAGATTCCCGCTATGAAAATTAATAACAATAATGAGGGTTGTTCTACTTGCCAATTCTAAAACTATCAATACAAAAATTTAATTGAATTTCTTAAATTGCAATCAAATAACTAGTTCAAAATAAACTCAATACAATACAGTACGTAAACTCAATACAATACAGTACGTAAACTCAATACAATACAGTACGTGATAACTATTTCTAAGCAACTTGATACGTAAACTTTACAATTACTGTAGCAAAACAGAAGGTTGGCACATCGAACAATAAGTATCCTGGCCTACCTTGACTTTATCTCTTCGCAGGGGAGCGCGCGAACAGCACAATGAGGTAGACGTAGAGTCTTCTGTCGTATATAAACGTCGCGGCGCTAGGCGTCCAACCAACCATCTGCGAGAGCGCCGTGACGTTCCGAACCTGACAACCAATGTGTAGTGGTTTATTTTTCTAGATAAAAAGTTACGACTTCTTAAATTTCACTTGTGGGAAAGCAAATGCTGTATTTGTTGGATTTCCGCAATTTGGGGAGAATAGGGAAGTTTCTTTGGGGGATTTTCGTGTTTTGTGACGCTTAATTTGGCGGTTGTTTAGTTTATTGCTTCATTTATAAACTGTGGGTCTGATGAGAGACCTTTGGTGCTATGATTTTTTCTAAGACTTATTTAAATTTAATTAACTTGGAGACGTATGCGTTTCGTTATTCGATTCCAGAAAGTTCTATACAAAATAAATTACGTCAAAACAGAATTCCAATTCCAAGACTTCTTTAATTCATTTCAGTGTGTGTGACGATGTTTTTTTTGACGTGTAAATGCGAAATGGGTGAAACAGAGGATGCTCGGAGAAGTTTTCTTTCCATTAAATTCGAGTGGTTGTGTTCAAAAAGGAGTTTCATCCATAACATTAAGGCAAACAAAATTAAAAGAGGGTTTTTAAAAATTATTCTTACGTTCCATGCATTGGCAATACTATCTCAAATATTTTGATCAAATTCTGCTAAACTCAGTCTAAAATTACATAATACATTAATTATACGATTAATTTTCTCTACACCCACCACCCACGTTCAGTAAAGCGTTCCACTATAAACTGCGCCACGCGTCAAACCCAGAGTTTCCAGCAGTTATAACCAAAAAAATAACGGGATAAAATGCCCATTTTCGAGTCGTTCATCTCGGTGTTATTGCCTCTGTTCTTTGGATAATTTAAAATAAAGTTTTAAACCGAAAAACTTTTCTGTTAGTTCCATGCATTGGCATTGGTGTTAAACCGTGTTACAAGCAGCCTCTTTGGGGCCGTGAAAATGGCCGGGCGCTGCGTGACAAAACTCTCTCAGGGGTGGTGGTGACGTTGATGCTGTTGAAAGGAAACACAATAAATGGAAATGAAAATTTCCAATAGCTCGCAGAAGCCACGTAGGGGAGTGTTTGGTAGCGGTTTCTTGACCTGGAGGAGCAGGCTGAATCCCTTCTTCTGGGTTCTGATAAGAACCGGCGATGTGAACACCACTTCAGTGAGGTTGACCTGGATTTATCCCAGAATGTGCTGGATCCCTTGGATTGGCTTGGAGATGGCTTGGTTTTCTTCTGGCAGTTGGCTTCTGATGTCTATGATGGCTGGAGTTGGACTGATTTTGGAGCTCGAAAAGCAACGGTCTTTATGCGTCTTCCTGACGTAATGGCGAGCTGCCATTGGTGGAGACTCTTTGCTGTGGCACGGTAACACTCCCCCCGCTTGAAGGCTTCATCGTGGCAGCGAGCCAATTGGAAATTGGCTTTATTTTCTGAACACAAAGAAAACATTTTAACAACAATTTACAACAATCAGAAATTGGCGATATTTACAAGGCACACTTAAACTAATTTGCAACGCGAACGAAAAAAAACGAAGTGAAGAATCTCAACTTAAATAAAAATTTACATGTCAGCTAAACTTAATTATTTACATGTCACTTACGGCTAGTTGCCCTACGTGATATCTCATGAAACTATTCAATTTCTTCCAGGTCCGGCTCCTCGACCTCGGGACGTCTATTTTCCGGCGCCCTGGCCCGGAAAGGCCGGAGGTGATCGGCATGATGCTTGACCGGAGTTCCATTGACATCAATTGTGTAGATGGCATCAGCATCTCGGGACAACACCGCGAATGGCCCCTTCCATTTTGGGGCGAAAGGGGAACGTGGACCCATTGCACGGACCAAAACTTGCTCATCGGGCTCAAAACTAACTGGTTCTCTTTCTTCGACGTATCGGCGTTGATACGTGGCTTGATTCGCTCGGGCACGTTGGTGCAAGCCCGCTATTCGGTGCGCCCGCCTCTGCGGCTCGTAGTAGGGCTCTTCATTTGCACCAATGTCTCGGCGTCTCAGATTATGGCCGAACATCAACTCGGCCGGGGTAAAACCAGTGGCGGCGTTCTTTCTGGATCGGATGGCGAAAAGAACGTTTAAAAGATTCTGATCCCATCTTGGCTCCTCTTCATGGGTTAGGACATGGAGCCGGAGGCCCTTCTTCAGCTCTTGGTTTCTTCGCTCGGTCGGATTGGCCCGGGGATGGTACACAGCCGTCGTCCAGTGGCGGCTTCCCCATCGTCGTAGGGCCCTTCGGAATGCGACACTTAGAAACTGAGTACCATTGTCTGACAAGATCTGCTTAGGGTACCCAAATCTGGAGAAGACCTCGTCCAGGAACTCGAGGACGTCGTGAGCAGTGGAACGCTCGCAACATGTAGCTTCCACCCATCGGCTGAATAAGTCGGTAACCACCAGAATAAATCTGTTTCCCTTCGTGGAGGCTGGGTACGGCCCCATGATATCAATTGCCACCGTGGACCATGGCTCTGTGGGCTGGTGTGGTTGGAGAGGGGCGTCTGCTTGCTGTGGCCCCCTCTTGGTACAGGCACAGATCCAGCAGGACCTGACGTAGCGCCGGACATGGCTCGTCATTCCCGGCCAGTAGAATGTTTCTTGGATGGCTCTTGTCGTCTCATCTGCACCTGGGTGGCTAGCCAGTGGATGGTCATGGAAGGTGTACATTACTCTCTCTTGGAAAGGGGTAGGTACGACCAGTTGATCCCCTCTTGGGTCGACGTGCCACAGGAATTCGTCTTGGACCTTATAGGTTTCGAGGAAGGCCCGGTCTCCATGTTCTTGCGGACCCTCTTCTTGGACACGCAGCCATCTGATGATAATTCTCTGAACCTCTGGATCTTGCTTCTGGTAGTCTTGGACATCAGTCATGAGGTCGGGAGCCAGGGCGCAGAGGAGCTGCGGGGGAGAGGGAGCAGATACTGGAGGGCGTGGGGGAAGAAGGGCGTCTTCTTCGACGATATCTTCAGGGACCTCTTCCTCGCTCGGATTTCTTGAGAGGACGTCGGCCAGTTCGTTATCTCGTCCCGGACAATGCTCAATATCGAAGGTGAATTGCTGGAGGAGCAGGGACCAGCGGGTGAGCTTATTTCGGGCGTCCTTCATGGTGCCGAGCCAAGTCAGGGCTCGATTATCGGTTCTCAGGGTAAATCTTCGGTCCTCCAAGTATGGCCGGTATCTTTTGATAGCCCAAACAATCGCCAGACACTCTTGCTCATTACAGTGGTATCTCATCTCGGCGGGCTTCAACTTGGCACTGGAGTAGGAGACGACCAATCTCCTGCCGGCTTCTTCTTGGTATAGGACTGCTGCGATGCCCTTGGAACTGGCGTCGGTTTGGAGGATGAACGGTAGTTCGAAATCTGGACGGTGTAGCTTTAGCGGGGATCGGATTGTGTCTTTTATGGTTTGGAAGGACTCTTCAGCAGCTGGGGTCCACTTGAATCGTGATTTAGTTTCGAGGAGGTTGGTGAGAGGTAGGGCAAGGTCGGAGAACTTAGGGATGTAATCTCGGAGCCAATTGCAAAGTCCAAGGAAGCTTCTCAATTGTTTTCGGTTTTCAGGACGTGGGGACCCTTCGACGCGGGATACGTGTCCTTCTTGGGGACGGTTGCCTCCCTCTTCGATGACGTGACCCAGGTAATCTAAAGATTTCTTTCCAAAGTGGCATTTCTCTACAGCGACTCTCAGGCCGTGTGTCTGTAGCCTTTCGAAAACTAGACGCAGGTGTCTCATGTGGTCTTCCCAGTTGTTTGAAAAGACTATGATATCATCGAGATATGCCATGGCGAAATGTCGGAGGTAGCCCACCAGGACTTCTTGTGCCATGAGCCTTTGGAAGGTAGCAGGCGCATTCTTGAGACCAAACGGCATAACTTTAAATTGGTAGGCGGCGCCGTCGGGGGTCGTAAAGGCCGTTAAGGGTTTTGTAGACTTGCCCAAGGGAACTTGCCAATAGCCCGAACGCAAATCAATTGTGGAGAATATGGTTGCCCTTCCTAAGTCTCGAAGTGTCTCGTTAATGACTGGGAGACTGGATGGCAGATCTTCCGTGACCTTATTCAATCTGCGGTAGTCGACGCAGAATCTTGGCTTTCCATCTTTCTTGTGGGCAATGACCACCGGTGAGCTATAGGGAGAGTGGCTGGGCTCGATTACGCCGGCGGCCAACATTTCTTCGACTTGATCGTAGATGACCTTCTTCTTTTCTTGAGAGTATCGGTACGGAGGCACCCGAAATGGTTGGGTGTCGGTAAGATGAATTTCATGGATCGTGGCTCGTGTAGTGGGGGTCGGACCAGACTCTTGGAAAATGTCAGAAAATTGGGTGACGAGCCGTTGGAAATCTGGTACGAAATCTTCGGGGAAATCCTCTTTAAGCTCTGGAATCGTTACTGGAGAATTAGTGGCCGAAGCTAGCGATGCTTGCCAAAAATTGGAGCGGCGCAAGGAAGTGCCGTGATGAAGGCACCGCCGCTTGAAATCAATCATGACCTCTTGTTCAGTTAGCCAAGGAATTCCGAGGATTAGGTCGTATCTGAGATCCGGGGAGACAGAAAACTTGATCTCGGTGCTAAAGTCGTCAATTGTTATTGGGATGGTGGTCTGGCCCGTAAGACGCATGGTGGCATGGCGAGACGCCAGATGAGCGGTAGAATAACTTGCGTGAAAGTTGGGAACAAACTTCTGATGAATGAAGTTGTGCGTGGCCCCGGAGTCGACAATGGCCACTGCTTCCTGCCCGCTGATGAGGACATGGATCATTGGTAGCGGGGCTGAAGGGGCCGGAGCAGCGAGGTGGCTTATTGCCGCCCGGCCCGCCTGGCGTTTCCCGGGCGGTCATCTTCCTCATCACTTTCATCATTTCTAGGCGGGCTACGGTATTTCTCCCTCAGGACAGGACAGTCCCTATGGAAGTGACGTGCCGGACAGTGGTGGCACCATGGTGGCTGGAAGTCCCGGTTGGCACGGGCTGGCTCTGGAGATTGTCTTGGCACTTCTCGCCTGGGAGACGGCGAGCAAGCTGGACGTGGTGCTGCGGGAGGCCTGGCCTGGATTTGGGCCTTGCAGTCTTCTTCCCTGGTACGGGCGATCTCTATAAAATCTGAAACCGATTTTGAAGCAAAGGATCGCAAGTGGGGTCGTAGGTCAGGTCTAGTAAGGTCAATAATGGTTTGTAGCATCTGTTCCACAGGCTCGTGGACTTGGATACGGTGCGCCAGTTGCACCTTGGTTCTGATAAAAACTTCCACGGACTGGCTGGCTAGTTGAGCGTCTCCATGGTACGCTACGCTGACCTTCCTTTTCACTCGGTCACTGTCAAATCTAGAAAGAACCTCCCGGCGAAGCTCCGGCCACGAAATGCGATTGTGCATGAGAGGCTCGAAAGCTCGCCGAGTCTCGCCTTTGAATAACTGCATCGCCAGCCGGGACCACTGGCGCTCGGGTATCCCCTTGTCCGTGAAGAAGTCCTCTACGTCACGGATGAACAGCTGGGGATCTTCGTAAAGGTGGCCGGAGAACTCAGGTGGAGGGCCGTAACTATCAGACGAGCGACAGCACGGATGTGGACCACTTGCTTCTGCGTGCGGGGCACCTGGGGCCGCTTCTGGGTGCTGCACGGGACCTGGACAGCCGTTGACGGAGTCTTCTCCGGCTGTGCTTAGTGTGGAGGACGAACCCTGAGAAGGGCGTGACTGGCTGGCCAGAAACAGCTGGCTCAGTTGCTGAGTTTGTTGCTGAAGTAGCAATTGAAATTGCTGTTGTTGTTCTGCGACCTGGACCAGGGTGTCTTCTACCTTCTGGAACCTTTCGTTAGTAGTTGGGCGCCACTCGGTTGTTACAGTCCGAGAACTGGTGTTTGGGGGCTCCATAACGGCCTCGTCTTCGGCGGCGTAGAGGGTGCCGCTTCTAGTCGCCATTATGTACCTTTCGAAAATGTCAACAGCGGTGTATACCTTTCAATTTGTCAAACAGTTCGTCCTTGCTCCAGCAAGGAAATGCCCCACGTTGCTGGGCGCCAATTGTTACAGGCAGCCTTTTTGGGGCCGTGAAAATGGCCGGGCGCTGCGTGACAAAACTCTCTCAGGGGTGGTGGTGACGTTGATGCTGTTGAAAGGAAACACAATAAATGGAAATGAAAATTTCCAATAGCTCGCAGAAGCCACGTAGGGGAGTGTTTGGTAGCGGTTTCTTGACCTGGAGGAGCAGGCTGAATCCCTTCTTCTGGGTTCTGATAAGAACCGGCGATGTGAACACCACTTCAGTGAGGTTGACCTGGATTTATCCCAGAATGTGCTGGATCCCTTGGATTGGCTTGGAGATGGCTTGGTTTTCTTCTGGCAGTTGGCTTCTGATGTCTATGATGGCTGGAGTTGGACTGATTTTGGAGCTCGAAAAGCAACGGTCTTTATGCGTCTTCCTGACGTAATGGCGAGCTGCCATTGGTGGAGACTCTTTGCTGTGGCACGGTAACAACCGTTTACTGCTTTGTTATCGGTACGTGCGTATGAACTTTTCTTAAATATCCCTATTGCACACGTAAAGAGTTTATTTAAGTTCAGTCCCTAGATTTACGAGGTAATTTACGAAATTAAAAAGTTTACCTTGCATTCTTATTACAGTCGTATTAATACACAAATGAGATATTCAGTATTGAATTCTGATGCGCGTCCACTATTACAAAGGGCATCTACTGGATTAATTAGTAGACACTGAACTGGTAGGATTTAGGTTCCGTGGTCATTAATTAATGCAGAGTAAATAATTTGTGGCCGTGGAAGTTCAGTAGGTAAGCTGGTTAATCATTTTTATCCTGTCTCTTTACCCAACGAGATACCACTATATCTTTACCCAAATTTCAAGCAATATTCGTAGAATACCATCGCACACTGAAACTTGAGTAGGTACTGCAATGAGCATCAATTTTCAACGTGCAAATTACATGCTCCTGCATTCATGTATTAAACAAGATTTATTGTAACATTTCATCTCAAGGTTTATGATAGACTTCAAATGCACCCAGTAATTCACGTAGCATTATGCTGTTTAGCACCTGCATTTTAATATGCATGGAATGTTTTGTTTAAAATTATATTCCACTGTGTTTTCTCTGAGGGGCTGAGTTTTACTTGCTGTGGTGAGGGAGTTGGGATAACGAGGGAAAGTTATGGGGTCGTTCAGACTTATATCGCGTTAAGTACCATTTTATGTTCCAGCTATTAATTAGAGATATTGTTTATTACAGTTAATTATTTTTATGTATTATAAAGTAGCATAAAAATAAATACAACTGTGCCAGAAGTTGTTTCTAAATAACTTTCTCCGATGTACAGGGTGTCCTATTTTCGTTGCGATTTGGGGGTTTCTCATAGAAGCAGCAGAGATAGAGCCTCGGGTGTTTTCTTGAGTATAATAGAAAGTTGAAATCAGAATTTGGCTATCGTTTTTAGTTTTCAAGAAAAAAATTATATTAATATTTATCGATTTTCAAAAATTCTCTACAATACAGCAGGCTCTGCGTTAATATTCAATAAATTGATGATTGAGATGGTGAATAATTTGAAATTTATATGGCCTATATTTGCCTTTTTAAATATTTTTTGAACTTTTGTTTTGGAAACACCAACTTGTGATTCGATTTCTCGACAAGAAGTTTTTGGTATCGCCTCAACCAACGATAAAACGTTTATTTCTTCCTCTTCCCTATTTTCTTTATTATAAATTTTGTTTATAGGTAGGCTCTATTTCTGCTGCTTCTATGAGAAACCCCCAAATCACTAGGCAAATAGGACAACCTGTATACTGATGCTCCCCAAAGTTAGCGAATAATTCAGTAAGTTAAAGACTAACTTTGTAAAAAGCTTTGCATAACACTTAACCTGTTCTAACGCTCTTAATAGCCTGTTTTAGACTTCATACATGTTTGGGTATCATTTTAGTTGTAAATAATAGATGGCGCAAACAGCGAAAGCTCAAAGCAAGAGCTTAAAGTAGTTTAGGTATTTCAGATTTAGATGAAAGTTCAACACGTTTTCATTATTAATGGAATTCGAGTTGTATTTTATTAGAGAGTACAGCTACATAAATAAATATACCATATACAACTAGTGCTAATTTTTCAGTTCGTTGATTCATCAAGCGACAAGAAATGCTGTCATTCAACTCCTGAAAAGAGATCCTGATAACAAGAAATGCAGGTGAACGCGTGGGCAACTCCACTTTCGTGAATAAAAAAAGAGTTTGCTGCACATGCTTGATTTTATCACACAATTACGATTTATTAATAAACGCCCAGGTGCAGAATTTCCCATAGAGATAAAAGCGAAGGCGAAAATAAAGCGAAGCTAATAAACAAATTAACGTTTCCGATTAAGTTGGGCGGAAAATATTAATTGATACGGAATTTTTACTTGCGTGTAATTATTAGAATATTGTCATCACCAAAGCAAATTGACGGGGTAGTTTTTATGAAGGCGCTTTCTAAAATGTAAACAAAATATTATACGCACTTGGGTGTGTTGATTTGTTGGGCAAGCAGCAAAACACCATGGTCCAATGAATCATTGAATCATTGGCTTTTTCTTCTTGTGTTTATAAGCATATACGGTGTGTTAAATAGAATTTTTGATTTGTGATAAGAGAGCAGAGTATCTACGACAGTCATCCACAGCTATCGTTCTTGAAAATCAGTTTATTCATAATGTGGCAAAATATGACGTTCGTTAGTTTATTGCAATCAAGCTAATTATAAATTCATTTATAAATGTGCTGCATTTGAAATATTTATCGATCAATTTGACATTCAAATCGTAGAGTACGTAACCTACAGTTGTAAAATGTCAGATGAATATTTCCGGTTGCGAAAAGGTTTGTAAGCGAATATTTATCAATGTACTACGTACATTTTAAATTTATATCTGACGTTCTTAATATCAATGTCCCATAATTTCACAAAATGACTTCCATTGAGCGCGTATTTTCCTATTTCATTTGCAATTTGTAATTCAATAGGGCTTTTCATTATAAAAGAATGCCGAGGCGCATGCGCGATCGCGCCATTACATTTTCGGACAGATGTCAGAGTTCTGTATTGTTTGAAAGTGTTTATTTTAAATTCTTTGGTCTATACAGCAAAATTTTATTGCAAAATTAGTATTAGTCCTAGCGGTTAACGACAATTTTGGCCGAAACCCTGCAAATTGTGTTAAAAGCATGAAACTTGGTCGGCAGCTTAAATAGGTCAAATTAAGAGATTTTGCCCGCAGTACCCAAAAAAATACCCCGTAGGAGCAGCTCAGGAGCGGAACATATTCCGAGGGGCTTGAATTTCAAAAATAATTAAATAATAACCAATGTGGGCAAGTAATATGTCATTTTATATTGATTTGATATCGCTGAAGTCAATTCAAACCATATTTTGTTTATAACTATAAAATTTTCAAAATGGCGGCCAAATTTCCAATTTTAATTCAAAATTTTGTTAAATTCGCTAATATTAAAAAAAATGTAAAATATATACCTAACATTTTTATTTAAATTGCAGGCTCTTAAACCTGTTCTAATGATATTTTTTGGTATCCCCAAAAATTTCAAAATGGTTGTCATTTTTGAAAGTAAAATTTATTTGCAGTACCTATACCCTGTTGGATATGGATGGACGAACTGAGGGCATTATATAAATTTAATTTTTTGTTTCTCTTTTTATTTAACACGTCGACAATTTGTTTTTGAAGATAACTATACTATGTCACGACGAGTTCCTATTAGACTTTTGTGGAGAAGCGCATAATTCGGCTAATAATTAGCTCTTGCTAATACTTGCACCAAGCGTGTAAGTATATATACAGCAAGCAGTATTGCATGGTTCGAGTGTGTAGGGCAAAGCACCGTACTGATGAGTCTCGAAATGACGAAACCAGTGGTCTACGGTTTTCCATGCACATTCGAAACATGCAATATTGAAAAACTTCTGACATACAAGTAAGACTACTGCTGGTAGAGCAGGAAAGTACCGTAGAGATCTAAGAATGTTTCAAGCCCGACGATATGTTTGGGGTAGCATCCCGTATAAGATCTCATAGTACCCAAATTCTGGATTTAGTTCTATAATTCAAAGCCTGGCGGGGTACTTGCCCGAGAAGTAGTTGTTCGAACGGTCCAGTACCACACAGAATTCTGAAAATTTGTAATATCTCGTTTTCAAATATTCTCTATTTAATGAAAATAATGGCAACTTAATCCAACTTCCGCTTATACCGGAAGTGGTACTTAACTTCCTTATTTTAAATACCTAATTTTTTACACTTTCCGGTTCTCCATAAAATTTTAGATGGACTTTATGTAACATAAATAACCTCTAAATGTCAATATTCCCAAGATATACGCGAGTTTTCAAATTTTTTTACAGTTGCAGGGTACTCTTTGGCGTCTAAAAATTAAAGTTCAGTGTACTCAAAGTTTGAAAATACTGCGAACAGTGATTAGGATGCGACATTAAACTAAGAAATCAAAATATTGCCAGAACTCAACAAAATTAAATGGAACGCCCCCTTTTTATGCACTTTTTGGATTTATATCGACTCCAATTAAAATTTTCCGTAGAATCCAAAAAGTGCATAAAAAAGGGGGACGTTCCATTTAATTTTGTTGAGTTCTGGCAATATTTTGATTTCTCAGTTTAATGAAGCATCCTAATCACTGTGCGTATAGTATTTTCAAACTTTGAGTTCACTGAACTTTAATTTAGACCTTTGTCATTAATGCTACCGCCGGCAATTGTTTCGATTTGAATTTGTTTCTTTTAGCGCAGACGCCAAAGAGTACCCTGCAACTGTAAAAAAAATTGAAAACTCGCGTATATCTTGGAAATTCTGACATTTAGAGGTTATTTATGTTACATAAAGTCCATCTAAAAGAACCGGAAAGTGTAAGAAAATTAGGTATTAGTTCTATTTAAAATAAGGAAGTTAAGTGCCACTTCCGGTATAAGCGGAAGTTGGATTAAGTTGCCATTATTTTCATTAAATAGAGAATATTTGAAAACGTGATATTACAAATTTTCAGAATTCTATTGTGAGCGCTTCTCTACAAACGTCTAATAGGAACTCGTCGTGACACACCCTGTATGTAGGTATAGTTATCTTCAAAAACAAATTGTCGACATGTTAAATACACTGGCGAGCATAAAATTAGGGTCACTTTGAAAATTGCCAATTTTTCCAAGAATGCAAAATATTAAATTTAATTAATTCTTGAAGGCAATAACACTTGCATTTCTGAGAACTGTTATAAGTTTTTTGTGGTTTCTTTTGCACAACGAAGATTCAATATTTCCGATTTCTAGTAAATGCTTGCAGGTGCGCTACTTGGAAGCTTATTTCTCGGGGTCTATTTTTCAATTTCCTTCATTTATTCACTAACTTTCCTGTGTATAACTTGACGGTCGAAAAGTGTAGTCTTCGTTTATTTCCTTATAATGGCTTTAAATCCTATCACGGCGGCCAGAATTATAGCGCTGTTGCAAGATGGTCGGGGGCAACGTGTAACGGCAAGAACGGTTGGTGTAAGTCTTTTTACAGTTCAGCTGGTATCCCAACGATTTCAGGAAACTGGTAGGCTGACGAGAAGACCAGGATCAGGGCGGAAAAGAACCACCACCCCAAGGGATGACCGTTTTCTTGTGTCCATGGCTTTACGGAATCGGACTGCTACGGCAGTTTCGCTTCGAAATCTCCTCCAAGAAGTCAGAAATGTTAACATTAGCGAATGGGCAGCTAGGAGGGACTTCGTTCTGCTGGATTATCTTCTCGGAGAATGGCTACGGGTCCTCCACTTCTCCGTCGCCATAGAATTGCAAGACTGAACTTTGCTCGAGATCACTTGGGATGGACAAATGACGATTGGGGGAGGGTATTATTCTCAGACGAGTCACATTTCTGTTTAAATGGGTCGGATGGACGTCGGCGGGTATGGCGAAGACCCGGAGAAAGGTATGCCCAGGCTTGTATTGATGAGCGACTTACATTTGGTGGAGGCTCAGTTATGGTGTGGGGAGGAATTTCTTCAGACGCACGTACCGAATTAGTGTTTATCGGCAATGGATCCCTAACTGCCCATAGGTACGTAACGGAAGTTGTAGAAAATCATGTCATGCCTTTTATGACGGTTCTGGGAGAAAATGCAACTTTTATGCATGATAACGCTCGACCCCACGTGGCAAGAATTGTTAGCGGTTATTTGGATGAGGATCAAATTACGCGATTTGACTGGCCAGCACGGAGTCCCGACTTGAACCCCATAGAGCATGTGTGGGATGAGCTAGGACAACGTGTACGAAGTCATACGCCGTCTCCCACCAACGCACAGGATCTTAGGGAGCTCCTACTACAGGAGTGGAATAACATCCCCCAAAATGTGATCCGTAATTTAATTGAGAGCATGCCACGTCGCCTCCAGGCTGTCAAATGCACGGGGAGGAAACACTCGTTATTAGGGGTCAAAATTTTAACAGTTCCTTGTTTTATTCCAACATTTTTCTCACTACACATTTTTAAGACAATTTTGTTAAAATTTGCTTCTTTACGAATTTTCAATAAAAACATTAGAAAATGAAACGTTTTCTTTTTAAAACATTCCTGTTTAGAGATATGTATACAACGAAATCCATTTACAATAATAAGATACAATAAATAACCAGAAAAGTTGAATTTTTGAAGTGACCCTAATTTTATGCTCGCCAGTGTAAAAAGAGAAACAAAAAATTAAATTTCTATAATGCCCTCAGTTCGTCCATCCATATCCAACAGGGTATAGGTATATATTTTACAATTTTTTTAATATTAGCGAATTTAACAAAATTTTGAATTAAAATTGGAAATTTGGCCACCATTTTGAAAATTTTATAGTTATAAATAAAATATGGTTTAAATTGACTTCAGCGATATCAAATCAATATAAAATGACATATTACTTGCCCACATTGGTTATTATTTAATTATTTTTGAAATTCAAGCCCCTTGGAATATGCTCCGCCCCTGAGCTGCTCCTACGGGGTATTTTTTTGGGTACTGCGGGCAAAAACTCTTAATTTGACCTATTTAAGCTGCCGACCAAGTTTCATGCTTTTAACACAATTTGCAAGGTTTTTTTGATAACCGCTAGGACTATATGGAGCATCCAAACTTTGTGTTTTTGGTGACTGCAACTGCGCTAGCAGAGTGCGTAGGCCAAGCAGCGAAACTCCATATAGTCTAGTGATCCACATAATTATTTTTTCTTCTTGTGTTTAAGTTGAATTAAGTATTGTTGAAGATAGGGAAAAGGTTGAATAGGGAAAACAGTGATTTTTTGACTCCAATGGCTTTTGAAATCTTGTCCCTTCTGAAGGGTTTCTGAAATATTCTTAAAATTGCACTGGGGTAAAAGATGGCGATAGTGTTGTTTGTGTGGAAAAAATGGAGGTGACCGTCAAGCCATTCGTCGCATTAAAAACTTTATATCAAAATGGTACTTCAGAAGCCGATTTTCAGGTGTTTTTAATCAACAGTTTTACCCACGCCCACTATAAATTATTAACTTTAGCGTTGGCCTAATTAAAGCTCGGTTTCTTTCATAAAAATATCAGCAAACACTTTCAAAAAGAAATTAATTCATGCTGGGTCGATAAGAATTTCATTGATTAAAATACATCCTACGTTACTAACCAGACGCAGATTAATAATAAATTATTAGTTAGGTACTTATATTACCATCTCCGTATTTATAGAAAAGAAAAAATATAACGTACATAATAAAATAGACGATTGCTGCAACTTCTTCAATTTCTGTTTATACAGTATGAAAATTTCACGTTTGGATGAGTCGGTATGAGAATTTTGCATTTAAGCCAACCGTGCTACTGTGAACTGGATTAATAACTTTATGGTTTTGTTTTAAGTTGAATGGCAAAGTTTAATAGTTCAGATGTTGCAGTATAATTACATACACCATTTACTGCGAGTTTTGAAGCAAATACTCTGGTGACTTTCGAATGATTTTCAAGGGAAAATGAAGTTCGTAAAGCTGGGAAATGTCAAAGCGTGCATAAAATAATTTACATACATTTATTCTTGCAATTTATACAAAATTCATTTACATTTTGTAAAAGTAATGTGCCTCAGATAAGCAGTGGGTAGACAATCTGTATGGGAAGAACATATATTTGTGGTGCTACAGGTAGAAGTCTGGTTCCTTCAGGAACTAATGGTCTAGTCGAATCACTTTCTGGGAATACTTAGCAAGCTTCAACTTCTGGTAAATCAACAACTTCAAGTGGGGTTTGTGGAACAACTACTTCAACCTCGGGGGCAACTGGTAATCCTTGTTCTGGTGCAATTACTTCCACATCAGGTGCTTGTTGTTCTGGAACGACAACTTCAATATCTGGGATTCCGGGTACAATGACGTCTCCATCTTCACCGCATATTTCAGCTTCTGGTGCAACTGCTTCGATGTCTGGGATTACTGGAAGGATTTCGATAACTTCTGGTTGCGATGGTTGTTGTGGCTGTATAGCTTCAACATCTGGGATGACTGGAACGACTTGGATGGGAACAGGTCTGATCAAGGAGCCGACTGCCTGAAAAGATACATTTTTTAATAACTTGTAGTTAAAGTACGTATTTGACTTACCAGCGACGATGGCAGCGAATAATACAAATAACTTAAAATACTGAACTGGTAATAAATTCCACTAACCGTTCATTCAATAAATTTAAGATAAAGTTAAGATAGCTACGTGACGAATTCTAAGTTTTATGTTTTTATCACATACATGTGCATGATTTATTGGCTACTTCTACTCGTGCTTTATTCCTTTATGATACAAATTGATAGAAACTACTGTTCACTACAGATAAAACGTAGAATTTGTTACGCAATCAGCACATTTATTAATTCCGTATTTTTAGTTTTGCATTTTGTTGCTGGAAGAAGGATGGAAGATGCCAGGAGATACAAGTTGCAGAACTCAGTTTGATGCTCATTTCTTGCCAGAACGCACCTTCTATCTTTAGTTCTGTAATTTATTCTCAGTGTACCCAAACTGAACATTTTCGATGCAAATCAGTTCAGGTGGGAAATTGCTATTTAAGCAGTTTTCTCGATTGGGTAGCGACCCACCCTGAGGAGAAACAGAGTTGAAAACTTGTTGAGCCTTTGCACTTCCCATACCTGCACGTGTTGAATGTTGAATCTCCGAGGATAATTCAAGGAGATAAGAGAAATAATTTTAACTTGCAAACGAATTGAGTTCTAATTGGAAATGGTGTTTACTTAAAGTTAAAAATAAACCTTTTTACCACTAACACACTGCCTTATAAAAATTGATTTCTCGTTGCTGTACAGGGTGTCCTACTTTCGTTGTGATTTGGGGGTTTCTCATAGAAGCAGCAGAGATAGAGAATTGGGGTTTTCGAGAACCTGAGCACCTGAGCAACTTTCTTGAGTATAATAGAAAGCTGAAACCGGAATTTGGATATCGTTTTTAATTTTCGAGAAAAAAATAATCGATTTTCAAAAATTCGCTACAACTCTTTTTGTACTAAGCAGACTAAAACGGTTAAGACTGATTCCTATAGAACTTTTTCCAAGCAATTTAGCGGCGTTACGTAGTTTTTTTCTAGGGAGCGTATTTTTTTGAGTTGTGACATAAAGTGGATTTTTTTAAAATTGAAACCACAGCAGGTTTTGGTCAAGTTCGAAAGGTCTTTTTTTAAGCTATCAAAATATATACCGTGTGACAAACTTCCATGAACAAAAATAAAAAAAATTAACAAAAATAATTATTCAGTTCAAGAAAAGGTTTTCGTTGTGAAAATATTTTACGGCGGCAATAGTTTGGGCGTAGTCCGTGCCTTATTTTCTGTAAAATTCAATAACGGTCCTATTCCTTCGGTATAACAACAAATAATTTAGTAAGAAATTTGAAGGCTGGGAATCTTTCATCGAAAGAAGTTAATTTTTACTAATACATAAACTTGTTTTTTTATTTAGATAATTCTCATTCACATTATTATTGTCATTACCTATAGTTGACAATTAATTGATTACTGGTGTGGATGTTTCGTTGGTGAATGCTGGTCCATAGTATAGGGTAAATTGTAGGTGTCGTCTAACCTATTAAAAAGTTTTTGGGAAAATGTTAAAGAAGTAAAATGAAATAATAAAAATTAAATTACTTTAATTTTACTGCAATTATAAAAAATTTAACAAGTGGCAACATTTGTTTATTTTGCTCTAATGAATTTAATACTTATTTAATACTTATTTATTTCATATCTAGGTAAGGACAAAAACTTATTAATATACAATGAAATTAAAGTAACATAAAAAAAGAAAAATAACCATAACAAATATTCAAATAAACCCCCATTCTGTATCAGACAGTATCCCAGCCTATTATAGAAAGAATTTCTCACATTCGCAAGTTGCCTATCGTTTATTAAGTTGCTTTCCGCAAAAATAGCATTCCTTAAAGAATCAATATTTGGGTGATGAGTTTTATAAATCTTATTTTTTAAATGACCCCACAAGAAAAGTCACACAGTGCCAAATCGGGAGATCTAGCTGGCCAGTTTATAGCACCACCTCGACCAATCCAGCTCTCTGGAAATGTTTCATTTAATAATTCCCTCACTTGTGCTCCAAAATGTGCTGGGCATCCGTCATGCTGAAACCAGACCTCCCGATTCGCATGTGCAACTTCTTCTAATGCAGGGCCAATATGGTTAATTAAAAGATCTAAATAAGCTTCTGAATTTAAATTTCCCTGTATTTCAAATGGTCCTATAATGCGATTATTAAAAATGCCTGCCCAAATATTGATTTTTTGAGGGTATTGCGTTGTAGTGGCTAGATTTATTCTGGGATTTTCCTGGGCCCAATGCCCAACGTTTTGTGAATTTGGCTCTTGATTTAAAGTGAAGGTACACTCATCGGTAAAACAAATTGATGAGAGGAAGCTGCGATCCCGATTAGCTCGTTCTTGCATTTCTTCACAGAAAGTTTGCCTTGATTCTTCGTCAAAAGGAAGTAACTCTTGGTGACATTGGAATTTAAAGGGATGATATTTGTTTTTTTTAATATGTTACGGACAGTTTCTTTTGAAACCCAAAACGTCCTTGCCTCTGACGTTCAAAAGTTTGGTGGTGACTTGTATCAGACCAGTGACGCACATTATGCCTCTTAAATAATCCTGCGCTGCTTATGCGAGTTTCATCTGTCCAAATGACAGACCGCCCAAATTCTGGATTTTCTTGAATTTTATTTAAGTACCTCCTACAAGAATTAAGCCTTTTTTCTTGATCTCCCTGGAAGATATGGTGAATAATTTGAATTTTATATGGCCTACATTTGCATTTTTTAATATTTTTTGAACTTTTGTTTTGGAAACACCAACTTGTGATTCGATTTCTCGACAAATAGTTTTTGGTGTCGCCTCAACCAACGATAAAATATTTAATTCTTCCTCTTCCCTATTTTCTTTATTATAAATTTTGTTTCTAGGTTTATTGAATGACCCATAGTGAATTAAATTTGATTTTAATTTCGAAAACATCATTTTGCTTGGTTGTCTTCTTTCTGGGTATCTAAATTTAATAAATCGCTCCCTAGAAAAAAACTGCGTACGCCACTGAATTCCTTGGAAAAAGTTCTATAGATTCGCGAAAACCCCGAGGCTCTATCTCTGCTGCTTCTATGAGGAACCCCCAAATCAAAACGAAAATAGGACACCCTGTACTGGTAGACAATACAATAATATTTTAAACAACGAAGTAACTAGTTACTAATAAACCCTTTTGACGTACAGCGTAGTTGTTAGCAAACAAGAAATGCACTCCATTCGTTAAAAGGTGAAATGGAAATTTTCAACGCATTTGACAAGGGTTAATGTGCTTTGCCCTCAAGCGACACCCTGCATTAATGTCATTACTAATTTCAAACTTTGCGAATCTTTTTTCAAACTTTGATCAGGGTCAAAAGATTAATCCTATCAATTGTTACTCAACTTACTGTCCCGTTTTTCTTTTCAATAAATTCCCTATCTCTTGACATGTATATGGACAATATATTAAATGAGTATGAGCTTCTGCGAATAATTTCAAGAAATTTTTATTGCTACACCTATCTGAATAATAATACACTCATAAAAAGTCGTCACAGATAAAAATGTCTGCCGATTACTATAAAAAACTAAAGAAATGGCGAGAAGCACATCAGTTCCCTTCTGTGAAATTCAATCAACATGAACAAGTTAGCTGTTTTATTTGCTGTACTGGCCGCCGGTAAGTTATTTCTCTCGATATGTTTCCGAAAATGCTAATTTTTCCACGTTCAGCCCAGGCACAAAGTTTGATTAGGCCTGCTCAACCAGCAGACGTCATTCAGGTCAGACCACTGCCCATTCAAATACTTCCAGTCGCCCCAGACGTAGAGACTGTAGTGCCATCACAACCAGGAATCATCCAAGTGCTCCCAGTAATCCCAGATGTTGAAGCTATACAGCCACAACAACCATCGCAACCAGAAGTTATTGAAAATCTTCCAGTGATCCCAGACATTGAAGCAATTGTCCCACAACAACCATCGCAACCAGAAATTATCGAAATCCTTCCAGTGATCCCAGACATCGAAGCAATTGCACCAGAAGCTGAAATATGCGCTGAAGATGGAGACGTCATCGTGCCTGGTATCCCAGATATTGAAGTTGTCGTCCCAGAGCAACAAGCACCTGATGTAGAAGTAATTGCACCAGAACAAGGATTACCTGTTACCCCCGAGGTTGAGGTAGTTGTTCCACAAACCCCAATTGAAGTTGTTGATTTACCAGAAGTTGAAGCTTGCGAAGTATTCCCTGATTCGACTAGACCATTAGCTCCTCAAGGAGAAACCCTACCACAAGAGGTTGAGGTTGCTGGAGATTTGACCAGACCTCTACCTGTAGCACCACAAATATCTGTTCTCCCCATAGAGATTATCTTCCCAGCTGCTTACTAAACTGTGATCTGAGGCACATTACTTTTACAAAATGTACATACATATATGCTGTATAAATTGTAAGAATAAATGCTGGAAAATTATTTTTCTTTAGCTAATTTATATCAGTATTTGTTTCGACTTTCATATCCTATATTTATTTATACTGAAGTTGTAGCCAAATGAATGCAAAATCAAAATATATTTTATATCACTCTGCATAAAGGGTTGAATAATTAAATTGACTGGGTCATATGAGTATGACCAAAATAAATCGATTATTAAACACACACTTTCAGTAGTTTTTAAATTAATTTTGTTGTTAGACTATGTTTAACAAATATGTAGATACATCTGGATAATTGTGACACGTAAAAAAAGTTCTTTCTACTTTCCATCCTGTACTCATTTTTAGAATCTTGTTTGGGGCACTTTTTCTGAATGTTTAAATATTCCATGCTTAGATATTTTCCAATTTATAATGTAATTCATAAAATGCTTTAGGGTCATAATTAACTATCGCAAGAACAAAGCATTCCTAAGGATTATCCCTAAAGATCGTACTGGTAGCTTACAAAATTCTGTAACTTCTCTCATATTATACAGTGTGATCATTGAAAAACGATCCACCTCAAATATCTTAGGAACAAATAGAAATACGTCAAATCGCCGAGACACGTAAATTTAGGAATCGAGGGGGGCACATTTTGACGTATAGTTGACGTTGATTAAACCAACCCCCCAACCTCCACCCACCCTCACTTTAAAATCTTATATTTCACCATATTACTTGTGACACCTCATTTTAAAGGAAATCGAATGAGGAATACAGCAGTGAGGTCAGGTTCCTTATCTCAGCCTTCTACATTTTAGTGCTGTGCGTCAGATCCGGATCGTTTTCAAATCCGGATTAGATCCGGATCTGATCCGGATTTATCAGACAGCGAAATCCGTATCCGGATCGATCCGGATTTGGGTAAGTGATATCCGGATCTCGGATCCGGATCTTTGAGCCGGATCTCGGATCCGGATCTTAGACCCGGATCTCGGACCCGGATCTTGGAGCCGGATCTCGGATTTGGAATCCTTTTCGCTGGGCTGGTGCTGTTATTTCCTTATTTGATTTCCAGTGGGTAGCGTCGGCATTAGAAGCTGCATCAAAGAACAAAGGAAAGCCGACTTTTTGGTCGGTGGCTGTATCAGCTTTGTGGCGGCTTTTTCTATCTATCACATAAATGATAGCGGTGAAATTTTGAGTGCGTTTTTTATTGTTGTTTGGCAAATGTTTTGGGAGTTATTTTTTATGAAATAATAACGTCGCATTTTGTATCAAAATGTAAAAAAATGCTTCATTGCAATATGTACTAGGTACCGTGAGACACCCTGGTTCCATTTAAAAATTCTTATTCCCAAACTTTCGAAATTTTAAATTTAGTTGATGATTTAAATCCCAAATTGACATTTTTTGTTCAATCATTGCTATCTAGATACAAAATCTAATTTTCAGTTAAAAATTATTTAAGTTAAATTTTTTTTGTAAAGCACACCAAATTTCAAATTAATAGGTACCTTAAGGAACAAAAATGATATAGGGGTGAGCCTGATTTCTTGGTCACCCGGCATATTGATCGTGTGTAAACTGTAAACCCCTTTAATATATTTAAGGTACATATATTTTTTAAGACAATATTAGCATATAAGGGCATATTTGTTTTTAGAATGAAATTAATTTTTTGTTGCAAATTTTATCTCTATTACACCTATTTCCCAATGCACTTTCTATTTTCTTCATTTTTATTAAGTAATAACTATACTGTCTTCAGAAAACAACAATTTTCAGAACCAGATAGCGAGATCCGGATCTGACACCACAGGATCCGAATCCAAGATCCGGATTCAAGATCCGGATCCAAGATCCTAATCCCGAGATCCGATATCCGGATCCGGATCTTATAATAAAATCCGGATCCGGATATATCCGGATCCGGGTTTTTTCTAAACGGATCCGGATCCGTCAAAATTTATGGATCCGTACAGCACTACTACATTTTTTGTTTAAATCGGCAGTGTGTCAAACCCATCCAGAAAATTTAATTGATTTGAGGCACACAATATCCGAAACATGCCGAAATAGGAGTATTGTTATGTGTCTAGCTGACCGAGCTATTAAACTTTCCAGCCCACAATTTAGAAACCCTGAGATAGAAAAAGTTTCATTTGTTGAAAAAAAATAATATAATAATAATATTTCATTATTTAAAGTTTTATGGCTCTATGGCTTTATGGCTGACAAAAAATCGGGTACAGTTTATCATAATATTTATTCGAAGCAAATTTGTACAAAATCTTGCGTGTATCTATATAGCAGATTCACCTCCTGAGTGAGGCTGAGGTGAGAAGACTAAAACAGTGGCGTACTTAAACAGTATGGTCCTCCTTGGTGCAAGAGGAAAGTGGTTGCTTCTTTGCAGGTGACTGCAGTATAGTTGTGGCAGGAGTCATTTAGGAATTCACTCTGTACTCCGTAACGATCCAGAAGTCTTCTACCCTTAAAAATAGTTAAAGAACACGAACCTCGCGCTCTATTTATACAGTGTGTATGGCAAAGGTGTTCCTTAAATTCATAAGGAAGTTACGATTCTTAAAAAATTGTTAAATTTCTATCTGAATAACAAATAAAATACATATGATAAAATACATATGAAAAGCGAGAAATAAGAAGCGGTTGGTAAAAGAAATTTAAAAAAAAATGGGATCTCATAATTATATGACATTAAAATTGAATAATTGCGTGTGACAGAAAAGTTGGGGTAATTCTTGAGATGCACTACTTCCAGAAGTATCACCCCTATTTGGAATGAGGTGAAGTTATTGCCAAATAATGGTTATGAAAAAATATTCCAAAAAAAAGCAAAAGGCAAAAAAATTGGGGGAAGAAAAGACGTAAAAAATTTCAAATTTTAAACCTCCTAAAATCTAACTAAATAACTGAAGCGACATCGGAAACAAGAAAAATACACAAAATGAGTTTTAAAATCCTCACCTACATACGCAACTGCTTCCCAGCACATAATGTACTGCACAACCTTTGTCGAAAGAAACAGACCCCCTGCCTGTTTTCCAAAAATCTCGTCATTATTGCGCAACTTAGAAATGTTAACTGGTGACGATCCTTGCAGTATCATTTATTCATACCTTTTCGTTAAACCTATAAATCTCTATTTATTGCATATAGCACCAATATAGAGGATTTAAATGGTCCACGAACAATACAAATGCGGGTGCTGAAAAGATCATTACACTTTCCATCGGTATCTTTATTGCATTATTGCTTTAAGGAATATTGAATAATAAACAATAATTTTTAACAATTATTGCAGCTGTAAAAAATATTTTTTAATAATTTCTCATTGATAAAATCTTTTTTTCTTAGTATAAAAGACGCGCTCAAATTGATAATATTCAGTTCCTTCACACCTTCAAAATGTTTAAGTTAACAGTTATATTTGCCCTCCTGGCAGCCGGTAAGTTAAAAAAATATCATTGTTTAACATTTTATTTACTTGTTGATTTCTTTTGAAGCTCAAGCGGCTTCTTTGGTCAGACCTGCTCCAGTAGAAGCGGATGTTATTGAGATCTTGCCAGAAACACCAGACATAATAAGCATCCGTCCTTTACCCATTCAAATCCTCCCAGCAACCCCAGAAGTTGAAGAAATCACCCCAGACGCAGTTCCGGTCATCCCAGAAATTGAAGAAATTGCTCCAGAGCAAGGGCCAGTAATCCCAGACATTGAAGAAATCGCTCCAGAGCAAGGGCCAGTCGTTCCAGACATTGAGGAAATCGCTCCAGAACAAGGACCAGTTGTTCCTGAAATTGAAGAAATTGCTCCAGAACAAGGACCAGTCGTCCCAGACATTGAAGAAATAGCTCCAGAACAAGGGCCAGTCGCTCCTGAGATTGAGGAAATTGTTCCAGAACAAGGACCAGTCGTCCCAGATATCGAAGAAATAGCTCCAGAACAAGGGCCAGTTGTTCCCGATATTGAAGAAATTACTCCAGAAGAAGGGCCAGTAGTCCCAGATATTGAAGAAATTACTCCAGAACAAGGACCAGTCGTTCCAGATATTGAAGAAATCAAACCTGAACAAGGACCAGTCGTCCCTGACATTGAAGAAGTTGTCCCAGAACAAGGCCCAGTAGTTCCCGATATAGAAGAGATCACTCCAGAAGAAGGACCAGTCGTCCCAGATATTGAAGAAATTACTCCAGAACAAGGACCAGTCGTTCCAGATATTGAAGAAATCAAACCTGAACAAGGACCAGTCGTCCCTGACATTGAAGAAGTTGTCCCAGAACAAGGCCCTGTAGTTCCTGATATTGAAGAAATTACTCCAGAAGAAGGACCAGTCGTCCCAGATATCGATGAAATAATTCCAGAACAAGGACCAGTCGTACCTGACATTGAAGAAGTTGTTCCAGAACAAGGACCAGTAGTTCCCGATATAGAAGAGATCACTCCAGAAGAAGGACCAGTCGTCCCAGATATTGAAGAAATTACTCCAGAACAAGGACCAGTCGTTCCAGATATTGAAGAAATCAAACCTGAACAAGGACCAGTCGTCCCTGACATTGAAGAAGTTGTCCCAGAACAAGGCCCAGTAGTTCCAGATATTGAAGAAATTACTCCAGAAGAAGGACCAGTCGTTCCAGATATTGAAGAAATCACACCCGAGCAAGGACCAGTCGTCCCTGATATTGAAGAAATTGTCCCAGAACAAGGTCCAGTAGTTCCTGACATTGAAGAGATCACTCCAGAAGAAGGTCCAGTCGTTCCAGATATTGAGGAAATCACTCCAGAACAAGGACCAGTCGTTCCTGACATTGAAGAAATCGTTCCAGAACAAGGGCCAGTTGTTCCTGATATTGAGGAAATCAAACCAGAAGAAGGGGCATGCGTTTCTCCTGATGACGAAGAACTCACACCAGAACAAGGACCAGTCGTTCCTGATATTGAAGAAATCATTCCAGAACAAGGACCAGTCGTTCCTGACATTGAAGAGATCACTCCAGAACAAGGACCAGTCGTTCCTGACATTGAAGAAATTAAGCCAGAACAAGGACCAGTAGTGCCTGATATTGAAGAAATCGTTCCAGAGCAAGGACCAGTAGTGCCTGATATTGAAGAAATCGTTCCAGAGCAAGGACCAGTCGTTCCTGACATTGAAGAAATTACTCCGGAGCAAGGACCAGTCGTTCCTGATATTGAGGATATTACTCCAGAACAAGGACCAGTAGTGCCAGATATCGAAGAAATCGTTCCAGAACAAGGACCAGTCGTTCCTGATATTGAGGAAATTACTCCAGAACAAGGACCAGTCGTGCCTGATATTGAAGAAATCGTTCCAGAACAAGGACCGGTCGCTCCTGATGTAGAAGTAGTTGTTCCACAACCAAGCGAGCCAGAAGCAGAAGCGTGTGTCAATCCTGATGAAGAGGAAATTGAGTTGCCAGCACCAATTGATCCAGACATCGAAATAATCATACCTGAGAAAGAACCAGTCATCCCTGATATCGAAGAAATCACTCCAGAACAAGGACCAGTCGCTCCCGATGTAGAGGTAATTGCTCCAACCCCAATTGAAGTTGTAGAATTACCAGAGTTGGAAAATGCAGAAGCTTGCGTGCAGCCTGAATCCCAAGATATAACCAGACCACTGGCACCCCAAGGACAAACGCTCCCATCATTTCCAGCATTCAATGCAGCCGACTGGGCCAGGCCACTTCCAATAAATTTGGATGATATTCCAGCTGGTGCCGATGATCTTATTCTTCCCGCTTAATGTAACGTATGGACTGTCACATTGGAAAATACTATACTCATTATGAATTGCAAATAAAAAATGTTAATATATTTATAAGCAAGCAACATTTTGTTTCAATTGTAGATATTATCCTTCCACTACCTCTCTAACATTACAAACTTTGCTATTTTTCATTCTTGGTATGCTTAGGACTTAAATTTGTCATTTGCCAGAAACAAAATTATAAACAAATTTTGACATATTGCGAATTAAGTAAGTAGAAATTTACTTTACTTAGTAAGAAAATAAAGGAAATACTTCCAACATTAATCACTCGAGATGCACAAGTTAATGGTGGTCTGTGCGTTATTGGTCGCTGGTAAGACGCATATCTTTTCTTTGACTCTCGTTTTAACACTTAGTTCTCACGTAGCTATCTCAGACACTGATGCAGCTAGCTTATTTTGCAAGTCTGCTGCAGTGGCGGCTCGCCAGGGTAGGCAAGGTAGGCACCGCCTACCCTGCTCTTTGCGCCATAGAAAGAAATAAATTCCTAATATTAAAAATAATGTTTATTAATAATATTTACTAAATTTATTTCTGATTTTGTTTCATGGCATTAAACAAAATCATAAATCATTTAAATAATGCGATCCAGCCTGCGGTAGACTGGTAAGTACGCTTGTGGTTAGTAGGGTAGGCGCTCCTAAAATTCGCCTTGCTTATCCGTGCACCCACTACGAGTCTCCTTTCCACCGGCATGTGCGGAAAAAGTGTCGATTTTAACATCTTAGTAGGCGATGTATTCGTCCGCCTTCGGTTTGGTCGGTTTTATTCGTGTAGTCCGGTGCGAAAAAAACCTCGTTCGCAGCCCTTGTCCCTAAAGCCAAGCCAAGCCAAACAAAAACACGTGTGATCTGAAGGCATTTACCGGTTTACTTGTGTACCTGTGTGTGTATCGTATCTACCTGTTGGGTCTACCTGTTGTGTGTACCTGCGTCCTGCGAACGAGGCTATCCAGCTAACGATAAGTACCTTTTCTAATTTCTTTGCTATGGAGGTTCGGCATGATTTAATTTGCAGTTTAATAGAAACGCCGTTTTCACGGCGAAACAATTTCGAGCGAAGGGAAATTATTACAAATGGTCGCCCATTGCCCCACATATCAATTTTATCCTCCGATAAAAAAAACGGACAAACGTTTTCGCGTTCTTTCAAAATTTCTTATTATGAAACTCATACATGGCTTTGCGCAAGCTTTTATAAAAAGACGTTGTTTTGTTGGCCCTGTTTATTATTGTCTAACCACAAACAAAATGTATGGGTTTGTCAGGGATATTCGGATCTTAAAAATTTATCTGCTAGTGTTAAAAAACATGAATCGTTCAAAGAGCACATAAATAATTTTTTGGGGTTGAAGCGAATGGAAAAAAATGCGACTACGATTGAAGATGCTTTTAACGTGCAAGCAGGCCTGTCAATAAAAGCATACAACGAGGAAGTAAGAAAAAATAGGGCTTTATTGTCGTATTTAATTGATGTAACCGTCATTTTGTCAAAGCAAGAGCTTGCTTTCCGGGCGCATGATGAAACTATTACTTCTTTGAATAGTGGTAATTTTCGGGAAGTATTTAATCTTGCAATTAAACGTGATTTAGAAATTCAAGAGCATATAAAAAAAATACAGGGCGTTTTTTCTGGTTTATCCAAGTCTATTCAAAATGATTTAATCGACTGTATAGCGGAACATGTTAAGGATGCCATTCGAGAAGAAATTAATACTTCTTGTTTTTTTGCAATTCAGGCTGATGATACTACTGATATCGTCGAAAAGTCACAATGTGCTCTTTCACTAAGATTTGTTGATAAATCCGGTGAAGTTAAAGAAAGGTTTTTAGGATTTCATGATGTAAGTGAGGACAAAACCGCGGATGGTTTGTATAATCTCATTATTAATATTCTTGTCCCTTTTAATTATAAAAATAAATTAGTTGCACAGTGTTACGACGGTGCAAGCGTAATGTCCGGTTCCTTGAATGGATTGCAGATGAAAATTAAATACGATGCCCCGAACGCACTTTTCACACACTGTTGCGCCCATCGTTTGAATTTAGTTTTGCAAAATGGATCTAACAGTATTAAAGAAAGTCGAATTTTTTTTAAGACACTTACTGCTATTCCGGGATTTTTTCATAAATCTCCAAAACGAACCATAGTTCTTGATACCGTTCTGGGAAAAAGAATTCCCGCAGCTTGTGAGACTAGATGGACATCTCGTTCAAAAATTTTACATATTGTACACACTGAATCTGAGAAGCTTAAAAACGTATTTCTAAAAATAACTGAGGATCCGTCTTCAGCAGGAGATTCCATCAATAGTGCTACAGGTTATTTAAAACATTTAAATAATTTACAGTTTGCTTTTCTAACAACAGTGTATAATGAAATATTTAATATTACAGATATTCTTTTCAAAATTTTGCAAACAAAGAGTTTAGATGTGAATTACTGTCAAAAACAAATTAATAGTGTTATAACTCGTATAAAGAACTTAAGGACTGACAGCAGGTTTAATGAATTATTTAAAGTCAGTACTGAAAAATTCACAAACCCACAACAACCACAATCAAAAAGAATAAAATTGTGTAACTTCGAAACTGAGAGCGTAGCTTATAGAGCTTTGTATTTTAATATAATTGATAATATCTTGGGGCAACTTGAAATACGTTTTCAAGACTTCAGTCTTTTAGGATACTTTTCTTTAGTAGATTGTTCCAAGTTTGAATCTTTTAGTGAACAATTTCCCCATAAATTGGTAACTATTTTACTACGACAGTTTAATAATATTTTTGAGAAACAAAGACTTATCAATGAATTAAGCGTAATTTACAGTGACCAACAATTTAAAAAAATTTAAAACTTGATCAGGCCTTAAAAATCTTTATCGAAAATAATTTATTGGAAATTTTTCCTGAAGCATAGAAACTGTTTGTTTTGGTTTCTACTATTCCAATTACGAGTACTTCAGTTGAACGCAGCTTTTCCTGTTTAAAACGAATTAAAACCTATTTGCGTAATTCTATGTCACAAAACAGATTAACTTCGCTTGCTTTACTTTCAATCGAAAAGGAATTACTAATTAAATTGTATGATAAAGATGATTTTATAGACAAAATAATTCAGAAGTTTTCAAATTTGAAAGACAGGAGAATTAATTTAAATTTTAAAACATAAATTAGATTTAGCACGAGTTTTATAATTCGATAAAGATTAATTTTGTTGCTTTTTGGGTTTAGTAGTAGTATGTATCATCATAACCATACTAATTATGCCATTATGGCATAAGACATGCTATACGTTTATCATTACCTAATGGGTATAGCGGTATAGTAAAAAACCAAAAATTTTATACATGAAACCCTTTCTTTAAAGGTTATATAATTTTGTCTTAAATTTCTGGCTTTCAATTTAAAGTGGTTTGACCTTGAAAATTTCAAAATTTTCGCCTGCGGCGCTAGGGGGGGCGACAGTCATAGTTCTAGTTGCCTACCCTACTTTCATAGTCACGAGCCGCCACTGGTCTGCTGATAGCAAAGGAAGTGTTCTGATGCAAAGTTATTTTTCAATTTACCGTAAAGTGCCAATTCTTGATGCTGAAGATGGTCAGTCTGATAGTAAAAATCATAAAGTCGATCGCCGGTCAGCCACTGACGACGATTCAGACCAACAAGAAGATCTTGCTTCCCCGGGTATTAAGAATGAAGAAATTCAAACGGTGGATTATCCGATGAATGGCTACAGCGATGAGAAAAACGTTGCAGTTGAAGAGAGTCCACAAAACGATAAGGAAGATACTGATGATTACTATTATGAAGAAAGAGTTAATACTGTCACACCAGATTACTAAAGAATTTAAAGACTTTTTCCGAATATTATAGTTAATGTAGTTGTAGTATAATTTATGTTGTAAATGTTTATTTTTTTTATTACAAGACTGCTTATATACGTATGATCTATCACCAGATGGTCAATGTGATTAATAGATAAAACATTTTATTTTAAAACTTTCGTTCATTGCTGCAAATAAATATTATCACACAATTAATATAAAGCTGCTGGCAGTATAGAAACTATTATTGGGGAAGCTGGAAGTGGTCTGATTACAGCCCCATCCGTTTCTGGAACAACTGGGAGAGGTCTTGTCAAATCTCCGGTGTCAGGAGCAACTGGAAGAGGTCTGGTCAGGTCTCCGGGTATTTCACAGGCTTCAATTTCTTCTGGTTGAGGTGGTGCGATTACTTCTACGTCGGGTACAGATGGTAGCTGAGGAGCTTGTTGTTCCGGGATTATGACTTCCCACTCTGGGATTGGCAGAGGTTGGGTGAGGTCTCCATCTTCAGCGCAGATTTCGGCTTCTGGGGCAACGACTTGTTGGTCTGGGACTTCAATTGGGAGTGGGCGGACGACGATTGGTTGATTTGGCTGGTGTGGAATTTCTTCGACCTCTGGTACTACGGGGAGTACCTGAATTGGAAGAGGGTTTACTTCCACTGGTGTGGGTAGGGGAAGAGGCCTGATCAAAGTATTTGCCTGGGCTATGAAAATAAATAAATAAATGTCAGAAAATAGGATTTTTTTAAAGATTTAACTTACCAGCGGCAAGAACTGCCAACACAATAGCTAACTTGAACATGTTTAGGACTCAGCAAAGACGAACTGATGGTTTTGCAAATTACTTGGTGCCTTTTATACTTGCAAAATTTAACTTAATCTAGTAAAATAATTTATAACTACTAATTTATAACTACTGAGAGGTTTACATATTGGTTTTCGATTAGCTAATCTATATCCATAAATTTCTTAGGCATGACAATGATAACACATGAGGAAGTCTGCTCATTGTCACAGTAGCGGAAGAGAAGATTTCGCAACGACTCTATTGAAGTGTACCATAAGTGCAGCAGATTTTAATCTTATCGCTTAATTTCTAATTTGTATGGAAAATTTTACAGCGTTATAGTTCAGACGGACAAAGTACATAAGAAAATTTATTGATGGTATTAGATTATATCTGTTGCAGTTTATGCACTTAATCATCATCATAAGGTTCTCAGTCCGAAGACTGGTTGGACGCGTACCTCCATTCTTTTCTATCCTGAGCTAACCTATGCATTTCCCTAAAAGTAGAACATCCTACATCCCTAACTATTTGAGAGCAGTAGTCTAATCTAGGCCTACCCCTACCTCTTTTTATTCCTATCTCTGACTCTAGTATGTCGCGAACTATTCCTTCGTGTCTTAGAAGGTGTCCTACCATCCTATCTCTCCTACTCTTTATTGTTTTCCATACCCTTCGCCTTTCCCCAACTCTTTCTAATACTTCCCTATTGCTAACCTTATCTATCCACGGTATCTTCATCATGCGTCTGTAACACCACAGTTCAAACGCTTCTACTCTTTTTCTATCCGCTTCTCCTATTGTCCAAGTTTCGCACCCGTATAATGCCGTACTCCATACATACGACTTTAAGAGTCTCTTCCTAGTCTCTATATTAACCGTTCTCGAACATAACAGTTGTTTCTTTTTGTTAAACGCAACTCGTCCCTGCACTATTCTTTGTTTTATATCTTTAGTGCTCCTACCGTCTTGGGTTATTTTACTTCCTAAGTAGCAGAAATCCGCGCGACCTCCTCTATCTTCTCATTTCCTATTTGTATTTCAATTTTAGTTCTATTTTCACTCCATCTACATACCAAAATTTTAGTTTTCTTTTTATTGATTTTCATGCCGTAGCCCTGTGTCAAAACTGCTTCCATTTCATTCAAAGCCGCTCCTAATTCTTCTTTGCTAGATGCTAACACTGCTATATCATCCGCAAATCTGAGCATGTTAATAGTTTGGCCCTGTACATTGATCCCTGAGGCTGTTCTTTCCTTAACAATATTAATCGCATCTTCGATATATAAGTTGAAAACTAGAGGTGACAATGCACATCCCTGTCTCACTCCCTTCCGGATATCTACTTCCCTTCGTTCCTGCTCACATTCTATAACTGCCTTTTGCTCTTTGTAGAGATTATGTATTATTCTTCTGTCCCTGTATTTCATCCCTACCTTTCTCAGCACTTCGAACATCTTCCCCCATTTTACGTTGTCGAAGGCTTTTTCTAAATCTACAAATCCTATATATACGCTCTTTCTCTTTTCTATCGTTTTTTCTATAATTACTCGTAAAGCTAGAATGGCCTCGCGCGTTCCTCTATTTCGTCTAAATCCGAACTGATCTTCTCCTAATATTCCTTCCGCCTTTTTCTCCATCCTTCTTTGCACAATTCTAGTTAAAATTTTTGATGCATGGGAAGTTAAACTGATAGTTCTAAAATTTTCGCATCTATCCGCGCCTTTCCTTTTTGGCAAAGCTACCATGATGTTCAGTTTGTAATCCTCTGGAATCTCGCCTGTCAGGTATATGCGACTAACTAATTTAAATAAACGATCTATTACCTCTTGACCTGCGCACTTTAAGATTTCTGCCTGCAAGCCATCTATACCTGGTGCTTTATTATTCCTTAAACTTTTTAGTGCTAGCTCCAACTCTTCTCTCATTATAGGACTCCCTAGGTTATCCCCTTCTACACTGCTTTCACTTTCTAATATATCTTGCACTTCCTGTCCCGCATATAAGTTTCCTAAATATTCTTTCCACCTATCTGCCTTCTCCCCGCTTTCGATTAGGATATCTCCTGCCTCATTCCTAATGCTTTTGGTACTAGATCCAATTTCTCTAAAATTTCTCCTAATTATTTTATATGCTTCATCAGTCTTTCCTATTTCGAACTTATTTTCCACTTCTTTGCACTTATCATCGATCCATTGCTCTTTCGCTTTCCTACATTTCCGAATAATTTCCCACTTGATCGCCTTATATCTTTGTTTCCCTATTTCATCTAACCTATTTTTATATTTGCGCCTTTCCTCTATTAGACTCACAATATGTTTTGTTATCCAGGGTTTCCTACTTTCATTCTGTTTATGACCCAAAATATCCCTAGCTGAGGAAACTAAACTGTTTTTAATGCAATTCCATTCTTCCTCTATGTCCCTAACAATATTTTCGCCCGCGCCCTTTAGTACTTCGTTTGTCTTTTTCTCGAACTTATCGCGCGTATCATCATCTTTTAGTTTCTCTGGGTCAAGATACCTTCTTCCGCTTCGTTTTTTCAAAATCTTAAATTTAAGATTGGCCTTCATAACAACTATATTGTGATCACTATCTATATCTGCTCCTGGATAACTTCTACAATCCCTAACTTGATTTCTAAATCTTTGCCTAACAAGAATGTAATCTATTTGATATCTCCCTAGGTCTCCTGGCATCTTCCACGTGTAGCGTCTCCTAACATGATGGTGAAATAGAGTGTTCGCGACCGTTAAGTTATGTTTATCGCAGAACTCTATCAGTCTCACTCCCCTATCGTTCCTATTGCCTAATCCAAAGGGACCAACTATTCCGCCCTCTCGCCCTGTGCCTACGACTGCATTGAAATCTCCTATAATTATTAAATTTTCGTGTCCTCTCACAAAATCTAGCACATGTTCAATATCACTATAAACTGCCTCTACGACCTCATCACTGTAGTTAGAAGTGGGCATATATACCTGTATTATTACTGTTTTTACAGGTTTCGAATCTAACCTAACCATAACTACCCTGTCACTTTGCTGTAAGAAATTTTCTACACTCTGCCCTACTTTTTTCCGCATAACAATTCCTACTCCCGAATTTCCTCCTACAGATCCTGTGTGTATTACTCTAAAATCTCCGCTCCAGAAGTCTCCGGCTTCTGGCCATCGCACTTCACTAATACCTACTACGTCTAATGCTAACCTATCCATCTCAATTTTCAAATTCTCTAACTTTCCTACTTGTTTCATGCTTCTAACATTCCACGCTCCGACTCGTGAGATGTTACACTTATCATTTCTGATGACTCCCCCCGAAGCAGTCCCCGCCCGGAGATCCGAATGTGGGACTATTTTACCTCCGGAATATTTTACTCCAGAAAGTGCCATCATCATAAATTCGAAGTACGCTGTACCAGGGATAGAATAATGTGGTGGTTTCCCGTTGCCTTCCACATCGCAGTAGTGTGTATCACAGTGCCATACTGACCCTCACGATCTCTGCCACTATGATTACTGAAAGAGCTGCTGCCCCCTTTCAGGGACTTGATTTAGTCTGGCTTCTCAAATAAAAACCCCTCCAATATGGTTAAACCTATGGTTCGGCTCTTTAGGTCATTGAAGCGCGCAAGCCATCCCACCCGTCCCAGTATTACTAGAACTGCGTCAAGGTACAAGTCCTTTGGGATAGATGCACTTAATATTCACAAAAAATAAAATGAACTAAAATGACTGTAGTAGTCTGGTTTGCATATATGTGGACTATTTAAATTGTCTATTACCATAGATACGGATAAATATTCCAAAAAATAACAGCAATTAATACTTCATGCATAATTCTATGAAACATTCAAATTATTTTCTCTTTTGGAGATAAGTTGGCGCATGCATTCGAATTCAGACCACTGGGGAAAGAAGAATAGTTATTAACAGAAGAGAGGAAGCAAAAAGTATCAATATCGTCAATTTTCAAGTATGATGTTCTTTGAAGGGCCCTAATATTTCCTTTACCCTAGACCAACTACGGGAATGCGAGAGCTCTGAGACTCTATATACAGTTCCAAACCTACGGTAAGCAGATCGATCTCTGGTCTGCTCTGGTATGAAATGGAAACGATGAGTTTTACCAATAACCAATTCACGAATGTCAATTGCTAATATGCTAAAACTATTAACAGTCCAACTATCTTTACAACTCGTACTAAGTCAATTCAATCAATCAATATTCATTGATAGACCACTAACGTTTTAATCTTTAAATGCTCGGTGGTCTTTACAATGGCGAACACCTCCCTCCTGGTGACTCAGTAGTTTCTTTCTGATTTCGACAGTGCCTTACTGAAATAGGCTATAACCTTCTCTTCACCATTCTCTTCCTGGGATAACACGCCTCCTATGCCAACATTACCTGCATCTGCATCGATGGCAAACTTACTTCCTTACGTCAGGACAGGAGCAGAACACAGAGCAATCTTTAGCTCTTCAAGTGCTTCTCTGCAATCCTTCGTCCACTCAAACGGTCTGCCTTCCTCTGTCAAGCGTGCTTCAGGTCGCATTTAATGAAATCAACTTTTTCTCTCAACTTCAATGGTTTTTTTAACTCTAGTAGCGTTATCAACATCATGTACGAATTATTGTATATGGAACATCTATCGCCACCAATCACGTTTGATAATTGGAGACACTTTCCTCCATTAAATATAAGAATATAAACTATAATAATACTTACAAATATGTAGTAATCATAGATAATAGAACAACACCCAAGAAGTAAAGATAAACTTTAGTCAGAACATATTAAAATAGTTGGCTACAATCACCAAATCACATTTAATTTGTCATCTATCATTTGCATTGGCGAAGAAGGTATTAAAAATAGTAACCAAGAGCTGAAAAAGCAAAAAAGTATAGTTTTCAATATAACTTATGGGTGCAACGTTAAGCCAGTGAATAAAGAAGCCAAAAATTGTCCGCAGTAAATAGTTAAGTACATAAGCAATAAAATATATGGGAATAAGATTTAAGAAATGTTGATTTTGAATGTGTGAGCTGCACTTATGGTACGGATGGTGTTTCTTCTCATTCCTTTGTACAGATGGTGTAATAATGAAATGGGATTGGCTTGAGCAATGTTGCTGTTCCAGAGTTTTAATAATGATTTGCCACTTCCACATCCTAATTGCAAAATCCAGTTTTCGTTCATGTTTTCATGAAGTTTGAGCCAGTGGGTATTCAGGATAATCAATGATACAAGAATAATTTTATTTAATAAGTACAAAGTAACAAAATACAGAACAAAATGAAGAATACATGAAGTTTAATTGTAGGAGCTTCACTTATAATGGGTGCTCCTGTAACCTCTTTCTTTAGAAACACGGTAGGGTAGGGAACTCGGGTACTTTTGGTATCATGTTTTCTCATCGTCTTCTTTATCCAGTCCAAAGCGCAATCTACCCTTGCGTATTTAATAAAGCCTCTCGGGTGGCAATTATCTTTGACTTCTAAACCATACAGAATTTTGTTGCATAAAAAAGACGCACCCTCAACTTCGCAGGGGTAACCATCATCCCCGTTATTGAGGCTCCTAGCACAAAAGGCGCTGTCGGCAAGTTGTCTAGACATTCCGAAGTCTCTAACACATTCCTCTGGTACTGTATATCCTATGCTTTTGGCACATTGTAGGGTGGCCTGATAACTACGGTTCATACCCCATCCCGCCGTCTCGCACGATCTGAAAATCAAGGTAATGTTCGAAAGCTTCTTTTTGGGAAGCTCGGCTTCACCAATCTTATCTTTCATGTACTGTATACAATCTTCTAATTTAACTAAACCAATAGCGAAATCTGTGGTGGCGTTATTGCATGCAGGGTGAAGGTACGTCGTATTTACTACAGAATAGTGCATGTAGCTTAACGCCGAGAAATTGAAAGCCGACTTTCCGTCTGCGACACCAGCGAACCCGTAAATGTTCTTGTAACCGTGTTGTCTAATTCCCTCGATGACTGCTGATGTTGACAGCACCCACGTGTCGTCGATGAGCACTCCCACACCATGTACGTGTGACTTTTTGTCTCTGTTATAGAATCGTAATAAGTAGGGGTGTTCCTTTGTTGCACACGCCTTTCCATTCTCAACACCTCGACACAACTTAAATATATAGAAGATTAATACTGAAATTTGAACTAAAATTTTCATCTTGTTTACTTTTACTAGTTAGTTGCTAACGCGATTTAAATAAGTAAGGGGCATAGGTAACTTAATATTATAGATTACTATCTCCAGTAGGCGGCGGAATAAAAAAGTTATCTACTTTGAAACTTTAATGTGATGCTGCAAATTCATATTATAACATAGGTACTTATTATTGTAAAGATGCTGGGAGTACAGAAATTATAATTGGAGCTACTGGAAGGGGTCTGGTCAAATCTCCTGTTTCTGGTACGACTGGAAGAGGTCTGGTCAGATCTCCAGGTACCTCACAGGCTTCAATTTCCTCAGGTTGAGGTTGAATAACTTCCACCTCGGGTATTGTTGGTAGTGGAGGAGCTGCCTGTTCTGGGACTATGACTTCCCATTCTGGGATTGGTAAAGGTCTGGTGAGGTCTCCGTCTTCGGCACATAAATCAGCTTCTGGGATTACTGGGAGATTTTCGATTACTTCTGGTTGGGTTGGCTGTTGTGGATGTATAGCTTCAATATCTGGGATCACTGGGAGGTTCTCGATTACTTCTGGTTGTGATGGTTGTTGTGGATGTATAGCTTCAACATCTGGGATCACTGGAAGGTTCTCAATAACTTCTGGTTGGGTTGGTTGTTGTGGTTGAATAGCTTCAACGTCTGGGATTACTGGGAGGTTCTCAATTACTTGTGGTATAGATGGTTGTTGTGGTTGAATGGCTTCAACGTCTGGAATTACTGGGAGAATCTGAATGATTTCTGGTTGTGATGGGGCTATGGCTTCTACATCTGGCGATACTGGGAGGACTTGAATTGGAAGTGGGTTCACTTGAATCGCCTCTGGGAGCGGCAGAGGCCTGGTTAACGTAGCTGCCTGAGCTGTACATTACAATCGAAATAAATAAAACATTATACACTAAAGATTTAATAACTTACCAGCGGCGATGACGGCTAATACAACAGCTAACTTGAACATCTTTAAAACTCAGTAAGGACGAACTGATATATTTTGAAAATTTCGAGCTCTTTTATACCTGAAAATTGCAGCTTAAAAAATAATTTACAGCTTTTAAAACTTTTGCGTAACATAAACTTTTCGATTGCTAATCTTTGTTCATAAATTCATTAACTATGACATGATAACGTGCAAGGACATTCGTATGTGGTCCAAGCACTTGATTTTCTTAGTTTTAAGTATATAACAACTATAAATTTGCTTTAAATCTGGTCCACTATGTCCCGTTGTCAGTTTATAGTATGGAGAACTAATTTTTTCTTCAAATTGGATGTCTCACGAATAATTACATGCACTTTAATAACTACAATTTTAAAAGTGTCGTAAATTAGAAGTAAGCACCAGGAAAAATAAATAATATTTGCTATTTTATTATAGAAGAGTCATATTTTTGGGATAGAAACTGTCGTTAGAGGACTTATTTATTACCATTGCGGCAAACTTTGTCTACAAGTGTATTATTTCGTACTCCCTATTATCGAATTACCTTTTCTCATACAGCATGACGATGGTAAGAATGTTCATATAGACATGGCTCCTAAAATGGTTTATTGATGGAGTAATGCAGCTTGTTAGTTGTCTCAGAATTGTAATATTTTTTTTACTTTCATATTCTTTCATTTTGTACCGAGTTAATACAGTTTGTTTTCATTATTTTGAGAGTTAAACTTTCAATCCCATAATTTAATGCGAGGGGTTAACGGATCGTGAATTCAGGTGTACACTTCCTTTGTATTCGAATGCATATTCATTTGTAATCTTGAATTCTGGTGTAGTCTAAATGTATTCGAATGTATTCCTGTATTCTTCTGAATTCTTTGTGTATTCACTGTGTATTCGTGAATTCATTGCGCATTCTTGCTGTATTTAACTGTATTCACTGGGATCTTTGATGAACCAATAGTATGTTTTCCCTCCAATTTCCCTCCTATTTCTTATATCTGGCATCTGACAGCCATGTTTCATCAAGTCTATTAGTTCTGGCGACTTCCGAGTTCTGTTTAGTTGTAAAAAGGCGTCTTACTCAAATCTTAAAGTGAGGCTAATCCCTATTGCTCCAAATCTAACGTAAGTATATACTTATTTATATTGAGCTGAATGTTTTCTACGAGGTTTTCTGTAAATGATTCATCTAGAAGAGGCTTGACAAATTAATTTGCGGGGGTTCTTCTTTTACTTCTCTTGCTGTGCTCTGGTAAATTTTGCGAGTAAAGTTACTTACAAAACCGACAGCGTTATTAATTTACTGGTTGTTGCTTGCTAGGATATAGTTTTATTCTTTTTCAGTGTTTTTTTACTGAAAATATTTTTATTTTACTATAAAACGCTAATAAGTATGGTATATTTAGGACGTTGCCACAGCATAATACAGCAGTTAAAGTTTTTGCCGGTGTCTTTGAACTATTTTAGCTGCATTTAGTGACCTCCAACTGTAAGTGATTTACTACCGAGGCGTTTTATCAATCGGTTTGACGCCGGTATTAACTCGGCGACAAACGAAAAAGAACACGTGCGTATCCTGAGAAGTTGCGCGGGCTACGTTACGCGAGCTAGAAAATTTAGGGAGAGCTGTTCTGCTGTATTATGCTGTGACGTTGCCCAGGAATATACTCAAGAAACAACTTCGTCTGAAGTTCCCCCACATGCACTGGCTTCTAATAAAACCAACGATTATTTCTGGCAACAAATTCAGGGTGGATTACATTGTGCTGTTCCAGAGTACATTATAAACTTAATGACATTTTGTGGTTTTGATACGTCTGTTTCTGTTAAACAAATTGACGAGGCGGACATTAACATGGAGAAATTTGCACGAAAAGATATGAAGTTGTTAATTGATGAAGAACTACCTCTTTCACACTTTTATTGAGTTTATCATAAAAAAAACTGATAACTTTAAAATCCTTCTTGGGCATGTGAAACTAATATACAGTATGAAAAATTTTGTACTAAATAACCCAAAATTGTTCATTTGGAAAAGTATGGAGAGCCCAAATACTTCAGGTTCTGTCAAGGGTTCTGTGCTAACAGGTGCTAAACGGGTGAAATTTGGTACTATCGACGGCTGCAAAAAATGCAAGGTGAAACTTGTTTAGAATCCGAGTTAGAATCGCCACAAGATAAAGATACCATTTTACAACTGATTAAAAAATGTCCTGCAGTCATTGTTTGTTTTTTTGGAAGAATATTATTAATTTATGTTTTCTGCTCTAAGAAAGAAATCATTTTCTCTTTAAAGTTATAGTATAGGAAGGTTTCGATGTAGGTACCTACTGTTGTCTTCTGTTTGAATGAACATTTTTATTTTACGTTGACATTTTTGAAATACATTTTTTCCTATAATGGGACCATTTTATTTTCCAATACTCCCGATCTATCTATAACATAACAGCTAATAAAATATAATAAAACCGAGAATAATAACAGAAGATTTATTTATTCTCGTGAGCGTATTCATTGAATTCATGCCTGTATTCACTCGTATTCTAAGGAATTCCATTGCAGTCTAATGAATTCAATGTATTTAATTTGTATTCTTTTGTATTCGTGTATTTAACTGTAGTCTTAAGTATTCAATCTGTAATCTGTATTCGGTGTACGGAATATTTGTATTCCGTTAACCCCTCGATTTAATGCCTGTTGGGGTTTTTGGAAATGAATAGACTTGCTCATGATCATCTTCAGAGTAAGACTCGTAACTTTAAGATGGTACTGTTTTGAATAAAATGATTTGCTTCTTTTGATATCAATCATTTAATTTTGGTTGTAAATTTGTTGGGTGCGAAGGTGCAACAGATAAAGTATATACTGAGAAAACGTTATGTGACGTACCTCACAACGATAAAAGTGGTTTTTTGAATAAACAGAAATTTTAATCTTAAGCAGGCGATTGTGCAAAGAAGGATGGAGAAAAAGGCGGAAGAAATATTAGGAGAAGATCAGTTCGGATTTAGACGAAATAGAGGAACGCGTGAGGCCATTCTAGCTTTACGAGTAATTATAGAAAAAACGATAGAAAAGAGAAAGAGCGTATATATAGGATTTGTAGATTTAGAAAAAGCCTTCGACAACGTAAAATGGGGGAAGATGTTCGAAGTGCTGAGAAAGGTAGGAATGAAATACAGGGACAGAAGAATAATACATAATCTCTACAAAGAGCAAAAGGCAGTTATAGAATGTGAGCAGGAACGAAGGGAAGTAGATATCCGGAAGGGAGTGAGACAGGGATGTGCATTGTCACCTCTAGTTTTCAACTTATATATCGAAGATGCGATTAATATTGTTAAGGAAAGAACAGCCTCAGGGATCAATGTACAGGGCCAAACTATTAACATGCTCAGATTTGCGGATGATATAGCAGTGTTAGCATCTAGCAAAGAAGAATTAGGAGCGGCTTTGAATGAAATGGAAGCAGTTTTGACACAGGGCTACGGCATGAAAATCAATAAAAAGAAAACTAAAATTTTGGTATGTAGATGGAGTGAAAATAGAACTAAAATTGAAATACGAATAGGAAATGAGAAGATAGAGGAGGTCGCGGATTTCTGCTACTTAGGAAGTAAAATAACCCAAGACGGTAGGAGCACTAAAGATATAAAACAAAGAATGGCGCAGGGACGAGTTGCGTTTAACAAAAAGAAACAACTGTTATGTTCGAGAACGGTTAATATAGAGACTAGGAAGAGACTCTTAAAGTCGTATGTATGGAGTACGGCATTATACGGGTGCGAAACTTGGACAATAGGAGAAGCGGATAGAAAAAGAGTAGAAGCGTTTGAACTGTGGTGTTACAGACGCATGATGAAGATACCGTGGATAGATAAGGTTAGCAATAGGGAAGTATTAGAAAGAGTTGGGGAAAGGCGAAAGGTATGGAAAACAATAAAGAGTAGGAGAGATAGGATGGTAGGACACCTTCTAAGACACGAAGGAATAGTTCGCGACATACTAGAGTCAGAGATAGGAATAAAAAGAGGTAGGGGTAGGCCTAGATTAGACTACTGCTCTCAAATAGTTAGGGATGTAGGATGTTCTACTTTTAGGGAAATGCGTAGGTTAGCTCAGGATAGAAAAGAATGGAGGTACGCGTCCAACCAGTCTTCGGACTGAGAACCTTATGATGAAGCAGGCGATGATACTTGAACCCTCGCATGTTAAGCACAAAGTGTTTTTCTGACAGGTAGATGTATTTTGCATGTCCTGTTAACCACTTTGTCTAAAATTTTCAATCAATTTGAAGTGATGTTCTTGATCGAGCTAAAGATAAGACCTGTGATTTTCATTAATTCTTGCTTAGACAAATTCAGCACTAATTTTCAACTATCCGGATTTCACACTAGACTCACGTTTTTCCAGCAGGCCTCTCTTTACTCAAAACATTAAACATTTTCTTATATTGTTTATGGTCAGTTGCCACAAAAATTGAAATATAAATCTTGTAAAAGATTAGCTGTGATATCCCAACTGGTTCTTATTATATCAACTTGCCAGGCTTTTTCATGTTTAAAGGAAATCTAATCTTCCAATATTGTGTTCCCCCAAAAAAGGTGAAGCTGCCTGGCTAAAATTAAAATTTCTCACTTCCCAAAATTTCACAAATTGCTCCCAGTTTGACTTATGGCATTTTTTTGTATTAGTTAAGGTAGAAGGTGCTACTTCATCACGAATTGCATTTAAATCTTTCATACCAAATCGGTTCATTTTTTAAATTAGGTGCACGAAACGTACAACAAAAACTTAAATTATGTCAGATAAACGTCAAATAAATTATCTATGTACACAAGTGGCCAAGTGAAATCGTTGGAAATTATTTCCAAGTTTCTAAATTTGCTGCTAGAGGGCGTAATAGTCATAGTCGACAAAAAAAACATGGTTTTCTCTAAAATAGACCCAGATAAAGTAGATCAAAAATACGAATATTGCAATCTTGAATATATTTTGTATAATTTTGGCTTACCACTTCTTGCTCTAGCTCATCAAATAGCAGCGGAGGGGGAAGGGGAACGATTGATTGTGAAGATGCTTGTAACTTCGGTTTGGTTCAACATAATTTGGCAAACTTGGTCTCGTTGAAAAGAGCTCTCTTCGGTTAATTATAAGCTTTTATGAGCTAGGTTCTTTTAGTTCTGTAGTGATCGCTAGGGTGTGCTGTTTGAAAGGCCAGCAAACTTTTCAAAATTTGTTGAAAACTTTTCTAATTAATGATTAATCCTATCAATTGATGATCTGGGAACTTTACCTAAATAACTATGGCCGTGCAGTAGGTTCAGTAATAAAATACCATTCATATTAATACAGAATTTATTTCGTTACTATACAAACAGCACAGATAATTCGATATTAAATTTAATATAATACAGCTGGTAGAATGGGTGCTACTGGAAGAGGTCTGGTCAAATCTCCAACCGCCTCAACTGCTTGCGGGAGAGTTTCTGCTTGTGGAACCAAAGGTCTTGTTAGATCTCCAGTTTCAGCAGCTGGTACTTCACAAGCTTCGACTTCTGGCAAATCCACAACTTCAATTGGGGTTTGTGGAACAACCACATCAACATCAGGGGTGACCGGTAATTCTTGTTCTGGGACTACAATTTCAACATCTGGGATTGGAAGGGGTACGATGACGTCTCCTTCTTCAGCGCATATTTCAGCTTCTGGTGCAACTGCTTCGATGTCTGGGATAATTGGATGAATTTCAATGGGGAGTGGGCGAATCCCTTCTGGCTGTGATGAAGCTATTTCCTCAACATCTGGGGTTACCGGGAGGACTTGGATGACTTCTGGTTGTGATGGTACTATTGTTTCAACTTCTGGGGTTGCAGGAAGTACTTGAATAGGGAGCGGACGAACGTTAACTTGTTCATCTGGCTGCGACGGGAGGATTTGAACAATTTCTGGAGTTTGTACTTGCGGGCGATCTGGTGCTGGGTTTACTTGAATGACCGTAACATCTGCTGATAAAGGTTACGCCCAAATATCTGCCTGGGCTTTACACAAAAGAATATTATATTAAACCGCCTTTAAAAAAAATCAACTCACCAGCAACGTAGACTGCAAACAAAACAGCTAACTTGTACATTCTGATATTTCAGTAAGAGAAACTGGAAATTGCTTGGTGACTTATATGTGCTTGACAAATTTCTGCTATCTTCAAATTTAAAAGAATAATTTACAGTTTTCCGTAAAAAATTATTTTATTTAGTTTTTGTTGTTAATCAGTAGCAATAAACTGATAAATCAGCAAAACTTCTTCAGTTTGACGTGTTCAAAGAATTATCCCGTTTGATTTATTATAGATATTTGTAAGACTTTGCTATCAAAATGTTTACAATAGTCAAAAAAAATTTATATATGATATAAATAATAAGTTCTAATGCATCGTTATTCTTTACAATAGCTTCATTAATAATCAATCGATCTCTCATTTTTCAAATGTGTCGATTCCAAACAGTTGCAGTACTACGAGTATTACTAATAATAGTACTTCACATATTATATTGTTTAACTTAAGAAATAATACTCAAGATATATTCATAAACTGTACATTTTATTTCACTACTGTAAAAACAAAGTGACAGCAAATTACAAAAGTCAGTCGCATTTCGTTTTCCATATTTCCCAATCACAGACGATCTAGTTTGTACTATTAAGTATAAAAATATAATCCTCGCTTAGTGTTGAAGTAATTAATAAACAGTTGGTAAATAAAAGACAATTTTATTGTCATCTGCTTAATATATAATATTCTTATTGCTATTTGTTGTTACCGTATAAAACATGTACAAATCTCTTATTCATTAACATTGAGCTGCGTCTTCTGGAACGATGACATCAATATCTGGCACTCCTGGTCCTGGAATGACTTCCTTGTCTGCTTCAACATCTGGGTTGATAACTTCGATGTCTGGGATGCCTGGTCCTGGGATGACTTCTTTGTCGGCTTCAACATCAGGGTTGATTACTTCAATGTCTGGAATTCCTGGTCCTGGAATAACTTCCTTGTCGGCTTCTACATCAGGGTTAATTACTTCAATGTCTGGAATACCTGGTCCGGGAATGACTTCTTTATCGGCTTCAACATCTGGATTGATAACTTCAATATCTGGAATGCCTGGTCCTGGAATGACTTCCTTGTCGGCTTCAACATCGGGATTGATAACTTCAATGTCTGGAATTCCTGGTCCTGGAATAACTTCTTTATCGGCTTCAACATCTGGGTTGATTACTTCAATGTCTGGAATTCCTGGTCCTGGAATAACTTCTTTGTCAGCTTCAGCATCTGGGCGGGGAATTTCAACATCTGGACGTCCTGGAATAACTTCTACATCAATGTCTGGAATACCTGGTCCTGGGATAACTTCTTTGTCGGCTTCAACTTCAGGGTTGATAACTTCAATATCTGGAATTCCTGGGCCGGGGATAACTTCCTTGTCGGCTTCAACATCTGGGTTAATTACTTCAATGTCTGGAATTCCTGGACCGGGGATAACTTCTTTGTCGGCTTCAACGTCTGGGTTGATAACTTCGATGTCCGGGATGCCTGGTCCTGGGATGACTTCTTTGTCGGCTTCAACATCTGGGTTAATTACTTCAATGTCTGGAATACCTGGGCCGGGGATAACTTCTTTGTCAGCTTCAACATCAGGGTTGATAACTTCAATGTCCGGAATTCCTGGACCGGGGATGACTTCTTTGTCGGCTTCAACATCTGGGTTAATTACTTCAATGTCTGGAATACCTGGGCCGGGGATAACTTCTTTGTCAGCTTCAACATCAGGGTTGATAACTTCAATGTCTGGAATTCCTGGACCGGGGATGACTTCTTTGTCGGCTTCAACATCTGGGTTAATTACTTCAATGTCTGGAATACCTGGGCCGGGGATAACTTCTTTGTCAGCTTCAACATCAGGGTTGATAACTTCAATGTCTGGAATTCCTGGACCGGGGATGACTTCTTTGTCGGCTTCAACATCTGGGTTAATTACTTCAATGTCTGGAATTCCTGGGCCGGGGATGACTTCTTTGTCGGCTTCAACATCTGGGTTGATAACTTCGATATCTGGAATACCTGGGCCGGGGATAACTTCTTTGTCGGCTTCAACATCGGGGTTGATAACTTCGATATCTGGAATACCTGGGCCGGGGATGACTTCTTTATCGGCTTCAACATCTGGGTTAATTACTTCAATGTCTGGAATTCCTGGGCCGGGGATGACTTCTTTGTCGGCTTCAACATCTGGGTTAATTACTTCAATGTCTGGAATACCTGGGCCGGGGATAACTTCTTTGTCGGCTTCAACATCAGGGTTGATAACTTCAATGTCTGGGATTCCTGGACCGGGGATGACTTCTTTGTCAGCTTCAACATCTGGGTTAATTACTTCAATGTCTGGAATACCTGGGCCGGGGATAACTTCTTTGTCGGCTTCAACATCAGGGTTGATAACTTCGATATCTGGAATTCCTGGACCGGGGATGACTTCTTTGTCGGCTTCAACATCTGGGTTAATTACTTCAATGTCTGGAATTCCTGGGCCGGGGATAACTTCTTTGTCGGCTTCAACATCTGGGTTAATCACTTCAATGTCTGGAATTCCTGGACCGGGGATGACTTCTTTGTCGGCTTCGACATCTGGGTTAATTACTTCAATGTCTGGAATACCTGGGCCGGGGATGACTTCTTTGTCGGCTTCAACATCTGGGTTGATAACTTCGATATCTGGAATACCTGGGCCGGGGATAACTTCTTTGTCGGCTTCAACATCAGGGTTAATCACTTCAATGTCTGGAATTCCTGGACCGGGAATGACTTCTTTATCAGCTTCAACATCAGGATTGATTACTTCGATGTCGGGAATACCTGGGCCGGGGATAACTTCTTTGTCGGCTTCAACATCTGGGTTAATTACTTCAATGTCTGGAATACCTGGGCCGGGGATAACTTCTTTGTCGGCTTCAACATCTGGGTTAATTACTTCAATGTCTGGAATACCTGGGCCGGGGATGACTTCTTTATCGGCTTCAACATCTGGGTTGATAACTTCGATATCTGGAATACCTGGGCCGGGGATAACTTCTTTGTCAGCTTCAACATCAGGGTTGATAACTTCGATGTCTGGGATGCCTGGGCCGGGGATGACTTCCTTGTCGGCTTCAACATCTGGGTTAATCACTTCGATGTCTGGAATTCCTGGACCGGGGATGACTTCTTTGTCGGCTTCAACATCTGGGTTAATTACTTCAACGTCTGGAATACCTGGGCCGGGGATAACTTCTTTGTCGGCTTCAACATCAGGGTTGATTACTTCAATGTCTGGGATACCTGGGCCGGGGATAACTTCTTTGTCGGCTTCAACATCTGGGTTGATAACTTCAATGTCTGGAATACCTGGGCCGGGGATGACTTCTTTGTCGGCTTCAACATCTGGGTTAATCACTTCGATGTCTGGAATTCCTGGACCGGGGATGACTTCTTTGTCGGCTTCAACATCTGGGTTAATTACTTCAATGTCTGGAATACCTGGGCCGGGGATAACTTCTTTGTCGGCTTCAACATCAGGGTTGATTACTTCAATGTCTGGGATACCTGGGCCGGGAATAACTTCTTTGTCGGCTTCAACATCTGGGTTAATAACATCAATGTCTGGGATACCTGGGCCGGGGATAACTTCTTTGTCGGCTTCAACATCTGGGTTAATGACTTCGATGTCTGGAATGCCTGGGCCGGGGATGACTTCTTTGTCGGCTTCAACATCTGGGTTAATTACTTCAATGTCTGGAATACCTGGGCCGGGGATGACTTCTTTGTCGGCTTCAACATCAGGGTTGATTACTTCAATGTCTGGAATACCTGGTCCGGGAATGACTTCTTTATCGGCTTCAACATCTGGATTGATAACTTCAATATCTGGAATGCCTGGTCCTGGAATGACTTCTTTGTCAGCTTCAACATCTGGGTTAATGACTTCGATGTCTGGAATTCCTGGGCCGGGGATGACTTCTTTATCGGCTTCAACATCTGGGTTAATTACTTCAATGTCTGGAATACCTGGGCCGGGGATAACTTCTTTGTCGGCTTCAACATCTGGGTTAATCACTTCAATGTCTGGAATTCCTGGACCGGGGATGACTTCTTTGTCGGCTTCAACATCTGGGTTGATAACTTCGATATCTGGAATACCTGGGCCGGGGATAACTTCTTTGTCGGCTTCAACATCAGGGTTAATCACTTCAATGTCTGGAATTCCTGGACCGGGAATGACTTCTTTATCAGCTTCAACATCAGGATTGATTACTTCGATGTCGGGAATACCTGGGCCGGGGATAACTTCTTTGTCGGCTTCAACATCTGGGTTAATTACTTCAATGTCTGGAATACCTGGGCCGGGGATAACTTCTTTGTCGGCTTCAACATCTGGGTTAATTACTTCAATGTCTGGAATACCTGGGCCGGGGATGACTTCTTTATCGGCTTCAACATCTGGGTTGATAACTTCGATATCTGGAATACCTGGGCCGGGGATAACTTCTTTGTCAGCTTCAACATCAGGGTTGATAACTTCGATGTCTGGGATGCCTGGGCCGGGGATGACTTCCTTGTCGGCTTCAACATCTGGGTTAATCACTTCGATGTCTGGAATTCCTGGACCGGGGATGACTTCTTTGTCGGCTTCAACATCTGGGTTAATTACTTCAACGTCTGGAATACCTGGGCCGGGGATAACTTCTTTGTCGGCTTCAACATCAGGGTTGATTACTTCAATGTCTGGGATACCTGGGCCGGGGATAACTTCTTTGTCGGCTTCAACATCTGGGTTGATAACTTCAATGTCTGGAATACCTGGGCCGGGGATGACTTCTTTGTCGGCTTCAACATCTGGGTTAATCACTTCGATGTCTGGAATTCCTGGACCGGGGATGACTTCTTTGTCGGCTTCAACATCTGGGTTAATTACTTCAATGTCTGGAATACCTGGGCCGGGGATAACTTCTTTGTCGGCTTCAACATCAGGGTTGATTACTTCAATGTCTGGGATACCTGGGCCGGGAATAACTTCTTTGTCGGCTTCAACATCTGGGTTAATAACATCAATGTCTGGGATACCTGGGCCGGGGATAACTTCTTTGTCGGCTTCAACATCTGGGTTAATGACTTCGATGTCTGGAATGCCTGGGCCGGGGATGACTTCTTTGTCGGCTTCAACATCTGGGTTAATTACTTCAATGTCTGGAATACCTGGGCCGGGGATGACTTCTTTGTCGGCTTCAACATCAGGGTTGATTACTTCAATGTCTGGAATACCTGGTCCGGGAATGACTTCTTTATCGGCTTCAACATCTGGATTGATAACTTCAATATCTGGAATGCCTGGTCCTGGAATGACTTCTTTGTCAGCTTCAACATCTGGGTTAATGACTTCGATGTCTGGAATTCCTGGGCCGGGGATGACTTCTTTATCGGCTTCAACATCTGGGTTAATTACTTCAATGTCTGGAATACCTGGGCCGGGGATAACTTCTTTGTCGGCTTCAACATCTGGGTTAATCACTTCAATGTCTGGAATTCCTGGACCGGGGATGACTTCTTTGTCTGCTTCAACATCAGGATTGATTACTTCGATGTCGGGAATACCTGGGCCGGGGATAACTTCTTTGTCGGCTTCAACATCGGGGTTGATTACTTCAATGTCGGGAATACCTGGTCCTGGGATGACTTCTTTATCGGCTTCAACATCTGGGTTAATAACTTCGATGTCTGGAATGCCTGGGCCGGGGATAACTTCTTTGTCGGCTTCAACATCGGGGTTGATTACTTCAATGTCGGGAATACCTGGTCCTGGGATGACTTCTTTATCGGCTTCAACATCTGGGTTAATAACTTCGATGTCTGGAATGCCTGGGCCGGGGATAACTTCTTTGTCGGCTTCAACATCGGGGTTGATTACTTCGATGTCGGGTATACCTGGTCCTGGAATGACTTCTTTATCGGCTTCAACATCTGGATTAATAACTTCGATGTCTGGAATGCCTGGACCGGGGATAACTTCTTTGTCGGCTTCAACATCGGGGTTGATTACTTCGATGTCGGGAATGCCTGGACCTGGGATAACTTCCTTATCGGCTTCAACATCTGGGTTAATAACTTCGATGTCTGGAATTCCTGGACCTGGGATTACTTCTTTGTCGGCTTCAACATCAGGGTTGATTACTTCAATGTCTGGAATTCCTGGGCCTGGAAGTTCTACATCTTCCGCATCAGCACACGCTGAGGGTCTGTCAACTTCTATTGGCAAAGGATTTACTTCTACAGACTGTTGAGGAGGCAATGGTCTAATGAGACTTGCAGCCTGGAGACCTACAAACGTAAGAGTTAGTGTTATCTATTTGGTGTTATAATGATTGTTTAATATTTTACTTACCAGACAAGCAAGCTAGAGTAGCTACCAAAACGATTGCTTGAACCATTTTGATTAATGAAACTAAATTCGGGTGTCCTTTTATATGGTTTATTTATTTTGATTTCTTAAGCGTGTTCTTATAAAGATAATAAATTCTTTGCTTTTTAAGCTGTGATAATGCTGTCTGATTTCCCTGAGAAAACAGGAAAATAGACTTTATCTTGAATGTAGCTGAACGTACGTGCAAGCTTTTGCAAGTCTAGTATTAACCAGAGGATTATTTCAAAAATTAATTCCACATTTTTAGCAACTCGTCAGATAGCGAAAATATTTCAATTAGTCTTTCGGTTAATCTGTTGAAATGATTAGCGAAAGGACGAGAAGTTGTTGCAAACAATAAACGATTTTTGATAATTTGATGCGCTCTAAGCAATATTGTTGGCGATAGAAAGAGAAGGATTGATATTTATTTGTATTTAATTAGGCAGGAAATATGCCATGCAGTTCTGGTAATTGTAATCTCTACTAATTTACTGTTCATAAAAGAAGATAAATTTGAAGATCTCTTAAATCACGAGTAATCAATTAATCCATCTAAAAAATGTTAAAGCCTGCCAAATTCTAGAATAATGCCATTATGTAGATTCCTTACTCATTTCAGATAACAAGCGTTTTATTCGTTTCTTTTCTCCTGTTCGCAATAGCGGATAATGCTCATGAAAGACATTTTGTTTGTGCTGAAGGAAGAGTTTTGGGTCATTTGCAAATGAAAGGATTAATAAGCTCGGTAGTGTCTGGTATCAAGTTGTGGTGGAACACAATCATAGGGTAAGTTTAAATGGTGATTGTGTAAAATACTTGCCATCGCATAATACCGACCTCTGAAGAGTAAACCGTCTTTTTTGTTATCCTATCACCTAAATGAAAAAGAAGATAAATACTGAAGATGAATGATAAACTTAACCCCGAATCTTCGATTGAATTTAGGTGAAAATACAAAATTCATAGGTAAAAGGTACCGGAGAGTTTGTGAGATATTTTTCTTGATTTTGTTTGCCACCACATTACATGGTTTCATTCAGAACTTTTGCAAAAATCAAGGTTTTAGAAAGTCATTTACACAGATTCTTCGATCAATTATGAAATTTTCTTCTCTCGTGTGCGTTTTCCAAAAAAATGCAAAGTTTATGATATGTTTGGAAATATGGAAATCCTTTCTGATAGTGACTTCTTCCAGTTTTAAGTGAAAATAATCAGAAGTGAATAAACACAAACATTTCATCTTAAAAAAATTCTGATAAACCAAAAAATACTTAATTTAAACGAAAATCTAAGTAAACAATCTTATAGAATCCACTACAGAATATGAAAATGCAATAATATACAGGACATTCCAATTAAAAAATCAAATATTTCATTAAAAATAGCAATTATAATACCAAGAATGTTAATATAATCGACAACTTTTAATGAAGAGAAAAAACAAATATTTCCTGAACCTCTTTAGTGTTTTAGTATCATCATGAATTGGTTCTATGTGACCATCTGTCTATTGGACTAACATGAAACTGAGTTCTGAATTTCATTCAAAAATCTATCATCATAGAATTCTCAGCCCGAAAACTGGTTGGACGCGTACCTCCATTCTTTCCTATCCTGAACCAACCTACGCATTTCCCTAAAAGTAGAACATCCTACCTACATCCCTTACTGTCTGAGAACAATAGTCTGATCTGGGCCTACTCCAACTTCTTTTTATTCCTATCTCCGACTCCAGTATGACGCGAATTGTTCCTTCGTGTCCCAGAAGGTCCTACCATCCTATCTCTCCTATTCTTTGTCTTCCATACCTTTTGTGTTTCCCATTAACCGTTCCTGAGCATAACAGTTGTTTCCTTTTGTTAAACGCAATTGCTACTACCACCGCGAGTTATTTGACTTCCTAAATAGCAGAAATCTGCGACTTCCTCTATCTTCTTATTCCCTTTTTGTATTTTAGTCTTAGTGCTATTCTCACGCTTCCTGCATACTAAAATTTTGATTTTCTTTTTATTGGCCTTTATGCCGTCGCCCTTCGTCAAGAATGCTTCAATTCCTAATTCTTCTTTGCTGGATGCTGCTATATCATCCGCGAATCTGAGCATGTTAACAGTTTGGCCCTGTATATTAGTCCCTGAAGCAGTTCTGTCCTTAGGAATATTAAGCACCATCATCATAAGGTTCTCAGTCCGAAGACTGGTTGGACGCGTACCTCCATTCTTTTCTATCCTGAGCTAACCTACGCATTTCCCTAAAAGTAGAACATCCTACATCCCTAACTATTTGAGAGCAGTAGTCTAATCTAGGCCTACCCCTACCTCTTTTTATTCCTATCTCTGACTCCAGTATGTCGCGAACTATTCCTTCGTGTCTTAGAAGGTGTCCTACCATCCTATCTCTCCTACTCTTTATTGTTTTCCATACCTTTCGCCTTTCCCCAACTCTTTCTAATACTTCCCTATTGCTAACCTTATCAATATTAAGCACACCTTCGATATATACGTTGAAAACTAGAGCTGACAACGAACATCCCTGTCTCACTCACTTCCGGATATCTACTTCTCTTCATTCCTGCTCAAATTCTATAGTTGTCGTTTGCTCTTTGTTAAAATGTTAAATGTAATTGGAGGCATATTTCTTTATTAGCTTTAGAAATAATCTGGAAACAACTTCCACCCAAAATAATGCGGGCAGCAAAATGTACTTAGAGGAAGGGGCAGAAAAATCTGGACTCCAACCCAAATAGATTTAACTAAGGGTAGAGAAGGCTGCAACTTTGTTTTTGGGAATACTTGCAATCAGTAATGAATGAACATTATTATGAGATTGGCGGACACAATGAATCACGAAAAGTTGCATTATATATTATCAATCAGGGAATTGTTTCATCTACTAAAATCGGGCCGATTCTTTCAGCTTTCTAAGCTTTACATTTGGTGATTGATAGCGTTGTTTTTGATGTTCTATTTTTTGTTTCATGTTATCCGCGGTTTTGGAATTACTGAAGGTCAGACGTTTCCGAATGCATGTCGGTAAAGAGTTATATAAGGATGACTTAAAAAGAACAATTACTTTCGATTTAAAAGGATTTTCGGTGAGTATTACCAAAAAGTAATCCAATGAGATTGTTGTCTGTTTACAAAACAATGGTTTTTTGTACATTGTAGTGTGAAACAATGCAAATGTGCTCTGTAGTTCAATAGTTCTTTGCCTGTACTCAAGCAGAATACACTATATTATGTACCTGCTATACAATTTTTACTAGGTGATTTACCACAACTCTGAATAACGTAAACTTCAATCAAAAGTAGCGTGAATGAAATGTGGATAAGATCAGAATGTAAATATTTTAAATTTTTGTTATACCTTAAGTAAGCTCATCTCCAATAATGCTCTGACAGACTTACAACAAGGATTAGGCAAAAATTCGGAATTTTTGAAAAATAGATAATTATTGAAATAAAACGAACTGCTACCAGTAATAATTCTGAGGATTTAGCAGGATTAAATTTGCGTTCGTCGCTGAATAGCAGTTTACTCCAATCAGCAATGGACCCTGTTATACGGAAAGTTATTGAAATTTTAGCAGCAGATCTTGCAATAATCCTCAATCAATGCCGATGGAATAAATTTCAATCCGATATCCGGATGCGACTGAAAAATGGTCACCGATTTGTCAAGCCCTGAACTTCTGAAAATCTGACTGTAAATCCCGCTTATCCACATTTAACATGCGACATCCTTGATGGACGTGACTTTCACACTGGCAAAAACCTTGTTCTAGATAGCGTTTCTGATTTCACCCTGCCTCATTTTACAAGTCGATCTTTGAAAGCTCCATTCAAGGTTTCTGTACGCCACTTCAAATGTTCACCTGTTTCAAAGCTCACTAGGACAATTTAAGGGTCGCAAGGTAACTTTAGCGTTACGGTCCCTCTAACCAAAGTTTATTTGCAAGAGCTCTTAGATCTTTGATGAGAATTCTTGATGCGTAATGCTTAACACTGAGTGAATAAATGTAATACAGTCCACTGAAATATTCATCATTTATCTATACATGTTGGTTCGCTTACAAACTGAAGGACACGTCTACTATCACAACTTTTTTTAGTTGTTCAATTTAAAGTTCTCTTTTTACGTAGCTATACCAATAAATACTGAATCAAGTTTCAGTTATTAAAGAATGAACAATTTGGTTTGGTACTAACGGTTTATTTATGAAATTAACTTGGGTCAATCATTTATAACAAGACTACAAGATATGCTCAATGTGTAGACCATTTTGGTTCAAACATTCAATAATACGTTTTTGAACGGCTTCGTTTGTGGCCCTTCTTATTTCATGTCGATCCAGGGAGTTCATAGCTTGCGTAATTCTGTCAATCAAGTCTTCCAGAGTTCTGGGTTCTGTTTGGTACACTTCCTCTTTGATTCGTCCCCATCACAAGTAAAAGTCAAGTGGTGTTAAGTCCGGCGAACGGGGCGGCCAAAGCCACGGACCTTTATTTCCCCACCTATCTTCAAACAAATCTCTGAATTTCCGATCTACGGCTGGATTTGATTTTCCACTTCTATGACCAAATGAGGATTTTCGGTGGCCCAAAAATGACGAACTTCTGGCGAGGACATGAAAATTTCTTAACTCATATGCAATAAAGTGAGCGAAATTCAAAAATCAAAGTTTCCATTTGAAAAAACAATGCTAGTATCGATTTCCGGTATAACCGGCAACGTTGATTACAAATTGAGAATCTTCTAATAGCATATTAAAAAAATCACGCTGTATAGTGCCTTCCATTTAAAAGAATCCCTCCAGGTTTAGCTTGTAATCTCTTTCCAGATCGCCCTGTATACTATCAAAGTATACATTGTTATTCCATTTTTGTCGATGATATCTTAAAACAGTAAGAAAATCTGCGACTTCTTCTAATCAGATACATCATATTTTTCAGTTGCATTAAAGTCATAAAATTCTTTATCATAATGCATTATAACGCATCTTGAATTATAGATTTGATTATTGACACTTTGATTATTGTTGAATAAGTGGTGATTTAATTTGTGTGGAGGACTTTCGGACGAAAGCAAGGCTTTGAAAATTAATTCCATTGCTTCCAAGAGGTGAGATAATTTACGCTGCCATTGTCAAGGAGTCGATAACTAAATCTTGTTAATTTATTGCACATTTTTTGTCTGAGACCATCGACTCCTCAGCTCATTTACTTATCAAAATCTTTGATGACATAAAAGCAATAAACCGAACAATCAAACAGATAAGAATTCCCCTATTTTACAAGATTCACCTCTTAAATCATATTTACAGGGAGAAATTAAAATTTATTCAATGTCCCAGTGGCGGCTCGTGAGTTGTTCGTGAGGGGTACTACGGAAGAAAAACTCAAGAACATAAACGTATTGTAACTCATTCCATACTGTAGAAATAAGTTGGTCTCTTTAATTTTCGTTTAGAAATTCTTTGACCCGCCACTGAATGTTCCACTGCATGTTGGAACTTCGTATTGTATCCTGAGTAGCGGGATTAAATTTATTTTGCTAGGTAATCCCTCACCAGATAACGTAATTATTGTTCTTGCTGGTTTCTATGAAAGCATTATCGGCCCACTTTATCACAACACGGCCAATGTTAATAAATCATTTTCGACAATTATATTGAAAATATACTAAGGCGATCATTCATATTGTTTACCACAATTTCACCCTAAAGTGGCAATGTACATTCATCTAGGTTAGAAATAAATAGTGTGCTTATTTCAACAACAAACTGCCACGTAACAATTTTGCTGAGAACGGACAGCTGTATAATTACACATTTTACAAAATCACAAGTTTTAATAAGTAATGCTAACATAATGGTCTAGAGTTACGCCTGTTATAATTTTTAAAAAGGCGTCAGATTACTTCTACTCTCAGAAAGAAATTGGCTTGTTTTCCTAGCCCTCATTCTCGGTAATGATTTTACGTGATACGCGGTGTAGTCTTTCAAAATTAAATGAGAAAAATATTTGTTTTCGTTGGTGTGGATGTGATACGACATACTTCGTCCAACCTATTTTTGTATTTTCGCCTCTCCTCTATTAGACTCACGATATGTTTTGTTATCCAGGGTTTTCTAGGTACTTTCAGTAAGGATAATTCTTAACTCTTATCTAGCATCATGAGCTTTCTGTGGATATCGATTACCTACGTATTCCTTAAGTTAATATATTAAGTCCGTGTAAAAAGACATTGGATAGAATGCAACTTTTTATCTTAAGTTCACGTGTACACAGGTAAGATTACCTGCATTACTGTATTACTTTAAAGCTTAAAAATCACATTTTAATGTTAATTGAAATGGTGATTCTTTGAGAAGACTAATCCTGTGCTTTTCAAATCATCTCTTTGATGGTTTCATCAAGCCGGCAGAAATTAACACGTTTCATTTTTAGGATTCCCTCTTTCATCTAACCTATTTTTATATTTTCGCCTTTCCTCTATTAGACTCACAATATGTTTTGTTGGGATAGTCCTGAACTCTTAAATGCATCCGGGAAACAAACTAAATTAGAGTCTTATTCGTTTGTCTTAGTTACGAAAAACTCTTAATAATTCAATGAAGAAGTAAGAAAAACAGAGGAAAACGATTTGTTGTAATAATGTTTCGAATAACGTACTATCCATCTCAATCTTGAATTCTACTTCTACTTCTACTGAATTCAGCTAGGATGAAACTTTCTTGGTGGGTTACGTAAGTTGATTTTAGTTTCCTGAGCTACACTCACCAAATTATGGTGATGGGCATGGTGTAACCTCGAGATCGTGGTCGTTACAATAACAATACACCCTCGTACCTGCACCCCTACATATTTTTAGGCAGTGCTCGTTGTCTAACACGAAATTTACACAAACATATCGCTCTACCGAATTATTTACCCAACGTACACAAATACAACTTCGTAATTGAAAACTGAAACTGTCACTAAAGTACCTGTATTTACTCGAAATCAATAAATTAGCAACAAATGAATATTTAAATTGTTTTCGTGGAGGTCTTTTCATTTATGCAAATGGAATTGATTATTAGTTAGGTGTTTGATTGCCCTATTTTGCATTTCTGAAATTATCAAATGTACAGCTACATGTAGTCATGTAGGTTGGTGGTTGGTGGCTTATATTGTTAGTAATTAGGACACTTAATTGAAGGGTCATTCTCCTACACAATGTAAAGCAGTAAACTAGTTGAATAAGCTAAATAGGCGGAAAAAATCTTCTGCTAAACATTTTGCCATTAAAATAAAGAAAAAATACGAATGCGTAAGGTCTAGAGATGAAAGTTTGGCGGGGACAAAGAAATTGTTAACTGATTGACTGAAATTCAAAGTTAATCCGAGATTGCAATCAAATTGAAACAAAAAATTCACAGACCTCGCATCTTACGCAAGTATCATAGGCGTATTGAAAATACCGACACAACTGCTCGGTTTCTAAGATGTCCAACAAAAGTGATCTGTGCCGTTTCAAGTTGGTATATTATTGATACAATAAAATAAATGATTTGTGACAAGCACAAGGCACATAGTCAAACTGACGCAATACGTAACAAAATATTAACGCATCCGTTTCGTACAGTTTGGACTTTTATTGCAACGCGATATCCCTCTTAAACGGTACTCGCCCTTGCCGTACCTTAGTTTACATCTGGCGATCTGGCTAGCCGGTAGCCGCCTCCATCCAATTTATTAGCGGCCTCGACTGCGCGCGCCGCCAACAGAATCTGTCGCGTGTCGATACATTTTTCGTAAGATGAGTCCCATATACACGAGCCCAGAAGTATTTTCAATACTAAAAATCGTGAACCCTCACACAACAATGGTTCTGCGGCCTCTAATAGCAATACGCTTTTAAATACCTAGAAGACAGGATCAATTTAATGTTAGAACCATGTGTTTAATTTGTGGCCGTGGATAGTAGTCCGCAAGTTACGGATCACTATCATTTGTCATTACGGTTCCGCAAGTTGTGGGCATGCGAACAGGTGTTAAATATTGTGTATCAACGCATTTTAGACAGACCCTTTACTTGTCCTCGCACCAGATACACGCATTTTATGCGAAAAAGATAATGTGGAAACGTGAGAAAAAAATTACGTTTACGGGAGCCGATCCTACCCGGCCCGAGAGTAACAAACCACTAGCTCTCTACGATAACCTACCTACCCACAAACCCTGCTGGGTGGGGATTGAACTAACGAAGTACTTGTACGAAAGTATAACGCATAACTTGCGGAACTGTAGTACACTTGATGGGATTCCGTAACTTGCGGACTACTATCCACTGCCTTAATTTGTGGGGGATCTGGCAAAAGAAAAAGGAAATCACTTACTTCAATTCAAACTGATATCGTAGAACTAAATGTTTTATTTGGTTAATTATGTATTGTTTGTCCTTGTTACTATAGGCACGGGTGATTCCACTCGCATAAAAATGCTGCAAGATAGAGAAATGACAATCGTATTATCTCTAGACTGATTTTGTATGAAGACTTATTTGCATACGATGCAAAATACCACAAATTGTGCTACGCAGAGTACATATCAACCAGAAATATAAATTCCCACAAAAATAAAACTGACAGAAATACTAAAAGTTCCGATCGCTTGTTTTCAACATTTTCTTCTTGGATTCAAGAACACATCTTAGATAATAAAGAAAAGCTGCCATTACGTACCTGCAGTAACACAAAAATATAATTCTATGTTACGTAGGTAATGCAGAAAGATCCCCAATACAATCCGCGAAACTGAAAATGAAATTGTCGAAAAGATTTAAAGGATCTATTCAATTTATTCGTAGACCAGGTCAGGTCAGGTGATTTGTTGTGTTCTGGCAAAGAACTTTTGACAAAAAAATCAAGCATGTAAATGAGGACGCAAGCTCAACAGACGAATCGTCTGATTTTAATCTGGAAACAACGGGTGATACATTATCAGATTTGCAAATTCTTCACAGAGCTGCTGCAATTTTAAGAAAATGTATGGAAAATTTTGCAATACCCAATAAAATTATCCTTCCCCAGATGATATAAACAGTAAAAGTTTCGCCAAACAAGTACCTACCTCATTTACTAGCATTTATTTCGTGGCTATTACAGAAAGAGAGTTTTGAAAATGCATTGAAAGAAGATTTTAAAGGTGGCATTACAACGCTGTTCTTTTGCAGAGTAACTTGGCCGCGTTCTGTCTCCTTCTGGTGCTCGGCTATTCCCCATAGTCTATCCTTTTCACTCGCACCGAAAGTGAATTTTTGACATCGGCGCATTGAAAGTGTTATAGCGGACTTATTTTTGAAACGCGACCATACATTATTCGAAATCATAACTTCGTTATACCATAAGGAAGTTTTCTATGTAAGAAAAAACAAAATCTATATCGTGAAAAAAAAGTTATCCAGGTTCAAAGTGGAACGTATTGTTACCGATGTGGCGACATATTTTAGATACGGTGCAGTAAAATTAGTTTGGTTTCTTGTATTTACACAAAATTTACACCATTAAAAACGTCAATATTTCTTCAACAATTAAAAAAAAAAACGCAAAGTTCTACGACTTGTAATTTTCGCGTAAGATGCCCGAGAGTCTCCCGGCGCACGGTGGGATAGATTTACTGCTTTTTCACCCCTAATTTTTTTCGCTACCACCCAAAAAAGTCGTAATTGCCATTTTTAGGTGCCAAAAGACTTGTAGAATCATCTGTGAGAGTTTCAGGTTATACTTTGGGATCACTCAAAGTTAAAATTTTAGTATTTGCTGAATATCGCTGCACTACGACAGAATCTGTCGCCTGTCGATACATTTTTCTTAAGATGAGTCCAGTATACACACGCCCAGAAGTATTTTCAATACTAAAAACAATTTATCCTTGTTGGATTCATCAGTGATGAAAATGAATGTCATTTTTCAGTTGTCTTGTTATTTACAATTGCTGAACGTCATACGCCATCTCGTGTAGATTAGACGAAGCAATAAAATGGATATATAAAAGCGATAACTTTGATGGATCTTGTTTTAAACTGTCAGATTACTTTACAATACAAAAGCTCTGCTACTGCGCAAAGTTGATAAGAAACTTTGAAACCGTAAATATTCATACAAGCAAATAAATAGTATTCTGTTATGTTTGCTTTATTTTATGAGCACATTGACTACAGTTGTTATAGATTATTTTATTATTACAACCAATTGTTGTTTTATTGACATATAAATCACATTTAATGAACTTATATGGAATTCAGTAGAAACTGCAGGTGGAGAAATGAAACTCTATAACTTGGTATATGTATTTCAAAAATTAATTTTCTCAATTACAAAAGAAAACACATATGACAAAGTAATCATTTAAATAATAACTACACTAACAATTTATCATTTATAAGTAAGTACACAAATAACGTTAATAGTATTTATGGTATTGACAAAAACAATTTATTAAATTTCACATAATTTTTAATTAAAAGCAGGTGACTGCATTGAAATAGCAACGCCAGTAGACCCGTCCTTTTTGCTGACCCCTCCTTTGTAGGTCCATCTGAAAAAAAAATGCAAAACCGTTAATATTTAGACAAGCATTTTTTAATAATCATGTCTGACAGTTCTTTTTTTTACTATAGGAAGTAAGCAAAATATACTTTGTCCACGACTATCTTATAATATACTCTTTATACTTGTGTTTCTTCAATCATAAATAGATACATTAATCACTGCAGTGATTAATGAATATTATTCACTACACCAATAGGAACATCGCTTTGACCCTTTTTTACATTTATTTAGTAGGCCGCGATCGCGATGTGTCAGTTCAAATTGAAACGTCAAATCAGCATGGTTTGCTTTTAATTTGAAATGCATATTCTTAAAAAAGAAGATATAATGAGTAGTGAGAGTGAAAACGAGATTTCTTTAACAGCACCAGCAATAAAAGAAGCTGCAGAACTTGCCTCATTAGATTCATTGCCCAAAAAACCAAGAAAATTATACCTGAGAGCGTATGAATGAATCTTCTTACACTGGAGAAGGGAAATGAAGGTAAATTCTTTCTGGGAATCTGTTTTGATAGTCGTGGATCATTACAAAACTCGCTCGTTTCACTCGCTCGTGTTGTAAACTTCATCCTCGGTAATAATAGCATTCATTATAAACTCGTGTATAATATACTATTGCACATCATAAACTGACTGCAACAGGAGTAAATTTCAACAAGAGCTAAAGCAAATTTATAATGAAAATGTCAAAGAGTTGACAGGCGATTTCAAATGTATCAGAGAAAATAAACAATACAAGTAGGTGTAAGCGGCCCAGGGAAATATCTCGAATCAAACGCTTTGTTGCAGTCATTCGAAGAAATATTTCCCAAAGGTAAGGATTTTTATTACCTGGTATTGTAAACTTTAATCTTGACATCGTGGGCGGGTTGTAATCAAGTAAATATTGTCCAGCAATCGCTATATTTTATATGTTTTACCACCACCGCAAAATGGTACAAAATAAATTGAATTTCTGACAAATACACAAACTTTGCTATAACTGAGCCAGGGTTAAAAGTCTTTTATGACTTGAAAGTGAATAATGAAATGCAAATCGGTGATTTAAGTGTCAACATATCACTGACGTAAATTCTCTGAAAAATTTACGTTCACCCCTGCCCACAACTGTGAGCACGTGGCGCTTTACGAACTTATTTGTCGCAATATTGTGTGGGGTGGTCTAAATTCGTTAGGGCCATTGTACCCTTCAATTCAGCGGCAGATTCCGTCGAATTTTCTTTATCCAGCTTAGGCCAGAATATATTTGTGAATGCGTTGAAAAATATATAACATACATTTTCGAATTTGGGCCAAGTTAAGGCTTGTACGTCAGTAATCATATTCAAACAGAATACTTAACTACTTAGGACCATGTTAGAGCTTAATAATTTGGAGTAAAATTCAATTAACCCTGAGGATAATGAATTTGACGTTTTCAACTAAATCTTGTTTAGGATCGCAGCTCTATATCATATGTCGTGTTACTATAATATTGATAAGCTGTATATCAATACGCTATTTCAGAACCGTACAAAATCTGCCAGCAAATTCCTGTCTACCCATATAGGTATGGCAAAACTGCAAGAAGGAACACCAACCGCAATCTCAGAGTGAAGCCGCTAAAAGCTATTACACTTGCAGCAAAATAGGTCAGGGATAAGCCATTAGTAGATTGTCAACAGGAACATTCACACTGCTGAACAGGGTCGTAATTAAGAACATCGAGGAATTTTATTTGAGATCTTCAGTGTTTATTACGTGTAATTTTGCATCTTTAATTGGACAATCTCGGCGCTTTTACATGTATAACTTAATACATTATTCTTTAATTTCTTATGTACAGGTTGTACTATTTTCATTGTCATTTGCTAGCTCGGCTTGATTGTTGTATCTTCGTATGTATATTTTTTCTTTTAAAAATGTCCAAACAAAAAAGTCTAATATACTCAGATCCGGTGATCTTGCAGGCCATAATATAGGTCCATTTGTACCCAACCATATACCCGGAAAATGATTTTCTAAATAATTTCTAACTATTGCAGAATTGTGTGCAGGGGCACCATCTTGTTGGAAATATACCCTGCTTATGTTTATTAACGGAAAATTTTCCATTATCGCCTCTGCGTTAATATTCGATAAATTAATGAATCTCAATTTCCATCAAAAATTTGGTATGGTATGCTAGTTGAACGTTGAACGCTAAATCCAAAACGTCCTTGCCTCTGACGTTCAAAAGTTTGGTGCTGATTTGTATCATGGCGTAAATACAGGGTGTATCCAAATAAGTGCGAAAAAATTTAAGAGGCGATTCCTTGTTAAAATGCTTAGTCCCTTTCAACAATAACCGATTTTAGCTCTTGCTTGGTGATTTTGTTTTACAAAATACTTAATGCATGCGTTAAAAAATACGGCGCGAATCACAATCACAATAAAGTTAATTTTAGTTTGCTATTTTTCGCACTTTCTTCACAATTTTACCCTTATCAGTTTCTGATAAACCCTGAAATCGTAAACTTAATTGTTTGATTCTCAAATTACGTGTGCGTCCGAACCAGACACCGCAGTACTTTGTCTGCACGTTTACATAGTTGGGCTAGCTAGTTGCTAGTGAAGAATTCTGCGGAAATCTAAAAAAGTTAACGTCATTTGTATTTCAGTTATTGTTATAACAACCCACGACAGCACAATTAGGCATTATAAACTTGTCAAAGATACTGGCAAGTTAGTAAAGTCTGTAAAGTCTTCGGGCGATAACGCCACTGCCGATGCCGTAAAGATAAATGCCCGGCTCCCAGTTTCGCGCTCCCAATTGACGTCACGTTCCCCCACTTACGTGCGCACTAGATTCTAATAATAAATATAAATAATCCTACCCTCCTTATGTGAGTTTCATCTGTTCAAATGACAGACCGGTCAAATTCTGTATTTTCTTGAATTTTATTGAAGTACCACCTACAAAAATTAAGCCTTCTTTCTTGATCTCCCGGGAAGAGATGGTGAATAATTTGAATTTTATATGGCCTATATTTGCCTTTTTTAATATTTTTTTAACTTTTGTTTTGGAAACACCAACGTGTGATTCGATTTCGAGACACGAAGTTTTTGGTGTCGCCTCAACCAACGATAAAACATTTATTTCTTCCTCTTCCCTATTCTCTTTAGTATAAATTTTGTTTGTAGGTTTATTGAAAGACCCATAGTGAATTAAATTTGATTTTAATCTCGAAAACATAATTTTGCTCGGTTGTCTTCTTTCTCAAACACTCTAAAACCTGTTGCATAAAGCCATACAACTCTGTTAAGTAAGTATTAAAAAAATTCGGCAGGAACTAGTTCATTTAATTCAACCATATACTTTGTTTATAATATTTAAACCATCCGTGAAGTAATAGCAAAGGTCACATTCTGTTGCATACGAATAGAAATTGTATGGTACTTTATAACCAAAAGAAGATTATATTATAATTATGTGAACGATTAAATTAATGTGATGCGTATACGCACGCTTAAAAACCATTATAGATACACAGGGTGGGTACGAGGTATGACGTTCTACCTTGTTTGTGTATAAAGTAAATGTATAAAACCTTTTTTAGCTGCCCCGTATGTATAATCAACAACTTGAACTAACATAGATAACTAAATCACAAAGCATGTCCTTCCTATCCTACAATTTAATTTCATAATTTAGAATAATTACAATTATTTCTGTTAGAACTGTATGTATGCACCTACATTTATATAAAGCCACATTGCATAGTTACCTACAACAGTAGTAATAAAGCAAAATCGACATGAACATGAAATTAATTTTGTTAACTATGACTGTCTTCCTTTGCTTTGAAGCATTAGAAGCAGCTGCACCACAGAACATGGTAAGTGCACCATTATTAATCTCTATAAAAATAATTTAAAATTCTATTTATTCGTGCACCTTAAACTTTAAATATTTAAATAAATTCAGAAGCAATAACCATAAAACTTGAAGAAATCCTCCAGGGGTAGATTAAATTTTTACTGCTCGAATAAAATATTTCCAAGTTCCGTTGATAACACGGAATTTCTCTTCATAGTATAGTTGTAAATTTGGATGCATCTAAATTTTTTTTTAATTAATTTTATAATTCTACCAGTGGGTGTTTTGTATTCGGTATTCTGTATGTATCATTGATATCTTGTAGGGACAACCACCTGTGCCGCCAGGTATGGACCAAGTCATATCGATGGGGAAAGATATGATCAATATGGGCAAAGATGCTGCCAAGACAATGAAAGATCAAGCACCAAAATCACCAGGAAAATAGCAATATGTACTTTTCTTAATTTTTGCTGCAACCACATTCATAATACTATAAATCACTGTACAAATAAAACTTAATAAACTAACCGTTTATCAACTCATTTCGCCTTGGACACCCTGTATTCTAAATTCACTGTAATTTAACTTGTTCACCGTACGTTTACATAAATCCGTGTTCAATTACTTCAATAAATCTTAAACCGTAGTGACCTACTATGGCAATTTCATATAGGATTACATGTGCAACGCATCTCGTAAGATTACTAATTTAAGAGGTGCCAGCTAACATAATACAGAATGACAAGACCCTAGGATTCCATCGCCTGTACTCCGTTTAACAAATCACAATACTAACAGGCAGACAAGAGCAGCACTGCAAAATCTAAAACATCTCATGCTCATCTAAGGACACCAAGAAAATATATTTTATTGATTGTTATACCGTTCGTACCGCGTCCTCAGGATTCAAATTGTAATTCTTCGTCCTTGCTGATCCTTCTGTTCCTTTTCTGCCAGCCACTGTTGTTGCTGCCGCCGCCGCCGCTTCTGCCGCTGCTGCTTCTTCCTCTTCTTCAATCGCCTTCTTGAGTGCCACCATTAAGCGATCTATTAATATCGCCGCCCTTTTAGATGGCACGATTATCTGAAATTGTACGCAAAATTAATATGAACTATTTCGTGAATAAAATGTTTTCCATTCAGTTTTGTCAAGTTTTATACAAAAATACCTACGCGAATTGCATTTAGTTTTTATAAGTCCTACCAACTGAATAAAAATTACAATTCTCGTAAAAGTACATCCCTCGACAGTTTCAACAGTTTCCTTCCACACTTTTATAGTGAGTTAGACTTTGAAATAAAATGTTAATGACTTCAATTCAGATTGAGTTGTTGTTTAGATCGTTTAGAAATCAAGTCATGAAGAGGGGGATTTGCATATTAGATTTCAATTTTACGTTTTCGTTTTGTGCCTGTTTATTTCAGTTACACTTTGAAAGGTAAGCGTATTTTTATATGCGTGAAAAAAATATGTCGTTAATTGTATTTCTTGTTCAGTCTGCAAAATCGATGGATATATTTAGGAGATGATTAATATAAGATTTCGAGTTTCATATTACTGTTTACACACATCCTACATCCTGGAGAATATGAGACTTTCTGTATCCGATTCCGAGATACAAGTAACCATAAAAAGTTAATTTACATACTCGTAGGTAGGTACTGAACGTCATTATTTACCTAAATTAAAAATTAACGATACAACCGACGAAGAACGTATACACACATGTTTGCCTGATTGATTTCACCTGTTTCTGAAATAGTCCCATTAAATCACAAAAGTAATATTTCTGATTTCCTTCCTCCCCCCGCGCCTCTGCAGCCCCATAGAGTGTTACAAGAGCTTTAAGTGTGAATCTGTACCGCTAATACGGACCCATTAGAGAGTTAAAAGCTGATTCGACGATCGAGTCTACGGCCTCCTGCAGGACTCTAAACGGCAATCGCATTAACCACCCAGAGTGCAATTTTATACTCGTATTGACGGCTTATTTTACTTTTAATAAAATTGTCGAGACGATTTCATAAAGCGGTCGCCGCTAAAGCTCGGAAACGATACAAATAAGAAGGCCTGAGAATTGAGATTTGATTTTACATACTTTGATATTATCGCAGCTTTAGCTATACGCCAGGGATATTACGCGACTAGGAGATAACTCAAACTTGCATAACTTATGTATTGACATTTTGTTGGATTTACTTGTATATGGTGAGATTTAGTTTAATTAATGTTTTAACAGACAGAGAAGGTTTAAGTTTGCGATGTTCAGATAAGTTCGTTTACAGACTAACTTGAATGTAACAGACATTGACAGCACAATTTACAATACCTGCACATGCCCTTTCCAAAATCTCTTGCAGGTAAATTTAAGGAATTTAAGAATTAGACGAAAATCCTCAGTTATAAATACTACCTGTACGTTAATGTTTAGAACTATGTATAGATAGGGTGTACTGACCTCACTGGATAAAATACTCTAGAGACTTGACCATCAGATTTCTCTCACTTCCGGATGGGGTCAAGGAAGGTTGATTAAAGTAGTAGGTGTACACACAAATTTAGGAGCGAAAGTAAAATAGAATACTATTGGTTACGTCAGAATATAAGAATGTCGTGCATGAAACGTCTGTATCAAATAGACTACGATTTATTGACGTGGGCGGAAGCGTAGGTGCCAGATGTTTTGTCATTTGTCAACATGGAATACTTTCTGCATTTACCCAAAGCCTAAAATCCTTTTTAGGCCAGGCGGCATGGCGAAAAAAGCCTCAATAAAGAAATAATTAATGAAAAGCTAGACATGGCTAAATCTCTTTATTTGGACCCACTTAATAATGTCCCAAGTTTTCCCCCTCGAGAGAAGTCGGCGTTGGCCCTTATGGCACTAAGAAAATAACGATTTTCAGTTTTTTTCAAGGACTTTTTTATTGGAAATTTAGTCTAAATTATTTTTGATAATAGGTATTCTGTTGATAAAGTTGATGGTTTAAGATGTATTTGAAAAAAACTGAAAATCGGTACCTTCTTTGGGTCGAAGGGGACAGTAATAAGTGGGTCCAAATTCCAGCTTTCCACTAATTATTTCCTTATTAAACGACCTGCCGCCTGGCCTATTTTTCAAAAGATAGAAATAATTTTGTGCGTTATACTAATATACAAATCTAAAAATATTTGCCGACCCAATTTTTATAAAAACATTGAAATTGTATTGAAAGCCAATAAAGTTTCAATTTCATTCATATGTTATGAAATACGAGAAAACGCCACAGGTTGTTTTCCGTAGAAATTTGTATCAATAAATCACTGTTTGTACAAGAGCCCAGAGAAAATGCTTCGTCGGCGTCTTGTCTTCGGTACGTGTGCTCTGTTCCCCCGCGAATAGTAATCTTTTGGACTTACGGAATTTTCTTGTTGATCATCAATTATACAGCACGTTTACTTACGTAATTAAAAAAACAATTGATAAGAAAATAATAGAAAAATTTCAGTTAGAGTTAATCGTTATTAGTAGCAGCAAACTCTGTATTTCATAAAAATAAATCCGACACAGTTAAACGTTTTTTAAATCGTCCTCGAAAAGTCTATCCAATAACTCTTATTAAATTGAATCGTGCTTTTTAATTCGAAACTTAAATTGAGTTGTAGATAGTTATAAGTTGTTTGGACTCTTATATACCAATTTCCAGTTACCTGCGGTTTGTATATATATTTTTAACTGTTTCTAAAAGCAGCGCGAACTTGTTAATAGTCGAGTAAAATCAACCTTCAATTGTGACGAAATTTTTTTTTGACGTAGAACCAAGTAAAATCTATATGGTTGTGTTCCTTGTATTATTTTCCATATGAATCTTTGGTTTACGACATTTCTGGTCTGTGCAGAACTTTTTTATTTTCGAAAAATGTAAAATTTTGCATATGTATGAAACAGTTGGTTTTTAAAACACAACACGCCATATCTCAGTAAATATTTGAGATATCGACGTGAATTTTTTTTTTAATTGAAGTAGAAACATGAACGCCTCAAACAGTACTAAAATATTTTGAAATATCACAATATTTTTTGCGGAAAATAATTAGAAACTTCATTTTACTTCGCTTGTGCATTATAAATTTCGACATGCGACAAACTTTTTTATTTTTGAAAATTTGTCTGTATATGCTGCGAATGAAATGAAGAGAAAGGTTGTAGAAAGTTTTTGGAGAAAGAATTATTGACCTGTGAGTCATAGTTTTGAAGTTATGATTTTTTTGTCAGACGCGGCCTAATGAGCGGACGGGTCGTGGCAATGCAACTATCAGGGTAACGCGTAGCGGACCCATAGTCGGCTACGGATAACGACGCATAAATGAGTTAAAACATGAAAGGAACTTAGTTTATTTTTATTCCTATTTTATACAATTAATATTGAGCGTCAGATTCAGCATCTGATTGTTCCTCTTCTAATTTTACTGCAGTATTAACAGAATTCTTGCACTTCCAGTCTATAGAATATTTTAAACCTTCTTTTGCACAGTTACATCTATTACTATTACAGTTTTTATTTGAACACAAAAGTGATAAAGGTTGTCTCACAGATGGAGGTATGAGGTCCTGGTTACTAAATAAGGGTTTCCAGTGGTCTTTCTGAAATGTCCAGCCGTATTCTTCTAGGCTTACGAAGTTAATGTTGTTAATGTGACTAGAATACCATGTTTTTAATTGGTACATACATCTAAACTGGGAAAAAATCAAATGCGATTAAATGTATAACAAGATATGAATTCGAATACAAACCTTTGCAAATGCAATTTAAAATCATCGTTTGTAGTCGGGATTTCAGACGCAGGCCGATTCGTGTTTTAGCCAAAAAAAGTCGTAATTCATTTAATGTTCTCACGTCTTTTTGTTTATTTTTGTGTAAATATAAAACATATGCAACTGCAATCTCATATGCGCGTTCAAATGGCAGATTTGGCAAGTCCATCATATTCTTCAGGTTGTCGGCGTTTTTAAATAATACATCAAGAGCGGTTTTCTTCCCAATTTTGTAAACGCACTGGCAGTATCACACCCAGTGAGACAGTGTATTACCAAATAAACATTGCGATACAGTTTTGCCAATTTTTTTATAACATATTTTACCATTATAATACGTGTGTTTTTGGTATGGCCTAACTGCATAAAGAGATTACAATTATATAATTCAGGTACCTTACTACAGTAGTGTATGAACAAAATAAGCACGTTCGTATCCACAGATTTGATCAAAATATTTTTAATGTAGGTACATTCGTACAATTCATGTAAAATTATGCGCCTGTCTGCCTCGTCCTGATTGCTAAAAAGGGAATGTAATGGTATGTATAATTTTATATGCATTGTAAGAATGCACCTACAGTAAAAATATTTTGTTGAAATCTGTAGATATGGACGTGCTTATTTTGCTTATTATGCAGTTAGGCAATACCAAAAACACACGTATTACCTATAATGGTACAAGATTATAAACAAAATTGACAAAACTGTATCGCAATGTTTATTGGAAAACACTGTCTCACTGGGTGTGATACTACCAGTGCGTTTTACAAAATTGGGAAGAAATCCGCTCTTGATGTATTACTTAAAAACGCCGACAACCTTAAGGATATGATGGACTTACTAAATCTGCCATTTGAACGCACATATGATTGCAGTTGCGTAAATTTTATATTAATTTATACAAAAATAAACAAAAAGACGTCAGAACATTAAATGAATTAAGATTCTTTTGGGCAAAAACACGAATAGGCCAGAGTCTGAAATCCCGCCTACAGACCATGCTTTTAAATTGCATTTGCAAGGGTTTGTTTTCGAATTCGTATTTTGTTATACATATAATCGCATTTGATTTTTTCCCAATTTAGATGTATGTACCAATTAAAAACATAGTATTCTAGTCACATTAACAACATCGACTTCGAAAGCCCAGAAAAATACGGATGGACATTCCAAAAAGACAACTGGGAACCCTTATTTAGTAATCACGACCCCATACCCTTCATCTGTGAGATAGCCTTTATCACTTTTGTGTTCAGATAAAAACTGTAATAGTAATAGATGTAACTGTGCAAAAGACGGTTTAAAATATTCTATAGACTGGAAGTGTAAGAATTGTGTTAATACTGCAGTAAAATTAGAAGAGGAAGAATCAGATGCTGAATCTGACACACAATATTGATTGTATAAAATAGGAATAAAAATAAACTAAGTTCTTTTCATGTTTTAACTCATTTATGCGTCCTTATCCATAGCCGATTATGGGTCCGCTACGCGTTACCCTGATAGTGCATTGCCACGACCCGTCCGCTCATTAGGCCGCGTCTGACAAAAAAATCATAACTTCAAAACTATGACTCACAGGTCAATAATTCTTTCTCCAAAAACTTTCTACAACCTTTCTCTTCATTTCATTCGCAGCATATACAGACAAATTTTCAAAAATAAAAAAGTTTGTCGCATGTCGAAATTTATAATGCACAAGCGAAGTAAAATGAAGTTTCTAATTATTTTCCGCAAAAAATATTGTGATATTTTAAAATATTTTAGTACTGTTTGAGGCGTTCATGTTTCTACTTTAATTTAAAAAAAAATTCACGTCGATATCTTAAATATTTACTGAGATATGACGTGCTGTGTTTTAAAAACCAACTGTTTCATACATATGCAAAATTTTACATTTTTCGAAAATAAAAAAGTTCTGCACAGGCCGGAAATGTCGTAAACCAAAGATTCATATGGAAAATAATACAAGGAACACAACCATATAGATTTTATTTGGTTCTACGTTAAAAAATTTTTTTTCGAGAAATAAGCGAGTTAGCGGCCTGGATTTACTCGACTATAATATTAAAGTACAAAAATGCGTCATCGCGCTACTCATTTCTTTTAAATATTTCAGCGTTTTCGCAACGAGGACTTTAGCAGTTCCGGTGAAACCTATTACGCCGATTGCCACCTGTTGGACGACAAGAATGTATTAACTCATTTACCTGACAGGATTCGGCGATTAATTCGATTTCCTTCGCCCACGCTGAAGAATGTTCACCCACTCAGGGATAATTTCGTGGTGGACATTGTTGACATTTCTAGAACGCATGGAAGTGTATAAATATGCAATATTTCATATTGTGCATATTATCTCAAATTGCTCTGTACGTCCGCTCGCGAAATGAACATCATTTGTTTGACTTTACCAACCATTAGAGTGCACATAGCAAGCGAAATTACGAATTTTTGAATATTCATAGCGACTGTCAGAGATCTCGAAGATGTACGTTATTTTTTAATAGTTTCTAGACCCTTTTGTTATTATATTTCGGTACACAAATCGTCCCATTCAAAACCTATTAAAGAATTTAAAACTTATGGTGGTATTGTACACACATATTAGACAATGTGTATCGCCTTCGGTGGAGCTTGAGAAAGCAAACTTTCTTTAAAAGCCCCTAATATTTGAAATCTAAGAAGATAATACGGAAAATCGCTCTTGGAGACTTCTATAAGCCGGCTTATAAAACTAAACCCATTCAAGAGAATAATAGCCACCTAGATTGCTGTAAACAGGACGTCTTTTAACTTAGCGTCGTGGATATTAATTTTCTGTCTTCATTACATTAATCGACAAAGGGAAAAAAGAAGTTCAAAAAGATATTACATCAATTTATCACTCATATGAGAAAGATTTTATATACAACTAAAATGTGCTGGATCGTCATCAACAAATTTTATATTTAACATGTATAAAAGGCAATTTGAGTTTATACAATTAGCAAAAGTTTATGGCATATATTATGCAGACGAAACTTTTGTAAAAGTTTCAGAATTATCCTTTTTCTATTTTCCATTTATCGAAATATGTTTAGCATTTTAAACTTCAAGTATTCGTTATTCAATTACTGAACTTTGTTGCTAAAAGAAGTGGGTAACTGGAATTTCAATGCAGAGGCGTAAATGTTTAACTTTTTTTATTTTTATTAAGACTTAATTGTGATAAAAAAGTTAAATAATATTCGAGGGCTTTATAATCTGCATTTGCCTAAGAATGAATTCTATTGCGGTCCTAATGATCAACTTTGTCCCATTTTTCTTCAAGTGCTGTAGAGAGCTCTACCAAATTGCTTGGAATACCACTAATTGGCTATCGTTTTTCAAGAATGTCTTTGCACCCTAAGAATGTCTTTTCTCGCAGAGGTGCAACAAACTTGTAACGGAGCTGTTCTTCTACATTATAATGAGCTGAACATCCTTCAATTATTCACACGTCAGGTGACAGTGGGGGCGTTGGCCAGAAAGGAGAGAATGAAGGTGTATTGTTACTATGCCACCCCTTGACGAAAAGCGAAAATTTGTCAATTAATGCGACTCGTTTTCTTGAGAGCGTTTTCAGGAATTGCGTTATGCAAATGTTTTAATTGAAAACAATTATGGAGTTTCGCAGAGATTGGTACGGTAAAACAAACAATTGGAAACTCTTGAACAAACTTAAGAGATTTTCGCTTTTAATTTTGTCTCGTCTGCGACACAGTTTTTGAATATTATTCAACCTACTTCCAATGGGGGTTGCCGAATTTTACTTACAGGGTTACAGTTAGTTCGTTCCGAGGAAATCTTGAGCCATCATTTTCGTAAACTGATCGATTTGCGAAGACAGCAAATTCAACCTAAACATCTTAACGATTTTCTAAATGTTTACCGACCTACATGTTGTGTTAACTTGGTAAATATAACCGCTTATTTGATCATCACTTACACCTACAATCTGTACACACAAGTGGATATATTTATAAAGTATTGGGTTACTCAATACAAACTTTTTTCTGCCGAACAACGTAAAGAGGGCTTTTCACGAGTTATGAAAGTTCCAGATAACTCCTGAATACCATGAAAAATACATTCGGCTCGGCATTCAGGGAAATAATAAAACCTATCAATCAGATGAAGTGATTTGTTCGATCAGTTTGAAAATATCATTTGTCTTATTTTGGCCTAACTCCTTATGAAATGCGTAATGGTTTTCGCGATATTAAAGCTAGATTATAAGATACAGTTCTTAAGGAGGTGGGAGGCTAACTCGCAAGAAAACAATTTCATTTGCAGATATACGAGGGCGTACTTCTATCTAGTCAGCTTAGACTTATACGTTATTGAAAAACTTAAATTGTTATTTGGGTAAGAATGTATCAATTCATCTTTATATTAACTTAAGCCACATTACAGTATAAATAAAACAGAAACGTTATCAGACACGAATTCAATTTGAATAATACTTCTGTTGTAAATCATAACTGTAAGGTGTTTGCCTTTAATTACGTCTGTAATTATTTAATGTAATATATAAGATAAATCACAGATTCCACGGTATTTGTTCCATTTATTATACAAGGTAGGCCATGAAATGTTAATGCTCGCGTACATCACAACACAAATACAGAGTGGTGATAAATTTTGTTATTTAGTTTTCTTTGTCCTAATTATTTTATAAGCCTCATCATTCTTTCCTACTTCAAACTTGCTTTCCTACATTTCCGAATAATTTCCCGCTTGATCGCTTTATATCTTTGTTTCCCTCTTTCATCTAACCTATTTTTATATTTTCGCCTTTCCTCTATTGTTATCCAGGGTTTTCTACTTTTATTCTGTTTAAGACCAAAAATATCTCTAACTGAGAAATCTAAACTATTTTTAATGCAATTCCATTCTGCCTCTATGTCCCTAACCATATTTTCACCCGCACCCTTTAGTACTTCGTTTGTCTTTTTCTCGAACTTATCGCGCGTATCATCATCATCTTTTAGTTTCTCTAGGTCAAGATTATCTTCTACCGTTTCGTTTTTTCAAAATCTTAAATTAAATAAAACAATGAAATAATAGAACAACAAAACAATAAAAGAATAAAACTTTACGCTACACCCAAAATTATTCAAACTGTTTCCCAAAAACCAATTGGCAATTGGCAAAAATGTATATACTTGAATTTTATGATTTTGCATCTCATGAAAAATTATTAAATAATACTACACGTTTGAAGTTATTTTATTTTTATTCACTTTAATTTTACCTTTGAATATCAAATTTGTATGGTAATTCTAGCAGTATACGAGTATACCCAACACGTTACACTCTTCTTTTTACAAAATTCAAATACGAGATTAATAATAATTATAATTATTATTTTGTTGTAAACATTGTAGTACATAATGTGTTAAAAGTGGTTACTTTTAGCATTGTTTGCTATATAACGAACAACAAAGAATTGAGCACAAATCACTAGACTTCGAATTGTTTTAGTTTAAATTTTGAATTTAATCTCTTTAGTGCCACGTTTAATAGTGTTTGTAGAAAAGAAATTGTATGCTGTACAGGTTAAAAGTGTAATGACACTAACATCATAAATAACAACTATTCTTTCGTTCTCAAATTGTTTTAAATAAAAGTGTTCATTTCATGACACTATCAAAATTTTCTGAATCGATTTATGAGTAGTAGATTTTCTTGGTCGATTTTATGATAACAAATAAATTTATTCCAATCATGCAACATTGAAAATTACACAAAATCTTACAGGATAATCATCGTATTTGACGCCTAAATGTTGTCCAGGATATTCGTTCGTCGACGGCCTACTAAGGATAACACTTCTTTTATCCTTCGGGCTACCCTCAACTTCGCAACAAAAGATCCCGAAAACGATCCAAAAAAGTTTCCAAATCAACGGTGCTCTTATCATCGCAAGACAATGGTAACAAGAATCGGCCACTTTTCAAACAATATCCGTCATTTACATGAATAATTTTGGAAGTCGAAAATGTAACAAGCGCCGAAGAATTTGGGAGCGTGCGGGTTTTCTGCTTGAAGAAAGTGAGTTTGCTGAAATGTGGACGCGAGGTGGCGTAATAGGAAATGTTTACAGATACTATCTTGTTTTCGGTTCTAAGCGATTGTGTACTGGGTAATGCAAGAGTGGCGCGCTTTATAAGAGCGCTCCAACGCAATCGCAAACGCAGAATAATTTTGTTTTCTGCAAATATATTGTGACCAGCCGTCTTTTAACATTAGTTGCATTTCTCTTTGCATTACGTCAATTCGCCCACATGTTTATACAGGATTTCAATAATTTATCCGCCAAAACAGTTACCTAATTGTTAGAACTTAACCGTAAATTGGCTTACAGCCTGCAAGTCTTCTATTGTACGTTTGACATGGGCCAGCCGGGTTAAGAAACAGTTGTAACTCTCAAAAAGCCTCAAGCGTGACTTCAACAGGTTTGTTGTGAAACAACAAATCTAAAGGGTGTTTATATAATCATTATCATAGCAATTAAGTATATTAATAATTGGAAAGAGCCTCCTATTTGTATTCAAGTTCAGACATGCATAAAAGCGTATGCGGTGAATGATCCATGGAAGCTTGGAGCTCTTTGATCAGTCATTCTTTGTGTACGCTTTATACATCGCTATTTATTTCAAAACGTATTTCGGTATTAAGTAATTATAGGAAGTAATTAAAATGGTTAAACTGGGGATTAGTTTAGTGACTCGGGTGTGCTTCATTTTTTCTTATACTTTCCATAATATCTACTAGATAAACAAAGATTTTATTTATGGAACTGAAGCTCTTAGTACATAACTCAAAAAAAAAATCAGAATGATTACTTGTGGGTGTCCAATTTTGTTTTCGTTGGCTTAAAGTCTAATGCCTTGAACTTGGAAATGAGCACAACTAATTATAATGTTAATTTCAGCTTCTAATTATACATTTTGAACCGTATTAAATGCCTTTAAATTGTTTCTTGTTTAGATAAAACAAGACGCCAGCCGTGAGTCCCTCAACTGTTGCGAAATTGCAATATTTCCGGATTCTTTAACAAGAAAAGCACTGGAATAAACCAGGATTTTTTTTGCTTGTATCTGTGAAGCCTCTGACGTAATAACGTTTTTTTAAATAACAACCCCAATTTTACGATGTGGATTTTGATAAACTAGGTCTTTCTAAATCCGCTTATAACGGGATTGTGACTTCGCACGCAACAGTTTTTGGGGTATTTGCTTTTTAATTAATGGGTTACCCCAGTAACTTCATTAAAGTGGAATAAGCACCTACTGAAAATACAAATTTCATGGTAAACCTTCCTCTCTAAATATAAAACCTTCAGTCAATGAATTATGCCCTAAAACAGGCTGATATTATAAAAAAACTTCGTATTTTTACTAAATATGATTATAGAGTAAAAAAGGGCGCTGTAATTTAGTCGGTAAAACAGTACTCCCTACTTCCTCTGACGTTTGTTATCAAACTGTCATCTGTCATTAGAAATTTTATAACCTAAAATATAAGTTCTGAATCATATCAACTTAGATTAGAAAGAATTTTTTAATTCCTCTCAATTCTACTCGCTAAAGTGTTATCTTATGGTCTTGTCGATTGTGAATTTGCGTAAAGTATACATTTCTTATTATAAATTCTTTAGAGATGATGTCATGATTATTTAAATGAGTTGTCGAAATGAGTAGCCCGGTACCTTACATCGAAGACGCTGTTGAAGCGGCCAAAAGGGCTGTCCAGTTCGACTCTGAGGGTCAATACGAACCAGCCGCTTACTTCTACACAGTTTCGGCTAAATTACTGCAAAAAGCGGCAGATTTAAGTGAACCGACCAAAGCCCAAGCCCTAAGCAGAAAATCTAATGAATACAAAGAACGTGCGGAAGCGTTGGAAAATTTAAACGCCGAAGCTAATAAGCCGGAAGAAGAAGATTTGACGAAGAAGAAATTAAAGAGGTGCCATTTTTTGTTGCAACAAGCTTTGGAAGCAGATGCCGATGGTCTTACTGATACCGCTGTTGAGTTGTATACAAATGCAATTGAATTTGTTACGCATTGTCCGGAATTGATGCACGGTGAACTGAAGGATTTAATTTTGAAAGCTCTGGAGCGCGCTGAAAATCTGAAAGGAATTAAAAGAAATATAACACCAACTAGAACAACTCCAACGAATACCGCAGCTGCACCTAGTTCGTCGATCCAGCGTTCCTTGCATAGAGGCGCCAGTATACATTTGGTAAATACTGGTGCTGACACTTATACTGAAGAAGAAAAGCGCGTTTTACGTTATACGTCTAATATAAATAACCGTGAGTATGTACCGTTCATGGAAGTGGATCTAACAGAAAAATTTAGATACGCAATTCCGTTTACGGATAAAGATGGTTATCTGGCTTTGTCTCCAAAGCAAAAGCGTGAATTCAGTAGATGGGTGAGGCCAGAAGATATTACGAGTGAACCTTTTATAATACACGGGAATTGTCCGGATTATTTAAATATTAAACAGACGATTATTTCTGATTGTTCGTTTGTCGCCAGTTTAGCCGTTAGTGCTTTATACGAAAAGAGATTCGGGAGGAAATTAGTAACGGCAATTATATATCCGAGAACAGCAGATAAGAAGCCTTTATATAATCCTTTCGGGAAATATATGATTAAGTTGCATTTAAATGGGGTTTCGAGGAAGGTTATTATTGACGATTATTTACCAGCCAATAGATACGGACAGTTGCTCTGTTCGTATTCGAGTAATAAGAACGAGTTTTGGATTTCTTTGTTGGAGAAGGCGTACATGAAAGTGATGGGGGGTTATGATTTTCCTGGAAGTAATAGCGTAAGTTCACCGTTATATGGTACCAACTTATTTTGTTTCTCTCAGAATATTGATTTGCATGCTTTAACGGGCTGGATACCGGAACGTGTAGCCATTAGACCCGACGACCAGGAATTCAACAAAGATGCCTTATTTTCAACATTAGAATCTCGAATGGCCAAAGGAGATGCTCTGGTCACGGTAGCAACAGGAGAATTACCGGATTCCGAAGCTGATCGAACCGGCTTAGTTTCCACGCATGCTTACGCTGTACTGGATATTCGAACCGTCAATGGAGTAAGCAAGAGGTGTTTTGTAGTATTTATTTTAAAGTTAACTCGTTTAGGCAAGGTTATTGAAGCTGAAGAACCCTTGGTCTCATCTGCGGTGGAGAGGGAATTATTCAGAAATGGACTTGCGCAGATGGACGCCTGAATTACAAAAACTGCTCAACTATGATCCACATAGTGCTGCCCAATTTGACAATGGGGTGTTCTGGATAGATTACGATAGCGTCTGTGCTTTCTACGATGTTTTTTATATGAACTGGAACCCCGAATTGTTCAAATATACGTATTGCATACACCAGTGAGTTTGACTTTACAAAGTTCATTTATAGATGAATTTTATTGGGATTATAGGTCTTGGAATGCTGGTACAGGTCCTGTTAAAGACTTGTATACTATCGGGTCAAATCCTCAGTTTTCTTTAGATGCAGGAACGGATGCTTCTGGGGCAATATGGGTGTTATTAACTCGGCATATCACCGACATCGAAGATTTTCGAGAAAACCGGGAATTCATCACGTTGTTGGTTTATAAGGGGAACGGGAAGAGAGTATACTACCCTAGTGAGTTTAACTCGGTTATCGTAACAGTAAAAGTTTCATTGTAATTTACTCTAGATGATCCACCACCTTTCATAAATGGTGTTAGGATAAACAGTCCGCATTATCTTTGCAAAATCATCTTAGGTCCCGGTAGCAGCAGAAAGTACACTCTTGTCGTTTCACAGTATGAGAAAACGACGACAATTTATTATAGCTTGAGGGCATACGCCACTTGCCCTTTTAAACTTTCGAAAATTGAAGATCCTTATCGGTATGAGAAACAGGTAAATACATCATCGAAAACCAAAAATTGACAAACCTACTTTTGGCCAATGAGCGAATGTATAGATTTATTTTCAGGTTGCAGGGGAATGGAAAGGTGTAACAGCAGGTGGTTGTGTGAATCACCCTACGACTTACAAGAATAACCCGAGGTTTCGGTTGGAAATCGATGGTACAAGTACGAACAATCAGGTTTTGGTGGAGATGAGAGGACCAAAACAATATCAAATAGGGTTAGACGTGACCATAGCTAGCGTAAATGATGAGACTGTCACGGCACCCTTTAAAACGACATCTTCTGGACCGTACAGGTCTGGTTATGTCATTTTGGAATTGGACAACATTCCCGGCTGTGTCATGCACTTGGTCCCGTCCACTTTCTTGCCAAACCAAGAAGGGCCGTTTATCTTGCTGGTAAAATCGTCTTCGACAATCCAATTGACCAGAGAGCGTTAGAAAAATTTAAGTACACCATAATTTGTGATATACACTAACTTTTGTATATACATAAGTTCATAAAATTGTTGCTAATATGTTCATATTTTATCTGGCACTTCATTATTTGTATTATATACTTGTTTTTAAATAAAATTTATTTTGAGAATATATGCACTTGTCATAGAATGAACTAATTACCTTCCATGATTGTCTTGAATGAAGCCATAAAGGTAACATTCTGAAGAGATGATAGCAGTATTTAGGAATTGCCTACTATAATGAAAAATCGTTGGATTCTCCATAACATTTGCTTTATTCATTTCAAAGATGTTTAAATTTCAAAATTGCTCTGCATCTGTTAATACATATTCTCTAAAAAAATAAATGGAGTAATCACTGTCTTTTTACAATGTATTCATTAAATCATCAAGAACTCGAAGTTGCTTTAAGTAATTATATCCGTAATACCATAATCATACAAGTATTGATGTAAAAACTTAAGAAATTGCGTAAACTCATCCATAATAATTATTAGTGAAATCAAGTAATTACTGCCATTTCCGATGCTTCAAATTTCGCGCCCACATACCTAACCTATCTGCGCATGCGCGACACATTTTTTTATTTATTTGGCGCGTTTTGAGATAGGTGGTTATGCAAAGGTGAATTTTGTGGTAAAATTTGGAAAATCTTGGCAAATTCTGAAGATTATGATAGTGTAAAACCGAAGCCAAGCCAGAACGTAGCGCGTGGAGCACCGCTATGACGTCACAGCCGTGGACTGCTACTTTTGCCGATTCTCAATACCATACCGAATAGTCGGGGAGCAAGGTGATCTAATTCGAACACACACAAGAAAATGAAGCTGATTCTTATGAAAAATGACCTGCCGGATTCGAATTTTGGGGTCGAGAAAAGATCGGAAATTTCGAAAATGCCCGAAAATTGATTTTTCTTAAAAATTTCCTAAATCAATTTTCCACCATTTTTAATACTTTTCGTTTTCTTGTTGTATTTCTGCAACGAAAAGAGTTAGAGACCTGTTTTTTTCGTGGAATATATACACTGAAGTGTGCTGATCATCACACTGTACTCACGTTGCATCTACAATTTTCCAATTTTATGAAAAAAAATGTTCTCTTGCTATACCACAAATTTTGTATTTTTCTTTTTCATGTACCTACCGGGTAAGTCACCTTATTTATGTGTTCTGTGAATCTTATTCTTCGGAATTAACTATACATATGCGATACCAATATACCAAATACGGACAAAGGCTCGAAATTATTTTTCGTGAAGAAACGAAACAAAATAAAATTACTACGTTTATGCTTTCCAAATGCGGTTCAACGAATGCATATTCCACAATTCCTAGTCAAAGATATCTCTGTTCCTAGTACATATTTGCAAATTAATGCGCATTGGACGTGTTTATACTTTTTGAATTAACGCAAAATGACTTTCAATGCTACCACCACAGAACACCCAAACTGAATAATGACATTGTTTATAAGTTATAACTGTCAAATTAGCAAGTGACATATTGTAAAATGAATCCTGAAATAAGTGTGTATGAGCGCAGTGTTTTAGTAGCATTGTGTATATGGTTCAACGTTTTAGGTTTTATTAATTAGAAAAATACGTTGTCAAATGTTGCGAAGAAAAATTGAACATAAGCGTTGCCATAACCTCAATATTTTTAAGTTGGTACGTCTGTCAAAGTCTATATTCAATAGATTTCAATTTTTTGTGAAATGCTGGCATATCATATAATTAAAACACTGGATAAATCGACGTTTCGCCCCCATTCGGGGGCTTTATCAAGATTTATTGGTATAAATGTAAAATATAAATTTGCCAGTAAAAATTTCTGACAAGAACAGAATTTTTCTCAAACAATAAAAATTATTTATGTAGGTAACTATGATGTAAATATAAAAAAAAGTTTAGCGCTTTTGATTTTGAATACAATTGAAATTATGAAAGAGAAAAATGTTTATGTATTTAATTTAACAATAATAATAGTAAGTAGCAGAGAGAATGATTTATTTTATTATATTACAGTAAATTTGACTTAAATTTTGTATATCAGTTCTATCATTAATAGAGTTTTGTTCTTTTTTTATATAGATCATTTCTAAAAATAGTCGAGATTTTAAATTTTTTTCTCGTTCTAAAATTTTGGTGTCGTTAAATTCAAAGGTATGATTGCTGTCTTTCATGTGTTTACTAATTGCTGAATTACTGTTTCTGTATTTGTGTTGTTTTAGTCTGGTTTCTAAATGATTTTTAGATTGGCCAATATATGTTTTTTCACAGTCTTTACATTTAATTTTGTATACAGTATGAGTTTTCATCAATTTAGGAATGGGTGTTTTTAAATTAGAATACAAAAATTTTAAGTTATTATAATTTTGGTGCGATACTTGTAAGTTGTGTTTTACTAATAATTTATTAATATTTTGTGACATGCCTTTAATATATGGTAACGAAATGTAATTTTTATTTTCCTTCGGTTTTTTACTATCGGTATTATTATTGTAAAATTGATGGGTTCTATTTTTTATAATTTTCATAATGAAATTTTTAGGATAATTATTTTTTATTAAACAATTTAACACTTTTTCTATTGCGGATTTTCTAAATTGTGGGCTGGAGAGTTTAATCGCACGGTCAGCTAGACACATAACAATACTCTTTTTGTGGGAAGTGGGTTGTTCAGAATTAAAACAAATATAACGGCCAGACCAAGTTGGTTTAGTGTACCATTCAGTTTATACCAATAAATCTTGATAAAGCCCCCGAACGGGGGCGAAACGTCGATTTATCCAGTGTTTTAATTATATGATATGCCAGCATTTCACAAAAAATTGAAATCTTAAAATATAACTGGCACAAAATATACCAAAATTTCTAACAACACATGAAGAAAAAGTGTAGAAAATTAGAAGAAATTTATTAATTAGAAGAAATTTGTATAATCTTAGAAAATTTAGAAGAAATCCTGCACAAGAATTAGAAGAAATCTATTAACTAGAAGGAATTCGAAGAAATTTATATAACCATACAAAATTAGAAGAAAATGAACAACTTTGGACAATATCAACAAACAAATTTTTATAAGGAAGTCACTCATAATTTCGGTAGGCAAATTACAAATATTTTAAAACTTTTCTCAAAACTAAATATCAAACTGACACATCTAGAAAATAATAGAATATTTTTGTTAAAATGCAGAGAAAATGACGTTATTCCCAAATTTTTAAATTATATAAAAACCCAAAACAAATAAATATTGAAAATTCCTATTATAAATCTAAAATTAATAGAATTTTTGAAAAATGCCAAAGATCATGTTTAAACGTTCTCATTTCAAATTGTTATAGTAATATTTATAGAACAAAAAAAGAATTGGAAAATTTAGAATTTAAAATCAATAATTTCCTACCCCAAACTTACATCAATTTCTTTTATCATTCACAACACCAAAAATTCAATACTACATTTATCAACATAAAAGAAAAACAACAACGCAAATTAATAAAACTTACAAACAAAAATGAAAACAACAATCCAACTAACACAGAGTGGATACATAATATATCCTCCACAAATATTCCAACAAATATTCAAAAAATTTTACAATTAGGACCTGACTTTTCTTTAAATACAAATAATAAACACTTTCCAATCAATAACATTATTGCATCTATAGAAAGCGGTATATCCTTACTCCCATCTGACGAAAAAAACTTAATCAGACATCAAATTTGTCAAATTATTAAAAAATACACTAATTCTAATTCAAAAACAAATAAAAAAGAAAAAGAAATTTTAAATAACATTAAAACTACAAAAACCTTCCTCAAAAATAACCCACAAATAATTGTATTAAAACCTGATAAAAGCAATAAGACAGTAATAATGAACTCCATAGACTACGAAAATAAACTTTATGAACTATTAAATGATAGATCAACATATTCAATTATCCCTAAAGATCCTACTATCAACTTACAAAACAAAAATAATAATTTTGTTTCTAAATTACTTGATGAAGGTAACATTCTTCCAAAACTTAGTAGCAAACTTAAAATTCAAAATTCTCTACCTCCACAGATATATGGCTTACCAAAATTACATAAAACTAATATTCCTCTCAGACCAATTGTTTCTTGCATTCAAAGCCCATTTTATAAGTTATCAAAATTTTTAGCTAACATTCTTTCTAACATCATAGGGCAAAATGAATTTTATATCAAAGACTCCTGGTCTTTTCAAGAAAAAACTAAAAATTTCTACATCCCTGAAAACTTCAATTTAATTTCCCTAGATGTAGTTTCACTTTACACAAATATACCATTAGATCTTGCAATTTCCGCTGTCAAAAAAAATTGGAATAGAATCGAACCTTACACATCTCTCACTCTAAATAATTTCATCACTGCAATTGAACTTACTCTAACATCTACGTACTTTAAATTTAAAGATTCAATTTACAAACAAACAAATGGCTGTGCCATGGGCTCCCCAATTTCTAGCCCCATTGCTCAGTTAGTTTTAGAAGATTTAGAGACAACAGTTATTCCTAAATTATCTTTCAATTTACCATTTTTTGTTAGATATGTGGATGATTGTTTAACTGCTGTTCCTCCAGAAAAATATAACGAAATTCTTAATAAATTTAATAACTATCATCCTAAATTACAATTCACTTATTCACTATTGAAATTTCAACAAAAAATCAAATAAATTTTTTAGATTTAACTTTATATAAAATGAAAAATTCAATAGAAACTGAATGGTACACTAAACCAACTTGGTCTGGCCGTTATATTTGTTTTAATTCTGAACAACCCTCTTCCCACAAAAAGAGTATTGTTATGTGTCTAGCTGACCGTGCGATTAAACTCTCCAGCCCACAATTTAGAAAATCCGCAATAGAAAAAGTGTTAAATTGTTTAATAAAAAATAATTATCCTAAAAATTTCATTATGAAAATTATAAAAAATAGAACCCATCAATTTTACAATAATAATACCGATAGTAAAAAACCGAAAGAAAATAAAAATTACATTTCGTTACCATATATTAAAGGCATGTCACAAAATATTAATAAATTATTAGTAAAACACAACTTACAAGTATCGCACCAAAATTATAATAACTTAAAATTTTTGTATTCTAATTTAAAAACACCCATTCCTAAATTGATGAAAACTCATACTGTATACAAAATTAAATGTAAAGACTGTGAAAAAACATATATTGGCCAATCTAAAAATCATTTAGAAACCAGACATAAACAACACAAATACAGAAACAGTAATTCAGCAATTAGTAAACACATGAAAGACAGCAATCATACCTTTGAATTTAAAAACTCTATTAATGATAGAACTGATATACAAAATTTAAGTCAAATTTACTGTAATACAATAAAATAAATCATTCTCTCTGCTACTTACTATTATTATTGTTAAATTAAATACATAAACATTTTTCTCTTTCATAATTTCAATTGTATTCAAAATCAAAAGCGCTAAACTTTTTTTTATATTTACATCATAGTTACCTACATAAATAATTTTTATTGTTTGTGAAAAATTCTGTTCTTGTTAGAAATTTTTACTGACAAATTTATATTTTACATTTATACCAATAAATCTTGATAAAGCCCCCGAACGGGGGCGAAACGTCGATTTATCCAGTGTTTTAATTATATGATATGCCAGCATTTCACAAAAAATTGAAATCTTAAAATATAACTGGCACAAAATATACCAAAATTTCTATATTCAATGCGCATCAAATGTTTACGCATCCCGAATCACTTCCCAAAACCACCTAGTTAATTCGCATTTCGTTAATACTACGGTTCCCTCTACTAGATTTAATGCGTATTTGGAAAAAGTGTTTATGTTACGGGATTAACTAAATTCGCATTCCGGAATACGGATTAAGAGAAAGCATAAACATATCTAGTAATTAATGTTGTTGTTGCTGAAAAAAGTTACAGCGAGTTAAACACAAATTATTTGTGCGCTGAGCAGGGTAGGAGTGGTTTAGGTGCAAGCGTATTGAGACAAATTGCATTTCCCCTCACATAACCATGATATTATACATTGCACATTAGATTTCATGCAATATTTTATTAAATAAGCCCTAGGTTTTACATTAGTCACTCATTTTCTTGAACTACGTCAATCCACATCAGAAAAATAGTAATTTACAGCGAGTGCAAGCTTTGGGAATTGAACCTGTGCCCATCAAATTTGTAACTCCGTGCTCTAACCACTAGACTGTGGTGACTTTTTTCTAATTTTTTTCAGTTTTTCGTAGGTAAATAATTTAAAATCATAAAGGAACCCATATTTTCAATTTATTTAATAATAATTATCGAGAGTACAGATTAATATACTTAATTTATATATTTTCATCATACAAGGGGGTGGCATCCCCTAGTATCATAGAAGATGGTGACATATTTGTTCTGGTACTTCGTGGAGTTGAGCGTGGAGTTTGTTTAGCGGATCGCGGAGTTAAACGACCGTCGCTTCGAGGAGTACCTGCAAAAAAAACAGAAAAAACGGAAAATAAAGTTAACGAAACGTTCTAAGTCTTACCCGAGCTTGTGTTCGATCTAGCCCACGCTTCCGCAGCTTTCTGCCAATCCATAGACTCGGAGTTGTAAGATTTGGATCTATCGGGATATCCCCCTCGATGGCTACCATGATCACTGCTGTAGTTACTTCTAGGAGAGTCTGTTGGATACGCTCTGGCTGTAACAAAAACGAATTTCGAAGATGAATATAAAAAGTGCATTACGTACCATCTCTCATATGTCCAGTACTGGAATACGACCGCGAATGCGGGCTTGGATGCGGACTGGACTGTATCATGGGCGACTGAGTAACATTCCTGTAAGAAGGGGTACGCTGCGAAGGCGTCACCGCCCCGGGATGCAAAAAAGGCCCGTTCATGTGGGGCGCAGTATTGGACGGCGTTTGCTGCCCGTACCTCGGAGTTTGCTGAGTATGAGGTGTTTGATATGGCGTCATGAACGGAGTTTGACCACTCGGAGTATACGGCTGCAAAAACAACATAACAAAAAAGCATATAACAACAACTCTTCCTTACCGTGTTGATGTAATTAGCACCGTAAGCTCCGCCGGGCGTGTGAGGGTAATGCGGCGTCTGATTAGCCACGGCGGACAAAGTCTGCATCATGTGGCTCGGTAAATTCTGAGCCACCCTTTGAATTGCTTCGGAATTCATACCTACAAGCATAATCAATGGGTAAACCAGATTTTATTCAAACCGATCATCTTACTGTTGAAATTAGGAGTGTTTCCTCCTTGGAATGGGGTTCTTCCGCTCGTCACTCTGGGAGTTCCCGGAGTGACACCGCCACCCGGTACCGGATCCCGGAAATGTTCTTTGAACCATTTGAAGAGAGACGCCACGGAATCGAACATTTGCTGTCTAAATCTGAACCCGTCCGGAGTCACCGTCACGAATTCGTGCCTGCATTTGTTCCGGGGTAGATAAGAGAGCAGGAATTTGCCCGGGTAATTCTGGAAAAGTATAATTATTCGAACGAAATCAGAGAAAATACAAATCCTGACCTTCGACGCACTAATGATGTAATGTATTTTCGACGCATTCTTCTTCTTCTCTTCCTTGAGGTACTCCTCAGCTTTATCCTTCAAACCGCCCTCGGTATCTTTGTAATACCTGAAGTACAACAAATCCCGAGCGTGCGATGCCATCGGCGTCACGTGCCTCGCAATGATTTCATCCAAATCTTCAAACTCCTCGCCGTTAATATACAGAGAGGTTCCGAGTGAAAAAGCGTTCGCTTTCCCTTCCTCTCTGACATCGATGTGCTGGTAGATTTTCTCCGCGACTTTCCACGTGATTGTGAGATGATCCGCCCCTTTGCTCGAGGGCCGCACTATGACTTCTCCTTGGTCCATATTCGCCATGCACTTTTCCGCTTCGGCGTAAGAAATATTGTGAAATGCCGGATGGACGATAACCCGTTTTATGTACGTTTGACGCTGTTTAATTTTTTTCGCCTCGGTCTCTTGACGGACATCCTTATCTTCAGCTTCTTGGTCATAAAACGGATCTTTCGGAGGTCTATAAAGGAATTATAAAGTAAACGACCATCGTAAATACAATTAACTGACCTCCACTCGTGATTTTTATCAGACAAATCGCTAGATTTCGAAGTGCAATCCACGGAAAACCTCTCGACGTCGATTTTAATGATCCGACAGTGTATAAGTTGCCCTATACCCACTCTCTCCTCAGGATTCGACACATGCTTATCGCTCAAATTTTTTATATGAATATACCCTGAAATTCCATTATCCAATCTCAATTTAACCCCCGTAGCAGTACCAGGACACGCCCCAGCATCAAAATGATTCCACACGTCCGATAACTCGGGGAAATCGTTCTTTAAACAGAACGGACACTGCCAGAGCCCCGTTTCGTCATTCCTCACTGGATTCGCAGAATCGAGTTGTTCCCCTTGAGGTTTTCTACGCGTTATTCCCGCTACGGTACACGTAACCAATTTTCCTATATAGAACGTCTCCGGACTCTCTTTAGTGAGCATGTCGAAGAGTTCCTCGGGATTTGCGGAAGCGAACAGAGTCCTGAGATCTTTGTACCTCGAGTTCAATTCGGCTCGTATGTCGTACAAGGTTATACTTTTATTTCCTTGAAAGATACACGGCGTTTTTCGTTAAACTCACTTTTAGTGTTTTAATATCAATTAGGGCTGTGCAAAATAATCAATTAATCAATTAATCAGATAATCGATTAATCGATCAACCGATTAATCAAGTTATCGCATAATCAAATAATCGATTAATCAAAAATCGATCAGCCGATGAATCGATTTATCAAATAATCGATTAATCAAATTTATCGATTACTTTACAACAATCAATCGATTATGAAATATAATAATCGCACAGTCCTAATATCAATTACAAATCGACTTACCGAACCCTTGGCGTTCCAATTCCTCGGCGAAAGCGTCCAGATCTAGATCCTTCAGCCTCTCCGGAGCATCCAAAATTTCTTCCAAAGCTCCAGCTGGGTTGGCTCCTTCGTCGTCGTCATACTCGAGTGCGTCCACGGCCATCTTCCTCGCCCATTCATACGTCTCCGGATGCACCCTTGATCCGTCCAGAATTTCCACGTAAGCCTCCGTGCTATCCCCTAAACTGTTTGTGTCGATCTTAACAAAACCGGAACAATTAATGAATACTTTCGGCCCCATGTGGCACGCCGTAACGAGTTGGGTGCGGTTCTCGAGCCGCTGGTTGGTCTGTTTTAAGACACGCATCAAAGCCTGACCCTTTCTTGGACCGAGACCGCAGATAAATTGCACAAGGTTGCTCTTGTGGGACTGCTGAACCGCGAGGTTGATATCGACGCCCACTTCGTTCGTTCGATTTACGAATTCGAGATAGAGGTTCTCCAAGAGCTCCTCCTTCGAAATTTGCTCCTGCAGCGAGTGGTATCGAAGACTGAGGATTTCGTCATCCGCCGTGCACAGCTGCGAATACTCTATCAAAGGATCCTGCATCTTTCTGGCCAAAGAAACGGCCTGTCTCAGTAACTCCGGATATTCGCGGAAGTCTGACACTCCTTTATTTGAATTCGCATAAACCTGTTACACAAACAAAAACGTTTTCGATATATCGATAATACCGATATTTCGATAATACCGATATTTTGATAATATCGATATTTTAGATATTTCTATGCATCCCGCTATCAATGTGATAGTACCGATATTTTGGCAATATCGTTGTTTACAAAGAAAATATTGATAAAATATCAGCAGTAATGAATAGGGCTGCCAGATGTTATCGATATATCGTTTTATATCGATATTATCGATAAGCGATATTGCAAAAAAATAGCGGTATCGATATTTTCGATAATATCGATATTTTCGATAATATCAATAATATCGATATTTTCGATATTTTTGATAGTATCGATATTTTTGATAGTATCGATATTTTCGATAGTATCGATATTTTCGATAGTATCGATATTTTCGATAGTATCGATATTTTGGATAGTATCGATATTTTTGATAGTATTGATATTTTCGATAGTATCGATATTTTCGATATTTTCCATAGTATCGATATTTTCGATATTTTGGATAGTATCGATATTTTTGATAGTATCGATATTTTCGATAGTATCGATATTTTTGATAGTATCGATATTTTCGATAGTATCGATATTTTTGATAGTATCGATATTTTCGATAGTATCGATATTTTTGATAGTATCGATATTTTCGATAGTATCGATATTTTCGTTAGTATCGATATTTTCGATAGTATCGATATTTTCGATAGTATCGATATATCGAAAATATCGATATTATCGAAAATATCGATATTATCGGAAATATCGATATTATCGATAATATTGGAAATATCGATATAATCTCATTATCAATATTCGATATTTTTTCTAAATACTTGCAGTCCTAGGTAGTCGAGACCAGTAGAGCCAAATTATAAATAAATAAGACACATACCTTAGCCAGTTCGTTATCGATGATCTCCACGTTGATCGTGGGGAACTGCTCATTTTCAACCAAATCAGCGACAACCGACTTAATGTCCTCTGAAATCATCAGCGCTTCCCTGGATTCGCCCCCAATGCAGACAACATGGGGCTTCTTGGAATTTATGAAGTTCCTCATGGCCAACAAGTCGGCCTCTTTCAGCAGCTTCTCGTCTTCTCGAAAACTGTTTTTACGTTTAAGCAGATGAGGCAAACGAAGATAGTCGGTGATATCACCGTCAGGGCCCGCTATGCAAGCGAAAGCTGACTGTGTGTAGTCAGGGACGTACGCAACAGCCATAACGCGTATTCCTTTAGATGTGTCCCAATCTTCGTCATCTTCATCCGGGAAAGACATCTTTAAAAAAAAATCGTTCATTCAGTGGTACATTAAACAACAAGAACGTAAAGATTTATACCTTATAAGGTGCGACTTTAATCCAGTTATAGAGTTTACGGCAGCAGGCTTTTAAGACGGCTTCTTTGGCTTCGACTAAAAGAGTTCGCTTCAGTTCCGTTTTTAGATCTGGCAAAATGCACCTGCGTAGCGCCCTCTCGACGCACTCCATACGCAAGGCATTCCAGTCTTGCACATTTTTACTGAATTCATCCTAAAAATAATTGATTAATCGATTATTTGATAAATCGATTAATCGACTGATCAATTTTTCGATTAATCAATTTGGTTAATTTATTAATCGCTTATTTCATTATCCGATAACTTGATTAATCGACTGATCGATTTTTCGATTACGTGATTAATCGATTACTTGATTGATTGATTAATCGACTATTTGATTAATCAGTTAGTCGAATGTCAATTAATCGATTGTTCGATTTATCTGCTTATTGATTGTTTAATTAATCGATTAAGTGTTTGATTAATCGACTAAGCGATTATTTGGTTAATCGATTAATCAAATAGTCGGTCGGACATACTGAGTTTTCAGATAATCGATTACTCAAAAAAAACGAACAATCGATTATCTGATTATCAAGTTCGACTGTAGTACATAACAATCAACTAGCAACTTACCCTGATGTATAGTTGCTTGACCTCATCGATGTACGACCCTGAGGTATTCCCCTCAATGCTCTCACTAATCGAAATCGTTATCAAATCTTCCTCCTCAGCCAACGACAGCTTCAGAAACTGGTCGCCACTCAGATCCCTCACAGGCTTATCCTTCACGTACTTCATGCTGTAACAATTGTGCGACTCGTCTATAACTTTCGTTCCCTTCTTGGTCGGCCTAATGCTAATTTTCGCCCTCTCGAAGAAAACTTCCCGCACGCACTTCCTCACCAACGGCTCTCTCGCTATTTGCATGGCGACCATGAACTTCGCCGCTTGCAGGACTTCGTCGACAGTCTGGAATTTAGGGCAGACGAACTGTCGGGCCACATCTGGAGGTTCTACCGGTTCTTGTTCTACTTCGTGTCGCTGATAGTTGTCCCGCAAGTTTTCCGCGAAATATTCCGGAGATAAACCGAATTTCTTTACGAGACTGTCGATGCCGGCTTTAGAACATAAGAAGTACGAGCCTGAACGGTTGGCGTATTTGAGCGTTTCTTGTTCTGGTTCGTCTTGGTCGTCTTCCACGTCTTCCGGGATATCTGCGCCGTCTTCGTTTTCTGCTATCCTTTGAAGCCTAGCTTGTCTCTTTTCTTCCTTCTTCCTCTCGCGCTCTTTAACTCTCCAAGCAGCGTGCATAGCAGGTAAATCGTTAGCGTAATACAATACGAAATGATTATGAACGTCCTGCAATTCCTCTGCCGTTTGCACATTTTTCAGTCTTTCTATGTCACTGTCTTTCATAACACGAACATTCTCGGGAATAGGAGCATCCGGATCCTTCATCAGTTGATCCAATTGATAACTACGCATTTTCTCGAAAAGAGTCAACAGATTCTCTTTGCGAGTCTTCAACTGACACCACTAATAAATACACGAAATAGAAAAAAAATCGTGACATATTTAATAGAAAACTGTTTACCTTCGCATCGTATTTGTAGACTTTCCATAGGTCGTTGATGTTCAGCTCCGGTTGCACGTATTCCTTGCGATAAAACGCTATAAACGGAACTTCCAGCTGCTGATTTCGCATGAAATCCAATGCTTTGCGTATCTTCCCGATCGTCTGCGGCCCTTTTCTCTGCCTCTCTCTGGCTTCCATGCTCAAATGAGCATCTTGTATAGATACCGTTGGTTTGCAGAATGCCTAACATAATATAAGTAAAACAATTATTGTCGAAATACAAACGTCTCACCTTGGTTACGTGCTCAAAAATTTTGGAAGAAACAGGCAAAATAAAAATTGGATTGTAGTTATCTATACACTTTTTATCGGTGCTCTTAAACAATCGGTGTATTTTCGCAATTTTCTATTCATGATATTAATAAATAGATCTGTCAATACTTAAGACAATGAAGAAGAAAAGAAATGATTTGGTTTGTTCGCCCACAGCAACCGCATATCATGATTTCACTCTTTTGGAGCTCATCCTCGAGCTCATCAGTACGGTGCAGCTGTGTGCGAACAAACCAGACCAGCCTCTAGTCTTTAAAGACGAGCGGGCCACATCAGTTGCCTCTCTTTCACTGACCGTACCCTCTCAGACAATTCTAGTCGATGTCGAAAAATGTAAATAAGAATTCGACAATGCCTGTCGGGGCATTTTCCAGGGGAGTAGTTGTTGGAGCAAGTTCTTGTCTTTGCGTTTTGACATTTTTAGCAGCAGCTCTGAACACAATCAGCAACGAACTAAACCCCCCTATTTCTAACAAATACCATTGTTTAAAGATGTTATAGTTAGACAATACCGTGTGTAAAATTGAAAACACCTTTTGGGAGGCAGAAAATTCAACTTTGTGAGGCAGAGGTCAGATGGCGCTCTTTAAAACAAAGTTTTGTAATATTTCTTGGAGTCTTCGAACTATAAAGTCGGTAAGCGGTGGCCGAGTTGAAGTTACGCTATTACCCGTTTGAGGGCGCTCGTGTGCCTTAGTATTTTGAGCCAGTTATAAAATGATATATAATCCCTCTAGTAAAAATACAATAGACGCCGCAGACCTTCTCGCCGTACTTTGTCGGCGCGGCAGTTCTTGCTCAAAGGCATGTTTTGCCGCCGCAGCTGGTGGTTTCTTGGCACTTCAGGAATGAATTATTTTCCTTATCCAAAAATGAAGGATAGGTACATTACGTACCTACATAGGTAGATCATTATTATATTTACACACAAAGCAAATGAAGATTTTTATTTTAAAATTTATAGTTGTATAACTGCCATGATCTTATATACCTATATTTGTTTTGTGAATATACAGGCTGTCCAAACAGTGCAGCGGCGGAGTTTTGCGCCTTTATTATGCATTTCAGAGAGAAAAGTTATATGAGGGACTCGTCCTTATTTTTAGTTCTCCATACTTTAAAATTATGTATTTCCATTTATACACTTCGTACTGTTCCTTCTGTACAGCAACAAACTTTGTTTTTTTAATGGAACAATTTGTAATTGATTGCATTTTTGGATTCCTTAATAATTGATCTACTGTGAGGTTGTATAAGATATTTTCCCCCAATATGCATATACTTTTTACGTTACCGGCATCCTTTTGAAAATTTTGTCAGATATACCTAGAGGGATTTTAAAAATTAAATATCTCCGATTGAACAAAGTTGGAGCAGCGATATCTTGGCGACAGGAAAATAATATATATGGTAAACTGATGCAGGATTAAAAAACGAAAGTATTATACCTACAGGTGTTAAAGTATTTTAATTTTTGTTTTATGGGTGTGAGTTTGACGATAAGAAGTGTGTGTGTAAATTGGTATGACGTCACTCAGACGGCCGTTAAGTTCTAGTGTGACAGGTTGAACATGACAGGTATAGAGTGGATGCAAAAATTATGAGGCAATAAAGCTTGGGTATATCAGATGACGGGATTGAGAGATGAGTAAGAGTGTTTGCAGATAAATGAATGGATATGATTGGATAATTGTGTATGCCGTGCACGTGAGTGTTACCAAAATTTGAGCGTGTTTGGTGCCAAACAAAGTGATGAAACCAGGTTACTGTTTAGAATTCATGTAATTTAACTAAAAATAACAAAAGCAGCGTTTGAAATAGTGCAACTAGTCATATCATTTTAAGAATTTTCGTTCAATTCTCGGCGTAGAGACTAAGAAGTTTAGGTTACGCCCCTTTTTTGGTGCCGAATGGTAACACAAGCATTTGCTTTGTTATTCCTCCTCTTCTTCCCTCCTCTAAGTCTGCGACTGATAATTTAGACAGAAGTAAAGATTGAACCTTAAAAATTGAAATTTTATACCATTTTTAGAGAATATCCCCTGCTATTTTGCCACCCAAAACTTAGAAAAATGCTTACACTTTGTTTTTGCAGAAAATTTAATGAACAAAGTTTACATCGGCGATCGGCACAAGAAATCCCATTGCAAGATCACTTCTTGAAAGGATTGTTTTCTTCCATGGCACTCCTTGTTTCAAATTATACCTAGGTTTAGGTAATGAGTTATCACGTATTTTAAGAATATGACCATGAAGAAGAAATCTTCAGCAATTTTTTGTCTCGATGGGAACTCGACTTTCAGATACAAAATGGAAGCCGTATTTTGCGTTTTGGGTGCTAAAATATAGGAGAACCCAATAAACTGTCCACCAAATTACTACGTTTTAAAAGGTTCAATTTTGAATTCTATCGAAACCCTCAGTCGCAGACCTAGGGACCTAGCAAATACATCAATCAAAAGCTTAGTAAACTGACTATATCGAATATGGAAATAATATACCTGGTATTCAATTTGAAATTTTTCAGCAAAACTCCATATATTAGATTACGTAAGTTTTCCATCTTTTGATATGAAGTATTGTGACAAAAGTACCTACCTATGGTGTGAAAGTAGTCTAAAGCTTAGCACACTTCGGACGGACGGCAAGCGCCGGATGAATTTTGATTCTCAATACTCGCCGGATTTTAAGAATCCCTTAAATGCGGTCCGCACAAGTGTGCGTTGACTAATTTAAATGTATGTTAAGAATGTTTTTCCGTTGCGTGCCGTCCGTCGGATTCCGACAAATAATGTGCGCTAAGCACTAAGCTTAACAAAGAATTCTTAAATAGCTACGACCAGTAGACGACGTCAGTAGGTAGCTCTTCAAAGTTGGGTCCACACTGGCATTAAAATGGTAATATTATCTTAAAAGTCCCTCACTCTAAACCCCATCGTGTAATATTAACTTTCATAAAATTTTATTATGAACTCAAATATGTAAACAGATGTGGGGTATTCCATTAAGAAAAACAAAACTTTGGTTTGGTACTCGAGAGTATGAACACCTGTACTCGTATTTCGTATACACCAAAATAATTTTCTCAGGTGCTTCGAGGGGTTCTCCACATACATGTAAAATGTTCTTGCAGTGGAAATTTTAAATAAGTAAGTTTGTATAAATTGGTGTGGCGCCGTTCAGACGTCTTGGTTTTTAAGAACTTTCCGCCGACGGACTCCGTCGACACACTGTGCTGGAAAATGTCTTTCGACCAATTTGTTTGTTGCTAAGTTACACCAAACAAAAAACTGAAAATTTTCTGTCGTTCGAACAGCGACGGACTTAAAAACCAAGGCTTTATAGAGTGACAGGTTGGAAATGACAGGTACTGGGTGAATGATAGCGATAAGACGAAGTGCCTACCATATAATTATTACAGGTTTGAAAGACTTCTCAATCAACGCTCAAACCCAGCCACCGAAAAGCAAATTTGCAAAACACGGTAGTTGGGTAAAAAACGTAATATGGAAATTCTCAGGCTAGGCGCCGTGTTCTTTTTCGTCCGTCGCGGAGTTAATACCAGGCGAGTATGAGGGAACATTTTGCTCCCAGTTTTATTTTTGTACTGTGCCTATGTCGCCTAACTATATTTATTATTTATTGAGTTATTGTTGTATTTACATCATACACATTAAAATAACTTCAAATGACGATATATGCGCGCATTTAATTGATTTCATTGTATACATAATACATGATGTATTTAGGTTTGTGGATGTGTCCAATTTAGGCTTGAAATAGTTAATAAATTTCAAAGGGAATAAAAAAATAATAAGAATGTTAGTGGCAGTCAGTTATTTTATCTTGATATAAGAGTAGTTTCTCATCACAAAATTCTTAGTCAGAAGATTGATTGGACGTATTTCCCCAAACGTAGAACATCCTATTTGCCAACAGTAGTCTAATTCTCTAATCTGGGCATACCTTTGCCTATTTTTATATTTTATCCCTATCTCTGCCACTAGTAGGTTGCGAACTAACTAATTACCGTCTTCCACATATCTTTCTTTTTTCTAACTATTTTTACTTCCTCCCCTTTGCTAACCTGGTCTATCAACGGTATCTTCATCATGCGTCGGATTGAGAACGATATAACTAACACCCTTTTTTAAACCAAAATTAAGTTAAAAACTCAAAATGTACAATTATTTCATAGATACCTATACAGCAAGCACAGAGAGTATAAAACATTAAGGCATGGTTGTTCAAAAAAGTAACACAGACTTAAGTGTGACACCGGCTTCGTTGCTACGATAGAACCATTCTCAAAATTAATTTAAGTGTTTTGCACTATCTTGTTAATGAAAGATTTAATTAAATTCAGAAATCCACCTATTTTTTACTGCAGTTAATCCAGAAACGGTAGTCATTTATACCATTATACCAAAGGTACTAACTAAAACTAAAATATAAATTGGACATGCCCAGTCTTTTTCTGCGGATTAATTTTGAATGGAATTTCTTCCTACTTGAAGCTTTTACTGTATTGTCCTTTGCAAGTAACATAAAGAATTTATTGTGGAGCCCCTTCTAATTTTATAATACTACCCTGATGTGTGGAACCGATTGATAAACGCCGCGATCATAAATCAGTTGGAGTTCTCCAAACGCATCTAAAATACTTCAAAGACACCGCACTGTATTATGCTCGGATATTGATTTATGTTTCACAAAGATAAATCTATCTTTGATATTTGTTGATAGGCCGCGACCGACTGTTGTGCCATCTACAATGAATAGAAACAACATTTTCAATTTGAACACTGTAAAAGGTGCGTATCCCTACTACAATAACTTTTAAATAAATGGGAAATAGCGCGTCTACTGCCATCTAGCGAGTCCGTTAAATCGGTTTCCCAATAAGAGCATATCACTGACTAACTATAACATCTTTAAACAATGCAAATACCGATTACCGATTTCGAAGAACGGGTCATAAAAGATGTGAACAAACCAGGTACATAGCAGAATTCTTACCTGCTTATAAATCCACTCTGCCTCATCGTTCAGTTCAGTGGAATCTTCAGGAACAGCAGTGATGGGCACTTCCCGCAACTGCATCCGTTCAGGAATATCCGTATTACGTATTTCATTATCGAAATCCGTAAAGAACCCTCTCTTCAGGTCGCTAGGTTCGTACACTTCAAATATAGACTTCCTCGTCGGCTTCTTTCTGGCTGCCTTTTTCGGACGTCTCCTTTAAAATTTAACGTAGAAGAAAACGACAAAATTGATGTAAGAACTCTTACCGTTTTTCACCCTCTTCGTCTTCCTCATATTCATCTTCTTCTTCCTCCTCCTCTTCCTCGTACTCATCTTCCCCGTATTTAGAGAACTCGTCATAATCAAAATCAACTCCGAAAGTCTCCTGAGCTTCTTGTAAAGCACTGCAAACAAAATGAAACATTTACAAAAAATGCGATCACGGAAATTTGAATTAAAAACATACGCATCGCTAAATATAGGTTTACGCTTCCTTTTCTTGTCGGCAATGGGTCTACCATCGTCATCTACAATGAAATCATCGGCGTCTGAATATTCTCCTTCATCTTCTTCTTCGCCAAACTGTTCTGGTTCTGCTGCAGGTCTGTGACTTCTCTCCGATCTACGCTCATCATCCTATCAAAATTATATAGCATAATAAAGTAATAAACGCAATAAAAAACTAAAGTGGTATATTTTACGAACCTGTTCTTCTCCGCGGTCCTTAGTTTTGCAAGAATCAAATATTTATTATAAGAAAAATATTACTTAGAAATAAAATAGACAAGCAATTTATATTCTTGAATCTAGCACTAAAGTTAAAAACAAAAATAAAGGATTAAATAAGATAAAAAGTAACTCACGTCATCGGAGAATATTTCCATAGCAATCGCATCTCGATCCTGACTATCGTCTTGCGCCTCTTCACCATCACTTTCCTCGTCAACCAATCTCCGCAATCTTTTAAATTTCTGCAAATAAACATCCTCCGGTACAGACACAGCATAACCTCAAATTTCAACGATAATTCAAACAAATCAGCACATACATACCCTCCTCTCAACTTTCACGCCCAAATTCTCCTCAATCAAATCGTAATCCTCGTCTTCTAGACGATCATCGTATTCTTCATCCGATTTTTTCCGTTTTTCACCCCCCGACGCATCAGAATCCTCCCCTTCGCTTTCTTCAATAGGGTTATCATCTATGAGATCTTTAAGTTCTTCTCGTAAACGTTCCTCATCATCTACAACAAGAAGTATCGCGATAAACACGAGAACATATCAGTATTTTTGATTAGAGTACCTTCTTCTTCCTCCGAGCTATCCTCCATAGCTTTAGCCCTTTTAAGTTTTTTACGTTCATGTGGTTCTAATTCGTCCTCCTCCTTAATACAGAAACACCATTAGGTCACTGAAAAATGTGTTTTAAAACTAGGACTTTTACTTACTTCGCTTTCCTCTGCTTCTGACACTATAAAATCTGCCATTTTCCTTTATATTAGTTAAATACAACAACCCTAACGTAACGCAATATCTATACTTATATTTATTTTACTTTATGAGTAAAAATATTATAAATAAGACCGAAAACGCACCGAAAAGCGTATCCGTCAACATCCATTTAGGTTATCGAAGGACAAGAACAACGTGAAATTAGCGGCGGTTGCAGCAGCAAAATTAGGGAGTTTACACAATTGTATGGATGAGTTACAATGTTTACGATCTTTACAAATAGATCGAATGCAATTTTTAAAAAATGGGCTACTTTTGTAAAAGAAGCATAAGATTAAAAATTGGAGCTTTATTTTAATAACTTTAATTTAGACACACACAATAAGTGATCATAAAAGGAACACGAAGCAACAATTCTATTTCCTTCTCCTACATATGATTTTACATCTGTTTCATTTAGATGACACCAGTCCACGCCATAAACGATGTTTTTGTGTTCGTAATAACTTTCTACGATAGTTTGGATATCATCAAGAACATGTACGATATGCATTCCACCTAACATACACGCTGCCAGTAAATATTCGTGTGTAAATGGGTCCCACTTTAATCTCCATAGTGGTCCAGGCATTTTTATCAAATTCAGAGGCCGTTTCACCTGTCTTATATCCCAAAACCGCACTTGTGAATCATAACTGAAAATGTAATTTTTCAGAATAGCATAGCAAAGCATGATTGGCTATAGAAATCTTCTGTCCCTCAACAAAAACAAAAGACATACTAAAAACATGACTGTAGGCTAGAGTTATTCTGCATACACCCTGTACATATAAAATGTATAATTAATTTACCCACCTGCCTGTTGCAAGTATAAATTCTTTATCAGAATTACACTGCATGCATGTTACACCGGCCTCGTGTGTTCGATTTTTCGAAACTGGTAAAGTACCCGTCCTCAAATCAAATTTTAAGAATATGGAGTCATCGCCACCTTAAAAATCGCGCTTTTTATAAATAGTGAAAGATAATTTATATTTACCCGAAAATACAATATTTGTGTCCCAATAATAAAAAGCGACAATCCAAGCTTCATAATCATGTGCAGACCAACTGTTTTGCAACTCTAGAGTGCCATTCGTTAATTTAAATCTATGAATTTTGCCTTTTGAATCGCTACAAACAATTTCTGGATTTTCACTCGAAAATTTACCCGTAGACCAATCCAAAGAAAGAATTAAGGTTTCCGTATCATCGTCACTTATAATATAATGTGTTAATAACTCTAATTCTAACTTTTCCGAATTAAATGTATATATTTCTAAAGTTTTTAAAGCATTTACAACACCCAGTATTGGTTCATCATTTATTTTATTGTGACACCATTTTTGATCTAATACAGCTGGCGTTTCTACTATTTGATGTAATTTCAAGCCATCAGTAGATACAGAATACAACAATATTCTCCCTTTTCGCTTTTTCCGTAAATCTAAAAATCATTTTTTTGTAGACTCTGTTTTGATTAATTTTAAAAACACACCATTCCCGCCATTCGCATCCTCAGCCAACTGATAATTTGCGCACACAAAGAAATTCTGAAAAGGCTCATGGGGGCACCACTCAACAGAATCAGCACATAATTCGGTATCTGCTGAATACAATGTAACAATATTATTCGATTTAGGTAAGTTTTCATTGGATTCATCTCCCATTTTTAAAATAAATGTTTTTGTAACCTCACTTTTGTCTTGTTTTGTAGCAACTAATCTAGGGATTTCTGTAGCTAAATGTTGCCGATATTTTATTTACAAATGGTGGGTACTTTGAATAGACGTCAAAAATAATAAGATGTCTTTAAGTGGCGATACTTTGGCAAATGAAGTGATTTTAAACTCAAAAAAGATATGTGGGAATATAAAAAGTGAAAATAAGCGAGTTCGAAAACAGGCATTGATTGAATTCGAAGAATATCTTGGGAAAGTGGTCGATAAACTTACGAATCAAGATTTGAGAAATATCTTCGATGAAACTTATATGTTTACTATTAACGCCTTGAGGGATGGTTCAGAACCTGTAAGAGAACAGGCGATCAAATTTTTATCTTATTTTATCATCGAGAAGTTGCCGTTAAATGATTACTACTTGACATACATTTTTCCCGTTTTGGTAGAAAGAATTGGTACTGTTGAATTAATTGAGGACTCTGAAGAAGTTCGTTTGCAATTGCTAGAATTCTTGCGAGCTATAATTGATAAATATTCGAATACTGAGCAGCTAAAACCGTTTTTAAACGATATTGTTACGATTTTATGCGAGAGCGTTAAAGATAAGTATCCGACAATTAAAGAGAACAGCTGCATTTGTGTTGTTGAGTTAGCCGCGGCGCTTCCTAGAGATTTTCATTTGCAATGTGAAAGTTTGGTCAAACCAGTCCTGACCGTGTTTGGTCACCAGCGATTTAAGATTAGAGTGGCTGCTGTGCAATGCATCGGTAAGTTCTTTATTGTTCTAGATATTTCGACTTTTCTTTGCCGAGAATTAAGTGAATTCCTTAGGTGTTATAATTATGCATAGTACATACAAGGCCTTAGAAGAAGCAGTAGGGCCTTTGGCGGAGAGATTATTCGATCAAATAGCTCTTGTAAGAAGAACGGTAGCGCAAGTTGCGGCTCGCTTGCTATTAGAATATCGCGATAGATATTCGTTCTTTCATAAATTGTTGCCTCTGTTGTTGACAGGGTATGTCGTTCGAATAGGGCTTTCTTTTAAATTTCGCCGTTTAAAATGTAATTTACAGTTTAAATGATGAGGTTCCAGAAACTAGGGAAGAAGCTCATAAATTGTGGGCTGCCGTAGGTCTGCAGTACCAACAAGAGAATGAAAAAGACTTTAAAGATCAGCTTGATTTTCTTATTCAGCCTCCAAAGTATTACCCGAAACATTGTAAGCAAATCGGTATTTCTAAAAAAGAAACGGAAATAACTCGAAATAAATTTTTATATAGTGATACGTCCTAATCTTGGATGCAGAGTTTTGGTCCAACGCAACGTGGGAAAAATGGCACCGGCGCTTGCTAACGAACTGGAAAGTTGGCAGGCCGATATCCAAGTACGGTGCAGCCAACTTTTGTGTTCTATCGCGTTATGTGCTGAAAGCGGCTTGACGCAACATTTGCAAGAGTTGCTGTCTGCTATGTACTGGTCAGCGAGGAACAAAGATAAAAGGGTTGTAGGAAACGTAAGCAAGAATGTTCCGAGCTGAACAACTTGTGTATGAGCTTATTTTAGATTCTCACTGCGGGAGAGTATATAGGACTTTTTGTACCGGCTAAAACTTGGTGCAAACTTATCTTGCCTGCGATAGAAAATGGGGCTCATTACGGCCACGTCTCTGTATTAGCTTCTTTTATAAGAGGGGCTCCTGAGGAGTACGTCAAAGATTATTTGAGAGAAATTTCAGAGTTACTTGCGACTGACAATATATGCCGCAGTCGGAAGGTTGATTGATCAAATTCCGACGAGACATACATGTCTTTATAATGTTATGTTTTGCAGATGAAGTATCAAAGAGAACTTGTTAAATGTATCGAAGCTATCACGGCAAAACTCGATCTTGAAGATGAAAGTTGCAAGAAAATCGGTGAATGTTTATTTACTATAATCGTAACTTTAATATCTATTCAGGATGTGGAAAATGTGGAATTAATTACAAACGCTTTGCTTGACACTCTTGCTGAAACTTTACGCTTAAATTCTGCTTACGAATTGTGGAGTCTGTATTTGCGAAATTTGTTAGAGATTATTAAAAATGATCCGGAATCGTGGACAGTTGTGACTATGGAAAGATGCATTTTCGAGACAATTTTACTGGAATCTGGTAACGGCATTGTTTAAAGATGTTATAGTTAGATAATACCGTGTGTAAAATTGGAAACACCTTTTGGGAGGCAGAAAATTCTACTTTGTGAGGCAGAGGTCAGATGGCGCTCTTTAAGACAAAGTTTTGTAATATTTCTTGGAGTCTTCGAACTATAAAGTCGGTAAGCGGTGGCCGAGTTGAAGTTACGCTATTACCCGTTTGAGGGCGCTCGTGTGCCTTAGTATTTTGAGCCAGTTATAAAATGATATATTATAATAAATAAATAAATAAATAAAAATCCCTCTAGTAAAAATACAATAGGCGCCGCAGACGTTCTCGCGGTACTTTGTCGGCGCGGCAGTTCTTGCTCAAAGGCATGTTTTGCCGCCACAGCTGGTGGTTTCTTGACACTTCAGGAATGAATTATTTTCCTTATCCAAAAATGAAGGATAGGTACATTACGTACCTACATAGGTACATCATTATTATATTTACACACAAAGCAAATGAAGATTTTTATTTTAAAATATATAGTTGTATAACTGCCATGATCTTATATACCTATATTTGTTTTGTGAATATATAGGCTGTCCAAACAGTGCAGCGGCGGAGTTTTGCGCCTTTATTATGCCGGGACTACACCAAACTGTGCTAGCCCGGCGGCCTGGGCCGCCGGCTCGAGTTCCCGAGTCAAGTTGCTAAAAATAATGGAACTTGCGGCAACCAGAAGTCGGCGGCACGACCCGCGCGGCCTAAATTTGCTTTCGGCCAATTGTCGGTAAAGATCAAAAGGATTTCGAGCAACCTGCGACCTGACAGCAGGAAATCGTCGTCCTCGTTCATTTTTACTATTAATACTGATGATAAAATTCAAGTTGAACCGCAGCAGTGTAGTCCGACAACTCGCGCGGCCTGAGTTGCCGGGCTGAGTCGCGCGACGAGGCCGCCTGGCAGGTTGCGTGTGCCGGCGGGTTAGCACAGTTTGGTGAAGTCCCGCCATTATGCAATTCAGAGAGAAAAGTTATATGAGGGACTCGTCCTTATTTTTAGTTCTCCATACTTTAAAATTATGTATTTCCATTTATACACTTCGTACCGTTCCTTCTGTACAGCAACAAACTTTGTTTTTTTAATGGAACAATTTGTAATTGATTGCATTTTTGGATTCCTTAATAATTGATCTACTGTGAGGTTGTATAAGATATTTTCCCCCAATATGCATATACTTTTTACGTTAACGGCATTCTTTTGAAAATTTTGTTGGATATACCTCGAGGGATTTTAAAAATTAAATATCTCCGATTGAACAAAGTTGGAGCAGCGATATCTTGGCGACAGGAAAATAATATATAATATGGTAAACTGATGCAGGATTAAAAAACGAAAATATTATACCTACAGGTGTTAAAGTATTTTAATTTTTGTTTTATGGGTGTGAGTTTGACGATAAGAAGTGTGTGTGTAAATTGGTATGACGTCACTCAGACGGCCGTTAAGTTCTAAGTGTGACAGGTTGAACATGACAGGTATAGAGTCGAGTATAGAGTGGATGCAAAAATTATGAGGCAATAAAGCTTGGGTATATCAGATGACGGGATTGAGAGATGAGTAAGAGTGTTTGCAGATAAATGAATGGATATGGTTGGATAATTGTGTATGTGTGATAATGGGATGTTTAGAGCTGATTGGTGGTATGTTTGGAAAAGGGAGGATGCTTGGTAGTTTTTAAGTTTTAAGTTTGATGTTGATATTGGCAGGTCTGCGACTGATAATTTAGACAGAAGTAAAGATTGAACCTTAAAAGTTGAAATTCTTGCCGTAATTTTATACCATTTTTAGGGAATATCCCCTGCTATTTTGCCACCCAAAACTTAGAAAAATTCTTACACGTTGTTTTTGCAGAAAATTTAACGAACAAAGTTTACATCGGCGATCGGCACAAGAAATTCCATTGCAAGATTACTTCTTGAAAGGATTGTTTTCTTCCAAAAGTTAAAAACTCAAAATGTACAATTATTTCATAGATACCTATACAGCAAGCACAGAGAGCATAAAACATTAAGGCATGGTTGTTCAAAAAAGTAACACAGACTTAAGTCTGACACCGGCTTCGTTGCTATGATAGAACCATTCTCAAAATTATTTTAAGTATTTTGCACTATCTTGTTAATAAAAGATTTAATTAAATTCAGAAATCCACCTATTTTTTACTGCAGTTCATCCAGAAACAGTAAAGTCATTTATACCAGTGTACCAAAGGTACTAACTAAAACTAAAATATAAATTGGACGTGCCCAGTCTTTTTCTGCCGATTAATTTTGAATGGAATTTCTTCCTACTTGAAGCTTTTACTGTATTGTCCTTTGCAAGTAACATAAAGAATTTATTGCGGAGCCCCTTCAAATTTTATAATACTATCCTGATGTGTGAAACCGATTGATAAACGCCGCGATCATAAATCAGTTACAGTTGGAGTTCTCCAAACGCATCTAAAATACTTCAAAGACACCGCACTGTATTATGCTCGGATATTGATTTATGTTTCACAAAGACAAATATATCTTTGATCTTTGTTGTTAGGCCGCGACCGACTGTTGTGCCATCTACAATGAATAGAACCAACATTTTCAATTTGAACACTGTAAAAGGTGCATATCCCTACTACAATAACTTTTAAATAAATGGGAAATAGCGCGTCTACTGCCATCTAGCGAGTCCGTTAAATCGGTTTCCCAATAAGAGCATATCACTGACTAACTATAACATCTTTAAACAATGGTAACGGTTACAATTACCGTATACTTTGGCTAATAATTCCATTGTAGGGCAAGCTTTTGGCGAAAACTTGGATATAATTGGTGAAATTCTTGTTAAAACATTGGATACAGATGTAGATGCTGAGGCACGACTCAGAATATTCGTGGCTTTATCCGCTGCTTTGGAAAATAAGGATGTCATTTTCAGTGCAGCAACTGATCTAAATAAATTTTTGGAGACTTTAATTTCTGGTACATAAAGCTTTTGGTTGGTAGCAAAAATTCAGTTTACGAAAATATTTTATTTAGACGTACTGGTTCCTTCTTTGGTTTGGCATGCTGGTAGAACAGCAGAAGCTATGAGAACCGTGGCTGCTTCGTGCCTCAAAAGTGCTCTGGTCCCAAATAACGTTGATCTATTTGAGACAGGAGAAGTGCTACGTCTGTTATTTGATCGTTTATTGCCACTGCTTCTGTCGTTGATGGAAGACGCCTCTTACAGGAGCAGGCAACTGGCCATTGAAAATGTCGTACTACTAAAACAGACTGCGAGTAGAAAAAACATCTGGGCTTTAGATGATTTACTTAAAGTTTATCAGGGTATAAATATATTTTAATTTGGTTTGCTCTTGTATAATTATTTCGATTTGACTGCAGAAGTTTTAAAACGGCTGGATGATCCTACTGATAAAGTGCGAATTTGTGCGACTAAATCTTTGGGTATTATCCTGCAGTCTCCGCCCGAAGAATTTATTAAACCAAATTTTGTTTCACATCACGATTTGCTCATTGATTCGTTGTTGACGCACTTTGATGACGACGAGGAGCAGTATCAAGCCTTGGTTATGGGTAATATTGTTTAATGTTGGTGTCTTTATTTCAATTTTGTTTTTAGATGTGCTGATTGTCATAGGTCAAATTAACAAGGGCAGACTGAAAGAAAAGCTGGTGAAAATGAAGCCCTTAATAAGGAATAAGGTAGGGTGCGATTTGCTTTTGGAAAATTTGGAAAAAATGAAAATTAGTGAGTAATTTTTATTAGTTTGTATTTTGTGTCTATTGTAGTTTCACTTTTTTCCTAAAGAATAAAAATTATAAAAAAATCACCCATCGATATCTACAATTTGGCCCTTGGGCGTCGGTATAAATAAATTAGAAGCAACGTGTGTTTTAAAATACTCGCCCCCGCACTCCTCATACTCCTTTCTCGTCAACAAACTATTCTTAAACTCCGCGCTTTCCGCAAAGCGCTTCTGTCCGTTCCACGCTGACAAACTAGGTTCACCCAAAATCCTAACATTCGAATATGACTGGAATGGTCGCACCGATATTAAGTTTGTTTGAATTCTCTCTTTCAAACCCGGCAAATTTGACAAACCTACAAAAGACTCGTTTAATTACAATTTAAAATTGAGAGGTCACAATTATCACCGCCAGTAAGGACAACATTCGCAGCTAATCTGCTTTGATCTTCGGCATCGAAAAGAGATAAAACGTAAGCGATTACGTCGGATAATCCAGCTTCTGGGGAGCCCTGCATGTACGGTTTGAATATCAATTCCGGTGCTCGATATCTTTCTATCCCAACGTGTAGTTGATGGGCCTCTCCTGGACCGCTCCCTTCTTCAGCTTCAGAAGGATCGTGGGCTCGAATTATGTCGTCTATTTCGAGTAATTTTTCGTTTTCTGCATCGCTATCCGAATCTCCACCTGTTCGACACACAATTACCAATAATAAAGGAAATAAACGGTTATAAAAATTACCGTCTCTACTAATGGTTTTGTAAATATCCCAATCTTCATCTCTTAACCCAAAATCATCATTACCCTTTTCTTTACGAGCAAGTTGAGAAATAATTCTCATTCTCTCCTGTCCAGCAGCTGTTCGTCTCTTTGCCATATCTTGTTTCCTCTGTTTCCTCACGTTTTTCTTGTTCAATATCTCTTGTTTCTGTAAATTATTTTTCAATTCACGTTACACTAAAACCCAACTTAATTTTACCATTCTCCTCGCATTCTGCAAAAACACGTGCATGGCTTTTTCACTCTCGAACACAAGTTTGTTAGTTTTCGCCTGTTTCGCGACCGGTTCTTCGATCCCTATTTCCTCGGCATTACTGCAAGACAAAATTTTCAATTTGCGTTTTTCTATTTTTACGTTCAACGCGACTATATTTTTCTGTAAATCTTCGACACTTTTTATTTGGTGTTCGACCATAGCGGCTTCGATATCCTCAGGATCGATATCCAAATCGAGCAGTTCTTGTATTTGCAATAGTTTGTTTAGTTTATCTTCGTCTTCTGCTAGTCTCTCTTCTCGTTTTCTGGCGTTTATTTCGGTCAGTCTTCGCGCTAATTCCCGTTTTCGCTCCTTTTGTTGTTCCACTACAATATATAACTATTTTGTACAGTTTGAAACGATTACGGAAAACCTACTTGTGAGCGAAGATGTTGCTATTGCAGCCGAGTATGGCAACTGTATTCGTCTAATATTCTGCTCGTAATAATCTGGATCTAACCATCGCTTTAATTCCTCTTTATAATCCAGTGCGACTAAACAAATAGAATGTATTAACTCTTCAACTCGACTCAAAGTAATCGATGTTGAATGTGTGGGATATTTCAACTGTAATATTCTGTGTAAAAAAGAAGTTACGTGAAAACCACCCAAGTTTATTCTACGAGTATTAGCAAAATTTGTACAATTATTTAAAACAGGTATGACGTGAATAGTTTGATAACCAAAACTGACGATTAGAGCATTTTCTTCAGGCTTTTCTTGAGAAAAATGGTATGAATATAACGCATCTAAGCCGTAACATATACTGGGAACTGCGTAACATTCGAACAACAGCTCCGACATTACTAAAACAACAACAAATTAATACTACGCTTCAAAATTATATGAATACATACACTGCCGTGAAGAGTTGGGATTTAGAAAAGCCTCCGTTATAGAAATTGGATGAGGAACGCAATTTTCCGTATCAATACCTAAATGAGTAAAAATATAATCAAATATGTGCTCCTGAGCCTCGAAATGAGTAACGACGTTCCTATCGAACTGAGTTTTCAGTTGAAACCGCACGCTTTCAATATTTAATATGTCGTTTCCAACTTGCAGTTGCGGAGTCAGCATAACTTCGACAGTGTCTTTTTTCGATCTCTCTTTACGTGGCTTAGCAATTAAGTTCTTGAATAATAACAAGGGCTTCTGGGAGGTGGCCCACCCCACACGACATTGATATGATCCTAAAATCATCAGATTACTTGAGCAGAACAGTAAAATTTAAAACTAACCATTATCGATTATAATAGGTACTGAATTGTTCCGTAATTGAGAGGTATACGTGTGTATGGTATCTGGAATTGACTTTTGGTCCTTAAACTCTAGTATATCCATTATAAATTAAAATGCAAGATTTTAGTTCGTTCCGGAAATTTTAAGGTTAAGTTAATGTCATATGTCAACATAAACAGGTTAGTTGACAGCATGAACCATAGAGATCAAAAGCAGAGAGAACAGCTACGGATAAATATATAAGTTTCTAAAGTTGTGTTTTAGAGAATCACAGAAAAAATAACTGATTTACTTATAAATGCGGGAGCAGTTTGTGATTATTAATGTTCTATTAAGGAGAAACACAAACGTAATTTTCGCACTAGACTTTCTATTTGCGGCTCTTTAAATTACTGCTCTATGATCGAAGCAGGAAGCCAACATTTTGAACGAAGAAAACAGAAAAAACCCCATTTAATTAGTTAACTGACATTGACATTTGTATGTTTTGATTTTTGCATTAACTAAATCGAATACTTATTTTCTTTAATTAGTTTCTATTTGTTCATTAACTTTCATTTCGGGCAATTCTCCATAGATTATTTGGGAATATTTTCATTAATAGTGAAATCGTTTCGTTTGGTAAGGTTATGTTTATTATTAAAATTCTTTTCAATTACAACTTAAGATTTTAGTAATTTATTATGGAGGCAGTAGATATCCAAGCTGTAGAATCAAAATTAAGTGATGTTACGGTAACTGCAATTCCGGCAGTTCCAAAGGCGCAAAATCAGCAACCCGGTCAGTCGAAATATGCCCAGTTATTAGGCGTTATTGAAGAAATGGGAAGAGAAGTGCGACCAACGTATGCGGGTAGTCGAAGTTCTGCGGAGAGGCTTAAACGAGGTATAATTCACGCTCGAATGTTGGTTCGTGAATGCCTCATTGAAACAGAAAGGAGTGCTCGCCAGTAAAAGGTTACGTTTATTTTATTCAGCATTCCGTATTTTATTAATAACGTGTCTTATTCTATAACTTGTGAGTGATGTAAGATTACGAGTGCCTACTGCAAGTTTTTTTTTGTTTTTTTGAGTTCATTTTGATAAGTACGAGCAAAGGTAAAAGGTGATACTTTGTTGTCGTTATTGTGATAAACACGAAATACTTTGTGTTTTAGTCATACAGTTAACCAAAATAATTCAGGAATTACGAGTACAAATTAGAAGATACTGTTAATTTTTTTTGTATCTTCAATTGACCTTACTTACCGTTTTGTAATACATAATACAGTATGTCACATTTAAGGTGCATATTTCCACAATTTACACTTATATTTGTAGTTAACTGCCACTTTTTATACGTAAAGTTGTACTTAACGGGAACTTTTATAGCTGGTTTTTAGTGTAAATTACTCAGGTTACACCAAATATTAATATACGCAGTATAATATATTTTTTGAATGTGCGTCAAGAAATTTTTTATATCTCACGATTTTTCGTAATTTTTGTTGTCTTGTTATGTAAAGTTGGAAAGATGTAAATACATATAAATTGCGCATGTAATTCCGTTGAAGAGAGAATAAAATTTGATTTTTATGTTGAAAATTTTTATTAAAAAAAAACAATTCCACCCTCACTCTGGTAAATTGAGAAACTTTCGTCGTAGACAGTCTACGCTTTCGTTTATAAAAGTTTAGTAGCATTCATCTCTGCTTGCACTAATAATTATGTAAATTATTATATTCCATTTTACCTAATCCCATCGATTTTACTCCTAAATTCAGTATCAAAAACACTTTGAAATTGGTAGACAATCGGGGTGACAACTCCACAAAAAAGTGTACAATGGAATTCCAATTCCATTATAATTCCAGTAATTCCATACAATTCCAGCAATTCCATATAATTTCAGTAATTCCATGTAATTCCAGTAATTCCAAAGTACTCCCATATAATTCCATACAATTCCAGTAATTCCATATAATTCCAGTAATTCCATATAATTCCAGTAATTCCAAAGTAGTTCCACTAGTTCCAAAATAGTTCCACCAATTCCAAAGTAATTCCCATAATGGAAAAATTTTTATAAAATATCTTAGTACTTAATATTTTTGAAATTAAGAATTTTAAAAAAACTTGCTGCAATTTATTATTGGAATTTTTAAAAGTATGTAGGTATAAGTTTTCTTGTTAAAAGTGGAAAGCGTAATGAACAATTATTTATGTCGAGAAACTTTTTATTTTGATAAAATTGATTAAATTCGAGGGTTATAACACACATTTTAAAGCATTATTTATTTCCAAATATAAAAATACTTTGAACAAAGTAACTATTGTAAACATAAACATTCGAAAAGGTAAATCAACACAATATTAGTATACACAATACTGGATCTTAAATTCTATTGACTCCTCATTGCTATCTAAGTTATTATTGAAACGAGGGTAAACAACTTGTTGCATTTTTAGTGCTCCTCAATAATATGATTTTTTGCAACCTTACACTCTGAATGGTTCTGAAATATCCTGAAAAACTGAAAAATACTTATTTTTCTTTATTTAATAACAATCTTGTTTTTAAATGTTTTTGCCTTGAAATTTTGTTGGCATAGGTTCACAAGTAACAAAATTCAAAATTTTAAGTAACCCCCGACACAATGTCTGAACAGATCTTCATAAATTATAGCTAAGAACCATCTCGATCACGACAGCTTTCAAACAAAAAAAAAACGCATAAAAATCGGTCCATTCGTTTAGGAGCTACAAAGCCACAGACAGACACACAAACACACAGACAGACACGTCAAACTTATAACACCCCTCTTTTGCGTCGGGGGTTAATAAAAATGAACATGCGTGACGTTAAAATTGTTTTGTGGCAAAAAATTGTACCATTTTGGATTTTTCAACTTTCTATCCTGAATTAAAGAAAGTATGTGTTTTAGGTAACGAATTTCTGATTTTAATTATTTGGACAATTTTTTCCAAACATACCACATATTTTTTAATTCGGGCAAGACATACGATATGGTGCCCATAAAAAATAAAATAAAACACTTGACTATCGTCTTTCATTTTTTAACCGCAGGGCAATTCTAATGCTACCATTTCTTAAAGGAAAAAAGTTTATACAGGATATTTCAGAAACTAAGATTTAAAAAGATTGTTAGAATATTTACTTGCATCAAAAATACAATATTTTTCCCATTTAACCTTTTTCCTGTCTTGAACCATAACCGAGATAGATTCTTGGTCTTAGAAATCAAGTTAGGGAATGCAGAAACTATTCAGGAGCAGATATAGATAGTGATCATAACATAGTAGTTATAAAGACTAATCTTAAATTTAAGATTTAAAAAAAATGAAATGATCTCGAGAAACTAAGAGACTGTGATTTGCGCAATGAGTTCGAGAAGAAAACGAATGAAGTAGGTACTAAAGAGCGCAGATGAAAATATTGTTACTGTTTAATGTAATGAAATTACATTAAAAATGGTTTAGGTTCTGCAGCTAGAGATATATTGGGTCACAAACAGAGTGAAAGTAGAAAACCCTAGATAACAAGGGATATTGTGAGTCTAATAGATGAGAGACGAAAATATAAAAATAGGCTAGATGAAGAGGGAAACAGAGGTATAAAGCGGTCAAGTGGGAAATTATTCGAAAATGTAGAACAGCGAAAGAACAGTGCATTGATAACAAATGCAAAGAAGTGGAACATAAGTTCGAAGTAGGAAAAACTGACGAAGTGTATAAAATAATTAGGAGAAATTTCAGAGAAATTGGATTTAGCAACAAGAACATTAGAAACAAGGCAGGTGACATCCTAATCGGAAGAGAGGAAAAGGCAGGAAATGCGTAGGTTAGCTCAGGATAGGAGAGGATGGAGGTACGCGTCCAACCGGTCTTCGGACTGAGTACCTTATGATGAATATGATGATGAACGAAGCCTTCGTATGTATGTAGCTACAATACTTAACACCAAAAATTTCAGTTCCTAGTAGAAAAAATTGAACAATTCTGGGTCACTCTCATCACTTAACCCTCTTAAATCTGAACCTGCCAATGTTCCCAGGCCATGATCTTTTCAAGATTAAGTGGTGGAAGTCCAGAAGTCCACTTTTTGCTACGAATGTTAAAACACCGAATTTCTCTGCTTTTATTCTCATGATAAGTAATTCCTTTTACTCATTTAGCGAACTTGTCACTACTGGGGTTTACGAGTTCACCATTTTAAACACGTGAAGTGGGACACACAGCGGTATTACTATGTTGTTGTCTACCAAAAAATGATTCCAGGAATTTATTATAATATTATAAAAGATCCAGGCGACATTAAAATACCTACAGCAGACAATTTTTAATTAAATTATGAATTTATTCGGGGTGTACAAAATAATATATGCACTATTGCTAACTTCGTTATTATTGGACCTACAGTGTCAGTTTCAAATGGGCAGAAAAGCATAATAATTATGAAACTGTGCCTGTGAAATATAGGAAAGGGCTAAAATTATAATACTCCTAAGTTCTTTACCAAAAATCATTTTCTGCAGAGATAACCTAAGCTTAATAAATATAATCGTAAAATTGAAACTACTTTAAATACGTGAGAATAGAATTAACTTACCAAATAACCAAATATATTTTTATTTCCAAAACTAAGTTTACCACTGACCGCTAACAGTAACAGTACATCAACTATAATTTTTTGCGCGCAGAGTGATGAAGTAAGTAGAAATGGTCTGGGGAAGTCCCCATCTCAGGGACAATCTAAAGATTTCCTGCGAGAACTGTCGAGGCAAGAACGGAACATTTCTTGGCTAATGAGAGACAGATGTTGCTGGAATAATTCCAGTAATTCCATATAATTCCGTTAATTCCATATAATTCCGGTAATTCCATATAATTCCAGTAATTCCATATAATTCCAGTAATTCCAAAATAATTCCAATAATTCCAAAGTATTTCCAATAATTCCATGGTAATTCCAGTAATTCCAATAATTCCATAGTAATTCCGATAATTCCAGTAATTCCAAATAAATTCCGATAATTCCATGGTAATTCCACAATAATTCCGATAATTCCATAGTAATTCCGGTAATTCCAAACTAATTCCAGGTATATGTACAAAGTAATTCCAGAGTTGTCAACCCCCCGTAGACAATAAAACATTTACAAGACGGGACGTACAAATTAGAGTTGTTCAATGTAAAAAGTCTCTTTACTTCCATACCAGCCTTGTCTATCATATAAACAAGGGTAGAATGTTGGCTAAAAATTTTGTTCATTTATAAAATGAGCTTTGAATGCAAGAAACAATTATCGGTCTGAGAATATATCCGAGGCGGTAGAGAATTTTGAATTTTCCGTTTATTATTGAGGTTTGGAGGAATGTTACCTTCATCAAGTAATTTAAAAATAAAATTGTTTTTATTTTGTAAGCTACGAAGCCTTGTAGCCGCCACGTTGAGTTAAAAATTATTTTTAATGTAATTTAAGTCGAATTTCCGAATTGTAATACAGAATTCCGAGGTGTAAGTCAAAATTCCGAGTTGTAACACAGAATTCCCAGCTGTAAGTCAAAATTCCGAGTCGTAACACAAAATTCCGAGTTGCAAGTCGGAATTCCGAGTTGTAAGTTGGAATTCCGGGTTGTAACAGAATTCCAAGTTGTAAGTCAGAATTCCGAGTTGCAAGTCGGAATTCCGACTTAGAACTCGGAATTCTCTGTTACAACTCGGCTTTAGATAATGGTTTTATAGTTTCCCATTTGAGATTACAACTCTTAACAAAAAAATGAATGAATGGAACAAACAAAACAATATTAATCAATCATTTATTTAGCCCGTCATAGACAGAAAACACAATACAGAATACATAGATAGAACACATAACATATCAAACAAAATAAATCACAAAACAAAACAAAAGAAAAAAATATATCAAATATATCAAAACCTCACATGAGGAAACCGGGGAACAACACTCTCAACCCCCGAGAAAATCATCTACACTATAGTACAACTTATCAAGCAATAATCTTTTTAAAGAAGCCTTGAACATTAAAAAAGTTGAAATGGATGAAATTGATGCAGGTAGCTTATTCAATATTTGAATGGACATATACAGGGTGGGGCAAACTCCTGGGGATGGACGATAGAGGCCATACGGTTATAGTTAGAAAGAAAAACTAATAACAAACCCTATCTCGTTTCAAAAATTCTATTCCATAAAAATATTTTCAATTATACCAGGTGCGTCCAAATAGTTGGAATTAAGTACAACTTTGTTATTTCTTATGGAATGTGTATAATTTTATATTTTTTCCGGCTTCAAAATGATAATTTAATGGTACTTTGATAACATGATTCTATGTCTATTGTTAATGGTTATTGAGAAATAAATTTTTTCCCGAAAATTTTCACGATAAGTAGTACATTTCAAAAATTTATATCTCGAAATTGGTAGAAGTTAAGAGAATGAAATTGGTATTGGTAACTATCATGTAGTTTTTTACAGATTTGTTGAATTTTATTTATACTATACAGGGTGTTTGCAAAAAAATGTTTTCTGAAACTGTCGAAAAAACATCAAAAAGTCGAATTTTTCAAATGGAATGCTATATTTTTTCTTGCACTATCTGAAAGAGCTCAAAATTTTGAATGAACGTGGCCAATAATAAACTAATGTTACATAATGAAGTTTTTTAGCAAAATCCTGTTTTCTTCAATTTTATGTAAAAATGAGGGATCGTAAAAATATCATTAGCCTTGGACGATTATTGCTTGTCAATCTGAAAATGGGTTATTGTTATAATTTTGCTAAGAATTTAATGTCATTGCTATCAAAGTATTGTTATTGGTGTTATTTTTTCATTTGTGTTGTTCCCGATTATTGTTTTCGTTTCAGTTTTATCATCAATTTAAGTTCATTGTTACATTCTCTTGCACCCTGCAAAAGGCTTATGAAAATAATTCATCTTCATGAGAACGGTTAACAAAATACTAAAGTTACATAAATGAAGAGAGTTTCATAACTTTTCTCATATTAAAAATCACAACAATATTAGATTTATGGCTACCTTTGGATTATCATTATTACTAATTTAATTTTTTTATTTTGGTGTACCACTCATAAATTTCTTTAATAAATAAAAAAAACATTTTTTTAAGAAAACATTAAAAATAAAAGCGAACATTATGCAGGTTGAATTTTTATTAAACTTTGTTACAAATCAAAATAATTAATCTGTAAATAATGAGCAGATTACAACAAATGCTCAATGATCTGGCCATTTTCATTGGAACAAAGAGCAATTCTTTGATGAAAGGATCTATCCACGTTATCCAAAACTTCGGGAGTAATAGCCGAGAATGCATTTTGAATTCGTATAGGCGCATGTCTTCTGGTTTGATAGGAGGAATACTAAACACAATGTCTTTCACGTAACCCCAAAGAAAAAAGTCTAATTAATTTAAATCAGGACTCCTTGCAGGCCACGGATTTTGACTCCCAATCCCTATTCACTGTTCTCCAAAATGTTAATTCAAAAAATTTTGAACTAATCTTGCGCTGTAGGCTGGAGCTCCATCATGCTGAAACCACATATTTTCAATATTAACTTCTTCATTGGCTTCATCAATAAGTACAGGTAAGTTGTTTTGCAAAAAATTGTGGTAAACATTTGCATTTAATCTTCCTTCAAAAAAATGTGGCCCAATTACATTTCTTCCAATTGTTCCTTCCCAAACATTCACTGACCACTGATGTTGTCTATCAAAGACTTGTAGAAAATGTGGGTTTGCTTGTGCATAACAGTGGACATTCTTTCTATTAACTTTATTTAAATTTTGAAATGTTGATTCGTCTGTGAACAAAATATTTTTGGAAAAGTCTTCATTTTCTGTCAGTTTCCCCTGAGCCCAATCACAAAATAAGGTTCTGTTGACATGATCTTGTTCATTTAAAAAGTGGCATGTTCGGGGTTTATAATCATGGTAACGGTTTTCTTTTAAAACTCTATGTATGCTTCTCCTGGAAATATTCAATTCTGTTTCAATTCTTCTGCCACTTGCCTGCAGATTTTCAGCTATTGCCAGCAATACATTTTCCTTTGTCACATCGGTTAATACGGATTTGGTTATTTCATTGCGTTTTTCGTAGAGAACAAAACCAGTTCTTTCAAATCTATCCACCAATCTCTGGAAAGCTTCCACGCGTGGATGACGACGCTGTTCATATCTTTGCCCATATACTCGAGAAGCCAGAAGAGAATTTCTGTTGCATTCAATAAATACGGACAGCATATCAACAAGTTCTTGTTGTTGGAAATTCATTTTAAAAAAATAATAACATTGGTGATTAAACACAAAGACAGAAATGAAAACAACAAACGGGAACAACAAAAACAATTACTTGTAACACCAATAATAATGACAATGAATTCACTACAGAACAAGATTATAACAATAAACCCATTTTCAGATTGACAAGCAATAATCGTTCAAGGCTAATGATATTATCACGATCCCTCATTTTTACATAAAATTGAAGAAAACAGAATTTTGCTAAAAAACTTCATTATGTAACATTAGTTTATTTGGCCATTTTCATTCAAAATTTTGAGCTCTTTCAGATAGTGCAAGAAAAAATATACAATTCCATTTGAAGAATTCGACTTTTTGATTTTTTCGACAGTTTCAGAAAACATTTTTTTACAAACAACCTGTATAGTATAAATAATATTCAACAAATCTGTCAAAAACTACATGATATTTACCAATACCAGTGCCAATTTCATCCTCTTAACTTCTACCAATTTCGAGATATAAATTTTTGAAATTTACTATTTATCTGTCAAAATTTTCGGGAAAAAATTTATTTCTCTATAACCATTAACAAAATAGACATAGAATCATGTTATCAAAGTAACATTAAATTATCATTTTGAAGCCGGAAAAAATATAAAATTATACACATTCCATAAGAAATAACAAAGTTGTACTTAATTCCAACTATTTGGACGCACCTGGTATAATTGAAAATATTTGTTATTAGTTTTTCTTTCTAACTATAACCGTATGGCCTCTATCGTCCATCCCCAGGAGTTTGCCCCACCCTGTATATTACACTTCTCTTAAAATTTTCCGAGTAGGGCCTCGACTGATACAGTAACACTGCAGACCGCGTAAAATGCTCATGAATCTGTTCCCCCGTGACACAATTATTCTTAAGCCGAAACTGCAGAACAGCTATCTCATAAATGTAAATACATGCCAGTGGCAATATTCTCAGTTTCTCAAAAAGTGGCCTTGAAGGGGTACGAGGAAGACGCCTTGAGAGAATTCTCACTGCCTTCTTCTGCAATCGAAAGATATAATTAAAATTTTCGGCAGAGGAGTAACACCAGAAAGGTATACCATATCGGAGATGTGACTCAAACAGCGCAAAATACGCATTTTTAGCCACAAGTAAATCGTAATTATTCATAAGAGTCCTAAGGGCAAAACAGGATCTAGACAACTTTGTACTTAGGCGTTTGATGTGCTCCTGCCAATTCAATCTATGGTCGAGATGAACACCCAAAAATTTAGTAGTATTTACAGATGAAATTATAACACCATACCTGTTCGCCTCAAACCAACATCTCAAGAGCGACATGTCCGACACAATCCTGTCATGCAACTCATGACCATCACTACCGAACCAAGTTATATTGGTGTCATCAGCAAACTGAACGAACTTGCCACTAATGCGCAGAGAAGACATATCATTTATGTACAACAGAAAAAGAAGTGGGCCCAAGACAGAACCCTGAGGCACCCCATACATAGACTGAGCAGAGTCGGATGTAAATTTCTGACAATCAGCGTTGACAATAGAAACGGCATGGCATCTTCCCATCAGATAAGAACGAATCCACCCCCCAGAAACACCCCTGAATCCATAACATGAGCACTTCTCCAACAAAATAGAGTGGTCAACACAATCAAAGAGGTCGAGAAACACAGAAACAGGAATATAATGGGAGTTGCAGTGAGTGTTTTTTGCCTCATATACATGGTCCAGAAAAGAAAAAATGGCCAGACCAGTACTCTTATTATTACGGAAACCAAACTGCAAACTGGACAAGGTAGAGCATTTGTCCAAAAAGCTAACAAATCTGGCCTTGACCAGCCTCTCAATCAGCTTAGAAACGGTCGGCAACAATGAGATCGGCCGAAAATTTTCTGGCCCAAATTATTATTTATAAGATCAGCAAGACACAGATAAGAAAATAAGAAAAAATAATGGCAGGGATCCGGTCCCTATAGGAAACTTTTCTAGATACAAGTCTCAAAGTACGTGGAACTTCACCGACATCAGTTGGAAAAAAAACAAAAGTATCATTCTGCTTGGCAACATTAGCGGTCAATAAATAAACTCCTTTTCACAATTAACTTCCACCCATCTAATTCTCATTTAAGTATAATTAATTTGTTTTGTTTGTTCCATTCATTTATTTGTTTGTTACTAGTTGTAATCCCAAATGGGAAACAATAAAACCATTATCTACCTATCTATCTAAACTCAGATTTCCAACTTACAACTCTTAATACAGTTGGAACTCGTAATTCCAACTAACATCTAGGAATTCTGTGTTGCAACAGGGAAATTTGTGTTACAATTCACAATTCTGTATTGTAACATGGAATTCCGACTTACAGCTGAGCTGTCATCGTAGTTAAAAATTATTTTTGATGCAATTCCGAGTTGCAAGTCGGAATTCCGAGTTGTAACACAAAATTTCGAGTTGGAATTCCGACTTAGAACTCGAAATTCTGTCAGAATTCAGAGTTGTAACACAGAATTCCAAGTTGTAAGTCGGAATTCCGGGTTGTAACACAGAATTCCGAGTTGTAAGTTGGAATTCCGACTTACAACTTGGAATTCTGTGTTGCAGCTCGGAATTCTGTGTAGGGACAATATTGAAGAATAAAAAGAACAAATAAAATACTTAAATCGTTCTTTTATTATACTAAACGAATTAGTACAACTCCGTAACAAATATCCACACAATTGGATACTTTCCAGGTACCCAACAACTTAAGAACTGGCGGAAGTGGCAGCGGCAGTCTGCTTCTCCTCCTCCTTTATCCTGTCCTTTTTCAAAGGCCCCATGAACTGTATCTTGTCCGCGGCTGTCTGGAACCGACCGTGCCCGAACTTGGACGAAGTATCGATGAACTTCAGGTTGATCTTTTCCAAAGCGACGCGTTTGGTGTGCACCAAGAGAGACTGAAAGAAAATTTAAATCGAATCTAGCGGAAAATTTCATTCAATATAAATTTACTTTTCTCAGGGTGATTACACGCTTCTTGGGACCCATGCAGCAACCCTTGATCATGATGAAATCGTTGTTGACTTCACCGTAATGCGGGAAACCTCCCATCGGGGTAATGGTCTTCTCCGTTAAATCGTAATCGGTAGAAGCGTTATTCTTGATTACCTGCAACACACCCATACAAATTTTACAGTTTCTATCAAAATAACTGTAAAAAAATGTATAAATTTAGTTATAAAACATCAGTCCTATCATTCATAATCACGGATTATCTTCATAATCCTTTTGGCTTCAAAAGGTATCATCATAAAAATTAGATTTTCGAAAAATGTTTTGCACGAGACAAAAATTAGTACCTTTCCGTCCTTGGTGTGAATACCGGCCCCTATCCTGTAGATCTTCTTGTTCATCTCCGTGCGGTGGTGATAGCCTTTTTGACCCGCACGGGCAACCGTAAACGACACCCTCGAAGGATGCCAAGCTCCGATACAAGCCACTTTCCTCAAACCCTTATGGGTCTTCCTCGGCAACTTCTTTGTGTGCCAACGGGACGTCACACCTAAACAAAAATACATAAATCCCCATTTCCTTCCAACATTTATTGCTTGTTGTGCGTAAGTTTCGTCAGCAGGAAGGCAGCATGATGGTTTTCGTCAGTCAAAATCAGAAGATTTGCACACATCATGTTCGTCATCATATAATAAAATTCTACACCACAAATCAGAAGTTCGGGGTGCAAATTTGCTCACCTTTGTATCCTTTACCCTTGGTGACACCAATGCAATCGATCATTTCATCCTGAGCGAAGACGTTGGCGACAGCGATGGGCTTCTCCAAATGTTCACGAGCCCACTTCACCTTGTCCTCAACAGTACCACCGTTCAACTGGATTTCCATGATATGAGCCTTCTTCTGCCTTTGTTTCAACAACTTCATCTATAAACACGTTAATTTGAAGAACTAAACGAAATAATTTGATTTTAAAAAAAAACTACACCGCGCAAGAAGCAAACACGTCCAGAAGCGTTCTGGGGTTATACATTTTCACTTTTTATAATTCAATATATTGGATTCTTTTTTCTATATAATGTATTCTTTTTTCAATATCTATTATATTGAAAAAAGAATCCACTATATTGAATAATGAATAATAGTAGAGTCAACGTGAAAGTTTATCTTGATGTTCGCTGTACATTGAAAGGTAAAAATGTATCGAGTACGTTTTCGGATGCTATTTGGGGTGTATAACGACCCCCTAAATTCGTCTGGCGATATTGATGTCCAACACACCCCCAGGGGGTAAAAACTGAAAAAACGAGGAATTTAGAATACATATTTGATTTGCTATCCGGCAGTAAAAAAGTTTTTATGTTCCGTCAAGTAATAAGGGAGTAATAACTAATTTCCGTCCAAAGTTTAACATTAGACGAACGGAAGAATATTTACTAAAATCGCTTGTAGCTCCATTATTATTCGTGTTTCGATTTCTGACAAAATTGAGAAATGCCTACACCGCGATAACTTTTTAACGACACAAGATATCGAAAAAATTCAAAAAGTAAATGTTGTAGTCTGATGCTTTTGCAAGGCAAGGGTTTTTGAAATTTTAAAATCGAACAATAAATAAGGAGGATATTGCCAATTTACTTCAGGGATGTAAAAGCCGCCGCCGCGAAGCGCGCACTCTGTCTCTACTTTCGCCCGTTTCCCATCTCATTCTAACGGACTCCTCCGTGCCCCACCATGGCCCGCAAGCCTCGTAGTATCGTACTCGCCCATACCCGGCGTCTGCATTGCTTGTATTGGGGAATGGTGATTAATTAATTATCAATTAATTTCGTGCTATTTTCATTTTCGTGAATTTGGCATCTTCAAGTGTTACAACAGACGATGAACTATTACATAAATTTAAGTTAAAAACAAAACAATTAAGGCGTGATGATAACAAATGAGCAATATGCAAAAAAGGCGGAAAACTGGAGGAATCTACTCTAAAAACTATGAAAACCATTAAAAGATCGGTGAAAATGGGACTTGATGTGCAAACTTACAATAAAGACCTGAGAGTGCTTAGTGATAAAATAAATAATTCGTTAAGTTAAGGTGCGGCACAGGAACTGTTACTTCTCGTTTACAAGCCTGAAAAACATTTCCACGGCAATGAAATTAAAAGCACAAAGTAGTCAATGTATAGGAAATAAAGATGTAGGTAACCGAATCAACGACAGCCAATAAATTGCGATTCCACAAGCCGAATTTTAATATTAATTTATGTGTTTCCTGTAAAAAATTGAAGAAGGGTAAATCTTTGAGCCAGGTGTCGACAACGAATTTCAGTAATAAACGTTAATTATAACCTTTTTAAAAAATTAACACATTAGATTTAATTGCTGCTGAAGTCAAATTCCATAGTAATTGTTTCGCGGTAGAGTGGAAAATATATAGTAGCAAATCTGAATCTAAGGTAGCTTCAGTGGATGACTGTGCAAGTCAAAACGATAAAGGGAGTGAGACCTCGCAAAAATTGTTGGGGAAATAAAGGAAGAGGACCTACTTATATAATTCCGCTGCAGTTTACGACCGATATGCGCTAATGCGTTAGCTTGAATCCGCAGTATTTCCTGAGGAAACTGAAAATGATTATGTCGTTTTTGTCAAATCTTATAAAAGTAATGAAGCTACTGTACCAAAAATTACAAAATATGTAATATTTATAACGAAGTTGAAATGCTTAAAGAATCAGCGGAATTCTATTATATACTTTTCCTTTGGATATGCCTTGCTTTATTTCCCCAACAGTTTTTTGCCAGGTCTCACGCCCTTTATCGTTTGACTTGCACAGTCATCCATAGAAGCTGATTCAGATTTGCTACTATATTTTTCCTCTCTACCGCGAAACAATTACTAGATATGGTATTTGACTTCAGCAGCGATTAAATCTAACGTGTTACTTTTTTAAAAAGGCTATAATTAACGGTAGCTATGTCGAGAAGTTTATTACTGAAATTCGTTGTCGACACCTGGCTCACAGATTTACCCTTCTTCAATTTTTGGCAGGAAACACATAAATTGATATTAAAATTCGGCTTGTGGTATCGCAATTTATTGGCTTTCTGTCTGTCATTGTTTCGGTTACCTTCCTACATCTTTATTTCCTATACTCTTTGCTTTTAATTTTTCATTGCCGTGGAAATGTTTTTCACGCTTGTAAACGAGGAGTAACAGTTCCTGTGCCGCACCTTAACTTAACAAATTTTTTATTTTATCACTAAGCACTCTCAGGTCTTTATTGTAAGTTTGCACATCAAGTCTCATTTTCACCGATCTTTTAATGATTTTCATAGTTTTTAGAGTAGATTCCTCCAGTTTTCCGCCTTTTTTGCATATTGCTCATTTGTTATCATCACGCCTTAATTGTTTTGTTTTTATCTTAAATTTATGTAATAGTTCATCGTCTGTTGTAACACTTGAAGATGCCAAATTCACGAAAATGAAAATAGCACGAAATTAATTGATAATTAATTAATCACCACTCCCCAATACAAGCAATGCAGACGCCTGGTATGGGCGAGTACGATACTACGAGGCTTGCGGGCCATGGTGGGGCACGGAGGAGTCCGTCAGAATGAGATGGGAAACGGGCGAAAGTAGAGACAGAGTGCGCGCCTCGCGGCGGCGGCTTTTACATCCCTGGAGTAAATTGGCAATATCTTCTTTATTCATTGTTCGATTTCAAAATTTAAAAAACCCTTGCCTTGCAAAAGCATCAGACTACAACATTTACTTTTTGAATTTTTTCGATATCTTGTGTCGTTAAAAAGTTATCGCGGTGTAGGCATTTCTCAATTTTGTCAGAAATCGAAACACGAATAGTAATGGAGCTACAAGCGATTTTAGTAAATATTCTCCCGTTCGTCTAATGTTAAACTTTGGACGGAAATTAGTTATTACTCCCTTATTACTTGACGGAACAGAAAAACTTTTTTACTGCCGGATAGCAAATCAAATATTCTAAATTCCTCGTTTTTTCAGTTTTTACCCCCTGGGGGTGTGTTGGACATCGATATCGCAAGACGAATTTAGGGGGTCCTTATACACCCCAAATAGCATCCGAAAACGTACTCGATACATTTTTACCTTTCAATTTAGAGCGAACATGATTTCTAGACGAGTTTTTCAATAGCGCGAACTCTACTATAATATAATGATTTATTTTCCCAATATATTGAGAAATCATTCAATATAATGAAGTTTCAGTTCTGAATGTATGGAGAAAAATCTAATAAAATGATTTATTATTTCCTAATATGTATATTGAAAAATTTTTCAATACATTGGATTCTTTTTTCTATATGCATGATTATTTTTTCAATATCCATTATATCGAAAAAATAATTCACTATATTGAAAAAGGAATCCATTATATCGAAAAAGAATTCATTATATTGAAAAAAAGAATCCAATATATTGAGAAATTGTTCAATATATTGAGAAATTTTTCAATATTTCTATTTTTTTCCATACATTCAGAACTGAAACTTCATTATATTGAATGATTTCTTAATATATTGAGAAAATAAATCATTATAATGAATTTTTCTCCAATATATTAAATTATAAAAAGTGAAAATGCATGACGCCAGAACGCTTCTGTAAACACGGAATATGCCAGACAGGTTTTATCTCAGTGTCACAGTCCAGGGACTACACACAGATCTAGAATATGCCCGCCGCGCCTCCCGAAGGGCGCATATTTTACGACACTGCGGCGAGGACTACTAAGAAGCGGTAATCCCCATGCCGCCAGCAAAGAGGGTAAGCTCTTTAACTGTAGTCGTTATGCCACATAAATTGAACAAACTACAGCGAATGTACTAACCTGAGTGTGCGCAATAACACGCACGACTTTGCAGTACTTAACGATTTTCTTGAAATCCCTCTCGATGGATTTCTTTCCCAACTCGTCCTGCCACTTCTTGGACGCTTTGGTGAAAGCCTTCTTCTTGCTCTTATACCTGATTTCAACAACCACAACATGAGCTGAAAGATCAACAGGGGGCAGGCCTCATGCGTTTAGAGGAGACGATGCACCCCAGCCACATTAAACAGGACACGATGTGTCCCTTATTTACAGCGGGCTTTTTGTGTAAATCGAAACTCTCATGCGGCCATTGGAGAGCTGATTTTCCTCGTCAATTACAATTGTTTAAATCAAAGCATTTGTTGGTACTTACCAGTTCTTGTAGAAGCGTCTACGGCAATCTTCGGATAAGTGCTCAGCCCAAACTGTAGCCAAAGCTCTCAAACCGTGTGGGGTCTCGATGTACCCGACAACACCAACGATGACCATCGGCGGAGTTTCGAGAATCGTAACAGCTTCCACAATTTCTTTTTTGTTAATCTCTAAAATAACACACCTTAATAAACAAAACTTCTAACTACAGATTTAATTTGATAGATTGTGCCAGACAGGTTTTATCTCAGTGTCACAGTCCAGTGACTACACACAGATCTAGAATATGCCCGCCGCACCTCCCGAAGGGTGCATATTTTACGACCTTGCGGCGAGGACCACACTGAAGCGGAAATCCCCAAGCCACCAGCAAAGAGGGTAAGCTCTTTAACTGAGGTCAACAACACAAAAAAAACACGAAAATTAACTTACTTGACCCTGGACGGTCAGCTTCTCTAAGCACATGGGTCATACCAGCCTTGTAACCAATAAAAGCGGTTAAATGGACTGGTTTATCAGGATCGTCCTTAGGGAACGCCTTGACCTTGCCACGATGCCTTTGGGATCGCTTTTTAGGGTAGAAACCCATAGATCCATGGCGAGGTGCACTGAATTTCCGATGAGACTGAAAACGACGTCAATAAACACGTGGCCAAAAACACGGAATCAAAACGTAGCATTTTATAACAAATCAGACCGCCCTAGAATATTATCCACATGGGAATTCGGTTAAAAACCATAAACAAATTAATATCTAAATCATCATGGTGTGCTGGCTAACCGGAATTTTATTTTTGCCAAAAGCAGCAAAAATATTAAATTTTGCTTAAAAATATCTACACTGAATACATGCTGACAATAGTGTAAACAAAAAGATTTGTTAAAATTATTTAAATATTGTAAGATGATTAAGAAATTTTCAGTTAAGGGAATCTGATATTATGCAGTACGACTTACCATCTCGATGAAAGAAACACAAATGAAAGACGACGACGAGGAGGTTCGCCAAGTTAACTCTGCAGCAGCACCGCCACAACTAAAAAATATAAATCCCCTACTCTTAGTGATGGGATTTGTGCTACAAATATTTATCGAATCGAATGAACCAATAAGCAAAATATGACAAGGTTACCTGTTTTTCCCAATTTAAAAGCAATTATTCGTCCTCAATGTTCAATCTGTCTCAGAAAAACATGTATTTACAATTACCATATTCGAAAATCATGCAAATGAGTAGCAGGCAGAAGAAGATTCTATTAAATCTATACAATAATTTAATAACAAACATTTTATATTATATGTATGCTAAGTATAGGTAACATTTTTATCATTAGAATTATTCGACTTCTTTTGAGGTCTGCTTCTCTTGTTCTAATTCTTCTAACCTCTTTATTATACTGTCCGCGTTTAACTGGTGTTCTTTATTATATTTCAAAGCTGTTTGAAGTTGTGCTTCTTCCAATCCTTCAACTCGATCATACAGCGTTCCTATTAATTCTTGATCAATATCACTTTCTTCTCTAAAGACCGTAAAGTACAGTAGAAAAACTGCTAAACTAGTTATTACGACGTACGGCTCATACCACAGCTTATCAATTACTGCCCCACTTCGCGAATGTTGAGCTTTCCATTGACTTGCCGGACTAGTACTGTATTTAATTGGGGCATCTTCACTTTCATCATCGTAGGTCTTTGATTTGTTACTATACAGACGAGAAGGAGATGGAAAAAGTCTGCAATGAATATGTTTGACTTAAACTTGTATCATAATGTTAAATTTCTTGCATACCTGGCGTATTTCGTAGTATTCCGTATGTTATGTTTATAATAGTTTAAAAAAGTTCTGGATATTAACATTTTGGGTCGTGCAAAAGTTAGGTTAACGTTTGACAGTTTCACTTGACATTTGGCAAACATTTTTCGCTTTGGTAGAATAGGTTAAAAGCCGGATTGCATTCCGATACCATTTGCCAGTGATAGCAAAATAAATAAACGTCCTGATGTCGCGATGATCGCATGTGCAACCATTTTTGTGATTTTGATGAATGCAAGGCTCGTGCGGCTGCTTGATGATTGATTGAACATTTCTTATTGAGTTATATGTTAAGTACTTTAAAAATCAACCAGTTAGATTTTCCTGAAAAATTTGGGCAGAAACTTTTAATAAATTTATTCCAAGAAAACGTAAACCTAGATATAATCAAGTACCAAAGTTTGGTTACAACAGGCATACTAAATAAAACCAACTTAATGTAAAAGTCTTGAAGAAAAATGCATTCACAAATCAGTTATTTGATATGCCTTTGCTAATTTTATCTTTGTATATTATCGGGCTTATAGTTAAACGTTTAGCTTTACAAGTTTATGTTACCGATAAAACTTCGAATGCAAAATTGAATACAATTTTTTTGCTTTCCTCAATCCAAACCCAGGGCATTCAGAAAGCTGATATTCACTAGCTTGTATAATGCCCTTTAAAGTCTTAAATTTAGATACCAAATTCATAACGTCCGTTTTATTTATAGGTTTAACTGTTGTTAGAACTTGAACCAATTGAAGATACGGTGTCGATTCACTTTTTTCCATTAAGTTCTCGGCGGGTTTCTTCTCATAAATTTTGTAGGTTTCGATAATCTTCCCTGCTTCGTCCGGACTCCACGCAAGCATCAAAGTCATGTCCGCTAATAAACAAATACGAGTTAAACTTTTGAGAGGATGCTGTGCATCTTTAACATCGATCTGCACCAGCAGCACCCTCAGAGTATACTTCGAATGAAGCAGCTTCAATCGCTCATGAATGTAATCCGGGTTGAGGTTATGATATTTTAAAGACAGGAAAAGTGCGCAAACTGACGGACCCATTTGATAATCCGGAATTATGTCCTGATATTCCCACGGCACATTTGTAATCGCTTTTAGCAACGGATTTCCTTTCTGTTTAGGATTCACGAGGAGTCCGTGAGTGTCACTCGTAATTTTTTCTGCCACATTCTTTCCATCGATATTCTTGTTAACAGGTTGTTCAAATTGCATTAAAAGTTCTTCAAAGTCATCATCAAACGCGGTTTTAAATGTTGGGTCATCCATAACTTCAGAAAATGCTGATGCTGTCGCCTGTCATTCACATAACCTCAAAGTTTGTGCTTTGTTTACTTTTGGGAGTGACTACTGCTCCGTCCGACCGCATGCTCATTACAGAATGTCAACACATTTTGCATTTTGGAAGTGTAAAAAAACTAAAGCTGAGAGAACGCATTTTAAACAAAGCCCTTACTTGCCCTCTCGCACCAGACACACGCATTTTTTGGAAAAAAGATGATGTAAAAACAAGCAAAATATATCAAACCGCTGCGGGGTCAGAACTCGTCTAGCCGTAGGAGAACAAAATGGCAGTTCTGTACGATATCCGAACACCCACTGAGACCGTTGGCGTCACTAGCCGATAACGATTTTCTTAAACGTCATTTTACGGACATTAAGTAATGCGCGCGTCCGACCGTATTGAGATAAAATTTCAGGGGGCCGGCGCGGCGGCCGGCGCAGTAGTCACCCCCTTTACTTTTTTGGGAATGACTACTGCTCCGACCGACGGTCCCCTGAAATTTTGTTCGAACACGGCCGGGCATGCGCATTACAGAATGCCAACACAATTTGCATTTTGGAGGTGTAAAAAAAACTAAACCTGAAAGAACGCATTTTTGAAACAGACTATTTAGTGGTCCTCGCATCAGACACGCGCATTTTTTGGAAAAAATGATGTAAAAACAAGCAAAATATATCAAACGCCTACGGGATCAGAACAAAATTTCAGGGGACCGTCCGCCGGAGCTTGGTTTAGTATAAAGAGTGGTTGGCCATTACGCAGCTTTTGGGGGCCACTGGTATGGGACATACTGACGTCAGTATGTGGAACTCAGAACTCTGGGGTGTTTTGTCGGGAACTACTATATTTTTCTAAAATCGCCGGTTACCGTCAGCCGTCAACGACACTACGAGCAACGGCATAGTAGGAATTTGCTGTCAAACTTTGTGGAAGTTCAAAATTTTTGGTTTAATTTGAATATTGTTTTGCTCCAATGCGAGAATAAATTATGGGAAAATCAAAAGAATAACATACCTGAAAGCGTAAATTACAATTTAAATAGTATTTGGAATAGAAATTGAAAATTTGTGACCAGATCATGAACTTTGAAATTGAAATTTCAAGAAATCTAGAAATCTGATCTGGAAATTAGCCGTTTTGCAGTTGACACCTATTTGGGCATTACGTAAAAACCAAAATAATTCATGCAAGAACACTTTCGTGTTCAAACACTTTATAGGTATTAACGAAAAACTTTGGAATTAAATCCTGAAATTTTCTGGACGTTGCTAAATTGACATATTGGCAGTGTCACAAAGCGAAAAGAATCCGACACTCCTGACTACAGAGGTTCTCAACAAGTTTGTCCACATGCGCAGAAGGCGACGAAAATTGGTTCTCGGAGTGTCGAACCATTTTCTATACTAAACCAAGGGTATGAGCATGCGCATCAGTGTTGCCAACCCTACCGAAATTTCGGTAGATCTACCGATTTTATATGTTATCTACCGAAATAATACATAACTAGATGACCCGTGGGCTACGCTCCACGACTTTTACGTAGTGGTGATAGTTGCCTAGGTTTTTTCTGCGGTTTTCATATCGCATGTACGCTGCCCTGTATGTCATTTTGTCCATAATTAATTGCGTTTAATTTAATGCATACGACAAAAAACCATTCTACCTATGCCTACCCGTGTAACGTTGAACTCCGACTGCGATAACAGCGCTCAGCAGATCCAAGCGTCCATCGAAATTATGCCGATGCAATTTTCTTATTTGCGTTAAAGAAACACCTGGTCGAGTGCACGACCTCACCCATACGATCTCCGCCAGTTGAAAAGAGACCGAGCGACCGATATCCCCACCCGTTGCAAGTGTTGTGCCTTTTCGCTTTTAATATTATGATGATGATTCTACCGAAATTTTATTTTTTCAATTATATAATTAAGAAATAACCAGAAATTGCGCACAGATCATAATTTGTAACGCCTTTGCGTTTTTCCTTTCTTCTTTAGAAACTCGTATGGTATCATTTTAGTGCAGCAGTACATTATACACACCTGAGCAAGAAAAACCGGACACTTGGTTTTTTACATTTTTATTCTTCAATATCATTAAGATTACACATTTATCTAAGAATGTATTAATTGTGAACTAAACCTTGTTTAATAAACAATCGAAATTTCACAAAGTTAGCTTATTTCAACATTTGCTTAGTAATATTGAAAAAATGCAAGAAATCACAAAATTTTCAAGTGTACGTTTTTTTCCGAGGGGTGGCAACTCCACAAAAAAGTGTACAATGGAATTCCAATTCCATTATAATTCCAGTAATTCCATATAATTCCAGTAATTCCAGTAATTCCATGTAATTCCGAAGAACTTCCATATAATTCCAGTAATTCCATTTAATTCCAGCAATTCCATAATAATTCCGTTAATTCCATATAATTCCGTTAATTCCATATAATTCCGGTAATTCCATATAATTCCAGTAATTCCAAAGTAATTCCAAAGTATTTCTAATAATTCCATGGTAATTCCAGTAATTCCGATAATTCCAGTAATTCCAAATAAATTCCGATAATTCCAATAATTCCATGGTAATTCCAGTAATTCCGATAATTCCACAGTAATTCCGATAATTCCAGAGTAATTCCGGTATTTCCCGTAATTTCAAACTAATTCCAGGTATGTGTACAAGGTGTCCCAAACTGGACGCGTTCTTGTGGGAACACCCCTTATTTAAAGAGATAGAAAAAAATTAACCAAGGTGTCCGGAGCTCAAATTTAATGAGAAAACCACTGGCGCAAACAAAACTTTGCTATCTCTTATCGTTTGACCGCTAGAGGGCGATTCTCAAATTTCGTCGATTTCTTTTATGACCTATAACTTGTTTATTAATAAAGATAATTAATTTTGGTAAAAACTATCTGAAGGCACTTTTTTTCGTAGAATCCATTGCAAGAGGCAGTTTTTTTACAGGGCGTTTAGATTTTCGTGCACCACCCCAAACTCATTTTTTTTATATAGACCACCCTATATATTATGAGATTTTTGAAAAGCTCGTAAAATTTCCTAAATTTTGATGTATCACTTGTCATGTTTATCTTAAAAACCATTAGCAACATTTAAAGAATTATTAATTTAATATAATAACTATGAGTAATCTTATCATGAAACTTTAGATCTGTTAGCAACCTATGTCATTTTATTAGTCATGGCAATCTTGATTTCTGTATGCACAATATTTTAATTTTTAAATCGTAATGTTGCTAATAGTTTTTAATATAAACATGACAAGTGATACATCAAAATTTAGGAAATTTTACGAGCTTTTCAAAAATCTCATAATATATAGGGTGGTCTATATCAAAAAAATGAGTTTGTGGTGGTGCACGAAAATCTAAACGCTCTGTAAAAAAACTGCCTATTGCAATGGATTCTACGGAAAAAAGTGCCTTAAGAAAGTTTTTACCAAAATTAATTATCTTTATTAATAAACAAGTTATAGGACATAAAAGAAATCGACGAAATTTGAGAATCGCCCTCTAGCGGCCAAACGATAAGAGTTAGCAAAGTTTTGTTTGCGCAAGTGGTTTTCTCATTAAATTTGAGCTCCGGACACCTTGGTTAATTTTTTTATATCTCTTCAAATAAGGGGTGTTCCCATAAGAACGCATCCAGTTTGAGACACCTTGTACAAAGTAATTCCAGAGTTGTCAACCCCCCGGTTTTTTTCTGTCCAGGAGTGTAGTTATGCAAAAAACCTAGAATCAAAACAAAACGAAGCCGCCGTGCGCCGCGATTCGGCGGCACCTTTGATCCCATGGCTTTATTCCTGCTCATTGTTTTCTTGTTTAAAACCGAATCTACCGAAATTTGGCAACCAAGCTTCCGAAATATTTACGACTAGGGTTGGCAACACTGATCCAAATTAAGTTAAGTGTCAAATATATTCAGACATGTTCGTCTTCTTTTTGATTGCACAGATCTTATTTTGGTTCTTACCTGTCATACACAATTCTGTTGTCATTATAAATATCAAACTAAACTCTGTGCACGTTGAAATTGTACTGAATTTAGAACTAAAATCAGTCTGATGTCAGACGGCCCTTAAAGATCCGGTTTTTCAAAGAAACCAACACCGGATTGGCTGACACTGGCATCGTTGCTATGATACCGGCTTTCTGATTGGCTGTATCATAGCAACGAAGCCGGTGTCAGACTTAATCCCGTGTTGGTTTGTTTGAAAAACCGGGCTTTAATGTTTGAATTTCCTCGTTATTGATCAGAGGCAAAGTTAAGAAGTGTCACAAGCGATGTTCGTTTAACTTACTAGTGATCAAGTCCTGTAAAATTCCTTGGGAACTAGATTTAAAACAGAATAGCCCAAATACTTCTACAAGTTTATTAAAATCAAAATCCAAGTACTACATAAAAAAAATCTTAAACTAAACAAATAACACTATCGATTAACTCTAGAAAATGCTTAATATATCAGGATTATCCTAAAAGTGCATGAACACAGATTTCCGAACATCAAATCCACTACAATCCGAATAGTTTAATTATTAAATAAAATACATCGATTTATGCAGAGAAATTTCTTGTCAAGATCCCAAAACATACAAGAGTTATGTTATTAGACGAAAGACAATGAAAAATAATGATACAGTAAAAAAGTACTCTTAAATAATTAAATTAAGCTCTTTCTCCTCGAATCCGGCGAGCCAACTGAATATCTTTAGGCATAATAGTGACACGCTTTGCGTGAATAGCGCACAAGTTCGTGTCTTCAAATAAACCGACCAAGTATGCCTCACTGGCTTCCTGAAAACACAAAATGCTTAACACATCTTGCTACGAAGATGCGAGCCACAACCCCAAACCAACCCGAATAGCAGTGCACCACGGAACGTAAAACTTACTAGTTCAACTTAACGAAACCAAAGTAGTACTTACTTGCAAAGCGCCGATAGCAGCAGACTGGAAGCGAAGATCAGTCTTGAAGTCCTGAGCGATTTCTCTGACTAAACGTTGGAATGGCAGTTTACGGATCAACAATTCAGTAGACTTTTGGTATCTCCTGATTTCACGAAGGGCGACGGTACCAGGACGGTAACGATGGGGTTTTTTAACACCCCCAGTGGAGGGTGCCGACTTCCTCGCCGCTTTAGTGGCTAGCTGTTTACGAGGAGCTTTCCCTCCAGTCGATTTACGAGCTGTCTGCTTAGTACGCGCCATTTTTTACACACTGAACGACTGAACAAAAATCAACAAGCACGTTTCAAAAATTGCGATTATACTGCAAATTAAAATCATAGGGGTACCAAGTATTTAAAAATTGGTTTCTGATGAGAAATACACGGATTACAAAACATAATGGCGGACGAAGTACCCAACACAAGAAATAATCCCGCTCTTTTGACATAAAACCATCAAAAAATCAAACTTAAAGGCACAAATTTCGTCAAAACCAATTTATAAGCACATTTTTCATTCTAGCAACTGAAAATTAACAAATTATAAGTCAAAACTTACCAAATTCAGAATTTTATTGGTAAAATAATCTGCAAGCGATGTTCTCTCAACGACAGAAAACACAAAATGATCCCCGAGGGGGGCGAGAGGATGAGAGACGTACTGTGAGGAACGCTTCTTATTGGTAGAAATAAACTTCCCTGTGATTGGTGCAAACTGCGATCGGTACGAGAACTCTGGACACTTTATTTTGAAAATTCTGTGTGTAATTTAATATTTCATTTTCAAAATTCTCGCTTGATTTGGCTTTATTAGCGTTGGTTTTCATACAGGTAACCATTTTTATTATTCTGTATCGAAAGAACATAAATTCGCGGCTTAGTTAATTTTATTTATGAAGATATTGAAGAATATCAAGGAATCTACGCGTTATTCTCGGGGTATCTCCTGGATTTTCGATAGAAATTTGAAGAATTTGTGGGAAATAAGATGTTTGTGGTTATAAGAAAATATTTTATTGTTAGTTTATGTTTATGGGCGTGTGTTGTGAGATTATTAGCTTGTTTTGTCCATAATGTTCGGAATAACGAATTAATTTTACCTTTTATTAAGCACAATCAGTATTCTCTATAATGGAGTAACAATGAATGAGAAACGATCGTGTTTTCATGCGTACGCGCAGCTGAATTTTCTAGTGGGCGTAGGTAATATAGATATCTTGATGGAAGAGGCGCGATATTTGAATTGTTAAGGGAAAGTAAAAAACGACTTTTAATGATTTGCGAATTTTATTAGAGAAGCAAATTATCGTAAATTATGTACAGAGTAGTCTTTAAAGTAATCTAATCCAACAACAATCTTACAATACTCGACATTGCACTTTTTTTTAAAAATATCTTTAACACCTAACACACCACATATATATTGCCAAAATATCCTTATAGTAAAAATTCAAGTCCTTTTGTACTTTAACCCTTACAATTAAAAAAATATTCATTTCTATACACCTATTAAGAAAAAAGATTGTTAAGTTTAAATACACTGTTTATCATACCTTAAATTTATCTTCGTAACACTACTAGTCCTAAAATCCTGGGCTGCTTCTAAAATCTACTACCACAAAAAAAAAATAAAATCAGTTCCTGGGTAAAAATTGACGGTATGGCTGGAAAAAAAATACCGGAAGTCTGAGCGCAAAAAAAATAAAATAAAATGATAAATTTGAAAATCTAATTTAATAACATTTTCAAAATACACAATAGTTACATACAATTATTATAAATTAAATTTTAAACAACTATCGTACAACAAATGTCTAAATTTTACGCAATGGACAAATAGATATTACAATTTTTTAAAAACCGTATCTCTAACAATATTCTGGCCAAGCCAAAAAAACCACCTCCCACATTGTACAATATTTGATTATTGACTTATTTATACAGAAATTTTATCTCTTACGTAAATGACACTTCGAAATGGACATGGAAATTCGTTGCTATGATACAACCAGTTGCTATGATACAACCAGTCAGAGAGATGGTATCATAGCAACGAAGCCAGTGACTTAAGCTGGTGTTGGCATTTTTGTGTGTACACAGTATTAATTTCAATAAATAATTGCTCATACCCTGTATAACATTTTCGATCGTTTATTACTGGAAAAGTTTGCTTTCGAGTTCTAAAAAAGTCGAATTGGGCGACGGCTGTATTCGCCGGGGAGGTAGGCAACGCAAAGTGCGGATGGTGAGTAAAGAGAGTTGCATAGATACAGATAGTGGGGAGTATTCTGAGTGTTCGACCAGGGTCGTTCGACGGACGAGAGTAGACGATGAGAAGGCGCGGAAAGCAGGGAGGCGCCATTTGGGAGAAGCAAGAAAAAAAGATACAAATATGGAAGAAATCAGGGAATTTATGAAAGGAATGACGTCTGAAATGAAAGAGATGAATAGACGCTTTCAACAACACAGAGAAGAAATGATAGCATTAAAAAAAGAAAATCAGGAGATTAAAGAAGAACTGAATGAGCTACGAAGGAGGATGGACAGACTGGAGTATGTAGAAGAGAAAATGGAACAAATGGATAGGAGCATCATAAAAAATAATATACTAATTAGTGGCCTAATTATAGAGAACAGTAATGAAGAAGCAAACAATGGTGCAGTGGAAAATTTCATAAAGCAAAATCTGGAAATAGAAATGGGGGCTAACAGAATAATAAAACTGAATGATAAAGTATGTGTGGTAGAAGTGAAAAATTTTGAAATTATGAAGAACAAGCATAAACTAAAAACTCTGAAAGACAAAGTATACATTAACGATGATTTCACAGTGCAAGAGAGAAAAATTCAAAAAACAATACGAGAACTAGCTAAAGAAGCAAAAAGAAAGAATCACGATGTAAAAATTGGATACCAGAAAATTCTGATAAACGGAAAAAGATATGTTTGGAATAAAGGTGAAAATCGAATGGTGGAGGCACAGGAAAATATTAGTGGCTCAAGAAACGGGCGGAACTAGGAGCAAGAAAAAGGATGGATGTAAAAATGGCAACGACCCGGCAAGAAAAAGGTGCAAGAGTTGATGTGAAGAAAAATTTTATTTGGAAATTGGGAACATGGAATGTACGAAGTATTCAGGGCAAAGACAACGAATTAACTGAAGAATTTATAAAGGCAGGTTTGGATATTTTGGTTATAACCGAAACAAAAAAGAAAGGACAGGGAATATTGGAACTCGAAGATGGACATATCTTGATATTTAGTGGAGTGGACAGAAATAAAAGAGCGGCAGCAGGGGTGGGCTGTATAATACATAAAAAACTGGAAAGCAGGGTAAATAAATGGGAAACATGGTCAGACAGAATACTTTTAGTGGAAATGAAGGAAAAGGATGGAACATATAAAACATTCGTAACAGTTTATGGACCCAATGAGGATGAAAAGGTGGAAAACAAGGATAAATTTTGGGAACACTTAATGATAGTAACTGAAAAAAGTAGAGGAAAATTATTTGTATTGGGAGATTTTAATGGAAGAGTAGGGAAAAAAGATATTATGTATGTAGGTGAATGGAATAAGACTCTTACAATACTGCCAGCTTAATAATCTAGTGGTCACAAATACATTATACGAACACAAGGACATACACAAATACACAAGAGAAGAGCCGAATAGAAACGAGAAATCAATAATAGAATACATACTGGTAGAGAGAGGAAATAGAAAAATGGTAATGGATGTAAGGGTTAAAAGAGAAGCGGACATAAATAGTGACCATTATCTCTTGGTTGCAAAGATAAGAGAACAGAAAGAGCAGAAAATTATAAAAAGTGAGCGAAAGATTAAATTTGAAACCGTAAAAACATACAGATTGAAAGATGACGATATAGCAAGAAGGTACGAGGAAATAATAGATAGAGAAGTGAATCTAAGACTGGAAAATCTGGAAAATGTTGATCAAGCGTGGAACAGTTTCAAGGGGCTTATATTGAGAGCAGCAAAAATGGCGTGTGGAATCTGCAGAATAAATAATTGCAAAAAACAAACGGCATGGTGGAACGAGGAAATTAAAGAACAAATAAAATTGAAAAAGAGGAAATGGAAAACTTACTTGGGAAACAGAAGTGAAGAAAATTATAAGGGTTACAAGGAGCAAAGAAAACTTGTCAAGGAGTTGGTAGCGGTAGCAAAAGAGAAATCGTGGGAAGACTTTGGAATTAAAATAGAAACTAACAGCAAAGGTAATCAAAAGCTATTCTATAAAGTGTTAAAGAACCTTAGGAAAGAAAAAGCGTACCAAACAGTGTCAATTAAGAACAAAGACGGAGAATTAGTCACAGAGGAGCAAGAGGTAATGCAGAGATGGAAACAATATTTCCAGGATTTGTTGCATATCGCAGAAGAAACGAAAAGTGAAAGTAAAGAAGCAAGTGTACAGAAAGAACAAAATGAAGATATTTTATATCCAGAAGAGATAACATTGGAAGAGCTTAAAGATGCAATTAAAAGTTTAAAAAATGGCAAGGCGCCGGGAGATGATAATGTGACAACAGAGATGATGAAATGTATGGCAGAAAGAGGAACTGAATATTTATTACAAATTTGTAACAGAGCATGGAGTGAAGAAGCAATTCCAAGAGACTGGGAAATAGGAGAAATAGTGCCGATTTTTAAGAAGGGTGATAACAAGGACTGTAATAATTACAGAGGCATAACGTTATTGAGTACAGCACTTAAGATCTATGAAAGAATATTGGAGAAAAGACTGAGACCTATTATAGAACCAACACTCATGGAAGCGCAGAGCGGATTTAGGTACGCAGGATCACATATTCACCATTAAAGAAATAATCAGCAAGACAAAGCAACAAGGAGGGAAAGTTTATTTGGCATTTATAGATTTGGAGAAGGCGTTTGATCGAGTACCTAGGGAAAAAGTATGGGAAAGTCTACAGAACAGGGGAGTTAACAATAAACTGGTAAGGACTATAAAAAGCCTTTACAGAAATAATGTAAATTGTGTCATCACCAAAAAATATGGGATCAGATCTATTTGAAACAACAGGAGGAGTCATGAGTCCAGCATTATTTACAGTTTTTATGGATGACATTATACAAAGGAGCAACCAAAGAGCCAAAAGTCTGCATGTAGGATACAGAAACCTACAGAAAGTTGAAATGTCAGAATGTGCTTTTGCCGACGATATTGTTATTGGGACGGGTAGTGTACAGGACTTACAAACTAATTTGACAGTGTGGAATGAAGAACTAAAAAAAAGTGGTATGCTAATGAATAAAGATAAGACGAAAGTGATGACAATAACTGAAGAAGAGTTAAATCTAAATATAATGGTGGATGGTGTAAAGATCGAACAAGTAAGTCAATTTCGATATCTGGGGGTGACTATTGAAGAAAAAGGGAGACAAGAACTAGAGATTAATGAGAGGATTGAGAAAACTATAAAGTTATACTATGCAATGAACAACAGCTTTATCAACAAAAAAGAAGTATCCAAAACAACGAAGATGAAAGTGTATAAAGCAATATATAGACCAATACTTACGTATGGCTGTGAATCATGGGTGCTGACGAGAAGTCAAAAAAGTAAAATACAAGCAACAGAAATGAAATATTTGCGACGAGTGAAAGGGATAACGAGACGTGACAGAGTTTGGGATGAACAAGTCGGGGAAGATTTAGAGGTAGAATCGGTTCTGCAGTTTATAGAAAGAAGACAGTTGAGTTGGTGGGGGCATTTGAGTAGAATGAACAGGGATAGACAAGTTAAAAAGGTGTGGGAAGCAGGAGTGCAAATGAAAAAGAAGAGAGGAAGACCAAAAGAAACGTGGGATAGTGTAATAGGAAAAATCGTAAAGAATAAAAACATGGAATGGAGGGATGCCAAAGTGTTGGCGCAAAATAAGAAGGAGTGGTGCAAATTCGTGCATGGATGATTAGTGGCATAACACCCCCACACCTAGCGGTATACGGAGGACGCTATTTAATTTTTTAAATTCCCCTGCATCTGTCAAAATCTATGGGAGGGGGTAAATATAATGAAAATTATTGGTATCCGAATCAGCACAAGTAGAAACCTAAATAAAACAAAATATTCCATATCCATTTCGAGGATCGTTGGTCAAACATAACAAATTAAAATAATTTCACCTATTATAGTACAGAAGCATCATATGCATAAACTCCTAATTACTCTTTCAAATAAAATATAAATGGTACGTTTCAACAAATAACAAATTTAACCTACGGGACTAAAACTTCCTACAGACCGTAAGTCGGTATCACACAGAGTTTTTTTTTTGTTAGTACGCGAAGCGCAGTTTTTTTGACTCGCTAAAACATCGAGTAACCTACCGGATAATAGCTATAGGCCCACTACTTTTTTTTATCAATATTATAATTTATTTATTAAAACTACCTACCTAAGTTTATAAGTATATTGTGTACCGTAAATAGAATTATCTCTTTTCGTCTCGAAAGTCTCAAAAGTTTCAAAATTAAATATCCTATAATTTTTTGTCTCTATTTTCTCACGTGCATTTTTTTTTTGTTCTTACTTTAGTACTTTTTTTACTTATTTTTCTTGGTCATGAACTTTCCACAACTGCGTGAAAAAAGTAAATAAATACAATCATATCAGTCGAGTTACGCTTAAAAAAAAAAATAATAAAGAACCTACTAAAATTTGTGTTGGTTTTGAACCTCGCTGCACTAAAAAATTAAATATAACCTAAACGATAAATGTACAATTTTGTAATATTTAAAAAATACGTTAAACGTTTTAAAAAATCACAATTCGGAGAAGAGGGCGCGAACGAGAAAAAAAAATACAGAAAAACTCAAGTTTTATATAAAAAATATATATAATATATATCATTCGACCCTAAATAAATAATAAATATTTGATATGTCTCTGACCGGGTGCAGCGTCATTCAATAAATCATAGTTTCTCTTTTGTAAATTTGATACTTCCTACCTAAACTAAAAACAAATGGGGCGCGTCGCCCGAACCAAACGGACACGATAAAATTCACTCGTAACAGTTTAATTTTATCTCCAATAAGAGTTAGCTCATACCCCGTATAACATTTTCGGTTTTCTATTACTGCGACAATTACTACAAGACATCGCTTACATCCCACCAAAACAGCACTTACACAACTCTGCTCAATTCGAAGATATTTCATTTCTTAAATTCCTCTCCATCTGTCAAAACCTTCAAAAAAACGGCGATAACACCATAAATATGGCATTTAGACAAAAAACGTCTCATACAACCTCACAGTAAAATCAATCTAGGAATTCAAAAATGCGCTAGTACATTAAAAAAAAACAAAGTTCGGTACATGCAGAACAAACGGGACAACCTGTATAAGTGGAAATAATTATAGAATGGAAATTCAAATCCGGACAACATTTGCCCGAGGTTCGGGTGGCGCGCCAATCAAATTCAATTTGATAAACCTATTTATAATTATTATCTCTCGTTAAAAATTTGTTATATGGGCGAGACGCGCCCGCGTCCCTCCTGAACCTGGCGGTGCAGCCGCGGCGAGTGCCGGGGACGCGGGCGCCTCCCGCGCGGGCCTACGAAGACTAACCTCACATATTGTTACTGAGATTGATGGGCGTTTGACAATAGGGGCACTCCTTCTGCGTGAGCGCGCATACGCTGCAGAGTACAAAGTGGTTGCAATTTAAAGTGATGGTCCTGTTCCTTTCCTCGCAGACCATGCATTTCGAGGCCGTTTCCCTATACAAAACTTTCTCGATCTCCTCCAGGTCCTGCCGGAGTTGGGCGTGCAGATTCTTCAAAACGCCCAGAGATAGTTTGCTGAGTTCTGAGATTTTCGTGATGCTGCGGATGTGCGGGCCGCCCTGGAGACTCTCGTACTCCTGCTTGAGAGCACTGTACTGGGACAGCGTTTCGTTGAGCTTGCTCTCCGTGAGTTGCACTTTGCGGTTCGCCTCTTCCGTTTCCCGCTGCCAAGCCTCGCAAGCTGTTCTGGCCTGCGACAAGCGCTCCTCCCAATTTGATATTTGTAACCTAGAGTTGCTTAATTCTTCTCTCAATCGTGCTACCTATACATTTAGTAAGAGAAAGTTACATAGAAGTATAAACGTTGTAATTTGTTTATACCTCTAAATTATTGCTCAAACTGGGCGATATACTAAAGTTGTTGTGGTTCCTAGAGCTGGGCGAGATATTCTGCCCAGGAAAATCGAAAAAATTCTGGTAAGAATTAATTTTCGACGCACTACTACTCAGCTGCATTTGCGAATGATTCAGAAATGAGTCTATGCTGTCCGACTGGGAGAACCTGGCCGCCGACAAGAAGCTGTTCTGAAGCTGTTGCAGGGGACTGTTGTTCGAAGGACTAAAGCCACCTAGGGCGGAACGGGCTGAGCCCGGTATGTTCACTGGAGCCGAGCTGCCTAGGAGACCGGCGGAGGCCAAACCGACCGATATCGAGTTCGATACCGACGACGATTCGTTCTCTAGGTCACGTTCTAAGGATGACAAGCCGAGATCATCTAAATGCAGGTCATCCAGCGCGTTTCCTAAGAATATTCAATCAAATAAATGCCTGAAATGAACTGGAAAAAAGTACCAGCGACTTACCAACAACACTTTCTACTGTATCATTCCCGGTACTGAAAAATGATGGAGGTCCTATTCCACTATATGCTAAACACAACGTTTGCTTCCTCTGCTCTCTTTCTATCGCATCTGAATATATACGAAAAATTTCAGTATGTGCTGGAAAAAGTTTTGGCCGAGATTCGACTTACCTAACGTGGGATCATTGTCAATTGCTAAAAGTTGCTTTGTTAATTCTAAAGTTCCAATCGTTGTAGGTCTATGGAAAGGTATAGGTTTGTGTGTTAATTGAGACCCGGGGGCCTTACTATGTGAGCTATTGGAACCTAACGAAGATGTGGAGGCAGATTCGGAGACCTCACTGCTACCATTCTGGAAGGAAATATTTTTTGACTTATGTTCTCCCAAAACAAATTTGAACCCCTAATAGTCGGGGAGCAGACCGCCTGAAGGATGTGTTTTAAACACCCTCTATACAACTCGAACACACACAAAAATATGAAGCGGATTTTCATGTAAAATGACCTGCCGGATTTGAATTTTGAAGTCACCAAAAGATCGGGAATTGCAAAGATATGGACAAAGGCTCGAAATTATTTTTGGTAAAGAAACGAAACACTAATATTGTTGCTGAAAAAAGTTACAGCGAGTTAAACACAAATACTTTGTGTGCTTTAGCCAAAATTAAACCAGAATCCACTCAAATTTACAACACTATTGCTGGTTGCTACTGACGATGGCAGCTTAGCTGCCGAAATGCGTATATAGTATTTCAAATTTTATGTGGTTAGGGGTACAATTGATTCTTGAATTGATTATTTAACCACAGTCTCTTACATCTTAATCCTTGAAAAATGGCTTCCCGGTCACAAGAGTTGAACAGGTTTCGCAAGGTAAGTTTTAAAATTTGGAAAATAGGTGCAGATATTTCCTTTCTTAAACAATGCAAGTTTCATAAGGTTTTTCCAAATTTTATAGATTTCGGTTTCAGGTATAATAACACTAGTAGTAGGAGGTTTCATAATGCCATAGAAACATGTGCCAAGAAAAAATGGTTGGATTTGGAAATCAAATATTTGTACGAAAAACGTAGTTTTTTAGATGTAGAGAAATATCGATTGCATTTGAAACTCGTTTATGGTTTGAGTTCAATTGAGTTTGGAGAATGGATGCTTGTCCAGAGTGATATGTGGGAGATAAATTTACATAAAATTAAAGAGGTTAATGAGATTCATGCTAGAAAATTGCGTTCTTTGGTTTTTCCCGCGTCGCGGCTGGAGAATGATCTGATTCAAGAAAATATAGTTGTTAATGAATCGCCCGAGACTTTCAATGATACAGAAATTGCCTTCCGTAATAAAGGTTTAAAATTTAATTTGCCTTTTCGAAAATCGCTGGTTATGGATATGGTAGCGGGTATCGAGAGTTCTGTTCAGAAATTGGATAACTTGGATAGGAACTTTATTAGGAGCGCATGCAAAATACAAATTACTAAGAACATAAAGGATAATAAATATAAAAGTAAGAGCACAGTGAAAAACAATTACTATTATATCGTTGAAGGACTCAGACAAAAAGATTGTTTTTATTTGAAAGCGGACAAGGGAAATAAGATTGTGGTATTAGATAAAGCAGATTACTTCAATAGAGTGGAAACTTTTTTGAAGGATGGTCCATACAAAGAGATTAAGAAAAATCCATTGCCAAAATTGGTCAGTTCGGCTAAGAATGCCATAAAAGATTGCCCAAATCTTATTACCCCCAAGAACAAATTCAGGTTAAGTGTGTCTAATCCTGTAGTTCCCAAGATGTATGTCCTTCCTAAGATTCATAAACCAGGTAAATTGGTGAGACCCATCATTTCCGATATTAACTCGCCAACCTGTCTGCTTTCTAAATGGCTAACGAAGGAATTCACCGCATTGCCCACAGCCCCGGAAAGTTTTTCAGTTGTGAATTCGTTGGAGTTTATTAATAAAATTAAAAATATAGTACTTGATGAGGGTGAGGTGTTGGTTTCTTTCGATGTTGTATCGTTGTTTCCAAGTGTACCTATACTCACCACGCTTGCATATTTAGAGGAGCTACTGACTGAAAATGAAGTGGACAGAATTGTAGTGGATGAATATTTAAAATTGACCTCATTATGTATGTCCCAGAATTGTTTTCAAATTAATGGTAAGTTTTTTGAACAGCAGGAAGGGACTGCTATGGGCAATAGTTTATCTCCGTTTTTGGCTAATCTGTTCAGGAGTAGGTTTGAAGTGTCGTTTAAAAGAGATAGTGAGTACTTCCCTCGAGTATGGTTGCGTTATGTGGATGACGTGTTCGCTGTTTTTGATACCAAGAGGAGTAGAATTGAAGATTTTTTAGATAATTTAAATTCACGTTATAATAGTGTGAAATTCACATTTGAAATGGAACAAAATGGTTCAATCCCTTTTTTGGATGTCTTGGTTGTTAGGAACAGCATTGGCGGATTGGAATTTGATGTGTATAGGAAGGATACTAATATAAGTAGGTTTATTGTGAATGATTCACAACATTCAATACAACATAAACTTTCGGCTTTGCACTTTCTGGTCAACAGATTGTTGTCATTTCCTATGTCAAAGGTAAGATATCAAAAAGAGTTAAAATATATAAAAGATGTTGCGATTCATAATGGGTACACGACTGTCTTAGTTGATAGATTGATAAGCAGAATTAGACACAAAAAGTTTGTTAAGGATTCCACGACTTTCTCCATGTCACCTATTGAGAATAAGAAATATGTTAAAATTCCGTATAGTTTGGCACATACCAGAGGCTTGGAACCTATTTTTAAGTCGCAAAATTTATGTGTAGCATATACCGCTAAGAATACCATCAAGCAGCTGTTGGGAAATCCCAAGGATAAAATAGAGGACAAGCAGAAGTCGGGAATTTATGAAATAAAGTATAGTAGTTGTGACAAGAGTTATATTGGACAAACAAGGCGTACAATCGTCACTAGGTTTAAGGAACATATGGCACATTTTAGATATAATAGGATTGAGAAGTCAAGTGTTGCCCAACATATCTTTGATACCGGCCACCCTGTACATGAGAAGGATCTTCGGCTTATGAGGTCGGTATCGGACAATAGGGAATTAGACGCTTATGAGAGTATGTTTATTCGCAAGTATGAAGGTAAACTTATTAATTCAGATTTAGCTCCAATTTCTGATTCCGTATTGTTAGATGTCGTTAATGTGTAGGCGTGTAGGGTTTAACCAGAAAAATGTAAGGGTGCAGGGGTCAAGGTCTTCTTTATTGCAGCTTACTGTAGTTATTTGCTAGCCCATATAAGCCATGGACCTTCGAGGTTATTTGGTAATATGGGATTCATTTTCTCTTTTTGTTTCATTCAAGTCAATTATCCTGAAGATAGGATGTTTTAATTGAAACTGCAGTAAAGATGACAATGGCAACCTTTTTGTACATTTGTGATAGTGAAAATAAGAATAGAGTGGTATAAAAATGAGCGTATGCCCGGATATTGAATTTTCTACCCTAGTGTGATTAATGTTGATGTCACAAGTAACGTCAGTGCTACGTCACTTTAAGTATATATTGGGGATTTTCTCCGGGCGGAGTTCATTCTAGCCTGAGAGCTGACCGAGTGCACTTCGATTCTTTCGGAGTGGTGAGCAGAGAATACCTGACCTATATTATTGTTATTGTCACTATCATTGTTTCACATCATCATTATTGTTGTTATTATTATTGTCATATATATAATTGTGTTTTTTTTTTTTCATTAATGTTGTTATTGCTATTTTTATTACTATAGGTTTTCCCCTGCTACTGAAGATGGCAGCTTAGCTGCCGAAATGCGTATATAGTATTTCAAATTTTATGTGGTTAGGGGTACAATTGATTCTTGAATTTACTGTTTACTGTTTAAGTGGGTGTGATTTCATGAGTTTTCCCTTCAGAAAAGGAAGGAAAAAAGCTCTTAAGTTGGAATCCTCTAAAGCAAACTAGAATCCTTTGGTGAACCCGACATAAACAGTGGACAATAGGGTAACCAACAAAAAGCTAGAAGCGGGTAGGATTTTTTTTAAACACTAACTTACATAATAAACCAAATTTTTCTGGAAATATGGATTAATTCCGGGAGCACCTGTTTCCATCCTGTAAAACAGATATCATGGACGACCACTGCTTTTTTATTAAAGTGAGTTGAAACAATGTTTTGCTTTGAGAGATATTAATGCAGCGTTTTTGTATGCCTGCACCTAAACCACTCCTACACGACTCAGCGCACACAAATTATTTGTGTTTAACTCGCTGTAACTTTTTTCAGCAACAATATTAATGTTTCTTTTCTTCACCAAAAATAATTTCGAGCCTTTGTCCACATTTAGTCTCGCATATGTATATGTTAATTCCGAAAAATAAGATTACTTACTCCGAGGGGTGGCTCACGACGGTATTATGGTGTACACCTTGCCAGTATTATAATACTGGTACTGTATTATACTACAAATATTACAGGTATTATTCGTATTACCTACAAATTTTCGGTATTATTCAATACTACGGGTATTATTTCGTAGTCCCAGTAGTACATCAGGATTGGTATTATTTCAAGTATTATGAGTATTATGGAGGTATTATTGGTATTATTTCAGGAATTATCAGTGTTACAGGGATATTATACAAAAATAATTGGTATTATTCCAGTATTTGGTATTATTTAACGGTAATAATAAAAAAAAACAAAAGTGTGCTGTGTGAGAAAGGCGAATATATCAGGATGGACAAAGTGGAACTCCCCCCTAAAGAAAGTTATAGACAAATTCAGTCTATCTGAATTTTTGGAATTATTACCAGCATTTATTGACGTTACTTGAGCTGTAACTTTCAGTAATGATGGTACTTCAGTAGGATATCGAGAACCATGGATGCGAGATATCTGAGGGAACCCCCAAATTAGGAATTTTCAATTATTGTTGAAGCAGCTTAGGACCAAAGCAAAATGTTACAATCTGAAAGGGTTCTTCTCCGGCAGCACCTCCGAAAGTACCTCTTGCACTTTTCTCTATCACGCTTCATTTCCAAGCTATAATCACAAAGGCGTTCAAATTGCTTAAATCGTCGAATTTGGCTGAAAAACGAAATTTACGGTATCTGACTTCTGTATGCTGTATATCGTCGATTCTTTCAGTTTAATAGAGAACTTGTCGAAGTAAAAGTTTCTTCTAACTACTTAAGTTTCAGTATGTCACAAAATTTTCCTCTATTACCCTGACGTTATGGGGAGTGCTGAAAGAGTAGCGCTCCTAAAGCAAGTTATAGACAAATTCAGACTATCTGAATTCTTGAAATTATTACCAAGATTTATTGACGTTACTTGTATTGTAACTTATAGTAATGAAGTTAGTTCAGTAGGATAACGAGAAACAGGGGGGCCGAGATAACCGAGGCAACCCCCAAATTAGGGATTTTCCCTTCTTGTTGAAGCAACTTAGGACCAAAGCCATATGTTGTAATCTGAAACGGTTCTTCTCCGGCAGCACCTCCGAAACTACCTCTTTCACTTTTCTCGTATCACTCTCCGTTTCCAAGCTAAGAAAAAAAAGCGTTCAAATTGCTTAAATCGTTGAATTTTGTTGAAAAATGAAATTTATGGTGTCTGACTTCTGTATTATGCGTCCCAGATATCGTCTATTCTTCCGGCTTCAGTATGTCACAAACTTTTCCTCGATTTTCTTGAAGTTATGTGGATTGTTAGAAGAGTGGCGCTCCTAAAGCAAGCTATAGACAAATTCAGACTATCTGAATTCTTGGAGTTATTACCAGCATTTATTGATGTTACCAACTTGTACTTCAACTTTCAGTAATGACGATAGTTCAGTAGGATATCGAGAACCACGGGTGCCGAGATATCCGAAGCAACCCCCAAATGAGGGATTTTCCATGGTTGTTGAAGCAGCTTAGGACCAAAGTCAAATGTTACCCATATTATGTACCTGCTCGAAATAAATCTAAGTCGAAAATGCACACTTTTTTTGATCTGACTCTCTGGTAGCAGTTGTGGGTAATCCGAACAGTAACCGATGATGTCATAAAATTATACAGGGTGTCCCACGCTAACGTATTTCCTCCATAACTCAACAGGAGTTGTAGATATCGAAAATTGGTTCAAATGAAAGTTGCATCCAATCAACTTCCTCACATTATAAAATCATTTTCGACTAAACAGGATGCCCCATTTCTTCTGCACAGCACCTAACTCGACCTAACTTCGTTTACTTTAATGGAACACCCTGTATTTGATCGAATTTTGGAATTGTTTGGTGAATTTAAGGGCCATTTTGTTAACCATAAATTGGGTCCAAGTCTTACGGTTTCGACATTATTAAACGTTAAAAATCGTCATTTTTTAAATTTCATCAATTATAGCTTAGAAATGGCACGAGATAAAGAAAAATGACTTACATGTCCCTTTCCCAGTTTTTAATTCTCTATCTAATGGGTCTGGAAAATACTGTTTTGGTCAAAAAATGACAAAAAGTTGCCAATCAGGAAGCAGTATTTTCCAGACCCATTAGATAGAGAATTAAAAACTAGGATAGGGACATGTAAGTCATTTTTCTTTATCTCGTACCGATTCCAAGTTATAATTTATGAAACTTGAAAAATGTCGATTTTTAACGACAAATAACGCCGAAACCGTAAGACTTAAACCCAATGTATAGTTAACAAAGTGGCTCTTAAATTCAATAAACAATTTCAAAATGCATTCAGATACAGGGTGTTCCATTAAAGAAGACAAAGTTAGGTGCTGTACATTAGAAATGGGGCATCCTGTATAGTCGAAAAAAAATTTATAATGTGAGGAAGTTGATTGGATGCAACTTTCATTTAAATCATGTTTCGATATCTACTACTCCGGTTGAGTTATGTAGGAAGTACGCTAGCGTGGGACAGCCTGTATACCTAATAATACCTCCCTTAATACTACTGAAGTAACACAGATATTACTCGATATTATACCAGAATAATTAGTATTATGGATATTATCCAGTATTATTGGTATCATGCCTCGTATTATTCAGTATAATCTCAGTATTACTGGTATTATCCGGTATTATTCCCAGTATTATTGGTAGTCAGGTCCAGGTCCAGATATTCCGTATTATTTAGGTATTACAGTATTATGTCTAAAATAATACCCTTTTGGTATTATGGTGTACAGAATTTGAGTCCGTGAGCCACCCCTCGACTTACTCTGTACGTGAAAAATACATTACATAAATTTGTGGTCTACCAAGAAAACAATTTTTTTTCATAAAATTGGAAAATTGTAGAAGCAACGTGAGTACGCTGTGATGAACAGCACACTTCAGTGTATATTCCACGAAAAAAACAGTTCTCTAACTCTTTTCGTTGCTTCATTTTCTACATGAAATTATGAATAAATTGCATTTATATTTCAACAAAAAAGAGGTAATATGAAGAAACTTACTGAACTATCACTGCTTTTCTCCTTATTTTTGTCTAAAGAATGTGCTTGGGGAAGGGCGCTCGACAATATCTCGGCGAAGTTCGTCCCGCCGTCCAAACCGCCCGTGTTTTCCCTAGACACGCCCATCTCCTCTGGAAAATACAAGGACACTATAAATTTCACATGCGAGCACCGGATCCGCATCATGTATTATTACGTTCTACGTGGGCGAAGGCGCAGAAGACGCCTCGGGGGCAATAGCCCGCTTGCTGTACGTCGTTGCATTTAGTGCTCTTGTAAATTTCCGGGTGGAACTGCTGCTCCGTCCTGGTGTGGCAGTAGGCACAGAGATCTCCGGCGTCGCAATTGGCCGGCTCGCCCCACTCCTCCCCGTGCTTTACGTTGGGGCAAGGCGTAGATCTTCAAAATTCAATTTTAAATTAAATACTAGTATTATTTGAGCAAAACACGCACCTATATTTAAATTTCCGAGGGCTTCTTCTTTTATCTTTGCTATTGTGATATTGCGGACACGCGTAGCCTTGCCTACATAACCTAGGAGGCCGTTTACACGGTTCAGTTTTGTAATTTGATAAAACATAATTCGTATCTACAAAAAACGCAATCAAAAACTTCTCTGACTCGATTAAAAACCTACGTCGTACCTTGCCATTTCGGATCTTCGTTCATTAAATTTCTTTCTTTGTCTAAAGCATTCGGGCCATTCGCCGAACAACTACCATCAGCTTCCGCTGCTTCTAAAGCTTGAATTTCTTTAATATCGTACACCGGTGGTCTGTGATCGTGACTTCCGTGCGCAAACGCACAATGTAAACCGTTTTTAACGCAATAACCGCGTGAATCTGTGTCATGTACGCACATACATGTCTTATAATACCTCAAGTGATACCGCCTTTCTGTGTCTCCAGCTGTTCGGTGAAGAAAAGGACAACTGAAATGAGAATCAAAGAAAAACACCAGTTGTAATATTTACTTATATTATTATATCATAATAGAAAGTTCTTCATTCATCTAGTAGTTGTGAAAACAGTGAAACCTTGAATAACTGACCAGCACAACAAATACAACCAGTAGTTTGTTTTGATTTTAAAAGTGTGGTTATGCTTTGACAGTCACATGTCGTATATTTATGTAACAGTTACACCATGATACTGTTGGGGAAGGTTCAAAAACGTAAATAAACGCGAATTTATAAGCAAAATTCGAGCCAAATGCGCTAAAAACTCGATATAAGCGGGGAAAACTTTAATGCGTCTCTAAACTGTCACACCCACAATCCGTAAAAAATGACAGCTGCAGTTAACCAAAAAAGGTGTACTCACTCGTCTCCATCGGGACAAATGCCCGTTGTCTCGTCGTATTTTGTGCAATAATTATCTGCGCTATAATTAAATGTGCCATCTCTGCGCCGCACGGGCCTTCGTCTTCTTTGATTCTGGAAATGCCAATGAAAACAGGTGAATGGTCGATGCTGTGTACATTTGTGTTGTACGAAGAGCGGGCATTGCTCGACTCGAAACTCTTTTAAATATCTAGAAAACAATCCGCATTTGAGGTTAAAAGGCACACCAAAATGAACCTAATTTTGTACGCATTACGTCACAACAACCAACACACACTAAAAATACACTTACGAGTAATGATTTGGTTTTTCTGTTTGAGCTGTCAACAAAGGTTTAGACTCTGACGGCATTTTGTAATCACTGACGCGCAGATCCAATGCGCAGGGCACGCTCCCGATTCACGAATCAAAATAATAAAGGGAGTCACGTGGCCGCATAGAATTTTCATTCTTCAAGGACATTTGTGTTTTGGTGTTGAATAACATTGCACCTGCACTTTTACCTGTCCTTTACACCTAATTGTATTCAAAAGATATAAACAATCATCGTTCCAATTCGAGATTTTAAGGGATGTTGATAAATCCCCCAATAACATCATCTTTTTCATGAGTTTCGGTCGATTGTTTCAACCAAAACACAAGACTAAATGAATAATTCTGCTGAGATTATGTAATGATATTATGCAAATTTGATTTTGTTGTTACGTACTGTGTCGCATGCTCATTGCAATAAATTATGAGCATTACCATGTCTACCCACTTCAAATTATCAATAAAACTTTACCTGACCTGACTCAAATCAAGTACATATTATGAATAAATAACAAAATAAACGTTGAGGCAGTCTTTTTATGAAATATTGCTGCTGAAACAATTTTATGTTTTATTATTTTATGTTGTATACCTGTACGGGGGAATATTGTTATCCAAGACGCCAGATTTCAACAAATACCTATGTACCTATGTTTGTGTAGAAATATTTCAGCTCATTGAATCCAAGAAGCGTATAACAGAGAATCAAAAATCAAACAGTTTCTCATTGTCATTCAATACTTTTCTGTAAAATGTATAAGAAAGGAATAAAGGACCAACAGAAGAAATGCATACGTTTAGGGGGTGCACCCTGTATAGGATAGGCTAGGTACCTATTTTTTAGACTGACTTGCATAAATCTCCGAAAAGAGAATTTTCAATTTTTAACCATTCAATAACCTAATAATTTCATATTTTACACCCAGTTCTTGGAATAAATCTGAAGGAATCTTTTTTGCAGAAGTGTTCTTGTGCCTAGATAATCGGCATAAAAAGAGCCTACCAATTAAAATTAGTAGGTATTCAAGTTGTTTTTTTTCCTTGTCTAACTGGTAGAAATATTTCCTTTTCTTTCAGCATAAAATGTACAAAAAAGCCTTCAAACAATAAAGTGAGTGAGCTAACCAATTCTTTCGATTGTTTTTATACGAAAACGTTGTCATTTATTTTAAACATATGTACTTTGATCAGTTTATCGTCTAGTGTGATGGAGTGCAGACGTCTGCATTGTGTGGTTTATAAAATTATAACAAATAACTAATAATTAATAATTATTGTGTTTTAAATAATAACTTAAGCGCAATTAAAGAATCGTATACGTTCATGCGTCTGCGTGCATTAATTTAAGTTTTCAAACTAACGGCCGTTTGCTCGGGAATTATAAAGGAAGTTTTCTGCCGAATAGTGAATAATGGTGCCAGATTCTAACGAAATTACGTATCGAAAATCGAAATAATTTATTATTTAAGTGTGGACAATGTGCTTAGTGACCGAAATGGAGTGGAATTTGGATATGAAGTTAGGATACGGCTTGGTGTGATGTAAGAATTTTTAATCTACTAAAAATCATCATCCATTTTTTTGTTTTGAAAATGACGCATTCTTTCCAAGCAAATATTTTCAGTGTTTTTTGCATCAAATCACATTCTTCGAACTTTTTGTCTGGTAAGAATAGCGCGTTTTTTCAGTTCTAAATAAATTTAGAGAAAAGTTGCGTATTTTTATTCTGCTCGATAATCCGAAAAGAAATGTTAACCTATACAGGGTGGGCGAATAATGCTCAGTCCATATCTCTGATACTATTCAAGATACAAACATGAAATTTTACGTGTATATTATGGAGAACCCCGCGAAGCTTCTGATAAAATTATATTGATGTATACGTACAGGATGTTCACGTTCATAAACCACATTTGAGCACATATATTTTGGATTTAAGAAACACCAGTGCCTAATCGAATGTTTAAATATGTTTTTCTTTTGTTACAGCTGTATCTCGTGGAGGGAATGAGATCATATCTGGCAAGGTCAGGGCTATTTTTTTCTTTTTTTATTAACAAATTTTCCAAAATATTAGAATTTAATATTGCCACGGTACAATTTCGAGTACCGCCATTATCTTGCTTAATTTTAAGATTGATTTTTGCGACATACTAATTTATCAATTTATCAAGTACATATACAGTGTGTGTTACCAGTTAGTGCTGAGAAAACAGGTAAATATTAAATGAAATGAATGCAAATATTTTAAAAATCAAAAGTGGGTGCGTGATCCGGTATTCGGGAAAGCAAACGGCTCGGTTTCGCGTAAAGAAATCGCGATTTAATTTAAAATTAAGTGCCCCCTCCTGGACCTGCACCTGGATTTTGAATCGCAACGTAAGCTGGTTACGATGTAAGTTGTCTTCTTAAATTTTGTGTCTACTATACAGGGTGATCTATAATGAGTGTAACAAACTTCTAGGGTAGATAGAACACTTAAAAATAATGCGAAAAACCTCAATCAACGTAGGTCCAAAAATGCCGGCTAAGCGAGAAACAAGGTGTTGAAATTTATTTTTAATTAATTAATTATTTTTTTTTAAGATTTTGAAAAAACGAAGCGGAAGAAGGTATCTTGACCCAGAGAAACTAAAAGATGATGATATGCGCGATAAGTTCGAGAAAAAGACAAACGAAGTACTAAAGGGGGCGGGTGGAAATATTGTTAGGGACATAGAGGCAGAATGGAATTGCATTAAGAATAGTTTAGTTTCCTCAGCTAGGGATATTTTGGGTCATAAACAGAATGAAAGTAGGAAACCCTGGATAACAAAACATATTGTGAGTCTAATAGAGGAAAGGCGAAAATATAAAAATAGGCTAGATGAAATAGGGAAACAAAGATATAAGGCGATCAAGTGGGAAATTATTCGGAAGTGTAGGAAAGCGAAAGAGCAATGGATCGATAATAAATGCAAAGAAGTGGAAGATAAGTTCGAAATAGGAAAGACTGATGAAGCATATAAAATAATTAGGAGAAATTTTAGAGAAATTGGATCTAGTACCAAAAACATTAGAAATGAGGCAGGAGATATCCTAATCGGAAGCCGGAAAAAGGCAGATAGGTGGAAAGAATATTTAGGAAACTTATATGCGGGACAGGAAGTGCAAGATATATTAGAAAGCGAAAGCAGTGTAGAGGGGGATAACCTAGGGAGTCCTATAATGAGAGAAGAGTTTGAGCTAGCACTAAAAAGTTTAAGGAATAATAAAGCGCCAGGTATAGACGGCTTGCAGGCAGAAATCTTAAAGTGCGCAGGTCAAGAGGTAATAGATCGTTTATTTAAATTAGTTAGTCGCATATACCTGACAGGCGAGATTCCAGAAGATTACAAACGGAACATCATAGTAGCTTTGCCAAAAAGGAAAGGCGCGGATAGATGCGAAAATTTTAGAACTATCAGTTTAACTTCCCATGCGTCAAAAATTTTAACTAGAATTGTGCAAAGAAGGATGGAGAAAAAGGCGGAAGAAATATTAGGAGAAGATCAGTTCGGATTTAGACGAAATAGAGGAACGCGCGAGGCCATTCTAGCTTTACGAGTAATTATAGAAAAAACCATAGAAAAGAGAAAGAGCGTCTATATAGGATTTGTAGATTTAGAAAAAGCCTTCGACAACGTAAAATGGGGGAAGATGTTCGAAGTGCTGAGAAAGGTAGGGATGAAATACAGGGACAGAAGAATAATACATAATCTCTACAAAGAGCAAAAGGCAGTTATAGAATGTGAGCAGGAACGAAGGGAAGTAGATATCCGGAAGGGAGTGAGACAGGGATGTGCATTGTCACCTCTAGTTTTCAACTTATATATCGAAGATGCGATTAATATTGTTAAGGAAAGAACAGCCGCAGGGATCAATGTACAGGGCCAAACTATTAACATGCTCAGATTTGCGGATGATATAGCAGTGTTAGCATCTAGCAAAGAAGAATTAGGAGCGGCTTTGAATGAAATGGAAGCAGTTTTGACACAGGGCTACGGCATGAAAATCAATAAAAAGAAAACTAAAATTTTGGTATGTAGGGGGTGTGAAAATAGAACTAAAATGGAAATACAAATAGGAAATGAGAAGATAGAGGAGGTCGCGGATTTCTGCTACTTAGGAAGTAAAATAACTCAAGACGGTAGGAGCACTAAAGATATAAAACAAAGAATGGCGCAGGGCCGAGTTGCGTTTAACAAAAAGAAACAACTATTATGCTTGAGAACGGTTAATATAGAGACTAGGAAGAGACTCTTAAAATCGTACGTATGGAGTACGGCATTATACGGGTGCGAAACTTGGACAATAGGGGAAGCGGATCGAAAAAGAGTAGAAGCGTTTGAAATGTGGTGCTACAGGCGCATGATGAAGATACCATGGATAGATAAGGTTAGCAATAGGGAAGTATTAGAAAGAGTTGGGGAAAAGCGAAAGGTATGGAAGACAATAAAGAGTAGGAGAGATAGGATGGTAGGACACCTTCTGAGACACGAAGGAATAGTTCGCGACATACTAGAGTCAGAGATAGGAATGAAAAGAGGTAGGGGTAGGCCTAGATTAGACTACTGCTCTCAAATAGTTAGGGATGTAGGATGTTCTACTTTTAGGGAAATGCGTAGGTTAGCTCAGGATAGAAAAGAATGGAGGTACGCGTCCAACCAGTCTTCGGACTGAGAACCTTATGATGATTTTTTTTAATATCTGGAAAACTGTCAAAGGTATTTATTTGAAATTTGGGGTATAACAATTCATTGAAGTTATTTACTAATTTATAAATTTTGAGTTTTGTACTCTCACCAGTGGCGTCACTACGAGGTGGGGAGACCACATTTATTACCGAAACTATGTTACGCTACTGACTTACACAGATATGTTGCAAAATATTTGACTCTTTGTTTTATTTACAAGAAAAAATTTATCTTTTGTTTTTTGCGTACGAAGCATAGTTTCAGAGAAAAATAATTATGTGTAACATGGTGCATTAGTCCAAGATTTTAAAAACGAAATTGTCAACCATTCTCTGTAACAGTAAAGCGTTGCTAATATCGAATTAGCATGTAAATACTCGAAAGTAGCACAAAACAGCTGAAAATACTAGGTAACGATACAAGAAAATATTAAATTTTTGTAAGAAATTTCAACACCCTGTATCTATTTTTGTAGCCATTTTTGGGCACATATTCATTAGGGATTTTCAAAATATTTTCACAGTATTTACACGCCACTTCAATATTAACAACGCTTTACTGTTGCAAAGATGACTGATGATTTCGTTTTTAAAATCACGGACTATGCACCATGTTACACAAAATTATTTCTCTCTGAAACTATGCCTCGTACGCAAAAAACAAAAGAGATTTTTTCTTGTAAATAAAACAAAGATTCAAATATTTTGCAACATATCTGTGTAAGTCAGTAGCGTAACATAGTTTCGGTAATAAATGTGGTCTCCCCACCTCGTAGTGACGCCACTGGTGAGAGTACAAAATTCAAAATTTATAAATTAGTAAATAACTTCAATAAATTATTGTGTCCAAAATTCCCAATGAATAGCTCCGGTAGTTTTACAGATATTTAAAAAAATAACATTTTTTAAAGAAATTTTAACACCTTGTATCTTGCTTAGCTGGCATTTTTGGACATACTTTGATTAAGGTTTTTCGCATTATTTTTAAGTATTCTATCTACCCTAGAAGTTGTTACACTCATTATAGATCACCCTGTATATTTACAACACTTTTTGTATTGATTTTTTTAAAAACTGCCATATTTATATCTTACCTATTATATTTTGTTTTTCTCTTGTTACAGCTTGTCTCATCGGAGCGTCGGATCGTAGCTGGCAAGGTCAGTCATTATTCTTTTGTATCGCTAATATCTTTTTTGATTTCTATTATTGCGCATTTATTAAAAATTGTGGGAAAATATGAAGTAGGTATGTTCTCCTCGAAAATTTCGGTTTTCAGTGAATCGGGTAACAAATTATTTTCCATGTGTGTTGTGTTATTCAAGTGTGTGTCACCCTTTCAGGATAAATTCAAGGTACGTATGCAGTAGGTTTTTTTTTTTTTTTTCCTCCCTTAGGGCCTGCCTGCCCGTAGGCTCAGATGCACTGCAGCCACAAAATGGGCTTATTGTGCTCACCCTAATTCTAAGTCACCCATTCCATGATCTTGGTGCCTTGGACCAAACGGTACAAGTCAAACATAGAATGTGTGGAAAAATCTTCCGGTTCCATCAGACATCGCCCGAAAATTCGTTGCCTCTTTTGGTCTAGAGCTTCACATCTGCACAAAATGTGCCTAGCTGTCTCCCGTTCCTTATTGCACAAACGGCAGTTAAGGTCTCCGTAATATTTGCCAATCTTCCACAGGTGTTCTTTAACGGCCATGTGTCCCGTCAGGAGGCCTGTTACGATACTAATTTGCATCCTACTAAGGCAAAGTAGTTCTCCTCGAAAATTTCGGTTTTCAGTGAATCGGGTAACAAATTATTTTCCATGTGTGTTGTGTTATTCAAGTGTGTGTCACCCTTTCAGGATAAATTCAAGGTATGTATGCAGTAATTTTTGCCATGGGTTTGTTTTATTAATCTATTTTTATTGTTTCAGAAAACAGGATATAGTTTTTCCGTATTGTATGTTTCTTTTTTTATATTAATTTGTTTCACTGGAATAACTTGTTAGTTTCAGAATTAATATTATCCTTTTTTTTCAGTGTTTGATTTCAAAAGTAAGTCATTACATTATTAATCAACTATTTTACTGTTTCTAAAGTTTGGTATTTATATTGTTTATATTTCAGCATTAAAGATTACTTTTCTTTCAGAATTATTGTGCAACATCTACTATAAAGTATTGATATGTTTTTCTTTGTTTTAAGAGGATATATAAAGGTACAGGGTTGATCCATTTTCGAGGGCCATCGTGGGAGGGATATCGCACTTATTAGAAAAGGTAACAGCACTCAAACTGTATACAAGTTATGGCCAAAAGAACACCGTCGTGGATTTCCAAAAATACTTTGTTTTTGGAATTTAGGTAAGGCCATCAACTTTACTTTTCTTATGGACGCCATTTTTAGTTCATATTTTGTTTAATAGAGCATTTATTTTGATTCAATTGACATGCAATTTGCTATATTATAGGTACCTATATTTAATTTGTTTCAGCATTATTATATACTTTTATTCCAGGTTTGCTTATAGCGGGTATCACATTTTTCTATATGCATATATATTTTTCTTCTGCTTTAGGGAAAGGACCAAGTTTTGCTTTCTTTTTTATTTTGTTCAATGTAAGTATATATTTTTCAGTTTTTGTTTCGGCGTCAATATGTTTGTTTTGATATTAACGTCGTGCTTTTCTTTCAGCTATCTTTGTCCACCTAATTTGTAACAACTAATTAATCCGCTTCTTATTTCAGGAAAATACAGATATCTGTTTTTGTTTCTAGCTTCTGATATATTTCATTTAACTTTAATTTGTTTCAGCTTTAATATTTACTTTCATTCCAGAGGTTTATTTTGTATATTTTTCTTCTGCTTTATGAAAAGGGCTTTCGTTTTTATTGCTTTTACTTGTTTTATCCAATAACCTGTTATTTGTTTCAGCATTTATGTACTTTCTTTCAGTTTATCGTTTTTTTTTTTTTATTTTGTTCAATGTAAGTAATCTGTCATTTTATTTCAGCATTAATTATTGTATGTAAGTATATATTTTTCAGTTTTTGTTTCGGAGTCAATATGTTTGTTTTGATATTAACGTCGTGCTTTTCTTTCAGCTATCTTTGTCCACATAATTTATAACAACTAATTAATCCGCTTCTTATTTCAAGAAAATACAGATATCTGTTTTTGTTTCTAGCTTCTGATATATTTCATTTAACTTTAATTTGTTTCAGCTTTAATATTTACTTCCATTCCACAGGTTTATTTTGTATATTTTTCTTCTGCTTTATGAAAAGGCCTTCGTTTTTATTGCTTTTACTTGTTTTATCCAATAACCTGTTATTTGTTTCAGCATTTATGTACTTTCTTTCAGTTTATCGTTTTTTTTTTATTTGTTTGCTTAATTAACTTCTTTTTTATTTCAGAATTAGTTTATTTTCATTTCATATCTTGTATTTGAAATTTCAGGAGAAGAACGCAGCTGCCCATTTCTATTTATTAATATATTTATGTGTTTTGTTTATAGATCTATAAACAAGGTTAATATTATTTTTAACTATAGTTTCTTATTTTTAGTTATCCCTTAAGTTATAGATTAATTATTTAATAGCTCGCGGGTACCTGCATAGTTCTAAGTCTATTTTAAGTTTGTAATAGTGATTTCCCTTCCTGTAGTTATTGGAAACCTCCCTCATCCCCTCCCCAGCAAGACGACACTCTTGACCTCCTCGTGGTTCTTGCTGGACTGCTCGATTTGCCAGAAAAATTCTGGACAAATCGAGCAGACCAACGAAGAGTGAATTCTATAGGTTCTATATTTTCATTATTCCATATAATTTTTTTTATAGATATTTTTATCATTATTATTTTACTTGTTTGCCCCCTTTTTATTAATTTTTTTCTTGTAGAATTATTAAATAAAAACAATGTCAGTCTTAAATGCTTCATGTTTTTTCATTTAATAACACAAGATAGCTAGCAAAAAATTCACAGCATGTACAAATATAATACAACCTTAAATGGAAACATAAAAAACTGATACATAGTAACAAATTATACATACATAAAAAAAATCACTGGACAAGTTTACGCACAGAATTTTTTTTTTAATTTATAGCAATATTGACATAGACAAATCAACTTAAACACCAAATTGCACAGACACAGCAACATAATTTAAAATTATCGTGTATAAGTCGTCTAAAAATCTTAAAAATTACGTTCATTTTTATCTGAATGTTTCTTTGAATTCATGGTGTATGTTCTTCTGAACGTTCTACGCAAACGAGTATATTTATTGCTGATTATATGTTGGTTAATTGTTTTTCAACGAATTAAGGATTTTCCATGTTATTTATTATTTTTTTCAGATTCGGAGATCTCCACGATTGCCTCTTTGTTTGTTTCTGCTTTACGTTAGTTCGTCCTTTCTTACGATCTTTTCGTATAGACTTTCGCATAATAACCACATAGAAAACAATTATAAGTAGAAACAGAATTTTACGGAAATCCATTTACTTTGATTGTATATTGCCGATTCTTTGATTTTAAGTTTCAGTCGCTATTAATGAAAAAAAAGCACACAAATATTCGCAATAATTAATAAAATGTGCTTTAGAAATCCTAGCTAAATGGGAGCAGTTCCTTCTGAGTTTTCAAAAATCTATCTAAATATAACTTACATCTAAGTACAGCGTCTTTCTTAATAAAAAGTTTCGTTAGTTACCGAATCTCACCTTCCATCAGTTTTCTACATTTCTATTAGGAAAAACATTTTTAAATTGCCGAAAATACATCTACGTCCAGCCAACATCTTTACAAAAAGCCGCATTATATAATAAATGTATATTATCTTTTTCCGTTTCTACTTGACAAATTTTTATCTACATTTCTTGTACGTTGTACTGATAAAACTCGAGGAATTTCTTAAAAGCAAAAGCGTTATGAATGAGACTATCTCTATTAAGAGATAATAAAATAGATACTGGCGTTTGTTTATCAAATTTATATCTGCGATAAGGAAAACAAACTTTCAAGCTATCGAACTGAATTTGATGTACTGTAAAAAACCTAAAATCACAACGAAAATATTCGATCACATAAAAATTCACTCAGATCAAACTGTGGTGCCGTAGGTGCTAAAAACGACCCTCGTACTGTCGCTATCTAACGTAACATCTTCTGGACTAGCTAAATCGACTCTAACGCTCCCTGAGTTTTTGCGCTTGCGCTGCCCCCAATTGTTTAAAGTCCAGTGGTGGACACAATCGGAGGAATTGCGTTTGGATTGGTCTGTCGGGACCTCTGTGCCAGTCTGCGGACTGTCCAGTGTATCGGAGCTAGAACTTGCTGTTTCGAAGGTTTCGAAGCCTCCTCCGCGACATCGATTCAGACCTTGGGAGATTCGTTGAAATAAATTATTTAATGGGATAATTTTACTCACCATTTTCATCTGGAATCGTGTGGCACTCCTCTATACCCCTTAAAATACTCTGACAAGTTTCAGACTCTAAAGGTATAGGATCTTCAGCGTCTCTATTGTATATCGTAACAGCTATGTGAGCGGGATGGGGTACAGGCAGCGGTATGACCAGTTTATCAGGAGAAAATGGTCTGGTGTATTTTTTCCAAGGCACCCTGAGGGTTTTCGAAACTCCTTTCAGAGTACCCATACCCATCGTCGATTCCCTACGCAAACAAAACCCAAAAACATCTAATGCAAGATAAAAATGTGTTACATACTTTTTTTTCTCCATCACTTTCCCGGTGGACGAAAGCCTCGCTTTGGGGTTGAACGCCGACACTTCTAGGTAGGGTGAATGCACTTGTATGTTGCCCCTCGGCACATACACGTTACCAAGTAAATCTGGTCCTCCAGCACCTAATTGTACGCTATGTACCATGTCGGTGTACCTCCCCAGATCGGCTTGCGGATGTGGATCAAGTTTAAAACTGACGTCAGTGTGGTCAAGGGGTGTTAGGAAGTCGAGACTGAAGAGTTCCGAGTAGAGGACGCTAGCCAGACCCGCCCAATCACCAGCAGTGAGGCCTTTACTATCCCAAAATTGGTCCTCGGAGCAGCCCAGTTTTGGAAGGATGCGTGTCGGGTGAAAACGTTCCAGCATTAACGCTCCTTGCTGTATGGCAATCTGAAATGTTAATCGATTGATAGAAATATTGATAACCCTGCACACTAAACAATATTATTGGCAACAATATTAGGAATATTTAGCCAGGAATGAAGTGAAGTGAAGTGGCACAAAATCGGTGCCCAATGCCCGCAAACATTCAATATTATTGTCCATATCCTCCCCCGATATTGATGCACGAATTTCAAAAATCTGGATTTTCGTCAATATCGATCATCACTCTATAGCTGACCGCACACAGTCAATATTATTGTCAATCCAAGTTAGTCAGTAATGAAGTGAGCGGCATTGATAAACTGTCTTCATAAGAAATGGATTTAAAGAAAAAAGCATGAGTTGCTATAATTTTGACATTTGGAATAAAGAAAGACCAAAAATAAAACGTCTTCGTCGCTGGAGTCATATTCCATTTTAAACACACTCAAGTCGGCCACTTAACTAAAAACGACCATTAACGTGAACAGCTACAAGATAATTGGCACAAAATCGCCCGCAAACGTTCAGTAGTATTGCCCATAAGCTGACCGCACACAATCAATATTATTGGTCAAATCACGATATTGTCAATAATATTGATCGTATGCGGTCAGCTATATCCCTCCCTTTCCCGATATTGATGCTTGGATTTCAAAAAAATCTGGATTTTCGTCAATCTCGATCATCAATCTATAGCTGACCGCACACAATCAATATTATTGTCAACCCAAGTTTGACAATAATATTGTTGAAATACTATATTGATGAAAATATTGATAACACCGCACACTAAACAATATTATTGGCAACAATATTAGGAATATTTAGCCAGGATCCAGGAATGAAGTGAAGTGGCACAAAATCGGTGCCCAATACCCACAAACGTTCAATATTATTGTCCTTTCCTCCCCCGATATTGATGCGCGGATTTGAAAAATCTAGATTTTCATCAATATCGATCATCAATATAGCGGACCGCACGCAATCAATATTATTGTCAGCCCAAGTTTGACAATAATATTGTTGAAATACTATATTGATGAAAATATTGATAACACCGCACACTAAACAATATTATTGGCAATAATACCAGGAATATTTAGCCAGTAATGAAGTGAGCGGCATTAACAAACTGACATTCTTCATAAGAAATGGATTGAAAGAAAAAAGCATGTGTTGCCATAATTATTTTGACATTTAGAATAAAGAAAGAAAGGCCAAAAATAAACAGTGGATTGTTTTCCATTTGCGTCTTCGTCGCTGGAGTCATATTCCATTTTAAACGTACTCAAGTCGGCCACTTAACTAAAAACAACCATTAACGTCAACAGCCACACAATAATTGGGGCAAAATCGGTGCCCGGCGCCCGCAAACGTTCAATATTATTGTCCATAAGCTGACCGCACACAATCAATATTATTGACAATAATATTGATTGTGTGTGGACAACTATATCCCTTCCTCCCCCGATATTGATGCGAGGATTTCAAAAAATCTGGATTTTCGTCAATATCGATCATAAATCTATCAATACACTCCACACACCAACAATAATATTGTCAAATCACGAAATTGTCAATATTATTGTCAATAATATTAATTGTGTGCGGTCAGCTTATTAATGCGCTTCGCACACCATCAATAATATTGTCCATAACGATATTGTCAATAATATGTATTATTAGTGCGCATAGTAGTGTTAAACTCAATATGTATGTACATAAACTACCAAAGAGTAATAATATAATAAAATTAATTATTACCTTAAGTTCATTCGTGTGCAACTTAATTTTGCTCTTGACCGTCACACTTAACCCCGTTTGTAAATCGCGCCGTCTCTTCTCCAATTTCTCGTGCAAAACCGATATCAAATCCTGCGCTTCCTTCTCCAAATTCTTGTACGGCCCGTTCTTAGCCAACTGTACGGAAAAACTACCGAAACAAGCGTCCACGAACTGACTGAAATCTTTCTGCGGTTGCATTATGGTGGTTTCCATTACGTTTTGATATGCGGCGAGTTCGTCCCATTCCATCTTAGCTTCGAAAGCTGCTAGAGCTTGCTCGGGACTGATCTGGAAGTAGTAATCAGAAGCGAGGCCAGGGCCCGCAATTCGTTTGACGACGAAACTGTCACTTGCGGGGACTCGTCCCCGCTTTTTGATGATTAAGTGGAAGATTGCTGTGTCCCACAGCAAACGGGACCAGTACCTTACCAACCCTCCTAAATAATTTTTAAGAGTTTTAGAATCTACGACCCTCGTAAATTTTGTTAGCAAAACATACCAGCAAAAATTATGACTGCTACTGCTGGACAAGCGATGGCAGCCACAAAAATCGCCAACAAAGGTTGTACGCCGCCCTGTACCCCAACATTCCACACCAAAGCTTCCAAAATAATGAAAAACCTGTTTCGTTTTGGTTCTGGACTGTCCAAATCGTAGATTGCCGCGTTTGTTACTTGGACCCCTAAAGTGAGCATCGGCATCCACAGAATCGCTGTTATGGATAAAAATAGACTAGCTAGGATCACGGAAATGCAAACAAGGGGGAAAATGATGACTAAAACTATTGTTCCGAACAAGCCTTTTACGCAATAATTCCAAATGCGGTTTAAATGACGCGTGAAGCCTTTTCCGATAAAGCCCGTGTCTGGTTTCGTCTCGAAATGTGTCCGAGATTTCGATATATGTCTCCATAAACTTATTAAACGCGAAGATAATGTTGGTGTTAGACTGCTTTTTCTCGGGAATAGAGTCCCGTTAACCTGGGAGAGCTCTAAGTCGGACATGAACGGTTCGAAGCAGAAGAGAGCACGTAATCCGACGGGACTGCACCAAGGCAGGACTATGCCAAAGAAGAACATGGCGTTCCAAGTCCAGCACCACGTCCGGTGGAAATAGTTGAAGATTCGCCACAAAGGCCATCTCGTGGTCGTGGTGCGGACAATTTCTTTTTCTATCAGAAAAACCTGTCAAAAAAAGAAACAGTTATACTGCACATGTCACTGATTCAACGGAATTCGAGCAAGCCAATTGAAAAAAAGAACAACATTACTTACTGGCTGACTAGGATCTGATCTTGGCGTTGTTATACTCGTAGCTTGTTTACACAAAACAGTAGGAACGACCTCGGAATGCCCTTGAAAACTTCGTCTGATTATCCAATTTGTCGGCAACCAAATCTGCGTGGGCCACAAGAAATTTCTTGTAGGCGTTTTCACGTTTCTCAATTCTCTCAAAAGAGCTGGTTCGCGCTGAAAATGCCACACAAAATTAAGTATTAAGGCTGCAGTTTATCAGCTGTTAGTCTATAAAGTGCTGCCATCTATCGCCCAAAAGTGTGGTTAGGATTATGCAAAATCTATTATGATTGGTTTCTATCACAGCTGCAACCTCTTCAAGACATTCTTGGTCGAAAATAACGATAAATATGTGTACAAATAGCAAAAAAGGTTAAAAATATTCACCTCTTTCATAAAAACCAAGTCTCTGTTTAAGAAATAAACAGTTTGGCTTAATTTTTCGGAATTGCACAACGTCAGAGCTTCTTGGTGAGCACTCCACTGGTTGTCTTGTCCAAACTTTTGTTCGGCAAGGTGTAATCGAGATCTTAACCAAGGCCCTATCCTCGACAAAACTGGGTGGTAGTTGCACAGTTTTAGTTTAACTTCGTCCAGTGTTTTCGATAGGCGCCTTTGTACACTTTCCACTGCTCTGTAAGATTTTAAGTAGAAATAAAAAGTTTGCTTGACTGAAAAGTATTAACGCACCTATGCATTAACACAACACTTTGAGCTTGTTGTACTAATAATTGGGGGATTCCCTCTCCTAAAGCTGTGAGATCGGGATGAGATAGTATGCTGTTGTACACTCTCTCGAGATATTCTTTCATGACTGCACTATTTACTTCCTATAAGCAAACCAATGTAATCGAAGTCTATTCGAAAACATTGTGAACTAACCCTTTCTATATCTTCATCTGACATTTTCTCAGCCCGCAGTTCAGCAATCAGTCTTTCCCTAAAATGCAAAAACCAGCCTCTTGTTTCCCTCTCTAAAATAGCGACGAGAATCGGTAGCGCCTTCCTCATCAAACTCCTCTCCCACAGTCGTAAATCCAGGTCAGTACTGGACGGGGTTAGATAACGGTAAGGTACAGAAATAGGTAACTGAGAGCATTCCCGTGTGACTTCGAATTTCTCCGACGCAGCTCTCCTTAACTGTTTCCGGATGTACGAACACAGTACTTCGAGAGATTCTTCATTCTCCGGCTGCGAAAAGCTATTTTCTAACACAGGACTTAAGAGCAAAAAAAAACTTACACGACATATTAATTCGGCTACTAAATACTTGCACCGTTCTTCACGTATTTTCGTATCCAAATTGTGCGCTTGCAGACTCGGAATGCCTACTAAAATATCTAATATCCTCAAAAACCCCGTAAGTAAAGATTTCGCGGCCTGTGACACGCTGAAAAAATGCGAAACCAATCTCCCTTTTGCAGTAACGTATAAGAATCGCAAAGCTAAAGCCATGTCGTCTAATAAAGACTCTCTCGTCCGTACCGTCCCTTTTTGTAAGAGTTCCGACAGTTTCCATCTGTGCTGTTGCCCAGGGAAGTTTTGAGAATCGACTTCGAACTCACTGGAAAATCGTTGGGGTAAAAGTTGCGTAGAAAAATAAAAGGGTGGAATAAACGCAAACTAATTTATACAAAGCTTAAAAAAATAGTAACGGGAAATAAATGATCAAAGATGTCGTTACTGTAAAACTCACAAGACGTAGAGAATTTTGCAACAAATAAAAGACAATCGTTCACCAAAAGCTATTCATTGTAAGAGCGGCAAAAATTTCAAATTAAACAGTTCTTTTTTATAACGAGTAGCTTTCAGTTAAGAAACTCTCAAACCAAAAATTAGACAAGTAAATATAAAAGTTAATACGTGGCTGAGTTATTGTGATCTTGAGTTCTGAAACATTGTAGGTCTGTTTTCTTGTTAACAACACATCATTTCTAATTATGGTTAAACATACTTTACACACAATTTTTCACACCAAAGAAAAACTAAACAAATCCAAACATAAGAGCGAACACAAAACAAATTGAAAAAGACGAATCACACGACCATAAAAGACATACCCCTGTTTTCTAATAGACTCAAGTTGTTGGTAGCTCAATCTTTTCGGCTTTCCATATTTATCCTTGTGCAAGCTTTACAGAACAACATATCACATCAATTATTTTAGGAGTCATCTCGATATGTACAACAAAAAAAGTGGCTGGCTTCAAAGCTGCGCTTTTTGTAAAAAAAACGTGCACGATTCAAAAAGGGTGATACAGTTAAGTTTATAAACAAAAATAAGCATACAAAATTAATATCTGTTCAACTCACCCCCTTTCCCTTATATATTCCAACTGCTTCCCCGTCAATTTTTTGGTATCGCCTTTGCCGTCAACAGCCACAGCATCGAGTTCATCGAAAGATGGAGCTATAAATAAATCCCTTAAATGATACTTCAACTTTGGTCTACCCAAGGACCCGTCGGAGGAAATTTGGGACGCACACATTGACCCATTTTGAGACACTGAGCTAGGCAAAACTAGAAAAAATATGCGCAAAAAATGAAAAATTAATGGTGACATAAAGTTTCTATTTCATACTTATGGGAAATGTTTTCCAGTGATATAAGAATTGTTCGGCAACTTGTTTGATGTTGTTAACAAGTTGTTCGACTTCTGGTGGCGCACCAATTAAAGTGACGTCAAATCTAATAGGTTCGCGTTCCGGAAGAAGGGTATCCGGTCCATTCTGTCCTCCATCATTTAATTTTATAGGATATAAAGAAGTGGGACGAGCATAATGTGTTGTTTCACTTGGAATTCCTTGGTTTGAACGAAATTCTATTCGATTAGACACTAAAAATTGTACGTTTCAACCATTTTTTTGCTAATTCATATTTTCATCAGCTTACATTGAGAGCTGCCGGAATCTAGCCGTTCTCTTTCATGGACCCCCGATTTCGATCTGTGGTGACCATGCCTTCTTTCCCTTGGACCTTCATCGTCAAAACTGTGCCCCGAATCAGACTGGTAATGTCCAGAACTCGAAGAACTGTGGCGGTGATGTCCACCAGATTCAGATCGCCTATGAGAAGTGCTTTTGGACCCAGATGGTGGGCGACCACTCATTTTTAACCGAAATCTTGCATCGACAATGCGGATTCATTTGTATCGCATTTTCTGTGGGAGAATTAAAAAAAACCGTAGCAGTAAAATGTTTAAACAGATTTTCTGAATTCATACTTTATTTCTGTAGTATAAACTCCTTAGACTCTTTACGCCGAGAATTGAACGAAAATTTTTAAATGTTGCACTATTGCAAACGTTGCTTTCGTTATTTTGAGTAACCTGGTTTCACAACTTTGTTTGGCACCAAATCTGTTCAAATCGGGCGTTGTGTATCCACACTCTGCCCTCCAACAAAAAATGGCGGCCTGTCAAAATCAGGCATTCTAAAATAGTCTATACTCTATAGCTTCATTTAATTCCAAATACCTACTGGCTGATATTTTTTGGAGGTTGGAGGTACATACCTCTTACCTCAAAACCTGGCTGAATTTGTTTTTGTCTTTTGCCACTGATTAATTTTAATGTCAGATTTGAAATCGTCTATCTTTTTTCAACGTTTCTTGTCTCTTTGAATGTAAGACTTTGGTATTAAATCATTTTCATTGTATTGCAGATAGTCTTAATATACTTATTTAAAAAAATAAAGAAACTAATGAAATCACTGGATATATTATTTTACCATGCATTAAAAATGACGAGTCGAACAGCAGTAAACAAAGGCGGCCCTAATGTAGGGCAAAAGGGCGTAACAATACGCGTTAACTTGGCCCTAATTCCATTAATTACAGATTACTAGTTCATTGGTTTTCCGTTCACCCGTCCGGAAAATTCGCCTCAATTTACAGAACACGAGTTTTTATTTGGTACTCTGTTTGTTTGTTAAAAAAGCGGAGTGAGGATAGGATAATATGCAATGTATATGCAGGCTAGGCCGTCAAAGTATTTCAAAACTTCACACATTACCTATTTTTACGGAGAAAACTAGTTTATTTTTAGGTCCAATCGAAATAATATCTATGTGCAAGGACTGTAAAAAACCAATGCTTGAATTAAGTTGCTAAGAATACGCAACGAACTAGTTGTAACATAAAGGAAATGAACTTTTTTTAACGCGGGGATCATGTTACATTATTTTATGCTCGGTTTTTGAACTTGGCAATTCAATGCCCTTTTATACTATTTATTTAGAAAGTGAAAATGGCCGAATAAAACATCTGCGTACACCCAAGAACAAGAATAATACCCTGGTGCTATACAGGGTGGGCCACGGAACTCGGGAGTTACCTCGCAGTTTATCGTAGTTGTATATAATTGGGACAGGCTGTATACAAGGGCACTAGAATAATTCCGTCCAAATGCATCATCCATTGGAATTTATAAGAACCTTGAACTTAATCTTGCTTAAACGAATTTATTAACCAAAACGACGAGATCAGAATATTAATATCATTTGGCATGCACCAAAAACAAAAGAGGGGTGTTCTGTGTTGACAGCCTACCACCCTCTCGAACTTAACCTAATTTTAATGCCTTTAATTTAACATTGTTTGTAACTCACCCTCTAATATTTCATTATATCCGATTTTTGGTATCCAGCGCTGAAAAATCACTCGCAACTCGATTTTTATGCCCTAATAAAACAGGGTGTTATTAACCCACAAAATTTAAATCCCGAACAAAAGTGAAGTCATAGATCACCGCGTTGGCCTCAAACAATTTTATCTGAAGTATTTGCCCGCACATCAGCAGGGCACGACCAGCAGATAACCGTAGACCACATTTCACTGAACTCTTATTTTTGTATTTTGTTAATAACGTTCCTTTCTTTCTAATTTTCTACACCCTTCTGCCAAACACAATTCTATAAAGAACTGCTATGCTATCTCCATCTAGCGGCGATGAACCGATAAAGGAAAATTGGTAGTCGGTAACATTGAACAGGAATCTGTACTTGCATAAATCAAATTAATTTGAAGAGTGTCACAAGATGGCTCTCTCGTCACGATTTGCGAGATTTTCTCTTGCAGTAGACTTACTTATGGGAAGAATATTATTGGTCCAATTATCTTGATTAGTTCCGAATTCGAAATTTTTGGTGAAAACTCTGGTATGTTTTTAAAAAACAAGTTTATTTTATAATTATTTACAAATTCAACTATTTATTTACATGATGTAACAAGTAAGTGATGTCTTTTTAACAATAATGACAATAATTTAAAAAATTAAATTAAAATGAAGCAACAATACAAATTATCAGATTTCTTACGGATATGTCTTTTATTCAACTATAAACTAGGTTTCATGAGTAGATTTTTAATGTATTGTTGTAGTAACATTGGACGGGCTACAATTATTAATAAATAAATTACAATTTTCGATATAAATTAATTAGGAATGAAATTGTTACGTGCTTCTTAGATTATTTCAGTATCTACATTTTTTGTGACGTAACGCCGCTAGTGGACTAGAGAACAACTAATTTCACAGTAATATTTTCGTTTAAAATGTCCGCCGAAACTTTTAATTTAAAACAGTTTCTTTTTCTGTAATGGCGGATCCAAGAAGTGATTTAAATGTAAAGTGAACAAGATTGTCCGATACACCACCCGATAGAATCCGCACAGATAGAGAATCGGGCGCCATTTTAAGGTTAGCTGACGTCACTAGCTTGCTTGTGATTGCTTCTCTATTTGCATGGACTATATACGTTTTTTAAGAGATAACAAAGAAAATACTGGTTGAACACAATTTAAAAATGCCTAAAAGATTCACACATCTCACATTAATACACAATCGCTCTGGACCCGCACTTAAAAACACCGCAGGCATCCTAAAAATCACAATGGTACGTACGGGGCCCTTTTTGTTCATTTGGTTTCTGGCTATTGAGATAAAATTGATACTAGCACTAATACTATAGCTCCTAATGCGGAAAAGCTAGACTTTGGCGAGTGTCCCGCCGAAGGTAATCCGCATTCTGCCGTTCCGTATTCTGAACAGTGCAACTGTAACAAAACAGAAAAGAAATTATTGAAAGTTCCCCAACTTTGTTCATCGTAATATTTTATAACCTAAAATATTTTCTAGACATATTGTGATCGCTATCCCAAAGGACTTGTACCTTGACGCAGTTCTAGTAATACTGGGACGGGTGGGATGGCTTGCGCGCTTCAATGATCTAAAGAGCCGATCCATAGGTTTAACCATATTGGAGGGGTTTTTATTTGAGAAGCCAGACTAAATCAAGTCCCTGAAAGGGGGCAGCAGCTCTTTCAGTAATCATAGTGGCAGAGATCGTGAGGGTCGGTATGGCACTGTGATACACACTACTGCGATGTGGAAGGCAACGGGAAACCACCACATTATTATATCCCTAGTACAGCGTACTTCGAATTTATGATGATGGCACCTTCTGGAGTAAAATATTCCGGAGGTAAAATAGTCCCACATTCGGATCTCCGGGCGGGGACTGCTTCGGGGGGAGTCATCAGAAATGATAAGTGTAACATCTCACGAGTCGGAGCGTGGAATGTTAGAAGCATGAAACAAGTAGGAAAGTTAGAGAATTTGAAAATTGAGATGGATAGGTTAGCATTAGACGTAGTAGGTATTAGTGAAGTGCGATGGCCAGAAGCCGGAGACTTCTGGTAATACACACAGGATCTGTAGGAGGAAATTCGGGAGTAGGAATTGTTATGCGGAAAAAAGTAGGGCAGAGTGTAGAAAATTTCTTACAGCAAAGTGACAGGGTAGTTATGGTTAGGTTAGATTCGAAACCTGTAAAAACAGTAATAATACAGGTATATATGCCCACTTCTAACTACAGTGATGAGGTCGTAGAGGCAGTTTATAGTGATATTGAACATGTGCTAGATTTTGTGAGAGGACACGAAAATTTAATAATTATAGGAGATTTCAATGCAGTCGTAGGCACAGGGCGAGAGGGTGGAATAGTTGGTCCCTTTGGATTAGGCAATAGGAACGATAGGGGAGTTAGACTGATAGAGTTCTGCGATAAACATAACTTAACGGTCGCGAACACTCTATTTCACCATCATGTTAGGAGACGCTACACGTGGAAGATGCCAGGAGACCTAGGGAGATATCAAATAGATTACATTCTTGTTAGGCAAAGATTTAGAAATCAAGTTCGGGATTGTAGAAGTTATCCAGGAGCAGATATAGATAGTGATCACAACATAGTCGTTATGAAAGCCAATCTTAAATTTAAGATTTTGAAAAAACGAAGCGGAAGAAGGTATCTTGACCCAGAGAAACTAAAAGATGAGGATACGCGCGATAAGTTCAAGAAAAAGACAAACGAAGTACCTACTAAAGGGCGCGGGTGAAAATATTGTTAGGGACATAGAGGCAGAATGGAATTGCATTAAAAATAGTTTAGTTTCCTCAGCTAGGGATATTTTGGGCCATAAACAGAATGAAAGTAGGAAACCCTGGATAACAAAACATATTGTGAGTCTAATAGAGGAAAGGCGAAAATATAAAAATAGGTTAGATGAAATAGGGAAACAAAGATATAAGGCGATCAAGTGGGAAATTATTCGGAAATGTAGGAAAGCGAAAGAGCAATGGATCGATAATAAGTGCAAAGAAGTGGAAAATAAGTTCGAAGTAGGAAAGACTGATGAAGCATATAAAATAATTAGGAGAAATTTTAGAGAAATTGGATCTAGTACCAAAAGCATTAGGAATGAGGCAGGAGATATCCTAATCGAAAGCGGGGAGAAGGCAGATAGGTGGAAAGAATATTTAGGAAACTTATATGCGGGACAGGAAGTGCAAGATATATTAGAAAGCGAAAGCAGTGTAGAGGGGGATAACCTAGGGAATCCTATAATGAGAGAAGAGTTTGAGCTAGCACTAAAAAGTTTAAGGAATAATAAAGCACCAGGTATAGATGGCTTGCAGGCAGAAATCTTAAAGTGCGCAGGTCAAGAGGTAATAGATCGTTTATTTAAATTAGTTAGTCGCATATACCTGACAGGCGAGATTCCAGAGGATTACAAACGGAACATCATGGTAGCTTTGCCAAAAAGGAAAGGCGCGGATAGGTGCAACAATTTCAGAACTATCAGTTTAACTTCCCATGCGTCAAAAATTTTAACTAGAATTGTACAAAGAAGGATGGAGAAAAAGGCGGAAGAAATATTAGGAGAAGATCAGTTCGGATTTAGACGAAATAGAGGAACGTGCGAGGCCATTCTAGCTTTACGAGTAATTATAGAAAAAACGATAGAAAAGAGAAAGATCGTCTATATAGGATTTGTAGATTTAGAAAAGGCCTTCGACAACGTAAAATGGGGGAAGATGTTCGAAGTGCTGAGAAAGGTAGGGATGAAATATAGGGACAGAAGAATAATACATAATCTCTACAAAGAGCAAAAAGCAGTTATAGAATGTGAGCAGGAACGAAGGGAAGTAGATATCCGGAAGGGAGTGAGACAGGGATGCGCACTGTCACCTCTAGTTTTCAACTTATACATCGAAGATGCGATTAATATTGTTAAGGACAGAACAGCCTCAGGGATTAATGTACAGGGTCAAACTATTAACATGCTCAGATTTGCGGATGATATAGCAGTGTTAGCATCTAGCAAAGAAGAATTAGGAGCGGCTTTGAATGAAATGGAAGCAGTTTTGACACAGGGCTACGGCATGAAAATCAATAAAAAGAAAACTAAAATTTTGGTATGTAGGGGATGTGAAAATAGAACTAAAGTTGACATACAAATAGGAAATGAGAAGATAGAGGAGGTCGCGGATTTTTGCTATTTAGGAAGTAAAATAACTCAAGACGGTAGGAGCACTAAAGATATAAAACAAAGAATAGCGCAGGGCCGAGTTGCGTTTAACAAAAAGAAACAACTGTTATGTTCGAGAACGGTTAATATAGAGACTAGGAAGAGACTCTTAAAGTCGTATGTATGGAGTACGGCATTATACGGGTGCGAAACTTGGACAATAGGAGAAGCGGATCGAAAAAGAGTAGAAGCGTTTGAAATGTGGTGCTTCAGACGCATGATGAAGATACCGTGGATAGATAAGGTTAGCAATAGGGAAGTATTAGAAAGAGTTGGGGAAAAGCGAAAGGTATGGAAGACAATAAAGAGTAGGAGAGATAGGATGGTAGGACACCTTTTGAGACACGAAGGAATAGTTCGCGACATACTAGAGTCAGATATAGGAATGAAAAGAGGTAGGGGTAGGCCTAGATTAGACTACTGCTCTCAAATAGTTAGGGATGTAGGATGTTCTACTTTTAGGGAAATGCGTAGGTTAGCTCAGGATAGAAAAGAGTGGAGGTACGCGTCCAACCAGTCTTCGGACTGAGAACCTTATGATGATGATATTGTGATCGAGTGGATGCCGACCAGATTTAATGGGACGGTAACATGGTCATGTACTTATGGGTTGAAAATTAAATGCACATTTCAAGTCAATAACGAAATTGTTCGATACAGCTGAAATGGCATTTTCATGTTACCCAAGTTAATCTCGTGATTTTCGACGTACAGAAGTACCTAATTTGCAAAATGGATATGTGACCTATGACCTATATATTTGCATATTTAGTTTACGTCAAAAGCAGTTGTCAAATTATACAGCTATTCAACTGTAATACTAGAACGCGATAATACTTATATTATTGACGCCTAGGATGCCTCAGATACTATGTCGTATAGAAAAAAATACGAAAAGTGCAGCATAGCATATTATTTAAATGTCTTGCAATAGACACTTACCCTGACCATGGATGAAGCCATTTTATCCAGGAAATCTCTACTAAACTCTGCAGCATCATCCCCACAATGCCGCCTCATTGTATTTGTAGAACATTGGACGTATTGCTCAAACGAACTGTAACAAGTAAAGTTGAATGTATACATTCGGGCATGTGAAAATTTTTTGTTGTCTTGATGGTGTACGAACGCGAAAAAGTACGACATTTATTCTACTTTATTTCCTTAACATTAACCCAACTGATAACAAGGACCAAATGATGTATGAACTCTGTTGCCCAACCAAGCTTAAAGACCGTTGAAGTGTCAAAGCTTGATACTACAGGCGGAAAAACTGACAATTTTCACTACAAATATGGTTATTTTATTCTTAATTTTAGACCAACCCTTGTATGTACCGCATTAATAATTTATAATTAAAGAGGTATTTTCTGAGGCTTACCAGCAAACTGCTTTAATTCCGTCGCTTGCAGCCTCCCGTTTCCTTTTCGAATAAGTTACTTCGTCCGAGTCCGTGTCCGAATAGTTTTGTCTCTCTTCAGTTTTCAACTGTATTTCTGACATTGCTTGGGAGTATTGGTTGAAGCAAACTTGGTTGTTGGGTGCTACTTCTTTCATGCATGGGGCGTATTTGAGGTATTCTGGAAAACGAAGGAAAAATGTGGTTATTATAATTCGAAGATAATTTTGGTAATACCTCGTATTACGTATATTATCTGTAGGGTAAATTAAGTTGTGGTTAATTGAATTCAGTGGTATTCTTTGTCGTTTAACAAAATGCGAAAAGGTTAAAGAATTTGTGGGCAACCAGAAAATTAATCACTGCAAACTTGTCAACCCAAATCTGTAATTAATTTTGGATGAGCTTCCTTTTCATGCATTTAGTAATACCGCGGACAAAAATAATCAACACAAATCCCTGACATTCATTTACATAAGTAAATTGAACTTAAAAGTTTGATTTTACTGAAAAGGGAATTTATGACAGCAATTCTTTGCCAAGTTAAATAATAACTACCGAAATTGTTGATCGGCATGAATTGGATTGGAATCAAATTTGTGAGAAATTACCTTCTTGATACGTCCTATTATTGCATAGTTCCATGACCATGTGGCCGGTGCCCTGGAAGATTTTCTTGAAATGTCTTTGGTGATTTATCTTCATGCACATTCTGGTGTACTTATGAATGCATCTGAGGGCCTCCTTCAAATCCCTGCAAGCACACAAGAATAAAAGAAATATTAGTTAAAATTCTTGGCACTCGTTAGGGGCGAACGGCAAAAAGGATCGTCAAGGGGTGATAACAGATAAACGCTGACACGGGGTTGCTTGAATTTACAGGGTTTTAATCTATCGTGATTTAAAGCATCTTTGTAATAAATTCTTGCGTTTACAACAAGAGTTTTTAATGATTATTCTATTGTCGAACGAGCACCTAAATAAATGAAAAAAACAACGTTTTCCAACCGCCAGTTAAACTTTCCTTTTTTTAACTCAACTTTTCGATAATCAAATTGAAACTCTTCTTGGGCTTTTTCAGGCGATTCAATTATGAGAGGCGAGCAAACAAAGGCTGTTTAGGCCATTGGAAATTGTTATTATTTATGAAGGAAAATGTTTGCTCGCCGATTTTAATATTAACTTTGACGACCGGTTCGAACTGGGAGGCGGGCCAAACTTCCACGGCTTGTCTATGTGTTTATTTTTGCCCGTTTGTTTGCTTGAATTATGTAATTAGCTGGAAGTACCCCAGCTATACTGGCAAACGGGGTTTTGTTCATTCTAGGTCAACGAATTTGCCTGAGATATTTTCGTGATAACATTTTGGTATCTATGACTAGATACTGCGATGAATCGATGTGATAACTAATTTAAAAATCAAGACCAGAACGGCCAGACTTAATTTATTATTGGAGGGTTGGACGAAGTTTACGAAACCTGTGGCCCAGAAATGAAATTAATGGAAGTAGTGTATACAAGAAACAACTATTATGCTCGAGAATGATAAATGTAGAAACTCGAGAGAGGCTCTTAAAAACGTATGTATGGAGTACGGCATTGAACGGGTGCGAAACTTGGACGATAGGAGAAGCGGATAGGAAAAAATTAGAAGCATTTGAAATGTGGTATTATAGACGCATGATGAAGAGGAAATGTTTTTGCAGCAATAAATTGCTGAAACAAAGCAAAAAGTCAATTAAGTGTTCCGAAAAAGGTTGTCAGAATCTAGCCCATTTGGAGTGTTTAGATGATGCAGAGATTGATTCATGGCAGTGCAGTGATTGCAACGAACCAACTTCTTCCCAGATTATGAAAGAAATAAAATTATTGATTGTGTCGGTGAATGGATGTCATGAAAAGATTGATGACAATGGCATGATTATAAAGAGGTTGGAGAAGAAGGTAGATGATTGCTGTGCAGGCATTGACGCATTGACAGCAAGATGTACCGTGTTGGAGAAGGAGAATGAGCAAATGAAGGCTGAATTCAATGAACTTAGTCAATATTCTAGATTGAATTGCGTCGATATCTATGGAGTTCCAGAGCAGAAGAATGAGAATATAATGACCACTGTTGCGTTTATATGTAAGGCACTCAACGTTGATGTAGAGGCCAGGGATATAGATTGTTGTCACCGATTGCAAAAGGGACGGGACGCTGCCGAGCCTCGTGGAATAGTGCTCAAGTTTGTTCCCAGGTGGAAAAAGCAACAATTTATGGCTGCTCGTAGAGTGAAAAGGAACCTTACCGCCCAGGATGTTGATACAGCTTGGACCAACACTCAAGATGCCAAGCGCCCCATTTATATTAATGAATCGTTGACCACCTATAACAGGATGGTTTATAATAAGTGCCGTGAATTTAAGAGGAGTGCCAATGTGAAGTATCTGTGGATAAGAGATGGTAAAATTTTAATGCGCAAAACGGAGAATTCGAAGGTGTTTGTGATAACTACTGAAAAGGATCTTAACGATGTTCACTATAATTCTAAAGTTATTGAATTTCTATTTGTATTCGATGTCAGTATATTGGATACGACTTTAAGTTGTCATGGTCACAGATGTTTTCTTTTTACGGCGTATTTTATAAATCTAGATGTACCTTATGTTTTTCTCGTATATGAATATTTTTTGTTTAATACTCAAAGTTTTGCTCTTTTTTGTTTACATTATTTGTATTACCGTTCATTGCGGCTATTTGTTTGTTTGGTACTTCAAAATTCAAAATTATTCCTATTAGACACTTTAAATTTACAATTCATTTGCGACATATTCGTAAACTTTTTTGTGTTTTCGTCAATTTTTGGTTTGTTAAGTTGTCGCGGAAACAGATGTTTTCTATTTGTGCCATATTTCGCAGAGCTTGATAGGTCTGGTTTTTCTTTGGAATGTAGTTATTTTTTGTTAGTCACTCAAAATTTGTTTTTTTTATTTCAGTTTGTATTACTTATAATATTATCGTTCATTGTAACGTTCTGTTCGCTTGGTTTTACTGATTGGTTCTTATTAGCTTTTGTATATTCACTTTGTATTTGCAATCTATTTATAAGCTTTTTTGTATTTTTGCCAACTTCCGCTTTGTTTTCATTTGAATTTTTTAATTGGTCGGGGTTATTATACAACATTAATTGTTTGGCGGGAAAATGCTTCTTAGACATTCTTTCTTTTCTCATTTATCTTATAACTATCTATATGTTTTTCTTATCAGTTTCAGATGGGTGTTGTGCATGTTGGGCATATTAATATACGATCTATTTTAAATGGTTTTCCTGAACTTAAAGACCATATACTGAGCAGTGACTATGATATAATTTGCATAACCGAAACATGGCTAAATGATAATTTTTACTACGGCTTGATTGACATACAGGGATACATATTTGTGAGTATGAATAGGCAGGGGAGAGGCGGAGGAGTGGGCATTTACATTAAAAACTGTTTTAAATTTTCTAAAATTGACGTTATTCAAACACAATGTCTGGAACAACTTTGGTTGCAAATAATTTTAAATAATAAAACATATTGTTTTGGAGTAATTTACAGGCCACCTAACACTCCCCTACATAATTTCGTAGAAAATTTTGAGGAGACATTGTCTTCTGTGTTGCTGCCCGGTGACTACATTGTTTGTACTGGTGATATCAATATAGATCTTTTAGATTTTCATGGTAGGGGCACGGAGGACTTCTTTTCCCTTCTAAGCGATTTTGGTCTTAAACAATTAATTAATGAACCCACACGTTACTCCTTCAATAAAATGTCACTTCTTGACGTAATAGTCTGTTCTAATGACGTACTTGTATCTGACAGTGGGGTAAAGCACATTGGGCAATTGACAACTGACCATGAATTAATTTTCTGTGCTCTCAGTATTTGTAATTCGAAAATAAAACCGAGAATCATAACTTTTAGAGATTTTAAGCATTTTAGTGAAACAGAATTCACGAGTGATTTGGTAAGCACTTCTTTTGAAGAAATATTTTACTTAAATAATATAAATGACAAGGTAGCACGTTTTAATTCCCTAATATTAGATTTATTTAATAAACACGCGCCACTGAGAAAGTGTAAAGTTTCTAAACCACGATCTCCATGGTACACCAGATAATGTAAGGCTACTGATCAATTTGAAAAATAGGGCGCTGCTTCGATTTAGAAGTACTAAGAATCCTGTCCATTATGAATATTATAAACAAATTAGAAATTTTGCAAATAAGGCTGTTTGTAGGGAAAAGAAGGCTTATTTAAATTATAAAATTCAAACTAATGCAACTAATGTAATATGGAAAGAACTTGCGAATTTAAATATATATTCATCTAGAAACCATAATGAAATTCCTGATCATCTATTAAATCTTGATGCAATTAATGATTATTTTATAAATAGTGTAAAAGCCTACCCCAATGGTAATATAAATGATATCATTAATTTTTATCAAAATAATCATAAATGTGATTTTCAGGCAAAACTTTCATTTTCGTTGGTGACTTCCGAAAATATTTACGATATTTTACACTCTATTAAAAGTAATGCCGTTGGTTCCGATCATATGTCAATAAGAATGTTGCTGTACTCTTGTCCGCATGTGTTACCGGTGTTAACTAATATTATTAATTCATGCATCTTAGAAAATGTTGTTCCAGTATTATGGAAAACGTCCTATGTGATGCCCATATCTAAAGTTGCCAAACCTCTTAATTATAAAGATCTTAGACCAATAAGCGTTTTGCCTGCACTGTCCAAGGTACTGGAAAGAATTATTTATATTCAAGTCAATAGACATTTGAGCAATTACAATATATTGCCTTCGTTTCAGTCTGGTTTCAGAAAAAATTTTAGTTGTACTACTGCATTAACTCAAGTTACTGATGATATTCTGAGGGCAGCTGACGAAGGTAAATCAACTGCGCTAATATTGCTAGATTATTCAAAAGCCTTTGACTGTCTTAATCATGATATTCTGCTGTCTATTCTGTCGTATTCTGGGTTTAGTAACGATTCAATTGAATTCTTCAAAAATTATTTGTTAGATAGAAAGCAGTATGTCAAAGTCAATGATAGATTTTCTCTCGAAGGTGCCTTGGACAGAGGTGTACCACAAGGTTCTATTCTGGGACCTATTTTGTTTTCCATTTATGTATCTAATCTATACAGCTGTGTCGGGGGTTGTGGAGTGCATTGCTATGCAGACGATACTCAACTATATTACTCCTTTAATCCTTCAGATGTTGTGCTTGCAAATTCCATCATTAATGAGGACTTAAATCTATTATTACAGGCGTGTCTTGACCATAATCTCATAATTAATCCAACTAAATCAACTCTACTTTTCTTCTGCAAATCTTCAATTCGGGATGATCAGATTGGCAAACTCAATATTTCTATAAACAATGTAACATTGAACTGTGTTCAAGAAGCGAGAAATTTAGGAGTAATTTTAGATACTGATCTGCGTTTTAAAACTCATATATCTAATTGTATTAAAAAGTCATTTGGTGCCTTAAAATTAATATATTCAAATAGACATATTCTTGATCAAAAAACTAAAAAACTAGTGCTATCAAATTTTTCATATTGTGATGTACTTTATAACTCCTGCATAGATGCTCACTCGAGGCGTAGAATACAGTTAGTTCAAAATGCTTGTACCAGATTAATATGTGGTGTGAGAAAGCGTGAGCATATTTCACATAAGATTAAAGAAATTGGTTGGTTAAATATGGCCAATCGACGTTTGCTGCATTCGTGTGTTTTCTATTTTACCGTGGTCACTGCTCAGTCACCTCCGTATTTATATGAAAAGATCAGGTACAGATGTGATGTTCACAATATAAACATAAGAAGGAAATCATTAATTACCCCACCCTTGCACAGGACCGCACTCTTTGAAAGATCATTTACCTATAACATTAGCAAAATTTATAATAGTATTCCTAAAGAACTAAAGATGTTAAACCATAGCGGGTTTAAATTCAGACTCTTTAGTCAATTATTATCCCTCCAGTGAATTTATCGTACAAATTTTTCTCTTACTTTATTATATTTCTCTTGCATTTAAAAATATTATTTTCTTGTGTGCATCACCCGTCTCGTTCTTCTTGGGGAGGCTCATTTTAGTAATAACATAAGTTTTTCATTTTTGGGTTAAGTGGTAGAACATCTTCACGTGCTTGCATGTGTAAGATGAACTTCGCCTTTTAGCATAGATCATTGTAGTAATGATGTTTGTGCAATACCTGAGTGTTACTCGTATATCTATGCTAATAAAGATCTATTATTATTATTATTATTAATTGCCAGTAGTAAAGCCAATACGCAAACTTGGGGGGTTTAAAGTGAAAACGTAATTTTCCTTGCTAGCGTGCCTATAGGAAATAATACCGTACGACTTCCAGAAAGCAGGAAATTATAGAAATGTTTAGCTTTTATCGGAATAGAGCATAAACTTTGTTTCGGTTCTCTAATTTGCATTCAGGGAATTACAGAGCAAACGTATAACGAGGGACGCATAGTTCAAGGCACGGAAAATTCCGCACCCTCGTCACATTCCTCACATTTAAAACTAGAGTACGGTTTCAAAACGTTATTTATAACTGTTGGTCTGCAACACATAAATAAGGATACCTGGAAGAATGGACAGTGCACAGTAGGTATTTGGTTAAAGCTTGGTACACACTACCCAGCCAAGTTACCGAGTCTAGAGCGAGTTTGGTGGTTGAACCGTTGACTTTTATACGACTAAGAAATATATCAATATAATCAAATAAACTGAAAATTGTGGAGCCCTTCGGTCTGAAAATTTTACTTCATTGCAGATATTTGTTTAATCGTAATTCAACACGCCACATTTCAGAGCCAAATAAAACGTTACAATTTAAATAATACGTACTTACAAGTACGTTTGGATTTTATGTACCAGTGACTATCGCTCCAATTAATCGCGGTTTTACTAAATGAATATTAATGGGCGCAGATTTGATATGGGGAAACGAATAAAAAGAAATTGGGGTCGTATTTTCTGTCTTTTGTTACTCAGTTATAGCTACTTTTACTTGTTAATTATAAGAAGTTACGTCATGCTATCCAATGACGTCATGCAATGCAACCGTTGTCATCAAGCTACCATGCTCACTGAATACATCTCTGTAAAAATTATCTTTGTCCGACAAGGGCCTCGCAAGATTTAATAAAAGTTGAAGTTTTAAAACGGAAAATTTAGTTATTATCAGTATTGTTATTCTCGCATTTTCTTTCTTCTTGGGCGTAATGCAAAAGACGAGTTGGCCGCCCGGGGCCCGGTGTGTATAGAGAAAATTGAAAAAAAGTTTTATTATAAACTTTCTGATAAAGCAGAGGGTAAGATCGCGTTTGATTTCAAAAAAATAATTAAAGGGGCCGCGAGGCGAGATTATATTTCAGTGGAGGCCGATTTTTTTTGTTAAGTCTGGATTATCGAGCTACAATTTTTTGTCATAGTGTGTCTGAATCTCTTTGCCCTTTTATGTCTATGAAAATAATGAATTTTTTGGCTTCTTGCAACTTTATTTTCAAAATTATGAAAATGGGAGAATTGGGGGATTCGTTCATTTTTGGACCTTCTGGAGCTATTTATAGAACCAGTGGTGTATTGTAATTATTTTCATAGCGCTTAACGTTCAGATCGCGTGTACAGAAATTTAAGATTTCCAATAGTGATATAGTTATATCTAAACATCAACATAAGCGATGACCACGGATATAGAAGTACAATCTTGATCACGTTATGTATACAAACATTTAATGAAAATGTTATATTGAAATCCATGTTGAAATGACACCTGAATAACTTGTCCAAGAAGAGGTCAAAGTTTTAATTCAACTGCCATATTCTAACGACACATTTAAAAACGTCAACTTTGGTTTCGTAGCCCTTTAATCGCGCTAGTGACCTGACAATTCCTACCATGCAGAGCGTGCGGCGATTCTTCTGTTGAAATACGACAACGTGCGATTAGGAAATCTATTTGTTGGGTTCAAAATATTGTTACAGGGTGTAATAAAAGTACTTACGGGCATAGCCTGTCGAGGTCCGTTTTTTCCGAAGCGAACGTCAAACCGGAATCCGTCAGAACTGATAGGGGTCTGGCGCACTGTGCTAATTCTTGGGCCCCACACGTTTGGCCCCTGACCCTTGTCGTTATCACTGAAAATAAGAGAATAAATTATGTAGCTGTTATATCTGACAGATCAAAATTGGCGGCAAAATTCAGAGTATGTACTTGTTTATAAAAATATGAGGAAAAATCGTTTTTATTGTATCGTTCTTGAAATCTAAAATTATCGCTGTTTACATTTTATTGAAGTGTTTTGGTAGTTAAATTAAATTATCCAGTAAACTGTTTCGTAACAATAACAAAACAAAAATTAGTAGATCTTTGATAAGATAAGGAATGTTGTAAAAAGAGATCGGGTTCCACAATTTGGATAAACTTCTGAATTTCGTGTTTCCAAGCAAAATAGTTCACCACTTTTCGGGGCGCGTCTAGGGACGTCCGACTCAATAAGAAAGCTTAAAAAGTTAAACGTTAAAGTTTTCAGATAAAAATCAAGCGGTTATTGAAGTGTTGCTGCGGTTCCGGAGTGTAATCCCGAAGAGATACCGTCCTGAAATATGTCCTTGCCCGATTACAGCCCGTTTCTACGGAGGACTAATCGCTTAATTATTATTACTGGATTAAGTCGAAACTTGACGTCAAGTGGCACAATGCAAATTAATGTTTCTTGGTAACGAAATCAGCGTTATGAAACGAATTAACGAATGGACCAAGAAGATAAATAATCATGATATTTGGAAGTCATTTTATTGTAGTAACTAGATTTCGCAGCCTTGCTGGAATTAAGTTAAAATCAAGACAGGGCATTTTGTGTTTGTTTTTATAGTATAATTATTATATTCCTACGCAGAGCACTTTGTCCAGCACTTAGTTTAATTAATTAATCCTTTTCTAAAACCAACAAGTGCTTGGAACTTCCTGGCAGTAACTCCAACAAAACGCTTCGCCTTAATACACATTTCCAAAACTTCTCTCTACAACCAGTTCAGTATAATCTCATATAAAATATGGCTACATGAAAATCATGTTCCTTTTGTTGAGAGCGCACGAGAGAAACTTTCCCACCCCCCATTTCTAAGGAACCCTTTTTTGCCCTAGTACATTGAAAGAGTTTCAAGAGTTTCCAAACATCATGGGGATTACTGTTATGTAATCGGATGTAAGAATATGACGGGAGCATATATGAATATCAAAAACGTCTTTAGAAGTCGATGCTCGGCTTAACGTCTAAAGCAACGTCCACACGCACATACCTACACTTTTACCCCCTTCTGGTAGGATTCCCTTTCCGACTTTGTTCCTAATTTTAATTTGCGGTAAATACTTTGGCCAATTTCCACACAAATATAAATTAAAAAACATAAAAAACTATTAATAGGCGCCATTAAACAATTTAACAGCGCAAACTTTTACGAGCCGAGTACTTAAGTTATAAAATATCGAGTTTTAAAAGAAGGAGGGAATACAATTTCTGCCATTTCACTTCTGCGATTATTCAATAAATAACACTTCTCGCTGAAGATTATAAACATTTTATTGCCGATATTTCAAATCCCCCCGAGACCCTGTCGTATTCCAGAAATTGTATATTTTATTTTTTAGCAAACTTGTATTTTTCTGCATAAATTAATAACAATTATGGTGTTATAAGATTCTTTCGGATCATTTTTTCATGCCAAGTAGTACTGGTGTTTTTTAATTGGAAATCATAGTATGCTTTGGTCTAGTTCGAAAGGTCTTTTGATATGCTAGTTGACCACCCAAAATAAAACACGAAACGTTAAATCCAAAACGTCCTTGCCTCTGACGTTCAAAAGTTTGGTGCTGATTTGTATCAGACCAGTGACGCACATTATGCCTGTTAAGTCCTACGCTGCTTATGTGAGTTTCATCTGTCCAAATGACAGACCGCCCAAATTTTGGGTTTTCTCGAATTTAATTTAAGTACCACCTACAAAAATTAAGCCTTCTTTCTTGATCTCCCCGGAAGAGATGATGAATAATTTGAATTTTATATGGCCTATATTTGCCTTTATATTATTATTAATATTTTTGAAACTTTTGTTTTGGAAACACCAAAGGTAAAGGCACTAGTAGTTGACACTATTAGATGGAAAAAATATATTTTGTCATGAATATTATTTATTTTTGAATGAAACTTCAAATTAAATTATGCAAGAGATACTTCAGATATTGTAGCACTCGATTTCAAGTATACAAACTGGAAAAGGCAAATTTTTTGATTCACAATAAAAAAAACAAAAGGACACACTAAAATAAAAAATGTTCACAAGTTGACAGATAACTGCGTCAGTAGTTGACATAGGATTTTTAACATAAAATTATTTATTCAAGCAAAATAAACAAACAAAGAGGGTATTATCGCTCAGTACTACCCATCTACATGTAAGGTTTTCCCAAAATCATATTTCAAACGATCCCCTGACACAGTAATATTCGCCAAATTTAATTTCTCTAATATTTGCGAATACTGTATAATACTAATGTCTTCTTCGTTCAATTTAAATGACGATTTATCAGAATTACAACATTTCATAGCCATAACTTCAGCTTCTTCACCAGGTAAGATTTCTTGAATAACACACACATAATTGTGTTTTCTCTTTCTCCCAGGAAACTCTACCAAAATATAATCGCCCTCCTTAAACGTATCATCACTGCTAGGAATATCAACAGAGATATTGTGTTCTAGCATGTCATGTGGATCGCCAATAATACTGATTTCGTCAGAAGTATTTCCCGAAGCAACCCATTCTTCTTCAGTTTCGGAATCGGAGGCTCCCGATTCATAATTCCTCCCCGAATTCCTCTTTTTTAGTTTATGTTCTGCCAACTTTTTCTTTTTCTCTAATCTCTCTTTTTTACTATTTTCTTGAATTTCTTTCTTCTTCTTTCTTTCCTCAGCTCGCTTTTCTTTTTGTTCCTGTTGTTGCCTTTTAAAGTTTAATTTTTTCTCATAATATTGCTGCCACTTTTTTGCTATCGCTACAGAAGGTACTCGTTCTTTTCGCAGTCTCTTACATTTTTGAACTTTTGGTTCAGGCCAAAAAAGGGCACGCTTAAATGGTGATGGAACTATAATATTTTGGAGAATAGTTACTTTTCCAGAGGGTTTTGGATTTTTGTCAGAAATTGAGGATGTTTCATTTTGCTGTTGGCTAGTTGAAGCCCCTTCATTTATGAGGAACTGATGTTGACTATCTTTTTTGTCAGTCATGTTTGATTGACCCATTTTTATTGGAGAAGACTCGTTCTGAATTTGTCTGCAAGAACTTTCGTGGTCTTGGTCTCTTAAATAATTTAGTTCAAGTGCTCCTTCAGAAAGTTGTGCACCATCAATCTCCATTGTTTCATTTAGATTTCCATTATTATTTTCTTCTGTTTCTTTATTATTTTCATTCGGCTCGATCGCCCGAACTATGGTTTCAGGTTTATTTTTTCTTTCTTCATTTTTAAGCTTTTTGTAATCTATTGCAATTTTTTGGTATAATTGGAAAAGTGCCAAATCACTTACGTCTCCATTCCAATCGCCGTCAATGTCTTCTTTAAAATGTTCTAACTTTTCTCTATTGATATACTTCTCTATAAATCTCAATCCATTTTCTACGCTAATTAAATTTTTATTTTGCTCGTTTTCATCAATTTGGTTGTGAAACATTGAACACACTTCCTGTGCATTCCAGGGCATTAAGCCGCACTTCCGAAAGCCATTCTTGAGTATATCTGGTGTTATTCTTTCCTTTAAAACTTCTTTTAGTAAGGGGCAAAAATGTATCTTTTTAAGAATTGGAACCTGAATATTGTTAAGCCTCCATTGGTGTACTTTGTCTTTCCAACCAGCCTTCAATGTGCGAAACACAGCGACGTCCATTGGCTGAATGAGATGCGTTGCATTAGGGTATAGGGCTACTAATATAATGCCATTTCTATCACAAAACCGACTTGTGTGGATGGTTAAATGGGAGGCATGTCCATCTATAAACAATATTATAGGCAAGGTAATGTTTTCTTGTACCAACCAGGGATAAAAGATGTTGCTGATAAACTCAAAGAAGGTCTCCCCGGTCATCCAGCCTGTTTCTGACTTCCCTATACCCCATTCATGGGGGACACTTGAAACAATATCTCCTGGTATTCTCTCGTACTTGAAGATAACCATAGCTGGAGCTAAATTACCAGCTGCATTTGCAGTCACTAAAACTGTAAGGCACTCTTTTTCATCCGAGTTTACGTGCTGGTAAATATTTTTGTCCCCTTTTGCGGCTAGGACTTTGCTGCCTTTAGGATTTAAGAAGAAGGCCGATTCGTCTCCATTAAATATTCTAGTCGGGTCCTAGAAACATAATAAACTTGTAGGAACAGGGTTATCATACCTAAAAATAATTCCATCTAACCTGAAGTATATTTTCATAACCTTCCCCTTTCAAATAGTTAAAGACTTCGTTAAACCATGCTGCAATATTTTCTTTAGTAACGCTTGCTCTTGATGATGTCAAATTTTGGGCTGTTCTTTGACTTATTTCGGGATTCCTCTTCATAAAGCATTTGTACCAGGTTTTACCTGGTCTATTATTGGCAAAGGGTGTGGGTCGTTTTAATTCTTTAAGTATGGCAGAAACACTATCTAGTAGTTCTTCTTTTCCTATAGGAAATCCAGCTTTTGCCATTACTAAAATCCAAGTCACCAGAGCTTTCTCTTCCTCGTGTGACAAATACGTTGCTGGTCCCATGCGACGTTCCCTTGGACTCCTACCTTTGACTTTATATAATAAAGTCACACGGGGTACATCAAATTGTTTCGCAGCTGTTGCCACTGGTGTACCTCTAGAGACAGCTTCAATGGCGTTCTCCATTTGTTCTATTGTGTAATTTAACATATTTCCTTTTGTTGGCGGCATAATTACCGGACAAAATGTATTTTCAAACCTAAAATTCAATAGTTGACGCCTGGAACTAATAATTGACATGGGTGTCGAAGGAATTTGATATTTATATCATAGTGTGTGCAGAACCAATGAATTGAAAAAGGATGCTAAATAACATTTCAAAAATGGTAACTGTTGCGACCCTAGTAGTTGACATAAACGTCAACTACTAAATAAATTCATTTATTTTGATTCAGTAGTTGACAGAGCATACAAAATCTGTATGTAGCAAACTCTAGACAATGCTATAAGCGGAACAGAAGCTATAACTAATGCACTTCATCTCCAATTAATATTTTTCTTTAATTAAGACTATTTATAAGTAATTTAAAAAAATATATAATAATACTTACTTTCTTAACACTTTTTGTAAGAAATGCTAATGTGTGCACAGAACATGGACACTCTTGATGTTTTTACCCCACCATATTGTTTTTTGGGCAGCTGTGTACAAGTATTTATACAATCTAAGTCTAGGTGGAGCCACTAGTTCTAAACTGGAGTAAAACTTCTAGAAATCTTTGTTAAGGGCTTATTATATATGAATTAAATTAAAAGTGTCAACTACTGGGTCGCTGTCAACTACTGGTGCCTTTACCTAACTTGTGATTCGATTTCGCGACAAGAAGTTTTTGGTGTCGCCTCAACCAACGATAAAACATTTATTTCTTCCTCTTCCCTATTTTCTTTATTATAAATTTTGTTTCTAGGTTTATTGAATGACCCATAGTGAATTAAATTTGATTTTAATCTCGAAAACATCATTTTGCTTGGTTGTCTTTTTTCTGGGTATCTAGGAATTTTGTACCTACCTGTTGAGATATAGATCCATTGATTCATTTACATTCTCACGGCATTCATTGAAAGCAGCAATTATGTCGTATTTTTCGAAATTTTGATAATTATTTTGAAGTGCCATTATGTATACGTATACTAAGTATCTATTAATAAAACTAGCTGCATGCAACTTTTGCTAATGTTTGTCAACAGATAATTATTAAGTCGTTAACATAAAATCACAGGTATCTTGCATCTTATATTTTCTAAAGTTAAAACTTAAAAACTACCAAAATCGTTGCCGTTTTTTGAAATAACAATATAAAAATATATATTTTGATAGCTTAAAAAAGACCTAAGATCAAAGCCTACTATGATTTCTATTTAAAAAATTCAACTTTATGTGATAACTCAAAAAATACGCTCCATAGAAAAAAACTACGTACGCCACTGAATTCCTTGGAAAAGTTCTATAGGAGTGAATCATAACAGTTTTAGTCTGCTTAGTAAAAAAAGAATTGGAGAGAGTTTTTGAAAATTGATAAAAATCAATATTATTATTTTTTCTTGAAAACTTAAACCGATATCCAAATTCTGGTTTCGGCTTTCTAGTACACTCAAAAAAGTAGCTCAGATTCGCGAAAACCCCGAGGCTCTATCACTGCTGCTTCTAACCCCCAAATCACAACGAAAACAGGACATCCTGTAAATTTCTTTTATTTATTTAACGACAATACTCAAGAATTTATTCTTAAACAGTATGATTATTTTATTAACGTACAGTAAAAATCTTAGAAGCGACCACTTGAGCAAGAGACCAAATTTTATAGGAACAAGAACATTTTCTTATTTTTTACTCTCAATAAATTACACTCCTGTAAAACGAGATAAAAGTGACGTCTCAGAGTAACAGTTCCAGTAATAGAAGGTCAAAAATATTATACAGAGTATGAGCAGTTACATGGCCAAATTAAAATATTTCAGAATCCGGTAACTCTGTTTTTTTTAAACAACTATGATAAAATCTGTCAAAATCTTCAACAAAATGCTGTTAATGCTGGAAATGAATGTAAGAATGTAAGTGTCTCTCAGGCGACCCCGTGGTGTGTCGCAACAATTGCAACAATTGTACAAACAGCCAGTGGCCGGCCAGTTTAACGCCACCGGTTTAATTAATAAACTTAATTTGATGTGTAAGAACTCTCCGTGTTTCTACATGACAGGGCGCTAGAATCTAGATCCGATCCCACGGTTGTTAATCAATTAGGTTGGCAATTGTTAATGTCCAGTGAACAGCAAGCGTGTTGGGATGCGATATCCGTTTATCTTGGTCCCAGAGTTTTAGGTTTCGTATGTTGGGCGAGAAGCAAAAATTAAAAGGTCATCTACTGTTTCTGCGGTAGATGCGAAGAAAATGAGAGGAAAAATATAATATGTAAAATAAAGGAAAGGGTTAAAAGGTTTCACTTACTTTGTATCTCGTTTCGGACGATTACGAGAATGACGATGACGATGACGGACGAAGACGAAGACGAATGCACACTAACTTTTATGTCACATTAATGTTTTAAAGAAAAGAAACGAAAACTGTTTAATTATCACTTGCTCGACCAACGGTTTGACGAGATGTTCTTGTTCTGATGGTCTGTATCTCAGTGTTCCACTCACCACTCTCGGACGTTCATTTCGCACGGGGTAATAAAGTAAGGGATGGTTGGGTAAAAATACAGGGACGTAATAAGGACGAGGATGCGGGGACGAAACATTCCGCCCACCAAAATTACCTCAAGGGTAATTTTCCAAAATTAAAAAAAATCAATGACGACAAAAGACGAAAAAAAATAAAAACTAAAAACAATATATGTAGATAGCTAATATAATTATTGCATGTAAAAAAAAAAGATTAAAAGTAACAAAAGAAAACAAACAATTTATAATTTATTGCGAAGGCAATGGGCATAGCTTCACTAATGGTCGTTTAAAAAGACCAGTTGAAGTTTTAACAGTGGCAACACGGGAGATATTATCTCTTCCAGGATGTAATTGAGCAATTCTACCCAATTTCCACTGCAAGGGAGGCGCTAGCTCGTCTTTTATCACGACCAAAGTTCCAACATCAATCGCATCTAAGGCACGCGATTTGCTCCATTTACCACGTTGGTATAGGGTGTGGAGGTACTCGTTCTTCCACCTTTGCCAAAAATCATGATGCAGACGTTGCACCAATTGCCAACGTGACAGACGTGAAAGTTTTAGGGAAGACAGATCCGGATCTGGAGGAGCCGTAAGAGGTTCGAGGGTTAAGAAATGGCCGGGGGTTAGCGCTGAGAGGTCATTTGGATCGCTGCTGACGCTGCATAACGGACGAGAATTTAACAACGCCTCAATTTGGACTACTAGGGTATATAGCTCCTCATATGTCAGGATTTGATTTCCAACGACGCGGGAAATGTGGGTCTTGACGGATTTTATACCGCTCTCCCACAATCCACCAAAATGCGGTGAGGATGGCGGGTTGAAGTTCCATTCTATGGACTCGCTCTCAACTGCGGCTTGCATGTAGTCTTGCAACATACGATCGGCTCCAACGAAATTAGTGCCGCAGTCGCTGAAGATCCGAGAACACCGACCGCGTCGAGCGACGAAACGACGTAATGCGGCGAGGAAAGTCTCACTCGATAGGTCCGAAGCTACTTCAACATGAAGCGCCTTAGTAGCGAAACAAACAAAGAGGCACAAATAGGCCTTTTGGGTACGGGCACCCCTACGTCGTGAAAGTAGTATCGGAAAAGGTCCTCCATAATCAACTCCCACACAGCTAAAGGGTTTAATTTCATTAACCCGCAAGGAAGGAAGGTTGCCCATTATTGGGACTACCGGCTTAGGACGTGCACGAAAACAACGGTAGCAGTGAGACAAATAATGACGGACGGCTCTGCGGCATGATAAAATCCAGAAATTCTGCTGTAGCAAATATACCATTGAGTTGATGCCAGGATGTAAATGGCTATTGTGAATCTGGCGTATAAGAAGTTCCGTTAGACGATGGTTACGGGGCAGAAGCGCTGGATGCTTGGTTTCGTACGGTAAGGAAGAGTGAACCAAACGCCCACCAACACGTAGGATACCAGCATCGTCGAGGAAGGGAGACAGTCTCTGAAAAGGTTTGCTACTAGTTTGGCCGTTTCGAATGTCATGAATTTCTTGACGAAAGGTTTGAGATTGCACGGACTTTACCATGCACAATAGCGCTTGATGCAACTCAAACTCCTTTAAAGTACCAGAAGTGTTGTCTTCTTGACTGCGAATATTTCTAATAAAACGTAAGCAACGAGCCACAATACCTTGAATTTTGCGCAAAGAAGAGAAGCGCGCTAAAAGTACCTCTATAGCACATTCAGCACGTTGCGCAACTAATGTGATGGTCCTGCTTTCAATTTCAGTTCCAGAATGAGGCAAGAAGGATGACGATGAATCAGACGGCCAACACTCCGGAACTTGCGTCAGCCATTGGGGACCCGCCCACCATAGGGAACTTGAAATCAGTTCCTCTGGAAGCAACCCACGTGAAGCGGGATCCGCGGGATTGTCCTTAGATCTAACGTGACGCCAGCAAGACGGTGGTACCCTATCTTGTATGTAAGACACCCGGTTAGCCACGAAAGTCTCCCAACGATGTGGGGAAGAACGAATCCATGCCAAGGCGTCAGTAGAGTCACTCCAAGCGAAAACCTGGTCTATGTTCAAGGTCTCCGAACAGGTGTCAACGACAAATGAGACAATTTTAGTCAAAAGAACGGCCGAACACAACTCCAGGCGGGGGATAGAGAGACGCTTCAATGGAGCAACTTTCGACTTTGCCATAAGAAGCGAGACGTGTACCTGCTCCTCCGAATTGAAACGTAAATATAGAACACTAGCGTAGCCGGCCTCAGATGCGTCACAAAATGCGTGGAGTTGACAAGATGAGAAGAGTTGAGGTTTTACACAGCGCGGAATCTGCAACTCGGCAATAGAAGGAAGAGACGAAGTAAATTGCTGCCATCGAGTGATGACCATCTGAGGCGGTTCCGCATCCCAGTCTAACCCTAATGACCACAAATGCTGAATGAGACGCTTAGAAAAGAATGTAAGGGGTGCGAGAAACCCCAAGGGATCATATATCCTTGCAGTATCCGACAAAATAGTACGTTTGGTACAAGGACGGTTCAGTGGTTTAACGCTAAATGTAAAGGAATCGCTGATGGATTGCCACTGTAAGCCTAAAATTTTTAATACCGTGTCTGTGCCATTATCAAATGTGTATGGTTGCATTTGACAATGCTCAGGAGGCAACTGTTTCAGAAGAGCTGGAGTACTAGCCGACCATTTGCGAAGCTCAAAGCAACCCTTCTCGAGCAAGGAGATAAGCTGATTACGTAGCTCTACAGCAGTGATGACGTCATCAGTCCCACAAGCAAAATCATCTACGTATAAATTGTTCTTGATAGCTTGTGCAACGAGGGGGAAGTCAAGACTCCCTTCTTGAGCTAACTGATTTAGACAACGGATAGCCAAGTACGGCGAACTTGCAATACCAAAACTAACGGTATTGAGCTGGTAAGTTTTCACCTCTTCCCGAAGAGAAGGACGCCAGCGGATGAGTTGATAGCGACGATGGGACTCAATAACATTGATCTGACGGAACATAGCACGGATATCTGCGGTGAACGCAAAGATCGGTAAGCGAAAACGAAGTAGCACCGCGACAATGTCATTTTGCAGCTTAGGCCCGGCCAACAAGGTGTCATTAAGAGAAAACTTGTTCGAAGCCTTGGCGGAAGCGTCAAAAACTACACGTATTCTCGATAAAGTACCCTCACCCTTGAAAACACAATGATGAGGTATAAAGTAGCAAGAAGTGTCGGCTGGTGTTGATGGGAGGAGAGACATATGCCCAGAAGCAAGATATTCGGCCATGAATTCACAATAGAGCGTCCTGGTGTGCGGTTGATTGGAAAGACGACGTTCCAACGAACGAAGACGACGATCAGCTATCCGAAGAGAATCTGAGAAAGACGGTAGCGATGTTGGGTCTTTAAAGGGAAGTGTGACGCCAAAACGACCTGAAGACTCACGAAAGTGTGTGCTGACGAATGATTCTTCTGCCTGCTGATCCTCCTCAGACATGGCAGTCACAGATGGCACCTCCTCGAGTGCCCAAAAGGCTCTTAATGTGTTTTCAAGACAAGGGTCAGATGAAACGAAAAACGAATGAAGAGATGGTGACTTGGCAGCTGAAATACTACCTAGCAAAATCCAACCAAAGGTAGTCTCGAGTGCCGCGGGATGACCAGCCTCTCCTGCGATGAAACCTCCCAAGATTGTTCGAGCGAAGACGTCACAGCCAAGAAGCAAATCTATGGGGGCAGGCTGATACCATTTGGGATCAGCTAGTGCCAGATGGTCGAAGGCTGATGAGTGCGATAGAGGTGACGCTGGAAGATCATGGCAAATGGATGGAAGAATAATGGAAGATACATTGAAAGTGTTATGCAACGATCCTACCGGACGAATTTGGCAACTGGTATTTCCACGCGACGAATTAACAATAGAATGTCCCAGGCACGAGATCGAGGAAGCAGAACGGTCGGAAGGCAAACCAAGACGCCTTCTACAACGTTCGGTTATGAAGGACGATTGACTCCCTGAATCCAGAAGAGCCCTTACCGATTGGAAGTTACCCCAACGGTCTCTGACTTCAAGAACAACCGTGGAAAGCACGACGGTATTTGAAGTAGACGTAGATGTGGAAGAACGTGTCTCCGTTGAATTTAGTGTAACCACATTTGAGGAGGACGCTAATGTCTTTTCCTGCTTCTTAGAAGTAATGGATGATTGGGACGCTTGTGACGAAGAGGGAGCACTTTCCCCCATATCTTTTGGGAAATGCAAAAGGGTGTGGTGACTATTTCCACAATGGCGGCAAGTGGTTGACGATTTGCAGGATCTCAAAGAATGAGAAGATGACAAGCAATTATGGCACAACTTATTTGATCGGACAGCCAGATGCCGATCGAATGGTGTCAGTCCCAAGAAAGAAGGACAATCTAAAATCGGATGCGAAAAACTATTGCAATGCGCACAAGAAGTGTTAGAAGATGATGAAGATGGAACTAACAAATTTTGAGGCCTACGATAAAACTGAGGTTTCGAAGGAGGTCCAGTTTTGATGTTCTGAACTGGTACTGGTTTAGATACAGAAGTAGATGCAAGGCCACTAGCTTCCAATGCGCGACAATGATTTTCAATGAAACGTTTCAGGTCTTCAAACGAAGGGAAAGGGATTTGTGAAAATTGTAACTCAAATCTCTTACGCGTGGCAGCATCCAGCTTCTGGATAAAGCTATTCAGCAGCGTAAAATTCCAAAAGTCTACCGTGTGAAATTGCTCCAGAGCGGTGATATTTTCAGTGAAGGTATTAAGGAGTTGACGAAGAGATTGTGCCGAGTCAGATGTTACTTTGGGCGCATCGAATATTGACTTCCAATAATACGTTGCCAACACGCGATCGTTCTGATAGCGATCAATTAACGCTTGGTAAGCAATAGAGTAGTTATTCGAAGTGAGTGGTAAATGCTTGACGAGGGATAAGGGATCTTTCGAAAGAGTGGTAATCAAATATTGAAATTTTTCAATCTGAGATAAAGAACCGTTGTGATGAATCAACGTATTGAAAAGGTCATAGAATGATGGCCAATCCCTCAAGGAGCCGTCGAAGGAAGGAAGATTAATTCGCGGCAACTTGATATTAGAGGATGAGGATAGCAGACGATGAGTGGCAACTGAAGCATCAGAAACGGGAGAAACGGCTCTAGATGGAAGGAGCGAGTTATGTAGACGACCTCTAGTTCCAGGTGAACTAGCTCTAGAGGATGGACGCGACGTGTTGCTTGTTTTTTGCTGACTCGCAAGCAATGAATGCACAGCCTCAATCTTGCGAAAAGTCTCATCAATAAAAATTATATGATCACAAAATTGCTGCCATGATTCGGAAGACTCGTCGATTAACGTTTCCCGACTGATTACTTGGAATTCTTGGTAAAGTTCAGACGCTTTCACGAACCCTGAATTGAATTCAAAATACAATTCTAAGTCCTCTTTAACCTGTTCAGCCAGAGTAAGAATGGGTCTGAATCGGGCAAGTGTTAATTTTGCCACAGCAAGTGCTCTTTCAGTAGAATAAACCATGGCGACTTCCGTAACAAACAAAAATTAGAATATTTAAAAAAAAAAAATAAAATAAAAAAGAATGAATTGTTAACCACGGCCCTGTAGTTTCTAAAAATAGAACAGACCTATGGTCCTTGAAATATTGCAAGCGTTTAAAAGTAAATTGCACTGGTCCATAAAAGTTGTTACAACAGACAATAAGAGAATTCGAACATCCAAAAATACATCTGTTTGTAGTTAAATTTAGGTCTGGGCTGTTTTGACCAGAATAAAGTTATCCCTAAATGCTTGAAAAACTACCTGCTTTCAAAGCAAGATATTTCACTTTGCATTGGTTTTTAAATGCATTAACTGAAAATCAGTAATAATATTATAATAATATTATTTATGCAATGATTGATGTTAGAACTTTTACGGAAAATTAATAATTATGAGGTAGGTATGTCAAAGACCCAAGCAATAAAGAATAAATTGTGATAAAGGTACGTAACAAATTTAATTTTGTTTAATGAAGTAATTGTTTAAAATTTGCGGAAAATGTAATTTCCATAGAACGGAAAGATCCTGCTCGAAGGACCAATGTTTCTGCGGTAGATGCGAAGAAAATGAGAGGAAAAATATAATATGTAAAATAAAGGAAAGGGTTAAAAGGTTTCACTTACTTTGTATCTCGTTTCGGACGATTACGAGAATGACGATGACGATGACGGACGAAGACGAAGACGAATGCACACTAACTTTTATGTCACATTAATGTTTTAAAGAAAAGAAACGAAAACTGTTTAATTATCACTTGCTCGACCAACGGTTTGACGAGATGTTCTTGTTCTGATGGTCTGTATCTCAGTGTTCCACTCACCACTCTCGGACGTTCATTTCGCACGGGGTAATAAAGTAAGGGATGGTTGGGTAAAAATACAGGGACGTAATAAGGACGAGGATGCGGGGACGAAACATCTACTATTTTACGTTTTAATTTCCCCCAAAGAAATGTATTGGCCGCCTAATGTGACGTCACTATAGAAGACGAGCATGGCACGCTCCGCTGCTTGTGCCCAAGACCCTCACAAGAACAACACAAAATTATATTCCATTGTGCGAAGGTGACGCGTAGTGCGTTAGCCCAAATTGGCAACAGCTTCATTACTAAAACAAGTCTCCTAAAACGCGTCAAATTAATCATAAACAATCAAGAAAATCCCCCTCGCGACACATGTACGTATCTGTCGACGACGGTTTTTAGAGGGGGTGAGATCCGTGACACCGGATTACGCGCCGGATTCATCCAGCACAGCGCGAATTACCAACTTGTACATGAGGGGATAAAATCGCTGCAGACAATCTTTCATTATAATTTTAATTAGCTCTGTCGCTCCGTTAGTGCCGAGAATATTATTTCAGTGCGGAGATGAAGATGTTTCGAGGAGTATGTGTTTGTGTAAACTTTGTCTCCCGGGTTTGTATCACAAATTGGATGATCTTGGGTTAAACTTATAGACGATTCGTACGCAGGCCGAGTTAAATTTGGTTAGGTCATTTAGAAAAAGCCGCCTCAGGAATAACAATACGGCGCGTTTGCTGGTTCCTTGATGGACCGAACGTAAGATTCTGTATCTGTCTGTAAATTGAGGGAAGAATTTAATACGATGAATCAGACGTCGTTAGTAAAAAAGAAGTTATAGTAGAGTCAAAATCAGGAGTAAAACTATAAAGGATAGAGTAACATATAAGTATAAGTTCTGGCGCATCCACCAATTTTGTAATAATTGCTGTATTTCAAAGTCTTATGAATATTGTCCTGATTAAGGTTTTAATCGGTTCAAAACTATGATTTAAAGGATTCTTTGTGAAAATTACATGAAAATAACCTTGAATTGCACGAATTCCACACATTGTCTGGAGCAATAGGGAAATTTAAGTTCACGTACAAGGTGTCCCAAACTGGACGCGTTCTTATGGGAACACCCCTTATTTGAAGAGATAGAAAAAAATTAACCAAGGTGTCCGGAGCTCAAATTTAATGAGAAAACCACTGGCGCAATCAAAACTTTGCTATCTCTTATCGTTTGGCCGCTAGAGGGCGATTCTCAAATTTCGTCGATTTCTTTTATGTCCTATAACTTATTTATTAATAAAGATAATTAATTTTGGTAAAAACTTTCTTAAGGCACTTTTTTCCGTAAAATCTATTGCAATAGGCAGTTCTTTTACAGGGCGTTTAGATTTTCGTGCACCACCCCAAACTCATTTTTTTTATATAGACCACCCTATATATTATGAGATTTTTGAAAAGCTCGTAAAATTTCCTAAATTTTGATGTATCACTTGTCATGTTTATATTAAAAACCATTAACAACATTACAATTTAAAAAGTAAAATATTGTGCCTACAGAAATCAAGATTGCCATGATTAATAAAATGACATAGGATGCTAACATGTTATGATTAAAACCACAGATCTAAAGTTTCATGATAAGATTACTCATAGTTATTATATTAAATTAATAATTCTTTAAATGTTGCTAATGGTTTTTAATATAAACATGACATGTGATACATCAAAATTTAGGAAATTTTACGAGCTTTTCAAAAATCTCATAATATATAGGGTGGTCTATATAAAAAAAATTAGTTTGGGGCGGTGCCCGAAAATCTAAACGCCCTGTAAAAAAACTGCCTATTGCAATGGATTTTACGGAAAAAAGTGCCTTAAGAAAGTTTTTACCAAAATTAATTATCTTCATTAATAAACAAGTTATAGGACATAAAAGAAATCGACGAAATTTGAGAATCGCCCTCTAGCGGACAAACGATAAGAGATAGCAAAGTTTTGTTTGGGCCAGTGGTTTTCTCATTAAATTTGAGCTCCGGACACCTTGGTTAATTTTTTTCTATCTCTTCAAAGAATGGGTGTTCCCATAAGAACGCGTCCAGTTTGGGACACCTTGTACATCATCACACGGGTATTAATCGAATCCAATTCGTATTTTTCGCAGCAATCGGCAGCCGAATTAAATAAAAATCCCATTATTTTAAACGACTCGAAATCAATAGCCCGAACTCCGGTCCTCGTTATAGATAACGGCACTCAGGGGGCACCTAACATGAGACTTTTATAACTTGGAAGTTTCTATACCGTGAAAACGGAAAATTAAAACTGGCTTTCGTTTATTTTTAATAGCTCCACGCGTTTCTTTTCCGCTGCAACACGTCCGGCAGTTTTTAAAACTATATCAGAACAAATTATAACAGAAAAAAGTTTCTTATCCCTTGATCTGGTACTGCTAATGCGGTTAGATGAAGTTGGAAATGTTGGCGTCCAAAGTAGTGCTGGCAGCAAAAAAATCGATTTTTCGATTAATCGATTTACGATTAAAGTCGACTTTAAAAATCGATCTCAAAAGTCGACTTTAAAAATCGAATTTGAAATCGATTTTTAAGTCGATTTTAATGTTGACTGAAAACCGATTTTCAAAATATGTAGATGGTTAGGGTTTTTTTAAATAAATTATTAGTTATTTAAAGAAGTGTATTAATAAAGGCGATCAATAATCGCTTTTTAATAGGTATACGAGTTAGTTACAAAATTTTGTACGAATTACGATTGCAAAAACTATAAACTTGACAGTGATAGATCTTGATGACATGACGACTTGATTTGGATAAATTTCATATGTGTTGACCGCATGTGCCATCTACAATTGGTAGTAAAAACCACACTTTCTTGAGCTACACCGATAGCCACTGGATGGACCGTCTAATGTATATTCAGCCAGTTGCTGATTTTATCACTATTTGTTCGCGTCTCCGCTTTCTGGAAAATCCTAAAACATTTTCGGTTTCCAAACATAATTTTAAAGCCCATTTTAACAGACTATAAAAGCCGATTGTAAAATCGACTTTCAAAATTGATTCTAAAAATCGATTCCAAAATCGACTTTAAAAATAGCCGATTTTCTCAAAAATCGATTTTACATTTCTGCCGATTTTGCCAGCACTACTCCAAAGCACGTTTCGTTCAGGAGCTATAGTTTGAGTAAAGAATAAGTAGTTATTTATCCAATCAGTTAGGAAATACCTCATTTTGAGTAACGAGCGGGACGAGCAAAAATCAAAATCATACGAGATTTTTATGAACAATTTGATACCAAACACAGCAGCCTTCGTCGAAAAATAAGTCGGAAAAAATACCAATGTCCACTCAACCAGGTAAGGAACTAAGCAAATAGTTGGCATAAATAGATAAGTAAACTGATGAGATAAGGAAAATGTTGAACCCTTGTTAAAAAATTATAAAAATAGAACACAAGCACTTCTCTTTTATCTAGTTGTTACTTTTTTTAAACGTTAATTATTAATCAACGCAATTCTTAATCTCCCTTTTTTTTCAATGCCAATTAGGTACACATGCTTCCGAAATAAAACTATAAAATTCTAATTACCTACGTGTTCCTATTCTAGAAAAAAAATGAATAAACTATTCTAAACGTTGAAGGTCACTTCTGCAATTAACAAATTACTTTATTATCTACCACTAAAATCGCGCGTCTGACGACGTCACGCCATCTCGCGAAAATACGATTTCATATTATGACATGCTTCAAAAACAGACGCCTGGCGCTTGGAACAAAAAAAAAATGAAGCGGGTGCTCTGCTTCTAAATTTAAAACAATACGCCCTCGACAAAAAAACTTGGGCACCATTCACCAACAGTAAATTGCACAGATTATTTCCAGAAGTAGAAATATTGGTTGTACTTCTCGTAGACCACTATCACCAATGTGACTACTTTTTGGAGTTCAAATATGTATGTTTCAAAATTTCTCATAGTTGGTAACCTGTAGGTATTATATTATGAAATATTGAGTTTCCCAGTGTGAACGACGTATTGTTTCGTACGTATTGTAATATTTTATACTTCAGCTACAGAGCTATTATAGCAGAATAAAGTGGTGGGTATGATTCGAGGAAAGAGAAATTTATTGGCGGATACATTCAGAATAAAAAATGCGTTGTGGCCTTAATGCGTCTTTTCGACCCTACTCAAAGTTTGAGAATCAAGTCATCCATAATACAGTTAAAAATCGAATCAAAATGAATATAAAAAGTGGCTTAAAATAGTTCATATGCCCCCAGAATGCTTTTGCGGGGAAAATTTTAAACGCAGTGACTCAGTATTGTTTCATGATTGGTATCACCATTGTATATGAAGATATATCTAATGGTAATCCGAGTATGAATTAATTGTTTAGTCTACAGAGGAAAATGTATCATGTTTCTACTTTATCGCCTTATTTAAAACAAATATACACCTGACAACCTGGGTAAATTTTAAATTGGTACCTGTGTTAGAAACACAACCCAATTTAAAATCCATTGCTACCCTCGGGGCAAAAATTCGTATCCGATCAAACAGGTAATTCACTAAAAACCAAAAACCGTCAAATCTCGATGCAATAAAAACGAATATAAATCGAGTGTGCCCCGAAAAACTGCAGCCAAACTGTCCTTTAAGCCGAACCCTCGAAAATTAAATTTATGCAAATCATGATCAGACCTACATCATCCCAATCGTGAAGTAGTAGAAGAATTCAGGGGGTTTTTGTTCTAGTAGGGTCTGCATCTTCGTTCTAAACAAAACTGAAGGATTTTGCTCATACATTTGCAACACAATGACAAATAAAAGGTACATAAGTTCATTCGGTTCAATTACAAACTTGTTCAATGCGAACACGAAATTACTCCCTCACTTAATTGCTGGTGTTAAATTTGTTATTATTGTCGCCCCAAAGTTCCTGAAAAGCATCTGTTGACTTGTTTATTTTCCTGTCACTCTCGAGTTTTACAACTCGTTATATAAAACGTTAAGGGGTGCACAGCAATTATTCTAAAGAGCGCGAAAACTTGCTGCTCAATAATGGCACTGTGTTTGTCTTTCTGTTTGCCTGCACTTTGCGTATTGTTAAAGACGGGCGCATTTAGACAACAATGACAAATATTCGGTAGCAGCACGAAATTTTTAAAGTTGCTTAACAACTAACATGCAAACTCCAGACGTTTTGGTTTCGAATTTTGTTGAAAATGTACCTAACCAACCGAATATCGCATTGTTTAAAACCCTCGCGGTGGAAAACTAGTGCAATTAAAACTTTCCCTGTTGTTTGTTCTGTTTTATTTTCCCGCTGAAAAGGGTTTACGCGTAATAACAATAATTTCCATGCCAACAGTTCAGTATGGACCTGATGTTATTTGAATTCAGTGTGCAAGCCACAGATGAACTCGTGGAGGAACTTTTTTATGGGTATTTAGAAATATGAATCTGAATCTATTTGAAGAATTTATAAAGAAATTACAATGAAAAATGTGTGGGAATACACAATACAGCAACTTTCAGTTTCATTGATTGATAAATGAATTCAACAATTTAAAAGGTAAGCTAGTTTATTTGAAGGATACAGCAATACAAATAAATCAGGAAGTTTCTTTGCTCCACTCTTTCGATACAGAGTTGTCAAAGTAAAATTGAATTATATCAACAAACAGGGTCAAGAAAATAAGGCTTTTAGCAACTGTGTGAAGAAAACCACCCCTCTAACTATACAAGCGTTCAAGTCTCTATGGACGTAATAAGATGTACACATAAATCTTCAAGTTTAAGGTACTTAATTACAATAATCGTAAATCACAATTAAGTCATTAAAAGCTGTTTAGTAAATACCTATACTCTTCTTTTTGGTTTATAAAGTTCATACGCTTTATTCCTTATTGTCAAACGTCCTCGAAACCGATCAATCCGTTTGTTTTTTCTGAGTTAATGGGAAAACTACTTCTGTAAAAGTGTTTTACAAACATACGTGATTACAATTGCTAGAAAACCAAATTGAAACCAATTACAAAATTGACCTTGATACAAGTCAGATCATACATTATTTTGACATGGAAAATTACGTTTACACTTCGCCGTGATCCCTTCAGAGTTAAATGAGTTAATAGTAAACACAAGCCCGAATTTTAAATGTCAGTAGAGCTGTCATAAATAGGGCCTGGATCTGGATAAGGTCTTAAATGTTCGGTATTGTTAGAAGTAAACCTTATCCGCGTCGCGCAAGAGCAAATTCCGGGAGAGAAGACCGTCTAATACGGATTTGGGCCACCAGAATGTGCAGAAGCACCGCTACAATGTTCCAAAATCAGCTCGTAGAGGCCACAGGAATCAGAATAAGTACCCAAACGATACCTAACAGGCTTCACGAACGTCAGTTTCAACATTTTTAAAAGTGGCTTATTCCCCAGATATGGCTCTCTCGGACCATCATTTTCCCCAACGAAAACGAGTTTGAAAGGTAGTAAGTTTTTATTCAGTGAAGGGTAATAGAAATTATGCCGTGCCCCTATATTTTCCTCGACAAACCCCCGACGGTGCTTTTCCTCTCACAGGTGGCAGTGAATGAGAAAACTGCATTTCCCGGACCTTCTCCGACATTTTACCTCGATTCTTTCACCTTAAGGCCGGTTACTGCACTTGAATCGCGTATTTCGGTCTCTGTCGCACATGAACCATCGCCGTCTCTCTCCTTTCCTCGTCAGTGGCTCGCTTGGTCTTTTTCGTGCAAATTTATAGAGGCGTGACGGCTTACAGCACACTGGGAATGCGCCTCCGGCGTTACTATAAATAGTGACGTTTGTCGAGTCCTCCGTGAATGAATTTTTAGAAAAATCGCTCCCAGAACCAGCGGGCGCGGTTTGTTTTATAGGTATCTCGGACATCTGTTATCTGCGAGAAGCGGGCACCAGTGCCCTAAAAACTACAGTTTCTGAATAAATGAAAGGATTTCTACAACGGCGAGTTGTATACAACAGGTTCAGAGTAATGAAACCGCTGAAAACCTAGTGCTTTTACTATTATACAGATAATTCGCATTTATGAAAATTGTAAGAATCAAGATGTGACTGAAACCCGAGGCGCAAAGCACCGAGGCCCGTGAGCAGAAAGGTAAACGCTAATGTGGGATTGACAGAAATTCATGCATTGGAAAATGCTCAGGTCCAGATAAAATGAACTAGCCGGGTTATTTTGCATGCAACCTGGGGGAAAAACCCTGTCCGTTAATCGAAGTGAGCGCCGCCAACACGAAAATAAAAAGCAGATGTCGGCGTACGACCGGTCGTAATTTTTCCCCATTCCCGACGAACGAAAATTAAAGCGACCACTGTCGCCGCGGCTAACCTACCTCAATTAACGGAAATATCGAAATATCCGCTGATTAAATTGGCCAGGAGGGTGCTTGCAGAAGGGATGATTTGTCCCAATTTTGTAGCAGAGGTCGCATAAAGGGGTCGTTTAATTATTTAGGAATATGATGCGAATCCGGCAGGACTGCTAATTCCGTATTCGGCGTCTAATACCGCGCATGATTAACAATTTAGGGGATCCTCTTAGAGCCACTTCGCGGTTTTGCTCGCGCGCGTTTTGTGTCCATATGTTGCACGGAAACATTTTAAGAGGCTGAGATTATAGCCGCGGAAGTACGTGGGCGGGCATAAACTATTACCTCGGAAGCAATCCGCCAAAGATCGATAATTCTACATCAAGATCTCCGATTGGGTGAAGTGGACTTGAGAACATTTGAGTTTAATATAAAAGAAGCGACTCAAACCACTATTTCCAAGTCTTTTCTTCAGAGAACGGGATGTGAGACTGTAAACCCGGTAGTGGTAATTGAGTCTGAATTTGACCACTATATCCAAGTCTTTTAATCTTCAGAGTTCAGGACGCGAGACTGCGTGCCTGGTAGTGGTCATAATTCAGTTTTAAGTTGCAAATATTGTACATACGTTCCGAATTAGAATAAAATTTAAGTTACCGTTACAAGTCTTCAACACAACCAACATCTCCTCGAATACGAAAGTCCAAGTCTTATCTTAGCTTCTAGCTATATATTTTCTCCTTCAGCTGTCCTGCTGTGTAATTGTAACACCCTGCGGTTGACCAGGGTAAAGAGGTGAAAGCCTCTTTGTATAATTTCTATCTCGCCCTCATCCTCCTCATCCAGTCCACTTAAGCCGGCGGCGGTCACAAAAACTTTCGGCGGCGATAAAACGGGACGACTAACATCTCGCGAGGTGGTTAAAAGCGAACGTGACGTCTTTTACCGTATTTTCATTAGAAATAGCGTTGATTAACAGCGTAGGGGTGCGTAGGTTTTTGATACTTGCAGTAGGGCAACTACGCAATTTAATTTTCAAATTTTCCCGGTTTGAATTAGAAAGGAAAGTGGAAATTGTGTAGACTGATCTTATAGGGTTTCCTTGTTTATTAAGGTTTCTCTGTGCGACGTATAAATCAATAATTATTGTTAGGAACAGGGCAACATACGTAATTATGTTGACAATTGAAATTGTCAAAGTTAGAAATACTCCTCAATCAGATGATCCCGGATGCCCTTTCCGCCCTGTAAATAATTGCCCTATTAAACAATTTCATAACAATTATAACCCTCGAGGACTTTTGAAATATGACATAATCTAACTGGGTTATTCCCCGGTTTACAGTGGCGGTCTCTGGCGACTAATCTGCGGTTTAGTGAATGATGAGCCGCGCTCAGGGAACCATGCTTGTCGCCTGCGTACCTTGATATATCGGACAGGACTAAGCCCATGGTGATGGATTGGTAGACAGAAACAGTTAATTCATCGATCCACTGGTCTGCATGCTGCCGAATTTAATTAACATCTTGAATATTTCACATGAACGCTTAAATCGGTTAGTATCGACGATTCACACGAATTAATACAATGTTCTTCTGTTTTGAATCTCTCAGTATATTATCCGGCTCGAGGGACCAACCAAAGTTGAAGTTCAGAGGACGTTATTTAATTTAATTTGCAAAACGTCGAGCGCTTATTTTTTGTAAGTGGCGGTTGAGCCACGAGAGTATGCGGCATTCTGCGAAACATGCGGCGAGGTCTTAAAAGCTCTGTATAGACCGCATGCCGCCGACGCGGCGGGAAACAGCGGAAATTGTTGTAAATCCCCCGTGTAGTGAGGAAAGTAATCCTGACAGACAAGCGGACTTTTGGACGGTCCAAATTTCGCACTACAACTTGTTTTCTTGGGGATTTACTCGGTTATTACGAAGTGTCCACATGACAGTTCATCGTAGGAACGGAACACAGCCGGTATGAAATCCTTTGTCGGTGCCGGAAACTCATTTTTTTCCAACACCAGTTGTTCTTATACAAGCAAAATTTGCATTCAGTTGAAAAAATATATTTCAAGGCGGGCGGTATCTTAAAAGTAATCGTGCTCTAGCCCTTGGTCTTCGCGCTGCAACTTTAATTAAGAATGTTAGCATAGTGGTTTCGGGGCGACAATTATCCTCGTTTCCGGGTTCCGGTTTGTTCAGAACTCAATCCGGGATGTTGTTTTAAGATCTGTTCAATCCGTGTCTTGTTCCCCCATTAGAAGGGGCGGCCGCACTCTACTCGCAGAATTACTTTTCATTTAAAACTATCCTGACCGCGACCTGGAGAAAACCGCAACTTCCTTGGAGTTTCTATACGCAGAGATGGGGTCAGGTTAGTAGTTACGTAACGTCTGTTACGACAAGAGGATAATTAGACTGGCAAGAACTTGAATTGTATCTAGAAATTTTCTCTTTGTACACTAATCAAACCGAAAAAGTTTAAAAATTTAGTACAATTTGTTGTGATTCGTACAGAAAAAAGTAAAAATGCAGAAATGTTCGATTAAGCCTCCTCTAACTCGTAAAACTTCAGCGCAACGACGCCGACGGGGCATACTTTCAACTAAATTTCGAATAACTTGAGGAGGCAGCTGTTCCCACTCTTCCAGGAGGATTTCTTCAACGTGTTGAAGGTGCCGGATTGGTTGATGTTCCTTCAATCGTTGCCCAAGTGTGTCCCAAACGTGCTCGATTGGATTGCTGAAGATTGAATACTGGACCCATATTCTTGGCAAATGGTGCAACATGTGGTTCTAGAACTTCGTCTATATACCTACGTGCAGTCATAAACCCCTCACAATAGTTGCGTAAAAGTAGTGTACCTATATAAAAAAACAACAAAACAAGATGGAGAACCACTCAATAATCTAATCGATATTAATCAAAACACGACAGTTACTACAAAATTACACATATCGTCTCAAGGACTCCATAAAAACTTCTATTCCGTCCAATCTCAAGAGAATTATTTTCTCAGACGAAACATTTGAAGTAATGGAGAGAAGAAGCCAGGAATATGGTGCTCACAACCTCCAGTATTCTCGGTCCAGAAGAGAAGTTTGACTTCCATTAGGAGGAAGATCGACTGCTCTGCATCTTGAAGAATACGCACAACATTTACACTTAAAACTAGGCCACAATTTCTCGTAAATAACAGCAGTGCCAGCATATTAAGTGTCAATGCCAGGCTATTTTTGGCGCGCCAATTAAGAATGCATTTTCAATGAGCGAGATTTAATTTTTAAGTCATTCTCACAAACTTGTTTGTTTTGCAGTTTGTTGATTTGACGTAAGTTGCAATACCTCGACAACATCAACATGTATGTACATTCTTGTTTTTTTTAGTACCTACACATTTTAGTATATTCAACAATCTTTTATGTAATTGTAATATTCGTGCACTCCCTGTACCTGCTCAATTCACGTTCGCGAGAGTCCAGCTAGTAACCGCATTGTAAAAATGCCCCCTTCTCACAAACTCGACCGACTCTAGAATCGTACGATTACTTTTGAGCCAATAGAACCGCAGTATTTGTGGGCTCGTCTGGTCCCCCCTTGTCCCTTCTAAAATACGTCACGGATCTGATACATAATCTACCTGTTAGTTGTTTACAGCCGTTCGGCGATTCTAAAAATGTCACCTAGTGACTCAATACAGCCTGTATTTAGACGACTTGCGCTGAATTTTTACCAGATTAGGTCTCTGTGTCATTGTAGCGATTAGTTCTAAGAAAACAGTTGTTTAGACATTCTAATAAATATGACTAAAACTACTTGAGACAAAAAATATGTACAGGTACAATGAACACATTTTTTTTCTCTTGAACTGAAGTGGCAGTTTATTTATTGAAGAGGTAAAGTAAAGAATGGAAATAGGGTAAGTACGGTAAATCACTAGCCATTTAATGACTGCTTAACATTAAGGTAAGTTCACGCTCGGTAAGGTAAGCCGGAAGCTATTACCCGTAATTTTGAATTCAATCCAGGAACTGGCAGCTTTCTGTATAAGGAAAATGTTTACGACTGCTGGTTTTATGACGGCTGCGTTCATTTACGGAGACCAACTTTTTGTGCGGTGTAAAATGTTATTGGAAATAGCCTTGACGTAGAGTACAAACCGTTGAATTACTTATCTACACACTCATTTTCCACAAATAGTGACGAAAGTGTCGAGATATAATCGATAGCTCCTAAATTAGGCAAAAAAACGAATTTTCATTTCGATGGAAATATTTTGTTGTTTTGATCTGCTTGTGTGTGGTTGGGTTACTAGAGAAATATGTTTGTTTGGACAAGCGAGTCTCGCGCGTTTGAGTAGTAGGTAAATAGGATTGTAACTCATTTTGGATGGACTTCGCACGGTAAATCTTAGCGGAAAATTTTCTTGAATGAAAATTCTGCTTGTTTCCACTTTGATACAAATATTTACAATTATGATTTATAGTGGTCGGTATTTATGTATTCAATTAATAAAATTGGAAAATGAACAAAACAGGGACGCATTTAGCGAGCAATCTTATTTTGGAATTGGTGCCAGTAGTCGAGTAAATCCAGGCCGCGAACTCGCTTATTTCTCGAAAAAAAATTTTTTAACGTAGAACCAAATAAAATCTATATGGTTGTGTTCCTTGTATTATTTTCCATATGAATCTTTGGTTTACGACATTTCCGGCCTGTGCAGAACTTTTTTATTTTCGAAAAATGTAAAATTTTGCATATGTATGAAACAGTTGGTTTTTAAAACACAGCACGTCATATCTCAGTAAATATTTAAGATATCGACGTGAATTTTTTTTTTACATTAAAGTAGAAACATGAACGCCTCAAACAGTACTAAAATATTTTAAAATATCACAATATTTTTTGCGGAAAATAATTAGAAACTTCATTTTACTTCGCTTGTGCATTATAAATTTCGACATGCGACAAACTTTTTTATTTTTGAAAATTTGTCTGTATATGCTGCGAATGAAATGAAGAGAAAGGTCGTAGAAAGTTTTTGGAGAAAGAATTATTGACCTATGAGTCAAAGTTTTGAAGTTATGATTTTTTTGTCAGACGCGGCCTAATGAGCGGACGGGTCGTGGCAATGCACTATCAGGGTAACGCGTACCGGACCCATAGTCGGCTATGGATAAGGACGCATAAATGAGTTAAAACATGAAAAGAACTTAGTTTATTTTTATTCCTATTTTATACAATCAATATTGTGTGTCAGATTCAGCATCTGATTCTTCCTCTTCTAATTTTACTGCAGTATTAACACAATTCTTACACTTCCAGTCTATAGAATATTTTAAACTGTCTTTTGCACCGTTACATCTATTACTATTACAGTTTTTATCTGAACACAAAAGTGATACAGGCTATCTCACAGATGAAGGGTATGGGGTCGTGATTACTAAATAAGGGTTCCCAGTTGTTTTTCTGGAATGTCCATCCGTATTTTTCTGGGCTTTCGAAGTCGATGTTGTTAATGTGACTAGAATACTATGTTTTTAATTGGTACATACATCTAAATTGGGAAAAAATCAAATGCGATTATATGTATAACAAGATACGAATTCGAAAACAAACCCTTGCAAATGCAATTTAAAAGCATGGTCTGTAGGCGGGATTTCAGACTCTGGCCTATTCGTGTTTTTGGCCAAAAGAATCTTAATTCATTTAATGTTCTGACGTCTTTTTGTTTATTTTTGTATAAATTAATATAAAATTTACCCAACTGCAATCATATGTGCGTTCAAATGGCAGATTTAGTAAGTCCATCATATCCTTAAGGTTGTCGGCGTTTTTAATTAATACATCAAGAGCGGATTTCGTCCCAATTTTGTAAAACGCACTGGTAGTATCACACCCAGTGAGACAGTGTTTTCCAATAAACATTGCGATACAGTTTTGTCAATTTTGTTTATAATCTTGTACCATTATAGGTAATACGTGTGTTTTTGGTATTGCCTAACTGCATAATAAGCAAAATAAGCACGTCCATATCTACAGATTTCAACAAAATATTTTTACTGTAGGTGCATTCTTACAATGCATATAAAATTATACATACCATTACATTCCCTTTTTAGCAATCAGGACGAGGCAGACAGGCGCATAATTTTACATGCATTGTACGAATGTACCTACATTAAAAATATTTTGATCAAATCTGTAGATACGAACGTGCTTATTTTGTTCATACACTACTGTAGTAAGGTACCTGAATTATATAATTGTAATCTCTTTATGCAGTTAGGCCATACCAAAAACACACGTATTATAATGGTAAAATATATTATAAAAAAATTGGCAAAACTGTATCGCAATGTTTATTTGGTAATACACTGTTTCACTGGGTGTGATACTGCCAGTGCGTTTACAAAATTGGGAAGAAAACCGCTCTTGATGTATTATTTAAAAACGCCGACAACCCGAAGAATATGATGGACTTGCCAAATCTGCCATTTGAACGCGCATATGAGATTGCAGTTGCATATGTTTTATATTTACACAAAAATAAACAAAAAGACGTGAGAACATTAAATGAATTACGACTTTTTTTGGCTAAAACACGAATCGGCCTGCGTCTGAAATCCCGACTACAGACGATGATTTTAAATTGCATTTGCAAAGGTTTGTATTCGAATTCATATCTTGTTATACATTTAATCGCATTTGATTTTTTCCCAGTTTAGATGTATGTACCAATTAAAAACATGGTATTCTAGTCACATTAACAACATTAACTTCGTAAGCCTAGAAGAATACGGCTGGACATTTCAGAAAGGCCACTGGAAACCCTTATTTAGTGACCAGGACCTCATACCTCCATCTCTGTGAGACAACCTTTATCACTTTTGTGTTCAGATAAAAACTGTAATAGTAATAGATGTAACTGTGCAAAAGAAGGTTTAAAATATTCTATAGACTGGAAGCGCAAGAATTCTGTTAATACTGCAGTTAAATTAGAAGAGGAACAATCAGATGCTGAATCTGACGCTCAATATTAATTGTATAAAATAGGAATAAAAATAAACTAAGTTCTTTTCATGTTTTAACTCATTTATGCGTCGTTATCCGTAGCCGACTATGGGTCCGCTACGCGTTACCCTGATAGTGCATTGCCACGACCCGTCCGCTCATTAGGCCGCGTCTGACAAAAAAAATCATAACTTCAAAACTATGACTCACAGGTCAATAATTCTTTCTCCAAAAACTTTCTACAACCTTTCTCTTCATTTCATTCGCAGCATATACAGACAAATTTTCAAAAATAAAAAAGTTTGTCGCATGTCGAAATTTATAATGCACAAGCGAAGTAAAATGAAGTTTCTAATTATTTTCCCCAAAAAATATTGTGATATTTCAAAATATTTTAGTACTGTTTGAGGCGTTCATGTTTCTACTTCAATTTAAAAAAAAATTCACGTCGATATCTCAAATATTTACTGAGATATGGCGTGTTGTGTTTTAAAAACCAACTGTTTCATACATATGCAAAATTTTACATTTTTCGAAAATAAAAAAGTTCTGCACAGACCAGAAATGTCGTAAACCAAAGATTCATATGGAAAATAATACAAGGAACACAACCATATAGATTTTACTTGGTTCTACGCCAAAAAAAAATTTCGTCACAATTGAAGGTTGATTTTACTCGACTACAGATACATATAACCAATTGGGAACGTCAGACATAACCACCTGTCGTCCAAAAGATGACGTAAATGTTAGACCTCCATGTCTATGGAAAACTTAGACTTCATTAATAAACTTATATGGTGGTATGGGCAACAACAAATTTGTTTCTTCTAAACAATACAACTGACGTATAGTATTATTTAAATGCCCTTCAACGGATCGTTACTTAGCTGTAAACAATAAATTGTACGTTCTGTTATGTGTTTTTATTATCAAATAGAAAATTGTACAGCCTACAGCACTTGCCGTGCAAATTAGATACTTGGTTTGTTTAAGCTCTTTTATTGTGCATCGTACGCAGAAATTCAACACTTTTATTTTTAATGATAATGATAATGCACGTTTGGCATTACTGACCCAATAAACCATATAATTAGCAGCTATAAATCTATAGTTTTTTCATAATCTGTTAAGATTCCAGATGGTTTTGACAGTTCACCATCGGAGCAAAAGTTAAGCCTTGCTGCAAAAATTTTGTACGTGCTTAAATCTTGTTTTAAATCAATTAAACTCTCAAAGACGTCCGTTAACCAGGGGTCAATTATTATAAATGCTCTTATTACAATACCAAAATGATGAAAACATTCCGAGTTTGTTTTGGAATTTCCCTATAGAATTTCCTTTGTCGTACATTGTCTTGGGAAAGAAGAAAACAATAATGAATATTAAATTGTCTCGCACGTACCTAATTCTTTCAGCTTGTAATTTTCCTTGGCTTTAAAACTTTGGAGAACGGAAATATTTTTGCATAATTTAAACCTGGCTCCAAATAACAATTAAAATCGAAGGAATGTCAGGATAAACTGATATGTTTGTGCATATTATGCATATTTTTAATGATTGTTCATAAAATATTAAGTATGCTGAGTTTTCTCTAATTATTAAGTAGGCGCCACACAGTGGTTCAAAATCCCAAATAGTCGATCGAAAATCAAAATTTTTATTTTTTTATATGACGCTAAACATAACACACAATCGTTCTTCTAGTATCTAGTCAACTTCTGAAATAACTAATTGCAAAATGAAATTACATAGAAAGACAATATTAGTCCCGAAGCGTGCGATAAAACACATGCATTTCGAACAAAAATTGAGTTCTCTGAAATGCGACCTTTTCTAGGGGCTGTGCAGAATTTATCTTGCAAAATATTTGAAAAAAATGAATATGCCGAGAAAGTTTGGACCTTTAGCTATCACCTGAACGTATTATTTTCTAAGAAATTTTACCTGCTTTTAAATTCACCAGTACTTTATGTACCCTCCATATTCCACTAATTTTCGCACTAAATGTATTCTACGAAACAGAGGACACAAGAGGACAAAATAATTTTCGGTACACAGTATTAGTTAGGGTCTTAGGTAAACAAAAACACCTAAATGGTTTGCATCGGTTTACCCCTCTTACGACAGGGGGTTGCGTTGTCACGTTCACCCGGCATTGTATTTGCACCTCTTGCTGTTCGCACTTTCGGTGGCTATTACTCTGTTGTTTGATATTGCGTGTTGTGGTGTAGCTTTAGTTTGTGGATATTTTGTGTATTTGTGTATATTTTAACGATGGCGGTTCGTCCAATTACGCGTGTTTCTTTACACGAAAAGTTTCTAGAAAATATAGAATTATCCATTGAAGTTCGAAAAAATTGTGTTATAGACTATTTGAAAGAAGTTTTTCATACAAACGGAAATGATGCTGCTACAAACGCACTTATAGTTTTTACTAGAACTAATTTTTTTGCTCCATATATCAGAAATTGGAAGAGTGTAAATAGAAATAATGAACGGTTTCTACAGAAATTTGATATGTGGCTTCACGAAGAAATAAAATTCCCAGATATTGTTCTCCGTTGTGTGCCTACTCCTATAAGTAGTGAACCTTCAACATCCACAGGAGGTAAGCCGAACTATAAAACTTTTTATCAATTTGTATTACGGATAACAAAATTTAGGTCGCGGTCGCCCATCTAAACAATTTGAGGATTGTTCTGATGCGGTAAAGCGTAGAAAAACTGAAGAACTGCGAACTACAAAATCTTCTGAAGAATTGGCTTATGCCACAACAATGAAATTAAGAGAAAAAGGCGATGAAGCGGCTGCTAAATTGCTTAAAGAAACTGTGACAACAACTCCATCTCATGCTAAACGCATTAAAAAAAAAATGGAAAACTATAGAAACAAATCAGTCTGCATATACTCCGGAAGAGGCTTTGTCACCAAACAACAGTACCTTACTCTAAGACGATCAGCTTCGCTTCATGGGCACACTAATTTATATCCATCATATCATACTGTGCTGGACATAAAAAAAACAATTGTATCCAGAAGGTATTATTTTCACGGAAGAAAAATGCGAAGTTCCTCTTCAAACCCTTCTCAACAAAACATGTAAAAGTATTTTGAAAATAATACCGGCAGAAAGCAATCCCGATAGGTTATTGAATTTGATTTGCAAATGGGGCTTTGATGGAAGCTCTGGATATACGATATTTAAACAAAAATCCAACACGTCAGAAGAAATACGTGCTGAAGAGAGTGTATTTGTTACATCTTTAGTACCATTAAGATTAGTGGATGAAAATAGTTCAAATGTTTTTTGGAAAAATCCAAACCCTGCCTCGAAGAGATTTTGCCGGCCGATAAGACTTCAGTGGATTCACGAAACCCAAGAAATTTCTAAAGCTGAAGAAGAGTTCATAAACCAACAAATTAACAACTTATTGCCATTTGATTCTGAATTCGGTCGAATTAAACTTACACTGTCACTGACAATGGTTGACGGAAAAGTGTGCAGTGCATTGGCTAACACTTCGAGTATGAGGTGCTACATATGCAATGCTACGATTTCGCAATTAAATGATATTGAACAAATTCGTTCTTGCCCCATCCAACCGCAAATGTTAAGATTTGGATTGTCAGTCTTACATGCTTATATTCGTTTTTTCTAATGTCTTCTTCATGTGGCCTATAGACTAGATCTAAAAGTGTGGAAAGTATCGAAAGAAAACAGGGAAGTACTACAAAACAAGAAACGCGAACTCCAAATAAGTTTCGGCAGAGAATGGCACTAGTCGTTGATGTACCTAAAGCAGGTGTAGGCACCACAAATGATGGGAATACTGCAAGACGATTTTTTGCTGATCCTAAATTATCGTCTGAAATTATACTGGCATCGATGAAGATCTAATTAAAAGATTTTCAGTAATTTTGAAGGTAATCAATAGCAACCACGAAATAAACACAGAGAAATTTGAAAATTATTGTGTGGAAACAGCCCAAAAATTTGTGAGCTTGTATGAGTGGTACTACATGCCCACTTCCGTCCATAAAATCTTACTACACGGAGCAGCAGTTATAGAAAATGCTGTTTTGCCTATTGGAGAATTATCCGAAGAGGCACAAGAAGCGAAAAATAAAGATTTGCGACGAACGACGATACAGGGAACACCACACCAGGAAAATTAGTGCCATTAAAATAAATGAAGATCTTTTCCATCGATTAATTTTAAGCTCAGATCCACAATTAAGTTCATTTGTACACGGAAAACATAAACAGAAGATCACTGATGTTGATGTCCTCGAATTAATCAATATTTCTGACGAAGACAAGAAAGATTCTGATGACGATTTTGAAGAAGAAGAAGATGATTAGTAAAAGTAAGCCCTTCCAAATATTTCGTAACATGCAAAATCGCCTGTAATATTATTAGTATTTTATTATTATTATTATTATTATTGTCAATGTATTGGTGCATTTTTTAAATTTCTACATAATATTGCAACATACATTACATCTAAAGCCCTTAAATAATTTCTGTTGCAAAGTCGTAACAACTACTATTATTATTATTATTATTAGTGTTACTATTATTATTAGTTATTATTATTATTATAAATGCATTAGTATGTCTTTTTAGTGTTACATCAAAAACTTTTAATTGAAAATTGTAATTAATTTACCAGATATGAATTTCGATCGGGTATTTTGAAATCTGAACCACTGTGCGCCACTGTCTTCGTATTAATAATAATCGAGGCTGAATCGTATACTACGAATAATTTACACCGGCAAAACGTTCTCCGTTATTTCAGTAGCTCGACTCCATCGTGCTTCACTCATTTGTGTCTTCAAAAGGTACAAGTATTTTGAAAGCACGGTTTCTCAGGATGCTAGACCTTATTTTCTATCTTGACTGATTCATGGCAGGAAACACCTGCGGAGGACTTATGAATCAGACGATTTTCATGTTGGAGATCATATCTCCGGTGTCGATAATTTTCAATAACAAATAAAAATACTTGTCCAAATGTCTATTATCATCTACTTCCAGATTTCCACTTCTTGCCTTATCATCTACGCAAAAAGCTCTTACAAGTCAATTTTTAGTCAGCAATGTACATGCAGTTTTGTATTAATTGAGCAGAGTTTGTATTTTGTGATAAATAAAGTTAGATAACTAACTCCCATCATCATTCCCATTATTTGTAAACTGTATATAATTTGCAATTGTAATTTTAGCGCTGATATATGCGTTTTAAATCATATAATATTACCTGCTGTATTTTCATGTGCCCTCCAGGCTACTGTTTTAGTGGTATAAACCGCGCTTTATTCCCTAAAGGTGCATACACATATATTGCTTACAGAACTATCAAGTTCATTTCGTAATACATATAGTTGAAGTTGATGCCGTGATACACTATAGTAACCAAATTCTTCATAGAAAAATTAAATATTTAAATGGTTAAACAAAATGAAAACTCTTCACCGAATTTGTTAAAATTGGAATTATTGATGATTGCAAAGTTATTAAAAAAGATAAAATTTATGCTGTCGACGAAATATTACGGTTTTAGTGTTTTATATTTGAAGTTTCTTGGCGAAATTTTCAAAAAAGAAATTGGCGGTTATTGCTTGACATTCCGTAACATTTTTTGAACTCTGGATAAGTTGATTTGATTCATTTATTCAGATCCGCCTCACTAGACTGCATTTGACTATGGTACTATGCAAATTTGATCAAATCAGTTGTTTACCCTAAATTGAATCACTGAGGGTATTCTAAAACACAAAAAATAAATAATACCGTGTTTTCTTTACGAAAATCTAAATTCATGTGATAATTCGAAAACATATTTTGCAAAATGACCTTCTGAATCGTTCCGTAGAGTCTGAGTATACCCCTCATAGAGCAAAATATTTGCTTTTCATCCTATCAAATCTGTTAATGATCCCGCGACTCCCTAAAAATACGACCGATTGACGCCACTTTTTGCGTCTCTGGTTTGATTTATTTTGTTTTCGGGGACAAAGTGCAGACCGAAGGGGCAAACAAATTTGACGCGAGTGTACTTAGATTCAAATTGTCACACCTCCACAACGCACGCGCTCTAAATATTTACAAATCTCTCGCTAATAGAATTTTCTATTTTTATTACCTCTAGGACAAAGTGCGCATCGTAGTTTAGCGTAATACAAGGTGTTTATCCTGGAAAGTTATCCAAGTCAACATAATCGTAAAATCCTATTCTTCGACATCCTAAAAGCAATGACGAAGACTATCACCCTTTCCAGTTTATTAATTGATCAGGGTGTCTTTTATCCAACCTAATGGAGCAAAAATTGCAAAAATTTGAAAAATTCAATATAAGGAAATCGCGGTGACTTTGATTACAGCACTGCTTGATTTGTATTGTAGTGTTTTCGGTTAGAATTCAAGTTGTATTGCAAGTACTCAGTCTACCTGTACAATCACAGGGCTTTAAGTCTGTACTTGATGGGAGGACACAATACATCAATTCGAAGCCTTTGAACACTCGTAAGGGATTACTAAACGTCTTTTAACGCAAAAAACCACTATAGCAGTGACAACTCACTGAATACACCAAAAAAACACAAAACTTGGCAGTAGGTGCCTGGCATTGACACGTGTAACGAAAATCTACCAGCAAAAAAATTAACTTTACGTCTGATGACTTGTTCACTTGACAATATAAAAAGTTGTAATGAATTAAATAAAATCAATCATTAGGCATACATTTTGGCAAGCCATTGCGTTTTTATACCAATATTAGCGCAATAGAACATTTACTGAGAGAATTCATTATTTTTCTCGCAGTTTATGTCGGTATAACTGATATTTTTGATGCCATACTGCTGCAATGCAAATCCGGGCCAATCAATTAGCCCACGTTGATATGTTACTTCCTCACGCGGTACCTCGATAAAAGTGGTACGACGACGTTACAATACAATAGCTCCCTTACAACATAATTGAGCAAGAATTGCAAGCCTTACTTCCTAAAAGGCCTTAATCGAGCTTAGATTACGTTTTGTGTTAAAACTTGAAATCCATTATACAAAAATCAAACAACCCAGTTATTAATTAATTATTCCACTCTACTTCAAAGCCTTGTCTGGAGTTTTAATTAATGTTTATAAAAATGGAAACATAACTTAATTAATTCCGTGTACGTACGAGTGGGTATTGGCATTTATAGGTAGCTTAGACATTCGCGTTTCTCGACTTGGGTACTTCTAAGGGATGTTTCATTTCCTGGATTGCCTTTACTAGAAATAGGCGAGAGCAAGAGTCTAGAAAATAATGACTTCGTTATTTTGATGCGATTTCGACTGCAGGGCCCTCTTGACGCTTTGCTGAAGTGCACGTTCAACTCTCGTTGCAATTGTGATTATGTCTGTGATCTGTTTCTTAAACGACCCACTTTGTTATTTCTATGAAGGCATTTTTCAAATGTATGCTTGTTCGATTTGCCCACTTGCAGTTAGACACTCTTAAAGACGTGTGTATGGAGTACGAAATTGTACGAGTGCGAAACAAAATAGGTGAAGCGGATCGAAAAAGAATAGAATAGACTGAGAACTTTATGATATGATGAAAAGAAACTTTCCCTTGGCACTACACACATCGATGAATTTAACCCTCCTCGCCCCAAAATGCGACCTTTTCCGAATTAAAATCGGCTACCCTTTTGAATTCCTTTCGATGTGCTCGCAATGATAACGCACTCGCGGCGAGACCAATAAATCAAAGTTAATAAAGCAACAGAAGAATAGAGGCAACAAAAGAAAGGAAAAGAAAATCAGGTCGATTTCAGTTTCTCGGTTTTCTATAGAAATAATCGGAAGGGTGGATATGACGTGGGGTAAACAAACGTATTGGATTTTTTTCAATATATTGGATTATAAGATTTGTTTAATATTGTTATAGAAGATCTATACGTATAGCGTTATACGAAAAATATTCGGGAGTATAAGGAAGTTATAATGATTCATCAAAACTTTAAATTGGCATTTGATGGCGTGAAAATTCTTATTTGTATATTGTAAATAAGAATATGTATAATATATTCCTTGGGGGCATGTCTGAAAGCATATAACTTCTTCAGGTTGTTTATTTCGTAACTCCCGAGGACTTTTTCTTCCAATTTATGTAAGTTTGTTAAAAGTTGGTATTTCATTTTTTTCTCATTTGAAGTTTTGATATACATACTTATTTACAGCAAATAAAAGGCGATTTAAAAATTGATTTGGGTCTCCAGATACTTGGCGCAGTCGGTAGGATTAGCTGGTTATTTTTTTTTGTTTTTTTGGTAAAACTGCCTTGTTATGCAATTTGACTGTTTTAATGGGTATTTTCTTTTTTAATAAAATCATCTTTTACCGACAATAAATAAAATGACAAAGACAATTTTAATATTAAACACATGATATGATAAAATAATATAACAAACATTGTATGGGCGATGTTGTACTTAAAAAAATAAATAAAAACAAACGTGTAAATAAGAAAAGGCCAATGAAAAAGTTATAGGTCAATAAAAATATCAAACAAACACAAAGCAAAACTAAGAATTTGTACAGTACATTTGTTCTGAATTATCTAATTGTTGTAATATACCTACAGTATAAAGAATATACAAAAATACTAAAGAATTTTGTTAATATTGGAAACAAAAAAGAAGTTTGTAATAAAATATTGTAAAAGTACAAGTATATCGGTAGTGCTAATTTCCTTGGGCTGATTAAATGAAAACTATTATATAAACTATTATGTAAAAAAAATAATAATAATAACTTACGGGTGATGAAGAGTGCCGAGAAGACAGCAAAATAACTCTTCACTTTACAAATCACAGTATGCATACTAAGTTTCCAACTTTCGCTGAGTTTTTACGTTAGAAAAAAGTGGTCGGTTTTCCGCTAAAAGTAGACGAACGTCACGTGTACAGTGCAGCAGCAGAACAACCGACTCTACTCCTACATGCACAACGAACGACTGAGCGAGCGAGCGCCAACTCACTAGTTGATGAAAGTTATATTTCCCAAGCCTCCAAGCGCTACCTACAAAACTCTGTCTATTATTTTAGAGTTACGTTGAATATACCTGTCTTGTGTACGATAAAATTTGTACCTGTACGGGTAAGAGAGAGCGAGCGTTGGCTTTGATGGCCAAGGTGGCAATTAATGAAAAAATCACGCCACTTCTATTGTATAATGGTGATAGGTGGAATGGTGGTGTGATTCTGCAAGTGTCGATGTGGAACTTCGGCGATATTTGGGCTGAATCATTCGTGAATCGAATTTTTGGGAACCAGGTTAGCCCGAATATTTTTGTTGATGATTGAGGCTCTGGGTAATTGGGTAATCGAAATGCACAAGGAAGAATTTCAGTATTTCAGTATAGCTATTTAGTTGATAACATTACGCGTATCAGTGTTGTAAAACAATGTTTTGTAATAATTTATGTTGTGCGATAATCTAATACAACAACTGTTTATATGATCGAATTATGTATTAGTGCAATTCTGTGGTCAACATCAGATATGTTATCTAAATAATTATTGCATTTTTACAATATATTGAAACTTGGGCTAGAAGAAATCTGAGACTTCCTCTATCTTCTCGTATCCAGTTTGTATTTTCGTTTTAGTCCTATTTTCACGCCCCCTGCACACCAAACTTTTGGTTTTCTTTTTATTGATCTTCATACCATAGCCCTCCGTCAAAACCGTTTCCATTTCGTTCAGAGCCCTTCCTAATTCTTCTTTGCCGAATGCTAATACTGGCTGTATCATCGGGGAATCTGAGCATATTATTATTTTAGCCCTGTATATTAATTCCAGCAGCTATTCTGTCTTTAACAATATTAGTCGCATCTTCGATATACAGAGTGAGTCAATAGTGCGGGATTCCTCGTAATATGCTTCGTTATATGCTTCTATGCTTTATAATATTATTTTATTTATTCGCTAATTGTTGACTTTTTATGTAATTGTTACTGTTTAATTACATATTGCTATGGTTTGTTTTTATTTAGTTGTCTGATTTGGCACTTTTTTCAAGGAAATGCAAATTTGGCAAAAACGGTTGATTTTGAGTATAGGGAAGCATACAGCAAAATGAAAGGCAATATTATGGGGAATCTAAGAATGACCTAAAAACAATAGGTTTCTACTTGAAATTACAAAGTTATGGTGTTCTTAAGTTTTCTAATTTGCTTATGTAATTGCTAATACCCTGTAGATACAATAGCTTCAATTTTTTTTCACCGCGGAAGTTGTTCCTAAATATTGCTTTCACTCCACTAAAATATTACTGCTACAGTTTCATTCAATGTCCAAATTATGAAATTTAAAAATTGCTCTACATCTGCCAACAGTGGCGGCGCCAGCTTTATTTTTCAGGTGGGCGACAACCGGCATAAAAATTTTAAGAGTGGACGATGCACATTCTCGATTTTAACGGCCGCGCGGGGGGGGGGTAAGTAAAAGTAAAACAAGTAGTAGAAAAAGAAATGAATTTTAATATATAGTCAAGTTAAAAAGCAAACGAAGAGAAAATGGCACCAATAAATAGGTACATATTTTTTGTTATAGTATTTTTTATAAAAGCGTTATTCTTCTGTTATTATGTTCAACAGCAAATGAGTCTATAACTGCTTCTGAATCTAGATTTTTTACAATATTTTTTTCCACATACAAAACGCCTAAATCGGCGAGTCTACCTTGGGACATGGTTGTTCTTAAATAATCTTTAATTCTTTTGAGGCTGCTGAAAGATCTTTCACAACTTGCGCTAGAAGATGGTACTGTTAATGTGATGTTACATAATTTATACAGTTCATGAAAAACTAAATTGAACTCGTCCAAAAGAACTGCAAGTTCAGATATTGTTTTTATTTTGGTATTGTGATTTACTTCATATCTGCTTATGGTTTTTGGCAATAATTTTATTTCTGCTTCAATTGAGGCTATATCACAACGATAATTGTTGGCTAATGGAATTAATTGCTCCAGATTTAAAAAAGTAGTGCTAGATGGATTTAAGCTGTTAAATCCTTTAAAAACATTGGCATTTTCGTCAAATCTACGTGATAGTTCCGAAGTAATTCTGTCAATTATAGGAAAATGTAATTTAGTTTTAAATTGATTTTTCTCAGTGACGCATTCATTTTCAAGAGAAGTGATTTTTTGAATTATTATGGAATGATCAAATTTAGCTGGTAGTTTTCTAGATCTTTTAGTGTTCACATCATCTAATTTAATACCATTATCTGTGGCATTTTCAAATGCCCTATTCCATAACTTTTCAAATTCGTCTTCATCTCTATATGACATAATCAATTGCTTCACTGATTCTATTAATGTCATGCTCTTCAAAATGTCACTATTTAAACCTTGAAGATAATCAGAAACAGTTTTTATTTTTGGTAAGAATTCACAGAAAACATGTAAATTAAATAAAAAGGTAAAATTAATTTTATTTAAGAGTCCGTTTGCCTCCGGAGATCGACTGTTATTTGTTGTCGCATATTGATTGAGTAAAACCAATACTGCAGGTAATGTTCTTTTTAAAGCCAAACAGCTTGATACTTGAGAAGTCCATCTTGTATCACTAAGTCTCTTCAATTCAACAGGTTTATTTTCTGGATCTAATTGTTTCTGTATATCCAAAAAGGTACTGTGTACTGCAGATCCGGAAGTGAACACATACAAGTCTTCAAGGAGAGAAAAAAATATTAGTCTTTTAAATTTTTACAAACATCCACCACAACTAAATTGCATGGTTAAAACAATGAACGTATATAGCCTGTGGGACCTCTTTCTTAAATAATGCTTGCACTCCCCTAATTTTCCCGCTCATCACATTAGCACCATCGTATGTTTGCGCCACACAATAATTTATGTCAATTTCACACTGACTTAAACGCTTTTTAATAAACTGCAAAAGAGACGCGGCGTCTAATTTCTCTGCTGCTTCGTAACCCAAAAAACGCTCGTACAATGCACCCTTTAAATAATATCTTATTGTTATCGATAACTGCTCAGTTTTACTTAAATCTTTAGTTTCGTCTGCCATTAAAGCAAAATAACGGGCTTCCTTAACTTCACTACTGATACGTTTTAAACTTAATTCAGCGATACTGTGTATAAGTTCATTTTGAATTGAATGATGGGTGTAACGAGCGTCTTTTGGCCCCTTTTCTAATCTATCTGACAATATGGGATTATCATGAGACATGAAGTGTAGGAATTCTAAAAAATTCCCTTTATTTTCACTAGTTTTCGATTCATCATGCCCCCTGAAAGCAAGACCTTGAGTAGATAAATAAATTATGCTTCTGATGATAGTTTTAATGTATTCTCGATTTTCTTTAATAAATTTAGAATGGGCAGTAGTTAGTTGTGCAACTACTGACTGTTGTTTCTGGCTACTTTTGTAGGATTGCCACGTGATCATTGCACTTTTGTGCTGATGACTATTGTCATGCTTTTTGAATCCAGAATTTGTTTCTGAAGCTCTTTTCCAGTGCTGGTAACCTTCACTAACAAAACCTATGGGCCCACCTTGTTTGGAAAAAAATCTGCAAGGGTAACAGAATACAGCATCTTGCATAACGCTATATTCGATCCAAGGATAAATCTTGTAATAATTAGATTTAAAACTACGAAGATCAGAACCGTATTTCCTTCTACGAAAACTAGCTAGGACCGGTTGCCTTGGAGGCTCATTTAAAGATTGGGCCAAATCTAAAGTAGGATCCTCATCTAAATCTTTGGCTAACACCCTATCAAAGATAAATTTTATATTTACAAAAATATGGCCGAAATAAGAAGGGTAAAATTCTCACGATTCTGATTCAGCAAAACTAGGAGCATTTTCACCTCTGTCATCACTGTCGCTATCGCTAGAAGTGGAAGACTCATCACCATGAAATACCTCATCCTTTTGTAATTTTCTTTTCTTCGAAGTGCCGCCTTCAGTAGCTTCAGCATTACTGTCGCTTTTGTGAGGTTTTACGCTATCAGGTGTTCCTGACTTGTTAATTTGTGATTTGTGTGACTTATGGTACGTTTGGTACTCATATTTTAGTCAATTCTAAAAAGTCACTACGCACAACAAATAACAAGAAATAAATGCAGCACCAAGCACGCGTACACAAAATAAGAACAAGTGTCTGGCTGGACGCTCGAAACTCATTTGCAAATATCCATGGAAATAGCAAATATCTGTATCTGGGGTACGGTTGCACGTGCCATTTGACAGGGCGGTGTTTTGTTTTTGTAAAAGGCCATAAAGAAATCTGAAACACCGACAGACCGACACTCGATAAGAAGGCGGCAAAAACGTCACCAGATGTACACCATTGCCAAAGTTATTATATTATGATAATCCCATAATAACTTTGTATACTGCTGTCGCCTGCCGGCCACCAGCCAGTTGCAATAAATTGCCTCCATAAATATGCTATATTGTTCGCCCTATCCCATACCTATCACCATTATTACATGATATGAAGGGAACATTGATATGATTTTTCTTAATTTTTTTTCGTTTAATAGGGTGGGCAGTTGGGTGGGCAAGAAGAATTTTAGGTGGGCACTCGCCCACCCGCGCCCACCCCTAACGCCGCCACTGTCTGCCAATAGACAAAAATGACTTTATACAACCTGATAGTCAAATCGATCAAGGAATCCGAAGATGAAGTGAAATGCAGGATGTTCCATTTAAAAAAAACGGAAGTTAGGTGCTGTGCAGAAGAAATGGGATAGTCTGTATAAGTGAAAATAATTTTATATGATAGAGAATCACAAATTTGTACACATTGAAACGGTCATTACATAAGTACTTCATGTGTTACATTTTCTTTTTGTTAAAAAACATGCCTGGGTTTATAATGATTTTGTTTTCTTCTTTTTGCTGCTCGTAGAAGTCGCTGGTAAAGCATTGCACACTATTCTTGGGACACCCTGTACGTATTTTAAATAAAGTCATTATTATTAAATAAGAAAATGGAATGCTAAGTGGTCTGGAACTACTGGAACTATTGTTATAAACGTATGAAGGCAAATAATCGGTTTTCCATTAATATAAAAGCATACTCGGACTTTGTGAAATAAATTATTTATAAAACTTCGTCTAAAATCTTGAATTAATTAGCACGTGATAGAAAAATAAACACTCGTAACTATAGAAACGTAAGTGCTTTTATGTTGTCATTTATTATAGTTTTAGTTTTTGCCATTTTACGTTTAACTTTTATTAGTTTTACATGCGTCAAGACTCGTAAAAGGTATTTTTGAGGATGCAATTTCAGAAAAAGCCCAACTCACGTAGATAAAACGTAATATTCTACGAACAGCGTTTGCCTCAAATTTTTTCTTGCGTAAATTCGCAAGTTGATTGTATAGCAAAAATATAATAAGGGTTTTAAAATTTCATGATCCTCACAATGGAAATTACAAATTCCCCGGTGCTTTAATAGAAAATTTGCACAGCCAACTGACTGTAATTACTAATAACAAAGTAAAATTATTTTTATGCCACCTGAGATTTAAAAATTTCGATAATTTAATCGGGGCGTATTGAAAATAATAAATCAGATAAACAGAAACAATCGCAAGATAATAATCATCAAAGTAAGTTTAACTCTTAAGTTTCAAAATTAGATCCTAATACAATAGCAAAGATTTGTAAAAATAAACACGAAATAATCGTTTTGATTTTATCGCGAACGTCACAGCTCACCTGTTCTTAATTAACTCCATTAAATTGAAAGAAATTTGCATAAAGTCGGGTGTAGGAAATAAAAACTAAATAATAACAACAGAAAGAATCAAGCGTTCTTACATTGGTCCTTCGAGCTGGGTCAGTTTTTGAACGCTTGTGGGTTTGGTGCTTTTCTCTCGCTGATTAATAGGTTAATCGTGTTCAAAACACGCTTGTGTATTTGTGTAATAAGGGCCAAGAAGGATACGTAATTTTAAAAAAAATATTCTATCGTCACATTCTCGACGTCGTTCAATCACGTGAACGAAATGTGACATTTCGTACGCAAATTATTATGTACGCAATTCTATTGTCATATTTCATTTGAGTAATAAAACATACATGATACAACTATTATTTTTAAAACATAATTTGCGCAAATTAATTAAGTGGTTCTCAATATTGATTGATGTTATTTCAGAATAAATGGCTATTTTTACCTTAGTTTTTGTTCAGCAATGTTAATTTTGTCTTCGTAATATAATTTCGTTATACGAGAAAGATGCAATCTTTTGCATAATTGATCTGTAGCAAAGTTCACACTGTAGATTTGCTCTTTGAAAACCCTAGTAGTATTGGTATAACATACAGGGGATGGGGGGTCAGCTTAGTTAGCGACCCGTTTAGGGTACTACCACAATAAACAATTATGGTTTTTCCAAAATTTACTGTACCTAGTGGTGTTGTAATCAACATAAAATTCTTTGGAGTAACTCGAACCCCTAAATCATTCATAAAATTTACGAGGGTGCATTCATCGTACGGTATTAACGAAAAAAGCAACTTAAAATAGGCAATATATATGCATAACTAACGAGGATCACGATTTTCCGGGAGGAAATTTTTGTATTCAACACGCGACAAATTCATATTATACCTAAACTTTAGTAATTTTATGGCAATTATTTTATTTTTATGATATCTTAGACTCTTAGAGTAAACCGGGATATGGTCGCTATTTCAGCAGATAGATATCGGAATTTTGAATAATGGTAGTAATGTATAATGCATAAATGGGGCTGGGGGCTAATATTTTTATTCGCATTCAGATAACATCAATAAGCCGTCGATTTCAAAATACAGGGTGCTTAAATTTGCGTGTAAACTTTTGACAGCTTCAAACCACTTTAAATAACAACTGAAATAAAAGCAACAAAAACAGCAAAACAAACAAAACAAAGAAAAACAACAAACAAGAAAATTATTAGGAACTGCTCTAATTGATTGCCATGTTTTTCAACACCTAATCTAGGTACATCTTTTAGTTAATAGATTGATGGCATTAATTAAAAAAATAGGATGGGCTTGCAAATATCGGAAAGCTGCATGTGTTGCCTCTGCTAGCTCGGCTTGTTGTATCTTCGTATGTATATTTTTTCTTTTAAAAATGCCCAAACAAAAAAGTCTAATGTACTCAGATCCGGTGATCTTGCAGGCCACAATATAGGTCCATTTGTACCCAACCATCTACCCGGAAAATGATTTTCTAAATAATTTCTAACTATTACAGAATCGTGTGCAGGGGCACGGAACATTTTCCATCATCGCCTCTGAGTTAATATTCAATAAATTAATGCATCTCAATCCCGTTAAGTTTCCATCAAAAATTTGGTATGCTAGCTGACCGCCCAAAATAAAACATGAAACGTTAAATCCAAAATGTCCTTGCCTCTGACTTTCAAAAGTTTGGTGCTGATTTGTCAGACCAGTGACGCACATTATGTCTGTTAAATAATCCTACGCTGCTTATGTGAGTTTCATCTGTCCAAATGACACTTGCTGTTCGTGAGTTCTTAAACGAGCAATACGAGGAAAAATGGATAACTCGAGGAGGTCCAATTCCATGGCCCCCCAGGTCACCGGACTTAACAAGAATGGACTTTTTCTTGTGGTGTTGTGTGAAGCAGCTTGTCCATCAGACTCCACCAACAACAGCAGAAGATATGCAACAACGAAATAGGAAAAAGGAATAAAGTTTTTAGGAAGCATTGTGGATCTCTGATGATGACCCCTTATACTTTTGGATTTCGTGATAATTTTAAAATCTAATTCCCATGCGAACGAAAATGTCACTGGTTCGTGTCTAATCTGAAGCAAAGATTTATTTTTCCGCTTTATTATTGACTCGCATGTTTGCTGGGTAAATATGAACAAAATAAAGGTTCAAACGCGCCCCGACTTGTGTCAAGCTTATCCTCGACGAGAAAAATTATCCTTCAGCTGGATTTTTCAGATGGAGTACACGCAAGAATGGTTTCCGCACGTAGCAAATTTCTTATTATAAACGAGGGCGTCTGCCGGATGCGGGGCAAAATTTGTTCATAGCCGAGCGAATAAACATCAGATTCGAGTTCAAGTCGCAATCACTTACGAGGATACCTAAATATTCCCGGCCTTTTTATCCATTCGGGTTCTCCTCGATATTTATGCAACGGAATTGAGTTGACAATGTTCTATTTACTCCGGAAGCAATAAAAGTTTGTTCCCGGACTTCTCCTGTTATTGCCGGGCTCCGGGACGGAAGCAGCGTTCATCCCCTCGACCGTGCAAATACTTGCAGGATATTTCCTGAGGACGCGCCGACCTCAGGCGATAGCCACTTTGTACTGACAATCGCAACTCATGCATTTGCCAACTTTGGAAAAAATGGCAAACCTGTTTCGATGACTAATTTTCTCCAAGAATCTGAATTCGACTGCCATATTATAACGACACACTTAAACACGTCAACTCTGTTTTCGCGGCCCTTTAATCGCGCTACTGACCTGACAATGCCTACTATGCAGAATTAGGTTTTAAGATTTCCACAAATAACATCGTTATAAATTAATTTTGCTCGCCGTTCAAATTAGCGAAAATCGCTCGGATACAAATAAGGAAAAACGTGTCAGTGGAGAGAACATTCCAAACTGCTAACGATGTTTGTGCAGTGGCGGAAAATTACTCTTTTTTTGTTGGCCTGGTGAAAAGTCGTATTGTCTCGTTTATTCGACGTATACAGGTACGTTTTTCTGTTAAAATACAAATGCTCTCTCTCTGCAAATGGTAATAAATTTATTATTTATCCTCGTGCCGAGCAAGCTACGTACCTACATTATAAATTACCATGTGAAGGTTTCTGTTCTAACTCTGCATAATGGGCTCCACATACACTTTCATATATTCATATTTTTGTTGTACTTTACGTATGGGTGTGACATTCTTTAATTTTTGAATAAATGTGTTTAAATTAACCAATAAGATTCTTGTTTGATTTGTGCCAGTTTAAATTTTTAATATTTTTATATAAATTTTGTGCATTTCTCGCAATAAATAACTGTATAAGTATATATCGACTTTTCGCCCCCGTTCGGGGACATGTTTTGATAAATTTACCCATAATTTTTTTACCATGTATATCTAACGTCAAATCGGCTCCAAAATATGAAAGACCAACCTTTTTTAAACAATAATAAATGTATTCTTGTCTCATTTTGATATTCCAGCCCATTTTCAAAAAAAAACGACGAATGCAGTGTTTAAATTCCAAACTTGTTCTAATAGGCCGTTCCGCATTAAACAAAATATTATCTAGATAGCTACGTTTTACAAACAGACAGTCGATAGTAATATGACATTAGTTTTAAAGTGTTCAGTGTTAACCCCATAGTTTTTCATTAACTTTCTCCATAAATTTATCAAAAGTATTAAAAAATGCCGCGTCATAATGACTTTTCCAAGGTTGGTCTTTCAGATTTTGCAGCCGATTTGACGTTAGATGTACATGGTAAAAAGTTATGGGTCAATTTATCAAAGCAATAGGTTATAAGTAGCGCCCTCTATGGGCAACGTCAAAAATGTTATTGGAATCCTTTTTCCCGTAAGAAAAACCATAGGAATGCAAATTTTCGAGTCGACAACCTAAGAAATTTCGTAGTTATGGCAAAAAATGCAAATAACATTGTAATTTTCAACACCCTGTATTTCCTAAACCTTCAACATTCGGATAAGGCATGTTCGGGTCAATGGTCATTACTTGACTTGTAGAATCTCCAGTTAACGGATTTCCCATTGTTAATGAAGAAAAGAGAAAGAGCGTATATATAGGATTTGTAGATTTAGAAAAAGCCTTCGACAACGTAAAATGGGGGAAGATGTTCGAAGTGCTGAGAAAGGTAGGGATGAAATACAGGGACAGAAGAATAATACATAATCTCTACAAAGAGCAAAAGGCAGTTATAGAATGTGAGCAGGAACGAAGGGAAGTAGATATCCGGAAGGGAGTGAGACAGGGATGTGCATTGTCACCTCTAGTTTTCAACTTATATATCGAAGATGCTATTAATATTGTTAAGGACAGAACAGCCTCAGGGATTAACGTACAGGGTCAAACTATTAACATGCTCAGATTTGCGGATGATATAGCAGTGTTAGCATCTAGTAAAGAAGAACTAGGAGCGGCTTTGAATGAAATGGAAGCAGTTTTGACACAGGGCTATGGCATGAAAGTCAATAAAAAGAAAACTAAAATTTTGGTATGTAGGGGATGTGAAAATAGAATTAAAGTTGACATACAAATAGGAAATGAGAAGATAGAGGAGGTCACGGATTTCTGCTATTTAGGAAGTAAAATAACTCAAGACGGTAGGAGCACTAAAGATATAAAACAAAGAATAGCGCAGGGCCGAGTTGCGTTTAACAGAAAGAAACAACTGTTATGTTCGAGAACGGTTAATATTGAGACTAGGAAGAGACTCTTAAAGTCGTATGTATGGAGTACGGCATTATACGGGTGCGAAACTTGGACAATAGGGGAAGCGGATCGAAAAAGAGTAGAAGCGTTTGAAATGTGGTGCTACAGGCGCATGATGAAGATACCGTGGATAGATAAGGTTAGCAATAGGGAAGTATTAGAAAGAGTTGGGGAAAAGCGAAAGCTATGGAAGACAATAAAGAGTAGGAGAGATAGGATGGTAGGACACCTTCTAAGACACGAAGGAATAGTTCGCGACATACTAGAGTCAGAGATAGGAATGAAAAGAGGTAGGGGTAGGCCTAGATTAGACTACTGCTCTCAAATAGTTAGGGATGTAGGATGTTCTACTTTTAGGGAAATGCGTAGGTTAGCTCAGGATAGAAAAGAATGGAGGTACGCGTCCAACCAGTCTTCGGACTGAGAACCTTATGATGATGAATGAAACGCCCTGTATAATTTAAAATTTGGGATTTTTTCAAGAATATTTTATTATTTTCAAGATGGGTTAATTTAATATTTAGTTTCGAGAAAAGTTTTGCATACCGAAATTATTTGTAACTTCTTTATAAAAATTTGTTCGTTGATTTTGTCCAAAGTTGTTCATTTTCTTCTGATTTTCTTCTATAATTAAATAAATTTCTTCTAGTTACACACTTTTTCTTGATGTGTTGTTAAAATTCTTGTTTGATTTGTGCCAGTTTAAATTTTCAATATTTTTATATAAATTTTGTGAATTTTTGGCAATAAATAACTGCTATGTGTCCTAGAATTGCTCACAGCTATGACGTGCCTCGGGAAAATTGATATTTTCAATACAAGGCGGTCCTTAAGTATTCCAAACTTCTAAACTAATAGTAAAAATTCGTAGCAAATTCTCATCATAAGGTTCTCAGTCCGAAGACTGGTTGGACGCGTACCTCCATTCTTTTCTATCCTGAGCTAACCTACGCATTTCCCTAAAAGTAGAACATCCTACATCCCTAACTATTTGAGAGCAGTAGTCTAATCTAGGCCTACCCCTACCTCTTTTTATTCCTATCTCTGACTCTAGTATGTCGCGAACTATTCCTTCGTGTCTTAGAAGGTGTCCTACCATCCTATCTCTCCTACTCTTTATTGTTTTCCATACCTTTCGCTTTTCCCCAACTCTTTCTAATACTTCCCTATTGCTAACCTTATCTCTCCACGGTATCTTCATCATGCGTCTGTAGCACCACATTTCAAACGCTTCTACTCTTTTTCTATCCGCTTCTCCTATTGTCCAAGTTTCGCACCCGTATAATGCCGTACTCCATACATACGACGTTAAGAGTCTCTTCCTTGTCTCTATATTAACCGTTCTCGAGCATAACAGTTGTTTCTTTTTGTTAAACGCAACTCGGCCCTGCGCCATTCTTTGTTTTATATCTTTAGTGCTCCTACCGTCTTGGGTTATTTTACTTCCTAAGTAGCAGAAATCCGCGACCTCCTCTATCTTCTCATTTCCTATTTGTATTTCAATTTTAGTTCCATTTTCACTCCATCTACATACCAAAATTTTAGTTTTCTTTTTATTGATTTTCATGCCGTAGCCCTGTGTCAAAACTGCTTCCATTTCATTCAAAGCCGCTCCTAATTCTTCTTTGCTAGATGCTAACACTGCTATATCATCCGCAAATCTGAGCATATTAATAGTTTGGCCCTGTACATTGATCCCTGAGGCTGTTCTTTCCTTAACAATATTAATCGCATCTTCGATATATAAGTTGAAAACTAGAGGTGACAATGCACATCCCTGTCTCACTCCCTTCCGGATATCTACTTCCCTTCGTTCCTGCTCACATTCTATAACTGCCTTTTGCTCTTTGTAGAGATTATGTATTATTCTTCTGTCCCTGTATTTCATCCCTACCTTTCTCAGCACTTCTAACATCTTCCCCCATTTTACGTTGTCGAAGGCTTTTTCTAAATCTACAAATCCTATATATACGCTCTTTCTCTTTTCTATCGTTTTTTCTATAATTACTCGTAAAGCTAGAATGGCCTCGCGCGTTCCTCTATTTCGTCTAAATCCGAACTGATCTTCTCCTAATATTTCTTCCGCCTTTTTCTCCATCCTTCTTTGCACAATTCTAGTTAAAATTTTTGACGCATGGGAAGTTAAACTGATAGTTCTAAAATTTTCGCATCTATCCGCGCCTTTCCTTTTTGGCAAAGCTACTATGATGTTCCGTTTGTAATCTTCTGGAATCTCGCCTGTCAGGTATATGTGACTAACTAATTTAAATAAACGATCCATTACCTCTTGACCTGCGCACTTTAAGATTTCTGCCTGCAAGCCATCTATACCTGGTGCTTTATTATTCCTTAAACTTTTTAGTGCTAGCTCAAACTCTTCTCTCATTATAGGACTCCCTAGGTTATCCCCTTCTACACTGCTTTCACTTTCTAATATATCTTGCACTTCCTGTCCCGCATATAAGTTTCCTAAATATTCTTTCCACCTATCTGCCTTCTCCCCGCTTTCGATTAGGATATCTCCTGCCTCATTCCTAATGCTTTTGGTACTAGATCCAATTTCTCTAAAATTTCTCCTAATTATTTTATATGCTTCATCAGTCTTTCCTATTTCGAACTTATTTTCCACTTCTTTGTACTTATCGTCGATCCATTGCTCTTTCGCTTTCCTACATTTCCGAATAATTTCCCACTTGATCGCCTTATATCTTTGTTTCCCTATTTCATCTAACCTATTTTTATATTTGCGCCTTTCCTCTATTAGACTCACAATATGTTTTGTTATCCAGGGTTTCCTACTTTCATTCTGTTTATGACCCAAAATATCCCTAGCTGAGGAAACTAAACTATTTTTAATGCAATTCCATTCTTCCTCTATGTCCCTAACAATATTTTCGCCCGCGCCCTTTAGTACCTCGTTTGTCTTTTTCTCGAACTTATCGCGCGTATCATCATCTTTTAGTTTCTCTGGGTCAAGATACCTCCTTCCGCTTCGTTTTTTCAAAATCTTAAATTTAAGATTGGCCTTCATAACGACTATATTGTGATCACTATCTATATCTGGTCCTGGATAACTTCTACAATCCCTAACTTGATTTCTAAATCTTTGCCTAACAAGAATGTAATCTATTTGATATCTCCCTAGGTCTCCTGGCATCTTCCACGTGTAGCGTCTCCTAACATGATGGTGAAATAGAGTGTTCGCGACCGTTAAGTTATGTTTATCGCAGAACTCTATCAGTCTCACTCCCCTATCGTTCCTATTGCCTAATCCAAAGGGACCAACTATTCCGCCCTCTCGATCTGTGCCTACGACTGCATTGAAATCTCCTATAATTATTAAATTTTCGTGTCCTCTCACAAAATCTAGCACATGTTCAATATCACTATAAACTGCCTCTATGACCTCATCACTGTAGTTAGAAGTGGGCATATATACCTGTATTATTACTGTTTTTACAGGTTTCGAATCTAACCTAACCATAACTACCCTGTCACTTTGCTGTAAGAAATTTTCTACACTCTGCCCTACTTTTTTCCGCATAACAATTCCTACTCCCGAATTTCCTCCTACAGATCCTGTGTGTATTACTCTAAAATCTCCGCTCCAGAAGTCTCCGGCTTCTGGCCATCGCACTTCACTACTACCTACTACGTCTAATGCTAACCTATCCATCTCAATTTTCAAATTCTCTAACTTTCCTACTTGTTTCATGCTTCTAACATTCCACGCTCCGACTCGTGTGATGTTACACTTATCATTTCTGATGACTCCCCCCGAAGCAGTCCCCGCCCGGAGATCCGAATGTGGGACTATTTTACCTCCGGAATATTTTACTCCAGAAGGTGCCATCATCATAAATTCGAAGTACGCTGTACCAGGGATAGAATAATGTGGTGGTTTCCCGTTGCCTTCCACATCGCAGTAGTGTGTATCACAATGCCATACCGACCCTCACGATCTCTGCCACTATGATTACTGAAAGAGCTGCTGCCCCCTTTCAGCAAATTCTGTAAATGATTAAAAGTAAGTATGTTACAAAAGTGTTCAATTCGAAATACTTTTCAATATTGTCTTGGCGAAGGAAAGCAATATATCTGCTAGGAAAGAGGCAGAATTTGAGCGGGAGCAGGGCCCGAGATTTTGCAGGTCATCAGAGATTTGAAAGCAATCTCGAAGCGTCCGGCAGTGCAAGTTTCATTCCGTTCGTCGCTCGGCTGTGACAGGCGGGAGAGATGGGAAACTCGCTCGCATCATTCTACAACTCGTTAGGCAAATATTTCCGTTGGAAAAGACGAGCGGTTCGGTGGAAAAAGAAACCCCTTGATGATAGCGGGGAATTAATTTTTTCGCGACGCCAAAAGGGAGAAATAAAGAAGGTGAAAGGTTGAGTCGTGAAATACACTCAGCGCCAATTACGGGGAGCAAATGAAGCCTCCCTTGATTACTTCTTTGAGACCTCTTTTTCTGCAATGTTCTTTTGTGCTTTACAGGTGTTTAAAGATTGTAGCCGCGATGAATAGCGACAGGGGTTAAGTCTGCAAAGCGTTTCTTTTCAGTTCATTTCTATTTAGTTGCTCAGAAGTATTTTCGTACATTATTTGAATTTGATGAGCTTTACGAGTAAAGTAAAACATGCCAGTTTTTTAACCATTTGAGGGTTAAAGTATTTTTTTGCCCTCTGCTACACGCTTATTACGAGTATAGAGTTGCTGCAACACCGGTGAATATTCTTCTTGCTCTGCAATTTCCTACTGCCATTTTATTAAAAAAATACTTGCGACCTTCTATATTTACAAATTGAGAACAATATTGGCCAAGAATGAATCCTTGTGGCACTCCACTTGTAGTTTTATATCCAATAATTTATTGCCTGTCATATAGTTTAAATTTTTTTCCAAAATAACTTTTAATATTAAGCTTGAAAAAAGATTTTGTTTCACTACTTAAAAACAAAAATGTTTTTTTGATTGATAACATCTCATCTGATAACTAATTATCCTGCAAAGCCATCCGCAATTGTAGATCGGGCAGATATGATTTATAAAGGATTTTGCAAAGAATTTTTGGATGAAACTGTAAAAAGTTTTGTCTAATTTTAAACGAGACAAGCTTCGTACTGAATTTGAATTCGAAATTCAATTTTAATACAATGTGAAAAACATTATAAAGAAGCTGTTCAGTTCAGAATGATTTAATGATGAGGGTCTGTGTTGCCACGTTCACCATTTATTAATTTAATTATATTAACATTGAAAATGATTTTAATATCCTAGTATGGGGATCATATTCACTGAAAAGATTTTGTTGCATTTTCGATGTTGACGTCACACGCTAAGCTCCGCGAAGGCTGCGATTTTTTTAAAATTCCACTAAATTTTTTTTAAAGATTGAATTAATCTGTTTAATATTAATCGGTAATGAAGAAGAAGATTATAGAGGGTAATATTTTAATGTATTATAAATTAGTTCAGTCTATAGAAACTAAAATTACATAATAGAGCAATACACGCGTAAGTCATAAAATTTTCATCGTCCAGAACACACCGATGGACTTTAATACTTAACACCGAACAAAACTTTTTCGGAATTTTCCAAGAATAACCAATTTAATAATACCTCGCGAGTAAAACTAGCGCAAGAAGAGTAAAATAATTAATAGCGGAGGACACTTTTTTGTAGCCCGATTATTCTAAGAAAAACAAAAACTACATGGATAAATAATGCATTATCACTCAAAAGAAAATAGACAGCTGTGGCCGGTAAATTATTGAGGAATATAAGCGTGGGTTTCTACGACCATCAATATTAAACCTTAATTGCAAATGTACTTAGCAGGACATCCGGACGTCACTTACTTTAGTAAAATTTAATGTTAATTTTATATAAAAAGCGAAGCTTTCGGAAAATAATGGTTCAGAACTGTAACAATTATCACCCCCTATCTGCTAATGACACTTATTACTCAATGTACGCTTTAATGATGCCAATCTGTTCTTGAAGACCCTATCCTCACAAGAACATGCCATCTGTTATTACGTAAAACTAGATTTTCCCAATATTTAATTTCAAGAACGTACTCATCAAAAATTCTTCACCTCTAGCGACAATTTACAAAATCTTTTGAATGCTAAGAATAAAAATTTAAATTGCGACAACAAATATATCGGGCAAACGGGCAATCAACTTGTTTTAAGGAGCATATGGCTCGTTATAAATATTATAATAGGCCTCGCTCCCCATAAATTTAATGTCAATCATTTGAAACTTTTGAAGTTAGCAAATAATAAAATTTAAATCCTTGGAAAGTGTAACAATATGTAAAAATAAAAACGTTACTATGGCCAAAACTTTCACCAATTTGCAAATGTATTTCGTTTTAATTTCTAATTATGTATTATAACAATAAATTTTGCTTGTTTCTTTCTATTTTCTTCCTGGGAGATGGGAGACGACGTGACTCAACCAGCCATCAAGCCGGCTCATTTTACCCGACTACTTTGCGCATTCGTAACAGGATACTAGGAATTTATGGAAGTAACACTTCTAGGCAACTGTAAATTTCTAAAAACCAATGCGTGAAAAGCATAGGTAGCTGCTGCTACAGATTGCTGCAGGTAGTAGGTACTTCTGACAATTTATTATTTTGCTTGTAAGAAATAAAGATGCCGCTGAAGAAAAAATCGCAGGAATAGTGACTAAAAACCGATTATTTTTGCAATTTTATAAGGAAACACCCTTGGAGCTTTACTACCTTCTAGTTACATACTTATTTTCCAGTAAGTATCCAAGGTATTCGAAGACATCAATACATATTTTAATTTTAATTATTCATTCATTATGAATTTTAAAATAAAAAGGTTCCTTCCTTGAAACCGAGGAAACGACGTCGAAACTGTTTCCATTTACCCCGAGTTTACAGAAACTTATGATCAGGTACTCAGAATCTTTAGAAGGTGCCATAATTTAAATGATTTCCTATTCTAAATCTTTGAAAATCTTTTTCCTTCTATAATTTTACTAAAATTTGAACTTTTCAATTAGGCATGAGGCGGAAGTTTCAGTCATACAAAATTTCATAAAAATTAAACTTATTTTTGATTTTCCTTTATTTAATTTATTTCTGGGCACGTTGCCTGTCCGATTTTACCCGACTATTTTGCGCATTAGTAACAGGATACTAGAAACTCCTGGGAGTTTTTTAGTCAGTGTATTAAAGCATTGAAAAACTTGAATAGCACAGCTGATATCAGACTTCTGTAATTTCTACAATTATTTTCTATGTAAGAACAAAGAAAATTGCTATTACATAAATTTACGAAACTGATAGCAGTTTCTAAAAAAATGCCTTATAACTGTTATAAAATTTAAATTTAATATAAAAAAGGTTCCTGTAAGTACCTGAAAAGCTGGAAACGTTAGAGAAGTCGTTAAAACTATTCCATTTTACTCAGAGTTTACAGAAATTGACAGTCAGATCTTCAGAGTTTTCAGAACGTGGCTATTCTTAAGTCTCCCATAGATGTCGCTGCCGTGTAAAAAAACAAGAGTTGTTCCGCTGCCCATCCCAACTTTTATTAAAATCATCGTGTTTCATTTTAATTTCTTTAATTTAATTATTTGGTCCAGAAATTTGAAGTTATCTTCCAAAAATTTTTAAATATTTTTTCCTAAAATCTTTACAAAAACTTGAACTTTTGAATTTTTTAAATATTTTCTTGACGACGGAGCCAACGACGGGGCTTCATCAAACCGGTCGGTTTTACCCGACTATTCTGCATATTTGTAACAGGGTATTAGGAATTTTTAGAAGTAAAGCTCCTGGAAACCTAGAAAAGTAATAGCTGCTACAGATTGCTGTACTATCTTGTCGCTAAAGATTCCTAGAATCGCTGACTAGGGATGAAATGAAATGGATGCAATTTTTGGAAAAAGGTGATTTTAAAACGTTTTACATTATTTTTTTACAACTTTATACAAGTCCTGGGTCCTGGCGATTGAATCATTTACGCGTACATAGTTCCAGCAAGCCATATTATTCCAGGAATGTAATATTGTAATTTATAATTTTAATATTAATTTTAATTATTAATTAATTAAATAAATCTGGTTCCATAACTGTAAACAAAAAGCAAGTTCCAATAATTAATTAAATGTTATTTTACCTAAATACTTTTTCCATACTCTTTAAACAAAAAAAAACAGAAAAGGAGGGCGAGCGTGTGAAACCGATCCGTTTTGCCCCGACTTTTCTGCACCTCTATAACAGGATTTCAGGAATTCATGAAAGCAGAAGTGTTCGGCAACTTGCAAGCATATAAATAGAAATCTTGAATGTGGTGGTTGCTGGACTACCGAAAATGATCTTGCTTCATACAATATACCTACAGATGTCTCTAAGATAGCATAAAGTTACAGTGTCTTTATAATAAAGACACTGTCTTTATAATAAAGACACTGTCTTTATAATAAAGACACTGTCTTTATAATAAAGGCACTGTACATAAATTTAGGTGCCTTCATTTTATACAGAGTAAACTTTACTAGTCAAGCCAATTTTGATACAATTTTAATTATTAGAATAGGCACGTTTTTAAAATCTCAACAAAATGTTGCTTATCCAAAGACACTAAAGAACCAATCCAATCACCGAAGACTGCGATTTGCAAGTAAAATGGCAGTTGCTCCAAAAAGTTGGGTACATCTTTCCGTATAATCCCAAAAATTAATTAGGCAATGTAATGAAGTCTTAAATAAACGGTTTACATAATGATATATTTCATTTTTTATGCAATCAAAAATAAATAAATAAACAACAAACAACTGTCCTAGTTACGAGAGCAAGGCAAGCAGCTTGCATGATCAAAGTTACCCCAAGTTTACAGAAATTTGTGATCAGGTAGTCAGAATCTCCAGAAGGTACTGATAGTCAAATAAATAAATAATGTTTCTGACAGAAACATAGAATAAATAATACATAATTAATAAATGAATGAGTAAGTATAACGCAGGAGGCTATTATCATAGATTAATTTTATTCTATGCTATTTCTCTTATTTATGTTGGGTAAGGGAAAAGTAGGAAGAAAATATAGATTTAACCGAGGGAGTTAAAAATTTGTAGACAATAATAAGTAGGAGTTTATTGTTAAATAATGACAAAATATTCTTTCGCTCAGACTCTCTCTCCCTCTCTTTCTCTCTCAGAAAATGCTATATCGATAAATATCGGAATATCTTCTCTCCATTCGATAAATCGGAATTGCTTCATCATCTGCACAAACGTATGGCAAAGTTACCCCGAGTTTGCAGAAATTTATGATCAGGTACCCAGAATCCCTAGAAGGTGCTACTGAGATTTAAATGTAGGCAAAGAAGTGTTTGTTTTTCGTTGACAAACACGTACAAGTACAATTAACATTTTTGATAATGAATAATAATTTACTTTTACTCTTTTACTTGTGTTTGGTACAGAAGTTTAAATAGCCCTAAATCATCTGCGGTTTTAGGAAACAAATGAGTATTTATAATGAATAAATAAACATTCCAGCATTATTTATTAATCTGAAACAAATTAATTTTAGAAACAGAATTAACTCGGGGGTACGCCACCCAACAACCCTTTTGTTTAACTAAGCAGCTCCAGCCCAGTCTAGTCACAAAATCTACCCATTTGCTCTGTCTATCCAACCTTTGGTATCTTGTATCTGTGCGGATGACCCGTGATCGACCGTTCGGGGCCGGCTGGGACGCGGCGAGAGAGATCCCGCCGCCCGCCGAGCGCCCCGGCCCCCCTCGCGGGCACTGCTCTTCTGCTGACTGGAAGTTTTCAGTTTCTTCGTTCGCACTTGCCCCAGCTCGCTGAAAGCTAATGAACAGGTTGTCAGAAATTAGAGAATATACTAGGTACTTTAACGTTCAGATACTGTAGTGACCTCTATCAGGTGCAATGTAAACAACTTCAGAAATCTTGACAATCATTGTTGCTGCAACAGTTCTGTACCACGAAAAGTATTTTTATTAGAAGGAATATGCCCCACTAAAGAATAAAATGAATAGAATTGCCACAAATTTTTGCCAGAGAAAATGAGAGACCGAAATTTCTAATTCGACCACTGTTGGAACCGATATCAACGCAAGAACTGTGTCGATGAAACAAACTGTCTCATATTTACCCCGAGTTTACAAAATTCTTGATCAGGTAGTCAGAATTTTTAGAAGCAAGCAAAATGTATTTCTTGTAAAGTACCTAATTTAATTACAATGCTATAAATAATAAATAACCAAACGCAAGAAAGGATCGGGAAATATTTTTCCGTCTACAAAGCATAATGACATGACAAAATTAGAGTAGAAATCCGGAAGGGCCCTTAAAAATAGCAACAGATAACAGACGCGGATCTCATCGTCGAAGAAAAGCCCAACCAGCAAAATAAAATAGGGCAAATAAATAAATATCCTAGTTGTTCCGAAGGAGAATATGAAAATGGAGAACTGGCTCGTACCTCGATGCTCGATGGCGTTTTTATCTTTTTATGTTATCTCTGGAAAAATGTATTGTTGGTGCTTTTGTCACATTTTTGTTCAGCTTTATTTATATATTAGTCTATTTTGCATGTGGATTATAAAGTACATGAAACATGAGCCCCGACACACACAAAAACATTGTGAATTTGGAATTTTAAATGTTTGAAACTTCGTTTTAAATTGCTTAGAAATTGAGGTGGCCGACAACCGGTCACACTTACCCCAGCTCTCTGAAAACTGATCATCAGGGTCTCAGGAATTAAAGAACGTAGGTCATGTTCGAATAGATCAAAGAAGCGTCCTCTATCACGTGGATTACAAACGATTCTGGAAATGTAGCTGCTGTTACAGTTTGCTATTCCTTGAAATGTTTTTTTTATTTATTTTAAGATGTATTAAATCCATAGAGAGTGTACAAACATGAATTGTTATAATTTCTTGAAAATAAGTTTTCTTCTTCACTCTTCATGAACATTTTAAATCGAATTTTGCTTGAAACTTCATAAACGAAGTCATGTCTGTTGATGGAACTTATTTATTCAAGAACTGTAATTTCAGTAACAACAATTATGTATTTTTTACTCCGATTCCCTCAATATTGAATTTTTTCTTGACGTTTATTCAAGGATTGTAATTTTATAAATAACAATTTGATTTTATTTCGATACCGACTTCTTTTGGATGTAAAAATTGTTACCATCTCTCCAACAAACAAGAAAAACGTTTTGACAAACTAAGAAATTGATTTGTTTCTCCAAGTGGCCAATGTTACCCCAAGTTTACAGAACTTAATAATCAGGTGCTCATAATCTCTAGAAGGTGTTTGTAGGCAAATAAATCTTTCTCACTGACATATTAGTTTTAAAAAATCATAGAAAAATAATTAAAGAACCAAGTAAAACCAAAACAACAAATTTAAAAATCCCGAAATAGTATACCATTAAAGTAAATTATTCTTGATCTAGCATTCACATTGTTCATGAAAATCCTAGGCAAATGGTGTATGTAATCTTTGAAAAGTAATAAGAAATTATGTCGTTTTCCTGGATACCACCTGATTGACCAACCCTCAAAAATATGGTTACACAACCACAAGAATTGTTTCGCTAAAAGTCCTGACCACGAGTGGAGCTCACAACGTCTCTTGTATATTCAGAATTTAAGAAATTTATGATCAGGTAGACAGAATCTTGAGAAGGTGCTATATTTTAAAGCAATGTCGGTAAATGTGTAAATATAATGTGCCTCAGAATAAGCTGAGAAGAATTTATTGGTAAAAGACATCAAAAAGGCTGGCTCCCTCGTAAAAAAAGTGAAGTAAAGCCATAAATTCATTATGTACCTAGCACCCAGGTGAGTTTTCCATTTTCCTCCTCTCTGGAACTCTGGAACAGGAATTTGTAAGAATTTATTGGTCTTAAAAGTTCACCTTGTGCTTTGTCACATTTTTCCTTTATTTGTGAAACAAACGTTTTATTTAATGTATGTTTATGCTTTGCTTTATAAGATAGACAAGGAATGTAAAAAATTGATTCCCCCAACACATCAACTTGTACAGTACAAATAGTACAAATAAAAACATTAAATTTAAAATGTTGGAATTTTTATTGTTTGGAACTTCACCTAGCTAAATTACTACTAAATAATTAAATAACTAAAAATTACCAAATTGTTGTTATAACGGGGATGTGTAGAATCTCGATTTAAATTTAAAGTGGTCGACAACGGGCTACACTTACCCCAGGTCTCTGAAAACGTATCATTAGGGTCTCAGGAATTAAAGAACGTGGGTCATGTCCGGAACAGAATAGAAGCGTGCTCTATCTACGACTGTAGAAATCCCTAAAACTGCTACTGCTATGCTACAGTTTGCTGTAACAGTAAAAATCATTTTATTTAATTTTAAGAATAAATGCAATTATAAAATTGAAATTGTAGGAACACGAATTTTTATAATTTGGGAGAAGAAATTTTGCTTGAAACTTCATAAAGGAGGTCATGGCTTTTGATGAACCTGTTGTACTTTTCAAGGAATATAAATATTTTAGGAACTATTGACAATTTTTTTATACCTTAATTCCCTCAATAATCGACTTTCTTGGGTATAGAAATTGTTACTATCTCTCCAACAATGTCCTTTTCAAGAGACTGAAGGACTTCAATCAACGCGCCCACGTTTTGACAACAAATGTTTAAAATTTTACTGCAGTGCGGCCAATGTTACCCCAAGTTTACAGAAATTGATCATCAGGTACTCAGAATCTTTAGAAGGTGCCGTAGGCGAATAAATCTTTCTCATTGAAAAGTTTTAAAGAATTTAGAAAAATTAAAATTAAAGAACTAAATAAACCCAAAATACATACCGTTAAAGTAAATTTTTTATATAGCATTAAAAAACAAAAAAATCTTATTTATCTATAATCTAGAAAAAAAGTCCTTTTCCATCAATGCCCAGAGTTTGGTGAGTGTGGAGCTCACAACGTCTGTATATTCAGAGTTTACAGAAATTTACGATCAGGTAGCCAGAATCTTGAAAAGGTGCTGTATTTTAATGCAAGTGTGGTAAATGTGTTAAATAGAATGTGCCTCAGTAGTTGGTAATACAAATGCAAGAAAATAATGAAACAAAATTATAAAACCCAATAGACTGAGGGTGCTGGGAGGCCCCACAAAAATGGCCGTCGAGACCCTGAAGCCAGATTCCAAAGAGTGGGATCTGTGACACTCTGACAACGGATCTTTTCGTCAACTGATTCGAATAGATGGCTAGAATTGCACGGAGGGCCTGATTTCTTTCAATGCAGCCATCTCACCCCGAGTTTACAGAAATGTATGATCAGGTACTCAGAATTTCGAAGATACTGGGATGTAAATAAATTCTTTGATTTATTTTTTCGAGGCTAAAATACTCCGTACGTTATGCCTTTTCTTTACACACGAAGCGGTTCGTTTTGTAGAACTGTTCTGCACATTTGTAACAGGATTCAGGAACGCCAGAAAGTAAAGCTTAGTGCAGCAATCTTGAAAAGCATAGCTGCTACTGGACACAAGAAAATAATTTTCCTTGTGGAATTGCTGAAAATGTAAAGATGGTGTTATTTGTTAGTGCAGGACAGGTAAATTTATTTTAGTTCCTTTCAGAACAAGTTATGTCTAAAACTACACTGTAAAATAGCTTTGTAAAACCACTGCGACTTACTATGTAGGTACAGCAATCTACAAATTACAAGTCTTAATCCCAAAAAGCTTTTAATCAGTAATGGACTTCATAACAACAACCATCGACTTTTTGGGCATAAAAAGTTCTTTATCCATAAACTTGTAAACTCTCCTCTTTCAAAAAAAAAAACTAGCTCACATTGTGACGTTTTTACCGGATTTCAGTGAGCACCATGGCGTGTGTGCAGTTGCCCCAAGTTTACAGAATTTATAATCAGACACTCAGGATTCCCAGGAAGTAGGTAAGTACTGAACTTTAAAAAATGTGGGTAGATAACTCCTGAAAGTACCTAGCCCACTTGTTCATGCCATTAGGTGAGCCATCTCGCCCCGGGTTTACAGAAATATATGATCAGGTACTCAGAGTACATAGAAGGTTGTGCAATAATTTAAATGTGAAGTTCCTGGTAGAAATATAAAAAATACAATAAACTAAAAATAAAAGAAAATTGTACTATTTTTCTGTAAGAGGACAGGCAAAAACGAAATACAGATCACAAAAAAAAGTTTGAAACATGCAGATAATGGGGCTGTAAAATAATCAACGAGCTTATGAGCTTATTTTATTTTGTACCTACCCTACTACTGAGCTCTTTCCCTCCTCTCTGAATTGACGGAGCGAGTGTGAACACCGACTCCGTTCGTCACAGCCGTTCCCATTACTCGAACTTTCTGCTCTCCAATCTTCACCTAGTACTACTACTTACTACTACCAATTACGTGCGGTTCAAGACTTTCGAACAGTGTGGTTGTCCCATCTTACCCCAGGTTTACAGATATGTATGATCCGGTTCTCAGAATCTCTAGAAGGTATGTACCGCAATGAATAGTGTTAAAAAGTTACGTATAAAAATTCAGGTAAAAATGGATTCCAAGACTTGTTTTGCCTTTTGCATCGTTTGATACACTAAATAGAATAAACAATTTGAATTTGAAAACGACATGATACTCTCACACAATACAACAACAAACTGAAGAAATGTTAGAGCAACTGCCATTAATTAGAATGGGGCTGTTTGGAATGTATGTTGATTTGCAGGTGGTGTAGTATTGGACTATTGGAAGGAATCCTTGGAGTCGGGGTTTATGAGTTACTGACCTAAACTTCCCCGAATCTTTTGCTCCTCTCTGAATGGACACAAGAGACAATCTCCCTCGAAACCTCGACTGTCGGCTCGTCAGCAGCAGCAGCCAACACTTACTTCAACTTTCTGAGAACTTGTCATTAGGTTCCCAGAAATTTAAGAGCATTGCAACTAAGTGCAAGTTTTCACTAACTTTCGCTTCATTTAAATCGAATTAGAACTTTTCTGGTTCAAATAAAAATGTCCGTCTAGAAACATTCTGAAACATCACTAATCACTATGATTTTTGACCAAAATGGTGCTTAAAAGCGTTGTCATACGAATGCCTTAAATTCTGAAGAATTTTTGCAGCAATGTGGCGCCCGATCCTTGTCCCGAGTATATACAGATTTCTGATCAGGTACTCAGAATTTCTGGAAGGTACTGAAATTTAAATGTAATGATAATAATTTAGTTCTGAGTATTTAAAAATGAACTAAGTGGGTTTTTACATTGTTTGATACACAAATCAAGGAAAAAATATTATAGGCACTTAACAATTTGCAAAACAAACTCATGAACCATTTTACGCTACATTTGTCATTGTTTTCAGTTTCAGCAATACTGGCATCTGGCATGTGCCCGATCTTGCACAGATCAACTGAGGAAAAAATGTGCTTCACTTGATGGATTTTAAAAATAATAACAATCTGCTTTTTAGGTATGGAAAGGCGCTACAAATAATCTAGCAACAATTTTTCAAAAAACTAGCTGACGTTTGGACGTTTCTTAGAAGCGACGAAGCAAAAGAGTTCATTTCCAAACTGCAGCGTTGTGTGTGCGCCATCTCACCCCGACTTTACAGACGTTTATGGTCCGGTAGTCAGAATATGTAGAAGGTTCTGCAGTTTAGTGTCAGCAGGTTCCTATTAAAAATACAAACAAATCAATAATAATAAATACTTAATCAAAATATTTAAAGTGGAAAAGATGTTACGAAATACAAATTCAGATTTACAAAAAAAAGTTGGAAAATTTGTAGTTTACTGATGATAATCTAATAAAGAACAAAATGGCCGTATAAGAACTCTAAAATGTTATAAAAATTCTGGCTAACTCAGAAGCAAACTTTTAGAGTCCAAGTTTATGAAATTTTCTTTTTCTCTGAACTGCCAAAACAACTGCTGTGTACGACAAATATTTTGCTTTCCAATTCGATATCGGCACACTTCGAAATCGGATTGCCATATTGTGCTAGAAACTTTGAAATACTGAATTACCATCTAGGAAGGAGGTGGTGGCCAGGGACTCTTTTCTCTGTCTATTCTTTAACACTATGGACGGAGGCCACAAGTGTGCCATCTTACCCCACGTTTACACAAATCTGTGATCAGGTACTCAGAATCTTTAGAAGGTGCTGTAATATTTAAACGTAGTAGACATTCTACATTTTCCCTTATGTGTTCTGTTTGTCAAAAAGTTTTAAATATTTTTCACATTTCTTTAGCAGCATACGACGTGCTGAACCGTTGACTGAATATAAGGAGAAACGCTCAAAGTCGGCCTCTACCAAACGCCTGAAAGCTCCATGTTTTTGTGCACTCCGCAGCCATTCCGCAGAGTGCAAGCAGCTCCTTACTTCTCGTAAACAAGCGCCAAAGTTACCCTAGGTTTAAGCAATTTTTATCAGGATAGCAGAGATTTTAGAAGCACCTGAAGCGTTATAGCAGTTACTTGGTTACACAAAAGAAGACATTTCGAATGTTTAATAATAATAACTATGTTTTTCGAGTAAATTATTTGATTTCAATTAAAAGGTTCTTTTCGTGCAGGAAAGGCAAGAATTTTCTGAGAATTTAATGTTGACGTTATTGCATTACTCTAATTATTAAGCATTAAATTAATTATTTAGTCGAACCAGAAAATTCAACTTTGGTGCAAAGTAACCACAGGTTAGAGCGTTTTTGATCAGGTACGCAGAAGTAGAGAGAATTTAAATTTCATATAAACTGGTTCTTCTAATGCAGTGTCGCTATCTTTTGGAGAAGAACAGTACTGCAGCAACTAGATTGAACTATTAGATTTTCTATTTGCAAACAAAAAATTGGAAAGACAACATTTATAATTATTTAAATGAAATTATCCACCCTTATCTATTCATTCACTTTTATCCAGCCCTTCCTGTCAAAAAAAATTCCACCGAGATAAAGAGGATAATACAAATAATTGGACAATAAAACGCACAAGTTTTTCTCAGATTTATATTGAATATCGAAGAGAATAAGCCTATTGATACAAGCAAAAAAGTGTATGTACAAACAACATTTTCTTCTCTTTGTTATAAACATTCACATATTCAGACCCTGCTTAAAAGTATACACAGCGGCCAGTTGTAGTCAGCCCACTCCATGTATTGTCATAACATTTGCAAAAATAGTTTCACTTTTTGTCGACAAACCTCCTAATCTTACGAAAAAGGTAATAAAATATGATTTTTGTTTTTTTAATTTAATTTTTCTTTGAGGTATTTTTATAGTTTTACTCTACACATACACTAATATAAAGTCATAATTTTAAATACAATAAATAGACAACAATGTTGATTTCAAAAATGCAAGTATTTTTTCATTCAACCAAAGTAGTAATATCTTATTTACACAATAGATGGGGGGGATTAAGAGCGAGGCACTAAGAGAATAAAAGCGGAAGGGGACCCAAAGTTACTATGAAGCAGTAGAGCCAATTTGAAGTTTATTTGGGACCACTTCTATGCTCCGTCTCGCATTGACCGCTAATAACACTACCAAGAAAGAAACAACAATGAAAATATTCTGTTTGTATACTTTTCAGCACCTAAAGACTACGATCATAAGTAAAAAAAATATGGAAGTTCAACCACATTTTATCATCGTACTTTAAAGAGAAAATCGCACGATTTTTCCGTGAAAATAATTCTGATATAATAAGCGCACTACTTGTAGCACTAAGCCTAAGTTTTTTTGTAGATAAACTATTTTTTCTTTTGCCACAATTTTTTTTTGAACGGCAGGTATTGAAAGGCCTTCAGAGTATCACCGTTCAAATTTTGATTACGATCTAAGTACATTTATTATTGAGTAACATTGCACAAGAATTTGATATTTTCTTCCTTATTTACATAGAAATTCATACAAAGTGATAACAGCTTGTAGGCGATAGCATTGATTGACTATTGGGAAGATGTCTAACCTCCACTGGTTAAAGCGCGTCTCATCCAGCCGTGAAAATATTTTATACCAAAACTCTGTTCATCTCTCTCAAGAGCTCTGTTTAGCCATCATGTGTCTCAAAACGTCCGATTAGCCGATATGCAGCGCTCTCACAAGCAGCGGCATACCGTGGAAACACAATCGCTAGGTCAGTAATGGCAAACAAATATTAATTTATAGTTTGAGAAATGTTCCCTGGGTTGGTGTCACCAGTGTTTCCAGACCTACTGATTTTCCATTAGAACTACTGATTTTGGTTCTAACATATTGATTTGAGTTCCAAGTCTACTGATATATAAAAAAAACTTGGCAAAGACGCGTTCCCGGTTATGCATAGTCGGTGTTTTTGTAACACCGCCAAACGCGGTAATCCGACAGCTTTAAACATAAATTATTACTTCGGTAGGCGCCGACCGCCTGCATCAATGGCAAAGATCCAGGGCGGGCTGCAGAAATTTTATTCAGACGCATCCGCCCCAGTCCCGACGCCCGACAGAGTCCTTGTGTTTTGGAAGTGTAAGAAAACTAAAGCTGAGAGAACGCTTTTTTAAAACAGACCTTTCACTTGCCCTTTTTCGCACCAGACACACGCATTTTTTGGCAAATTTTAATATTAGATTTTATACACAATTCCAAAACTGTGTTGAGTCGAGTTCTGTTAGATATTATTTACTTATTTTACTTTTATTTGTTTTTATTAATAATAATTCATTAATAACAGAATACCTTTAATAGTTGTTTATATTTGTGATGTTTCCAAAGTAAAAATAAAATTTGATTCAATTCTGTGGTGCCCTCATACGGTCCTTGCTGATCTGCCCAGCTGCAAACTGGCTTCCATACATCAAAGCAGCCGATCGCAGGTGTCCCGGCATCTTGTTTGGGATATGATTCTAGATAACTACCTTGTTACCGACGCTATTCAATACTATTCATATTATTAAATGCTTTCAACCACCGCTAGGTGGACGACGCGAGAAATCCTAGCGACCGATACGTCTTACAGGCATCATTTACAGCCGTATACTTGTGCGTCTACCCAATAATCAGTCGACGGCGATAGTAACGAACTGTTGTCATTTTGCTCAGCGGGTGGTGGCTTACAGGAATATCTTGAAAACTTTTTCAAGATTTAAGTTTTGACTCGAGAAGATACTAGTAAAGCAATGGCAATTCTTCAAATTCTTAGCACACTTCTTAGAAAACTTGAGGTTCAACACTTCTTGTTTTTAGTTTTTGAGTGCAAAAAGTTATCGTAACAACGATTAAGTTAAGTTATATGATGCAATTATTGTAACTTCTTTTCGTGTTATAGTTTCTCACTATTGGAAATATGGAACCGCTATTTCTTTTTTTTCTTTGAAAATTTGTAAATTGTAGGTTATAAACCAAAAACAAAAGATCATTTCAGAATGACACACAATTGCCAGCTGGAGGGCAAACATTCGTTACGAGTAAACTGTCATTTTCTAAAACAATTAAATACTTAACATGCCACTGTTTTGTTGTGTTATGGGGTGCGGAATGCGAGAAGTGAAAGGGAATTGATAATATTTTTTAGAGTCCCTGCTGCACTAAATGTATGCCCTCCAACAGCAAATGGCGGCCTGTCAAAATGAGGCATTCTAAAACAGTCTGATGTTAAAATGATGTTTTGTCATTTTAGGATGTTTTTTCTGGAAAACACCGTTCATTTGCTGCGATTATTCAGAGGCTGACTACCTGCAGAATGGCCGATTGCTGTCGCTCATTGAAACGATGGCACTCGGCAACTGCAAGACCAGTGAGAAGTGTACTGAGAAAGAGATCGCACAATTGTCAATGATATCGTACATGTATACTGCTGCAATAGTAGTAGTCATTAGGTCTCTTATAGCTATTTTACAAAATACAAATTAGGCACCCATTTCAGTCCAAAAGTTTCTTGATTGACATAGTCATATTTTTATTATTTTTTTAATGGATACCGCATTCAGACCAGAATGACTTAATATAATATTACAGCTATATTGGTTTCTTTTAAATAATCTATCAAAATATATTTTCTTTTTTTTGTGCAACTCTAAACATTTATAATTATGTACAATCCTACCGTATTATTAAGTTTTGGAAATAGTTTTGTATTACCGTGTCTTTGTACACATACCTTAAAAAACAAGTAGCAACTAGCGATAAATCGGAAAAAATACTACAACCTATAACATCTCAATGTAAAAACCATACAAATTCAACACCGAAAACGTGTTAATATAAAATAAAAACGTATCAACTGACTCGAACTACAAATATATAATACTTAGTCTGAAAAAGATAGCACCAACAATCACTTTACAGTTCACGATAAAAAAAATTGTCCAATCGTCCTTCTTTCGAATTATTGCTTTCGTCGATCCACTCAGTCCGTTTTCGAGAACGGGATTCCCGGCTCCATTTTCAGGTTGTTTGTGGTCGGATCATAGTACCCGGCCAAGTAATAGATGTCATTGTTGTCGTAAATAGTCGCATATCGTTGCGGATCGTCCCCCAGCTTTTCTATATAATCCTTCAGGGGTAGTACCTCGCATTTATGCGATATCGTCTGAACATCGTTTTCGTCAATATGGGGCGACTCGAATAACGCTCCCTGCAAAACAAGAAATAAAGAGATAAAGGTACAATAGAACGAACGGAGTCCATGGGTAGGATGGAAGTGGGAAGGATAAGAACAAAGAATAGATGGCTTCAAGGACCAACAAAACTAACCGGATATTGCATATTCAAGGGACATCCATTGGTTTCTTCAGGATGATAGAACCATTTAACTTTAACAATCATGGTACTGCACAATTCCCACATGGCTTCTATCCTTCCAATAAAAGGCCTGTCTGGCCTTCCAGTTGACAAAAATACTGCACAATCTCCCACCTGCAATTCAAAAACTCCTTTATACTACCAACCCCGAAGGAAAATGAAGAAGTAATCATACCGTTATCATTTCCTTCCCACGTTGAATGGATTTGAAGAACTGCTTCCTGGAGCGTCCTCTAGCTCTGGCCCGCTTGTACCCTTTCCCTGCCCATCCCCACAGTTGTCTAGCTGGTAGAAAGGCGCTCATCTTGCTTCGGCTTTCGCAGGATTCCTGGCGGTCCCGGAGCTTCTTCGATTTCTGTGGTTACACAAGTGCGTTAGAAAACAGCGGAGAAATATTTGATCCACGGACCATATCGTGGAAGGTGCTACGTGCATTAAAAGATGAAGAAAACAGATACTACATGAAGTCTTTAGAAATTCTTGGAATTCTAGTGGAATTCCCATGGTGATAAGTGATGATGGTAAAATTAAAATAGGAGCATGTCTTACCTAGACACTAAACTGGATGTATCTTGACTATAAAAAGACCCATTACACAGAATGATAATCTATAGACTAATAAACACTTACGAGAAATATGATTTTCGAGCAAAATACTGAGCATGCAATGAAGCTTCCCATTTCCTACTTATATTCCACCGAACTGAAGGACCCAACAGGAAAATAACTTACCTGAAAAGGTGCTTCTTGTTCATAAAGTTATATGTATGTGTCTGAACAAAAGAATAACTTTATCCTAACCTCTAACCCTCACGATCATATACTTAAAGCAAATAAAAATCATTGAAAAGTGATAAAACTTTTTAGTTAACAAACCAAACGTACAACGACTTCAATTTATCATGATAAAGTTTCGTAAGCTCAAACCGACTCGTTACCTTTTTATTATTAGCTTCGATTATGTCGTCCATGGTAACCTCGTCTTCAGGATTCGTAATGTCTTCGTAATCGTCAAAGGATTCGGTAGTGGCACTACACCCGGCAGAGCTTTCTTCTTGTTCCACAACGACCCCAGTTTCATCCTCCCTTTCTTCTTTATGATGGTGTTTCTTGTGCTTCTTGTGCTTCTTGTGGTGCTTCTTATGCTTGCAGTCCTCCTCAGTGCACTTATGTTTCTTCTTCTTCTTTTCTTCGTGCAACTTCTGCTTAAGTTTCTCCCGCTTCTTCTTCTTCAGCCTTTTCCTTTCACGATGGGCATCAGCGGATGTGGTCTGCGGGTCTTCATTTTCTTTTAAGGTAGGTAATTCGGGTGCCTTTGATACTTCTACTGGATGGGAAGAAGACTGACTTGATCGTCGCTCTTCGGTTGAAGTGCAGGTGGAAGTACGGCGACGGCGTTTGCTCAAACTTAGTAAAGGATTTGGGTCGTATTCTACAAAAATAATTTAAGTCTAGCGAAAAACAAATACATCCTGTGTAATATTTACCTATGATGGGGTAGTCCGGTGGCAACAGCCTTATATCTTCCAAAGCAATACGCCCGCTGTCTCCATCATCGAATTCCACCGAAACAAACTTGGAATCCAAGACTGGATCTGGTGTTCCTGGTTCTGCAACGCTACCTGGATACAAACATCTGTACTGTTGGCTCCAATAGGCGCATAATCTGGTCCCTGCCGTGAGTTCCCCAGTACTACCAGGTGATACCTCTACAATCTGAAAAATCCATTTGTACCATGAATTATTTATTAAAACCTGCGATCACTTACTGCATCCCGTAAGATCTCCTCCCTTGACATGATGTGGGGACGGTTACCCCTTTCGCCATCGAGGGTTATGGAGTAAACATCCGGAGGTTCCAGGGCGTTCAACTGACCGGCATAGAAGAGACCTCCCATGGAAGTCAACACCCTTAACTTGTCAATCTCCAGGTGTTCAGCTGTAAGTATGCACCGAACATCTGCTACTTTGGCTTCTTCTAGTGTCTTTTCTTCTGTGGTCACATCAGTCGTTTCCTTTTCCAGTGGTTCCTCTATTTCCATATCTTCCACAGTGTTATCGTCTTCCTCTGGTTCGTCTTCTGTTTCCCATCCATTCCTGGCATCTTCATCTTCGTTGTATGATTTTACTGTTGCTTCTGCTTTCAATTTCGGTCGCATTTTAGACGATTTTTCTGAAGAATTGCTGTACTCTTCAATCACTTGTTTGTTTATGCTGGCACCGTTGTTTTTTGCTTTGTTGTTCTTGTGTTTTTGTTTGGTTACTTCTTCAGTATATCTTGGTGGACTGCTAGAGTAAACTAGGCCGTTTTTGTTTTGCAATTTTAGTTTTTCTTTGGCTGCTAGTAAGTAACCTACTATGTTACCTTTCTTGGGTTTCTTTGCGACTATAGTTTCTGTAGGAATGTGAAGACCAGACGAAGAAAGGAGCTTCTTAGGCCTGCCAACTTTTCGTTTCTTGGAAGATGAATATTTCTCTGGGGTGGAATCGCTTGTGTCTGTTCCAGGTGAACAATGCCTTTTGTGAGATTCGTGGTCTAATTTAATGTTGAGGACTTGCTTGATGGTATCCAGTTTTGCGATTTTGATGTTTTCGGCGCATAAAGTAGGGGGTTTTAGTAAATCTTGATTGGTCCTGTTTTGTTTTAGGGGCGTATCCATTTTGTCTAATAGAGGTGGTGGGGTTAGACTTCTATCTGAATGGGATGACTTCTTTCTGGATCTGCTCTTTTTCAGTTCGTGTTTTTTAGGCTTTAGTTTGCTTAGTTCTTTTTGTTTTTCTCGATATTGCCTTTGGAGATCCGCTAGGCGCATCCTCATGTCTAATTCCATAGCGTTCATGCAAGGCCAATCTCCTTTACAACAGGTGGTTTGTGACTTACTAGCGACGAATTTCCGCACTTCCTCTTGCGATTCTACTGATTTGAACTCCCTAAAATTTTCTTTGCAGGAACATTTTGGTTTGATGTTTTCGTCAGCTTGGTTTTCATCAAAAATATTGTAATATTTATTGTGCTTTCTGCGTTCCCTTTCTTCTCTTTCGTGTTTACTTCTTTTGTGCTTCGGTTCGTCCGGATGTCTCTTTGATTTGTGTTTTTTGCTCTCTCGGGTTTTCTCTTTTTTAATTTTTTCGCTGCCTTCTTCCAGTATCCTTTGTTCGGCGAGGGCACAAAGCAAATCTAGGCCTCCAAGACCGTCTTCCATGGGTTTTGGTTGTTCGGTAATTTTAGGCTGTACCGGAGTTTCTTCATTCTTAAGACCGTCTTTAGAAGATAATGTTTGTCTAGAGTTTTCTAGTTCTACTATGCTGTTCGATAATAGTTCTAAACCACTTATGTCAGGTTTGGGTGGTACTGTTTGTGGTTCTGGTTCTACTGGTTTTGGGGATGGCAGAAGGGTTTCATTTAGTTCATTTTCCACGATTTCATTTGGAATTTCTACACACTTTTCTTCAACAGCTTTAGCTTCTATTTCCTCATTCTCCAGTTCTACAATTTTAAGTCTATGCTCTTCCTGGGGATGGTTAGTATCATCTTCACTGCAAATAGGGGTATCAGTTTGATTACTGGCATCCTGCACCCCTAAAGTCTCTTCTTCTGGAGGGGTAAGAGTTTCAGGTGGAGGTGTTAAAGTCTCTGGTGAAGTAGCCCTGGATCTACATGGCTCACTCGTAGGTGGTTGAGACAGAATCAAATTCGTAGGGTGTTGGTATATCACGTGTGTCGTCACCAAAGGTGTCATACTCGGATCAGTGAAAACAGTCCCCGTATTATTCCCAATAGTGCTAACAGCTTGTAGCGCCTTAGTTTGATCCAACGTCGCGTCCGTTTCTATCTTAATGAGCGTAGTTGCGGGAATGGGAAGCGGAATCTTCCTCTTCGTGTCAGTTGTGACAGCTACGAGGCGGGTGCTGTGCGTCTGCGTATGATGCTGATGAAGCGTAGTACTCGTAGATAGGTAGTCGGAAGAAGCGGTACTTAACAGTTGAAGGGGCGGTGGCGGCAGAGGGGGTAGGAGGACGTGGGAGGACGGCTGCGGATAACTCGGCCAGACTACCGCTTGTTGGAGTTGCTCTGAAAATATTCATGTCGACTTTATTTCCTAGAAATGCAACCCACGCGGTCAATAAATAATCGCCAGGGAGCGAGAATATACAAGACGACGCGCAGTGACGTCACATGCGCCGTAGGCATATTTTCATTGTCTATTGGCTCTTATCATGACCTCACTTATTTGCTCAAATAAAATAATTTGTACTAGACAGTTGTGACATTCTACTATTCTACTAATTCCTATCGGAATGTTCATAAACTTTTTTGCATTACCTGTTAATTCAGAAGCCATGAAACGGGCAAATTTTCAGGAAAATTCAGTTTTTCTTTTAGAGTTGAATTTGACGTTTATAAGTTTTAAGCTTTATATGCATTACGCATTATACTTCATTAGTGTCTTCCACTTAAGCGCGAGAAAATACTTAGTCACGCATGTCACTGTCAAATCTGACAGATGTTACTTACGAATCATTCAAAATGCTGGAAGCAACCACATCTTTCTGGAATCACTATTAATATGCTCAGATTCGTGGATGATATAGCAGTGTTAGCATCTAGCAAAGAAGAATTAGGAAGGGCTCTGAACGAAATGGAAGCCGTTTTGACGGAGGGCTATGGTATGAAGATCAATAAAAAGAAAACCAAAATTTTGGTGTGCAGGGGGAGTGAAAATAGGACTAAAACGAAAATACAAATTGGAAACGATTTGTTTCTATTTGTTTCTAACACCATACCAACAACAGGAGTTCTTATTAGGTACTCAAGTGTAGATAAGAAATCAGTATTTCTGTTCCGCGCCATGACGTAAATATACAGGGTGATTTTTTTTGACCGTCTATTAGAAGTATCTGGAGAACTAAAAGAGATATTGATTTGAAATTTTGGCTGTGACCGAAACCGGATCGGATCTATTTAATGAAAATATTTTCAAATTGGTGGCATTTCCGAGAATACCGGAAGTTGACACCAACTTTGTTATCTTAAATGGAATGCTACCATTTTCTATTTTTTCTATTTTAATGTCAATTCAATAAAGGTTCGCTATGTCTAAAATTAATATTTTCGGAGATATAAATTTTTTTCTCAATATTTTGACAGTTGTGGTAGATTATGTAAAAATTAATATCTCGATAACGTCTAGCAGTAAGATGTTCGATTTTCTATGGTGGCAAGACGAGGTGTTGGAATTACTAATCAGGCAAACAAATTTTCAAAATCTATTACATAAAATTTTCTAATCAACGACATTATGTTGATTACACATAAGTAGCAAAAAGTAATTTTTCTTAAATAGAATGATACCTATTTAAAGAAACCAATTAAAAAAAGTGAAAAAATGGGCATTTAACAATGTATGGTGTTTCTCTACCTAAAATGCATAGTATTTTAGATATTTGCTGTTTTCTTATTTCATCGATCAAAATTGAAGAGCGCCGCCTTCTAGTAAGTAGACCTTGGCTTGTAGACAAAACAAAATATTCACAAATTTCACAAATAATGTCTAATAAAAGCAATTGGTATTTTTTAGTAATTTAGTACGGTTGGTGTTTAACGAATAGGATATGGCAAATGATAATTATTATTCTAACTCGGATATTATGAATTTATTCAACATTCATGGAAAATGCGATAAAATAATTAACAGGACATACAGAACATTTAATGGAACATATCCTGAATTACCACCACTGAACTTATTTTAACTAAATAAAAAATAAAGTAGGTACGTGATAGTAAAACAATGTTAAAGAAACTGTTCAAAATGTAGTCCATTAACTTCTACACATCGTTTATTTACGGCGTGTATAGTAGCGCTACGAATTTCATGTGGATCTAAGCCTGCAAATGCTGTAGCAATTCTTTCCACCAATTCATCCCTGTTGTTGAGTGGATATTGATACACTTTATCCTTTATACGGCCCCAAAGATAAAAATCCAACGGTGTAATATCTGGAGACCTGGCAGGCCAACTCCATGGACCCAAACGTCGTATTCATCTATCCTCAAACATCTGGTACAATTCGTTAGTAACTGCTGCAGAACAATGACCTGGCGCCCCATCTAGTAGGTATCTAAAATACTATTCATTTTGGGTAGAGAAACATCATAGGTACATTGTTAAACGCGCATTTTTTCACGTTTTTTAATTGGTTTCTTTAAATAGGTATCATTCAATTTAAGAAAAATGACTCTTTGCTACTTATGTGTGATCAACATATGTCGTTGATTAGAAAATTTTATATAATAGATTTTGAACATTTGTTTGCCTGATTAGTAATTCCAACACCTCGTCTTGCCACCATAAAAAATCGAACATCTTACTGCTAGACGTTATCGAGATATTAATTTTTACATAATCTACCACAACTGTCAAAATATTGAGGTCCGACCCGGTTTCGGCCACAGCCAAAATTTCAAATCAATATCTCTTTTAGTTCTCCAGATACTTCTAATAGACGGTCAAAAAAAAACCCTGTATATTCCGCACTATAACAGATGAAAATCATTCCAGTTACGGTATGGGCAGTTCAATTTTTTTTTCTAGTAAAATACCGGGAAATTTAGTATTTGCGTTTCGTAACATACTTTAAATCATAACTGTGACGTATTCCACTACTTGAAGATACCCTATATAGCTTTATCTTTACACCAGTATTAAATTACTGATTATAAAAGTTGAAATACAATATCCTTTCATGGTTTTGATTTTGCACGTCCTCAGGTTACGCTTTCCGCAAATCTTTCTAATAACTCCCTATTGCTAACCTTGTCTATCCAGTGTTTTGCCGATTAAGCGATGGGGGTGGGGATTTTTAGCGAATTTTGGGAGCGAGTGTATGTTGTCAGCTTACCTAATCCTGTGGTGGTAGGAAGGAGCAAGAGACCTCCAGTGGCTGGGTCCCTGATCAGTTGAAACCCAACTGGAGGCATCGGGACTGGTAGAGGTACCATGGGTTCCACTGGAACGGGTGCTGAAATAAAAAATAAATGAAAATAAATTAGGAATGGCAAACGGATTAGAGGTTCGAGAGGGTAAGAAAAAATAGATGTTCTAGTACATTGTGTGTATGTAGCCTGTAGTTTGGGAGCGGGTATACTTGAATCATAATACTTATAAGCAAAAATTTAAAATTAAAGACAGTAAACATTGAACATCATAGGTTAAATAAACATTAGTTAACCCATGGTGTTAAATAAAATAGCTTCCCAAAAAATCCTCCAGCGTCCCCCGAAACTGACTCTTCGAGAGCGCGAAGATTAGCAAAACAAATTACATCGCCGCGGCCCAAGGTGAGTGACTTCGCGTTGCATAACCATACGCTCCCGCCGCGGCCCGCACGTCTTCGTCCCTTCCGAGCCCACCTGGGGCTGTTACATTATTCATTCGGTGTATACGTGTATCTAAGAGGCGGCCCGTCACTGGATAACTGCCCCCGGGGCACCATGCGAGATACGGGATCAGGGAAAGTATACAGGGAAGTACACGATGGGATAATTTGCTCATTTTCAGATTTTGTTGTACTCGTATGTAACTTTGTTTAAATATTGCATGTTTTGAATGTGTGTGGAAAACTGGTTTCGTCCTTCTGGGACTCATCAGTACGATGCTTTCTTCTACACACTCTAACCATGCAATTTAACTTTCTATACCTATGCTGCCGCGCTTTGGACAGAGTAAGAGGCAATTATGTCAGTAATTATCTGCCTTATCCGGAAATACAGGGTGTTGAAAGTTACAATTTTATTTCCAGTTTTTGTCATAACTACGAAATTTCTTAGGTTGTCGACTTGAAAATTTGCAATCCTATGATTTCTCTTACGGGAAAAAGGATTCCAATAACATTTTTGACGTTGCCCATAGAGGGCGCCACTCATAACCTATTGCTTTGATAAATTGACCCATAACTTTTCACCATGTACAAGGTGTCCCAAACTGGACGCGTTCTTATGGGAACACCCCTTATTTGAAGAGATAGAAAAAAATTAACCAAGGTGTCCGCAGCTCAAATTTAATGAGAAAACCACTGGCGCGAACAAAACTTTGCTATCTCTTATCGTTTGGCCGCTAGAGGGCGATTCTCAAATTTCGTCGATTTCTTTTATGTCCTATAACTTGTTTATTAATAAAGATAATTAATTTTGGTAAAAACTTTCTTAAGGCACTTTTTTCCGTAAAATCCATTGCAATAGGCAGTTTTTTTTACAGGGCGTTTAGATTTTCGTGCACCACCCCAAACTCATTTTTTTTATATAGACCACCCTATATATTATGAGATTTTTGAAAAGCTCGTAAAATTTCCTAAATTTTGATGTATCACTTGTCATGTTTATATTAAAAACCATTAGCAACATTACGATTTAAAAATTAAAATATTGTGCCTACAGAAATCAAGATTGCCATGACTAATAAAATGACATAGGATGCTAACATGTTATGATTAAAACCACAGATCTAAAGTTTCATGATAAGATTACTCATAGTTATTATATTAAATTAATAATTCTTTAAATGTTGCTAATGGTTTTTAATATAAACATGACAAGTGATACATCAAAATTTAGGAAATTTTACGAGCTTTTCAAAAATCTCATAATATATAGGGTGGCCCATTTAAAAAAAATGAGTTTGGGGTGGTGCACGAAAATCTAAACGCCCTGTAAAAAAACTGCCTATTGCAATGGATTCTACGGAAAAAAGTGCCTTAAGAAAGTTTTTGCCAAAATTAATTATCTTTATTAATAAACAAGTTATAGGACATAAAAGAAATCGACGAAATTTGAGAATCGGCCTCTAGCGGCCAAACGATAAGAGATAGCAAAGTTTTGTTTGCGCCAGTGGTTTTCTCATTAAATTTGAGCTACGGACACCTTGGTTAATTTTTTTCTATCTCTTCAAATAAGGGGTGTTCCCATAAGAACGCGTCCAGTTTGGGACACCTTGTACATCTAACGTCAAATCGGCTCCAAAATCTGAAAGACCAACCTTTTTTAAATCATAAATGTATTCTTGTCTCATTTTGATAGTCCAGCCCATTTTCAAGAAAAAACGACTTAATGCAGATAGTGTTTAAATCTTAGAAATGAAACCCTTATTAAGTACTGCTAACAAAATACGTGATTTCATTGGCAGCCGCTTGTATTCTTCGCCACAGCTCATCGGGTGAATCAACAGCTTCTTTATAAACCATATTTTTAATTCTAGACCACATCGAAAAATCCAGAGGATTTAAGTCGGGGCTTCTAGGCGGCCAAGCAAATTCATTTCCACGGCCAATCCACCGATGTGGAAAGACGTTGTCTTTAAGTAGGTACCTGCTTCCGCATACCAGCCGGGAAAAATGTGCGGGCGCCCCGACCTGCATGAACCACATATTTTCCTTTAAATTAATTGGTACTTCTTCGAGCAATTCGTACAAATTTTGTTGAAATTTTGTTGAAGAAAATTTAAATAAAGTGGACCGTTCAGATTGGAAGGCAACGGGAAACCACCACATTATTCTATCCCTGGTACAGCGTACTTCGAATTTATGATGATGGCACCTTCTGGAGTAAAATATTCCGGAGGTAAAATAGTCCCACATTCGGATCTCCGGGCGGGGACTGCTTCGGGGGGAGTCATCAGAAATGATAAGTGTAACATCACACGAGTCGGAGCGTGGAATGTTAGAAGCATGAAACAAGTAGGAAAGTTAGAGAATTTGAAAATTGAGATGGATAGGTTAGCATTAGACGTAGTAGGTATTAGTGAAGTGCGATGGCCAGAAGCCGGAGACTTCTGGAGCGGAGATTTTAGAGTAATACACACAGGATCTGTAGGAGGAAATTCGGGAGTAGGAATTGTTATGCGGAAAAAAGTAGGGCAGAGTGTAGAAAATTTCTTACAGCAAAGTGACAGGGTAGTTATGGTTAGGTTAGATTCGAAACCTGTAAAAACAGTAATAATACAGGTATATATGCCCACTTCTAACTACAGTGATGAGGTCGTAGAGGCAGTTTATAGTGATATTGAACATGTGCTAGATTTTGTGAGAGGACACGAAAATTTAATAATTATAGGAGATTTCAATGCAGTCGTAGGCACAGTGCGAGAGGGCGGAATAGTTGGTCCCTTTGGATTAGGCAATAGGAAAGATAGGGGAGTGAGACTGATAGAGTTCTGCGATAAACATAACTTAACGGTCGCGAACACTCTATTTCACCATCATGTTAGGAGACGCTACACGTGGAAGATGCCAGGAGACCTAGGGAGATATCAAATAGATTACATTCTTGTTAGGCAAAGATTTAGAAATCAAGTTAGGGATTGTAGAAGTTATCCAGGAGCAGATATAGATAGTGATCACAATATAGTCGTTATGAAGGCCAATCTTAAATTTAAGATTTTGAAAAAACGAAGCGGAAGAAGGTATCTTGACCCAGAGAAACTAAAAGACGATGATACGCGCGATAAGTTCGAGAAAAAGACAAACGAGGTACTAAAGGGCGCGGGCGAAAATATTGTTAGGGACATAGAGGAAGAATGGAATTGCATTAAAAATAGTTTAGTTTCCTCAGCTAGGGATATTTTGGGTCATAAACAGAATGAAAGTAGGAAACCCTGGATAACAAAACATATTGTGAGTCTAATAGAGGAAAGGCGCAAATATAAAAATAGGTTAGATGAAATAGGGAAACAAAGATATAAGGCGATCAAGTGGGAAATTATTCGGAAATGTAGGAAAGCGAAAGAGCAATGGATCGACGATAAGTGCAAAGAAGTGGAAAATAAGTTCGAAATAGGAAAGACTGATGAAGCATATAAAATAATTAGGAGAAATTTTAGAGAAATTGGATCTAGTACCAAAAGCATTAGGAATGAGGCAGGAGATATCCTAATCGAAAGCGGGGAGAAGGCAGATAGGTGGAAAGAATATTTAGGAAACTTATATGCGGGACAGGAAGTGCAAGATATATTAGAAAGTGAAAGCAGTGTAGAAGGGGATAACCTAGGGAGTCCTATAATGAGAGAAGAGTTTGAGCTAGCACTAAAAAGTTTAAGGAATAATAAAGCACCAGGTATAGATGGCTTGCAGGCAGAAATCTTAAAGTGCGCAGGTCAAGAGGTAATGGATCGTTTATTTAAATTAGTTAGTCACATATACCTGACAGGCGAGATTCCAGAAGATTACAAACGGAACATCATAGTAGCTTTGCCAAAAAGGAAAGGCGCGGATAGATGCGAAAATTTTAGAACTATCAGTTTAACTTCCCATGCGTCAAAAATTTTAACTAGAATTGTGCAAAGAAGGATGGAGAAAAAGGCGGAAGAAATATTAGGAGAAGATCAGTTCGGATTTAGACGAAATAGAGGAACGCGCGAGGCCATTCTAGCTTTACGAGTAATTATAGAAAAAACGATAGAAAAGAGAAAGAGCGTATATATAGGATTTGTAGATTTAGAAAAAGCCTTCGACAACGTAAAATGGGGGAAGATGTTCGAAGTGCTGAGAAAGGTAGGGATGAAATACAGGGACAGAAGAATAATACATAATCTCTACAAAGAGCAAAAGGCAGTTATAGAATGTGAGCAGGAACGAAGGGAAGTAGATATCCGGAAGGGAGTGAGACAGGGATGTGCATTGTCACCTCTAGTTTTCAACTTATATATCGAAGATGCGATTAATATTGTTAAGGAAAGAACAGCCTCAGGGATCAATGTACAGGGCCAAACTATTAATATGCTCAGATTTGCGGATGATATAGCAGTGTTAGCATCTAGCAAAGAAGAATTAGGAGCGGCTTTGAATGAAATGGAAGCAGTTTTGACACAGGGCTACGGCATGAAAATCAATAAAAAGAAAACTAAAATTTTGGTATGTAGATGGAGTGAAAATAGAACTAAAATTGAAATACAAATAGGAAATGAGAAGATAGAAGAGGTCGCGGATTTCTGCTACTTAGGAAGTAAAATAACCCAAGACGGTAGGAGCACTAAAGATATAAAACAAAGAATGGCGCAGGGCCGAGTTGCGTTTAACAAAAAGAAACAACTGTTATGTTCGAGAACGGTTAATATAGACTAGGAAGAGACTCTTAAAGTCGTATGTATGGAGTACGGCATTATACGGGTGCGAAACTTGGACAATAGGAGAAGCGGATAGGAAAAGAGTAGAAGCGTTTGAACTGTGGTGTTACAGACGCATGATGAAGATACCGTGGATAGATAAGGTTAGCAATAGGGAAGTATTAGAAAGAGTTGGGGAAAGGCGAAAGGTATGGAAAACAATAAAGAGTAGGAGAGATAGGATGGTAGGACACCTTCTAAGACACGAAGGAATAGTTCGCGACATACTAGAGTCAGAGATAGGAATAAAAAGAGGTAGGGGTAGGCCTAGATTAGACTACTGCTCTCAAATAGTTAGGGATGTAGGATGTTCTACTTTTAGGGAAATGCGTAGGTTAGCTCAGGATAGAAAAGAATGGAGGTACGCGTCCAACCAGTCTTCGGACTGAGAACCTTATGATGATGTTCAGATTGGGTAGACGTTGAAAAGGCCATAAAAAAATTTGAAATTACACCGCACCAAACATTGATCTTAAATTCATGTTGGAAGTGTCTTTCTTTAACGACATGGGAGTTTTCAGAATCCCACAAATGATTGTTTCGCCAGTTGAAAACTCCACGTCGAGTGAACGTTGCCTCATCTGTGAAGAGGATTTTGTTCAGAAAATTAGGATCCGCGCCTTGCTGCTCTTGTAAGAAATTATCGAAACGTAGACGAGCAGGAGGATCTTCCGGTAACAAATTTTGTACTGGAGTAATGTGGTATGGGTGAAATTTTTCTTTGTGCAAAATTCTCCAAATAGAAGAGCTACTTACGCCTGCTGCCGCACTTAAACTACGGGTACTTACGCCTGGATTTTCGTGCAATCTAACCAAAACCTCATCTTCCTGCTCAGCCGAAATAATCTTCGGAGCGCTATTTTCACCTTTTGGACGGAAAGATCCTCTTTCGCCTAAGCGATTGTACAGATTTCTAAATAATTTATGGTTTGGTTGGGAATGATAAATGTAGAAACTCGGAAGAGGCTCTTAAAAACGTATGTGTGGAGTACGGCATTGTACGGGTGCAAAACTTGGACGATAGGAGAAGCGGATAGGAAAAAATTAGAAGCATTTGGAATCGACGGATTGTACTGGCAACAAAATTTTGGTTCTGGCTTCCACATAGTTTAAACTTTGTTCTGTTGTCTGCACAATACAAATCTGTTACTTTGCAATCTTGTTGACTCTGTCGTTTATTTGGTAGGTAATAGTTACATAACGTTTTGTAAAGAGAGTAGGGAAGCAATTAGCAATATGTTTTGCTGCATCTGCAATTGTTTGAAACGGATAACAAACAAATCTGGTTACAGCTAAAGAAAATTTGTTGGTATTTACAAGATTCATTTTGTACGAACAGCAAGAAATTATTGAAACACCTACAAGTTAAATTTAGTAGAGGTAACCAGTAGATTTGGTTATTCGAAACTGCATTTTGCAATAATTATGGTGTGATTACGTCGTTTTCTTCAAGTTCTCCGTAGTGCGCAGAGCGTGCATTCCTCAACTTTTGTTCAATTTTCATTTGCTATTGTTTGCGTAGTTATTTTAGTCAAAAATTATGCCATCAGGTTTAGTGTAGTGGGGCAGGTCAGATAACTTTTCATTTTCCTACCCATCATTTTGATACCTAAGTATTTTTTTATAAAACCTTGGGAAAGTGCCCTGTGCATATTGCTTTCAGAATTTTCATTCTGTGTAAGTGGTTCATTACCTGAAATATATAGGCGTTCCGTGTTCGATAAGGGTTTTTCATAAAATTTGAAAAGTTATTAAAAATGAAGTGGATTTTTTGGCCCTTATTGTCTAAGGGTGTGGATGTGGGTGATGGTTTTTATTCCATTTCTTCATTGTTTTACTTTTAACACTAGAATATGAATCTATGTATCAACAGAGCACAAACTTCCTTTTTTATTATTTAATATCTTTATTAGTTTTGAAGGATCAACTAAATATTGCAAACGCTAAATGCACACCACTAGGTTCATCCTAGTGGAACTCATCAGTACGGTACAACCGTACACACTTGGACTATGCAACAGGACTTACATATACGCATATTTAGCTGCAGAACACTCGTTTCGACCTTGGTGGGGTGCATAAGGAAACTACAGTGCCTCTATGCTTATATCGTTGATTGAATCAATCAACGCTTATATTATTTATGTTGTATTGTCTAATTGTGTCATACTGATGTTCTGCGGTTTCCGTGCACATTTAGAACTTGCAATATTTAGTTTGACATAATCTGCTAGTAAGCAAGTATGCACGTACGGGCACATATACGTACCTGCGACAGCATTTTGTGATAACGTCTTATAGATGAAATCTGAATTTAGTTCTGTAATTTAATACCGGGTGAGGAACTTGCTTGAGGAGTAGTTGTTCGAACTGTCCAATGTTATTCATTAACGAAGCATATTTTAAACCGTCCTTTTAATAATAGCTCAAGACAAAAATTTTATAGACAACCCCATTCAATTCTCTATTACCCACTCTCTAAGTTTATGGGTGGGCTGCAAACCTCCTGTCAAGTTCCTCTTTTTCAAATAAAATCAAAGAAATTCTTGGTAACATAACAGAAGTGTTTGGTGAGTATAACATTACAGTTCGTGTACCATTATAAAATGATATGTGCCCTAATCTAAAATTCGTGTTACGGCAATCATAATATTTTGCTGACTTCAGCAAGCATTTGGAATGTGGCACAATCCAGTTCTGGTTATCCCTACAGAATATGCAGCTACTATAACACAATGATGTTTGGTTGTGCCTACCTAACATTAGGTTACCATAAGAAATTTGTTTAACAGGAATCATTTTGTAACGGCAACAAAAATTACTGAAGTCACTATACTAACAGGAATTTATGGTTATGCTGTGGTAACTAAATATTTTTCTCAGTGTACAGACGCATGATGAAGATACGGTGGATAGATAAGGTTAGCAACAGAGAGGTATTAGAAAGAGTTGGAGAAAAGCGAAATTTATGGAAGACAGTAAAGAATAGGACACCTTCCGAGGCACGAAGGGTTAGTTGGTTAGTTCACGACATACTAGTAAGAGATAGAAATAAAAAGAGGTATACCTAGGAGTATTAGGACCAGATTAGACTACTGCACTGCTCTCAAATAGTTAGGGATGTAGGATGTTCACCTTTTGGGGAAATGCGTAGGTTAGCTCAGGATAGGAAAGGATGGATGTACGCATCCAACCAGTCTTCGGACTGAAAACTTTATGATGATGTTATATACTGATAGTTTTCTTTACAGATGGGCGACTGTTACTTTTGATTAATTTGTGATTTAGTAAATGCATTTAGCAAAACATGTTACATTACGTAACAGCGCATATTTATCAATGTACTTATTTTGTTAAAATATTCTGCTTGACGTGACATCCTTTCCCTCTGCCATTTCCAACAGTTTGTTCCAAAATAAAAATGCATCTAACTGTCAGCAAAGTTAGAATAGAGTTAGACCCTTTCCCACAAACTAGGTACCTACCTAGGTATATTTTTTTGAACCAAACATGAGCTCATTTATTCAGGTATGGTGTGCAATAAGGGAAACACGAACACACGAGTTGCAATTGGAAAATGGGCTCTGAATGCACTTTATTCACGTGATGCATTTGTTTAATGCAGCTTATCGCGCACCGTTAACATTCTGTGTATGACTTCCGGTCATAAATCAACACAACCACCTTGCTGCTAACCCCGACGTCGCATTCAACAAAAGAAATTAAATAAGCTATATATTTCACGTGGTGAATTTTTGCTCGTAACTATCGTATATCGCAAGGGAGAAATTTTAATCGTTAGGTATAGGGAAATAATTGGTAAGACATCATTAATTTATTGTGTACTTGGCATAGAGAAGACGGACCCTACATTCGATGAAATTAAACCTAGAAGCATTTTACCCATTTTACCAATATTTGGTTTTATCACATCAGTTTGAATTATTTTTACTCGGAAAGTTTCTTGTTATCTCTTCTCTTTTTTGAGATAAAAATTATTTTTCGAAATTTTCACACATTTCCTCCGCTTGAAAAATCGCTAATAACTTTTGATCAAAAACACTCACTAGCTTAAAATTAGGATCAATTCGTTGCTTATGAATGTGGCTCTCCGAGGAATCGTTTAAATTGGCCCCTTTACAAATAGGAAGTATAAAAAATGTCTTCTAAATGAACAAAAACTTCAAATGCTTAAAAGTCCGTTTTCTTAAATAGAACCCTATGTTCTTAATCACACCCATGAATAGCCCAGAACATTTTCTAATTAACCATATTAGGTATCCCTATACCCAAACTCGACAGCTTTTGAGATATTTACAAAAATTCTTAAAAATCATAATTTTTTTCATTTCTGTATAAGAAGGCTATGAAATTGTGTGTCAAACGATTGCCAAATTAAATGAATTTTCCTAGATTTCCCAGATTTATCCTAAATAAATTCAAGAACTCATTTTGCTAGTTCATTTAAATACATTTGTCCACGACTATCTTACAACATACTCTTTAAACTTGTGTTTCTTCAATCAAAATTAGATACATTATTCACTGCAGTGATTAATGAATATTATTCACTACACCAATAGGAACATCGCTTTGACCCTTTTTTACATTTATTTAGTAGGCCGCGATCGCGATGTGTCAGTTCAAATTGAAACGTCAAATCAGCATGGTTTGCTTTTAATTTGAAATGCATATTCTAAAAAAAGAAGATATAATGAGTAGTGAGCGTGAAAACGAGATTTCTTTAACAGCACCAGCAATAAAAGAAGCTGCAGAACTTGCCTCATTAGATTCATTGCCCAAAAAACCAAGAAAATTATACCTGAGAGCGTATGTATGAATCTTTCTTACACTGGAGAAGGGAAATGAAGGTAAATTCTTTCTGGGAATCTGTTTTGATAGTCGTGGACAAAGTATAGTATACAACTCGTTATAATGATGCTATTATTATAAACTCGTGTATAATATACTATGTATTACCAAACTATCGGTGGTTGTCCTATTTAAAAAACTGGACTTTATGTCAACTTCTTGAAGTCAGAAAAACTGAAAATATTTTAGAAAAGTAGATCACTACCAACTTATAATTCCATGCAAACTTTCAAATTTATCCCATTTTTTGTTCTCTGTAAACAGGCCGCCACCATGGGACACCCTGTATTTGTGTAAAGTGATAGGTATTACATCGAGGGAAATTGAATCGAAATTTTCGGGGATATAGACATTTTTTGTTTCCTTAAAGACCAGGGTCTTTGACGTAAAATTCATTTTGTCCCGTCATGTTAGACAGAATGTTGGCTAAAACTTTTGATGATTTATAAAATGGGCTTTGAATACAAGAAACAATAATTGGTCTGAGAGGAATATTAGTTTTATGTAATTTTTGTAAGCCATATATCCGAGGAGGTAGAGAATTTTGAATTTTAAGTTTGCTACTGAGGTTTGGGGAAATGTTGCCTGTAGCAGATGTTTGAAAAACTCTAATAGGTATTTGAACAAATAGATATCACCACTTCAGTTCTAAGGTGGTCATGAATTTGCCTCTTAAATATCGAAGTTATTCTTTTTCTAATTTCCTCTAAAATAAGCTAATATTTACTCTAAACTAGAGGACCGTTTTACCACTGTCTGTGGCACTCTGCAATTTTACAATTAACATTAATGACCTACTTGATTAGACGACTATTTTAAGCATTTTCGTCTCGTTATAGACTGTCAACTGTCACACACACATACTTGCTTAAATAATTTTTAGAGCCAGGTTCAATATATTTTAAGGTGGTAATCTTGGGACATCTTCAGGCCTGTTAGAGCTGACACTGGAACTGGTATGGGGCTGGAATCAGAGGGCTTATTTATACCCAGATCATAGCCAGTAGATGAGATTAGATCATTTATGGGTTCGTACCGAAATTTCGCAAATTTTGAATCGTCGTCTTATATTCTTACACCCCTACTCGTAGCTACAGAATAGTAAATTCTAGTTGAGCATCTTAAATATCTAACAAAGGGTTCCACGTGGCTGGTATCTAAACGTAGATATTTTGTTCCCTTCTTTCTCTCTCTGTATGCACGCCCAAGTTAATAAACCTCGCCTGTATCGAATAAATAAACACAACTTTAGTTGAAGATTTGAGTAGACCGTTGATTGATCAGCTTTGCGTTTAGGGGAATGTTTATTTTCGCAGGTTATTTTTAAATTTCTCCGCGACGCTTACTCGACAAGCCACCATTAAGAGCGATATCGTTACAGGATTTTCGTGTTTTTTTTATCCTGGCTGTGGTCGCCCACCGTAAAATGCTGTAAATTCATGTTGTATAATTTTATAATACTATATTTTAGCCGTAATTAATTCGAATTTCAAGCTTTTTGAACACTGAAAAATGGGCTGACGACGGTTTTCTATTTTGTGCGTTTTATATCAACGTTCAATGCAGTAAATAAAGGACTACCTATTCTCCTGTATAGAAATAATGTTTTACTGAAGGTGGCGAAAGACCATCTAGCTGGAACTACTTTGCGGTGGTGTGCCTACGGGTATAAGTTTGAAGACGTGGGACGGAAAATGTCAGGAAGGGCCGAATGACACAACAAATTCATTTTATGCTTAAATTTGTTAAAGTGCTTTGGAGGAATCGCATAGAAGGCGTTGATTAAAATATTTGTCGATTATTTGTGATGTCACATGAATTTTCGTTGGTGTTTATGAAGTTCATATGATCTGATCTCCCTCGATAATTTCTATGGAAAGTCATCGCTTGGTAGGTAGGTACCTATAGGTATATCCTTCTCGCACGTCGCTGGATACACAAACCACTTTAATACTCGCTCGTAAATTCCCCTTCAACAACTAACCCGTGCCTTTATGACGTCCTGCTTGCAGGAAAACAGCCCTTAAGTGCCGGCAGTTTAGGGGTGATTTTAACTCGACTGTATTTGGTACTTGGGATAGGCCATGAACTGGGTCGTTCGGCATTCCTCTGACTGCTTGCTGCCTGCCAGATAACGCACTAAAACAGGCGATGTTTTCGATGTGTGAAAAGGGACATGAAAAATCAAGGGTACCTATCGCGATATGAAAAAGCTATTTATGTTTAACTCGAGTTTGATATCTGTACAATGAGCAAAGCGAGATTATGCAAAATCACACGATGGCAAAACACAAAATTAGAAAAATTTCCAGAAAATCTCGAAATCGACGCTCAAATGCCCCTGATTTACACAAACAGGACACTTGCTACAACACTGGATGCAACGGAGCACCTTCTTTTAATTTTCCGTGGAATACACACTGGAGTGTGCTGATTATCACAGAGTACTCACGTTGCCTCTACAATTTTCTAATTGCTGGACCACAAATTTGTGTAATGTATTTTTCATGCACCGGGTAAGTAATCTTATTTTTCGGAATTAACATATACACATCATCATCATAAGGTTCTCAGTCCGAAGACTGGTTGGACGCGTACCTCCATTCTTTTCTATCCTGAGCTAACCTACGCATTTCCCTAAAAGTAGAACATCCTACATCCCTAACTATTTGAGAGCAGTAGTCTAATCTAGGCCTACCCCTACCTCTTTTTATTCCTATCTCTGACTCTAGTATGTCACGAACTATTCCTTCGTGTCTTAGAAGGTGTCCTACCATCCTATCTCTCCTACTCTTTATTGTTTTCCATACCTTCCGCTTTTCCCCAACTCTTTCTAATACTTCCCTATTGCTAACCTTATCTATCCACGGTATCTTCATCATGCGTCTGTAGCACCACATTTCAAACGCTTCTACTCTTTTTCTATCCGCTTCTCCTATTGTCCAAGTTTCGCACCCGTATAATGCCGTACTCCATACATACGACGTTAAGAGTCTCTTCCTAGTCTCTATATTAACCGTTCTCGAGCATAACAGTTGTTTCTTTTTGTTAAACGCAACTCGGCCCTGCGCCATTCTTTGTTTTATATCTTTAGTGCTCCTACCGTCTTGAGTTATTTTACTTCCTAAGTAGCAGAAATCCGCGACCTCCTCTATCTTCTCATTTCCAATTTGTATTTCCATTTTAGTTCTATTTTCACATCCCCTACATACCAAAATTTTAGTTTTCTTTTTATTGATTTTCATGCCGAAGCCCTGTGTCAAAACTGCTTCCATTTCATTCAAAGCCGCTCCTAATTCTTCTTTGCTAGATGCTAACACTGCTATATCATCCGCAAATCTGAGCATGTTAATAGTTTGGCCCTGTACATTGATCCCTGAGGCTGTTCTTTCCTTAACAATATTAATCGCATCTTCGATATATAAGTTGAAAACTAGAGGTGACAATGCACATCCCTGTCTCACTCCCTTCCGGATATCTACTTCTCTTTGTTCCTGCTCACATTCTATAACTGCCTTTTGCTCTTTGTAGAGATTATGTATTATTCTTCTGTCCCTGTATTTCATCCCTACCTTTCTCAGCACTTCGAACATCTTCCCCCATTTTACGTTGTCGAAGGCTTTTTCTAAATCTACAAATCCTATATAGACGCTCTTTCTCTTTTCTATCGTTTTTTCTATAATTACTCGTAAAGCTAGAATGGCCGCGCGCGTTCCCCTATTTCGTCTAAATCCGAACTGATCTCCTAATATTTCTTCCGCCTTTTTCTCCGTCCTTCTTTGCACAATTCTAGTTAAAATTTTTGACGCATGGGAAGTTAAACTGATAGTTCTAAAATTTTCACATCTATCCGCGCCTTTTCTTTTTGGCAAAGCTACTATGATGTTCCGTTTGTAATCTTCTGGAATCTCGCCTGTCAGGTATATGCGACTAACTAGTTTAAATAAACGATCTATTCCCTCTTGACCTGCGCACTTTAAGATTTCTGCCTGCAAGCCATCTATACCTGGTGCTTTATTATTCCTTAAACTTTTTAGTGCTATCTCAAACTCTTCTCTCATTATATTCCTAAATATCCTTTCCACCTATCTGCCTTCTCCCCACTTCCGATTAGGATATCTCCTGCCTCATTTCTAATATTTTTGGTACTAGATCCAATTTCTCTAAAATTTCTCCTAATTATTTTATATGCTTCATCAGTCTTTCCTACTTCGAATTTATCTTCCACTTCTTTGCATTTATTATCGATCCATTGCTCTTTCGCTTTCCTACATTCCCGAATAATTTCCCACTTGATCGCCTTATATCTTTGTTTCCCTGTTTCATCTAACCTATTTTTATATTTTCGCCTTTCCTCTATTAGACTCACAATATCTTTTGTTATCCAGGGTTTCCTACTTTCATTCTGTTTATGACCCAAAATATCCCTAGCTGAGGAAACTAAACTATTTTTAATGCAATTCCATTCTGCCTCTATGTCCCTAACAATATTTCCACCCGTGCCCTTTAGTGCTTCGTTTGTCTTTTTCTCGAACTTATTGCGCATATCATCATCTTTTAGTTTCTCTGGGTCAAGATACCTTCTTCCGCTTCTTTTTTTCAAAATCTTAAATTTAAGATTGGCTTTCATAACGACTATGTTGTGATCACTATCTATATCTGCTCCTGAATAACTTCTACAATCCCTAACACATGCGAGACCAAATACGGACAAAGGCTCGAAATTATTTTTAGCGAAGAAACGAAACATTAATGTTGTTGCTGAAAAAAGTTACAGCGAGTTAAACACAAATAATTTGTGCGCGCTAGCCGCGCTGAGCCGTGTAGGAGTGGTTTTGGCGCAGGCGTACAAACTGTGTTATTGTAACACAATCGAGTTTAAAGCTATTTTTTAATGACTTACCGAAGAGGATTCTCAAGAACCACAATAAGAAAGAGATCCCACTCTGCAAATTTAAGATCTAGGAGATCTCTGAGGATACCTAGGTTACTTCCTCGACACATAGCCGCACGTCTCTAATGGGCACATGAACATAGGGACTGGCTTTTACCCCAGTGGCGCAATATCATTTTTTCTGATGAGACAAAAATTTAGTTAGCGAGTGATTATCGACGTGTAAGGGTCTGGAGGGAACCGGGACGACAAGAAAGACTTGCTTTTGCCAGAGAAGTTGTTCCTTATCGAGGCTGAACAGTAATTGCGAAACGAAATTGGAGAGAATTTAGTTTTTATGGATAACGCCTCGCCCCACCGCACAAGAAGGATTGTCAATTTGCTACAGGAAGGGAATATTCAAAGGAATTGGCCAGCAAACTCACCTGATATGAATCCTTGTGAGAACGTGTGGCATATGCCAGAAAGGGCCATTTTAAATAGAGATAACCCCACTTTCACCCTTCAGGAGCTAATTGTTGCTGCTCAAGAAGAATGGAGCAACATACCGCAGGAAGCCATTAATAACCTCTTTATTGGAATGTACAGACGAGTTAATGTTTTGTTCGAGAACAGAGGAGGACAAACTGGTTATTGACATCTTCGTTTCTCGCTACGTATCAACCTATCAGCCCGGCTAGCGCGCACAAATTATTTGTGTTTAACTCGCTGTAACTTTTTTCAGAAACAATATTAATGTTTCGTTTCTTCACCAAAATTAATTTCGAGCCTTTGTCCGTATTTGGTCTCGCATATGTACCTACATGTTAATTCCGAAAAATAAGATTACTTACCCGGTAAGTACATGAAAAATACATTACACAAATTTGTGGTCTTGCAAGAAAACATTGCATTATTATTATTATTATTATTATTACAATAACCTTTTATCGTACCTGCCAACACTATTGGTGATTATATTTGCTTAGGTACCCATTGCAAGCGGTAGGTAAGTATCAAGTTACGACAATCTACGCCTTGTGCAGTGCTTCGAGTTTTGTATTTCTGTCTGCAGACGAAACTTTCGAACGTGCTCAAATACCTACCGAGCACCCTCACGTCTCTCAACTTCAAAATAAAATTATGCTACAGCGCCGGACGTATTTGAAACTTCCCTTTATAACGAAATAGGTAAGTTCGAAGTTTTGGTATTGCAGGATGCGCGATCTTTTAGTTACACGACTGATTTACCCCATAGGCCTTTCTAAATGTATCTAACCAGTTAATCTTTAGATATAAAACCTTCATTTGCCATAATACGGCTTGGTATTTCTACGTTATTTGTCGTTAATAACGACCTAATCCACGAGAATTCGAAAATCTATCAACAAACTCATAGTAGCTTAGCTATCATAGACAGAGGAATTCCAACCGTCAACTTATTATACGCCTATGTGGGCTGGCCAGCTACAAACACACGCAACAGCTTTAAAAAAAATCAACAGATCATTACGGTTCAAGTGTCCCACGGCGACGCACAGGAACATCATCCCTCAGACGCACCATGGACACCGAGAAACCACAAAAACCGCACATAAACCGCGAAAACCCTCGCGCGTCTTGCAAAAAACAAAGAACCGGACAAACTTGCAACCATAAACCGATCCAACTTACCAGGGTACTGCCACAGGGTAGGCGTTGATAAGGCGGAACCGGGCGTCGCACTCATCGGCCAACCTCCCATTCGGTCATCTGTGCACTGCAGGAGAGTACCGCCTGTCGCCACGCCTCCGGTCGTGTTCGCAGCCATGCCTGGCGTCGGGTCTGGAAAAAGGAAATTTGACATCAGTGCACGGTTTATAGAGAATAAGTTTTATCGTCAACGTAGTTATGACGATGGGGTTTCGCGGGGAGCGGGAACGGGTCGGATGGAATTTGGAGGGTTTCCTCCGTTATCGTCGGGAAATTGGACTGGGGTGGATTTTTTATTCGGTAGGCAAACTGACATACCTACCTACCTGCCTAGGTAGGTACAATAATTGATTTCTACTGGGTTTCAGAGAGATTTTAGTTCTTTTGACTATAGGTAAGGTAGGTACCTACCCTACCTATAAGTAATATGTACATTTTCAGTACCTACTTAGGTAGGCAGGTATTTTTTTTGTTAGATCGACTCAGGATAAACAAAATAGGTACCTACCTACCTATACCTACCTACAGGCAGTAAAATTCATGTTTTCAAATTGATTTTGAAACTCATTATTGTTTAGTTCAGATCGGGGGTAGGTAATTTATTTAACGTCTGTGGAATTGTTGTTATTGTTTGTTTTTAGTAGGTACCTACCTGAGTACCATTATTGATGCGATAAGTACTAAAGGAACCAACTTTTCCTCGTAAGGTTCTCCTGTGAGGTCAAACCACAGTAATGACAGAACCGAAGAAACTCGTGGGGATTGGACGGTACCAGAGTAGTAGGTAGGTATGTAAGTACCTACCATTTTGAATGTTTAGAAAATGTATTATTATAGTCGGGGAGCAGACCACCTGATAGATGCGTTTTAAACACCCTTTATACAACTCGAACATACACAAAATAATGAAGCTGCTTCTTATGTAAAATTCGAATTTTGAGGTCGCGAAAAGATCGGGAATTGCGAAAATGCAGGAAAATCGATTTTTCGTAAAATTTTCCTAAATCAATTTTCGACCATTTTTAATACTTTTCTTGTTGTATTTAGGCAACGAAAAGAGTTAGAGATCTGTTTTTTTCGTGGAATATACACTGAAGTGTGCTGATCATCACAGTGTACTCACGTTGCCTCTACAATTATCCAATTTTAAGAAAAAAAATGTTTTCTTGCTAGACCACAAATTTGTTTAATGTATTTTTCATGTACCGGGTAAGTAATCTTATTTTTCGGAATTAACATATACATATGCGAGACCAAATACGGACAAAGGCTCGAAATTATTTTTGATGAAGAAACGAAACATCAATGTTGTTGCTGAAAAAAGTTACAGCGAGTTAAACACAAATAATTTGTGCGCGCTAGCCGGGCTGTTTTTGTTGAAATGCTTTATCACATGTAAGGTTATTTTCACGGAAGGGAGTACCCGGCCAGGGATTAAATTTAAGAAAATGTCTGAATTAATTTTTAATGAAAAGACCAACGTCTTCTCAAAATGTGAGAAACAAAGATGTCAATAACCGGTATGCCCTCCTCTGTTCTCGAACAAAACATTAATAACACGTCTGTACAAGGTGTCCCAAACTGGACGCGTTCTTATGGGAACACCCCTTATTTGAAGAGATAGAAAAAAATTAGCCAAGGTGTCCGGAGCTCAAATTTAATGAGAAAACTACTGGCGCAAACAAAACTTTGCTATCTCTTATCGTTTGGCCGCTAGAGGGCGATTCTCAAATTTCGTCGATTTCTTTTATGTCTTATAACTTGTTTATTAATAAAGATAATTAATTTTGGTAAAAACTTTCTTAAGGCACTTTTTTCTGTAAAATCCATTGCAATAGGCAGCTTTTTTACAGGGCGTTTAGATTTTCGTGCACCACCCCAAACTCATTTTTTTTATATAGACCAACCTATATTATGAGATTTTTGAAAAGCTCGTAAAATTTACTAAATTTTGATGTATCACTTGTCATGTTTATTTTAAAAACCATTAGCAACATTACGATTTAAAAATTAAAATATTGTGCCTACAGAAATCAAGATTGCCATGACTAATAAAATGACATAGGATACTAACATGTTATGATTAAAACCACAGATCTAAAGTTTCATGATAAGATTACTCATAGTTATTATATTAAATTAATAATTCTTTAAATGTTGCTAATGGTTTTTAAGATAAACATGACAAGTGATACATCAAAATTTAGGAAATTTTACGAGCTTTTCAAAAATATCATAATATATAGGGTGGTCTATATAAAAAAATGAGTTTGGGGTGGTGCACGAAAATCTAAACGCCCTATAAAAAAACTGCCTATTGCAATGGATTCTACGGAAAAAAGTGCCTTAAGAAAGTTTTTACCAAAATTAATTATCTTTATTAATAAACAAGTTATAGGACAAAAGAAATCGACGAAATTTGAGAATCGCCCTCTAGCGGCCAAACGATAAGAGATAGCAAAGTTTTGTTTGCGCCAGTGGTTTTCTCATTAAATTTGAGCTCCGGACACCTTGATTAATTTTTTTCTATCTCTTCAAATAAGGGGTGTTCCCATAAGAACGCGTCCAGTTTGGGACACCTTGTACATTCCAATAAAGAGGTTATTAATGGCTTCCTGCGGTATGTTGTTCCATTCTTCTTAAGCAGCAACAATTAACTCTTGAAGGATGAAAGGGGTGTTATCTCTATTTAAAATTGCCCTTTTTGGCATATCCCACACGTTCTCACAAGGATTCATGTCAGGTGAGTTTGCTGGCCAATTTATTCTTGGAATATTCCCTTTCTGTAGCAAATTGACAACCCTTCTTGTGCGGTGGGGCGCGGCGTTATCGTCTATAAAAACGAAATTCTCTTCAATTTCGTTTCGCAATGGAAGAATGGTTGGTTGGACAATGTTTTGGGCGTAAATGTTTCCCGTCATGGTTTGCGGCACGTGAATAAATGGAGTGCGGCGACCATACATTATACCCCCCAAAATATTACTGGTTCCGCCTTGATAAGGAACAACTTCTCTGGCAAAAGCAAGTCTTTCTCGTCGTCCCGGTTCCCTCCAAACCCTCTCACGTCGATAATCACTCACTAACCCAATTTTTGTATCATCAGAAAAAATTATATTGCGCCACTGGAGTAAAAGCCAGCCCCTATGTTCCTGTGCCAATTGGAGACGTGCGGCTATGTGTCGAGGAAGTAACCTAGGTACCCTCAGTGGTCTCCTAGATCTTAAATTTGCATAATGGAGTCTCTTTCTTATTGTGGTTCTTGAGATTCCTTTTCGGTAAGTTATTAAAAAATAGCTCTAAACTCGATTGTGTTACAATAACACAGTTTATGTTTATGTGAGGAGAAATGCAATTTGTCTGAATAAAAAATACAAGTGATCTCGATATTAATGCAGCGTTTGTACGATTGCGTCTAAACCACTCCTAAACGGCTCACAGCGGATAGCGCGCACAAATTACTTGTGTTTAACTCGCTGTAACTTTTTTCACCAACAACATTAATGTTTCGTTTCTTCACGAAAAATAATTTCGAGCCTTTGTCCGTATTTGGTCTCGCATAAATGTATATGTTAATAAGATAACTTACCCGGTACTTAAAATATATGCATTACACAAATTTGTGTCATTTTACATAAGAATCAGCTTCAATACTAACGATATCGTCATCCACAAAATGTTTTCACGACAACAGGTGGGATTTTGGAAAATTATCATTCATTTATCTTTGCGTTCTGTGTCATAAATTGTAGATTACAGACATTATAATTTCTCTGCATGGGCGTATAGCAAAATAAAAGGTTTTATCTGTTCACTTTGATCAAGAAACTGTCAGTTTTCTGCATGCCATCAAAAAATAGCGCTATTAACAAAAAAAACTAATTATAAATAAGAGATTCTTATTAGCACGTTGCGTGTCTGGGCCAGTAGAACAGCAGTACCTAGTAGTTTTTAAATCCGTGAAAGTATAACACAAATTATCAAGCCCTTGCCGAAATGACCATTTTTAGACGAATATAAAATACCATTCGATCACATATGCACGTGGGAGTGATTTTCAGCGGCCGTGGTGGCGGCATGGCTAGCGCATCGGGCTGGAAACCCGTTTAATTTATGTAGAATGTACTTTTCTAATTGCGTTGTGCCTTTTCACTGGTACGTTAGTGTGTTAATGACTCATCTAAAATCACACCGAGATGTCCGTCAAAATTGGAAATGTAGGAGGATCAGCTCGTATTTTCTTCATGAAGCGCAAAGTTAAATGTCAGTCAAAGATGAAACTTTAGGTTTACGATGGTCCATTTATTAATTAATAACATTTGGAGTTGTTCCTACAAGTTACTGTGTCGGAGTTTTGAACGACTTGCTCAGTAAAGCTGTCTTACACCTTATACTAATTTTAAATAATCGTGAATATATATTCAGAAGCTTGACCCTCTTTCATAGTTCAAGGCACGCATTAAAGGGTACTACATTTACATGCACTGTATAATGAATCCTAAGGTCATATACGCCTAGACACTTGAGTATAAAAATTGTTGAACCTATAGCTTTATTATTAGGTTAAGCTAGGAGGTTTCATGAAGAAACTAAGTCGTTCTATACTTAATCGATGTGAATGGATACACGCAACGGGATATGTAGTTATTTATTATTTAATGTAGATTGAATTGAGATCATTACTGCAATTTTATAAGCTGTAACAGTTGATTGGCTCTGAGTAGTACAAACAAGTCCGAAGACTGATAGGACGCGTACCTCCATCCTCTCCTATCCTGAGCTAACCTATACGCATTTCCCCAAAAGTTGAACATCCTACATCCCTAAATATTAGAGAGCAGTAGTTTAATCTGGGCATACCCCTACCTCTTTTTATTTCCATCTCTGACTCTAGTATGTCGCGAACTAAGCCTTCGTGACTCAGAAGGTGTCCTACCATCCTATCTCTCCTATTCCTATTCCTTACTACCATCATCTTTTAGTCTCTCTAGGTCAAGATACCTTCTTCCGCTTCGTTTTTTTAAAATCTTAAATTTAAGATAATCCTTCATAACCACTATGTTGTGATCACTATCTGCTCCTGGATAACTTCTACAGTCCCTAACTTGATTTCTAAATCTTTGCCTAACGAAAATGTAATCTGTTTGGTATCTCCCTAGGTCTCCTGGTATCTTCCACGTATAGCGTATGATTAAAAATGGTTTTATTTTAAAGAGAAAATCCTGTAGTTCACGATGGTACTACTCATAAGGGTGTAATCGGATAAAACTAGCAGGTACCGGTACTTAAAGTGCGAGGTCTTGCGTCTCACTTGCATTAGTGATTTTACAGTGGTGGAGTTTAGGATTACATGTACGAATTATTGTGATGTTCTACTTTTAACCAGTTTTTTTGATAACATTTTATACCAAACGTTTTCTTTGCCATTAAAGTAAACTAATAAAATTATGTGATGCTGGTAATTAACGTCAAAATTCCAGATTCAACCACTGTGTGAAATACCAGTGGTGACTCGTCACTTGGTCACGAGGGACGGCTCTGCCAAAAAAATGCATAACTGACAAAGAGGTCTAAGGTTAGACAGGATATGAGACAATCTATTTGTTACAGTACTACACTTGAGTGCAATGAAATCAGCCCATATTCAAAATTAATAATTAGTGTTCCCTCCTCTTTCCCTGCATGCGGTGTTTCATCGATTGTATGGGGCTGGCTATGTTTTCTTGGGGTATGTTGAGCCATTCTTCTTCAACAGCAATCACAAGCCCTTGTAACGTATTAGGTGAATGATCTCTACGTCGTATATTTATTTTTCACTGATCCCAAAGATGTTCGATGGGATTTAGGTCGGGGCTGCGTGCTGGCTATTCCATTACCTGTGTACCAACCTCTTACAAAGATCCCTGCACAACTGTTGCAGTGTGAGGTTTCGCATTATCTTGCATAAAAATTAATTGGTCACCAATAAACCCCGCGTAAATCTTAAAACACTTCGTTTATGTATCTTTCAGTATTGAGGCATCTTCTGTTGTGACCACGTTCCGCGCCAACAACGATAACACTGTCAGTTCTTGCTGTTTAGGATATTGCTCCCCAAATCATACATGATCCACCTCCAAAAAGGACTCGCTCTTGAAAGCAACATAGTGCGAATCGTTCTCCATGTCTTCTGTATACCTACTCTGTTTCTTCCATAGTTGCCATGAAGGCAAATCCTGGTCTCATCAGAGAAAAGAACTGACCCCCCATTGTTCAACTACCCAATTCAAGTATTCTCTTGCGAATTGGAGGCAACCTTGGCGGTGGGCTGTTGTCAGTTTTGGACCACTTGCAAGCTTGTGTGATGTAAGGACTTTTTCTTTGAGCCTCCTCCTCACAGTCCACCTACTAACAGGCGCTTCCCGTAGCTGCAGATGCAACTGGGCACTATTCAAGTGACGTTTCTTCAGTGCTGATATGGTCCCTTACGGTTGTGCCTTTTTCCTTGCCAGATCCTGGTCTCCGATTATAAGAACCAATTTTTTAGAACCTCTGGAACACCCTTCTAACTGCTGATCTGCTTAAGTTAAGTTGCATGGCGACGAATCTTTGGCTGTTTGTTGCTTCAAGCAGAGCAACTGCTTGAGCTGCAATTTCTGGAGCTGTATCCATTGGAAAACAAATTTTTTGCGATTAAAAGACAGAATGACAGTTAAGATGACTTAAATAAACGAGATCTGTCAAGAAATTATACCACTATCTAGAATATTCATTCAAGGAAGAAAAGAATCACACGTTGTAATATCCTGCTGAAAATGTGTTTATTCTTTATGGCTATGCTTAAGAATGTAAAAATGCGAAACAACATAAAACTTAAAAATTATATATTCATAAATAAGTAAAATAATATTTTACACTATATTCAGGGTGGCCCGAAATTAGCGTGCAATATTTTACCAGCGTGTTCTGTGGCCAAAAATAAGACAAAAAGCTCCTATAAGCGTACACCGAAATATGCTTCGCAAAGGAGCTATAGCTTTTTAAAAGAGAAGACCTGAAGACGTTTCCTTCTAAATATCTCCGAAACAAGTCCAGGTAAAATTATGAAATTTTATGGAATGTGGAAGTACCAAATGCTGAATCTTTTGCTGTAAACATAATTTTTAAAATTTAACAGGGGCGTCTCAAATCTGGGGGTGGTGGAGGTAAGATTTACCCCAACTTTTTTTACAACATGCCGTTTTCAATTTTTCCATAAAAATTTGAAACTTCAGAGTTTTTTGCAAAAAAAATGTGCTCTTGTCTCGTTTTGGTAGGAGGCACCGTTATCGAGCACAATCGATTAAAAAATTTCGCTGCATGCCTCAAATGTCTCAAATCTGGGGGCGGTGGAGGTAAGATTTAGCCCAACTTTTTTAGAACATGTTGTTTTCAATTTTTCCGGAAGTTTTTCCATAAAAATTTGCAACTTCAGAGTTTTTTTGCAAAAAAAATGTGTTTCTATCTCGTTTAAGTATACAAATGAAGTTTTCCACTTCCTGTAGGAATTTTTTGGGCATGCAGCGAAATTTTGAAACCGATTGTGCTCGATAACGGTGCCTCCTATCAAAACGAGACAAGAGCACATTTTTTTTGCAAAAAACTCTGAAGTTTCAAATTTTTATGGAAAAATTGAAAACGACATGTTGTAAAAAAAGTTGGGGTAAATCTTACCTCCACCACCCCCAGATTTGAGACGCCCCTGTTAAATTTTAAAAATTATGTTTACAGCAAAAGATTTAGAATTTGGTACTTACACATTCCATAAAATTTCATAATTTTAACTGGACTTGTTTTGGAGATATTTAGAAGGAAACGTCTTCAGGCCTTCTCTTTTAAAAAGCTCTAGCTCCTTTGCGAAGCATATTTCGGTGTACGCTTATAGGAGCTTTTTGTCTTATTTTTGATCACAGAACACGCTGGTAAAATATTGCACGCTAATTTCGGGCCACCCTGTATTATTTTACTAGATTATAAAAGTACTCTCTGGAAAAAGAATTTGTCTAAAATACTAAGTGGGTCGATTTCATTGCAACCAAGTGTAATTGTTTTTCCATTTGACTATGACTATGACAACCCCAACGTCTACTTATGAATTTCCAAAGCCTCCAAGCAATTTTAAACTGAAATACCTACGTAAATAGAATAAAATTCTACACGCCCGCCCTTTACAGAAATTGTATTCTCTGCGCATTCGGTACCACTTTAAACATTTGCATGCGACAACAACCGTCAGTGTCAGCTACTTCCGTTTGCACAAGATAACAATGATGAACGATATCAGGAAATCCCTTGGCCTCCAATAAATTATACAAAACTTGTACACTTCATCCAGGAATGGGATAAAAGAATGCTCATGTTAGTTACTAAGAATTCCACACGAAGAAGACAATTCCTTCATGACCAGAATAACAAATTATGTACTACAACGCGTAAGTCATTCGAGAAGTACAAGTGAGAATTTAAAGAATGGATTGAACTTCTATTGGCTCGTTGTAAAAGAAGATAGTTCAATTTGGGCTAATGATTAAAAAATTAACTTACCGTTCTGAGCGACGATCGATCCCAGATGAACATCTGTCCCTTTTTGCGTGGGCGATGTTACCTCAACCTTGACCACCGGAGAAACACTCGTGGTGATCTCAGCTACCTGGCAGGGGTTCGCCCCGGGTTCCTTCTTGACATTCACCGGGTTCCAATCAACAGGATTCGTCCTGCTGCACCCATTATCAAGACTGTATTTGGCTTTGGTGGGCGACCCTAAGCAGCTGCAGGGTTTTTGGGGTTTAAGGTTGCAACACTTGTCTTCGCAGCGTTTTTCTTGAATGGAAGGTTTTTTGGGGGAAAGGGGGAAGTCGGGTTGCTGGATTATGATGTTGGAGTTGAAGCCTTTGGCGAGGAGTTCCAGCTGGGTGACGTGAACGGGAGAATACGGGGAGCCTGGTGGGGGAGTCGGTGCTCCAAATGTGTACCCGCTGGAGGAAAATAGCGAGTCCGACACTGAAAGCAAACAAAAATCAATAATAATAGTTTAAAATAACGGACCCCTCATTTCATTTTTACAGTAGATAATAAGTTTATTCTTCTGAAACAAACAGCCTAGGATAAAAAGCATTCTCTCTCAGCAGTCGCGTTTTGCGATAAAATTTCACGGTCGAGGGACCGCGAGGAGCGTGAGTAAGAAATTCTTCTGACTCACCATCGTCCAATTTGTAAAACACAACGTGTGGCTCGGCTAATCACTTTAAATAGACTTCATTTATAAACAATTACTCTTTGTTTAAGAATTCGTTGCGAGAACCGAGAAGTGCAGAAAATGAACAAGCAAGTGATCATAACTGAGTAATAATAATAATTATTGCATTAGAAGAGGTTTTAATGAAGCCAACAGTTAAAAGTTGTGACTGAACAAATTCAGTTCAATTTTATTGGCTAGTCCCATCAGGCAGCACCTTTAACTATACTTACAGTTAACTAAATCCGTTTTACACTACTACTTTTCTTAAAAATAATCTAAATCGGACAATTTTGATGTAAACTTCGATCATTATCCAATGGTACGTAAAGATGGCGCGCACTTACTTCTCGCTGTCGGATTTAATCCCAACGTGCACTAAAGCGGTGTTTGGATACTGCGTCGTTAAAAAAGGGTGTTTGCTTCTTAATAGCACACAAATCCTTCGGGTTTGTGGGGTATGGAAATCAAGACATACCCAGCACAAAATTTTTGTAACCGTGAGGCTGTTTCGTGCCATTGTGCCTGAGGCGCCTCCTAATAAAAAACAAGAAAAAAAAATTCGCACTTTTTATATGTAATTTTATAGAAAAGTGTCACTTTATCCCTGAAATTCAAAACAGGGATAAAAAGTAAAAAAAAAATGACAAAACTAAAAACTACATACAATCAAAATCTATGAAGAACTCTTTAATCCTAATTCTTATTATAATAATTGTAAGTACCTAACTTTTATATCTGCTCCACTACAATTGGCAAAATTGAATGATGGAGCCATCTGCTCATTATTTTTTTCTTGAATATTCTACTCGCATTTTATATCACGGTTGTGGATCTAGAATCGTCCGAATTACCAAATAACGTTTGAGAAATAAGGACACGAGATTCCGTATTATTATTTACGAAGCCGTAGAAGGGTTACATACAAACTTTGGCACCGCTCTACACCTCGACATGCGCCTGCTACCCCGATAATCAAAGCAACCTAAAAAAAATTCACAGACCTCGCATCTTACGCAAGTATCATAGGCGTATTGAAAATACCGACACAACCGCTCGGTTTCTAAGATGTCCAACAAAAGTGATGTGTGCCGTTTCAAGTAGGTACTTATATATTATTGATACAATAAAATAAATGATTTGTGACAAGCACAAGGCACATAGTCAAACTGACGCAATACGTAACAAAATATTAACGCATCCGTTTTGTATAGTTTGGACTTTTATTGCAACGCGATATCCCTTTTAAACGGTATTCGCCCTCGCCGTACCTTAGTTTACATCTGGCGATCTGGCTAGCCGGTAGCCGCCTCCATCCAATTTATTAGCGGCCTCGACTACGCGCGCCGCCAACAGAATCTGTCGCGTGTCGATACATTTTTCGTAAGATGAGTCCCATATACACGAGCCCAGAAGTATTTTCAATACCAAAAATCGTGAACCCTCACACAACAATGGTTCTGCGGCCTCTAATAGCAATACGCTTTTAAATACCTAGAAGACAGGATCAATTTAACGTTAGAACCATGTGTTTAATTTGTGGAGGATCTGGCAAAAGAAAAAGGAAATCACTTACTTCAATTCAAACTGGTATCGTAGGACTAAATGTTTTATTTGGTTCATTATGTATTGTTTGTCCTTGTTACTATAGGCACGGGTGATTCCACTCGCATAAAAATGCTGCAAGAGAGAGAAATGATAATCGTATTATCTCTAGACCATGGATAGAGGATCCTCTATCCATGCTCTAGACTGATTTTGTATGAAGACTTATTTGCATACGAAGCAAAGTACCACAAATTGTGCTACGCAGAGTACATATCAACCAGAAATATAAATTCCCACAAAAATAAAACTGACAGAAATACAAAAAGTGCCGATCGCTTGTTTTCAACATTTTCTTCTTGGATTCAAGAACAAATCTTAGACAATAAAGAAAAGCTGCCATTAAGTACCTGCAGTAACACAAAAATATAATTCTATGTTACGTAATGCAGAAAGATCCCCAATACAATCCGCGAAACTGAAAATGAAATTGTCGAAAAGATTTAAAGGCTCTATTCAATTTATTCGTAGACCAGGTCAGGTCAGGTGATTTGTTGTGTTCTGGCAAAGAACTTTTGACAAAAAAATCAAGCATGTAAATGAGGACGCAAGCTCAACAGACGAATCGTCTGATTTTAATCTGGAAACAACGGGTGATGCATTATCAGATTTGCAAATTCTTACAGAGCTGCTGCAATTTTAAGAAAATTTATGGAAAATTTTGCAATACCCAATAAAAATTATCCTTCCCCAGATGATATAAACAGTAAAAGTTTCGCTAAACAAGTACCTACCTCATTTACTAGCATTTATTTCGTGGCTATTACAGAAAGAGAGTTTTGAAAATGCATCGAAAGAAGATTTTAAATGTGGCATTACAACGCTGTTCTTTTGCAGAGTAACTTGGCCGCGTTCTGTCTCCTTCTGGTGCTCGGCTATTCCCCATAGTCTATCCTTTTCACTCGCACGGCTCGTCCCGTGCACCGAAAGTGAATTTTTGACATCGGTGCATTGAAAGTGTTATAGCGGACTTATTTTTGAAACGCGACCATACATTATTCGAAATCATATCTTCGTTATACCATAAGGAAGTTTTCTATGTTTATGTAAGAAAAAACAAAATCTATGTCGTGAAAAAAAAAGTTATCCAGGTTCAAAGTGGAACGTATTGTTACCGATGTGGCGACATATTTTAGATACGGTGCAGTAAAATTAGTTTGGTTTCTTGTATTTACACAAAATTTACACCATTAAAAACGTCAATATTTCTTCAACAATTAAAAAAAAAACGCAAAGTTCTACGACTTGTAATTTTCGCGTAAGATGCCCGAGAGTCCCCCGGCGCACGGTGGGATAGATTTACTGCTTTTTCACCCCTAATTTTTTTCGCTACCACCCAAAAAAAGTCGTAATTGCCATTTTTAGGTGCCAAAAGACTTGTAGAATCATCTGCGAGAGTTTCATCTGGTTATACTTTGGGATCACACAAAATTAAAATTTTAGTATTTGCTGAATATCGCTGCACTACGACAGAATCTGTCGCCTGTCGATACATTTTTCGTAAGATGAGTCCCGTATACACGCGCCCAGAAGTATTTTCAATACTAAAACATTAGAATCATTAATAATCCTCGACGTTTTTTCTTCCACACCAGTCTTTAAACATGCCAAACTGTTTTTGATACGGTTACCGTGATTTTTCGGGCAAAAGTTCTTTTATGGCCTCTTCAGTGAAAGCTCGAATATCCATCTTCGTCTGAATATCAAAAATTTTCAAAAAAAATTCAGTTGACAGGACGATTTGTGGCCTGGTGTTACCATTTGGAAATTGAAGTTAAAGAAATCTGTAAATTTGGCAATTGAGACTTATTTGGGCATTATGTGAAAATTGTTAAATAAACAGTATGTCATGAAAAGTGTTGTTTACTTTGTTGAAATCGGTAAGTCGATCACCAACTCATAGATGTATCTACACTTGCACTGTATATTATGAATCATAGTATAAATCTGAATTCTCCATCAAATTTTAGGGTTACTCAATCTGGCTACCGTGCTACTAGTTTTTTCAAATACAACATTGTGTCTGAATAATGACTGTGCACTTTTTATCAATCCGCTGTGCACTGAATTTCGATTAGCACGTACGGCACCACTCCCTGTAAACTCGGGTTTTAGAGTTAATTGTCCTGTGTGTGCTGCAATCGTAATTGCCCGCATTTACATGAAAAGAATACCTATGAGTGCAGACACGGAGGCAGCGCTATAAACCAGCGACGGAGCGCTTTACCGGAAGTGGTACGCCCCTGGGTATCTATATACGGAAGTGCATATTTTTGATAACAAAGTGGGTCCTCTGTCTATGCAACAATAACAAAGTTGTAAACGATGGTAAGGAAGGTTCTGATGGGTATATTTGCTGGTGGCAACACAAACAGCAAGCGCCAGGGTCGGCCTCAGCACGTCGGAGTTTAAGAACTTGCCAGTAATTACAAACTATGCCCAGTATTTTTAACATTTTTATTCGTTGCCATCGTAAGTCGCATTTTATATGATACAATTTTGCAGCGAAAATCTGGTTACACTTTTTTAGACAGACGCTTTTAGATTCCAGTAGCTTTATCTGTGTTTAACTTACGACGTTTAATACGAACTGTATTAGATGACGCATCGGGCGGTTCAAATTGAAATGCAGCAGCTCTGCATCATTATCATTGACATCGACCGTCACCCACAGAAACAGTTTCCTGTTGAAGTAAAAACAATTGAATCAAATCACTCGCCGTGACGCATGCTGTTTGAGTGTAAATAAGTGCCAACTGTATTTTTGAGCTTGGGTGAAATCAGAATGAAGTGTTGTTCAAAAGTTGCTGCTCTCTTAAACTACACGTAAATTGATACGGTCCTTTATAAGTACCCTGCGGCACATCTCGGGGCCTAAACAATCAACTGAGCGATCCACTGGAATGTCATCTTGCTTGTGGGCTGGAAATATTTTTACAAACCGATGTATGTTGGAGATTACAGAAAAATTTCGGCTTGCAGGGTACTCATAATACATTGGGGGCCGCAGCTGTTATAAATTAATTTTGCATACGTTATAACGTTGTGTACACGCCGGGACGTAATTGCACACTTGGCATGGTTTTAGGGATAGAGATCTAGCGGGAAAAAACAAGTACACACCCGTTTTATGATAGTTATGCGAGTCGTTGTAAACATGACGGTGACGAGCATGAAATGTTCCAAGAATGCGCTCGGATAAGTACGCGTTTAATGTAAGATGTATGTACGTGGCCTTGGATAGTATCTGGAAATTATTATGAGGACGGTTGGTGTACTTATCAGATTTAACGATCAGCTCTTCCTCATGTGTTCAGAAGCAGCTATGTGAATATTAGTTTTTGCCACATAACAACTTAAGGGTGGGATTTAAAGTAGGTATAGCGCACAAGCAACACAAGCAGCACACTAAAAATGTACTTCGACAATTTCTACCAAACTGTCCTAAATAATTCACACTTATTCTTAGAAAATGCCGAGGGGATTTAGACACAGTTTTCGTGGTACTGTAGTTACCTGGGCTCAGAGAATAAATGCCACGAATATTCACAATAAAATTACAAGTGTTTGGGAATTATGCAAACGCATTGTGCAACAAGCGGCAAAACTTGAAATGCACACGTCTGCCGGTGTTATACCGGAAGTGTCCGTTAATTTACGGACTCGTTTTGAGCAAAATGTTGCGTGTTCCTTGCGTTGCCTACGTCGTTCGGGCAGCTAAAGCGGTCACGCGGCAACCAATTTCGAAGATAAGATCACCACTTCGAGATCCCAAAACATAGTTTAGGAGATAATTATATAGGAACGAGTTATCTGTACATATTTGACGTTCGCGAGAAAATTGAAGAACGTTTTTGCAATTTTTAGAGCCATATTTATATTTTCTTTTCCAGAATTTGCCAGAATTTCACAAAATTGGAATCATATTCTATCAACAGCAAACGAGTTTTAGAAAAATTTAAAAGTCCTCTTATATTTTTCAAGTCATTCACTGCCTCCCTGCATCCACAAATAACCTAGTTCTATTTTAACATATTTTATGTGAATCTGATACAGGTCATATCTTTCAGAATTAAAGAACTAGCAACTGGTTGACAGACATGGGCGGTGTAGCATATTTCAAAGTTAATTTTAACTCCCCGACGTGGCTTATCCTTTTCAGATTATTTAAGATTTAGACCAGTAATATTCTTGGGATCAGTGAAGCATTCTTCCTTTTTTGTTGTTATATTCTTCGAAATCAAACGATATTTCACAGAAATAAGACATCCGGTACAGTAGTTATGTCTACTGACTGACCTAAACTGAAAGTTATTGATTACAAACGGAACATCGTAGTAGCTTTGCCAAAAACAAAAGGTTGGTGTGTAGGGGGCGTGAAAATAAAACTAAAACTAAAATACAAATTGGAAACGAGAAGATAGAGGAAGTCTCAGATTTCCGCTATTTAGGAAGTCAAATAACTAGCGAATAAAGCGTGTTTTCACGAATTTACCACAAAGTGGGCTGTGCCAAAACTCTCGCACCGAATTTCAAACGAGCTAATTCGCTGCATCAAAACTTTAACAAAACTTTAGTGCCTAATCAGATTCTGTACAGCGCATAGTTGGTGCAAAGCTGTAACTTTTCTAATCTGTTTTTGAGTACGAACTCAAGGAAGTATTATCACCAAGTCCTTTATCTCGCCAAACACTCTCTCCGTGTTTGTCGTGCACACACTTTCGGGTTATCTATTCCAAATATTAAAATAGATAGAGGCCAGCGTAATTGATTACGGTGTCAGTATTTCAGAAATGTATGTCATACGCGAGCTTCTACAGGGGGAGATTTAAATCAGGATTTCATGGATAATGTGAATAATGGAGGAATTATTGGAAATTGATCGCAGTCCCTATATTACGACAAAAGCGAGTATGGCGGACAATTTTCTTTTCATTGCAGCTTGTACCCATATTGAAGTAAATTTTGTTTTAGTATTGAAAATACTTCTGGGCGCGTGTATACGGGACTCATCTTACGACAAATGTATCGACAGGCGACAGATTCTGTCGTAGTGCAGTGATATTCAGCAAATACTAAAATTTTAACTTTGAATGATCCCAAAGTATAACCTGATGATTCTACAAGTCTACAAGTCTTTTGGCACCTAAAAATGGCAATTACAACTTTTTTGGGTGGTAGCGAAAAAAATTAGGGGTGAAAAAGCAGTAAATCTATCCCACCGTGCGCCGGGAGACTCGGGCATCTTACGCGAAAATTACAAGTCGTAGAACTTTGCGTTTTTTTTTAATTGTTGAAGAAATATTGACGTTTTTAATAGTGTAAATTTTGTGTAAATACTAGAAACCAAACTAATTTTACTGCACCGTATCTAAAATATGTAGCCACATCGGTAACAATACGTTCCACTTTGAACCTGGATAACTTTTTTTTTCACGATATAGATTTTGTTTTTTCTTACATAGAAAACTTCCTTATGGTATAACGAAGTTATAATTTCGGATAATGTATGGTCGCGTTTCAAAAATAAGTTCCCTATAACACTTTCAATGCGCCGATGTCAAAAATTCACTTTCGGCGCACGGGACGAGCCGTGCGAGTGAAAAGGATAGACTATGGGGAATAGCCGAGCACCAGAAGGAGACAGAACGCGGCCAAGTTACTCTGCAAAAGAACAGCGTTGTAATGCCACCTTTAAAATCTTTCAATGCATTTTCAAAACTCACTTTCTGTAATAGCCACGAAATAAGTGCTAGTAAATGAGGTAGGTACTTGTTTAGCGAAACTTTTACTGTTTATATCATCTGGGGAAGGATAATTTTTATTGGGTATTGCAAAATTTTCCATACATTTTCTTAAAATTGCAGCAGCTCTGTGAAGAATTTGCAAATCTGATAATGTATCACCCGTTGTTTCCAGATTAAAATCAGACGATTCGTCTGTTGAGCTTGCGTCCTCATTTACATGCTTGATTTTTTGCCAGAACACAACAAATCACTTGACCTGACCTGGTCTACGAATAAATTGAATAGAGTCTTTAAATCTTTTCGACAATTTTAGTTTCGCGGATTGTATTGGAGATCTTTCTGCATTACGTACCTAACATAGAATTATATTTTTGTGTTACTGCAGGTACTTAATGGCAGCTTTTCTTTATTATCTAAAATGTGTTCTTGAATCCAAGAAGAAAATGTTGAAAACAAGGGATTGGTACTTTTTGTATTTCTGTCAGTTTTATTTTTGTGGGAATTTATATTTCTGGTTGATATGTACTCTGTGTAGCACAATTTGTGGTATTTTGCATCGTATGCAAATAAGTCTTCATACAAAATCAGTCTAGAGATAATACGATTGTCATTTCTCTATCTTGCAGCATTTTTATGCGAGTGGAATCACCCGTGTCTATAGTAACAAGGACAAACAATACATAATTAACCAAATAAAACATTTAGTACTACGATACCAGTTTGAATTGAAGTAAGTGATTTCCTTTTTCTTTTGCCAGATCCTCCACAAATTAAGGCAGTGGATAGTAGTCCGCAAGTTACGGAATCCCATCAAGTGTACTACAGTTCCGCAAGTTATGCGTTATACTTTCGTATAAGTACTTCGTTAGTTCAATCCCCACCCAGCAGCGTTTGTGGGTAGGTAGGTTATCGTAGAGAGCTAGTGGTTTGTTACTCTCGGGCCGGGTAGGATCGGCTCCTGTAAACGTTATTTTTTTCTCACGTTTCCACATTATCTTTTTCGCATAAAATGCGTGTGTCTGATGCGAGGACAAGTAAAGGGTCTGTCTAAAATGCGTTGATACACAATATTTAACACCTGTTCGCATGCCCACAACTTGCGGAACCGTAATGACAAATGATAGTGATCCGTAACTTGCGGACTACTATCCACGGCCACAAATTAAACACATGGTTCTAACGTTAAATTGATCCTGTCTTCTAGGTATTTAAAAGCGTATTGCTATTAGAGGCCGCAGAACCATTGTTGTGTGAGGGTTCACGATTTTTAGTATTGAAAATACTTATGGGCTCGTGAATATGGGACTCATCTTACGAAAAATGTATCGACACGCGACAGATTCTGTTGGCGGCGCGCGCAGTCGAGGCTGCTAATAAATTGGATGGAGGCGGCTACCGGCTAGCCAGATCGCCAGATGTAAACTAAGGTACGGCGAGGGCGAGTACCGTTTAAGAGGGATATCGCGTTGGAATAAAAGTCCAAACTGTACAAAACGGATGCGTTAATATTTTGTTACGTATTGCGTCAGTTTGACTATGTGCCTTGTGCTTGTCACAAATCATTTATTTTATTGTATCAATAATATACCAACTTGTAGGGATATAGGGACAGAGAAAGCGACTTTGTTTTATACGATGTAGTGATATGGAAAAATTATAGTGAAACTTTATCCTCGGTGCCAGATTTGTACTACTACTGAAAGCTTTAAAGAAAATGTTTTTTAATTGTTATATTATAGTTTTTTCATATAAGTGATGTACTACTTGGGTGTGGACGTCTTTTGGGTAGCTTGACCCATAATTCACAATTCACAATTATCGTTTATCGGACATAATTTATTATTATACTTCTCATTAATTTAAAAATAGAGCGAGGGCATAAATTATAATTAGCGATCTTTATTGTTGTTAAACTGGTCAATTATTTTCTTTACCTTTTGTACGTTTTATTTGTTGTAAATATGTAAATATATTAACATGATTATTGTTATAAAAAAACTAAAATATACCCGATACAAAATCAACTTGTCTACATGTGATGTGCCGCACGTTTTTTAAAAAAAAACCCGGTACCTAACGAAGTATGAAAAACCTATTAACCTTTTAAAATGACGTTCGAAACGTGTGCCCATATTCTGCCTCCAATATTTTCCGGCATTTCGGCAATGAAATGTTTCTGACATTAATTGATTTGAACGTCTGTTTTCCATTACTCAGGAAGCTGTCTGTATATGAAATGAAATTTTTACGAATCTTTTTTGCTTATTCTCCTTTTCCCTCTCAATAATTATAAATCCCCAACTTTTTCCATATGAATATAAAAACTCAGGATGTAAAATGTGATTCAATACCTTTCTGTGCGTGGAATGGATTTCCTGATGATGTCTGAAGGTGTCCGAAACGTCCAAAGGTACTCGCGTGTGAATACAGGGCGCTTCCGAAAGTGGGGCCACCGGGGAAAAGTGAATAGACGCCATATTTGCTGAAGCCTGAAAAAATAGTTACGGTGAAAAAGAAACCTATGAGATTGTGAAGGCCTAGTATAAAACTTACCATCGGCTGTGAAGCTAGCTGACGAAGCAGGAGCGGGTGCCAGTGGCCAGAGCCCCCTCTGCGAAGGACCCGCTGGCCCGGCTGGGCTTCCAAGCATTAGCAAACCGGCCAAGCCCTTCTGTAACAAAGTATTACATTAAAATTTATTCAAACAATTTTATGGTACTGTATTTTTAGATACCACCTCGTATAATCTGAGCAACTTAAATATACATTTAAAGCTATTATTAGTATAGCGAGTAATTTTGTCGAGAAATGAGTAAATCACGAATTTCAATGGGATTATCGATTTTCAAACCCCTACAACCAGACAGCTAACAAACCCTACTTTAATAACATTCTGGGACACAGACACAGGGTGGAATTAATGAGGTTAGCTGTTTTGGAGCTTCCTATACGATTCCAACGCAAAGTGATGTCACTAAAAATGTGTTTTCTATCAAAATTGGAGCCATAGAAATGCTTCGGTTTAAGTATGTGATGGGGGATTATGTTTCAGGGCAATTTGAAAAATGGTAGTAGCTGTTAAATGACGATATGAATATTGTTGTAATGTAACAAACCTAGAGGTCCAATAATAAAAACGGTGACGCAATATCCATACGTATCATGAATACAAGATAATATGTACAGGCTGTCATTCAATAAACCTAGAAACAAAATTTATAATGAAGAAAACAGGGAAGAGGAAGAAATAAATGTTTTATCGTTGGTTGAGGCGACACCAAAAACGTCTTGTCGCGAAATGGAATCACAAGTTGGTGTTTCCAAAACAAAACTTCAAAAAATATTTAAAAAAGGCAAATATAGGCATTATAAAATTCAAATTATTCATCATCTCTTCCCGGGAAAACAAGAAGAAAGGCTTAATTTTTGTAGGTGATACTTAAATGAAATTCAAGAAAATCCAGAATTTGGGCGGTCTGTCATTTGGACAGATAAAACTCACATAAGCAGGGTAGGATTATTTAACATGCATAATGTGCGTCACTGGTCTGATACAAATCAGCACCAAACTTTTGAACGTCAGAGGCAAGGACGTTTCGGATTTAACGTTTCGTGTTTTATTTTGGGTGGTCAACCAGCATACCAAATTTTTGATGGAAACTTAACGGGATTGAGATACATTAATTTATTGAATATTAACGCAGAGGCGATAATGGAAAATGTTCCGTTAATAAACATAAACAGGGTATATTTCCAACAAGATGGTGCCCCTGCACACAATTCTGCAATAGTTAGAAATTATTTAGAAAATCATTTTCCGGGTAGATGGTTGGGTACAAATGGACCTATATTGTGGCCTGCAAGATCACCGGATCTGAGTATATTAGACTTTTTTGTTTGGGCATTTTTAAAAGACAAAATATACATACGAAGATACAACAATCAAGCCCATCCTATTTTTTTTAATTAATGCCATCAATCTATTAACTTATAGCGGCCGAAAGCGATGCATCGTTGTTGGTCGTCTTCAACGTCTAGGGCAAATAGAACAGCAACACAGAGAACTAGGAAGAGACGGAATATAATATGAGCACGTGCCAGGCAACTGTTTTTACCCGGGCGCGGGCGATTCCCCAGATTCCAGCTCTAACAAAGGACAAAGGGATACCTTTTGTTGCCAGCTGTAGGGGTAGTGCACATGTCGAATGTCTGATTTATTTGGAATTTTTGCAGATGCTGATATTGTGCATTAACGAACGAATTTAATTATTATTAACTGATTGATTTGTGTTATAGTAGGTAAAGTAAAATAAATTAATTAAAATCAACAAACTACCAAGGTGATATAAAATGTTTATTCTATGTTTTTGTTGTTTACAAGAAATTCAGGTAAGCGGTGAACAAGTATTATGTGTACCTAATCAATATTTGCAAGAAACAAATACTAAGAGACTTGGGTTCGTGTTTGAAAAATAACTAATGCCATTGTGATTCATGTAAGGGATTTTTTCATCAAAAAAATGTACTAAGAAAAATTGTTTATAATCGTCTAAAATGCCCAAATACCAAGCTTCGTTTTTCGCTTATTAAAAATGAAACCTCCAACACACCGTATACCTTATAATATAACGCGTTAGGGACATGATCTGAGTGTTCGCCTTTAATTATGAAAATACTTTCCATCCCTGGCGATGTTCTGATGTTTTACGATGTCTTCGAGTAAGAAATTCACCCCGATGATTCGTCACCCTTGACAGATTCAGTCGAGAAATTGCGGAATTCCTTCGCCAGCGAAAGTTCATGTCGGAAAGAATTAAAGTTGAAAAGGGAACATTCTTTTGGACATAAGTATTCTTATTACGAGATTTATGAATTTTTGTTCGTAATTGCGAATATCAAGAGAGAAGTGGAACTGTCACAATTACTGTTTAATATAACCATTGTATTTATATTTAAATCGTATACTGACTTCAAGAGTTACGCGCTCAGAACAGTTATCGTGTTCAAATCGCCATAACTTTTTTTCTATGCGAGATAATGAATTGAATCCAGGTGTAAAATAAAATTCAATCCTTTCTCTATAACTCTGCCGCCGGAAGTTTGTCCAAGTTATAAAAATGAGCATAGTTCCTCGATAGGTGAAAATTCCACTGCACCAAAAAGACAACGTCTCGAATATCGCAAAGCGGAATGAAAAGTAATTATGTAATTGCAATTTGAAAGATTTCGTGAGCATCCTGAAAGTTTAAGAAATGATTTTAAAAAAATTGCAACTCGATAAGACAATTTTTGAGGGAGTTATGACATGATACATTTTGAGCGCGCCGCATTTCCTGCGCGCGAAATACGGAAAATCGGCCCGATCCCCCTCTCGCACTTCCCTTCTCTTGCTCCACTTGTCTTATCCACTTTGATACATCTTTATATAAGAAGCTGCCTGAAGTATCTTTCGCAGAATTCTTAAAAACAACCCTAATCCTTCAAATTATACTTGCAAAGTTGATATTCTTTAATAAGCTAGTATCAAATAAGTACTAAAAGCATTTTTATGATTCCATTTCATCTCGTTACGTCCCATATTTCACTTTATAAATCAGCCTTAATGTAAAACATACAAAGCTAGCCGGAGCGTACACAACTGTACGTTTTATTTACACGCCTCTTCCCAGTTTATTTTCATTTACGTTCTATACAGAACTCATTTATATCCAACAATGTACCCCTTGATATTTTTCCCAGTTAACTCACTAAACGGATATATAGCGTGACAATAATGTTTCCATCGATATAAGGCAACGTAAACTTGGGAATTATATCGAGAATAACACTTAAAATGTTCGAGTATTTAATCAGAATGTTGGCGTAGAAAAATGTTGGCTCTTTGCCAGCTGGGGGACTTACGTTAGGACAATATTTTTATAAAACGGACATTTCCTGTGAAAACAAGTGTTTTTCTTTCACTGGATTACTTCTGTGAGAAAATTTTCGAGTTAATTTTAGCAGAATGGTTTGTTAATTCTATGCACTCGATCGTAAAATGTTCGTCACTTATTGTGTACTTGGTTTACTCTACCAATTGAGAGAATAAAGTAGCTTCTCTCAGGGAAAGGTTTACGATGGGCACGCCAGTTATTTTGGAACGATAGACTATTTTAATCACTGTAATTCGTTATCATGCAATGTCATGTGTTGAACCTTGTTTATAAACCCTAAAGTTTAGGGTTTATAAACAAAATTCAACATATCACATTGCATGATAACGAATTATTAATTTCATTCCACGTCAGATCCGGTGATCTTGCAGGCCACAATATAGGTCCACTTGTACCCATAGGGAATTAAATTTAATTTTAATCTCGAAAACATCATTTTGCTAGGTTGTCTTCTTTCTGGGTATCTAAATTTAATAAATCGATGGATAGGTGTTATACTGGAAATGGGTATCTAGGAATTTTTTGTGTGCCTGTTGATATATAGATCCATTGATTCATTATTCATTTGTTTGGCAATCAATGCCCATGTCTAACATATTATCTAGACTTATCTGTTTTGCCATATTTATAGTGAGCAACATGCTCTTTAATTCGAGTTGAAATAGACCTAGTTGATTATTTAAAGCCTGCATAATATTCCGCTAAAATTTCATAAAATGCATATGTATACATGGTCGATTTTTCCGCAGTTTATTGAAAGTTTGCCAGGACGGTCAGCCTTGGCGAGGAAAACCTCGAATGTTTAGCCTACTTTTACAGCAGCCTGAAAAACGGCTCTAGTCTAGTCTCCGTGGTTCGCACATTTCGTGCCAAAAGCGATTAAAAAATCTCGCGTTTTCTAATAGTAAGAGTACAGTTGCCCAATTTGTTTTGCTTCGGGCGTTGAGTTTTAAGAATACTAGTAGTAGTAGGCAGAGAGGGATTGTTTGTAGGTTTCATAACATAAGCACCATTTTAAACTTTTTAATTAATGTAAAATGTAAACACGGTAATTAAATGTGGGAATAGCAGCTAAATAATAGGTGAAGATCATTTTAAAGTAAGTGCGAGGTACATTTGTACACTTTCCTCAGTATTTTTGCCGCGATTTTTGTAGAAGGAACATTGTTTCCACTGTTGGCTACCATGATCATCTGCTACACATTCCTGAAAAGCAGCAGCTTCTGGTTACCAATTACTACAAATTTGCCCCCATATTATGGTAGTAAATACTAAATACAACGATTTCGTCAAAAAAAATTTCATAATTTCAAAAGATGTAGATTGCCGCCCTATTTGCATAAAAAAATGGCTGTAAAGTGATGGTCTCGAGAAATAACTAGAACTACGAAGGCAGAATGCTGGCTAATTATTAATTATTACTGTTTTTATTAATAAATTACATTTCTTGTGTACCAGGACGGCTAGAATGAAGAGTGCAGGTGTTGGCCGTTTTTAATACGCATATCCTTTCTTAAGAATGGTCGCTGGACTGTAAAATGATGTAATTCCATATTTGTTAGGGCTACAAGCGGACCCTCATTAAGTTTTGCCTCCCTCTTCAGTTATAACAGTAACGCATTGAGTGTATTCAAGTTTGTGTTTGGTAGAGAGTGTCCATCGTATTTTCACCAGTTTGTCAAAACTCCATTTGCCTTATTGAAAAGCTATAACCACATTTTTCCCTCTGGATAATCGTTTTTTCTTTGCGACACTGGTTTGCGTCATTATAAAGTTCATGGATACAATTCAGTAGGTATCTTTCTTGCTCAATCCATCATCACTCATCGGCTTGTCAACAGCAACAGTTGGATTCGAGGGGCGATTATCCATGTCACGGACACGAAGACAAAATTAAAGCAAAATTTATCGTAACGTAATATTGCAGAGAAATATACGCCAATAGTGCGTAGTCGGTCCAAATCTCTGATTCTATTCAAGATATCAACTTGGAGTTTTACGTGTGTGCATATTGCATAAGCTGTCCACTCTGTATGATATTAAGACGCCAGCAGCTCCTCAAAGATGGGTCCACACTGACACTAAAATGGTAATACATATCTTAAAATCGCTCACTCTAAACCCCATCGTGTAGTACACCATCTTTCATAAAATTTTATTGGGAATTCAAATATACAAACAAATGTGGGGTGTTCCATTAAAAAAAACATAACTTTGGTTTGGTGCTCAGAGTGTGAACACCCTGTATACACCAAAATAGTACCAACAGACAACTTTTTAAACATCAAGTTATCAGAAATTATAATTAAACGTAAAACCATAGCTAAATTAAAATTATTAACCTTGTCTACTTATTAATAAAACGAAAGCCAATGCACTTCATAAGAAAAACCGAAGCCGTTCCACGCTTTAACCCTTCTTGGAAGACAGTGGCGGCTCATACTGGAGGGCCATCCCAAATATTTCTAAAACCGGTACTTAAATCACGTAAGTAATTTTAGGCAGTGATTTTTTAAATTTTGTGTTGTGTTTTTTTGTGAATGTCCCCCCTCGTGAGCATGTCACGAGCCGCCATTGATGAAAACTCAGCCGATACTACAATCTCCGTTGCGTGAAAGACACCACAAATTCCAAAACGTCATTCGAGAGCTCCGATAGTCATCGTAGAGACCAGCAAAGGCACCTTGAATCTTTAAAGTACACAGGGAAGAGAGAGACGGGATGCATACTGCGGGCTTTTTCCCCGTAAACGGGTTGCTTTCAGCTCCCGGCTTAGAAGACTCTCATTGGCCGTCAAATGTGAATTGGATTTTCGATTTATGTCACTGTTTTTTTGAGTGGTTTTTTAATCAGGTGTTAAAGAAGGATGATGATTTATGGGCATGTTTTTGAGTATCCTGGTTCCAAGAGATAAGGAAATGTTTCAAAGGTGTAATTTTTTACATTACACAGATTCAGCAAAATTTAATTTAATATGGAGAAGAGGACTTTAGATTTTTCTAATGAAATTATAAACTCATTTAATTATTATTAAACTGATTAAGAATTTCGTTATTGTTTTTGTCAGGAGCAACAGTGGTTAGATAATATACTCAGTTCCGGTGATCTTGCAGGCCACAATATAGGTCCAGTTGTACTCAACCATCTGCCCGGAAAATGATTTTTTAAATAATTTCTAACTATTGCAGAATTGTGTGCAGGGGCACCATCTTGTTGGAAATATACCCTGCTTATGTTTATTAACGGAATATTTTCCATTATCGCCTCTGTGTTAATATTCAATAAATTAATGTATCTCAATCCCGTTAAGTTTCCATCAAAAATTTGGTATGCTAGTCGACCACCCAAAATAAAACACGAAACGTTAAATCCAAAACGTCCTTGCCTCTGACGTTCAAAAGTTTGGTGCTGATTTGTATCAGACCAGTCATCATCATAAGGTTCTCAGTCCGAAGACTGGTTGGATGCGTACCTCCACTCTTTTCTATCCTGAGCTAACCTACGCATTTCCCTAAAAGTAGAACATCCTACATCCCTAACTATTTGAGAGCAGTAGTCTAATCTAGGCCTACCCCTACCTCTTTTTATTCCTTTCTCTGACTCTAGTATGTCACGAACTATTCCTTCGTGTCTTAGAAGGTGTCCTACCATCCTATCTCTCCTACTCTTTATTGTTTTCCATACCTTTCGCTTTTCTCCAACTCTTTCTAATACTTCCCTATTGCTAACCTTATCTATCCACGGTATCTTCATCATGCGTCTGTAGCACCACATTTCAAACGCTTCTACTCTTTTTCTATCCGCTTCTCCTATTGTCCAAGTTTCGCACCCGTATAATGCCGTACTCCATACATACGACGTTAAGAGTCTCTTCCTAGTCTCTATATTAACCGTTCTCGAGCATAACAGTTGTTTCTTTTTGTTAAACGCAACTCGGCCCTGCGCCATTCTTTGTTTTATATCTTTAGTGCTCCTACCGTCTTGAGTTATTTTACTTCCTAAGTAGCAGAAATCCGCGACCTCCTTTATCTTCTCATTTCCAATTTGTATTTCCATTTTAGTTCTATTTTCACATCCCCTACATACCAAAATTTTAGTTTTCTTTTTATTGATTTTCATGCCGAAGCCCTGTGTCAAAACTGCTTCCATTTCATTCAAAGCCGCTCCTAATTCTTCTTTGCTAGATGCTAACACTGCTATATCATCCGCAAATCTGAGCATGTTAATAGTTTGGCCCTGTACATTGATCCCTGAGGCTGTTCTTTCCTTAACAATATTAATCGCATCTTCGATATATAAGTTGAAAACTAGAGGTGACAATGCACATCCCTGTCTCACTCCCTTCCGGATATCTACTTCCCTTTGTTCCTGCTCACATTCTATAACTGCCTTTTGCTCTTTGTAGAGATTATGTATTATTCTTCTGTCCCTATATTTCATCCCTACCTTTCTCAGCACTTCGAACATCTTCCCCCATTTTACGTTTTCGAAGGCTTTTTCTAAATCTACAAATCCTATATAGACGCTCTTTCTCTTTTCTATCGTTTTTTCTATAATTACTCGTAAAACTAGAATGGCCTCGCGCGTTCCTCTATTTCGTCTAAATCCGAACTGATCTTCTCCTAATATTTCTTCCGCCTTTTTCTCCATCCTTCTTTGCACAATTCTAGTTAAAATTTTTGACGCATGGGAAGTTAAACTGATAGTTCTAAAATTTTCGCATCTATCCGCGCCTTTTCTTTTTGGCAAAGCTACTATGATGTTCCGTTTGTAATCTTCTGGAATCTCGCCTGTCAGGTATATGCGACTAACTAATTTAAATAAACGATCTATTACCTCTTGACCTGCGCACTTTAAGATTTCTGCCTGCAAGCCATCTATACCTGGTGCTTTATTATTCCTTAAACTTTTTAGTGCTATCTCAAACTCTTCTCTCATTATAGGACTCCCTAGGTTATCCCCCTCTACACTGCTTTCGCTTTCTAATATATCTTGCACTTCCTGTCCCGCATATAAGTTTCCTAAATATTCTTTCCACCTATCTGCCTTCTCCCCACTTCCGATTAGGATATCTCCTGCCTCATTTCTAATGTTTTTGGTACTAGATCCAATTTCTCTAAAATTTCTCCTGATTATTTTATATGCTTCATCAGTCTTTCCTACTTCGAACTTATCTTCCACTTCTTTGCATTTATTATCGATCCATTGCTCTTTCGCTTTCCTACATTTCCGAATAATTTCCCACTTGATCGCCTTATATCTTTGTTTCCCTATTTCATCTAACCTATTTTTATATTTTCGCCTTTCCTCTATTAGACTCACAATATGTTTTGTTATCCAGGGTTTCCTACTTTCATTCTGTTTATGACCCAAAATATCCCTAGCTGAGGAAACTAAACTATTTTTAATGCAATTCCATTCTGCCTCTATGTCCCTAACAATATTTCCACCCGTGCCCTTTAGTGCTTCGTTTGTCTTTTTCTCGAACTTATTGCGCATATCATCATCTTTTAGTTTCTCTGGGTCAAGATACCTTCTTCCGCTTCTTTTTTTCAAAATCTTAAATTTAAGATTGGCTTTCATAACGACTATGTTGTGATCACTATATCTATATCTGCTCCTGGATAACTTCTACAATCCCTAACTTGATTTCTAAATCTTTGCCTAACGAGAATGTAATCTATTTGATATCTCCCTAAAGGCGGAAACATATTAGAGCGACGCGACGCGACGCGACGCTACACCACGCGACGTGACCGAGATCTGATCAAACTCTATTCCATAAGACAACGTTGATATTCTCTCCCGCCGTGCACACTTGTCTGATGCAACGTGATGCCATGCCATGCGACGCGATACGACGTTGTCGACATCCCTTCGTCCCAGATTTTTGTAGCATCGCGTAGCGTGGCATCGCATTGCATCAGACAAGTGTGAACGCGAAACACGCGGACATAATAGTGGACGAAACTTTATTAATAGAAAACGTCAGGAATTATGAGTGTAGTGTATATATAATTCAAAATCAAAGCACTACAGAAATCAGCAAATGAGACTTGAAGCGTGGGAAGAAATTAGCAAGGAACAGGTAAGAATCAAATCAGTGCATTCTTCAATTTCGTCTTCGAACTCTTCAGAGGACGAGGTTTCCATGATGGCTACATGCACGAACAAACTCAAATGAACTAGCAACAAAAATTATGCACACCGTCACCTCTCGTTGCGTAGTGTAGCGTAGCGTCGCGTCGGTTAAATATGAACACCCGCGAAATTTTCACGTCGCGTCGCGTCACATCGCGTCGCGTCGCTCTAATATGTTTCCGCCTTAAGTCTCCTGGCATCTTCCACGTATAGCATCTCCTAACATGATGGTGAAATAGAGTGTTCGCGACCGTTAAGTTATGTTTATCGCAGAACTCTATCAGTCTAACTCCCCTATCGTTCCTATTGCCTAATCCAAAGGGGCCAACTATTCCGCCCTCTCGCCCTGTGCCTACGACTGCATTGAAATCTCCTGTAATTATTAAATTTTCGTGCCTTCTCACAAAATCTAGCACATATTCAATATCACTATAAACTGCCTCTACGGCCTCATCACTGTAGTTAGAAGTGGGCATATATACCTGTATTATTACTGTTTTTACAGGTTTCGAATCTAACCTAACCATAACTACCCTGTCACTTTGCTGTAAGAAATTTTCTACACTCTGTCCTACTTTTTTCCGCATAACAATTCCTACTCCCGAATTTCCTCCTACAGATCCTGTGTGTATTACTCTAAAATCTCCGCTCCAGAAGTCTCCAGCTTCTGGCCATCGCACTTCACTGATACCTACTACGTCTAATGCTAACCTATCCATCTCAATTTTCAAATTCTCTAACTTCCCTACTTGTTTCATGCTTCTAACATTCCACGCTCCGACTCGTGAGATGTTACACTTATCATTTCTGATGACTCCCCCCGAAGCAGTCCCCGCCCGGAGATCCGAATGTGGGACTATTTTACCTCCGGAATATTTTACTCCAGAAGGTGCCATCATCATAAATTAAAGTACGCTGTACTAGGGATAAAATAATGTGGTGGTTTCCCGTTGCCTTCCACATCGCAGTAGTGTGTATCACAGTGCCATACCGACCCTCACGATCTCTGCCACTATGATTACTGAAAGAGCTGCTGCCCCCTTCCAGGGACTTGATTTAGTCTGGCTTCTCAAATAAAAACCCCTCCAATATGGTTAAACCTATGGTTCGGCTCTTTATATCATTGAAGCGCGCAAGCCATCCCACCCGTCCCAGTATTACTAGAACTGCGTCAAGGTACAGTGACGCACATTATACCTGTTAAATAGTCCTACACCCAAATTCTGGATTTTCTTGAATTTTATTTAAGTACCTACCACCTACAAAAATTAAGCCTTTTTTGTTGATCTCCCGGGAAGAGATGGTGAATAATTTGAATTTTATATAGCCTATATTTGCCTTTTTTAAATATTTTTTGAACTTTTGCCCTGCCTTCTCTAACTCTCCCACGACCATCTAGAGATCTGGAACATAATCTTGACGTTGCTCCAGCTTGCGAGATTCCAGTGTTCATGATCTCGAGCGAAAGCAAGTCGAGCTCTACCGTTACCATCTCGGTGGTAACGGATCTACGGTGCTCTACCAACTGTTGTGGACATAGTGCAGGTGTTTTTGACAACAAAGCATCCTCCCCTTGCCGTCGTCGGACTGTCATCCTGCTTACAAGCACATTCTGCATTTCTTCTATAGCAGATTTCCTGCCTCAACCGAAATCAGAAGCCTATATCATGCAATATTGCAGAGACTAAAAGTTGCTCTTCTTGCACCTTTTGTAGTGTATGCAGCAATTTTCACTTAGACATCACAGACGTTTACTGAGGCCAAAAAAATCTCTTCTATGATAGACGCGTCGTGCTAGCCAAAGGTCAATTGATATTTTAAATAACCGGTTCGTAAAGCCAGTCGTTTTGCTGCACACAAAACTCACGTGCAAGGTACACGTACATTCGGTCGCTTTTCCAAGAACTGGAACTATCGACACGCAAGAGGAGTGCACAGATTTTTAATTGGATTATGCAAGAAGGTGCACCGGCGATGAATACAACCTTGGGAGTGTCGAATTCACCCTTTGGCACCGTGTTGCGAAATCTTGCAGTCGTTCATTTCGAAAACATTTAGACTTAGGTGGTAGTAGAATTTTCTATTCTCTTTAAGTCTGTACCAGGAACAAAAAATTCTTGCTACCACAAAAAAAGTGTTTTCTATTTGGTAGCAAGAGCTTTACCGAGCTTTACGATTTGAAATGACGAGACATACAAAAGTGATAGTCAAGGACTTTGTACACAGAAATTTCCAACCACAAATAATAAATGAAGGGTGCCATCATAATAGCAGGAAACCAATTATATTAATGAAACTGGACGCAATAACAACCGACTAAAAATACCAGTAAACGATTTATCAATATAATTATTGTTTACTGCTCTTGACAACTCTGAACAGAATTGTATACCTACTTCTGCGAATGAAGTTGTGGTTTTATATTTTTGTTTGTTTTACAATCGCATTCTGTAAAATATAATATATTATCCACAAACGAATGCAAATAAAATAGATAATTAGCACATAAAATAATAATACAGCAGAACAGCTCTCTCTTTTCTTCTCCCCTTAGGGCCTGCCTGCCCGAAGGCTCAGATGCACTGCAGCCACAAAATGGGCTTATTGTGCTCACCCTAAATTCTAAGTCACACCCATTCCATGATCTTGGTGCCTTGGACCAAACGGTACAAGTCAAACATTGAATACGTGGAAAATTCTTCCGGTTCCATCAGACATCGCCCGAAAATTCGCTGCCTCTTCTGGTCTAGACGAGGGGTGTATCACTGGCCAAATTGTGTACACTAAAATTCTCCTTTTGCAGCAAATTCCCCTCACTTCCTCAAAATTCCCTTTAATTCCTCTCAGTTCCCTTCAATTCCCCTTAATGCCTTTTAATACCCCTCAATGCCCTTCAATTCCTCTCAATGCCCTTCAATTCCTTACAATTCCTCAATATTTACATCAATTCCTTTAAACTTTCTTTTACTCGACAGCGATTTTTTCTCTTTCGCCGGTTTCTGCTTGAGAAATACTCGAGGAAATACTGTGTTATTTGAAGGGAGAAAAATTATTAGCTGTTGTGAAGAAACGAAAAAGTTAAAATAAGGTCATAAGCCAATAAAGAATGATCTGAGATCCAGTCAAAGCATCAGGAGACATTTAATTTTAGTTTTTATTTCTTAGAAGTGTTGCGCAATTTTTCAGAAGTGTAAAGCAGCTGACAATTTAGATTTTAGATACCTACTTGTTATTTTCTCTAACATGACGATCTTATTATTTTCCTTATTCATACTTTTTCTTTGAGAAAGACTTTAGGATATTAGTTGCAGGTACAGCACCTTTATTCCTATATGCCTATTTCACAACTATAAAAATGTATACAGGGTGGCCCACTGAAAACAGTACCAAGTGCGATTTTATACCATTTGGCATCATTTTTATGCAAGAAACTCAGACACGTCGATTTTGGTTGTAAGGGGGACATCTAAATTCGATGTTTTCATTCATGTAACTTCAACCCTCAAGCTGGAGAGGACAGAACCCTTAAATTTTTACATGGAAGGTGGTGTCAAGATGCACACCGTTTGAAAGGCCTTTCAATTCTCTATAACAGTTTTTCATTTTTTGAAATGCACTTTAAATGATATAAAATCGCACTTACTGGTGTAAATGTGCCTTAATTAATTTTATCTTTAAAGTGCATTTTCTCGGAGGTTAGTGGTCCAATTTTAAAAAATAAAAACTTTTTACAAAGAGAATTGAAAGGCATTTCATACGGTGTGCATCTTGATACCACCTCCCATTTAAAAATTTAAGGGTGCTTTCCCCTTCCGCTTTGGGGTTGAAGTTACATCACTGAAAACATCGAATTCAAATATCCCACTTACACCCAAAATCGCACTTACTCTTTTCAGTGGGCCACCCTGTTTAATAATTGGAGTATAGGTATCCATCTGGGCTTCGCATTTTTTGATTTTGACAGCTTATTGAGTTTAGTGGTTTGTCGACAAAAGCATGATTATGATTAGACAAACGAAATTATTTGATGGACCCAAACGTGTGTTAAATGGAGTATCGTTCCATCTTAGTTCATAGTTTTCTGATTTCCATTGTAGCTCAAATTTTGATTTTAGTCCTTGTTTCAGTTTTCTGCTTATTGTGGCATTTTCTTTATTAATATTTTTGTCTGGAATAATGACACTTTCAGCTGTTTCCATTTCTGCTGGAACCCTTATTTCAGAGATTCTGTCTTTCTCTTTATTATTAACATCTTCGCCTCGTTCTTCTGTCATAGTATTATTGGCTCTTAGTTGCCCTTTCTTGTTGCAATAGATTTCTTATTTCAAATAAAAGGCGTTTGTGACCATCAACTATTTCAGACTGCAGCGGTTCGGACGGAGGGTTATGGTATGAAGATCAAGAAAAAGAAAACAAAAACTTTGGTGTGTATAAGAGGGTCGTGAAAATAGCACTAAAACGAAAATACAAATTGGAAACGAGAAGATAGAGGAAGTCTCAGATTTCTGATATTTAGAAAGTCAAATAACTCGCGAGGTAGGAGCTCTAAAGATATAAAACAAAGAAAATAAACAACTATTATGCTCGGGAATGATAAATGTAGAAAAGGCTCTTAAAAACGTATGTATGGAGTACGGCATTATACGGGTGCAAAACTTGGACGATAGGAGAAGTGGATAGGAAAAAATTAGAAGCATTTGAAATGTGGTGCTATGATGAAGATACCGTGGATAGATAAGGTTAGCAACAGAGAGGTATTAGAAAGAGTTGCAGAAAAGCAAAATTTATGGAAGACAATAAGGAATAGGAGAGATAGGATGGTAGGACACCTTCTGAGGCACGAAGGCTTAGTTCGCGACATACTAGAGTCAGAGATAGGAATAAAAAGAGGTAGGGGTGGGCCCAGATTGGACTATTGCTCCCAAATACATAGTTAGGGATGTAGGATGTTCAACTTTTGGGGAAATGCGTAGGATGACTACAGGGTGTCTCAATATAAAAGCGGGGTCTCATTTAAAATAACGAAGTTGATATCAACTTCCGGTATAACCAAAAGTGCCGCTATATTGAAAATATTTTTGATAGGTGGCGTAGAGCTAGGCCCCAGTGCAAAAATTAATCTCCATCTTTTATTTATTTCTCTTTACTTCTAATAAGCCACGAGCTTGAAACACCCTGTACCTACACATCATAAGCCAGTTAAAATACAATTTTTTTGGCCAAACAAATTTTAAGCTACTTACATGATTTTCATGGCATTATGTTGTGAAAAATTACTAAAAAGCATCAAAAATCTACTCCTCCCTACTCTGACAAAAATTTGCCATTTTGTTGGTTTCCAATATTTCTCGACAACGGTAAAGATCGCTAGCAAATTTAATGATTTCTAGGCACTTAATATTCACAAGACTCTAGCCGCAGCGGCGCATACCGGCGGATGGCGGAGGGACTTGTAAACAGGAATGAAAATGTCTCTGGCGTTGATGGCGATGACCTTTCTGACCTTTTGGACCTGACCGATTTTTTTGTTCATAAGAAAAAAGCAGAATTACTAGAACCAAATAAACCCACCTCGGCGAGACACGAACCCCGAAACTTTCACTTTCGTTGAGGACGCTTTAACCACATGAGCCACGAAGGTGTTGCCGATCGCATTTAACTAAATAATATTTAAGCAGTCGCTTTCTTCATATATGCAGGGCCGTGCTAAGGCTATGTGCAAGCGTGCGACCGCACAGGGCAGCCGTTTTTTAGGGGCAGCTAATGGAGGACGGCTAATCTCGAACTCGGTCGGGCAAGAAAAATTCTTACGAACGTTAAAAAAATTATTTTTATTGCCAAATTTATAGCGAATAGCGCCACCTTGCGGGCTGTGGATGTGCGGATCCGGATCGGCATTGGGCCATTGGGCGCCCTGTCACTAGAGGTCGCCTCGCCATAGAACTATGAACTGGCGCACCAATGACAAAGTAACTTCAGTTCAGCTTTCAGCGATGCTCTGTGTCCACAAGTATTAAGCTATGTACCTGTATGTAAACAGTATGTGTTCCTATTATAATATGTTCTTGATACAGTATATATGTATTTCTTTACCTATCTAATTTGTACTTTAGGACACCTTTACTCATATTTTGTTAGCAAAATATAATTATAATTTACATATGTATAGGGCAGTCAACTTAAGTTTTGTACAGGGCAGCCAAAAGTCTTAGCACAGCTCTGCATATATGGTTCTATACCGCGCGCCGGTGCGCCGGTGCGCCATCCGCCAGTATGCGCTGCTACGGCTAGATCTTCTATAGTATTCTTACCATTTCTTCAATGTGATGTCCAAACCGTTGTGACACATCAAATCACTCTGCTGTTTAAACTCTTCAGCGACCGATTTCATTGAGCGCATGCCCAAATTCTTCTCAATTCCCCTTCAATGCCCCCAAAATTCCTCTCAATTCCCATTCAATTCCCCACAATTCCTCTCAATTCCCTTTCAATGCCCCCCAATTCCCTCAATTCCCGTCAATTCACATCAATTCCCTTCAATTCCTACTCAATTCCTTAGTGGTGTACACTAAAATTCCCCAGTGATACACCCCTCGGGTCTAGAGCTTCACATCTCCACAGGATGTGCAGAGCTGTCTCCCGTTCCTTATTACACAAGCGGCAGTTAAGGTCTCCGTAATATTTGGCAATCTTCCACAGGTGTTCTTTAACGGTCATGTGTCCCGTTAGGGAGCCTGTTACGATTCTAATTTGCATCCTACTAAGGCAAAGTAGTTCTGAGCATCTTTTCCTGCAAGGTCCCTTTATATACGACTTGGAGTGCCTGTGTCCTGGAATCACGTTCCAGTAATTGTGATGTTGAGCGCGAATCCATTCGTTTACTTGGTGTCTGACTGCACTCTTAGTTATGCCTAGGGCAGGTTCCGGTCCAACGAAAGGATCGTTGGAGCCCCGCTTTGCTAGTTTATCGGCTTCCTCGTTCCCTACCAGCCTACAGTGACCTCGAATCCAAAGCAGTCTCACTGCGTTCCGCATGGCTAGGATATTAAGTTGCTCGAAGCATTCCCACACCAGTCTGGAAGACATCTTTGGGCTCATAAGAGCCTTCAAAGCTGCCTGGCTGTCTGATAAGATAAAGATCCGCTGATTTTTGTAGCCCCTCTTAATGTTTTCCCGCGCACATTGTAGTATCGCGTAGACCTCTGCTTGAAAGACAGAGGCATATTTGCCCAGAGAGGAGCTGAGTTTCACTCTTGGTTTATCTCCAAACAGTCCTGACCCAGCACCTGTGTCGGTCTTAGAACCGTCGGTGTACCAGATTAGACTGCCGGAAGGTATGCTGTTCAGAGTTTGGTTCTCCACTCTAGGGTCATCGATTGTGACCTGAAAGAGTAGTTGTGCGGTATTCTTGGGGACCATGTAATCCGTCCTCATGTCAAGCATGGGATCCTTTATGTCCTCAATACTGCTAGTGTGCTCTGTACCCAGACGGACACGGTAAAAAGAGTTTTGCAGTCTGTATAGTGCCAGTCTCGCTCTCCCTTAATTTTCTAGCTCGCGTAGCGTAGCCCGCGCAACTTCTCAGGCTACGCACGTGTTCTTTTTCGTTTGTCGCCGAGTTAATACCGGCGTCAAACCGATTGATAAAACGCCGCGGTAGTAAATCACTTACAGTTGGAGGTCACCAAATGCAGCTAAAATAGTTCAAAGACACCGCCGAGAACTTTAACTGCTGTATTATGCCTGTACCTGCTAATTCCAGTTTACTAAGGTTTAGGTTACGTTTGAAGCACGGCGATGAGCATCCTATTCGAGGACAGCCTGGAAACTGATGCTATTCCGAGTGCTATTCCCCGAGCAGTTTATATAACGTAGAGAATCTATAACTATTTTTCCTTCATCAAATTCGGCTAATAAATCAAACATTTGTAATCTGTTTAGCATTAAAAATACATAAATTTATTTTATTAATTGAAATGAAGAATAATTATTTAATGTTTATCTTGACATTAAGCTCAAATTTAAAATCTATATTTAACGACTACACATATTCCAATTCCTTTGAAATTTATGAATTTTATTTAGTTAATTAGAAGAATCCCGCGATTGTATACGATTCTTTTGAAGTTAACGATTACTGTTTCGAAATAAGTTTGTTTATACCGCTGCAGTCTGCGGGACGAGTCTTGCAAGAAAGTATACGGGCATTGAATCTTAATATTATTCTATTTAAATATTTACTGGTGGTATATCTATCACCAACACATTCTGCCAAGTGAAGCAGAGCCCTTCAAATTGCTTTTAATAGCTTCCATAAATTCAAATTGTGCAGGTCGCAGTATAGATGTACTAAGAGCGCTTTAGTATGGACCATAAAAGTGAGCAAACACAACAAAACCGCTAGAGCCAGGGTATGTAGGTACTATAAGTTCTCTACGAGTTTAAAGTTTGTTTTGTATTTTCACACTTTTCTTTTACAGCTGCGATATAGGTACTGCTTGAAATAGCTCAAGTCCGAACAAAACGATTCAATATTGGAATTCCTAACATTCGCAAGTAATTTGCCCTCGAATTTGCCTATACATTCTCTAAAAATTGCATCTCTCAATGAATTAATATTTGGGGGGCGGGTTTTATACATTTTGGATTTAAGGAGACTTCACTGCTTCTAGTGTGCGGTGGTCCCTTACTGTGACGTCACGTTAGCTGCAGCAAGGCTTGATCTGGAGCAGGCGATAGATGGTCAGCGTGATGGTCAAATAAAAAGGTAGGATTTAGTCACTAATTAATTCTATTCTAATTCCGTTGGCCTTGGGCCGAAGAGCCCGGCTTTTATTGCATCTATTTCCAGCCAGATTTTCGAATTAAAGCCTTTCGGAGTGACGTTAGTCGCGGCTGTCCGAACGAGCTATCAATTTGTACTGTCACTGCTGCCACATCACTCATGAGATGGGACGCAAAAAACGTACTGAACTGCATGGAAATACTTTCAGCTCCCGTTGGGCATGATTTAGTGGCCGTGCCTCCTCAAGTTTCCTGCTACACGTCGCCTCACCTGTTTCAAGGGCCGACGCGCTGTCAAATAGAAACGCACGTGAATCGATGCGATTTTATTTCTTCTTTTTCAGCGGCCTTCAGAGAATTTATAAAGTATACGAATCGTATCTGTCCCGATGAACTCGTTGTGTAATGAATTTATTTTTGTGTTCCTTTATTGTTTGTTTTGCAGGTCAAGAGGTAATAGATCGTTTATTTAAACATATACCTGACAGGCGAGATTCCAGAAGATTACAAACGGAACATCATAGTAGCTTTGCCAAAAAGGAAAGGAAATTCGTAAAAAGTCAGCATTTATTACTTAAAACCGAGGTTTGTGCACCAATTTAATTTATTTAAGCATCAAAAACAAGTACATTCCTAACAATGTCCAAAAAGAAGACACAAAACACCATCAGCGTGTTCATGAACGCCAGGACAACAGCAACTTTCGCATAACTAGGAAAAGTAACGTTCACCACCACATTATGTATATCCTCGTCTTGCACCATCTCCTCAACAAAGTACACGTTATCCCCATCCCCAGCACCCCAATAGTCGTCTTCATAATCCGCAGCTTCAGTCGTAGAAGGGGCAGCGTGGTATCGATTTCTTCCTAGCAAACGACTGGAAATTCTTCTGAGCTCCGCTAGGTCCCTCAAGTAGCTACTCATAGCGTCAATACCGGAAGCGGTTACGGAGTTCGGCGGGAAATTTTCAAGACCCTCAGAGTCAGACAAGGAGCAAGTTTCGTCTTGTGATTTTTCGACGGGATTATCTGTCGGTCAGAGAATTTGTTATTTCGATTCAAATATACTAGTATTGCCCCTGACAGAAGAAAACTACTTGGAAGAGTGAAATTTTGTATTTTTCAACTTGACAGTCATTTTCAACAATTCTTGTACATTAATAAGGTTTATATGAAATATTTACGTTACCTACATTGATATTGTTTCTTGAAAATGTTTATATAACCATCAACCACGTATCTTCGAAACTAAGATTTTTAGAAAATCATCGAAGGTATAATTATTCATAAAATAGTCCAAGGAACCCCAACCCTTGCATTTTTGTCATCATCATCATAAGGTTCTCAGTCCGAAGACTGGTTGGACGCGTACCTCCATTCTTTTCTATCCTGAGCTAACCTACACTTTGTCGTATGTTTAATAAACCCCGTGTATATAGGGTGTCTCTAAAAGGTTGGAACAACACTCTACCACAGTTTTGTGACCCCCAAAATACCGTGTGACAAACTTCCATGTGTACATGGGGAAATAACATGGGCAATTACATTTTTGGGGATTCCTGCTCCCCATGTGTAGTTACAGTGGTAGTAAAGGTAGCAATCGAAAGATAATTTTTTTCTGCGTATGAGGATATCAAAAACTCTACAACTTTCCAATTTATTAAAGCATTAAAAGCAAAAATTACATTAATAATTTTCTAACTAAAACCTCGACTAAAACACAGAAATTTATCAGATTATCCATGACAACTTAATTTATTCTAATCATGGACGTCTTTGATTTTTATGGATTTTCTGAACTGTCAACATTTAAAAATGAACAAAAATATTTATTCAGTTCAAGAAAAGGTTTTCATTGAGAAAATATTTTCCGGCGGCAATAGTTTGCGCGTAGTCCGTGCCTTATTTTCTGTAAAATTCAATAACGGTCCTATTCCTTCGGCATAACAACAAATAATTTAGTAAGAAATTTGAAGGCTGGGAATCTTTCATCGAAAGAAGTTAATTTTTACTAATACATAAACTTGTTTTTTTATTTAGATAATTCTCATTCACATTATTATTGTCATTACCTATAGTTGACAATTAATTGATTACAGGTGTGGATGTTTCGTTGGTGAATGCTGGTCCATAGTTTAGGGTAAATTGTAGGTGTCGTCTAACCTATTAAAAAGTTTTTGGGAAAATATTAAAGCAGTAAAATGAAATAATAAAAATGAAATTACTTTAATTTTACTGCAATTATGAAAAATTTAACAAGCGGCAACATTTGTTTATTTTGCTCTAATGAATTTTGTAATCTGGCAATTTAATACTTATTTATTTTATATCTAGGTAAGGACAAAAAAGAAAGAATTTCTCACATTCGCAAGTTGCCGATCGTTTATTAAGTTGCATTCCGCAAAAATAGCATTCCTCAATCAATATTTGGGTGACGAGTTTTATAAATCTTATTTTTTAAATGACCCCACAAGAAAAAGTCACACGGTGCCAAATCGGGAGATCTAGCTGGCCAGTTTATAGCACCACCTCGACCAATCCAGCTCTCTGGAAATATTTCATTTAATAATCCCCTCACTTGTGCTCCAAAATGCGCTGGGCCGTCATGTTGAAACCAGACCTCCCGATTCGCATGTGCAACTTCTTCTAATGCAGGGCCAATATGGTTAATTAAAAGATCTAAATAAGCTTCTGAATTTAAATTTCTCTGTATTTCAAATGGTCCTATAATGCGATTATTAAAAATGCCTGCCCAAATATTGATTTTTTGAGGGTATTGCGTTGTAGTGGCTAGATTTATTCTGGGATTTTCCTGGGCCCAATGCCTAACGTTTTGTGAATTTGGCTCTTGATTTAAAGTGAAGGTAGGTACACTCATCGGTGAAACAAATTGATGAGAGGAAGCTGCGATTCCGATTAGCCTGTTCTTGCATTTCTCCACAGAAAGTTTGCCTTGATTCTTCGTCAAAAGGAAGTAATTCTTGGTGACATTGGAATTTAAAGGGATGATATTTGTTTTTTTTTAATATGTTACGGACAGTTTCTATTGAAACATTACATTGTAGGGCAATAGACCTTAAACTAGATGTTGGACTAGCAGTTATCAGGCCTATTACCATTTCCTCTACCTCAACATTTAGATTTCTTGGAACGACTAAAAAAATAAATTATAAGATTAATTTTAGTTTTGTTTCACTCCGCGTTATCACTTGTTAAATTTCTCATAATCCCAGTAAAATTTAAGTTAGCGAACAATAAGGAATTAGCAACTAGGTAATAATAATAAGCGAATCAGAATTATCTAAATAAAAACCAAGTAAGTAAATTTATTAGTAAAAATTACCTTCTTTCAATGAAAGATTCCCAGTACTTACTTATCTTCAAATTTCTTAACTAAATTTTTTATTGTTGTTACCGAAGGAATAGGACTGTTATTGAATTTTACAGAAAATAAGTCACGGACTACCCGCAGACTATTGCCGCCGTAAAATGTTTTCACAGTGAAAACCTTTTCTTCAACTGAATAAATATTTTTGTTAATGTTGAAACCCAAATTTTAAATTGTCGATAAATAATGTTGACAGTTCAGACGAATTAGAAATTAGAATCAAGGGAGTCTTTGATTAGAATAAATTAAATTGTCATATAGGTAAACTGATGAATATCCGTGTTTTAATTTGAAAATTATTAGTGTAATTTTTGCTTTTAATGCTTTAATAAATTGGAAAATTGCAGAGTTTTTGATATCCTCATCCGCAGAAAAAAATTGTCTTTCGATTGCTACCTTTACCACCACTGTAACTACTCATGGGGAGCAGGAATCCCCAAAAATGTAATTGCCCATGTTATTTCCCCATGTACACATGGAAGTTTGTCACACGGTATGTTTATTGAACCCAACATATCTCTATACAAAGTTGCTTGGTTGAAGCGAGGGTTAAAGCGTTATCGATGGTCAAAGTTCTTGAATTTTTTTTTTAATAACTTAAGACTTGAGTTCTTCGACTGGAACGAGTGTTGGCACGTACTTACTTACATAGGTACTTATTATAGTTCTTTTCTAAGAATTCGGAAGAAAACATATCATCTGCAATAAGTACATGAATCATAAAATCGAGCTAGGTGGCCCCATCAAAGAATCTTCACGGTATAAATCGGTCAATTAAAAATATCGAACAACTTTAGAGTGTTGGGGCGATGCCCTATTTTACCACTAAGTATACTAATCCAAGTGTGCCCATGAAGAATGTTTGTCGTTTTTCAAATACCTATTCGGGGATACTCTATACAGGGTGTCCCACGGTGGCGGCCTGTTAGAAGTTTATGGAGAAATAAAAATGGGATAAATTTGAAACTTTGCATGGAATTATAGTTGGTAGTGATCTACTTTTTTAAAATATTTTCAGACTTCAAAGTTTCTTGTTATCTCTTCTTTTCCTTGATAAAAATTATTTTTCGAAATTTTGACACATTTCCTCCCCTTGAAAAATCGCTAATAACTTTTGATCCAAAACACTCACTAGCTTAAAATCAGAATCAATTCGTTACTAATGAATGTAGCTCTCCGAGGAATCGTTTAAATTGGCCTCTTTACAATTAGGAAGTCTAAAAAAGTCTTCTATGGCCACAAACTTCAAACGCTTAAAAGTCATGTGATAAAACCAAATATTGGTATATTTGGGGGTTGCCCTATTTAAAAAACTGAACTTTATGTCAACTTCCGGTATAATCGGAAGTGCTAGAAGTCTGAAAGTATTTTAGAAAAGTAGATCACTACAACTACCTATTATAATTCCATGCAATGTTTCTAAACTTCTAACAGGCCGCCACCGTGGGACATCCTGTATAGGTACTTCATTTCTTAATTTTATTATACTATAGTCGAGACCGTACCTTCCTCAATTTCTCCATCCATTACAACACCATAACAATTACAGTACGGATAATTTTGTTTGTGTATGTATGGAACGCTTCGTCCTTGCAACAGTTAATGGAAGATCTTCGTCGTAAGTTTTTCTCAACAGATCTTCGATAATATCCCGACAGGCATTCGATACGTTTTCTTTTGTAGGATATTGCACATTTACTTTATCGAAAATACAGCTACGGTCCATTATAACGAAGACAACTAAGAAATTTGACACCGAGAATTTTGACTCATTTTGACTTATGTCACTGGAAAATCGATGCGGATCATTCAGAGCCTTCTATGACGAATGAAAAAACACTTTTAACTCCTGATAAAACTCGTTTTTCATTTGCAAGGTTCTTGAGGAACGTATCAGCTTATTCCACGAACAGGATGAAAACGAAAGAACAAACAACAAACCTCTGCCAAAAATTTCACATAGCTCATATAATCTCGAGCTAAAGAAGCGGTAGAATAATAAAGCATCCGCAGACCTCCTGCCTCGAAGAATGACGTAGCTGAACGAACAAACGACTGTCAGAGCCTACTCCTATCTTTCGAAAACATCCTTTCGTTCGTCGCAACCGCGGCGGTGCGGGGGAGGCGACACTCCGCTTCCTCTCCGCCAGCCGCCCCTTGGCGATACTCTTCAAGTTCCGTTTTACGTACGGACCGAATTTAGAATTATTATTGTGTAACGGCGAACTCGCAAAAAGAGTGCGTATGACAATTTTCTTGAAGACGCAGAAAAACGTGAAAATGGACTGTATTATGTTTAATCGAAACAAGCTGGTTGTAAAACATGTAATTGATGGCATGATTATAGTGATTGATGGTACAAATATGTAGATCTGTTCTGCTGTTCTCCCTTATCATTTGTTATAAAAAGTCAATGATTGAAGGATTGAACACAATTCATATTTCCTCGCACAGGTACCTATTTCCGAAATGGAGAAAGGTCTTATGATTATTTTGCTCAAACTAAAATTACTCAATGCCTAGGTACTTGTGGCAAGGTCAACCATAATAATTAGAGACCCTTATTAACTAGGACATTTTTTTTATCAAATGTCGCCGATAAACTTATTTCATATTTCTAATCTTCAATCTGTAACGTGCTGTAGATAACGTAGTACCTAAATTACGTCTCATATTCTAGCATTTCTAGGTAGATTTTTAGTCAACCGATGTGCAAATATATTTTCGTCGAGATTCAATCTGTTACAAGTTGAAATTATTTCATTAACTCTTAAGCATAAGTGAGGAGTCATCTTGAGGATACATTTTATCGGCCTTGTGAATACCCCACATAAGGAAAATAATGAGTAACTCAAGTAATCCAGCAAATAATCTTTGCAAACTTTTAAAAAATATGTGCTAAAATTATACAGGTTTATAGACAAATTCAAGTGCGTACTTTATCTGGTACCTATTAGTTCAAAATAAGTTTCGATAAAAAGATAAGTTGTACTTCAAGTTCCAGGACAACATTTGCCCTAAATCATTGAAATAAATTTTGCAACACTTCAATGGTTTTGCCAGTAGACCTGTCGCGGCGAAAGAAGAACCTGTCACGTGGTCGCTCGTGCGCACTGACTGCTTCCTCAGTAGCACATTTACGCACACAACAGCACAAACATGTAAACAATAAAGGCCGACACGACACTGCAGCTGACAGCAACAGCGGACACCGGACACCCCCATTACTTCATTGTAGACCCGCCCTACGTAAATGGACCACCTAAGTGTGTCGTCACAAACGTCAGATTTTCATTCCACACAAAACAAAGCCACGTGCTTTCCGACGTTTTAACCTAACCTCTGAAATATAATTATATGTAGTTGTTTTCAAGTTTTACACGTAAGCCCAACACACAAACTGTCAATAAACTGTTTTCACTGCAAAACGTCTATAATTATATTGCAAAAACTAGTCTTAAGACGTTGTAAATAATATCGATAAACGTCAAATGGCACGTGCTTTTGTTTTGTTTGGAATTAAAATATGACGTATGACGGAGGCACTTATGTCCTGTATTGGTTTTTCGCGCAGAACACGTGACAGGTTCTTCTTTCGCCGTGACAGGTCTACACTATAAAATCATATAAAGTTCCAAACAATGCGTTCTAGAATAGAAATAGTAACCTACCCTATTGTAAGTCCTGCCAGTGGAGCCGTGAGCCTGCCCATTAGCTTTTAAAGGAGCAAAATGACTAAGGTAAGGACTTTCTCTGGGAGAATGCAGAACATTCACCTGGTATAGAGAGTACCTGCTTTAGCTGTTATGCCAGACGAGCAGGTTCCCTTGCTTTACGGTCCCTACCTTGCCATAAATTCATCTAATTCCCTCTAAAGATGCCGACACTGGTTTAAAACTAAAAACTTTTAGCGAAAATTATTTCATCACCTTGTGAATAATATTAGCAAATAAAACAGTCAGGAAGTGAAGTGAAGTGAAGATGGTCTTCTCTGTTGAACGAAAATTATTGAGGTTAAAAAAATTTTTGTCCACGACTATCTTACAACATACTCTTTATACTTGTGTTTCTTCAATCATAATTAGATACATTAATCACTGCAGTGATTAATGAATATTATTCACTACACCAATAGGAACATCGCTTTGACCCCTTTTTACATTTATTTAGTAGGCCGCGATCGCGATGTGTCAGTTCAAATTGAAACGTCAAATCAGCATGGTTTGCATTTAATTTGAAATGCATATTCTAAAAAAGAAGATATAATGAGTAGTGAGAGTGAAAACGAGATTTCTTTAACAGCACCAGCAATAAAAGAAGCTGCAGAACTTGCCTCATTAGATTCATTGCCCAAAAAACCAAGAAAATTATACCTGAGAGCGTATGTATGAATCTTTCTTACACTGGAGAAGGGAAATGAAGGTAAATTCTTTCTGGGAATCTGTTTTGATAGTCGTGGACAAAGTATAGTATACAACTCGTTATAATGATGCCATTATAAACTCGTGTATAATATACTATTAAGTTAAACTATTCCATCTTACACCTAGTTTGCATCTTTGGAGTTTACTCCTTAAGAATCGATTTTCAGTTATAGCCCGCGGTACGGAAATTTTATGAGTAGTAAAATCAAGCGTTTCGAACATTGAACTTATGTATGTATACAGGGTGGCCCGAAATTAGCGTGCAATATTTTACCAGCGTGTTCTGTGGTCAAAAATAAGACAGAAAGCTCCTATAAGCGTACACCGAAATATGCTTCGCAAAGGAGCTAGAGCTTTTTAAAAGAGAAGGCCTGAAGACGTTTCCTTCTAAATATCTCCGAAACAAGTCCAGTTAAAATTATGAAATTTTATGGAATGTGTAAGTACCAAATTCTAAATCTTTTGCTGTAAACATAATTTTTAAAATTTAACAGGGGCGTCTCAAATCTGGGGGTGGTGGAGGTAAGATTTACCCCAACTTTTTTTACAACATGTCGTTTTCAATTTTTCCATAAAAATTTGAAACTTCAGAGTTTTTTGCAAAAAAAATGTGCTCTTGTCTCGTTTTGATAGGAGGCACCGTTATCGAGCACAATCGGTTTCAAAATTTCGCTGCATGCCCAAAAAATTCCTACAGGAAGTGGAAAACTTCGTTTGTGAAACTTAAACGAGATAGAAACACATTTTTTTTGCAAAAAAACTCTGAAGTTGCAAATTTTTATGGAAAAACTTCCGGAAAAATTGAAAACAACTTGTTCTGAAAAAGTTGGGCTAAATCTTACCTCCACCGCCCCCAGATTTGAGACATTTGAGGCATGCAGCGAAATTTTTAAATCGATTGTGGTCGATAACGGTGCCTCCTACCAAAACGAGACAAGAGCACATTTTTTTTGCAAAAAAACTCTGAAGTTTCAAATTTTTATGGAAAAATTGAAAACGGCATGTTGTAAAAAAAGTTGGGGTAAATCTTACCTCCACCACCCCCAGATTTGAGACGCCCCTGTTAAATTTTAAAAATTATGTTTACAGCAAAAGATTCAGCATTTGGTACTTACACATTCCATAAAATTTCATAATTTTACCTGGACTTGTTTCGGAGATATTTAGAAGGAAACGTCTTCAGGTCTTCTCTTTTAAAAAGCTATAGCTCCTTTGCGAAGCATATTTCGGTGTACGCTTATAGGAGCTTTTTGTCTTATTTTTGGGCACAGAACACGCTGGTAAAATATTGCACGCTAATTTCGGGCCACCCTGTATATGGATACGGCTGTTTATGTCTGACTGCATAGAAATAGTGAAAATAGAGTGGCATAGAGTAGATATGACAGTTGGCGTTGTAAAGTCAGCATTTGCAGTGTTTGTTCGTTCCTAAATTTGTTGAATCCTTTGATTTAATACGGAAAAACCTAATATTAAATACTCCAAATATTGCTTAGTGCCGAAATGCGAATCAACGCCTATTCGAACACCAGGAAAAGTATTTATTTCATTGCCAGTGGGATCGACGTTTAGCAGATACACATTTGGGTATAAAACTGACATTCGCGTGTACCCTATTATCAAGTGATTGGAGTTAAAATAATCGTTCGTAAGGAGTAAATTCCAGTAGTGCGTCGGGGCTGACACACACAAGTTTTTTTACTTGTAGGGATAGGCATTTGCTTGACGATGAATGAATTTATTGAAGCCCGGGGGGTAAACCACCAGGGATGTATGGTGTACAACATAGGGGATGTACTGGGATGTACGGGGAAGTATTGAGATGTGCGGGAATATATTGGGATGTACGGGGATGTATTGGGATGTGCGGGGATGTATTGGGATGTACGGGGATGTATACGAGGATGTACGGGGATGTATGGATTGTAAACACGTAAAAAAGCCCGGGAATTACCTGATGCACCGATGTGCGCATGAGCGAAGCATTTGATCATCTGCATGTCGGGTCACGCGTGCTATTTGCGTAAGTCTCTCTTTCGTCTTCGGCGCATTGTTATGTTAATTGCTACAGCCGGGGCTACAGCAGTCAATTCAACAGTTTGCTCATCTTTTGAGACGTTTGTAGCATAAGGTACGATTCTTTTGCGTTTAAATAAGCCAGAAATTCTTACTACTAATTAAGGAATGTATCGAACGAAAGCCTTTGCGCGTAACCTCTCATAAAACCTAAAAATGGTTATAATGGGGTCGTTGCACTAAATAGAAAATCGATATAATTTTGATAGAAATAAGTAACTAGGTGTTTATTGGTCCTCTGGGTTACATTTATTTACTCACCAGTAGCTCAAAATTTAAACAATGGCGGTTTTAGCACGAAGCGCGCCTTCAGAGAATTAAACAGAAACACGTGCTGCCCCAGTTACGTCATTAGCTTAGAAGCGCTTGTGATTGGTCATCTGAATTGATGTTTTGATACTCAGAAAGCATAACGTTACGTGGAGTTTGAGCCGGTAAAGTAGGGAGCAATAATGATTTGCCTTTGTTAGCAGGAAGTCATAATGATCATATATCTCTTTTGCAAAAAATGCGTGTGTCTGGTGTGAGGACAGCTTAAGGGGTCTGTTTAAAATGCGTGTGTCAACTCTGGGGTCTGTTTTAAAAAAGTTACCGTCAGCAAAGTGGTCTGAACCTAAACGGAGAACGGCGCGCGCATCATGATCATTTACGACCTCCTGATACTACGGGCAAGTGTTAGGAATAATCAGAATTTGACATTTGGAAATTTATTTCTATTTGTGTTGGGTCTGGGTGTATAAATAGTTATCTGCCGTTTATTTATGTGCCTTTATTCCTATTTACTGTGTCAATTAGTATATTTGTGTATGGAAAATAGAGCAAGGTTTCGTTAAAGCCGATTCAGACAATTTTAGGGGTAGTGAAATGATTGACAATTATTATTTATCCAATTTGGACTATTTCAGTGCTGAAATGAAAAATATTAAAACGAAACGGTAAATGCTTCATTTATTTGGGAACTAGACAAACTGAAAAACAACACTGGACACTATCTGTCAAACGACTAGACTGCCATGATTGTTTATTAATTCAGTTTACGTTTGACAAGCAACAGTTGTACTTTCCGGCTAATATCGACAATTCTCGGCATTGCCCCCGATACGTCATCATTCAAAACGGCTTAAAGGGCCAGCGTCTTAACTTTGAGGCTGGTTTAGATGCCTAAAATGTTCGCTATAAGAAAAATAAAAAATACGGGTCAAATATTTTACGACAATCTTCGGGAAAATATGATTTTAAAAAATTGTGTAACGACCCCATTGTCGTTTTTCTTCGAAAAATAGTTTTTCCGGTTTATTTTTGATTTTTAAATTCCTGAGTTTTGCGGTAGCCTACCGAACATGCATGCAAATGGAACTTCCAAGCCCTTTGTTAAAAGTGCTTTCCAAATTTGAATAAACCCAAATGCCCAATTTAAAATGTGCTGGGGGAAAAGCGATAGAACAGCTTTTATTTAATCTGTTGAAAGGCAGGCCCATACTATCAGAGTTGTGAATTTGTCAACTTTTTTTTGATTTCGTCTAGGGCGTGGACATTATTGGACAAAATTGGACAAAATCAGACAATATTGGACAAAATCAAGTTTAATTTTTATTTATTAAATACTGTAAGTTAGTACATAGTTAGTCTGCTAACCTATCTAGCCAAGCAACATAATGGGTTTTCATTTACATTTGTTTTATCTATCTATATCTATAAAACGCAAAAAATGTTTCTACCTATGTCCGTTATAGACTCCGAAACGACTGGACCGATGTTGATGAAATTTTCAGGCAATTTTCAGATTAGCCCAGCGGGTGTTCCTGTGAAGTTTGATAGCGATCGGATCAACGATTTTTTTTTATACGTTTATGTGAAGCCAAGGCGGGTCGCTATAATTTATAAAGTGACAATTGACAGCAAACGTCAAACGGCATATGTCATTCGCAGTTTATCAAATTTCAAACGATTTTACCACAATTATTTCTTCTGAGGCAGCAACGCGCCGGGTACCAGCTAGTTTTTAATATAACATATAAAAAATAAGTTTTTTTTTGAATTTTTGCCGCGTTTTATTGATTTCGTTCAATTTTGTCCAATTTGTCCATCACTATTGATTTTGTCCGGACGGACATAATTGGACAAAATCGTCCAATTATGTCCACTTGGAACAATTCAATCAATCCTGCATACTATTCATTCCCTTTTTGGGAATTTAATTTAACATTTCATCAAGAATTTTATTTTCTGCGATAATAGTTAGGTACCTAGTTACATGAGAAAATGTAAATAAGTCGAAAGTTGTTATATTTTATTGTCGTATATGTTTTAAAATCTATACAACCATTCTTTTCTTCATATGCCTACAATATGAATGCAATATTATGTAAAAGTATAGTTGCCACATTATCACCTACCAAAAAATTAACGATCAAATTGTTTTACCTATACCTGTTTATGGCATTTGGGTCTCGATTTAGGATGTATGGAATTACTTATTTTTCTCGATTTTTCTCCTCAGATGGCCAGTCAATGCTTTTTAGATGTTGAATGTGCCCTAAAATAGAGCCTAAATCCGACATTTAAACAAATTTGGTATAGAAGGATGTATGGTGAGATACGGGGATGTACAGGGATGTATAGGGATGTACGAGGATGTATTGGGATGTACGGGGATATATTTGGTATAGAAGGATGTATGGTGTACATAAAATAGGTGGTGGTTTCCCTTCGTTGAAGCCTTAACAACTGTGAAGTCATCAAACGAGTAAAATAGGTTCTTAATAGGACGGAATTTATTAAATTTACTCTACCTTATTAAATTAGTTACTTGTATTTTCTGAACCTCCTTTGATGCGACAAAATCATTATTTTTAGTCAAGGAAAACAACACAAAAACTGATGTTCTATTTTTGTGTTAGCCGTAGGAGTTCATACGCTTTTGTACTTCACGTGGAGACCACTACGAAGTCCATATTTAGTTCGTGGTTTCTTGGTGTTCACATTTGCGTCTCATGGGTCACTTACACGATGAGTTTACTTTGCAAAACAGGTTGGAAATAGCTTAACACATTTTTCAGCCGTAATTATTAAGAGAATACCGGGCAGTATCTTGAACTACAGTTCCACGAAAACCGAAACTAAATCCGAAAGAACAAGAACAAACTCAAAACTACCAAGTGCACCAACTTTGTCTCGATCATGGCGTAAATGTATATGGTGAGTGCATAGGCAGACGCTATTCGGTCGGGAGCGCGCAATGACGTTGCTTGGGAGCGCCAAACCCTCGAATATGGTCCGCTATGCACGGCAAAGCGTATCTTTGCCTTTCTCGTTTATATTAGAATGATTTTGTACACCTACCAAGAAAAAATTAAACATATTTGTTGCAATAATTAATTTATTATAGAGTGACTCAAAATAAAATAAAATTAGTTAAAGATGTTTGAAAGAAATAAATCAAAACTAAATAAATGATGAATTTGGAAGACTTATGGTTCGTGCAATATTGTAAAACGTGGTTAATTATTCAAATATGAAGCATAACTTTGATTTTCGAGTAAACCTAAACTTGTATTTATTAATTACAAAACCAATTCGGTAATAATTATCAGGAGACTACCTTACTGTATTCGAGAAAAATATTTTCTAAACTTGAGAACAAAGTTAACGCGAGGGGAGTTTCCTAAAAGCAACACTAATTTTGTTAGAAAAGGAGAAAAAGTATTTGAATATACATACTAGGAAGGTCGAATGATATTGCAGTATATTATATTTATAATTTCGATCATCTAATAAGCAATAGAAACATATTATGCAAGATAACTTTACTAAATCTAACCTCCTGATTGATCGATATCGGTTCAAAAAAATTAATACAAAATGACAAATTAACTCACATACCTACATTATACAGGGTGGCCCACTGAAAACAGTAAGTGAGATTTTATACCATTTGGCATAATTTTTACGCGAAAAGCTCAGACACGTCGATTTTGGTTGTAAGGGGGACATCTGAATTCGATGTTTTCATTCATGTAACTTCAACCCCAAAGCTGGAAGGGACAGCACCCTTAAATTGTTAAATGGAAGGTGGTATCAAGATACACACCGTTTGAAAGCCTTTCATCTTTCAATTCTCTTTATAACAGTTTTCCATTTTTTTAAAACGGACCACTGACTTCTGAGAAAATGTGCTTCAAATGGTACAAAATCGCACTTACTGGTGTTAAAAGGTGCCTTAATTAATGTTATTTTTAAAGTGCATTTTCTTGGAGGTTAGTGATCCAATTTTAAAAAATGAAAAACTGTTATAAAGAGAATTTAAAGGCCTTTCATACGGTGTGCATCTTGACACTACCTCCTATTTAAAAAATTAAGCGTTGGGGTTGAAGTGAGGGGTAAACCGCTGAGGAATTTTGGTGTACAAAGCGCAGGAACTGCGAGGAATTGCCAAGGAATTTCGGAAATTGCAGAGGAATTGCGAGGAATTTCCGAGGAATTTCGGGAATTGCAGAGGAATTCCGGGAATTGCCTAGGAATTGCGCAGGAATTGCGGGAATTGCGAGGAATTTTGTGGGTATTGTCAGGAATTGACGGGTATTTTGAGGAATTACCACGTGTTGTGGATAGATTTGCGCTTACGCGTCAAACAGTTGGAATGCGAATGAAGACATGCATTCAGTATTGTGTTTGTATGCAGTATACAGGGCGATTCTTTTAAAGCGCACATTAGAAAATCGACGATTCCCAGATGAAATTAAATATTTACTGGATGGCGTCACTCTTAAAAATGGCGGAAGTAGACGCCATCTTTGTTTTTTTAATGACAATCGGCCATTTTCATTTCATATTTGAATTAGGGACCTATACCGGGTGGGGATTTAGTGTGTAATCGGCTCATATCTCTGGAACTATTTAAGATATCAAAATGAAATTTTGCACGAATGTGGGGAACCACATGGAGCATTTCTCAAAATTATTTAGATATATACAGGATGTTCACATTCTAAGTACCAGACCAAAGTTCTATTTCTTTAAATGGAAACCCTATGTGTCCTTGCATAATATGGATTCCCCATAAAATTCCATGAAAATTGATATACTACATGATGTAATTTTGACTAAGGAATGTTGAGATATTGACATTTTTGTGCCATTATTGTCCCAAATTTATGACGCTACTGACGCATACTAACCAAAGCCACCTAAAATTTCTTTATTGAAATAGGTTCACACACTGCTGTATTTTCGAAATTTATAAATGATTTTATCATAATACTTGAGCAAATACAGGGTGGTTAAGTTACGCAAAACAGAATTTTTCTCAAAAATTTCAAATGGAACACCATGTATATTATTTGTATGATTGATGGTCATTTTACTAAGCTTTTTATTGATGTGGATATTGTCAAGTCTACCAGTAAAAGTTTCGACAGAATGCACAATTGAATTATAAAAATGTAGAGTTTCGTTAATATTTTACATTATTTCTGACGATCTCCCCTATTTTGTCACCCAAAACTCCAAAAAAGGTCTGCATTTTGTTTCTATAAAATATTTAGCAAATGAAGTTTACATTAACACAAAAAATCCCATTGGAAGATTATTTCTTAAAGATAATATTTTCTTCCATGGCAATCCTTGTTTAAACATTATACCCGACTTTAACAAGACATTATACATACAGTGCCCGTCTAAAGTCCGTTCCCCCCCTACTAATTTTTGAACCATTTGAGGTACATCAATGAAATTCGGCACAAGGTAATCACAGGTCACAATATATTTTTTGACGTAACAATGGCAGCTGTCAGTCTCAAGATGGCGGTCGAGCGCCATTTTGAAACAAAATTTTAAATGGGGGGGAGGGTCATGCGACACCTCGTTTTAAAGGTCTTATCGAGTGCAATATCATACTAAAATATGGCGTCGATGTCTTTTGTTAAATTTTTAAATTTTAACATTTTTCTAACGAAATTTTATTCTAATTTGTAGTGAAATTTCTTAATGAAGTCGACCAATAAGAGGAGAAAAGAGAGTTTATTAAGGAAAAACTACCGTTAGATGGTAATTTCTTCCACCTTCTCCAAAAATCAAAACCGCTTCAAATTTATCGTCTAAGCTACGAGCCATGGTCACACTTTTCCTAAATGAAGGAACTAAACATGCCACATTTGACAAGTAGAAAACAAGATGTTACCGCGACAACGAATTTTGTTTCTCATACAAACGTGATTGAGAGCAACATTCATGGTTATTTAGAAATTTGAATAGCCACCATTTTGTAACGTTTTCAGGTATCGACGCCATATTTTAGTATGATATTGCACTGGATGAGACCTTTAAAACGAGGTGTCACATGACGCCCCTTCCCATTTAAAATAATTTTTCAAAATGGCGCCCGACCGCCATCTTGAGACTGACAGCTGTCATTAATACGTCAAAAAATATCTTGTGACCTGTCACTACCTTGAACCGAATTTCATGGATGTACCTCAAATGGTTCAAAAATTAGTAGGGGGGGAACGGACTTTAGACGGGCACTGTATACATTTTAGAATATAACCATCAAGAAACAATTTTACAATAAGATTTATTGTCTTTATATTGATACCAATTTGCAAATACAAAATATAAACATTATTGTGAGTTTTGAGCAACATAATAGGGGGAATTCGCCAAAAAGAGTATAAACTAATAATGAAATTCCAAAATTTTGATGTTCAATCGTAATATCTGCCGAAACTATCAGTAGTAGACCTGGCAATATCTACATCAATTAAAAGCTTATTTAACTGACTGTCAGTTGTGCAAATAATATACATGGTATTCTATTTGAAATTTTTGGGAAAAATTCCCTTTTTCATAACTTAACCACCTTGTATAATCCTAAGTATTATGGTGAAAGTATTTATAGATTTCACAAATACAGCAGTGTATAAACCCCTTTCAATAAAAAATAATTAGGTGGCTATGGTCAGTAGACGCCAGTAGCGTCATAAATTTGGGACCATAATGACACAAAAATGTCAATATCTTAACAGTCCTTACTCAAAACCACCTCATGTAATATATCAATTTTCATGAAATTTTATGGGGAATCGAAATCACGCAAGTACTTGTGGGGTTTCCATTTAAAGAAATAGAATTTTAGTCTGGTACTCAGAATGTGAACAACCTGTATATACACAAATAATTTTACGAAATGTTCCATGTCGTTCCCCACATACGTGTAAAATTTAATTTTGATATCTTAAGCAGTACCAGAGATATGAACCGATTACACACTAAATCCCCACCCGGTATAAGTGGCGCGTCACAAACGTCAGATTTTCATTCCAAACAAAACAAAGCCACGTGCTTTCTGACGTTTTAACCTAACCTCCGAAATATAATTATAGTCGTTTTCAAGTTTTTCCACATAAGCCCAATACACAAATTGAAAATAAATTGTTTTCACTGCAAAACGTCTATAATTATATTGCAAAAACTAGTTTAAGTAAATAATATCGATAAACGTCAAATGGCACGTGCTTTTGTTTTGTTTGGAATGAAAATCTGACGTATGACGGAGGCACTTAGGTCCCGAATTCGGCATTTAATTCCGACGACAACTAACCAAATTGTCACTACTCTTATCTGTCATACTTTTTAACATATGCCACATTTTCTCTTCAAATTTGCAGATGCAATGGTTCATTAAAAATTGATATCTCTTGAACAGCTGAAGATAAGTCGATGAATTTTTTTACTTCGATTCCCTAAGCTCCAAGGAATGTTTTGATTGATAACCGAAGTCATAACGAGTTTGCCAGCGGTTGCTAGAATTTTTTGAATACGGGTATCGCAAAATGTCAAAAACTCAATTTTTTCAAATGGCACGTGTCAAATTTTATGTCACCGTTGGATGTAACATATAATTCTAAGGGGAGTTATGTTAGCATGTACTATACCTAACTCCAATCGTTTTGGAGCTATTTGCAGTTTTTGAGTAAATTGGTGTCAAAAAGTATGACAGATAAGAGTAGTGACAATTTGGTTAGTTGTACTCGGAATTAAATTTCGAATTCAAATGTGAAATCAAAATGGCCTATTGTCATTTAAAAAATAAAGATGGCGTCTACTTCCGCCATTTTTAAGAGTTACGTCATCCTGTAAATATTTAATTTCGTCTCGGAATCGTGCGAATGTTGTCGCGTTTTTAAGTGTACCGGAGCGTTTTCGGACGTGATTAACCGTTGGTTGTAAGAGTGTTTTTAGAAAATCTCGAACTGTTGATTTGTGTATTGTGGATTGTTTAGGTTAAGTAATTAGTTGTTTAATTGTTCGCTGGTAGTTATTTAATTGTTATTGCTTGTTGTTTGTTTGTCGCTTGTATATTTCGGTGATTATTGTTAATTCTAAAACTGCATGTTCTCAAATGACATTTAATTCTAAATATTTGTACATAAGTCACTAAATAAATTATGTAAATACGAAATAAGTTACATTTCGGTTACAATATGTTTTTACGACCCTATTGGATTAATAGGCAGCGGACCATTCCAACTCAAGAGATCTGATAAGATAAATATTGATAAGCAGTATAAATCTTACGAAAGTAAATGCCATTTTCAAAGGAGTTGTTATTTTTTTTGTACGACAGGAGAAGTGGATCTAAAAAGAATAGAAGCGTTTGAAATGTGGTGCTACAGGCGCATGATGAAGATACCGTGGATAGATAAGGTTAGCAATAGGAAGGTATTAGAAAGAGTTGGAGAAAAGTGAAATGTATGGAAGACAATAAAGGATCGGGAATATTATTTGCGGCATCGGCAGTTGTCAATTTAAGTGTGTGTAATGTAAATGGGGAATTGCAGGAATTTCCAAGGAATTGCGGGAACTTTTAAGGAATTGCGGGAATTTCCAAGGAATTGCGGGAATTTCCAAGGAATTGCGGGAATTTCCAAGGAATTGCTGGGAATTTCCAAGGAATTACGGGAATTTCGAAGGAATTTCGGGAATTTCTGGATAAAAAGGAATTGTGGTGTACAAATTTTTTTCAGCGGTTTACCCCTCGGGTTGAAGTTACATGAATGAAAACATCGAAGTCAGATGTCCCCCTTACAACCAAATTCGACGTGTCCCGGCTTTTTTCGTGAAAATTATGCGAAATGGCATAAAATCGTACTTACTGTTTTCAGTGGGCCACCTCATACAACGATAATTCACATGACAACTGTTATTTCAATCGGTGAATTACTTTAACAGAATCGATTATTTGTGAAAGGAGCTAACTAAATATTTAATAAATTTAATAGGTGACAAGAAAACATTGTATTTTCCGATAGCGACTTTTTTTCAGAGGAATTTTAGTACATTAACAGAGATACCTATATCTGTAAACATTTCTGATTACTTTAGTTCAACTTATTAGGTTTTGTATATTTAAGGTATTTTTGTCCAGTCTAAAATTTGTTAAAATGCTTAGTTTCTTTCAACAATAACCGATTTTAGCTCTTTCTTGGTGATTTTGTTTTATGAAATACTTAATGCATGCGTTAAAAAATACGGCGCGAATCACAATCACAACAAAGTTAATTTTAGTTTGCTATTTTTCGCATTTTCTTCACACTTTTACCCTTATCAGTTTCTGATAAACCCTGAAATCGTAAACTTAATTGTTTGATTCTCAAATTACGTGCGCGTCCGAACTAGACAACGCAGTACTTTGTCTGCACGTAACGCCGCTGCCGTAAAGATAAATGCCCGGCTCCCAGGTTCGCGCTCCCAATTGACGTCACGTTCCCCCACTTACGTGCGCACTAGATTCTATCGGCACGGCCTCGTCCCGATGTTCCTTATAACTCTTGCATAACCTTGTTTACTGCTTACTTGCTGTTTTAACAACTGAATTTGATAGGTGGAAAGAATATTTGGGAAACTTATACCTATGCGGGACAAGAAAAGGAAAAGCGCGGATAGGTGTGAAAATTTTAGAACAATCAGTTTAACTTCCCACACGTTAAAAATCTTAAATAGAATCGTGCAAAGAAGGATGGAGAAAAGGGAGGGATGTTCTAAGTGCTCAAAAATGTAGGGATGAAGTATTATATGGATAGAAGAATAATTCATAATCTATACAAAGAGCAAACGGCAGTTATAGAATTTGAGCAGGAACATAGAGAAGTAGATATCCGAAAGGGAGTGAGGCAGGGATGTGCGTTATCGCCTCTGGTTTTCAATTTATATATCGAAGGTGCGATTGTATTGTCAAAGACAGAATTAATATACAGGGCCAAACTATTAATATACTCAGATTCGTGGTTGATATAGCAGTGTTAGCATCTAGCAAAGAAGAATTAGGAAGGGCTCTGAACGAAATGGAAGCGATTTTGACGGAGAGCTATATATCTTAACAGAATTAAAAAATATCAAAATAAAAATCAGTTATAGCCGAGGTTATAGCATACCGAGTAGGAGTACCTAGCATACCCACAATAACTAAAGGCAAACCGAGAGGCAAACCATGGATGAAGGCAAACATTTCAACATTCAGAAAGTTGAAGAGAGAAATGGAACTTTTATGTACTTGTAGAAGTTGAAATAAACATAAAAGAACCTACATAATGCATCTGATACAAAAAATCTTTAATTTGCAGCCTAAGTTTACGAAAATATTTGACGGTCCGTTATTACTATAGCCTACAGTGAATTCAGCCGTCGCTAAGCTACCCGTGGGTTTACAACCAATATTTTGCATATAAAAATAACGTATTTACAAACCACCCCTTTTCTCATGTTAACACAAAAGGTTGTTTATTTTTCTGAATATGTAAATGCGTTTCCTCTGACATTTTTAATGTTCTTTTTTATTGTTATAGGTACCTACATTTAACTCACTTTAAACGAAACAATGTGGTTTTCAAGGATATTCTAAGGTTTTGTTTCAGGGGTAGTTAATTCTAGGGCACGATTCTACGCCCTTAGAAACCTACCTCACTGTACCCTGTTGTATCCAAAATCAATATTTCTGTTAGCACACTGGCACATCCTTTTCCACAAAAAAAACAATACAAAAACAACACTATCCAACACAGCTCGTCACTTCACATTTTCACCAATTATTTTGCAACCCCTAAATAGCACCACCACTTAAAATAATCCTGTTTATCGTCAAATTTCACGTAAAAGTCCGTGAAAATTTCGCCCCAGTATTTTCGTCGAGTTCGGTCGCGTTCGCGGTTCGGAAAAAGCGTTTTTCAAAAAGTTTTCTTGAGGGGTAGTTGCTAGCACGGCGCGTTTTTTGTTTCCTTATAAAGCGCACTACCTTCTCGTAAGCACGGAACTGTGGTGGATGAAGTGTGTTCGGGTTGCAGCTTTCGCGTTCGTTTGGTTCCGTGTAATTTCGTAGAACCTGACCTGGCGGAGCCGTTTCGTGACGTGGTGCAATAATTGTGAGGATATACGCAAATCCCTGGGGATCCTAAATATTGCAAAAATGAGGCTTGTTTTTTTGCTTGTTTTCGTGAAATTTTAATATGGGTCTGTAGGGATTTACAAAGCTTGATTTTGGACAATAACTCCAAAATCCAAACGTAAATCATCAATTTCAAAAATATTTGTTATAAGTAGGCACATTTTACGAAATGCATAGTCACCCTCGTGGCTCGGAATCATAAAATTTGTCAAATACATTTTTTTTGCTTGATATTTTGAATTAAATGCATGCCCAAAAATTTCCTACAAGAAGCAGAGAACTTATCGTTTGTATACTTAAACGAGACAGAAGCATATTTTTTTGCAAAAAAACCCCGAAGTTGCAAATTTTTACGGAAAAATTGAAAACGGCATGCTCTAAAAAAGTTGGGGTAAATCTTACCTCCACCACCCCCATCTTTGAGACGCCCCTGTTAAATTTTAAAAAGTATGTTTACAGCAAAACATTCAGCATTTGGTACTTACACATTCCATTAAATTTCATGATTTTAACTGGACTTGTTTCGAATATATTTAGAAGAAAACGTCCTCAGGTTTTCTCTTTTAGAAAGCCATAGCTTCCTTGCGAAGCATATTTCGATATATTTAGTCTTATTTTTGACCACAGAACACGCCGGTAAAATATTGCACGGCCGTAAATGTTTTCAGATGTGATGGATATGATGGGGACGGTTTCGCCAATATCGGCTTTTCATTTTTCTGCAAATTGACGGTTTTCTTGAACTTTCGGGCCTACTTTTGAACTATCTCGGCTCCTGTTGGGGATAGCAAGATAAACCAAGTGCCACTGGTTTAGAAATTTGGCGCTGATCTCGAATTTTCGTAGCAAAATACCGTAAATCGTTCCGTGAGAGGACTATACAGAGTATAGTAGTCTGTCTGAGGCAGTCTGTCTGAGGCAGGTCAACGCGAAAAACGCACTGGTGAAAACAAAATTAGATTATCTCTCTCCGTTCTCCGGATATGTCGCTCTTTCTGAAAACGTGACTTCGTCCTCCGCTCCCCCAACTACATTATTATGCTCGGGAAAGATAAATGTAGAAACTCGGAAGAGGCTCTTAAAAAAGTATGTGTGGAGTACGGCATTGTACGGGTGCGAAACTTGGACGATAGGAGAAGCGAATAGGAAGAAATTAGAAGCATTTGAAATATGATGAAGACCGGAATGAAGACTGTGGATAGATAAGGTTAACAACATAGAGGTATTAGAAAGAGTTGGGGAAAAGCGAAATTTATTGAAGACAGTATAAGAAATAGGAGAGATAGGATGGTAGGACACCTTCTGAGGCACGAAGGCTTAGTTCAGAGATACACTGAGAAAAATGGGTAGTTCACAATAAATAAATATGACTGTAGAATAACAGTAACTTGTTAAAAACCAAAAATTACTTCTTCTAGATAAACCTTATTTACCGCAACTTTTTTGGTATATCTCCCATTATGAAATGCTTGATTTGGTATCTTTATTTGTGGCAAATATGTATTATTTCTCACAATTATTTGCAGTTTCTTTCAAGCTAATTCTCTGATTTCGCCTAAATAAATATTGCCTTTGAAAAACAAAAGCCATGATATATTTGCAACAAATAAATCTAATTTTCATCAGATTGATCAGATTTATTAGAACAAATCTCAAACAGCTGAACGCCACAAACGTACATAGACCGGCATCGGGATGGAGAGTGCGTGTGACATTACAACAGTCAGTTCTGATGAATTTACGGATTTTACGGTATTTTATAATGAGTGCCAGAAAGTTTATTAAATATAAGTTGCTGGAATTGAATCTGGGCTTTCTCATTCCCCAAGTTCAGGGATAAGATGCCCATTAAATTACTTTATAAACGTTTGGGGTGCACCATTGGAATAGAATATTCCCCATGATGATGGTTGGTGTTCATTCATTTTTGAGGTAAGTTATATTGGCCAATTTGAAATGTTTTTAATTTTTACACTTTCTTTTAAAAATCTTATATCAGCGTCACTTATGCTTGGCTGTGGCTAAATGTTGTAACGCTCTACTTAACCAGCTGCCCCAGCGCATCAAGTAGTGAGCGCTACCCGACGCTTGATGGCGCGGCCCAAGCTCTCGCTGATATCTGTTAAGCCACTCCATACAAAAGGACCCTGGATTTCAGCCAGCCAAAACCAAGAAGAAATAAAATATACTTTTTTTATACTATTTCAGATATTATTGTTGTTGTTGTACTTTTGTTAATTATTAATAAAATTTTGAACAACGTAACAACAATCTTACAATGTGTATTTGATTTCTGTCGAGTAAATAATGGCAGACCTGCCACCTGCAAGGTATACAATGAAATAAAAACAGGTCAGTTCAATTAAGGAAGTAAATATATCCGTTACTTGGAGATTTTATTTCATAATTTATATGAGAGAAAGAAATACGTAATAGAGTTTGTTAAAATACACTATTTATTTGCGGCAAATAATTAATTTGGTAGCTACAAATATGTAATTTACTTGTCACAAATAAATAATATATTTTAACAAACTCTGTGGTTTATTTCTGTTAAATAAATTATGAAATTAATTGAAATAAAATCTCGAAGTAGATGATTTAGTTAATGGAACTGACATATTCATTTCGCTGTATACAGGTCTACCATTTATTTCCCAGAAATAACATTCACATTGATATAAATAAACCTTTCTCTCAGTGTAGGAATAAAAAGAGCCAGGCCTAGATTAAACTACTGCTCTCAAATAGTTAGGGATGCAGGCTGTTCAACTTTTGGGGAAATGCATAGGCTTCGGACTGAAAACGTCATGATGATGATTTTGAATACTCTGTCACTTTTCTTGCAAAATGAACCGACACGTATCCAACCTTCTAAATATAAGTACTAAACAATCTTTGTCTAAGACTAGGGGAAAATTTCGAGTAACAGCAGCTGCGTTTTCTGGCTTTTTACCACGGGCAATAAAAATTATTGCAATCATTAACGCAAGGGCGAGAACTGATGAGGTGGATCCAAAATGTGTGTGTGTAGATTTTTACGTTGTCTACTTTCTTCTTGCTCAAACAAAAGAGCCATTAAAAGCACTTTTCCACTGAACTGACCTTGAAAGTGGGTTCTAGCCTTAGGTAATGCATTAAATTTAGAAGAAGAAATTGATCAAATTTTCCAATTTGAAGAGACACCCTTGCTTCTGTGTCTTGAGCCACCTCATTTCTTGATTATTAATTTTCATCTAAGTACTTATGAGAACGGAAAGAAAGTAGGGCAAGCTTCTGAGGAAAAAAAACAACAAGAAATGAAAGGGGAAACGAATGAAAAAGTAGAGGAAGCAGCAATAAGAAGGAAAAAGCCTAGGAAGGGCAAATGACTCAAGAACAACCACCGGAAAGTTTGCAAATTGGGAGGCAGCAGGCATACAAGACGCGACATAATATTTTGCAGAAATCTCTACGTCCTTTGGGTGTAGTAACAGTAGAAGATGATCTTAGAGAAAATATTGATCAAAAGGTACCACTATAAGCGAAATACAACCACCATAATAATAACAATGATGAGCTGCAAATCAAGAACAATTTATTAAAACCTCTCCTGGACGACACAGAAACACAAACTTTTTAATAATAACAATTTCTCGCCCAAAACAAAATTTAGACAAAGTCTATACCACCCCTTTAACTCACTTCCTGGACTTTCATCAAGTGATTTTGGGACCCGTCGGTGAATCCGAGGGATCCAATCCATCCACTTTAATATTTCTGTCCCCTACTATGTCGCTGCCGGTCCCATGCGACTCTCTCCGTCGGGCCTATTTTATTTAAGAACTTTCCTCCCACGTCATACTGCAATCTTCCTGAAGGCTTACGTGGAGTAGGGGAAAAGACACGGCCCAGTGGGCCGCTTGGTCTTGATCGCAGCTCTCGTTTACTGCTAGTTCTAGAACCTACAAAAAATTTAATGAGAAATGCAGAAAGAATGACTTAATGAAAATGAAAATAAAACATGTTTATTGATTGTTATTTACAATTGGTTAAATACAATAGGAGATAGTACCATGATTGTTATTATTTATATTAATTGTTTGCTATTATAACTTATTGGATTGTTGAAGGATAACAAAGCTAAAATAAACATAATAATTGTTATGCCCAATAATTCATAGAAACTCATTTAAATCCAATTGAAACTTTTTTGCAGTCCAGTCAATCATCCAATCAACTGCTATCATCATCATAAGGTTCTCAGTCCGAAGACTGGTTGGACGCGTACCTCCATTCTTTTCTATCCTGAGCTAACCTACGCATTTCCCTAAAAGTAGAACATCCTACATCCCTAACTATTTGAGAGCAGTAGTCTAATCTAGGCCTACCCCTACCTCTTTTTATTCCTATCTCTGACTCTAGTATGTCACGAACTATTCCTTCGTGTCTTAGAAGGTGTCCTACCATCCTATCTCTCCTACTCTTTATTGTTTTCCATACCTTTCGCTTTTCCCCAACTGCTAGGTTCGCGAATATTTGTTTATAAGAAAGGGTATAAACATTAATTTGTTGACCGTTCTTCATTGGAAATTTATGTATAAGACACCTTTTGGTGTAGACGAAAAGTATGTTGCCTGTTTGGGAAGAATTTCTGCAGAGGACGTCGATGAAGGTCCTGTTTAGGGAGGGATGTGGATCTGATGCATTTTCAAACAGGAGATTAACTGGCAGTGATTACAGGAATGGTTGGAATGGGTGCATGAATTTTTACACATACTAGAAAATTTATACAGCGTATCCCACGACGACATTGCACGATCTGTACATAGAAAAGTATAAATTTGCACAATTAGGTAATCGAGGATGCTCAATTCGACTAAAATATTTTTGACTTTCTGCGACTTCCGGTTATACCAGAAATAGACACCAACTTTCTTATTTTAAATGGAATGCCCACATTTTTATTACGGATTTAGATTTTTGGTCGAATTTTGAGGTCACCTTATGCAAAACATCATATGTGTAAAGTGCACCCTCTTGGAGATATTATAGACGTTAAAAATCGTCATTTTTCAAATTTCATCAAATATAACTTGGAAACGGTGAGATAAAGAAAAATGATTTACATGTCCCTATCCTAGTTTTTAATTCTCTATCTGATGGGTCGTTCTGGAAAATACTCCTTCCCGATTGGCAACTTTTTGTCATTTTTTAACCAATCAGGAGGCAGTATTTTCCACACTCAATAGATAGAGAATTAAAAACTAAGATAGGGACATGTAAGTCATTTTTCTTTATCTCGTACCGTTTCCGAGCTATAATTGATGAAATTTGAAAAATGACGATTTTTAACGTCTAATATCTCGAAGAGGGTGCACTTTACACATATGATGTTTCGCATAAGGTGACCTTAAAATTTTACCAAAAATCTAAATCCGTAATAAAAATGTGGGCATTCCATTTAAAATAAGGAAGTTGGTGTCTATTTCCGGTATAACCGGAAGTCGCAGAAAGTCAAAAATATTTTAGTCGAATTGAGCATCCTCGATTACCTATATATTTATGCAACTCTATACTAAACAAACTTTTCCATATACAGATCGTGTAAGGTCGTCGTGGGATACCCTGTATAGTACCTACCTATCGTACTTTGAACAGTTGACCAACATGAGCATCTCCACATCAGTAGTTATCCGCAGTAAAAACACTGACAACGAAGGATTCAAGTAAAAGTCCTGAGGAACACCTCAAGTTCTCAGTTCTTCAATATTATATCGCCACTGATCCCATTTTAGGAAAATAAAATTTTTGAAAGAATATTTGGGCGTTCTTGTATCTCTCATCGGACAGAATTATAAGCAATATTACAAGCAACGAGCAATCCATGGAAAAAACAGAGGCCTGGTCTTAGTATCCGGAAAGAAGGTATTTTTCCCGAAAAGTTTTTACACGTCTGGGAAGGCATTTGAGGGAAACTGTGCAAGTTAAACCCGGTATACTCCATTTTCTAATAATTGCAATTTTATTAACAAGAGGCGCCACTTGCAAGGTGACTCAACACATTAACTACGCCATCTACCAGTTTCAGAACTCACTACGTATTGATTCTAACATCCTTTTGAATCAAATTCGAATTTTTCCTATTGTTACCATACTTTTCGCATATTTTATACAAGTATTCGTCTCTAGAATAATCTCTGAACTGTCTAAAAGGCATTTGAGCCAATGGGAACAAGCTGAGTTATACTTTAAGTTATGTTGGACTCAAATATGGCCTTACTATTAAATTATCAACGTGGTGGGTTGGGCTTTGAATGGGTACAACCCATTTCGTTCGGGTACTACTTGGGCCAACCTTCTATGGAAATGATTTATATTTTATGGGATTTTAAATTATATATGGAGAACTTATTTTCTTTTAATGAGAACACGTTATGACGGTAGAATGGATAACAGTTACTTAAACACGTTTTAAACCAAAAGAAAGAGCGGAGATTTTCCATTTTAATAAATAGTTATAAATGGTGATGATGAGAGGATGGAAATTGTAATCGGGGTTACCTATACCTTCTAATACCATCAGCATCAGGACGAAGAAATAATACTTATAGTTAAAGGTATACCTACTTACCTATAGACAAACATTCCCATCTACAACGTGTCCAAGATAAGGAGGGCCAGGATATTGGAAATGACAAGCGATACGCATTTTGTTAAATGGGAAAAAAGTTGTGTAATTAAAGGACCAACAAAATGGCGCCTAGAAATCCTTGATAAGATTTTCTGTTTTTGAGTTATTTTGAAAAAACTGAATTTATGGATTTTTAACTATATTTCTTTCAGGCTTTAATATTAAAGTTAGAGCGAAACTGATGAAACTTCTTCCTAGCAACTTTTGATGAAATTAAAGATTTCGTTGCCAATTTTTTTATTCTACGTTTCGTCTTCGAGCAACCATCATCAACTTAATTTTTTTTAATGCGGTCCTGATTTTCTGATGTCAAATTTTATTAGCCCTTTTTATTCTGAATTCAACAATGTACCACACATTATGGTTTAATTACGTTTCGACCCTTTTTTGGCCATCATCAAAGAATTTTTAAGATACGGACCTGTATGTCTCATAGTTTTGTAAAAAATATGTACATACAGTATAAGTTTGGCAATTTTTAAGTGCACCACAAGAGTTTTACGAATCTGTTAGATGATACTAGCGATAAGCACCTACCCTACTCTAAGCATAGCGCTTCTTGCAGTTTTGGAAAATCTTGTTCGTTTCTGATATCAGAAGAAAGCCCAACTAACTGTATTTCTCATAATTTTTAGAAAATTAAGAGAAATGCAGGTCCGTATCCTAAAAATTTCTTGATGATGGTCAAAAACGGGTCGAAACGTAATTAAACCATAATGTGTGGTACATTGTTGAATTCAGAATAAGAAGGGCTCATAAAATTTGGCATCAGAAAATCAGGACCGTATTTAAAAAAATGAAGTTGATGATGGTTGCCCGAAGACGAAACGTAGAATAAAAGAATTGGCAATGAAATCTTTAATTTCATCAAAAGTTGCTACGAAGAAGTTTTGTCAGTTTCGCTCTAATTTTAATATTAAAGTCATAAAGAAATTATAGTTAAAAATCCATAAATTCAGTTTTTTCAAAATAACTCAAAAACGGAAAATTATATCAAGGATTTCTAGGCGCCATTTTATTGATCCTTTAGTTACGCAACTTTTTTCCAATTTAACCAAATCCGTATCTCTTGTCATTTCCAATATCCCCATACTGGCCCTCCTTATATTTATTAGAGATTATGGGTAAATAATAAGAATATCCGAAATAATATTTAAATTATTTTATTGTAGTCCTCACACGTTCAAAGAATCAAAACGACTAACTAACAAAGACAACTGTATGTATACTCCATATAAGAGTACATAATAATACATTAGAAGCTTGTATAAGTTTGTATATACTGAAACCAAACACAGCTCGTTTTAATTTCAGTTTTCTTAACCATAACATACACATTATTATAATTTACGACTGCTGTTGCTCCAAGTCGCATATAGTGTCGATATATTTTTGTTTATACATACATCTATTCCAATACTCCCACTCAAAAATTGATCGATATATGAAATAAAATAATAATAATAATATTTACATTATGTTATGTTAAAAATATCTGATATATTGTGAGGACAAACGTATTGTTATTTTCATGGGGTAATTATATATTGGTCCAACATTTGTTGCAGAGGATTGGGGAAAACCCCAGTAAAAACCCAATCAAACCACAAATAACAGACAAAATCCAAAAATTATATTTAAAGTCTTCATTCCAATCCCATCTGAAATCTTAGCTGATGGAATCGAGGTGCTGGAAGCTGCTTTGTAAATGCATCAGCCAATTGTTCACCTGTTGGAACATATTGAAGAATTACTTTCTTTTGTTCTATCTGCTCCCTTGAAAAATGATATTTAATATCAATATGTTTTGACCGTTTATGACTAGTTGGGTTGTTGGCTATGGATATGCAACCATTATTATCTTCAAAAATAATTATTGGTTCTGTAATGACTATATTTATATCATGTAAAAGTGATTTAAGCCATAATGCTTCTCTTATCCCTTCAAAAAGAGCCATATATTCAGCCTCGGTAGATGAAGCTGCAACTGATTTTTGCCTTCTAGTATTCCAACATATGGTACAATTATCATATAATTTGAATATATACCCTGTTGTACTTTTGCGATCAGTTTCATTAGTACCCCAATCAGAATCAACAAAGCCAACTAGTACATTATCATAAGAACCTCGTTTATATTTTAATTTAAGTTCAACTGACCCTTTAATATATCTTAAAATGCGTTTAAGACATTGCCAAAGTTCTTTATTATTTTTACTTTGGTATTTACTTAGTAGATTAACAGATGTACACAAATCTGGACGTGTGCACAACATTACATACATTAAGCAACCAATAAGATTTCTACATGGTGCTGTACAATTTTCGTCAGAGTTTAGAGCTTTGTAGTCTAATTTGTTCGATAATGGTGTACCAACAGACTTACAATCACTCATGTTAAATTTACTTAAAACTGTTTTCAAGTACGCACTCTGATCTAATGTAATTTCATTTACATTTCTTTCAACTTTTATTCCGAGAAAATATTTTATATCTTTCATATCTACCATACAAAATTGGGTCATTAAATACTTTTTAAAATTGGTCATTGTATTATTTTCACTTGTAACAATTAAAAGGTCGTCCACATATAAAATAACATAAATATTTTTAGTTATACGACCTCTATCTAAGAAGTATAAACAACGGTCTACTTTAGAATTTTTAAAATTATGTGCTGTTAACACTTCATCAAAAGGCTCGAACCAACATCGAGCTGACTGTTTTAAACCATATAATGATTTATGTAATTTACAGACTTGATCTTTGTCAGCCGTGAACCCATCGGGAACACGCATATAAATCTCTTCTTTTAAAATACCATTTAAATATGCTGTTTTAACATCCATTTGATGTAATAATAAATTATGTTGGTTTGCAAATGCAATCAGAAATCTAAAAGTTGAAATTCGAGCAACCGGGGCAAAGGTTTCATTATAGTCCAATAAATATTGTTGACTAAAACCTCTTGCCACCAGGCGGGCTTTATATTTATTTGGGTTTCCATTTTCATCATTTTTAATAGTAATACCCACTTACAATCTACTATGTTTTTACCAGATGGTCGGGAAACTAACGACCAAGTCTTATTAATTAAAAGAGAATTAATTTCATCTTTGATTGCTTGCTCCCACTGAAAACTATCATCTCTATTTTTTATTTCACAGTAGGATTGAGGAATAGTATTAATAAGTGATTGTGCACACAAAATATAATCATCGTCCTCTTTATATGAGACAATAGGGAGAGTTTTAATTCTGTCACTCCGTCTATTTTTAGTACATTGTTCTGCACTTTCGGAGTTTGACTCACTATGTTCACTATCTGATTTACCTGTTTTTAATTCTACAGGTTTAGATGGGACATTTACTACTTTTGTAGTAGTTTTAGAAAATTTAAGTAAATTGGAGTTTTCAATGTGAACCCCTTCATCAAGGTTAAATAATGGCCTTGATGTTTTGAAATTTCCTTCATCGACAATAACATCACGTACTGTGATGAATGTCTGAGTCTCTGCATTGAAGACTTTATAACCGTTTGGTTCATACCCAACCAGTATTCCTTTGAATGACTTTTTGTCAAACTTACTTTTTCTGGTTTTGTTGTGGACGTACACTGTAGAACCAAATATTTTTAAATGATTTATTCTGGGCTTTTTGCCATGCCACAGTTCAAACGGTGTTTTGTTTTGTGCTAGAGCTTTAGTGGGCGTTAAATTTATTAAATATACTGCAGTGAGTACTGCTTCACCCCAAAATCTTTTATCTAACTCTGCACCATGTACCATTGCACGGGCCTTTTCAGTAATTGACCTGTTCATTCGTTCCGCTACTGAATTTTGTTGCGGAGTATATGGTACTGTTAAATGATAAGTTATGCCCTTTTGAACACAGAAGTCTTTAAATTCGTTTGAGATATATTCGCCCCCATTATCACAATATAAATTGACGATTTTGCAATTAAAGTGTGCTTCACTTTTTCCTACAAAGTCTTGAAAAACTTTCAAAACTTCCGATTTATTTGATAATAAATAGATGACTGTATAGTGTGTGAATTCATCAATGAAACTGACAAAATAATTTTTACAATTAATGGTCGATGGAGTTATTGGACCACATACATCTGAGTGAATGATAAATAAAGGTCTTTTAATATGAGTTTTGTCTTTAGCTTTTGAAAAAGGAAGTCGCGCTTGCTTTCCATAAACACAAGCTTCACATATATCTTCAGTTGGATTAATATTAGTTAAATAATTACTATCTTCGACCATATCTTTAGTTTTTATTTCGAGAAATTTCTGTTTTCCAATGTGGCCTAAACGTTCATGCCACATTTTATACTTATTTACTAGTAAATTTGTACTAGTATTTGCTTGATTACTTAAGTTGTTGCTAACTATGTTTTTGTTTATTTTAAAATTCACACTCGTTAAATTATTCAAGGGCTTACCTGTTAATATTTTCTTACCACCCTTGTTTATGCTCACCCCACCGGTTGTATCAAAAATGACTGTCATGCCAGCGTCCTGGATACGCCGAACTGACAAAAGATTGTAAGGTACTTCCGCTGCATACAGGACATTCTCAAGAACTCCAGTTACACCCAGGTTGGTGATGACTTGAATGGTTCCTCTTCGAGTTGCAGTTATCGACACGTCTGTTTTGGCCACTGCAATTTTCCATGGAATTGGAAGTTCGGTAAAACTTGTAAAAACGTCAGGCTGATTCACCAAATGGTCTGTTGCCCCTGAATCCAAGATAAAAGTAATTTCCCCTGCTTCATTTTGTACTTTTCTTCCATGTTCAGCCATAAATGCAAAACTCTCGCCATTTGTTGTTGTTTGAATAGTTTGTAATGTTCTGTTGATTTCTGGTTTTTGTTGATTAAGCATCTTCTTATAATAATAACAGTTTCTTTTTATATGATTCTTTCTTCCGCAGTGATCACATGTTATATTAGAATATTTGAAATTTTTATATCCTCGGTTTGCATATTTGCTTGAGTGGAACGGTCTTTTATCTTGATGCGAATGATAAACTTTATAGTTTCGGTGCGAAGTTTTTACATTTCTTTTTGTCGGTCTTTCCCTTTGCTTTGTTTCTGTCATCAATACTTTACTGCTGATGTCGCCACTTTCATTCTTTAATTTAGTCTCATGATCAAGTAATCTTGCTTTAACAAATGCAAGACTTAAATTGTCTTCTGACAGCGTTTGAATAGCGGTAACTATACCATCGTAGGATGACGGTAAAGTTAAAAGCAGGTGAGCAACTTTACCCATCTCAGTTTGATTTCCTCCCGCTGCCAGTAATTCTACCATTAGTTCTTCAAATATAAGAAAATGTTGCATTAAAGGTGTATCACCCTTAAATTTGAGACTAAGTAATTTCTTTTGAATAGCCAACTGGGTTGCCAAACTTTTCCGTTCGTATATTGCATCCAAATTCCGGATAATATCACGAGCAGTTGCCTCCTCTGTCACAATTCCAAGTAGTGTATCGCTAAGGTACTCAACAATGGTACTTTTAGCAAGCCGTTCAAGTCTAAGCCACTCCGCCTCAGGTATTTCTGGAGGATCCTGGTCAAGCACTTGTAAAGCATCATCTTCATTAAGTAGGGCTCGCAGACGAAATTTCCATATGCCATATCGTTCACCACTAAATGTTTTAATATTTCGTCTGTTTTTCTTATTATTATTTTCCATTGTCACTAACACACTACTTACTATATTTAATCTAAACTGTATTTATTTGCCACTATATAAACTGTTTTTTTATTGCACTCCGTTCACGACCCGTATATATTTATAACGCGTAATACCTGGGCCCATAACCTATTAGAGATTATGGGTAAATAATAAGAATATCCGAAATAATATTTAAATTATTTTATTGTAGTCCTCACACGTTCAAAGAATCAAAACGACTAACTAACAAAGACAACTGTATGTATACTCCATATAAGAGTACATAATAATACATTAGAAGCTTGTATAAGTTTGTATATACTGAAACCAAACACAGCTCGTTTTAATTTCAGTTTTCTTAACCATAACATACACATTATTATAATTTACGACTGCTGTTGCTCCAAGTCGCATATAGTGTCGATATATTTTTGTTTATACATACATCTATTCCAATAATATTGGACACGTTGTATAGAAGAGAAATTGTGGAAAGAAGAAAAGAATAAAAATGAAGAAATAGCAAGGACCTCGTGTTGATTTTAGTACATACCTTGCAATTTATATTATACTGTTTAGTTTAACGTTCTATTTTTTGTTCTGGAAAAGAAAATAGTTTCTTCAGTTTGGACGTATGTTATAAGAGTGTTGGTACATTTATGTTTAAGGGGTGGTTGTCCAGAGGCTTTTGAGGGTGAACAACACAGAAAATAATGTGGAAACGGCAGGTATTTCGACTGCAGAGAGCTTCACTCTAGCGGCGATTGCCGTTAACAGTCACTCTCGTTCCCATTCGTCACGGCGCAGCGCTAGGAATCAGTCGGGCATTGTAGTTAATGGTGGTGCGTCGATTTCTGTTTCGTGATTTTCGTGAAGTTTTTGGAGGTAAGTTTGTGGTATTATTTAGTCTAACTTATCATAGAGGTACCGTAATGCGTATCAGAGTATTGGGAAAGGAAGTTATAGGGAAGGTATTGTTGGATTTCAATGAATCATAAGCTAACGTTTTCTTGACTTAACTCGTAAAATCCACTTTGGTTAAAGTGCGGGTAACTTGGAAACATGTAGATGAGGGCAGTGTGTTGTATTTTTTTATCAACGAATAGATAGGTATTGTTTCTGTTAGCAATTCACGAAAATAGAGAATCATAAAATGAAGAGATATGCTACGCATGTACAACAACATGTATGTTCGCCTTAGGCATCTGCCACCCTCATAATTCTCCCTCGCATCCCCTACACGAGGGTGTTGCACGACTATTACTCGCGGGGGTTACAAAATTTAGGGTTCTCTAAACATTCGCCTATACGTGATTTCTGTACTTCAAATGAAAATATTTTTGAGCGTTTGAAATTGCAAAGCAAAAATATTTAACTCCAACAAAACAAAATTAAAATTTTATTTACTACAGATTTCATCACTTAGTTTTGTTATAGGTTCCTTTATAAAAAAAAGTGCTTAGATAAAATTGCAGAGTTCCTACTTATTATACAGGTTTCTATGTGTGACTTTCCACTATTTAACAGCAGATGGCTCCAACAGAATACTATGAATATTTTACGAGGGGGTATTGGCATCTAATAATATTTTTTTCAAAAAGGAACTCTCTAAGAGATATTTTTCTAAACCACGAACTGTGATAAATCACGAAAAAATAATAAATAAAACAACATAGGAGGGTTTCTTTTAAAAACATTTTATTAAATCTTTTACAATATACGAACATCAGTATATCCTTGAAGGTACAGGGTGATAAAAATCTAGAGTTGGTCTAAAAACATGTTAAAATTCACGAGTAAATAGTCGCCTGAATTTAGTGTATTTTTCTATTACTTAGATCCCTAGATTTTTCTCTATAATGTACCCTATATTACAAAATATAAAAATAAGATATGCAAGCAAAAGTTGCACTATTTAAAATTTTAGTGACGAAGTTTTGTCTTGTAGGAACTCAGTGAGAATATGTTTTATCAGTGCTGAAACAACTGTTTGATAACAATAGTTTGATATAAGGAAATTTTAGTAATATAATATATCATCCACCTGCTTCAGTGAAAATTTTCGAAATTTCGAAATCAAAACAGTTTCGAGAACTCATATGGAAGCATTTGGCAGTATCACACCAAAAGCAAGTTATATCCGTAATTATAATTTAAATTTAACGTAAAAAAGGTTCTTAACTACCCTCACATCCCCTGTAAAGTTAACATTTAATAATCAGCTTGTTTTCAAGTTACAAAAGTATTTGTGCATATAGATAGTTGTATACAATATCATAATAAAATAATATCTACTCTGATACAATACTTTTTACCTACATTTTAAGAACAAACAGCCATACTGCAGTCTGTTTCGTGTGGCCTGACTTGGACTGACCTAATTTATCAAAATCACTGATAACTTTTGGCAAATTTTGTTGCACCAAAAATTTATCAAAGATTTCGTTTTTTCAATGTTTCAGTTAGATTAAGACACGGATCATGCTATATAAATGCTCGTCATTGTTCATAAGAATAAAATACAAAATTCGTAGCAGATTGGCACGTATTAGCTTTAAAATATACACTTAGACTTTAGTATTTTTATAGATAAGATATAATGAGTATAGTACAAGACAATAATATAAAGGAATGTTTTCCACCTATTTTGCCCAGTGTGCTTTTGGGATGTTCCTCGTATATTTTAACCATTAGTAGGTACCACTTCAGTTAAACAATTATTGAGTGAAAATTTATGCCACTTCAATCTCCACATTTTGGTGGTTTATGGGAGGCGGACTTAAAAAGTACGAAATGTCATTTAAAACGGGTTTAACTGATTTTATTATCTGATAGGAAACTTTCATAAAAAGCTGTTCAATACATTTTTGGTGGAAAATTTTTTGAACCTCTAACGCGTGTTCAAAAATTTCTAGGACATCCCTTCAAGCACAAAATCGTTCATAATTAAATAAATAGTTTTTTTACTAACTGGCAGCTATAGTTATATTATAATATATAATTGTCCACCCCGTACGTACATTTTCTCCAAAAGTAGAAACCGTACAACGTTGACTACATCGCCATTTTTGCACGGAATAGGCAGAGGAAGTGATGTAAATGTGGAAACCCAGTTTGTTTTTAATTTGTAAAAAATCAGTGAATCGTTATTTTAATCTGGAAAATTGCCTTAAAATGCCTTATAATGTTAGAAATAGGGGACCATAAGTCACAAGTGCAAAAACCATGTACAGTCAACTCCCTCTAAGTCGAACTCTTAGTTGCCAGCTCGAATTGTTTGACTTAGAGGAAGTTTGAATTAAAGAGAAAGAATAAAATTAAGAGAATATGTACAGCATGGCTGCACTTGTCGTATACTGTCAATTGTCAAACGTAAGCTTCATTACATATCGGAACTCAGAAGCTGACTAAGCACAACGCACGGTTATTAGAAGTACCAAGCTCAAATGACCGAATTTTCAACAGTAAAATCACACCAAAACAAACTGTTTGACTTGCAGGGAGTGGTATGCATGCTATGTTTCGCAGTTGTGTCTTTTAATTTGTTCGAGTTAAAGGAAATTCGACTTAAGGAATTTGAGTAAGAGGATGGCATTTTAAGGTAAAATAATGCGTTGGTGCTGTTGCTATGCGAATCGTTCGAGTTAAAGGAAAATTCGAGTTTCAGAGATGCCGACTTAGAGCGAGTTGACTGTACTTAAAAAATAAACAAAAATGTTTTGGCTAACTTACTACATTTTTCGATTTTTGAAAAAAGTGCGGGTAACGTGGAAACACCCTAAAATTACAGTAAATCAGTGTGTAAACACATAAACTCGCACATAAAGATGTTGGAATATTGAACTTTAAGCATTATATTCTTTTTATAATGTTTTTATTCACAGAAAACATTATTCGTTGATAAAAAAATACAACACATTGCCCTCATCCTCATGTTTCCAAGTTACCCGCACTTTAGCCAAACTGGATTTTACTAGTTAAGTCAAGAAAACGTTAGCTTATGATTCATCCAACAATACCTTCCCTATAATTCCCTTTCCCAATACTCTGATACGCATTACGCTACCTCTATGATAAGTTAGACTAAATAATACCACAAACTTACCTCCAAAAACTTGGAATCACGAAACAGAAATCGACGCACCACCATTAACTACAATGCCCGACTGATTCCTAGCGCTGCGCCCTGCGCCGTGACGAATAGAAACGAGAGTGACTGTTTACGGCAATCGCCGCTAGAGTGAAGCTCTTTGCAGTCGTTTCCACATTACCCTCATGTTTCCACATTTGCACCCCCTCCTCTACTGTTTTACAGTAAAAAAATATTGAATTCGAAAAATGTATCTACCTACAGTAAACTGAATTAAAACTAAACCTACATAAAGTTAAAAGTTACAGTGGAATATTTAGAAACACAAGATATGTACAGTGTGCAGAGTTTCTTGAAGTCACGAAACTTTGCCTGCATGATAAAATTTCTTGGCCTCCGTGTTTAGTTTTTAGTAAACAACAAATACATATAAGTTTCCTACAGTTGGTCCCATAAAATCATCAAATACACAATTTTTGAAGTTAATGCGCGTTTCAACAATAAATTCTAAAAGCGATAAGTCCAAGAAATTCTAGAATTTCCCTGTCAAAGTAATGTAAGGAGCAGGCGAGTTTCTGACGAAAAATTTCTCATTTAGTATTAAGTCACAGCTTGAGATCACATTTTAGTACAAAAATATGTCGTCCAGAAGTATTTCCTATGATTTTGAAATAATAATCGTAAATAAAAATCACATTTAACAATCTAACTACTTGTGTGCTTAATCTGCTTGCTAAATAGATCTCTAAGCGTCTCTAAAATGGCACATTTAAAATGTATTTTTGATATTTCCCACCCTGTGTAGTTCAGTCTTGTTCAATAACGCATATAACGATCTCGGTTATTACGAGACCTCGGTTGTAACGACAATTCGTTATTAGCTTAGCAGCGTTCACTATAATGAACAAAAACCGACTACCCTAAACCCTACCATGTTTCTCCTACTCACCCCCTATAAAACAACGACAATATAAAACGCTTGCCTATGAAGCTGCCCTAAACAATTTAGCTTCTAACAATATAAAAAAGAATCACGTTTCTCAGTGTTTTATGTTTCTTTTTTTTTTATCTTTGCCAAAGCAGTTTTTGAAGCTTTTCATTGGCCTCCGTTTCGCTATAAAATTTAGCCGCGAAAGCTCTTGTTTTTAATGTTACGTTTTCTAATGCGGTCCCCGTTCCCAAGATGGCGTAGTCTACGTGTCGACGCAAGGGCATTCTTTTTCCGTGGCCTGCTGCGCGTTGCCAATCAGCGAGTCCAGTTCGGATGGTGACGTGATCTGAAATGAATTGCACAAGAAATTACCATAGGGATGTAATTGGAAGTAGTTTGTGCACGTCAGAGAATACAGTCAGCTTGTCTTGAGTTGTACAACTAGATGCGCTTTTAGAAATAGAACTGTGTTATCATAGACGATTTTAAAGTGAAGCAACTACAGTTCGAATTACAAAATGTAAATAGAACTATTGGAAAATAGGTAAGCACATACGTCGTGTTGGATTTGCGGGCGAGTCCATGTCGCAACGTAATGGGGGAGGAATGAAGTACCTTTGTGCAACTGTCATTGCCAAATGTTGATAATTAGTCTAATTTCCAACCCTTTTTTATATTAACAAAAAACGTGCAAGCAATTTTTCTTTTAATATTGATCTTTAGTTGCTCTTTTTTATTGCAGAAGGATTTACCATTTTTATTGTCTGATGAGCAGACAGGCCTTGTGAAGCTTGAGCCCAAGGTTAAAAACTTTTTTACGGCACAAGTCAATAGCTTGAATTGAAATTCTTATCTAGTGTCAGAACTTTCAGAATTGATGAATTTGCTTTTGTAAACGGAGAACGTTCTACTGTACTTTTTATATGCTGCTTCTCCTGTAATCTTCTGGTTTCTCTACAGGGCGGGGTTGCACAAAAATGTAGTTAATCTGGAAACATGAATGAAATTGAAAATGGTCCTCTTCTCTTTACATCCCAAGAAAAAAAGTAAACTTTCTCATTCTGGGAGATAAGTTGATATTTGTCTAATTACTAAGTGGTGGGTTACGAAGCTAGCAATTTATTGCATAATTTTATTTTAATACAAACTTGGTCCACATCGTGATATGGTACATTAGATTTAAGTAAATTTAGCATACAATATAAAAAGTAAACATGTAAAAATATCACTTTCAATACGACTATAAAATACTTTGTATCCTCTCTTTTGATATCAGAATACTCGAAACTCTCAAAATTATGAATAAATTTATATAAAACTTGGAAATACTCAGATAACGAATCATCTATAATATCTAATTGAAATATCTTGGTTTGTCTATTGAGCCTTCCTCGTAAGTGAGCAAAACGTAGGCTAATCCCTTGCCCTAGAAACAAGAAAAAGAAGTATAAAAAATTAAAATTATAAAAAAGAAATTATAATAAAATTATAAACTAGTAAAGAAGCTGAATAAACTAAACGATAAAAATAAGACAGGCAAGCTTACAAGCGTTAGTGTATTAGTGTACTTACTGCGTTAAAAGAATTCTTCGATTTTCTCTAGTAGGTACAACGAAATTTGTAATTAGAAAAAATAATTCATGTTTATAAATTAAAAAAGCAAAAAAAATTGATTGTACTCGTCTCCTCACTCTGCTTTGATTCGAATTTCGAATAAATACTTAATTCGTTCTGATATGTTTCTACGCTTCTATTCATCCAAAACATTGTTTAACACAAAAAAATTATGAATTATAAAAATACTCAAGTAGATACACAACACCAGTTCTGCAACAAGATCCCGTGTATTTTCTTATGGAGTTCTAGAGTCGCTTTATTACCGTAAATTATATTTTCACACAACTTTTTATTCTTGGAAGCATGCTATTATAGTCGTAATGATAATAAACTTCTGTTAAATCACACACTTTTCTCTGGTGTCACATGTATGCTTCCCCCAAAGCACAAGCAACCTACTGTGCTGCTATAAATCCACTAACTTCTAGGCGTGTAAGTAACAATTCTATGTTTCTAAGAACTCAAAAACGTACCTGCGTGTCTCTCCTCTGCACTAGGACGTCTACACTATTCACTCCATTATCTAAAGCAGGCGTATGATGTAATTCAACTAGAGGAGGTTCTCTACAGTGCATACAATAACATCTGACGGCCGTCATGACGAAGCCCATGAGCAGTAAAATACCGCCGGAGATAATGAAAATGTAACGGTGATCGGCGTCTGCAGCATTTGGCACGAGCTGGACTAAACCGACTACTAGGACGATGGCGCCCAACAGCAGGCAGCCTACTATGATTTGGAGCGCTGAGACCTGAAATTCAGAGAGCTTTGTACAGTCGATATTAAGCTATGAACCTTGTGATTCGCTTTACAATGCTGAAATTACAATTTTCCATTTTAATTAACAAGATCTGCAGTTCTCGAGAAACCACCCCATTTACAAGCCCCTAACGAAATTACCGGCCAGATTTTCACTGCGCCATTACTCTCGCAAGGTTATTTATACACCGTTTCGACATCATCGCAAGGGGTTCGAGCGTTTGGAATATTGTCAGGGGTGAAAAAGTTCTTTGTGTATTTTGCACAACAGGTGATGGATATCGGGTCACGAAACAAGAGATTTATGATTAGCTGCTCTTGCCGTGAAAAGGGCGCTGTTTAGAATGTTGAAGTTTAAAACAAAAAGTGTTTTGAGAAAAACTATTTTTGAAATGATATTTTTTAGAGACAGTTTAATATTTCTAACGTGCGTACGAAGCTTCGATCGCGTAGCGTGAATCCGTTTGATTTAGCGGTAATAACTGCACACAATACACCAATCAATTGAATTCAGATCACTATTGACTACCAGTAATTATTTTCAGTGGCAGTTTAGACATGAACGACATTGATTAAAATTGAACAATTACATTTTGCGTCGCAGTGAATTATTTTCAACTCTCGTCTCCCTGATTGGGTAATTTAATTTTTGCTCTAATTGATGTTTTGTTTCACTACTGCGTTTCATTTGGAAACCAGATTCGCTGTTTTGGAAGGAGCTTAATAATTTTGCAACTTACTTTGCCACAAAGGTAATATTCAGGAAGACGATCTTCGGAATCGATGTATGGACCATTGGGGCTCGGGGTTGGACTGGGACTTGTGGGAGGAAGCCAGTGACCACCTATGTACAGTTGACTTGGTCGTTTGTTGCGTTTGTCTTGTCCTTTTCTCCTCTCGTGCCTCACAGCCACAGCTGGCATAGCTCCAATCATCTAGAGGACAAATATGACTTTTGATTGTATCGATTATTTATTACCCTAGTTGGAGATGTACAATTTGGAAATAAAAAACACCTTAGCATTTGAATATAATTTTATTTGAATATAGTATGTACTTAGTATGTACAAAAGTAAGAAAACACATCGCCATGAATGTAAATATTAAAGAGATATGATTAATTTATAATATACATTTAAGTACTATTAAGTACGTAGCATTTTTGGTCCTCGCAAGGACAACGAAAACTAATCAGCCACTAGAGAGTGTCACATGACAAAAAAGGCAAATGCTAGGTACGTTGCGAGCTAGAATTTTTGTTCCCAAGAATCCTGGACTTACAGAAATTGTAATGAATTAATTTATCGTGCTATTTCTAGCTGAACAGCATTTTAAATATCGTTATGGCAATAAATACGATAGCGGGTGGTAAGAATATTCTCTAAAGCCAAAGAAAATTGACTAGATTGCCTTATTAACTTTTATAGCTGATGACAATTGACTAATTCTTTATATTGCATTGCCCTAGTATTCTCCCATGCCAATAGGCAAATCTGTTCAATTTCTTTCGACAATAATGCCCATTTTATTCTTAATCATTGGGAATACACATATACCAACACGTACATTAAGTATAAACATATAACACAAAATTAATAATTAACATCAAACGTGAAACATAAGATAAAGAATACAGCCTCAAAATACGTCTAGAAAATCAGCCTTTTTTAGATAATACATCACTTTTTCTGTACATAAAATAACATCACGAAAAAAATAATATCAGGTTGGGAGTAGCGAATTTGTACTCGAAATGCGGATATATTGATTTTGTAATACAAGGAGATACAAATACAAAAGTCGATAAATTTTTATGTTACTGGATACTAGAGGAATATTACAGGATACTTTAGCTAATGGATGTGTGTGAACGAGTAATGTCATAGTCGGTAAATAACGGCTATTATTGGCGCTATTTATGGTGCTGCGGTTAGGATGTGGACTCTGCAGATGTGTGAGATTCAATATCGTTACGAGATTTTTACGTATTGATATTTGGCTTTATGACTGTAATCAAAATCACACTTAGAATTGATTGAATTTCGGAAAAGACCGCTGTTTAATGATATTTATGGTCCTTGAGCACAGAAAAATTGGCCAAATCAAACTGAACTTCTTTAGAAAACGAACGAACAAAACTTCGAAACTTTCAAGTCATGTGTGCATAATGCGTTGAAGTCAGCTACAGCGGTGATTGTCACTAAACTGGAAACGTGGAAAATCTATACAGTTTCACAAAGTTTATAGCGCATTAGGTGGCGAAAAGTCTACTACATTTGAACAGTGGAATGTTTTAGCAGGAAAATTCAAATTCGTTTATCAGTAGATGAGCACATTTTCTTATAGATGACTAATTCTACCATTGAACTAGACCAGTCCATCAATTGGAGATACCTTATGGCATCACGCGAACTATTTCTCGTTAAACTTAATCTCCATAAGAAAATACTTGGAATGTGGCCACAGGACTGTCGCAGCTTATCTACTGTTTGTGTTCATCACAGTTCTATTGTTTACTTAAATGGTGCGTTTTGAAGTATAGTACGTTTATTACAGTATTTAGATCTATTCCTCTACAGTTTTCTAAGCAGATATGATGAAAGTGTGAGACACAGTAGCTTAATGCTGGTTATAGTAATAATTATTATGAAAATTGTAAACCGCCAGCTCTCAAACATTTGCCGAAGTAAACGACTAAATTTATGTACCTATTTAAGTAGCTTCTTGGAGAACTTTTGCACTTTGTGCAAAGTTATATTTTTGGGGAACGTCGCAGCTTAAATATTGATCTTCTTAATGGTTTGCATAATTCCCCTGGATGGTTTTGTCTAATGGCTATAAGCGCTAATAGCATATTAATATATTATGCTTAAAGGAAATGCTGCTATAAGTATTCTGCATTCTGCTAGATGCTTTTAGTAGAAGAAAATGGAGGCTTCTGGAACCCTTCTATCATATCTACTATTTTACTGTTTTTCTTTGAAATCTGCTTCACATGCACTATAAATTTTAGCTGTTACCAATTGAGCAAGGTACTTCATCCATACAATACTTTAACAAATCCTGAGAACTGGCAGTTTTTATAAATTACATCTACACTAAAATTCTTATATAAAACACTAAAAAGTATCTAGCCAACAAATTTAATATCACCTTCAGATTGTGGGACACAATCTTTCATATTATACGCAAAAATTTTAATACGTTTCCTTATTTATAGAGACGTCAAAACATACAGCACGTGCACTGACTTACAAGATTCTCTCTTCTAGAAGCTGTTACCGATTTTTACTGTTTATTATGCAAGAGAGGGTGTAATAAGAAAACTGCTACGAAAAATTACTTTTAACACAGCTTCTAGTTCTGCTTAACAAGAAATGTGATCAATCCACAGCTATTCTTATTGGTTATATGGTTATGACGTCATAAACAGCGTCAATATTAAAATTCAAAGCTATATTCATCCATATCTTTATAAAGTAAATATCAAATTCTAGGTTGTAGCATAAAATCTGTCAGTATTATCAGTTTTATTCATATCGATACTGATGAATATTCATCGTTTTCTCAATGACGTCATCTTCATATTAATTGCTTCATTTCCATCTTTGAAGAAAATTTAGTCATACTAAACAGTTATAAACTATATTATATTAACCGTTCTGAATAAAACTCTTGCTAGCAAAAATTCTAAATCAGGATTGCTTTTTGCTAGGTTAGATGTAAAGTGGATAAGACAAGTCGACCGACTTCCATATTTCCATTTTCCATATTTTGCGCGCAGGAAATACGGCGCGCTCAAAATGTATCATGTCATAAGTCATAACTCTCTCAAAAATTTGGACAAACTTCCTGCGACAAAGTTATAGAGAAAGGATTGAATTTTATTTTACACCAAGATTCAATCCATTATCTCGCATAGAAAAAAAGTTATGGCGATTTGAACACGACAATCATTCTGAAGTCAGTATACGATTTCAAGAGTTACGCGCTCAGAACGATTATCGTGTTCAAATCGCCATAACTTTTTTTCTATGCGAGATAATGAATTGAATCTTGGTGTAAAATAAAATTCAATCCTTTCTCTATAACTTTGTCGCAGGAAGTTTGTGCAAATTCTAAAAATGAGCATAGTTCCTCGATAGGTGAAAATTCTTCTGCGCCAAAAAGACAACGTCTCGAAAATCGCAAAGCGGAATGAAAAGTAATTATGTAATTTCAATTTGAAAAATTTCTTGGGTATCCTGAACGTTTAAGAAATAATTTAAAAAAATTGCAACTCTATAAGACAATTTTTGAGTGAGTTATGACATGATACATTTTGAGTACGCCGCATTTTTACGCGCGAAATATGGAAAATCGGCCCGATTCCCCTCTCGCACTTCCCTTCTCTTGCCTATAAGCTCGGACAACTACCACTCACCTTTTCCTTCATGGGAGTCGGTTCACTTGTCTTACCCACTTTGGTTAGATCCTACCTCAAGCGGTTAAAGCTATAACAAACGTTACACTGTATCATTTACTCACTCACAATTCTTGCACAATAAACTGTTCTCGAACCAACACAACCGAAACCTTAAAAATCGATATGCGTGAGCTTCTGAAACAGTCCTCGGGATAATTAAAACTTCTCTCGCTCATTTAAAATTTAATATACTCTGGGATTGTGCCTGCCATTTGCAATTAACTCCTTGGTGTCGGAAGGAGTTTCGGGACTCAGACTCGTCGTCTCCTTACTTGACATTTCGTACACTACTTTACCTTGTTCATTATTAATGAATACTTCCTCTTCTTCTATTTTTTCTAGTAAAGCATCGCCGTTCTGTATCGGGTTTTCTGGCGCTGTTTTTGATAGAGGCGAGTGCACAGGTGTGAGATCGCCGCGGGCTTGGCTCTCCCTCTTTCTTTCTAAGTGGCGTCGATGGTTCCTCGTAGTAAGACAGCCACTCTCCACGTCTTTCTCTAAACGATGGCCCGATCTTGATCTACACAACTGACGTTGAACATACTCGTTCAGATCATCCTCTTCCCTCTTGCTCATGATTCTGTTGAGGATTATGAGGAAGATTCCTAAGGCTGTTATAAAAATTCCAGTTGCAACCAGTTCGTTCCACCAACCATCACTCCTCCAAGTCAAGAAGTCGAGATCATCGGGTAGCAAACCAGAACCAATGAAGAACAGTCCGAGTGCCAAGAAGCAGACTCCGATGTGCAGCATCCCGATGGACGCCCCGATGCGGTTCTCGGGCATGCTCGCCAGCCTGGCCCTCATCTGGTGCGGCTCCAAGTTGATGGAGTCGATGCTCTCGGTCCTCGAAGACAGGCGCCTTTCTCTCTCTATCGCCCGACGCTTGGCCCGCAGTTGCCGCTGACGGCTGACTGCCCTGGCAGAGTGGAGTCCAGCGAGCCCGTGCATCTGCAATGCCACGGTAGAATCAGTCGCTGTCACTGTCTCATGCACCACACAGAATAACCGTCTGCACACAGCACTGCACTGTAACGCACGGCACTGTACACAGAAGTGTTTGATAGAATTACAGATTATTATTGCAAGAAGATGCGTGTAAAAGATTTTTTGTTACGTGCTTGGAATTTGAATTACATGTAGACATAAGACAGTAAAGTACATACAGGCACACAATATAATAAAAGAAAATAATACAAAAAATTCTTGTATGTAAATTTCTGCTAGTAATATTGGAGAAATTGGGAAAATATCTTTATCTACAAGTAAACCTGTTATACTGCCACAGAGCGGATTATACTCAGACGTATTGTATTTGCTACGTTACTTTCTGCTGTATTAGTTATTTGAGTAAGGGATAAAACGCGCCCCAAGCATAATTTATTTAGGAGAAAAAACAAGGGTGACACTAATTTCTGTAACCTAGTTAGGTTTAATGAAGAAGGGTGTAGGAAAGGTTAAAGGTAAATGATTTAAGGACTTTTATTAGATTTTTCGTTCTAACATTGCTTATTAAAATCTTACATACGATATTTTGGCGAAACGTTAAAATAAACGAGTACGAGTCACCGGTAACTGAAAATTTTACCTGCGCCTCTGGTACTGCAAGACGTGAGTGTTATGTGGAATTTTCGAGATTCTTTTAAGGTGGCAATTTTAGGATTTCCCGCATTTTTCATAAATTCGCAAGTTATTCAAATTTCTATAAATATTTTTAAAAAAGGGCTTTTTAGCGACCTAGATATATTCAAACTTTATACCCATGCACATTTTTGGATCGTTTCCTTGTGTAATATAATGAAGACACTGCATAAATTCATTTGGGTCGTTTTTCGCGAAACTGCAGTTTTCTGATTTTAATACTTAATGATACGATTCAAAAATGTGTATGAATAAGAATGTCGAATTTATTTAGGTCGCTAAAAAGCCCTTTTTTAAAAATATTTATAGAAATTTGAATAACTTGCTTTGTTTCAAACGTGTTGGAAACATCATTTCTTCTTCTAATGGTGTACCTTATCGATTGGGAAAGCTTTTAGTCTTCATTAAGGTAGTAAATTGAACAAATAGCTTAATTCCAATCGAGTCAGAGCTTTCGACGCCCACATTTGGAATTGTCCGTAATGATTTTCTACAGAAGAACCAAATTAAACTTGAACACTTTTGATGTTTCAACTTAAGGTAAAATAAAGAAACGGGCATTGTATCTATCGAATATTCTGTGTTGTAAAAATAGTCGGACGTTAATATTTAAAAGAAATAATAATACACATTGGGTACATTGAAAGCTTTTAGAGAATCCAGACTTTTATCTGTAAAGACAAAGTTTATTTACAGAATTTGCTTGTATGTTTGACTGAAAACTTGAAAAGAGAGGCCGGAAATTAGTCGTGCCATACCATACCAACTAGGAAATAATTCTTAAATAAATATTTATAGGAATTACAGTTCATTCTACTGCAACAAAGGATCTATCTTTTTGTGCTTGCTTCTGTGGTTATTTATGGGAGAACATTGATTTACACTGTGATTCCCAACGACCTAATCCCGTGTCCTCTCCGACATTTAAATTAACTCACAAATCTAGATTAACAATAGGACAGACACTACTTCACTTTCTACCACGTCCAAATTTACAATTAACTGTTTGTGTGTTTTTGGTCACTTCCTTTTTGTATTGTAGCTTGTTACAAACCATTTGTGGTAACAAATCTCTGGCCCTGTGCCAAGACACGCTCTATACTCGATCGAAATTGCTTCTTAAGCGGTTACTTCCTCAACATTCGCATATGATACTCATATGTTCACTTAAAACAATAATAGTTAATGATTTTGGAGAGGGATATTGTAAATTACGCCGGTGAGCTTTAAAAGCAGAATTCAAATGAAATATTTTGACTTGGAATTCGTTATTAGAGAGTAGTTGTATGTGCTACTTATTGATTAAAATTATGTGGGTACGGTAATAATATAGGTACTGGTTGGAAGCAATCAATAACAGCATGTCGGTCGCATATGTCACGTATGGGCAACCACCAACATATTGTGCATGCATTATCAGTTTAAATAATTATTGTTTAATTTCGGAGGGAAACGGTGCAACATCACAATTAGCAATTTAACATTGCGCAATTTACATACGCCCACAACTTCGGCTTATTCAGTTTTCAAGTATGCTACTGGAAATACACATCGGGTAGAGCTAACAAACAATATTTTCCAGAGTAAAATTTAGGAGAGCATTGAACTTAGGATATAAGGTACCTAACATTAAAGGGAAATTAAGATTTTACGCTTAAGCAGTGAAAGATACCGAGCGTTTTACGCCAATAAAAACGTTATAACCCTTCACATGACTACGTAGAAATTGTAGAGTATTGTGCTATATTAAAATGGACATTACTGGCCCTGCTATATTCTCCTTTCAGTTATGGACAATGGAAGTATGTAGTTTCTGTAAAGATGGGTGTGCCACAGGGTTCAGTGCTGGGACCGTTGCTGTCTCTTATACAGGGTGTTTCATTAACAATGGGAGATTCTACAGGTCAAATAATGACCACTGACCCGAACATGCCTTATCCGAATGTTGATGGTTGATGGTAGACCACATCGAAAAATCCAGAGGATTTAAGTGGGGGCTTCTAGGTGGCCAAGCAAATTCACTTCCACGGCCAATTCACCGATGTGGAAAGACGTTGTCTAAGTACTCCCGTTTGGAATTTAAAAACTATCTGCATTAAGTCGTTTTTTCTTGAAAATGGGCTGGAATATCAAAATGAGACAAGGATACATTTATTATTTAGAAAAGGTTGGTCTTTCAGATTTTCGAGCCGATTTGACGTTAGATGTACATGGTAAAAAGTTATGGGTCAATAAAATTGTAACTTTCAACACCCTGTATTTCTTAAACCATCAACATTCGGACAAGGCATGTTCGGGTCAATGGTCATTATTTGACCTGTAGAAGCTCCAGTTAACGGATTTCCCATTGTTAATGAAACACCCTGTATATGTCAACAGCCTAGTAACTTTACACCAATTGGATAACATTGGGACACCTGTAGAAACTGGCAGTCTTTCAAAGCATAAGAAAGAAAATGACGAAAAAGAAACAAGGAGAAAAACATCACATCAAAACAAACTCACACATCCCCACAAGAAAATTACCTTTTTGGCTGTTTTCTGGAGCTCTCCAATAAAATTCCAGAAATCTAGATTACATCTATAAATTTCTATGCGGCAAATTCTTTCCCAAACTGACGAAAACAAGTCGATTTCTTCAAGACATCCCCCGTGCACTATTCTTGTGTTGCCGCATCCAAATAATTTTCAGTCGAGGAAGTTTGAAAAATATTTAACCGAAAATGTCTTCGAAACTACTGCAATGCGCGGGCTGAACTTAACATTTTATGGCATGGAAAAATTGTTAAGCCGGTCGATGCCGACTTGATTTTTCGAAATATAAGCGTTGTTCTGATTGATACGCACTAAATTCTACGTCGCTCTAAGACTACTACGTGCGCACGATTGCTCTGGTTGACGGCAACTGAGGTATGGGGCGGCTCCTCTTCGTGAGTATTGATCAGGCTTCCTTTTTCCACCCCAGGGACGTATCGCGCCAGTTTTCCAGGACGTTATTTTGAATTTTTCATGCAGAGATCCTTCAGCACGATGGAATGCTATTTGCGGTACTATATTTAAAGTTGGGTTATAAATAACGTTTTTATCTGTTTCAACCGGTGTGTTAATTGTCCATTGGGGTTATAAATACAAGTACGATCAAATATTTAAGAGGAATGTCGGGTATTTTAACACCTATTTTCGTTTAACACCTGTCAAAATAAATATTGCACAAGGATGGAACCATCAGAGCTTTCCATATCTGGATCTTGTAATATTTAGTTTGACAGGTTTCAATGCCAGCTTAGCTGAAAATTTACAATTTTGGGAAGGTTTCAATAATCGGTATTCAAATGAAGCAAAACTAAAAGTTTCTCGTTTCTTTTATTGTCCCGACATGACTCCTAACAAACACTGGGCACAGCATCCAAGTATGGAGCCGGTCCTGGCTTGTAGTCAGTCAAACTGAGCGTCACGCCAGGGCAATGCACTGCGGTGGTGCATTTATCTTTTTTTTTCGATTTTTCCATTTCCTGGAACAAAGATTTAGCTTTTGGGTCTCGAGTCTCTTAACATAGGTCTCTGGGGAATTGGTCCGGCTCTGATTAATTTCCGTAGGTCAGAGGTCGCGAAGTTGATTTTTGTGTACCTAGAATGTGCTACAACTCAACGGTATTATGAATAATTGCGGGCAGATATGAATTTGAATTCAGTATGAATTCACTGTTTCATAGATGACTATAGAGGTATGTTGGAATATTATACAGAAGACCATAGGTATTGGGCATGTCGTGCAGTCTCGAAAATATATTCCCAAATATTTTGCGAAACCTTCCAGAAGAAAATATGCAGGGACAAACACTCAGGAACGAGACAATATTAAAATTCCATAAATTTCAAGGTGAATGTACTAAAGGGCATATCGAAAATGAAGGAAAAAGAAAAATCAATAGTTTGTATAGGTACCTCATCATGATTAAATAATAAAGAGAAATTATTAGTTGACTTAAGTCTTTTTTATTGATTGCACGGTATTCATTTTCATATCATCATCATAAGGTTCTCAGTCCGAAGACTGGTTGGACGCGTACCTCCATTCTTTTCTATCCTGAGCTAACCTACGCATTTCCCTAAAAGTAGAACATCCTACATCCCTAACTATTTGAGAGCAGTAGTCTAATCTAGGCCTACCCCTACCTCTTTTTATTCCTATCTCTGACTCTAGTATGTCGCGAACTATTCCTTCGTGTCTTAGAAGGTGTCCTACCATCCTATCTCTCCTACTCTTTATTGTTTTCCATACCTTTCGCCTTTCCCCAACTCTTTCTAATACTTCCCTATTGCTAACCTTATCTATCCACGGTATCTTCATCATGCGTCTGTAACACCACAGTTCAAACGCTTCTACTCTTTTTCTATCCGCTTCTCCTATTGTCCAAGTTTCGCACCCGTATAATGCCGTACTCCATACATACGACTTTAAGAGTCTCTTCCTAGTCTCTATATTAACCGTTCTCGAACATAACAGTTGTTTCTTTTTGTTAAACGCAACTCGTCCCTGCGCCATTCTTTGTTTTATATCTTTAGTGCTCCTACCGTCTTGGGTTATTTTACTTCCTAAGTAGCAGAAATCCGCGACCTCCTCTATCTTCTCATTTCCTATTCGTATTTCAATTTTAGTTCTATTTTCACTCCATCTACATACCAAAATTTTAGTTTTCTTTTTATTGATTTTCATGCCGTAGCCCTGTGTCAAAACTGCTTCCATTTCATTCAAAGCCGCTCCTAATTCTTCTTTGCTAGATGCTAACACTGCTATATCATCCGCAAATCTGAGCATGTTAATAGTTTGGCCCTGTATATTGATCCCTGAGGCTGTTCTTTCCTTAACAATATTAATCGCATCTTCGATATATAAGTTGAAAACTAGAGGTGACAATGCACATCCCTGTCTCACTCCCTTCCGGATATCTACTTCCCTTCGTTCCTGCTCACATTCTATAACTGCCTTTTGCTCTTTGTAGAGATTATGTATTATTCTTCTGTCCCTGTATTTCATCCCTACCTTTCTCAGCACTTCGAACATCTTCCCCCATTTTACGTTGTCGAAGGCTTTTTCTAAATCTACAAATCCTATATATACGCTCTTTCTCTTTTCTATCGTTTTTTCTATAATTACTCGTAAAGCTAGAATGGCCTCGCGCGTTCCTCTATTTCGTCTAAATCCGAACTGATCTTCTCCTAATATTTCTTCCGCCTTTTTCTCCATCCTTCTTTGCACAATTCTAGTTAAAATTTTTGACGCATGGGAAGTTAAACTGATAGTTCTAAAATTTTCGCATCTATCCGCGAATTTCCTTTTTGGCAAAGCTACCATGATGTTCAGTTTGTAATCCTCTGGAATCTCGCCTGTCAGGTATATGCGACTAACCAATTTAAATAAACGATCTATTACCTCTTGACCTGCGCACTTTAAGATTTCTGCCTGCAAGCCATCTATACCTGGTGCTTTATTATTCCTTAAACTTTTTAGTGCTAGCTCAAACTCTTCTCTCATTATAGGACTCCCTAGGTTATCCCCTTCTACACTGCTTTCACTTTCTAATATATCTTGCACTTCCTGTCCCGCATATAAGTTTCCTAAATATTCTTTCCACCTATCTGCCTTCTCCCCGCTTTCGATTAGGATATCTCCTGCCTCATTCCTAATGCTTTTGGTACTAGATCCAATTTCTCTAAAATTTCTCCTAATTATTTTATATGCTTCATCAGTCTTTCCTATTTCGAACTTTCATAAAGAAACACTTATTAATTTCTCCCTTCGCACATAAATTGGAAAGTAGAAATTTACTATAATCTTTCTCCTCTAGTTGCAATGAAGTTACGGGATACTTTATTATCGTAATGAATACCCCGTATTAGGCAAACAATAAGTAATTAATAAAGTCGTGCGTAATAGTATATACGCAACGAGAGTTGTAAGAAGCATTTTACACACAAGTATGCAATTCCACGAGAGCGTAATAGGTTCGGTAATTTTCAAATTGCATTAAAATTGATAGAGTTTATTATACTGAAGGCAGTTATGTTGTTAATTTTCGTTAAAAAAAAATCCTTCGCCTGTGAAGCCGTTGCAAAGTTTTCCGTCGGTGCGAGGCTAGAAATCGTACCTTGCAGCGAGAGCAGGCCGCGTGACGTCAGAACTTAGTATAACGTACAAGTCCCAGCTTCAGCGCGCAGCAGTCCCATAAGTATTATGCATATGCATGTGTAGTTAAATTGTTAAATATTATTAACTGGTTCTAACTGGTGTTTTCTGTTTTGTACCCAGACTAATACATCGTACAGCACACCAATAAAACGGAAAAGTGGTTCGTTGGAGCCAGAAGGAAAATCGGTCAGCATTATCGATATTTTCGCGAGTTAGTTTATCATTGCAAAAGTTTGTAAAATTATCGGCTGCCCCGTTGCAGCCACTTTAAATAAAATCGAACATAATGTAATTTATCGACAGTTTTCTGGGACCCCTTGGTACTTGGTAACGTGTTACGGTTAGCATAATTTGAAACAGGATGCTAGGAGCATGACGGAGCCAAATACTGAATCGCCGTAGCGTTCCCTCCCTGAACTAAAAAAGGAAATTTTATTAACTATTTTACAATAATAATTAAATAGTACGTCATCATAAAGTTCTCTTTTGAAAACTGGTAGGACGCGTACCTCCATTCTTTCCCTGAGCTAGCCTACGCATTTCCGTAAAAGTAGAACATTCTACATCCCCAACTATTTGAGAGCAGTAGTCTAATCTGCTCCAACCTCTACCTCTTTATTCCTATCTCTGACTCTAGTATGTCGCGAACTATTCCTTTGTGTCTCAGAAGGTTTCCTACCATCCTACGATCCTATCCCCTATTCTTTATTGTCTTCCATACTTCTCTCTCTTCCCCAACTCTTTCTAATTCCTTCTTATTGCTAACTTGTCTATCCACGGTATCTTCAACACCCGTCTGTAGCATCACATTTCAAACGCTTCTACTCTTTTTCAATCCGCTTCTCCCATTGTCCAAGTTTCGCACCCATAGGTATAATTTCGTACTCCATACATGCGTCTTTAAGAGTCTCTTCCGAGTTTCTACATTAACCGTTCCAGAATATAGCAGTTGTTTCTTTTTGTTAAACAAATACCTAGTACCTACGTAGCGTAGTTTTTTGATTCGCGTGAGTTGTATTTGTTTCCGTTTTTTTAAAAAAATTCCAATCCGTTATAAAACTGTTAACTTGATAACTTGTCAATCACTTAGGTATACATACCTACATAAATGAGTAGGTATGTATTGTATTGTATTAGAGAATATAGGTAGGTACCTATTTTACAAACAGAAGTAAGCAGGTATCTACAATCTACATACCTACTTATACTGAATTATAAAAGGCATGTACAGTTAATAAATTGTTGACTTTGTTTTACTTATACCGGTCTGCCTTTACACTACTGTTTTGAGGTTGAATGAAATTGGGGTTAGATGCAAGAATCACACACCATTTCCACATTTACCGGGACATTTACCTACCTACTACATAAATAAGGCAAATTATGTGAATCGGACTTTTGATACCCTTGTTGCATCATTATACCGATTATGTTGTCTTTGTTTTATGTTTCCTTGACACCTTACTTTAAAAATTCACGCTGGAAATAGTCCCAATAAGTATGTTATGAGATAGGTACCGCTTCAGAGAAGTGGGAGGAGCGCCTTACGAATCTCTGACGTCAAACCAATAACAAAGCGAACTAGCATGTGGGCGTGATAAGCTAATTTCTTTCGCTTATTACGCCGCAAAAATATTTTTAGAAAAAAAATTTCGCCGTAAATCAATTACAATAACAATTTTCTGTCATTTTCATGCCAAAAATAGATATCTTATTTTTCTCCGAACCTCCCTATTGATTTACAACTCGAGTTATGTACTATACTTTTCCTACGACCACACTTAGGTATTCCCATTAAATAAAATACTGTTTTTATTGTACTTTATTTCTTACATAATTGGATTACGTTCCTTGCCAAAATTAATGAATATACTGGGTTTTCGATATAAAAAAGATTGCAATAGGAGATTCCTCTGTGAAGAGCCGCACATAGTTCACCAAAGAGTTAAATTTTTAAAGAAATATGTTGAAAATCTTAATTCAAAATTTAGGAAAGTGATTTTTTTGGACGAAAGGTGGATATTTTCGAATTGCAGTGGGTCAAAGTCTTGGCAAGATGATTCGGTGAAGTCAGTAAAGAGAAAGAAAGGATGTGGACAGGGAAAACGTTTTATAATTTTACACGCAGGATCTAGTTCCGGATTTGTACCTGGTGCTAGTTTAATTTTTTCGTCAAAATCAAAAAGTATGGACTGCCACGATAATATGGACAAAGATTTATTTGAAAAATGGGTAACAGAATAGCTAATTCCAAATTTAGATGAACACCTTCTTTAATTGTTCTTGTCAACTCATCATATCATTAGAATATTAAATAAGTAACCAGATTCTTCATGGAAAAAGTGAAAAATTTGAGTGGTTACAAAAACAAAATCAAAACCCTTCACCGAATTTGTTAAAATCAGAATTATTGATGATTGCAAAGTCAATAAAAAAAGAACGTGATCTAGCGGGGCCAATAGTAATTTATGACGGCCGAATTGGAGTGATGCGACTTCGTTGGGTCTAAAGAAAGCGCATCACTGCAGTTCGGTTGTCCTAAATTGTCAGTGGTCCCGCCTAGAGCACGTTCTTGCAGGGTGATCACTCCGTCCGTATACAGTATACAAGTACATCCAAGTATACAGGGTGATTTTTTTGACCGTCTATTAGAAGTATCTGGAGAACTAAAAGAGATATTGATTTGAAATTTTGGCTGTGGCCGAAACCGGGTCGGATCTATTTAATGAAAATATTCTCAAAATAGTGGCATCTCCGGAAATACCGGAAGTTGACACCAACTTTGTTATCTTAAATGGAATGCTACCATTTCCTATTTTTTTTACATTCCACGAAAAATTTTAATGTCAATTCAGTAAAGGTTCGCTATGTCTAAAATCAATATTTTCGGAGATATAAATTTTTTTCTCAATGTTTTGACAGTTGTGGTAGATTATGTAAAAATTAATATCTCGATAACGTCTAGCAGTAAGATGTTCGATTTTTTATGGTGGCAAGACGAGGTGTTGGAGTTACTAATCAGGCATACAAATTTTCAAAATCTATTACATAAAATTTTCTAATCAACGACATATGTTGATCGCACAAAAGTAGCAAAAAGTTATTTTTCTTAAATAGAATGATACCATTTTCAATTGTTTTTTAGATTCCACGGAAAATTTTAATGTTAATTCTATAAAGGTTCGCTATGTCTAAAATTAATATTTTCGGAGATATGAATTTTTTTCCAATACCTATTTTGACAGTTGTGGTAGATTATGTAAACATTAATATCTCGATAACGTCTAGCAGTAAGATGTTCGATTTTCTATGGTGGCAAGACGAGGTGTTGGAATTACTAATCAGGCAAACAAATTTTCAAAATCTATTACATAAAATTTTCTAATCAACGACATAATATGTTGATCACACATAAGTAGCAAAATGTCATTTTTCCTAAATAGAATGATGAATGATGAATAGAATGAAAGAAACCAATTAAAAAAGTGAAAAAATGCGCATTTAACAATGTACGATGTTTCTCTACCTAAAATGCATAGTATTTTAGATATTTGCTGTTTTCTTATTTCATCGATCAAAATTGAAGAGCGCCGCCTTCTAGTAAGTAGACCTTGGCTTGTAGAAAAAACAAAATATTCACAAATTTCACAAATAATGTCTAATAAAAAGCAATTGGTATTTTTTAGTAATTTAGTACGGTTGGTGTTTAACGAATAGGATATGGCAAATGATAATTATTCTTACTCGGATATTATGAATTTATTCAACATTAATGGAAAATGCAATAAAATAATTAACAGGACATACAGAACATTTAATGGAACATATCCTGAATTACCACCACTGAACTTATTTTAACTAAATAAAAAATAAAGTAGGTACTGTAATGGACCCTACCCCACCCTTGCAAGTTTCTGCTCACCTGACTATCTACCTGTTCAGCGCTGATTAATTAACCTAATTAAAGTTTACCTAAATACCTGTCGAAGTGGCCACGTGATCGTCGATTACCTACGTTGTGTATTACCTATGCCATTACAGACCCCACTACTTTGATAAGAAAGAATCACAAGCGAGGATGTTAATAATAGACACAAATAAAGTTGAGAAATTAAGATTTATTCATATCTTTGGTAGTATTATTCAATTATCGTTAATCAATTTCGTACAAAATCAGATACGTCTACTGTTTGCCTTATTCGCATATAAGACAAAGAGATTTGTAGAATTCTCTATTGAAATTAGTAAGTGTCTGATATGTTTACCGACGGACGACAATCAAACCAACGTATAATTTGCTTTGTTTGCTAATAATTATAACGTATTTTTTGTTTTACGTTTCATTTGGTAGGTACTATTCTTTTTACCTAGATTTGGCGTATTCTTTTTTTTTACGCTTTGTTTGGTACTGTTCTTTTTACCTTGATTTTGCGTACTGTTCTTTTTACGCTTTATTTGGTAGGTACTTTTCTTTTTACCTGGATTTTGCGTATTCTTTTTTTTACGCTTTATTTGGTAGGTACTTTTCTTTTTACCTGGATTTTGCGTATTCTTTTTTTTACGCTTTATTTGGTACTGTTCTTTTTACCTTTGATTTTGCAAAGTACAAACTGGTCAGTTAGGCGTCAATCGATAAGGGTCGACAATATTCGTCGACTCAAATTTAAACAATTATACATCCTTTGTCTCCAATGCGGTTACAGAACATATGACAAATAATAAAATGGTTTACAATACCATACCTGTATTATTCAGCACTGAATTACACTTATACTTAGTTACCTATTTAGCGCGACTTTTACAAAAACCGTAGCCTTAAACTTCGAAAGCCAAAAAACCTCTTTTTAATCCTAAACACCCCGTGTTCCAGGCCTAACTAACTTTCCCCGCGTCTCTCTAGTCTGGAGCGTCACCTTCTGAACCTACTTTGTTTATGTCTGCATTCCAGTGAACGCAACTTTATAAGTATATAGTCTGTCCCGAAAATAACCTGTTGAAATAAAATAGGCATTTTGAAGTATGGTTGAAGTATGATTAAGTACTGGACTTCCTAATAATGGGGATTATAATGACAAAGACTAAAATTAGCTAACTTACGAACTAATGATGATTCAGTATTCACCAATGAGATAGCAGAGAATAATTTACATTATCAGACAACTAGAACAAGCACTCTCTGAGATCCCACCGCTCGAAGGGAAAACCTTTTGTATTTCTCTTATATTTTGGGAAAACCTCTTGGGAAAAACCCATTTATCTTTATTAGGTGAAAACCTTCAAGTGAAGTCATCAGCGTCTAAGAACCTAACCCTTTCTTTGCTTTTGGCTAGCTATTTAACGAAACGAACTAGGCAACCCAACATGCATTCCTAAAGCTTGGTTATGCAACCAAACATACACCGGTTGAGTAGAGTGCGATCCCTTTCAGTACGTGATAGTAAAACAATGTTAAAGAAACTGTTCAAAATGTAGTCCATTAACTTCTACACATTTAATAATTCGCTTATTTACGGCGTGTGTAGTAGCGCTACGAATTTCATGTGGATCTAAGCCTGCAAATGCTGTAGCAATTCTTTCCACCAATTCATCCCTGTTGTTGAGTGGATATTGATACACTTTATCCTTTATACGGCCCTAAAGATAAAAATCCAACGGTGTAATGTCTGGAGATCTGGCAGGCCAATTCCATGGACCCAAACGTCGTATCCTCTATCTTCAAACATCTGGTACAATTCGTTAGTAACTGCTGCAGAACAATGACCTGGCGCCTCATCTAGTAGGTATTTAAAATACTATTTTGGGTAGAGAAATATCATACATTGTTAAACGCGCATTTTTTCACGTTTTTTAATTGGTTTCTTTAAATAGGTATCATTCAATTTAAGAAAAATGACTTTTTGCTACTTATGTCTGATCAACATATTATGTCGTTGATGAGAAAATTTTATGTAATAGATTTTGAAAATTTGTTTGCCTGATTAGTAATTCCAACACCTCGTCTTGCCACCATAAAAAATCGAACATCTTACTGCTAGACGTTATCGAGATATTAATTTTTACATAATCTACCACAACAAACTGTCAAAATATTGAGAAAAAAACTTATATCTCCGAAAATATTAATTTTAGACATAGCGAACCCGTATTGAATTGACATTAAAATTTTCCGTGGAATCTAAAAAAAAATAGAAAATGGTAGCATTCCATTTAAGATAACAAAGTTGGTGTCAACTTCCGGTATTCCCGGAAATGCAACCATTTTGAAAATATTTTCATTAAATAGATCCGACCCGGTTTCGGCCACAGCCAAAATTTCAAATCAATATCTCTTTTAGTTCTCCAGATACTTCTAATAGACGATCAAAAAAATCACCCTGTAGAGCAACAAATTTGAACACTCAACAACTTCACTGAATAAACTGCAACCCTGGCAACTACAAACTGTGCACTATAATTTATCAATCCCATTCATAACTAAATTTCATTTCCCAGCCAATCAGTCTCTCGTCAAACATCAAAATTAACTCACGACCCCGACAATGACTGATGAAATTCGAAACGTGGAGAAACAGATTTGAAGTAGGCAAATAACCCAGGACTAATTTACAGCTGTCATTACCCGTTTTTTATTGTCTGGTATCGGTGGCAGTGTTTGGGGGAAATAATGGCGGATTTATCGAATTTTTACATCCGTACGGACGGATGAAAATAAACAAGGTGTCGACACATTTACACCAGCAATATGTTTTAATTAGATTGTTACATATTAGAGCTATCAATTTTTTATGTTTTATGCGAATTTTATGGATTCCACCTTCGTGTTTGTTTTGATTTAAGAACACAAAAACTTTTAATATTGATGAGGAATTTCTCAGAAATCGTTTGCAGGATATTTTCGACACTTCTTTTTATTAACCGGAGGATATTTTTGGGAAATACAATGTATTTTCATTAATTTCTAAAAATATACAGGAGTATAATAATTTATCAATTTTTAATCTGATTGAATTCACCCTTTACCATTTCATAAATACCGTGCAACTTATCATAGGTATTAAGATTAATATTACAAAGAATAACGCAAACTAATATTTTATTTTTTTATGGCAGTCTTCAAGTTACATGACGTAATCCCAAGTTTATCGAATTACCCTGGCTCGTTACTTCCTTAGGGTAAAAGTCAACACTAATAGAAAAGTAGAGAGAACCAGAGAAAATGCGGTTTGAAGGGCGGGAAACGAGATCCAATAAATGTAACTTTTTTGCGTAAATCCAATTTTATGCGAAGGAAAGGGAAAGTTATTTACAATTCAGAGAACGAGTTTGTTGCGTATGAGATTAAAGGGGTTTCTGTATTTTTGGGTTAAGCCAGAAATCGAATTCTGCCAACAAATAAGTTGCGAGATTTTATATTTCGCCACGAATAGATCAGGTAGTGGTCGAAAATAATAAATTATACATTTACAGACGTCATGCAGTGGCTGAAACGGTGTTCTTTTTTCACGCACCCCAAAGGTTGATGCATTTAGAACAGTCAGTGATTGAAAACACTGACATAAGTTGGCAATGAATTTCATTTCCAACTGTAGCACGGAGTATTTCAGTGTATTGTTGATAATTTCAAAAATCGTAATAATTTAGAGCTCGAAAATTATTTCGGAAGAAAACGCGGGTCTACCTCAAAATTAATGAACCCAGAGGTCAGAGCTGGTCAGAAACAGACTGAAATGTTTCTAGAAGTCGAGTATCATTTCTTTTCAAATTTTCTCCGATGAAAAACGACTTCTACGTTCCGCAAATTGTATAAAGCGTGAAAACTAACTTTATAGCAAACGTGAGGATACCTACTAGCAACAGGTTTCCATAATTTGCATACCGTGCATTTTTCTCTGTAAGTTCTTGGAAGCCTGAAGTGAAAAATTGATTACTCCTGAAATTAGACTTAAACGGAATTTTCTCCGGCATTCCCTAGGGGTTGATTTAGATTGAGTTTTAGTCTAATTAACTGATTAGGGGTTTTTTATAAAGTTGTTTAATTATCTGGGGAGTGTAGATTGCTACTTAAGAAATTGGTTGTCTTAGATGGCGGATCAATGCCCAATCAAGGATTTCTTTGTGGCTAGGACTTAAGTTAAGGTACGAACTGAGAGAACCCTATCGAAGATAAATTTCTAGTGTCTCCACATGTAGAAGAGTAGAACATCGCATTTAAATCCCAAGAGTGATTTATGTGCTTTCCCGAAACAAAAATGGGCTATTCACAGCTTTATGAAACTAGTTGTACCTGATGGTACCCGCACAGTTTGATCGATTAACCATATTTTACGACGTATTTTGCCTACTTTTGTTTCAGATTGGAGAAAATTGCTGGCTAAAACATTATGTTGTTGCTAGTGTAAAAGTTAATCTTATTTTTATCAACATGCGTAAATATTTAACAATTTAATAATAATACGAGTAATTTCTTGCCGCAACCAGAAAAGGAAAATCGCTCCTGCGTCATTCGTTTCAACTGTCAGTTGTCACCATACGAAACAGGAGTGTCTGTTACCAAACACTATCGCTAATGCATGGAGCAGGAAATAAATACGTATATGTCAAAAACACGTGTAAAGATTATATGTAATTTCTGATTTCTCTGGGGATATTTTCTGCTTTTCCCTCTTCTCTTCTTCGGAAAGTGCATTAGAAATTCAACAGGATGTGATTCGAAGTTCGAGGTTATATACGAGTACATTGGGGAGATCAATGTGTGAAACTTGGCAGGGAAATTCAAAAAAAAATACTTAACAGAGGCTATATTATAGTATTTTTTTTCTTAAACGTTCCGTTGGTGTTTTGTATTGATACCATTACATTTCAATTAAAAAACCTTCTCAAGATTCTGAGTACCTGGTAATCAATTTCTGCAAACTCGGGGTAATATGGCCACCGCAGTGGGCTCTCATATTCTGAAGATGTTACTGTTTTTCTGTAGAAGGTTCTGCAGAACCTTCTACAGAATCTGTTCGCCGGACCACAAACGCCTGTAAAGTCGGGGTGAGATGGCGCACAGACAGCTGGTAGTAGTAAATGATGATGAAATTGTTGCTAGATTATTTGTAGCGCCTTTCCATACCTAAGCAGATGGTTATTATTTTTAAAATAGATTAAGTGAGGCGCATTTTTTCAGCAGTTGATGTCTGTGCAAGATCGGACACATGTCAGTATTCCTGAAACTGAAAACAATGACAAATGTAGAGTAAAATGGCTCATGTGTTCGTTGGTTTTAGTATCTTTCTTAAAGACGTATATGTAAGGTGGTACTTACTATACGATATGAATAGAATTGTTTTTCCTAGATCTGTGTATCAAACAATGTAAAAATCCACTCGTAGTCCATTTTTAAATACCAACATAGAGCTAAATTATCATTACATTTAAATTTTAGTACCTTCCAGAAATTCTGAATACCTGATCAGAAATCTGTATATACTCGGGACAAGGATCGGGCGCCACATTGCTGCAAAAATTCTTCAGAATTTAAGGCATTCGAGCGAGTATGACAACGCTTTTAAGCACCAGTTTGGTCAAAAATCATAGTGATTAGTGATGTTTCAGAATGTTTTTAGACAGACCTTTTTAATTGAACCAGAAAAGTTCTTTCGATTTACAATTAAGCCAAAGTTGGTGAAAACTTGCACTTTTTGTTGCGTGAATATTGCTTATACTGGAATATTGCAGGCCCAAGATCTTCAAAATGTACATCATACGTGCAAAAGCTTGATTTAAAATTCGTGAACAAATTTTAAAATTACGTTTTCAGAAAATTGTAATAATTTCATCTCTCTATTCTCTATTATCTTGCGAGAGAAATAATTTTTCCTAGTAAATATCTAAAGCAAACCTTCTCTGTTTAAAGAGTTGCAATGCTCTTAAATTTCTGGCAACCTAATGACAAGTTCTCAGAAAGTTGAAGTAAGTGCAAAGCTGCTGACAAGCCGACAGTCGAGGTTTTGAGGGGGATTGTGTCTTGTGTCCATTCCTCCATTCAGAGAAGAGGAGCAAAAAATTTGGGGAAGTTGTTAGGTCAACAACTCATAAACCCCGACTCCAGGGTTTCCTTTCTATAGCTATACCTACAAATCAACATACTTTTATATCTCAAACAGCCCCATTCTAATAAGTAATGGCGGTGCCGGTTCTAACATTTCTTCAGTTTGTTGATGTATTGTGTGAATGAGTATTATGTTATTTTCAAATTAAAGTTGTTTATTCTATTCAGTGTATCAAACGAAGTAAAATAAGTCTTGGAATCCATTTTTATGTGAATTTATACGTAACTTTTTTACAATTCATTGCTGTACCTACCTTCTAGAGATTCTGAGAACCGGATCATACATTTCTGTGAACCTGGGGTAAGATGGGACACCACACTATTCCGAGCACTATTCGAAAGTCTTGAACCGTTAAAATTAAAAACATCCAGGGTTGGTACGTTGGTAGTAGTAGATTAGGTGAAGATTTAAGAGCACACAAGAAAATTATTGTGACTACATATCTCATTTCTATAGTCTACAGCTTACAGTAAGTTTTTTTCTGCAATGTTTTACGAGGAAAATCATTTTCAGCAGTACGTATAGCAATCTCGTATCGTATGGCAGCAGAAACTATTCCAAGATTTCCACAGTCAATTTATTGTTTATGTAACTTGTAACTGATGTCTCGTCTGTTTAAATTAAAACATTGTTATTCTGGACACGACTATGCTCTTTAATTCCTGAGAGCCTGATGGTAAGTTTTCAGAAAGTTCGAATAAAGAGCCCAGTAGTAAGCATTTTGAGATGGACATACTCAAGGTATAGTGCAAAGAAAGTGTCACAGTACTGTCAATGTCAAAACAAATTAGTTCACATGCATGTGACAACCCATATGCCAAGTAATATGATTCAGAATTTATATATTTTCGAAAAGCTAATAACCAACGAAACTCAGTGGCAGCATTTTCATTTAAAGAATTTGAACGTTGTGTCCTTGTATCTTGAAATCGTTTCAGTCTAGAAATTGTTTGATGAACCTTTTAAGAAGTTCACATATCCCAACGACCAATTTCCACCGCTGTAACAAAAATAATAAAAAAGTAGCCGCCTAGCTTTCAAAGAACAAACAACTTCGTATGGGTGATATCTGATATATTGCGCGGCGACACAGCATACTGTGGCTGCTGGCACCCCTAAGCTCGAGGGGTGTCTGTGTCAAAAACGCGCCGCCAACGCTGACCTACATTTTCACGCAAGTTATGCGTGCCTCATTGGCATCGCGCAGAAAAATATGCTAGAAATGCGGGGATACTTGGCCAGCAATTATTTCGATTATTATGAGGACTAATATAATTCCAGAATCCAGAAATGTGGGTATTTTAAGCATAAACCAGTCCTTTATTGTCTTGGGCTTTACACAGCACTATAAGTACGCGAAATAAACGATCTCAGTTCATAGAATCTGTAATACAATTGCCCCCCAGAGAAGCAAGCATAAGGCAACAACAAATTTGGCAAATTCAGCTCTGGGAAACACTTCCCAATCTGTTCGATAAAATACCTATATTTTCGAGGCAATTTCTTCAAGTCCAATTCCAAAGCACCCCCTGCGACATCATTTTGATTTTGGAACAGCACCACCTGCGTTTTGTTTTGGAAATTTTGATTGGGAAGCTCCTTTTTAGTACTGTCTTTCGGAGATTTCGTTGTTTTGTCTTTTATTTCATTTGATTCGGGTGTTTTTCTAATTTTGTTCCCAAATTTCCTATTTCTTCTGCCTTTTGAATTAATTTTCTTAGAACGCTTCTTTTCTGTACTATCAGACGTGCTACTGTCACTGCTAGTATCTGACAGCATCGTGCAAGACTTTCTTCCGCATCTCTTCTTACAGCCCTTCACATCTTCTTCCGAGCTTTCTTCAATGGAAGGAACAACAGAGGCTGTTAGATTCCTCAGAGCTGCAAACCAAGGACTTTGTTCCTTAGGTTCAACTAAATTAGGTTTGTCTGGGGTAGTTAATATTTGGCTACCCTCATCAACAGTTTCTTTTGGTTTCAAAATTGAACCAAGGGGCCTTTCTTTTACAATTTTTGGCCTTAGTTTTTCTTTAACCTCGCGTTTAAAACGTTTACGTTTAGATACTTCTGATAAGGACACTATTACTTGACTTATGATATTCTTGTCTATGTTGGTGAACGAACGTAGGGAACTGCGACTCTTAACAGACTGAGTACTGCGGCTACTTTTTAAAGAAGATTTACTCAATCGACGACCATAAAATAACACGCCACATTTATGTTTGGTTTCTTTGATCTTCTTGTCTTTTTCGTTGCAGTCAGCAGAGCAAAAATATACCAACTGACAACCAGGACAAAGTTCCAATTCTTTCCCTTTCTTCTTCAAACAAACGAAACATACTTTGTATTTCTCTATATCTCTATCCATACCTGGCTCTAAATTTATCCTTCTTCTGATTTCTTTCGGGTACTTCTTCACCTCGAGATTCGCCAATAAATCTTCTGCCAACGAGGTTGTAGATTTTTGGAAACTTTTGATCGAAGCAGACTTATGCTTAATTGACCTGATGGAACCCTTTTTACTGCCTGACGAACTGTTGTTTAGCCTAGTGTAGTCCAACATAGCTAAAGCAGTTTCTTCGTTGTACCTGCTCGGTTTTATTTCATTGTAATGCAAAAGAAGTTGTAGGTTATCAGCGATAATTTTTGGAGTTACCAACCATGCTATTCGCCTAAAAGCAATATTTTCTTCTAATTTATCTTCATAGATTTTATAGAGGATTCTAGTAGCTTGGCACTGGATATGCTTCAGAAGAACACGTTTAGTACATTCCACCAAATAGTCTTTAACATCTTCTTGTGGCGATCGTTTCCTCTTCTTCTTTTTCTTGGAACCCTTAGAGCTTCCCTTCCTCTTTTTCTTGGAACTCTTCGAGCTGCTTCCTTTCTTCTTGTTGTTGCCTTTACCCTTACCCTTCTTCTTCGGTTTCTCTTTTATAACAACTTTATGTTCCTCTTCCATAAATTCAATGCAGTTGCTAAAATCACCAATAGCGTTCAGAGGATTCGCCTTGTTTTCTATTAAAACATCGTAAATTGTCTTGCAAACCTCCGTCGGTAAAATATTGGCGTATCTTTTCAAGATTAAGACAGTTAGTGGTACACCCATGTTGGCTTCCAATTTGAAATTCGGGTCCACCAATTCGTTTTGCAAAAGGGAACGAACCAAATCAGCATTTCCTCTTAATATTGCCAAAGTCAATGGGGTGTGGCCCAAATAATATTTGTTAGGGTGGGCACCTCTTAGGATCAACAGATCTGCTAACTTATTCAGGTATTTTTCAGGGTCCAAATTGAAGTCGTATCTCATACAAAGCATTTGTAGGGGAGTTTTGCCAGCGTCATCGCTTACGTCAGGATAATCTTTGGCGATTTTTGTCACTTCTTCGGGCCAATGGTTGGGGCTGATTCTGGTATTTGGATTTGCTCCGTATTTCAAAAGTTGTTCACAGATTTTTAAAGATTCCTCCGTTGGGGTTAGACAAATTAGAGTGTGCAAAGCAGTCATGTTCTCTTCTAAAGTGGTTATGTTTGGATTTGCTTTCTTTTCCAAGAGCATGGTGACGATTTCCAAATCTTTGGTGAACATTGCAAGAATCAGAACCGGCATGGGTACGTCACCAATATCTGGTTTTGCTCCGAAATACAATAATTGTTGCAAAGTTTGCTTAATTACAGCTAGCTTGTTTTGGGTTAGAACTGCCTCTACTTCTGTACGCCTTATTTCAAAATCATCGTCTTTCTTTTTAAATAATTTTTTCTTCTTTTTCTTGATTGATTTCTTGGAACTTTTAGAAGATGATTTCTTAGATTTCTTGTTTTTCTTTTTCTTCTTCTTTTTCTTTTTAGGTTTCTTTGGTTTTGGTGGTATATACAAATCAGTATTCAACAGATATTTCTGCTGTTCTCCACTTGATGAGTCTGGGACAGGTATCGGACAAGGTGTATGGACATTACAGTCAGAAATTTCGGTCATTCTCAAAATTTGATACATTAGTGCCATGGAACTGCTCTGGAAAAGCATAGCATCCTTGCTTACGGTCGACATTAGCTCGTTGAGATCACTATTGCTCGGTCGTATGACTTCTTTTGATTTCTTGAAGGCCATTTCTGTACTGACTTTGTGGGGATGCCATTCCTTCATTTGGTGCATAACATTTTCTGGGGTTGTGTTTTGGTTTGACAGAAAAGCTTTTTCCCAATTTGTTACGCCTTGTTGGAAGGCTAAGTATCGACAGATGGTCAAACTTAACGGTGTCACGCCTTCATCGTTCATAACGTTAATATTAGCCCCTTGTTTGACCAGAAATTTTACGATTCCATCGTGGTCTTTGCAGGCAGCAAAGAGTATTCCGGTGTTCCCTATCGCGTCGCAAATATCTGGATTAATATCGTTCTCCCACATGACCCTCACGGCGTCTTGCTTTTGACCTTCAGCGCAATGATCAAGAAACTCTTTACAGGAATTTTCGTAACAACCAGTTTTGGCAAAACGATATCTATCTCCTGAAAGAAGGCTTGACACATCGAAACTTATTTCCCTCTCTCTGTTCCTGTGAAGAAAGCAATGTTTGAGCATGCGCATGGATAGATCTTCGTTGTTCCAAGCCAAGAGATCACTCACTACTATCTTCTTCGTTGGCTGAGCACAATAACTGCTGGTCTTTGACGTGCGAGTTTGGGTGATTCTTAACAATGCAGTTTCTATGTTTCCCAAAGCTTTTATATTGGTGTTTAACTTTGTCATTTGTGCTTCCACTATTTTTTTTAATGAAGCAGGATCGTAATCGTGTTCTTCCCTGCAACAATCCTCTTCTTCTTCCTCTGTTGTACAGGCCATTAAATAATTTAGCTGGTCTTCGAGAGTGCCAAGTTTTCTTTGTAAACTTTTCTTTTGTATACCAATGCGGTTGATTTCTTCGTTTATTTCTTGGTGACGTAAAGCATATGGATCGTAGCAACAGCAATCTTCTTCTTCGTCTTCATTGGCTTCGTTATTTGCGGAGGCGGAGAATAGTTCTTTCTCGGAAGAGAGGAGCTCTTCTCCCGCTTCTTCTTCGTTCTTCCTGTTTTCATATTCTGTTATTTCTTCTGGTGTTAAAAGCACTTCTATGGTATTATCTATCTCCCCAAAGAATCTTTCGTTGTACAGTGAAGCATTGAAGAATATACTCTTTTGATTCCTTACGAAGGGATTGTAGAGTTCGTCTGAACGTTCCAAAACGTCCTCATTGGCATTGAGACTTTTTAGTAATTCTTTTGCCACGTCAATTTTTTGGAGTTTAACAGGAACAAGTTTTCGGTATTTTAAGAGCTTAGTTTTTCCTTGCGTTGTTCTAGCTAATCTTGGAAACCAATCATCGTTCACTTTACAACACAAACGCACTAGCCTATTTTCTTCCCACAGACCAACATCTTGAGTTCCATCAATGTAGGTCCTCAAGCCAGGCCCGAATGGCTTATTCTGTTTGAACAGTCCCTCGAAAATTTCCCCTTTCTTGTAGATAATCTGGCAGTATCCTTCTAGAGAGTTGTTATAAAAATGTCCGTCATAGATGAGGTCCTTTCCGTACGCGCTGATGACATATACTCCACTTCCGTGGAGGTTGTCGTAAAGAAAGTCTCCTTGATATTTTTGCTGGTATTCTCTGGTCCATGTTTGACAACCTTTGCCGTTTCTGAAGCACTTTTCGTTGTGGTCGGGGCCGCAGAACTCTTGTTGGACAATTGGCACGCTTGTGCCAATATTTTCTAAGCTTTCGTATGACATTTTGACATTGACAATAATGGCGAGCGGATACCATCGAATAGAACCCTACTGGTGATGATAATTAGGGACCCTAATGATAATGCTTGAAGCCGCCATCTGTTTGCTCAAGGAATAAACTTTTCAGCTGGCAAAATTTAAAATCGCAGCCGTAATGCCTTTAAAATTGCATTTCCTTTGAATTTGTCGGTTGTAAATTTTAACCATCAAGCACGGACACATAAATAAAGGGAGTGACTACTGCTCCGGCCGCCGGCCCCCTGAAATTTTGTTTGAACACGGTCGGGCATGCGCATTACAGAATGTCAACACAATTTGCATTTTGGAGGCGTAAAAAAATTAAGCTGAGATAATGCATTTTAAACAAAGCCCTTTCTTGCCCTCTCACACCAGACACACGCATTTTTTGGAAAAAAGATGATGTAAAAACAAGCAAAATATATCAAACCGCTGCGGGGTCAGAACTCGTCTAGCCGTAGGAGAACAAAATGGCAGTTCTGTACGATATCCGAACACCCACCGAGAGCGTTGGCGTTGCTAGCCGATAACGATATTCTTAAACGTCATTTTGCGGACATCAAGTAATGCGCGCGTCCGACCGTATTGGAATAAAATTTCAGGGCCGGAGCAGTAGTCACTCCCATAAATAAACTCAAAATTTTTGTCGCTAACGCCAAAAATAACCGTTACAAGGCGTTGCCATCTATCCGATGAATACGAGAAACTATTTGACAGGCATCGGCGATTTCCTGGATACCACAGCACCTGCTCAACTGATTTGACAGATTGGATATTTTTAGGTTAGATCAGATTTATTTGTTCAAGCCTCTAAGGAAATGAACCATCATGTTAATACAATAGGGTTCTTGCAGAAGTTACTAATTTACATAAAAATGCCTTAATACTATGGAGATTTAATTATTTAACCAATTTAGAAAAATTATTTGTGCGTTTAAACAACAGACTGTTTTAGAATGGCCTGATTTTGACAGGCCGCCATTTTCTGTTGGAGGGCTGAGCATGGATAAACAACATTACACACGTGAGTGTTACCAAAATTTGAACAGATTTGGTGCCAAACAAAGTGGTGATGTTTAGAGTTCATGTAATTTAACTCCAAATAACGAAACAACGTTTGCAATAGTGCAACCAGTCATATCATTTTAAGAATTTTCATTCAATTCTCGGCGTAAAGCGACTAAATTTAAGTTACGCCCCTTTTTTGGTGCCAAATGGTAACACAAACATTTGCTGTTATTCATCCTCTTCTTCCCTCCAATAAGCTTTAAAACAAACAAATGTGTGCCCTCCAGCTGTCAATTGTGTGACGTCATTCTAAAATGATCAATTGAATTTGCCTAAGTTCGTCTGTAAGCACATAGCGCAATGACACCCTCCTATTGGTTCGCGTTAGTTGACGTCATCCGACAATACATAAACACGTGTTTACATTCGGCAGCCGGCATTTTCATATGCGATTGTGCGTTGTGGTATCGTGCTGTGAATTATTCGTGTACCGTGGCCGGTGTGTTTTGAACAATAATTGTGTAAAACATTTATCTAATCTTTGACCATGACTGACTAAGGTTTCAATAAGGCTCAGTCCGACAATTTAACTAAAACGGACTCCTTAATGATTGCGTAATTTTTTGCAAACGGCCTTTGTATACATCTGCAGAAATTCGTGGAATAAAAGGTGAGGTAGGTAAGTTTAGAAAAAAATGTTATTTACTGCTACCTTCTTTTGGTATGCTGTGTATTAGATTTGATACTTATATCATATTTATTGGGTTTCACGATACGTAATTTTAGGTTATTTAAGTGTCTCTAAATGCATGTTATCTTTTTAAATTTAGTTTTGTTTTTTCTCAATAACAACTGCAGTTAAAACCCTCGAGTTAACCAGATTTTGAGATTTCCTTTTCAGGATAACTTTATTAAGTTCTATAAAAAGCAGTTTTTCGCCATTTGTAACATGCGACATCGTTATTGTTTTCATATTTTTTAACAAATGTCAAAACAGCAATAGTAGATTTGTATATTTTACGAACTGTTTGCAAACAAAAACAATTTAATATCACTTTTAGTTTTTGAAATATTTACAAATAGGCAAACTTCTACCGTGCTCTTAAGTAAGACCGTATTTTTGTATTTTAAGAATTTTAACTAGGTTAAGTTCATTGTTTACATTAAAGTCGTATAAATTTTAAAATGTTTGGGAACTTTTGTTTTTAGAAACGAATTTGTAGTCAGCCAGTGTTGCCACAGCTACCCCGAACGGGGTAGTTCTACCCCTTTTCAACAATATTTCACCCTCTCGCTCCCCTCAAGCAAATCTACCCCGCTACAGAACAAGGCTAAAAGTCACATTCAAATCTTTAAAAAATAGTAGCAATGCATGCTGAGCAGATACGAATTCATAGTTTCTGGACTTGCGCCTTGGCTTTTGAGATTCAGTTTTGCGGCACTACTTCATTTGACCGCTAGATGGCACAGTTTTTTTTTTGTTTCATATGTGGCGTTCTTAACGGTGGCACGCATTCGATTTGCTGTAATTCCCCTAGTTTTATTAGTCTGTGCAGTGCGCTGTGAATAGATTAATTTATAATATACTGCTGTTGTGCTGTTATACTCTGTCAGTAATGGATAGGTACGTCATTTTTTGGTTCTTAAAAAGGGCCTTTTTACGTTAATATTTTTCTCTTTATCAGGTTTGTGGTAAGAACTAAAAAAGACGTGACTAACAAACCCAGACCAGACTCATTCAAAAATCCACAACCAGGTACATCAGTTGCTTTATCTGCAGATCTTTCGAAAATAATTGAAAATCGAGTGAACACTTCAGAATCGGAAGATTCTGAGGACATTGAGGTTGTTGACGAAACCCAAGTAAGTGAGCCACAAAAGAAAAAAAAGAGATATACCCAAAAATTTAAGGCAGAGTGGAAAACTCAATTTAAATGGATGAAACAAGGAACCAAAGACAAACTAGTATGTGTTGCGTGCAACATACAAATACACTGTAACACATTATAATCTTAAAAGGCATGACGCTAGCATTTCTCATAGGAAAAATATGGCAAAACTAGAAAATACTCCTAAAATAACAGAAGTAATTCCGAATGAAAGTCAAAAAAGACATAATATATTAGTAAAAACTGCAGAATTAAATATACGCATGTTCTTACATGAACACAATTTGCCATTTTTGCTTGCAGACCACCTTCAAAAATTTATATCACACATTTGTCCCGATTCTGAGGTAGCTAAGTCATTGTCCTGCAGTAGAACAAAAGCAACTTACGTCACAAAGGAATGCTTGGCTAAACAGCAATTACTAGAAATGGCGGAAATTCTGAAATTAAAGCATTATTCGTTAATAATTGACGAAACGACAGATATCGCCACTGAAAAGTCATTAGCTTTAGTTGTCAGATACTACGATGAAAAGAAAATGACAGTACAAGACAGATTTTTTGGATTGATCAAATTGGAGAATTTCTCTGCAGAAGCCATTTTTAATAAAATTGTGAATTACATGAAAGATCTAAATATTCCATTAAATAATTTAATTGGTTTGGCTGCGGATAATGCATCGGTCATGATGGGTAAACAAACAGGTGTTCAAGCTAGATTTAAACAGATACTACCGAATATATTTGTACTCGGCTGTATTTGTCATTCGTTTCATCTCTGCGCTTCTGCTGCCACTAAAAAGCTACCAAAAAGCCTAGAGGATTTTATCAGGGACATTTACAATTACTTTGCAAATAGTAGCAAACGAATTGATAGGCTTAAGGAATGTCAAGTATTCGTTAATATGAAGCCACACAAACTTCTCCACCCAGCTCAGACCAGGTGGCTTTCATTACAGGTAGTTACACTTTATTTTTCTCTCGGATTAAGTTTTTGGGCATGTATCTCTTTTAGGCAGCTGTCGATAGAGTTCTAGAAAACTGGGATCCCCTGGTGATGTTCTTTACAAACGAATGTTTTGAACAAGATTTAAACTCCTGTAACAAAATTTTGGAAAATCTAAAAAGCCCTATTTACAAAATGTATTTTAAATTTCTATCATATATTCTAGATATTGTAAATAAATTAAATCTAGAATTTCAGTCCGAAAAAACTAAAATCCATTTAGTTCAAAAGAGAGTTAAGGATTTATATAGAACACTTCTCCGAAATTTTATCAAAAAGGAACATATAGATAAAACTCCTATTAAAAATATCAATCCATCAAATCCTAGGTCATTTATAGAACTAGACAAAATTTATTTCGGAGCACAGGTTGAGTTGATGAATACCTCCAATATTGATGCAAATGAAGTTAAAGATTTTAAACTTAGATGCCTTGAATTTTACGTTGAATTGTGTACTCAAATAAAAAATAGATTTGATTTTGAAAACCCTGTTATGGAATATGTAACAATCTTTGATCCGAAAACAGCTGTGTCCGGAGAAATAGGAAATATAGTAAAAGATACAACCACTTTCTTTCCGAATTTAGTTACCGATATTGAAAAACTTAACTCAGAATGGCGTTTGCTTGCTGATATTGAAGATTTTAAGAAAATTGACTTAAATTCTTTTGAAGAATTTTGGAAACACATTTTTAAGGCTCAAAATGACCTTGGTGAGTCCTTATTTCCCCATCTTTGTATTTTAGTAAAAGGAATCTTATCGTTACCTCATTCATCTGCTGCAGCAGAACGAGTTTTTTCACAATTATTTTTACTAAAGACCAAAACTCGCAATAGGTTAGATGTTGATACATGTTGCAGTATTTTACACGCCAAAGAGTTACTTAATTATGAAACTTGTTATACATGGACTCCTTCCGCCGATTTATTAAAAAGGAAGTTAAGAGAGTAAAATAAGGCAAACAAATAAATATTATTTAATGTTTATTTAATTACCTACTAATTAGTCTTTAGATAAAACCAGTGCATTTTTACTTTATTCGTGGTTTTACCCAAGTTCCTAAGTTGTTAGTCACTATAAAAACATTTTCAGTTACTAGATATTTTCTTTCATTATAACTTTCTGTATTTATGTTCTTATGTTTTATTTCGATATTTTTTTGTTAAGTTTTTATATTTTTGAATCAGTTAACTCTGTACCTGCTTAATAAAATAATGATTTTTAAAAGTGAACGCTATTACAGTGCATTTTTTGTGATATTTTAATCCGTAACTTAACAGGAAAAATAAAACTGTTCTTCCACATGTAATTTGCTTTCTACCACTGTGTTTCTACTTTTTGGTATTACCTATTTCTGTGTCGGCCATTTTCGATAAGATCTTATTGTAGGATCGTACGTCACAGTAATTTTTTTATGCCAAAATGTTTAACCACATAGAGTGAAAAATTTTGTACTTACGTAGTTAATATTATTCCATAAAATACGATTTTAATAAAGCTACCCCGTATAGACCCGATTCTACCCCGCTCCTTTCCAGAAATCTACCACGCTAAAAAAAGAGCCTGTGGCAACACTGGTAGTCACGTCTTGGCGTCTTGCAGCATCGAACCAACGTTTCCTACGTTTTTCGTAAGTAGGAACGCGAATAAAAGTTTTTTCTGGTGTCTTGATGCTGGTATTTTTACACATAGGCACGAAACAACAATAATAAGTATTCATTGTTAATGTTTCATTGGTCAAACCACAAACTAAATCTTCAATAATCCGCGCTGGCTACTGGGACAATCGTAAACTGGAAACGGGCGTTTCCCGACTATAGTCAGATGACGTCACAGATGGTATATGCTACTCTGGGGCTTCTTACAAGCCATGGATTCCAATGTGTATATAAATATACCGGGTATTTTTGACATAGAAAATTCAAACACAAATTACAAAAATATTTATTTTTACTTTACAATCCATTTAACCATAAAATAAACTAATAAACTAATAAACTAAAATAACAATTTATAAATCAGTCGCAAGCTAATGACAGACCGAAACCTTCCTACTTGTTAAAGGTTGAATATAATGAATGAACCACGATACCAAGTCCAAACCTAAACAGTGTGCAAGAGAGATATTTTCTCTTTCAGACTTCATGGACTTGGAAAGTGATAACGGGGAGCAGAGCTGTCACTTTTCATTCCAAACAAATACCTACCTCTACATCGCTAGGCAGTACCGAACATTAATAACCTCGTGAAGTACAACATAAATATTCGTCTTCTTTGGGTTCGTAAATCAAGGCACGCTTTGAATTTTCTCCGTTTCAATGCTTACATCAATTCACAATAATTTTCTCTAAATTAAAAATATATCGCCACTAAATTCCATTTGATATTCAATAATTACGATAAACCAGAATGTTTCTTAAAAAAAATAAAATAAAAACAACAAAAGTCCTACTCTCCAATATTCTACTCGAAAAAATGAATGCAACAAAATAATCGCAAACTTCTTTTAAGTATATCGATAACTTAAAACTTCGAAGAAATATAAAAAAATGCAGGAATTGATTTGAAATAATGCCGACCCTGATTAGGTTATTTCCTACGTTAATGCCAAATTTAAATTCTGCTCTCGGCAGTGATTGTGCAGCAGATGTTTCGGGGTTATATGCCATGCTACAATATCGTTTAATAGAAGTTATGCAATGTTATACATCTCGCGGTCGTATATTATAGGTGACAGTCCGAAGACAGTTTCTATGAAAATGACAGTAGGTGTACATGAAATGTAGTATGCCGCATAACCCCAAACTTAAAACAATATTTCATGGGACTACTTCAGGGGCGGAAATTCCGATCGAGAATTAATGTCAATCTCTTTGTTACCTTCATTATCAAATTTAGCTTTATAAAAAGCGCCCAAGTATCTATTTTCCGAATCGTAACAAACTTGCCCGTTTAGATTTCGCCGCACACTAGACGATGACCTTTCCGAACTTGTGCTAGGGGAACAACTTCGTGAAGAACTGTTTTCCGTTAAACTAACACTTGAAGTCTTTGGCAAAGTACTAGAAGCTTTTGGTGAAGTACTTGACGAAGTTTTCGGTTGAAATACGATTTTGACAGGACTCTTTGTTTTCTCGTCACTGGACGATTCTTCCTTTGGTTCTTCGACAGCATTTCTGCATAATCGTTCGATTAGTTCGTTGGAATATCCCAGACCAGAAACCTGTGAAAATTTGTGTGCGCTTTATACTTTTTTGTTAATAAATCGAAACAATTTACCTCTCTAATCTGCGCCCTTATAATTTTGGTCATATCGTCGCTGGGTGCACGGCCCGGTTTATGTAAACCACCTTCCCGCAGCCATCTCCCTCGAGAAGGGATGCACTGTTCGACCACATCATCATCATCATAATCATCTTTCTCAAAGTAGTCGTCATATATGCTTGGTTTATGGATAGGTTTTCTTGTTGTATCTAAGGCTCTCGCATTCCTTAAATGTTGCGATACCTTACGTGCAGGGGTAGCCAATGGCTCCGGACCAGCTTCAGACAATGAAAGCCAGTCACTATAGAAATCATCATCTGTTTCCCACTGGTTTGCCATTTGGTACACAAGAATTAACCTAAAATATTCAGAATTCTATTACTTACATATTTCATGTATGCACGACGAGAATGTATTACAGCGTTAAATGAGGGATCCAGGGATCACAGTGCCACTATTTAACTTCAGTAGGTATAGAAAATAACAGGTTATAACCTGTATGACAGCAATCCAACCACTAGAACGGATATGCAAAAGATTATATTTATCGATGTACTTAAATAAATAAATAATCTTTCTTCCGTTCTTAGCTCAAAGAAAATCGACTGCTAACTACTTGCAACAAGAAATAGAATGTTGATTTTCCAAATTACTCTGAACTTTCACTTTTTGTGACCGATCAGCAACTATTTGTATATGAGAATCAGCAATCAGATTGTCAGACTGTCACATACGCACCTTACTTCACACTTGTTGTAGGGGTGGGCAATATCGATACAAACGATGCGGAACGTATCGATTATATATCGATATGAACTCCAAGTTTTACCGTTTAACAATTTATTTATTATTTAACACTGCTTACAACACAACACTTAAAATTTACACGTATTATAATTTATAGAATGATTTTTTATAGAAATTTTGCAAAAGTGCAAGCGAAAATTTGTTGTTATTTTTTTATTGACGGATAACAGAAAAGTGTCGTCAAGACTACCCCCTGCTACCTACTTGGGATTTAAGTGCGGTGAAAGCCAACTGAAAACAAAATTTTATAAACAACTAACTCTCAGCAGTTATCACTCCATCTGCTGGTTAAATACAGTAAGAAACGGTTGCGAGGTTTTGCACTACGTGGCAAAAAATATTATATTTTTCGCGAGGTATGTTAAATATTATTATTAACCAAAATAGTATAATAGTAAGTTCTTATTATACATTTCACAAAGTAATCTAAAATAGGTAAAGTAGATTACTATAGGTAATTCATTGTCGTGTTATAAATTTAATCTTTTTTTACTATCTATTACAGAAGTAAACATGTGCTGATTTATTCTGAGAAATGAATCTGCCCGATCCAATTTTTATTTCCGAAAGCAAAGTTAAAGATTTCCTGAGTTGGGAGTTAACTTATTCGGCGGTAGAGGCCGCTCTAGATAGCGTTTCAAAGGAGCGCGTAGCCCGGAGCGTACGAACTTTCACCACAATACCGGATTCCAAAAATCTATTAATTTCAATGCCTGGGTATTTGAAACACGAAAATTATGGAGCTATAGGTATTAAAGTATTGACTGTTTTTCCTGGTAATGCGGCACTGCCGACTGCAAATGCGAATATTTTACTTTTTGAAGAAAGCACGGGATTGTTACAAGCTGTAAATAAATATTTTTGGAAACATTAATATTATACTTAATGATTGGTTTTTGAAGGTTATTGGTGGGACAGAGATTACTAATTACAGAACTGCAGTTTCTTCTGTAATAGCTACAAAGTATTTGCTGAAAAATAGACAGAGTTCTGAAAATGGAGTTTTGGGGATTTTGGGAGCTGGGGTCCAAGGTAGAATACACGCTTTGGCTTTTGATCACTTCTTCAAGTTTAGAGAGGTATTTTTTACAAACGGAGGGTTTAATATTAAATCAAATAGATTAAATTTGTAAAGAATTCGCTGTCAAAACTTTTTCGCTTTTAGATTAGAATTTGGGATAGATCAGTTAGTCGATCAAAACAATTACAAGAAGAATTACAAGAGACAAGTAAAAAAACAACATTTATTGTATCTGAAAATGCGGAAAATTGCATATCAGATGCCGATGTAATAATAACAGCAACGTCTGCTGAAACTCCAGTTCTGAAACTGGAATGGATCAAAACAGGAGCACATATAAACGGTAAAATTATCTCATTTGACAGGTCGGTCTAGAAACTCAGACATTTTAAAACTAAGTTATTTCAGCAATAGGGGTAGTTCCGGGAAGCTGCGGAGAAGTCAATGAAGAGGTCTATAAAGTGTCTAACGTTTATGTCGAAAGCTTTGATGTAGCAAAAACGGAATTGTCCGTGTTGGAAAAACTCGGCGTTCAATTACAGGGTGAAATTGGAGGGCTTATATCGGGATCTCTTCAATTACCGGCAGTCGGGCAAACGACCGTTTTTAAGAGTCTCGGTGAGGTTCTTTTTAATCTGATGAAGGGCAGAGGAGGATGACCATTTGATTTTGTAGGAATCGCCGCTGAAGATTGTGCAATGGCTCGAATGATATTTGACCTTTACAGTAGTCAGAATAAAACGTGTTCCATTTAAAACTTGGTTATGGGATAACTTAAATAAGACTCATTATAAAAAATCATTTACTTACATGTTTTTTTCTAGTACAATTCATGAATATTATAAACTGCAAGAGTATGTTATACAACAATTACATAGGTCAGAAATTTTCTTAAGGTTTTACAAGTCTTTCTGACCCACAAAGATAATAAAAATATAACGTTTGGTCCTCTTATACACGGACTGTCTATAGGTACTATAAAGGCAGCAAAACAATTTTGAAAATATGTACATTTGAATATACTAGTAGTTCCTTTTATTTTTAAATCTAAATTATTCCAGTAAGTATCTCCTTCAGCCCAACATTCGCAAAAAAGAATAACAAAATTCTGACTCTGGGGTAGCTGTAAAGCATCCCTTGTGCAGCTGAACTACTTTAAACATTAAAACAGCCATCCATTTTTTATAAGGGTTCGTTCTGCTGCTATTAAGATGAAAGGAACATCTCAATGGTATTTCATATTTCTAAAAGTGCATTTGTTCTAAAACTATACGTATCTACCTAATATCTACCCTGATCACTATTAATTTGGCGTAATTTTATTTGGTCTTTTAGTAGATTTCCCTTAAAAACAGCGACTTAGGAAAACACCCTTATCTAAAAGGGTGTGTTTTTGGCACCCGTTAAGTCATTTAATTTCAGAGTTTTAGTACCTATTTTGAGCAGATATTTTGTGTTACCCTCTAACCTACATTTCTTAGCAAAGCAGCATGGTTCGGTTAGAGTGGCACCACTCATGCTGTTATATAATATTCCCTGCGCTCTTTACATTTTTCCCTCATTATGTAGCACAGAGCTATCGCTATTAAGACGGCGATTGTGATGCCCATGCCGATGCTGACCCAGATTATTTCCTCGTTGATGCCTTGGTACGAGCGGCCTGGAATGATAAAAAATATGATTGATAATTAAAAAAACGTTACCATAAAGAATTTATGTTTAAATATATTAGTGTTTAAACAGCTTCAATGTAGGGGCCGTTTTTCCAGTTTCCCGCTTTTGATTCAGCTCCTAGGATGATAAATAATACCTACCGCATTTTTCTTTTTCCGACGAGTAAAATGCAACTATTCTTCATCCAAAGCAACGAAAATCTGACGTGTTTGTTTTTACTATAATTTATTGTTTCAATGCCCTTTCGATACAGAAACGGTAATAAGTTTTGTAGATGAAACAAATAATCTATATACTCACCATCGTAATTTCCTGATATTATCCCTGTAACTTTCCCGGCGACCCGACCACCCACTGGCATTTTGCGACGAGGAAGAGAGTCGTGAAACCCTTAAAATATGAATTTCTAGTACTGCAACGGGAAGCCAGCCTGGAACAGTTTTTATTATCAATTTTTTTTTGTTACAACGGTACCTAATTTAATTTTTATTCGATATGAAGATTGGGCGAAGTTATTTTTGCTCGTCCTGCGTAGTAATCTTGTTTGGCATTAAAAATTTATAGCATATCGTAAGTTATTCGAGAATTCAGTTATATGGACTAGAAATTGTATTTCAAATTGATTCAATTTCGTCAGGGCGATAATCCAATGAATAAAGATGAAAGAGTCTCATAAAATACTTATAGTCAAATAAATTGAGTTTGCACTGTATAAAAAAGTGTGTACTAAATTTTCCTTATCAGAAAAACCATTTCTCTGAAACATTTTTGCATTATATGTTTGCATTTCCGATATAACGGTTGATATACTGTTGCTAGCAACCGTTTCCGAGAAATTGTAGCTGGCTATGCAAATTTGGACATCGATGGACCATCAAAGTATCATCCTGGCATAAATCTTCTGAATAAAAGAAGTTTTGCTAGCACTCGATTGAGTTCTTCCAAAACGTGATAGAATTTGTGTAACTACCAAATTTGTCATAGCTAACTTCATCTCCGTGGAGACTGGTCGAGAATACCAACATAAATATGCAAATTTCCGGGTAGATTCCCGGTTCCTTGCCGTTTTATCAATTTTCCCTCTCGCAGTTTAATTTTCAGGGTGAATACGTTTCACCGGATACTGGACCTGACGCGTGACAAATAATGCGTTCATAAAAGTGTTATCAGATCGAAAAGTAATAAAATTTCTTGTTGGGTCATATAAGCCTTTTTGTTGTGTGTGACCTTACATGGATTTTGCCCTGTAGTATTATTACATAAGTTTAATCTTCTAGATCGGGAAACAGAGTTCGTCGCAGTAGATAAAGCGTCGATTTGGCCAGATATTCTGTGACCTTGAAATAAAATTATTGGTTGAGTAAAATGGAATCGTTATTTATTTAAATTAAAACTAAACTTAGCTTTTGGCACGAAAATATCAAAAGAGTACTCTGTATTTGCTTAGAAAGCCAAAACGTTAAATGACCCTCTGAACGACTTCTGAGGTATCTGTACGATGAATTTAGCTCCTAATTACGATTATCAGGTTCGGATTTCCCATTCAAACTTTGAACGGAAACCTAATCAATCACTCTCTTCATAAAATATTCAACATGCTGGCGAAAATCGTTCCTCCTTCAGATTTTCTCTTGCAATCTGCGACCCAAAGACGCCCAAACGTAAAACCAAAACCAATCGGCGAATTAATGATAAGATCTTCTTCTCTGAGGAATTAAGGGTTATCAGAGTGGCAGTGGCGTTATTTATATCGGTCGGATTAAAGAGAATGAATCGATGAGGGTAGCGATGCTCATCGCGAAGAGATTTATAAGAAAATCGAGTAAACAAGGGCTTTGTATTAAATGGCTCGTAACAAAAATGAAATTCGCTGGTGAGATTAAAAGGACAACCTTTGTATTTACGAGCCTAGCCGGTTTATGTTCGTTTGGAAATGGAGTCTTAATTAAAAACCCTTGCCCACAATTAATATTAATTTTGTAGGGATGAGACATTTTGTCATTTCACTGCTAAAATTAGGATCATATTTCATCATGTCTAATACGAAAGGTAGTATCTGATGAAGTTGTGAAAATTGAGTTATCCGCCCTTTGTCAGCTCCGCCATGGGAGTTATCAGTTTGAATGTTAACGTCGGACCCAAGATAATAATCAAGAAGGCTGTTGAATTTCAAGTCTAATATACTCAGATCCGGTGATCTTGCAGGTCACAATATAGGTCCATTTGTACCCAACCATCTACCCGGAAAATGATTTTCTAAATAATTTCTAACTATTGCAGAATTGTGTGCAGGGGCACCATCTTGTTGGAAATATACCCTGTTTATGTTTATTAACGGAACATTTTCCATTATCGCCTCTGCGTTAATATTCAATAATATTCAATAAAAAAGTTTCCATCAAAAATTTGGTATGCTAGTTGACCACCCAAAATAAAACACGAAACGTTAAATCCAAAACGTCCTTGCCTCTGACGTTCAAAAGTTTGGTGCTGATTTGTATCAGACCAGTGACGCACATTATGTCTGTTAAATAATCCTGCGCTGCTTATGTGAATTTAATCTGTCCAAATGACAGACCGTCCAAATTCTGGATTTATTTATTTCGTTTAATAGATGGCACAAAAATAATTCTGCATTAAAAAAATTAACAAAACAAGAACCGTAGGATGTTGATTCAGTTTTAGAAAGCAGGTTTTAGTTTCGAAGTTCTGGGGGTTAATACACAATAGACTGATTAATCAGAAATTTCTTGTGGAACTTGCATTAGGAGCTTTTGTGTTTCATACAAAGGTACCTCACTTCGAATGAATCACGGAGCTCAATAATTTTCGAAGTAAATCACAAGTATTTGTCTTTCGCCCATTCATCTGTAACAACGCATTGTGAAATATTCTGTAAAGATATTATTCAAACTTTTCCTTTGATTTTTTTTCAAAACGAGTAAAAACACTCTACAGCTGTTTTCGTTTCTTGTAACTCGTCTTTTATGTCTGGCACCTCCACCAAAAGTAAATTTAATTTTTATTCATTTACATCTCTCATGTCATAACTGACTTTATTTGATTTATTTATGTTTGCCTTCTCGATTGCAATGAAAGCTAATATTATGTGCCTCCATTCTAAGAAAATTATATTTTGTTTACAAGTTATATTCAAATTTAATTTTATTCCGTAATCAATATTGATTGAAATTCCACAAACATTTATGTGGCACAGAGTTGTAAAATAACCAATTTTATTTTGTGTCGATTTAGATGTTCATCTTGTATTTTGTTAATAAATTGATACTTTTATGGTTAGCCAATAATAAGTTTGACTTCTACTCCTTCCAAATTTTCCTACTAGAATAACTTTGCAGAAATACTACTAAAACTACTACTTTGCATTACGCAAATTTAGAAACAATTTCATCTGTAAAGCACGTGTTAAGACGGTAGAAAAAGACTATTGTGAAAACGAAAAGTTACCCACGTCTTCCCCTAATAAATAAAACATGTTCTCATATCACAAAAAGCTACCTCTATCACCCTTATAATCCCCGAACTGTCACTGGAGCGTTCTCAGTTTATACGTTGTCCGTTGTTATCCCGCACTTTTCCCGACGGCAGGACGGATTGGACCCGCGTCCAAGCAACGAATGCACTGAACTGTCAAGCAGGCACCAGGATTCTCAGCTCCCGCGACTATCATCCCCCGTTATCAAGGGATGTTCCCGGAGGTCGGCTCACGGGTGAGCGTTCGCCCCTTTGTTTCATTTTCCGAGGCGAAATAAAAATGCTGTCTGTTATTGAGGACACGCACTTTTACGGCATCGATTGTGTTTCGCGGAGGCGTTTTGGGAAATTGTTTACTAAGTGTGATGGTTGGAAAGGTTCGGAATGAAAGAAACAAAATTTATAATAAAGAAAATAGGGAAGAAATAAATGTTTTATCGTTGGTTGACTTCTTGTCGCGAAATCGAATCACAAGTTGGTGTTTCTAAAACAAAAGTTCAAAAAATATTTTAAAAAAGGCAAATCATTCAATCATTCACCATTTCTTCCCGGGAGATCAAGAAAGAAGGCTTAATTTTTGTAGGTGGTACTTAAATTAAATTCAAGAAAACCCAAAATTTGGGCGGTCTGTCATTTGGACAGATGAAACTCACATAAGCAGCGTAGGATTATTTAACAGGCATAATGTTTCTGAAAGAAAAATGCTCTGATTGTAACAGTATTTATATTTTATATTGGCGAAAGTGGTAGGCCTATTCATTTGTAAATCAATTTCAATAAAAGAATTGGCACAAATAAATATAAAAAATCATGAAATAGAATAAAACAAGAAATTTATTACGAGTACGTTATTTTCCGCAGTAAGATTAAACGAATTTTAGAAGAAAACTTTGTGATTAGCAGCCGTTACGCTATAATGAAAGTTTCCTGAATTCCACCCCTCGACGACTTTATTGAAACTAAAGTAACTCACGCAAAGAGATCGAGCAGATTTTGCTGAATGATTTTTAGAATAATTATACCCCCAATTTGGGGTTACCAATTAATAAATTGGTTAATCTTCCTCTGTTGTCTCATTCCTCGTTTCAAGATAAGTTATGAGTCTGTTTTGAAAACTTAGACCTCTGTTTCCAGATGCCCAAAATTCATGCCCATGGATGGTCCTACTTTTTGCGATCGCTCTTAAGACTTGACTGTGGGAATCACGAAATTTTACCGGTATTGAAGCCAGCGTGCCTTTCAGGAAATGGGTTCAATTTCTATTGAAAGGAAGTATTGTATTTCATAGTTTCATCGAGTAGAGGCAAAGTCTCCTGGGCTTGCTGACTGGAAGTAACTAATACTACTCTGAACTGAATGAACAAAGTGTATCCAGTATCCAGCTGCTAAAATAACTTTTACAAAGCTCAACGCTAACTTTAATTTATAAAATACAGACTATACTTGTGTGTGTTGGTATATGTTTAGCCTATTATAGAAACAACAACAATTTGGAAATCAAAATATTGTAACAATGAGAAAATTAAAAATACGACACTCAGAGGAATACAAAAATTAATTTTTCACTTTTCCAAACAAAGGAGCTGAACAAAAAGCTGCGTACTTTGCAAGGGAACAAGAGATTATCCGGGATAAAAACGGATCTCGCAGTGGAAGCTATCCTAACACTTTCCCGCTGCTCGTTTGCAATAATTTCTCTGGCGGAGTTCATGGAGGGTTTACAGCAGGCTGTGAAATCAATAAAATAAACAAGAAACGGAATGTAATAAGGGATGCAGACGAGCTGACTTAATCTCCGAGGGGTGTTTATTAGATTGACAAATGTTTAGCTATGTATGTTCAAATTTTACTCGATTTCATCCAGAAATCAGTTTGCAACATGAACGCAAAGAAACTTTTCTGTCTTACTTCATCCCTACTCCTTCATAAGACTGCAAAAACTCTGGCCAACGGATTATCCTAAACGTATTGCACGTACCAGCACATTCTACAGTAGCTGTAGATCGGAAACTCAGAGATTTTTTGAACATAGGTGGCGGAGAAATAGAGGTCCGTGGCTTTGGCCGCCCCGTTCGCCGGTCTTAACACCACTTGACTTTTACTTGTGGAGACGAATCAAAGAGGACGTGTACAAACAGAACCCATAACTCTGGAAGACTTGATTGACAGAATCGCGCAAGCTATGAACTCTCTGGATCGACATGAAATAAGAAGAGCCATAAACGAAGCCGTTCAGAAACGTATTATTGAATGTTTGAACCAAAATGGTGGACACATTGACCATATCTTGTATAGTCTTGTTATAAATTATTGCCCTAAATTAATTTCATAAATAAATCATTAGTACCAAACCAAACTGCTCATTCTTCAATCATTGAAACTGCTTCTGGTTTGATTCAGTATTTGTTGTTATAGCTACGTGAAAAGAGAACTATCAATCAAACTTTGGGCTAGCGCCAAAAAAAACATTTTGCATCTAAGAGAGATATGAATTTTTGAATAGACCTCTGCAATGAGCATTTTTTACAGAATAAATGACATACGCCAAAAACTACTTATTCCATATTCTTTGCTACGCCTATAAAACCCCCGTGGGTAATAAATTGATGTATTCACAGACACAACAAATAAAAACAACAGAATTTTATCATTTCTCCGAGTGAAGTATTCTAGAGGATCCCCATAAGCATTGGGGTTAAATATCTGTTTCGTATTCCAACCACGAACATGCAGATTTGACTCGTAAAAGTAATAGTGCTCTTCTAAACGTTCCATCCACTAGTGCACAATTAGATTAATATAATCTTGTTGATTATCTGGAGAGACGATTATTATAATGGGCAACGAAGGTTTTCCCTGTTACAGTATAAAAAAAATGTAAAAATGTATTCCTCTTCCGCACAAAATTGAAACTACTTTAAACTTGAACATAATGAACTTTTTCGGGTCAACAACTTCCTCAGGTTCATCAAAAGAAAAACGCAAACATCGTGCAGATAATAATTTATCGTGCCCACAAATCTTTCACTGTCCTATAACACAAAACATCAAACTTACATAAATTATTGAAACGCTTATTCGTAATGAGTATTTCTCGTATCGTGTTTCTGCGGAGGTAGCTAAATGCGTGTAGAACACACCCTTATTGAGAGAGAACTGAAGTAGCAGCCAGGATACACTTTGAGCTACCCTTTCAAGCGTTCCGTGGTACAGGTCAGTTCACTGAGTAGGGACAAAGGTAGATTAATGACAGCAACACGCGGATATTTACAATTTTCCATAATGGTTGAATAACAAAGTTTGTTTTCGTTTATCATTGGTTTGTGATCATGCTTTACAAAACCCCTTAGAACAAGTAGCGACTGCACCATGTTAAAAATTACTGTTGATAATATCTTAACACAAAAGTGCTTGCATGATATCCATCGGCGCTTTTTCCTTCAGCCACGAGTCCACAATTTTTAGCGTGTTACATGTTGGACATATTTCTAGAACATTATTATCATGCAGAATAAAACAACCCGTGTACCCGAGACAGAACGAACGTCCTTTTGTCTTGTTGTTGCAGGCATTGTATCCTGGAACGCTGCTTCCAATGATTTATTTAAAAATCGAAGCGGTCTTCACAATAATACGCCCGCAGTATCGTTACCAAACAGGCACTAAAGACAAGGTCGTTAAAATTCTCAGAAGCTTCATCGTTTTAAGAACTTTTTAATTTCTGAATGTTTCTTGCTGCCAAAAGTTTTTCTCAGATTATAAGCGTACAAAATTGGAATAAAACTGAGTATTTTTAAAGCTTGAACGATTGCACCTTTAAAAACTGAACTATCGATAAAACTACTCTTATAACTCAACATGACAGTAAAATTCTCGAGCTAGCATTCAACCACATATCCCGTCTTTTATGGTCTCTAACTTAAAAAAATAAATGAATTCCCGCTGAAAACTAGCGTAGAATCTGAGCATAAAACAAGTTTAGAGACAGAGTTTCCGGCAGAGAAAATGTAATTTACTGAGGTATATCTCAGAGCTCTCTGTAAGGACAATGTCATTTTTGGATGCTGTTCAGAAAATCCACCCTGCTGATTATTGAGCCAAGAAGAATACTTGTTTACGGTTACTGGCCTGCCTGCGGGATTGAAACCAAAAAATTGTTGTTCAATTTGTGCCAGTATAATTTTATATTATTTTAATTTTGTTAAATTCTGGAATAAGGTAAATAATAAGTATAATTTTTTATCTATGTTTCGGCCCCGTTTGGGGACTTTGTCAAGATTTATTTGTAAAATTAAAAGTACCTAATAAACTTAAAATTCAAAATTCTCTACCTCCTCGAATATAATATGGTCTAACAAAATTAGATAAAACTAAATTGCTCTCAGACCAATTGTTTCTCGTATTCAAAGTACATTTTATAAATTATCAAAATGTTTAGTCAACATTCTATCTAACATCACAGGACAAAATGAATTATTCCTAAACTATCTTTCGGTTTACGTTTACCACTTTTTGTTAGATATGTAGATGTAGATGATTGTCTAACCACTGTTCCCCCTAACAAATATAGCGAAATTCTTGATCAGTTTAATAACTACCATCCTAAATTCATAATTCTGTTTGACAAGAGATGTTTCGTGGAAAACAATTATTTATTTTTGCTTTTCTTATATCTTGCCCCAGGATACCCTTAAACCATTCTTTTGACCATAACTTCCGTTCGAAAAAGATATCAATTTTCGGTTTGCGGTATTCTGTTTTTCATTTTATGTGTAACTAGCTGGTACCCGGCGCGCTGCTGCCTCAGAAGAAATCATTGTGGTAAAATCGTTTGAAACTTGATAAACTGCGAATGACATATGCCGTTTGACGTTTGCTGTCAATTTTCACTTTATAAATTATTAGCTGCCCGGTCCCGGCAGCATATTCATATCGAACGTAGCGTATTGCATTCCCAACTGTCGACTTACAGCAACGGGCGTATTTTCTGCTTATATACTATTTTTGTAAGCGTTCTTGCCAGCAAACCTTCGTGGCGCAGGGGCCGATGTGTCAGCCTACCAAGCCGCAACTTTGAGGGTTCGCACCTCGCCGTAGTTCTTTTTTGTTTTGATGATTTCACTTTTTTCTTTTGACCACAAAATCGTTTCTGGTCCAAAAGGACAGCTAGGGGATCGCCATCACGCGAGACAGACATCCGCTCGTTTGACATACCTCTCGCGCGTTGGATATGTTACTTCGGATTGCGATACGATACGTGAGTTATGAATATGCGTCCCGGCACGACACGCGCGGCACCTACTGTAAGTTAATCTTCAAATTAGCCCAGCGAGTATTCCTGTGAAGTTTGGTAGCGATCGGATCAACAGAATTTTTTTTTGTTTTGTGCGAAGTCGGGGCTTGATATGACACATATTAACTGTCAGATTTGACAAATAAAATTTATTTAATATTTTCTCACGGAGTGAATTTTATTTGTCAAATCTGACAGTTGATATGTGTCATATCACATAAACGTATAAAAAAAATTCTGTTGATCCGATCGCTACCAAACTTCACAGGATCACCCGCTGGGCTAACCTGAAGATTTCCTGAAAATTTCATCAACATCGGTCCAGTCGTTTCGGAGTCTATAACGGACATAGGTAGGTAGAAACATTTTTTGTGTTTTATTTACAGGGTGTATTCGAATAAGTGCGAAAAAATGTAAGAGGCGATTCCTTGTTGAAAATTAAAGGGGGTGTTTGATATAAACAAATCCTCATATGTACCTCCCTTAGGAGTGACGCTCCCCCAAAGTGGGAGGTGGAAATTAGGTTTTTATTTATTTTCCCAAAATCTGAAAAAGTTAAGGAAATGAAATTTGGTGGAAGGCTTCTAATGTTAAAAAGGCTACATTCGAAATTTTTTGACCTATCCATATTGTTATAAGTGGATGAAACTCCCAACCCCTCTTAATTTTTTCCCTTTTAACGTTTTACATTTTTACCGTGTAAGAATTTGATTGTTTAAAAATATGCCTTAGAAAGTTTCATTCATTTAAAAACTTTCGTATCTCTTTTGCTGTTTTTGTAAAATCAATAGTTTTCGGGAAAAAAAATGATTAACTTCATCATGCACTGAAAGAATTAAATTCCAAGTAAAAGTAGTAGGCGGCACCAAGTTGCTTAGAGGGGTTGCGAGTTTAATCCACTTACAACAATATGGATCGGTCAAGAAAATCTTCGAAAGTAGCCTTTTTAACATTAGAAACCTTCCACCAAATTTCATTTCCCTAACTATTTCAGATTTTGACACAAAAATAAAAAACATAATTTCCACCTCCCACTTTGGAGGAGCGTAACTCCTAAGGGAGGGACATATGAGGATTTGTTTATATCAAACACCCCCTTTAATTTTCAACAAGGAATTTTTTCGCACTTATTTGGATACATCCTGTATATAGATAGATAACAACATGTCATAAAAACCTTTGAACAATATTTTTGATCATAATTTCTGTTTGAAAAAAGATAGCAACTTCCGGTTTTCGGCATTGAGTTCTTTATTTTACGTATAATAATACCATGCTATAAAAAATGTACCATTCCATTTAAAATTTTTGAGAAAACTTCGAAGATTCGTAAGTTTTGAATGTTCGTTCCAACGAAACCAAATTCGTGAAAATTTCTGAACGCAATTTGGAGATGTCGCATGTGTAAAGAAATTATTTCTTCCCCCCTCCCGTATTTCGAAGGTTACGCCAAAAAGTTATGAACCAAATTTGCAGCGCACTACATTAGAAAATTTTGAAAACTCTAAACACCACCTACCTTTTCATTTAATTTTCGAAGAAAATGGCTATTCTCCCTTTTTCTTTTAAAATGTGCCGCCTAGCGGTGAAAATTGAAAGCTTAAAATTTATTTTTGGTAAACTTGTCGGGGTCACTTTTATAGATTTTTTCTGAAAACTATCTGGAGAATTTCACAAAATTATAATAATATTCAACTATAAAGTTTTTTTTTATATGCGGGACAGGAAGTGCAAGATATATTAGAAAGCGAAAGCAGTGTAGAGGGGGATAACCTAGGGAGTCCTATAATGAGAGAAGAGTTTGAGATAGCACTAAAAAGTTTAAGGAATAATAAAGCACCAGGTATAGATGGCTTGCAGGCAGAAATCTTAAAGTGCGCAGGTCAAGAGGTAATAGATCGTTTATTTAAACTAGTTAGTCGCATATACCTGACAGGCGAGATTCCAGAAGATTACAAACGGAACATCATAGTAGCTTTGCCAAAAAGAAAAGGCGCGGATAGATGCGAAAATTTTAGAACTATCAGTTTAACTTCCCATGCGTCAAAAATTTTAACTAGAATTGTGCAAAGAAGGATGGAGAAAAAGGCGGAAGAAATATTAGGAGAAGATCAGTTCGGATTTAGACGAAATAGAGGAACGCGCGAGGCCATTCTAGCTTTACGAGTAATTATAGAAAAAACGATAGAAAAGAGAAAGAGCGTCTATATAGGATTTGTAGATTTAGAAAAAGCCTTCGACAACGTAAAATGGGGGAAGATGTTCGAAGTGCTGAGAAAGGTAGGGATGAAATACAGGGACAGAAGAATAATACATAATCTCTACAAAGAGCAAAAGGCAGTTATAGAATGTGAGCAGGAACAAAGGGAAGTAGATATCCGGAAGGGAGTGAGACAGGGATGTGCATTGTCACCTCTAGTTTTCAACTTATATATCGAAGATGCGATTAATATTGTTAAGGAAAGAACAGCCTCAGGGATCAATGTACAGGGCCAAACTATTAACATGCTCAGATTTGCGGATGATATAGCAGTGTTAGCATCTAGCAAAGAAGAATTAGGAGCGGCTCTGAATGAAATGGAAGCAGTTTTGACACAGGGCTTCGGCATGAAAATCAATAAAAAGAAAACTAAAATTTTGGTATGTAGGGGATGTGAAAATAGAACTAAAATGGAAATACAAATTGGAAATGAGAAGATAGAGGAGGTCGCGGATTTCTGCTACTTAGGAAGTAAAATAACTCAAGACGGTAGGAGCACTAAAGATATAAAACAAAGAATGGCGCAGGGCCGAATTGCGTTTAACAAAAAGAAACAACTGTTATGCTCGAGAACGGTTAATATAGAGACTAGGAAGAGACTCTTAACGTCGTATGTATGGAGTACGGCATTATACGGGTGCGAAACTTGGACAATAGGAGAAGCGGATAGAAAAAGAGTAGAAGCGTTTGAAATGTGGTGCTACAGACGCATGATGAAGATACCGTGGATAGATAAGGTTAGCAATAGGGAAGTATTAGAAAGAGTTGGGGAAAAGCGAAAGGTATGAAAAACAATAAAGAGTAGGAGAGATAGGATGGTAGGACACCTTCTAAGACACGAAGGAATAGTTCGTGACATACTAGAGTCAGAGATAGGAATAAAAAGAGGTAGGGGTAGGCCTAGATTAGACTACTGCTCTCAAATAGTTAGGGATGTAGGATGTTCTACTTTTAGGGAAATGCGTAGGTTAGCTCAGGATAGAAAAGAATGGAGGTACGCGTCCAACCAGTCTTCGGACTGAGAACCTTATGATGATGATATAAAGTTTTATGTTAAATGAAACTACTTGTTAGTATGTATTTCATTGTGAAGTCTTTTTATAAGGGGTTTTTATCTGTTTGTTTTCAGAGTATCGCTGTATTGTTTTGAATATTTTGGCAAACGTGGTGAAAAGAAAACTGTATAAAACGCTCAAAATATTCCTTTTCTTCCCTGTTCAGTTGCAAGTTTACAGCCAACTTCACTGCACTGCAGCATTCTTTGTATTTACAGAGATAAAGCATGATGTGGCTACTTACCATCAGATGGCGCCATCAGAATTCAATGTAGCACTGTTCACACGGGTGAGGAAAAACTTGGTAAACACGCAATTACAAAAAAAAGTTTTTATTATTTCCACAAATTAATTCACATTGCAATCTAAATATTAATTACTCTAGACAACTTCTGGACACGATTCAACAGCAAATCACCGTGCTTAACCACAGCGTTAAATTGCGCGTTCTTTAAATCTGGTCGATTTGTTTCCACGATACCCCCCACTCTATCAATCTTACAATGCAGACGACCAGCCGCAATAAACGTCGACAATTCCCTATAACAAAAAAGTCAAAGAAAAAATTCTCAGAAAATCATTCGCAATTTACTTGTCGACAAATTCTTTCGAAACTCCGAACGCTTCAGCCATGTATTGCAAAGTGAGCGAACGGTAAGATTCTAAAAGTTGCGTGTAAGCCAAAATACGCATCTCTCTTATGTAGTATCTGTAATGCGGATGTAGCAGATAATCTTTGCGAAGTATAGCTTCTACTTCAGCTACAAAAAGATTAAAACGGAAGATTCGTCGAGGCCTTTTTAGAATATTTACGTTAACTTACCTAAGTTGCTGAAAAACTCTGAATACTGGCAATTATATAGAGAGAACAAGTAGTCCTTCACGAAAGGCTCGGAGTGCAAGACTTCCAGAATTTCAGAGCCTTTGATGACCTTATCTCTCAATTGATTCCTCGTTAAACTAATAATAGAAACGTAGACAGTATAGCGCACAAAAGCTTTATAATCCATCAACTCGTACGAAGTAAAAGTGCTGACTGTATCCAAAAACAAATTTGCGGCAGTCTTGAAATCTCTCACCGCCATACAATACGCTCCCTGATACACTTTAAGCCTATTCCTTCTATCCCAATCACCACCCTCTTCAATCAAAGTCTTCGCTTTATCGATATTACGCGTTATTATATCGTGATCCATAAAGAACAACCCGATGCGAATCATGTGGAAAATGATATCCAAACGGTGACCCAAAGAAACGGTTTTCTCGTACGTTTGTCTGAAGGTATTAATCGCGTTGTCTTTGTCTCCAATTTTGCTGTAATACTCAGCTTTTCTGAGGTAAGCTTCTCGCACTTCCATTTCACCCAAGTTTTTCTCCGCATCTTCAATCGTCTCATCTAATTTCTTGACGGCTTCAGCATTCTTCGTTTGCATTTGTTTCAGTAGTTTATCGTCTTTTTTCCAACCAGCGTCTTGGCAGATCAACTCGTACCATGGGGCCATATCTACGCAAAATGTAATTGCAAAATAGAAACGATGACAATCAATTTTAAAAAGTTAGGTTAGGATCACATTTTATGATTTCATACCGCTTTTTCTGGGTTTTTCTTGCAATATTCAGATAGCACCCGTTATTTAATACAAACGTAAGCGAACGACGAGTATTTATTTTGCTTACCATCTTTCTTTATAGCGTCCGAAATCTTGGAATGCACCGTTCGATCAGTTTTGTATTCCGGGAGGGTTAAAAGAAACTTGCAATAAGCCAATTCGAGATTTGGGTTCTTCTCGAGACCCTGGTCTTCCAAATTCTCAACAGGCATGTTGTTTCACTTAAAATTATCGAAAAAGAATCGAGAAACTGACACCAACTTGCAAATTTTAGGAACAATGCTTTTCGCAGACGTCAATTCTAAACGTCATTCGCATCAACTTGAAGTTAGCAATGAATGGATGTGGATAAAGTTGCGGCATTCGTGGGTTTGGCGTCGTAAAAATAAAAAGCGGATTTGTGAAATGCTTCTTTATTAATTTTGGCCGTTATGTACAGTACATTGGTATAAAGGATGTCGTTGCGTTTCAGCGTTCTTAATTCTATCGATTAGATGACATTTATACAGCATTTTTTTTAAATGTTTATTGATCCCTCTATTTTTAACATGCATTGCTAACATTAAAAATAAATTTGAGAAATTGGGTATTTATAAACAAATTCTCGGGTATATTAATTACAAATTAATCGATAGGAAAATTCTTTGAAAATTGCTTAAGTACGTAAAATGGTTTTAAACAAAAGTCTTTTGCTACAGAGTACAGGTAGTTATAGTCTTAGTGTTGTAAATCTCAAAAGAGTGTCTTAAACATGCAGGTAAGCATAATGATAATGTTAGGCCGTTTTTCTACTTATTTATCCCTTATTATATTCATTTAAATAGATGTTTAGTGGTCTGGTGTTTTATACACACTTTAAAGGATCATTTTTAACTTCGTGCTTCCATTATAGTTTATACAAAAATGAAAGTTTATTTTACATACATCAGTCTTAAGTCGCAATTTGTTCAAAAGTTCGTTTATTTATCATTTGTTAAGTTTTAATTAATTTAGGCATTTAATATATTTTGGAATTATACACTACACAGGCTTTTAAAGACAGGCACAGCTTAGGAAAAGGCATGGTGATATGACAAAGATCAGCCTACTAGGATATCTAGAACATTAATTTATAGAGCCCGACTTTCAGCGGAAGTTTTTCTAATAAAAACAAGTCTAGCCGAAAATTATCTTGTTGGGAAATTATCGATTTTCTTGTACAATCAGACAGCCGGACCAAATGAAAACAAATTGAAGATTTGTTGAAGGTCTTCAGCTGCTAAAAACGAACTCTTATAATTTTAAACACTTAGACTAAGTAATTGACATCTCCGTTAAGAGCCAAGTCTCCCTGCTGCATTTTCGAGCGATTCAGACGTTCCCGCCTTTACAAACTGTACGGTTATTTATTAATATTTTGCTTTCTAATTTTGCAAGCATATACAGAAAACATTTCTTAAGAGTCGTCTCATCGGCTATTTCTAAAAAAAATAATAGAAGTTTGTCTTTTTCGGCTACAAATATACCCTAATTTTGTGTACTTATAACTTACTAAAAAATTACTCTTTTAAAAATCCGAGATGAGAGGCCGATTTCCACAAGTTTCTTCTTTCAAATAAAACAAACAATTTCAAAATCCGTTCATAAATAAGGAAGTAATTTGTAAAGAGAGCTGCCCTTGCAAACGCGATTTAATGCCCTGCGTTGTAACGCCCTCTGCTTGTTCATCGCGCAACACTTGGTAAACTGCTAGTACAAACTTGGGGCCCACTTCAATAATTGTATAGCCATGCATTACATATTTTAATCGTATATACGCGAACATAGAATTTTGGTCTTGCGAATTAATGTATTTGAGCTTAAATGCAGCGCTCTGCCATAGCCATATCCCACATTTTTATTATAATTGTGTTCAATTTAGAGTCGATTTTATCTGAAAGTAAATTTACACAATTTGAACACGTTTGTTATTGAAAGTAATGAACATATAGCAAGATATAAAATAATTCAAATTTCACCTTAAATAATGTTCTCTTTATAACCAAATAACAACAACTTAAAATCTCGGAATGAAAACCCCAGTAATTTTTTTCCGATACTAGGGTTGTTCTGACATGAGCGGGGATTTTATTATAATTTATTTGTAAATTGATCCAAAAGTAGACCTGAGCAAATATTTTCAAGATTGCAAGTAATTTATCTGCAATATAGTAATTCCGGGTTATAATGGAATGATCCTCATAAATAACAAGTATTTAGGTAATGTAACTCTGAACAAACTAAAAATGCTAATTTCGCCCAGAGTTCTAATAGCGTGGCTTTCAACATTCATCGTAGAGGCATATTCCTACTTTTTCTATCATTTAATTCTGGTAACACATTCGTATAAAAGTTTACAAGTTGATTTTCCATTTTCATTTTCCAAAATTCATTGTCTCTCATAGCCGTTTCATATTTTATGCCTTTGGGTGTCCAGACTGTAAAGATACAATACCTCTTTTTGTAATTTGCATTTGTCCCTGAATTTGGTAAAAGTAATTATGATTCTTATTTATCTTCCCGTTTCGATTCCAAAATATGATTTTCCTTCTCTCGATACCTTCTTCCGGGGTTAGATTACAAGAACTTTGGGCATAAACTTCAACAACACCTTGATCTCTTATATAAGACCGTCCGGAGTTTCTGACAAATACGGAATGCTCAGTTCTTGAAATATTCTTTCGCTTTATTTATACCGGGGGGCGAAAAATTAAAATTATGGTTCAGAGCCACAAATGAAGTAAAAAAATGTCATATGAAGGTATGTCCGGAAATACTTCGTATAAAAGTTATGCTCGTCCAAAGATGGAGGCTATTAAATTAGGTTTCTAATTTTTTCTCAACTTTTGAGAAAGACATAAAAATGAATTTTGGTACACCTATTATAATTATACTAATAGGGAAGCTTCGAAGAGATATTTTTTAATCATCCCTTATCGTTTCAACCTAATTTATGCTCGTCCAAACATGGAGTCTATCATGTTTGGACGAGCATAAATTTTAAACGAATCATTTCCGGACACACCTTCATATGACATTTTTTACTTAATGTGTGGCTCTGAACCCTGATTTTAATTTTTCGCCCCTTGGTATAAATCACCCTGTATATGTTACGGGCATAGTGACGAATCGTTTTTCTCGAAAATAATGTTGATTTTTATCTCTCCAATTCTTTTTGTACTAAGCAGACTACTATAGAACTTATTCCAAGGAATTCAGTAGTGTACGTAGTTGTTTTCTAGGGAGCGTATTTTTTGAGTTATGACTTAAAGTTGAATTTTTAAAATGGAAATCATAGTAGGTAGGTACGCTTTGGTTTAGTTCGAAAGGTCTTTTTTTAAGCTATCAAAATATACCTATATACTTTTATATTGTTATTTCAAAAAACGGCAACGATTTTGGTACTTTTTAAGTCGTAACTTTAGAAAATATAAGATAGGTAGGTACATTTTGATAGCTTAAAAAAAGACCTTTTGAACTTGACCAAAGAATGCTGTGATTTCCATTTAAAAAATTGAACTTTATGTCATAACTCAAAAAATACGCTCCCTAGAAAAAAACTACGTACGCCACTGAATTCCTTGGAAAAAGTTCTATAGGAATCAATCTTAACAGTTTTAGTCTGCTTAGCACAAAAAGAATTGGAGAGAATTTTTGAACATCGATAAAAATCAATATTATTTTTTTTCTCGAAAACTAAAAACGATAATCCAAATCCTGGTTTCGGCATTATATTATACTCAAGAAAATAGCTCATGTTTGCGAAAATCCCAAGGCTCTATCTCTGCTGCTTCTATGAGAAACCCCCAAATCACAACGAAAATGAGACACCCTGTACAGACAAAAATCCAATTGCATAGTCCCTTCAAACGTCAAACCGAACCAGACTCAGACCTATACAAGCTGCAATACAAAGTGAAATTAAAGCTTTGCTAAGCGAAGCCAGAGTGCGACCCTGGAAGAGCTTCCCAGCCACGTGTTTTTGACCGTGGCTCCGCCTTCGGAGCATACCTCGTCTTACGTCCCTAAAAAATCTTGATGTTGGCGATCGGATACTTGGCTCTTAAGATAGTTCTACAGTGCAGAAGCAATATAAACGTAAAACCCCGACAAAAAATTGGTTTTCCTCTTGTTGCGAAAAAATAAGCATCTTTCATCGCATTCACTGGATCTGGTCCCTGGTGTTGCCTTCTTTTCGTGCTAAGAATATTGAAATTTGATATTTTTAAGCAATATAATATGTAACCACAAAAACTTGCAAATTTCGACTTTTGGGTTTTCTGATTAACATATTAAATGTAATTGAAGATGCAACAGGTAGCTGATGTCCGATTTTACGATGGATTACCAGCAGTTGAAAAGTTGGTGTTTTAAAGACCAAGCTAAAATGAGCCCTGGTCTAAATATAATGTCAACAAGAGTTATAATCGAGCTCACTTATAAAATTAGTCATTTACGGTTTAGTTTCCGTAATTAAAGCAGTTTTGAATTTAAGAACATGAGGAGACTGCTGGAACGTTACATTTAGTGCAAATGATTTGTAATTCGAGACCGGCAATACGAAATATAATTTAAAATTAATTTCGCAAATAAATAAACATAGCATGTACGCAAAAATGGCGTCACCCAACAGAATACACCGAAAATTGAGCTGTCCAATTTGCTGTATGCTCTGTACCAAACTTCGCTATTAATCAGCGTGCTCTGGAATCTTTTTCACTTCACAAGCGTGCCCGTTAACTAGCACCTCCCCTTTGTGTACTTCGCACAGGTCTGTTAACTTGACACTGTTCTTCTTGCACAACGCATGATGTCAGAGATTCATAGAATCACCGTCGGACATTTCCACTAAAGGCCAGTCGCTTTCCGGACTCGAGGGTTCCGATGTCGACGCCGAGGAGACGCTGACGACGCTCAGGGGCGCCGGGGGCGGCAGCACTGGAACTGCCGAGCCGGTTTTCGACTGTGGTCAGGCGACGGTCATCGTCATACCTTCCGGTTCCGGAGACCAGCAGTTGTCCGAGAGCCAGCAGCCTATGACGACGGTGACGAGGCCGATGAGGAGCGCCAGCATTATGTAGACCTCTGCGTTACCTGTAAAAGTAATTTAGGTTATTCTCGACTTGCACTGGCCTCGAAAAGTTTACTTCTTGTCTGTTATTAATTTTCAATAATAAAAACATTCTTCGATGATGGACAGAAAATTTTCGAAATGTTATTTTAGGCTTATTAAATAGCAAATTAATCTTTTAGGTCCCCTTGAAAGACTGCCTACCAGTAACAGTAAATTTCCTGTCCTCTTTAAGGATAATGCTGACGTATAGGAGCAACAAAATAAATAAAACAGCGGGCTTGTTAGAAAATAAACGCGAGTGAATTTTTTACCCGAATAATTTATAACCTGATCTAGCTATAACTTTTATTGGGACAAGAACACGGACAGACGTACTAACCCAGTTGTTTTCTGATGCCGTTGCCCATTTTGTTCCTCCAGAGGCTGTGTATGAGCGTGGGGTCAGCTCGTCGCCATTCGCGCCACCCCCCGAGATTCGTCCTTACGCCGCCGACTGAACTGCCGAAGGGGTTGAGCAGCTGGGGACTCCTCGTGCTCGGCAACGTGCCCGCTTGCGGTTGACCATAGGCACCCCCTTGTGGCGACGGGAAACCTAAAACTATGCAAGTTTACGTTCGTTATTAGAAATCTTTTAGAATTAACAACATGACGCAGTCGATATTATCCGTATACTTGATTTATAATACAGTGACGCGGTCTAAGATGGCCGAGTGTTTCTAACTTCAGAGTTTCAGTATTTCAGAAAATCTCAGTTGAGCACCTTTAGAATCCGTCTCGTTAGAAACCCATTTCCCAGACATGTACACACTAGCCGTAATCTTCTTCGGGGTAAATCGATTCTTATTAAATTTTGACGTAATGCCTTGCACTGCTGGCACAAGTGCACTTTGCAGTGCAACATGAACTGTTAAGAATTGAGACGCGAGTCGGAAGGTATCAAATTTACCACCGAATTTGAAATTATTTCACACAGCTACCAAAAATAAGTTGTTAAAGGTTTACCCATTAAGAGCAACGGGGCTAGCATAAGAGCCAGTGTCAATAGCCAGCCCATGCCGTTGCATCAGCAATAGAAGTTATATTTTCCCCTTGCCATCCTTCTTAGTTCCTCACGAATCCTTCCGGACTGTTAAAGGTTGCTGGTCATGTAGATGGAGAGACCATGAACCTCAGATCTGTAAAGAAATAATTTTTTGAATTTATATCGACAAACGTGACTGCAAAAGATGTTGGACAAGGCAAGGCACCACTCCTAGCTCGGCTAGCGCGTACAAATTATTTGTGTTTAACTCGCTGTAACTTTTTTCAACAACAATATGAATGTTTAGATTCTTTACCAAAAATAATTTCGAGCCTTTTTCCGTATTTGGTCTCGCATACGTATTTGTTAATTCCGAAAAATAAGATAACTGAAAAATACTTTACCCAAATTTGTGGTCTAGCAACTTTTCGTCTTAAAACCAAAATGGGTAGGTAGTATCTTTAAACTGATGCACTTAGCATTGTGAATCGAAGAATAGCCGTAAAGCAAACGGACGATTTAAATCATAAAAAGCTCGTAAAATTTCGAAATTGGTATTTCCTCCAAGAGAAATTTTACTGCTTCAGGTATGTTTGCGGAAATTATACGAAATCCGCCGAGATCGAGCCTGCAGAACGTTCCGCTGAAAGTTTCATCGACATTGTTACTGTTTTTATTTTTATTTCTCGTAGTAAAATTGAAAATGCGAAACTATCGGGTTCAGCTGCTAGGATTTTCTTTCTATATAAGAGAAGCCAGATTTATGAAGGTGGCGTTTTATGTATTTACGCACTATCCACTCGGCCAATAAAACGGAACATCGCAGTAACTCTACCGAATACAAAATTTGTCATTTACCCGTTGACTGGAATATGGAATTTATATGACAATGAATATGTGACAGACGATGAAGTGCTTCCATTGTAATGCACGTCAATAATTACTAATCTACTGGGCACACTAACACCGAACACTGGAACGTATGTAATTAATAGTAATATCACCAATTTATAGCCAATATCGGCTGCTGCAATAACCATCTATTCGAATTCAATTAAAATCAGAAATAGGCCCTTTTAATTAAGAATTAATTTTTTGCATTCCAATTAAAGTGATGCTTTAGAAATATTGCTTTAAATAGAGACCCTAATTGCAACGAGGGGTTGACGCGTTGATTTAATTAGCGCTTAATTGGCAGCGTATCATGGAACGCCCTTGGGCCATCTGGAAATCTGGATGTAAATCATGATATTCGAGCTGTAATGTGTCGACCATGTAGCGTGAGTTACATTCAGAAATTAGTAATCTGCGTTGGATTTTTTGATTGAATCCTCTGTATATGCTGCCTCTGTTTCAAGCAATAACTTACATTACATGTCAAACATCTCGCAAAAATCGTATACGTCCCCTGTCTTCAATAATGTACCCTTATCAAACGCATCACGAGTCTATAACAGAGAAACCGAGAAAGGGAGGCAGACCATTCAATAAGTTACAAACTGTATCTCTACATTTAGATTCTTTATTTGTGTTCTGGTTGAAAATTATTACCCCTAGGAAGAGAATTCTTTAGATAAGGTTACTGGAGAACTAAGGTAGTAAGAATTTAAAGACTGAATTTATACTGAACCGCGTATAAATTTTAATGCACCCCCTATCAGAAAGGGCTACATTATCAATTCGCCGACACAAGTTCGTGTACAGGCTTTTAGGTTAGTTAGATACTACATCATCTGAAATACGAGTTAATAATAAGGTAGAGCTCCCTTGGTTACCCCTGCTAGGCATATGGATCAAATCCAAGTTATTCCAGAGCTTGGGGATTCTTCCCTCGGGTATGATGAAACGAAAAGGTTGCTGCTTTTCATAATTTGCATAAAATTAAATATTTCGGCAAAGTATAAACGACGCTAGTCTGTTCGACTGCATACGAATATGTTATTACCAAAATCATTCTATTCTTATTTTGATTCGTACTTTTTGTCCACCTTTTTACCCCAAATATTGATGGCCCGTCAGCCGAGGGATAATCGCAGCCGTATCCTTAGGGGTAAATGTATTTTTCACGGAAGATATATTTCTTTGCCTGCCAGATCTGTTTGTGATTTGCGCACCGAATGTGATAGACATCCAAAGCTGATGCAAAATTTATTTTCTGCAGGATATAAAAGGTGCCCCTTCGCACACTCCGGATAAAAGCATGTCGCTCTTGATATTTGCAAAGTAGGAAATTCATTCTTTGCATTTAATTGAGCCCTTTGAACTTCTTGTGACAATTAAAGCCAGCAGTTTTAAACGAATGATAATGGATATCGGCAAAGAAATGATTTAATTGCGGAAAACTCATTAGGGCTTCATGTCCGGGGCGAACCGACCGCATCCCGCGGTACTTAACGGCTTCTGCTATCGCAGTTCTCAGAATTCACTTCAATTACAATTGAATGGGAAGTTATATCTTTATTGGTGGGTTGCTTCCAAAGGACCACGAGTTAATCGACGAAAAAGGCTTATACGCTTCCATTTAGTCGAACTGAAAAATGACAGAGGAAACATTTGTTGTGTTCTTTCTAAAAATCCAACCGTCCACAGTATCAATCAACAGAGATGACAGCAACGAGAAATTATCCACCAACAAAATAATTTTATTCCTCTTCTTTTATATAAAAGAAATAGCTTGCGCGTCTCTACAACTTTACGCCAGTGGCGGCTCGTGACTATGAAAGTAGGGTAGGCAACTAGAACTATGACTGTGCCCCCCCCCTAGCGCCGCAGGCGAAAATTTTGAAATTTTCAAGGTCAACCCGCTTTAAATTGAAAGCCAGAAATTTAAGACAAAATTATATAACCTTTAAAGAAAGGGTTTCATGTATAAAATTTTTGGTTTTTTACTATACCGCTATACCCATTAGGTAATGATAAACGTATAGCATGTCTTATGCCATCATGGCATAATTAGTATGGTTATGATGATACATACTACTACTAAACCCAAAAAGCAACAAAATTAATCTTTATCGAATTATAAAACTCGTGCTAAATCTAATTTATGTTTTAAAATTTAAATTAATTCTCCTGTCTTTCAAATTTGAAAACTTCTGAATTATTTTGTCTATAAAATCATCTTTATCATACAATTTAATTAGTAATTCCTTTTCGATTGAAAGTAAAGCAAGCGAAGTTAATCTGTTTTGTGACATAGAATTACGCAAATAGGTTTTAATTCGTTTTAAACAGGAAAAGCTGCGTTCAACTGAAGTACTCGTAATTGGAATAGTACAAACCAAAACAAACAGTTTATATGCTTCAGGAAAAATTTCCAATAAATTATTTTCGATAAAGATTTTTAAGGCCTGATCAAGTTTTAAATTATTTTTAAATTGTTGGTCACTGTAAATTACGCTTAATTCATTGATAAGTCTTTGTTTCTCAAAAATATTATTAAACTGTCGTAGTAAAATAGTTACCAATTTATGGGGAAATTGTTCACTAAAAGATTCAAACTTGGAACAATCTACTAAAGAAAAGTATTCTAAAAGACTGAAGTCTTGAAAACGTATTTCAAGTTGCCCCAAGATATTATCAATTATATTAAAATACAAAGCTCTATAAGCTACGGTCTCAGTTTCGAAGTTACACAATTTTATTCTTTTTGATTGTGGTTGTTGTGGGTTTGTGAATTTTTCAGTACTGACTTTAAATAATTCATTAAACCTGCTGTCAGTCTTTAAGTTCTTTATACGAGTTATAACACTATTAATTTGTTTTTGACAGTAATTCACATCTAAACTCTTTGTTTGCAAAATTTTGAAAAGAATATCTGTAATATTAAATATTTCATTATACACTGTTGTTAGAAAAGCAAACTGTAAATTATTTAAATGTTTTAAATAACCTGTAGCACTATTGATGGAATCTCCTGCTGAAGACGGATCCTCAGTTATTTTTAGAAATACGTTTTTAAGCTTCTCAGATTCAGTGTGTACAATATGTAAAATTTTTGAACGAGATGTCCATCTAGTCTCACAAGCTGCAGGAATTCTTTTTCCCAGAACGGTATCAAGAGCTATGGTTCGTTTTGGAGATTTATGAAAAAATCCCGGAATAGCAGTAAGTGTCTTAAAAAAAATTCGACTTTCTTTAATACTGTTAGATCCATTTTGCAAAACTAAATTCAAACGATGGGCGCAACAGTGTGTGAAAAGTGCGTTCGGGGCATCGGATTTAATTTTCATCTGCAATCCATTCAAGGAACCGGACATTACGCTTGCACCGTCGTAACACTGTGCAACTAATTTATTTTTATAATTAAAAGGGGCAAGAATATTAATAATGAGATTATACAAACCATCCGCGGTTTTGTCCTCACTTACATCATGAAATCCTAAAAACCTTTCTTTAACTTCACCGGACTTATCAACAAATCTTATTGAAAGAGCACATTGTGACTTTTCGACGATATCAGTAGTATCATCAGCCTGAATTGCAAAAAAACAAGAAGTATTAATTTCTTCTCGAATGGCATCCTTAACATGTTCCGCTATACAGTCGATTAAATCATTTTGAATAGACTTGGATAAACCAGAAAAAAAGCCCTGTATTTTTTTCATATGCTCTTGAATTTCTAAATCACGTTTAATTGCAAGATTAAATACTTCCCGAAAATTACCACTATTCAAAGAAGTAATAGTTTCATCATGCGCCCGGAAAGCAAGCTCTTGCTTTGACAAAATGACGGTTACATCAATTAAATACGACAATAAAGCCCTATTTTTTCTTACTTCCTCGTTGTATGCTTTTATTGACAGGCCTGCTTGCACGTTAAAAGCATCTTCAATCGTAGTCGCATTTTTTTCCATTCGCTTCAACCCCAAAAAATTATTTATGTGCTCTTTGGACGATTCATGTTTTTTAACACTAGCAGATAAATTTTTAAGATCCGAATATCCCTGACAAACCCATACATTTTGTTTGTGGTTAGACAATAATAAACAGGGCCAACAAAACAACGTCTTTTTATAAAAGCTTGCGCAAAGCCATGTATGAGTTTCATAATAAGAAATTTTGAAAGAACGCGAAAACGTTTGTCCGTTTTTTTTATCGGAGGATAAAATTGATATGTGGGGCAATGGGCGACCATTTGTAATAATTTCCCTTCGGTCGAAATTGTTTCGCCGTGAAAACGGCGTTTCTATTAAACTGCAAATTAAATCATGCCGAACCTCCATAGCAAAGAAATTAGAAAAGGTACTTATCGTTAGCTGGATAGCCTCGTTCGCAGGACGCAGGTACACACAACAGGTAGACCCAACAGGTAGATACTATACACACACAGGTACACAAGTAAACCGGTAAATGCCTTCAGATCACACGTGTTTTTGTTTGGCTTGGCTTGGCTTTAGGGACAAGGGCTGCGAACGAGGTTTTTTTCGCACCGGACTACACGAACAAAACCGACCAAACCGAAGGCGGACGAATACATCGCCTACTAAGATGTTAAAATCGACACTTTTTCCGCACATGCCGGTGGAAAGGAGACTCGTAGTGGGTGCACGGATAAGCAAGGCGAATTTTAGGAGCGCCTACCCTACTAACCACAAGCGTACTTACCAGTCTGCCGCAGGCTGGATCGCATTATTTTAATGATTTATGATTTTGTTTAATGCCATGAAACAAAATCAGAAATAAATTTATTAAATATTATTAATAAACATTATTTTTAATATTAGGAATTTATTTCTTTCTATGGCGCAAAGAGCAGGGTAGGCGGTGCCTACCTTGCCTACCCTGGCGAGCCGCCACTGCTTTACGCTCAGCAAACGGGTAAAATAATATTCCTGGCGAATTCGTGAAAGGGAAACCGTAAATTCACGAAATGCGTGACCTCATGCTATATTCTTAAAGGAAGGGGATGTAGGGTGTGATAGGATGGTGATAAAAATTTTGGCGAGTAATAAAAGCAGTCTAAAATCAAACTATTTTGACGATACTAACAAGATTATATGAACGTATCTCGCAGTAAAGATCGCGTAGGAAGTAACAGGCGCCGATGAAACTAATGCAGTTTTCCATTTACACCAGCCCAGACATTAGCAGATAGTTCCCGCCCAACTCAAACCGCAACCCCTATCCCCTGATACACTTTGACAATTACCACGAGGTCAATTAGCAGTTGATGAAATTTCATGGCCTGCTAGCGCTTAAGTGACGAGGCTCCGTTTATTTTTGTCGAGTTTGTGTTTTATGGAAACTGTATAGTCGGAGAGCAGACCGCCTGAAAGTTGCGTTTTAAACATCCTCTATATCAGGCCCGTGCAACCTTTTAAGCGAAAGGGCCATTTGCAAGTTTTATGAAATCTTAGAGGGCCGCACTACTGTCTATCAAGTGTTCCCGAGGTGCGATGGGTTCAGAGTATGTATTTTGAATAATTAAAGACAAACGCGTTAAATATTGAGATTTATAATTTTATAATAGAAAAACACTGTGAATTCTTAATAAAAGTTAACCCCACATGCGAAAAAACACAGTGACACAGTAATAATTAAACTCGACACGTGTTTCGCTGACAACGTCAGCATCCTGAGGAGTCTTGGCGTGTCAAAGTTCTCGATCCAACCGCTGTGGATAGTAGAAAAAATTAACAAAGACCGCTTTTTTGGTAGAAACAAAAACGTTAGGAACACTTGTACATTTGCATGTGTAAAAATAAAAAAAAATATTTGCCATCAAAACACAAATTATTGAGAAAAAATTGCAAAAAAATAAATATCTTATTCTTCAAACAATTTTTAAAGGGAGTGACTACTGCATCGTCCGACCGTTACATTAAATTTTGTTCCAACACGGTCGGACGTGCGCATCACGCAATGTCAATAAAATACGCCAACGGTCTCGGTGGGTGTACGGGTATCGTCTCAACCTAGCGCTAGATGAGTTCTACCCCCGTACGGGTTTGATTTGTTTCGCTTATATTTTTACATCATCTTTTTTCTCAAAAAATGCGTGTGTCTGGTGCCCCGTCAGCTAAGTGGTCTGTTTCAAAAATGCGTTATGTCAGCTTTCGTTTCATAACCATAATTAGTTTTTACACTTTCAATGTAGGGAGTGACTACTGAACAGTCCGGTCGCATGCGCATTACAGAATATAACCTATATTTGGCATTTTGGAAGTGTAAAAAAAACTAAAGCTGAGAGAACGCTTTTTTAAAATAGACCCTTACTTGCCCTTTCGCACCAGACACACGCATTTTTTGGCAAAAAGATGACGTAGAAACAAGCTAAAAAGTGCGGACCCGTGCGGGCGCAGAACTCGTGTGGCCGTAGAAGAACAAAATGACAGTTTTGTACTATACCCGAATACCCAGCGAGATTGTTGGCGATGTCTTTTAATAACGAAGTCCTTAAACGTCATTTTACTGATATTGTGTCGACTGTCCTGGAACAAAATGTAGAAGCGACCGACGGACTGTTCAGTAGTCACTCCCTTCAATGTGTTGACATTCAGTGATGCGCATGCCCGACCGTGATCGAACATAATTTTAGGTGACGGTCGGACGGTGCAGTAGTCACTCCCATTTTTAAATGAATTTTTAACAAAACTTTTAGGTTACTTTAATAAAATAATACCTATTAATAATAAATCAATGCGATTTCTGGCACTGGTGTTTGTCCACAATTTGTGCAATATTCGGGTGGATGTTGGTTGACGCTAATATAAGCGAATTTGTCAATTCCATCAAAGAGTAGAATTGTTCACACGTATTATAATATATGTGCTGTCACATACGAATTTAAACTTGTCTGTGGTGCTGTACATGAAACGGTGCATTTTATGTGTTCCTTGTTGAGAGAAACGTTACATTTTTTAATAGACGTCACTTTGCTTTTTTTAAAATATCCAGTTCTGTGCCACACGGGCCGCATAAAAATGTCAGAGGGGCCGCATGCGGCCCGCGGGCCGCAGGTTGCACGGGCCTGCTCTATATCTATACAACTCGAACACGCACACAAAAATTAAGCTGATTCTTATGTAAAATGACCTGCCGGATTCGAATTTTGAGATCGCGAATGCCGGAAAATCGTATTTTTCATGTAGCGGGTACGTAATCTTATTTTTTCGTAATTAACATATACATATGCGAGACCAAATACGGACAAAGGCTCGAAATTATTTTTGGTGAAGAAAGGAAACATTAATATTGTTGCTGGAAAAAGTTACAGCCAGTTAAACACAAATAATTTGTGCGCGATAGCCGCGCTGATAGGTTGATAGGTAGGGACATAAGGGTTCGCGCGCTTTTTGTCGAATTAGAGCACCTTGCTCCCCGACTAGTAATAGTATTTAAGCTAAGGGTGTAGTTGTTGCAGTGGCTGTTTTTTTATTTAACTTATGAAATATACACTCTATATTTTTACAGTATCCAACATTGTACAAAATGTTCCGACTACCTCTGAAAGCATTTAAAAACCGCCGTATTTTACTCTTCCGGAACAAGCCAGCCCGGAAGCGACAAAAATTATCTTTTAGTAAAAAGTTTCACGCGCATCGCCTTTGGCTGCTTGCCCCAAATGTTTAGAGACTAAAAACACAATTTCTTAAAAACATAACGTAGACCACTCGAGCAACCACCTGAATTAATATTCTGAAAGTGTGCATGTGAATTCTGGAGGGAGCTTTGTTTCGAGGATGTGTACATCGTTACCTGTAAAAAGTTTTCAGTCGAGCTGTGTTTGCGAAGTTCCCAACTGGAAAGTTTGATTTGTTACCAGTGTCAAGAATAATTAATGTTCTTCGGCGAACATAATTATGTTGTTTTAAACTTGGTAGTAGACGTGCAACTATTCGGAGTGAACAAGATTCAGAAATCTTTTACACTCTGTATAATAGTTATAATAAAAAGTTAATTGATTGCGCCTCACGTGCTATATTAGTCGATAAGTGATATCATCAACAAACAAATAAAAGAGCAAAAACTTTCAAATAAAAATTCCATGGTAAATTAAGGGAGTATCGCGACCGCCCGGCGCCTTCGCCATATTGGCTAGAAGATGTTATTTATTCATTAATCAAACTGGGCTATTTCTCAGACGTGATGGATGAAAGAGAAATTATGTAAACGTGAAAATGTGTATTATCACCAGCACCCAATTTTCTGTTAATTGAAGCAGATTGTTCGCGCGTCCCTCGCTCCCTCGTGTTCATTGATGCGTTTAATTACTTGTCTGAAACACCTGTTAAAACTGAGCTTCTGAACTATCAAATGTACCCCGCGTTTCGATATTTCATACTGGGCGTATTCGATCTGTCCGTACGATTGGAAACAGAAACACTGAAATTAATAAATAGATACTCCAAACGTTTCGACTGCGCACGATTACTTATGGTGCAGTTAATAATCATCCGTATTGACGTAATGACTAGATTCATAACACAGTAAACACAACCGCATTTCTAAACATAAAATAAACCCTTCAACTACCCTGGAAGGTACTATAAACTTTGGCACCAAAATGCCGCAACAACAAACCCCGTAAATTTCGAAACTGCCGATATGGACAACCTCTGCAAGCTGCTAGTTGTAAAAAACCTACGTTGAAAGGTTTGTCTTATTTATTACTTGAGGGTTGCACGCCTTATTTACTCTTTTCGGAGCATCTTAATACAATTTTGAAGATCTAATTTGTTATAACAAAGTTTCGGCACGTTTATTGATTTATTCCACTCACTGCCAGGCTCATTTTGCGTGGAGATGGTGGAATAAAAGAGCTGTAGAAATGACAACCAATTCCGTTTGTTTGCTTTGGATTAAGGAAGTTTTGGAGCGTAGGTGCTACGACTTATTGAAAGTTCATAAGGACATAACTCGCGAATAACAGACGGGATGGATATCTGAATAAATTTATTACAAAATGTCATGGGTTGAAACTGAAGGGGAACATTTGCCCTTATTTTATTCATTAAAATGTAAATCATTTATGAAGCTTGTAATAAAATAGTACTCCTTAATGCCAGATGTTGGTGGCGGATCAGATTATGCTACGCGGTCGAAGCTTCGCACGCGCAGATGCTACGACAATTATGCCATGGTCATTATAACCTGCTAATGTAATATTTCTACGTCACATTATTATTATATTACCGTAATAATTGTTTATACTTGCGATAAAAAAGCTTTTTTTCAAAACCTAATATAAAGCTCTTACATTTGCGAGAGCATGTTAAGGAAATGACTACTTTCCCTCCTAATATTTTCGTTTAAGTCCATTATCGTACCTTTTTAAGTCACCATAAATTTCTTTTCGGAGGAAATAACGCACATCTGAGTATCGAAGCAGCTACTCTAAATTTTTATCTTGCATCCATTGAGGGTGAAATTTATAGCGAAAGGAGGCACTAAACATAACCATAGAGTTTTAATATTACATTAAAGAAAAAACAATTTAACCTTACTTGGCAGAAAGCGGAAGTTTAATGTTAATTGAAAGTCTGTCTCTGTTGACTGAAAGCACAAAGGTGCACGCCGCTCTGCAGTACCTAATCTCAAATTTGTTTTGAATTAGTCCGCAACCTTTGTTGCCAAAGGTACTGTGGAACCCGAAACAGACGTATGAATTAATTATGGACGCAACAAGCGATGGAATGTGCCTAATAAACCACTTATTTGCATGTAGATAACGAACTGGAGAAGTGACTACATTTATAATGCAACAAAAGGGCAATTATTACCTCTTCAAAAGTATAATAGAATTTTCTTTTCATCTTAAAAATGTTAAAATGTGCCGCTTAGCTGACTAGAGGAAGCAGTCTTAGTGGAGAGGAACAACTTTTGGAAATTTGTTTTTTTTGTTATTTTCTATTAATTGCTCAGTAGAGGATTTGAAATCCCCAAAAACATCCTACTCGCAACTTTCAGAAGTGTCACATACAACACTTTCAAACGTCTACAGAATAGCTATTTAGCTATTTCTTCTACAGTATTTATCAGTATCTTAAGAAAGCAAACAATTGTTTTAATTCTACTAAATGAATGTTATGTTCTTATATTCGTGGTAGTAGTATATTTTTGGGGTTCTGAAACCTAACCAGTCCACCTTTTAACTTCCTTGGACTAATTTCAGATGGTATTGTAAGTAAACGATTAAAAATTCGATAACTTACAGATCAGTGGCGGCTCGTGACTATGAAAGTAGGGTAGGCAACTAGAACTATGACTGTGCCCCCCCCCCCCTAGCGCCGCAGGCGAAAATTTTGAAATTTTCAAGGTCAACCCGCTTTAAATTGAAAGCCAGAAATTTAAGACAAAATTATATAACCTTTAAAGAAAGGGTTTCATCTATAAAATTTTTGGTTTTTTACTATACCGCCATACCCATTAGGTAATGATAAACGTATAGCATGTCTTATGCCATAATGGCATAATTAGTATGGTTATGATGATACATACTACTACTAAACCCAAAAAGCAACAAAATTAATCTTTATCGAATTATAAAACTCGTGCTAAATCTAATTTATGTTTTAAAATTTAAATTAATTCTCCTGTCTTTCAAATTTGAAAACTTCTGAATTATTTTGTCTATAAAATCATCTTTATCATACAATTTAATTAGTAATTCCTTTTCGATTGAAAGTAAAGCAAGCGAAGTTAATCTGTTTTGTGACATAGAATTACGCAAATAGGTTTTAATTCGTTTTAAACAGGAAAAGCTGCGTTCAACTGAAGTACTCGTAATTGGAATAGTACAAACCAAAACAAACAGTTTATATGCTTCAGGAAAAATTTCCAATAAATTATTTTCGATAAAGATTTTTAAGGCCTGATCAAGTTTTAAATTATTTTTAAATTGTTGGTCACTGTAAATTACGCTTAATTCATTGATAAGTCTTTGTTTCTCAAAAATATTATTAAACTGTCGTAGTAAAATAGTTACCAATTTATGGGGAAATTGTTCACTAAAAGATTCAAACTTGGAACAATCTACTAAAGAAAAGTATTCTAAAAGACTGAAGTCTTGAAAACGTATTTCAAGTTGCCCCAAGATATTATCAATTATATTAAAATACAAAGCTCTATAAGCTACGGTCTCAGTTTCGAAGTTACACAATTTTATTCTTTTTGATTGTGGTTGTTGTGGGTTTGTGAATTTTTCAGTACTGACTTTAAATAATTCATTAAACCTGCTGTCAGTCCTTAAGTTCTTTATACGAGTTATAACACTATTAATTTGTTTTTGACAGTAATTCACATCTAAACTCTTTGTTTGCAAAATTTTGAAAAGAATATCTGTAATATTAAATATTTCATTATACACTGTTGTCAGAAAAGCAAACTGTAAATTATTTAAATGTTTTAAATAACCTGTAGCACTATTGATGGAATCTCCTGCTGAAGACGGATCCTCAGTTATTTTTAGAAATACGTTTTTAAGCTTCTCAGATTCAGTGTGTACAATATGTAAAATTTTTGAACGAGATGTCCATCTAGTCTCACAAGCTGCAGGAATTCTTTTTCCCAGAACGGTATCAAGAGCTATGGTTCGTTTTGGAGATTTATGAAAAAATCCCGGAATAGCAGTAAGTGTCTTAAAAAAAATTCGACTTTCTTTAATACTGTTAGATCCATTTTGCAAAACTAAATTCAAACGATGGGCGCAACAGTGTGTGAAAAGTGCGTTCGGGGCATCGGATTTAATTTTCATCTGCAATCCATTCAAGGAACCGGACATTACGCTTGCACCGTCGTAACACTGTGCAACTAATTTATTTTTATAATTAAAAGGGGCAAGAATATTAATAATGAGATTATACAAACCATCCGCGGTTTTGTCCTCACTTACATCATGAAATCCTAAAAACCTTTCTTTAACTTCACCGGACTTATCAACAAATCTTATTGAAAGAGCACATTGTGACTTTTCGACGATATCAGTAGTATCATCAGCCTGAATTGCAAAAAAACAAGAAGTATTAATTTCTTCTCGAATGGCATCCTTAACATGTTCCGCTATACAGTCGATTAAATCATTTTGAATAGACTTGGATAAACCAGAAAAAAAGCCCTGTATTTTTTTCATATGCTCTTGAATTTCTAAATCACGTTTAATTGCAAGATTAAATACTTCCCGAAAATTACCACTATTCAAAGAAGTAATAGTTTCATCATGCGCCCGGAAAGCAAGCTCTTGCTTTGACAAAATGACGGTTACATCAATTAAATACGACAATAAAGCCCTATTTTTTCTTACTTCCTCGTTGTATGCTTTTATTGACAGGCCTGCTTGCACGTTAAAAGCATCTTCAATCGTAGTCGCATTTTTTTCCATTCGCTTCAACCCCAAAAAATTATTTATGTGCTCTTTGGACGATTCATGTTTTTTAACACTAGCAGATAAATTTTTAAGATCCGAATATCCCTGACAAACCCATACATTTTGTTTGTGGTTAGACAATAATAAACAGGGCCAACAAAACAACGTCTTTTTATAAAAGCTTGCGCAAAGCCATGTATGAGTTTCATAATAAGAAATTTTGAAAGAACGCGAAAACGTTTGTCCGTTTTTTTTATCGGAGGATAAAATTGATATGTGGGGCAATGGGCGACCATTTGTAATAATTTCCCTTCGCTCGAAATTGTTTCGCCGTGAAAACGGCGTTTCTATTAAACTGCAAATTAAATCATGCCGAACCTCCATAGCAAAGAAATTAGAAAAGGTACTTATCGTTAGCTGGATAGCCTCGTTCGCAGGACGCAGGTACACACAACAGGTAGACCCAACAGGTAGATACTATACACACACAGGTACACAAGTAAACCGGTAAATGCCTTCAGATCACACGTGTTTTTGTTTGGCTTGGCTTGGCTTTAGGGACAAGGGCTGCGAACGAGGTTTTTTTCGCACCGGACTACACGAACAAAACCGACCAAACCGAAGGCGGACGAATACATCGCCTACTAAGATGTTAAAATCGACACTTTTTCCGCACATGCCGGTGGAAAGGAGACTCGTAGTGGGTGCACGGATAAGCAAGGCGAATTTTAGGAGCGCCTACCCTACTAACCACAAGCGTACTTACCAGTCTGCCGCAGGCTGGATCGCATTATTTTAATGATTTATGATTTTGTTTAATGCCATGAAACAAAATCAGAAATAAATTTATTAAATATTATTAATAAACATTATTTTTAATATTAGGAATTTATTTCTTTCTATGGCGCAAAGAGCAGGGTAGGCGGTGCCTACCTTGCCTACCCTGGCGAGCCGCCACTGTTACAGATACTCTCCGGTAAGATATGGTACCATCTGGGTAACGTTTGATGTTACCCAGATGTTGAAATAGTAGCAATATCGCTGGCGATGGAACAACTATAGCATAAATGATGATGTCGTTGGGAGTTTCGCATTCTAATGGATGTTCGTGTGTGCAAATCCAATCCATTTTCCAATATAAAACTAATTTTCTTTTCTACAGATAGATTTATGTCCTATATGCAACTGCAGCATTACCACACTAACTCTTATTTTTTCGTTAACAAAAACCTACAAACTTATTTAAGTACTGCGGCGAAATTTTATCTTCAACGCTTTGGTGTCTTCATTTGTCAAATTCCAATTTTATTAGAGCGACTGTAATTTAGCAGTATACAAGGTAATTGGGGTTGAGGGTGAATTATCCGCTTCTGAGACTTTAAAGGCGAGATAAGATAACATGATTTTACTTTAAATCGTTTCTAAAGTTTGACATTTCGTGTAATTGACCTCGCAATACGAAACGTAATTCTAAATACCTAACTACGAGTATAAGTTTTCAGAATCTTGAGATTAAAGGTCTTAAATTCGCCATGGGATTAATTGTAGAAGTTTTGTGGTAGTAGGTGGTGGATATAGCCACAAAGTTCGATGGCGCAGTCAGAGAAGGAAATATTAAATTGTGTCTTAGCTCAGATGAAATATAAATTGATTTTTGATTTAGCCCACAATTGTTGGGATTATTTTAACATTCGTTCGGTTAACCTTTTTATGACTAGGTTATAATATTTGATTACGTGCGTGTTTTCAATTGCACTAGTTCTGTTTTGACCTATTATCAGGATATTAGCTTACTGTGAAATCCGGGACACATCCAATACTGTACTAGTATGTGCACCATCGATCATACGTCAGAATAATAACAGTCCAGCTGTTATTATAGTCTCGAGAAACGATAACGTTTATTAATTTATATCCCTAACAGGAATTATTAAAATTACTCTCCCTTGCGGGATAATCCCTAAAATACCAATTAATATTAAAATTATGTTTTTACAATCGGGATCCTTCTGCAATTTTAAAAGCTTTGTCGTGTTATCTGTTTAGACATTCCCATCTCGTTCCAGCGTTGATAATCAATTTTCATAAATTATTGGTGATGAGTTTTGAAGTTTCCTCGGCAGATGGGGCTGTGCAAATGAGTTCGTGTAATGGATTCATACCGAATTCATTTATTTCGATATTTCAGTAGTAAAGCCTGATTTATTGGACTACTTTCTGATATAAAACAGTTAAATGGATGTAAGTTTTTACTTTGCACGTAAAGTGTAAAATGTTTTAAGTTGAATTTACCCCTTTTATGAATTTTATGAATCGCTCTCTGACGTCACGCCAGCAATCTCTTTAAATTTTGAATTGTTTCCTCTTGCATCTTCTCTTGCCTGGACGTTGGATGCATTTCATTTAAAAATGTATATTCTGCAAAACCATAAACTACTCGTCGCAGACACAGCAATCATTGTAAAACGTGTCCGCTGTTATCCATACACTTGTCTTTATTAAAACTTGAAAGAGTGCACGCTGTGTTCCAGTTGTAAAACGTTTTACGGGTGCAAGGAAACGTACGAAATTGCGCCCTGGAAATTTTGCAAACTGCACCGGTCTCCGACACGGGAACAATTGGTATTTCAATTATTGATACTATGAAACTATGCTCTTCAAGTTTACAGTGGTAACTATGACATCATTGTCCCCAATTTGATTTATTTAAGACATGCAATGTGCCAATGGGTTTCTTTGACTGTTTAAGCCTAAGAACATCTTGATGAACTCGAGTGGAAGACTGTGTTAACTTATTGGAAATACTTCGATTTGAAACACTGTTCTAACCGCACTATATTCACTCGACTCTTTGGACACTCCTCGTGCATTCGCCTTTCACTGTTCCCGCTCGTATCGCATTAAAACTAACTAACATACACACATACAGTCAAACGGATGGCAGCGTTGTTCTTCTGTAAAATTCAGTATAGATGCAGGAAAGTCATCAGGAGCAAACTTAGGGTAGTAACATAACAAAAGACGGCTGCTATTCCCCTTAAAAATACAACAATCACCCGGAAGTTGCATTAGTATCTTGCGATTGTTTCCAATTTTCCTCCTGTTTCGCGAGCGAGGTCGGAAGGAGAAAATAATTTACTCCCAGCCCTGTTTGGTGTTTGAATATTTCATGGATAATCCGGAACGACTATTCAGTCGGTAGGATTTACGTGGAGCATATAAACCCGCGAAATTAACAATCTTTTGTTTCGAGAAATTGAAATGCTGCTTTATTTTATTTACATTTATTTTATGTCTATAAAATTTTCAATTTTCAATCATTTTCATAAAGGGAGACGTGATATGGATGAAAAAGGTTTTCTTGTAGAACAAAATGTATTTTTTACAATCATAACTTCATCAAAAAATATTTAAAACACGGTTCTGAGGGTGAAAAACAACATTTGCCGAAATATAATCTTTACAATTCTTCTTTTTTCTAATTTGCAGATCTTTCTTTCTACATAATAGTGAATCATAACATTTTACAACATAATTTTATGGTCAATATAGCCACTGTAGTTTATGCACACTCTGTATTCATATATCAGCTGTTAGTCTATAAAGTGCTGCCACCTATCGCCCAAAAGTGTGATTAGGATTATGCAAAATTCAGTCACAATCTATTATAATTGATTTCTATCACAGCTGCAAATTCTTCAGTGTCTACATGTCAAGTTTTTAGTGCTCAAAATCCGCACCCTTAATGTCTGGTAACAAACTGCAATATTTCGGAAAATTCAGTTAAAAACTTCCGGCACGTTATTACTAGTAAATTAATAGAATTGTCCAAGTCCCTAATTCACTTTCTCCACCCCAAAAGTTAGTTGAATCCCTCGAGGTAGCGACGAGAAGAACCTAACCATATTGTCTGTAGGGATTTTAACTGGTTTCTACGGTGCCTCGGTGCGAATACAATATTTCAGAGTTAACATTAAGTAGTTCCACAAACATGAAATACAATACAACCCTCTAAATAGCTATTATCGTATGTAAACTCTCGCTGGAGTATGCCCCAGCGCCATGAAATCGCTCCTCTAAAGGTGCTACGTTTTATGACGACTGATATGCTGGCTGTATGAAACGAAGTAATTAACGCTTGGGTAAAAACATATTCTTTGTAGAAGCAATGGTGTTTTAAGGGTTCATTCAGTTGAAGAGGATCGCAACAAACTGTTATGTTGGTATAATTGAAATGTGCCCGGTTTTCACGATTCTATCTCGAAACAGTTGTAATTTTCAAGACGAAATAAAAATGGAACTCTCAAAAATATCACCATACTTATATTTTCTCTAGTGGGTGTGAATATTAGGTTGCTACTTCCTATATTTAATTCTAACAAGCTGCTATCTTCAATATACATATAACACTTCAATTATCGTTGTAAAAGTCAAGCCTACTACAGTTATGAATACAGCAAGAGCAGAACAACATCGCACTTTTTTGTTCCTATCAGGCGTCGTGGAACTATAAAAGCCGAACATAAAACTGTAGCATCAATTTTTGTACTCTTTTACGCGGCACACAACCGGATACCATTAAGAAAAACACCGAGAGCGCTTATCTGGCCAGTTTCCAATTTTAAATAGCTGTGCTCTATTCACTGCTGGAAGCTCTTGTTTAATTTTCCGCAGAATGAGCCAGGGAAACATAGTCTGGAAGTCTATGTCAAAGCAAATTAGGTAGCTAAATGTAAAAATATTTACCGGGAGGTTAAAAGACCCCCGAGTTGTTGTTTAAACTGCATGTACCCACATAATATGCTCAAACGAAAGACTATAATTTTTCTCGAGCCACGCATAATTGTCCGTGAGTAAATATTTCTTTTCGGAGATCAATTCCTATTTGATCAAATGTTTGGCCTTGTGATTTGTTAATAGTCGTTGCAAACGCTAGTTTAATGGGAAATTATTGTCGTCTTTTAAAAGTAAAAGGATAAACATTTTCACAGTACAACGCTATACGGTTAACGAAAACTATATCTCCATGTTTATAGCCTGTTAAAATTTTGCACTGTAGCATATTGTCTCCCAATTGTAAAATTAACAATCTCGTACCATTACATAAGCCTTCATTAATGCTGAGATTTCTAACCAACATCACAATACAATATACTCTCAACTTCAATTCATGCGGAGGAAAATTTGGCGGGTTTAAAGTATTTAAATATAAATCTCCATTATCACAATTTTCAACACAATCCAAGTTTGTATAGATTTTTTCTGTTTTTATATCTAACAGTTCTACCACTTTTTTGTTAATGTCTTCAACATCAGAATAGCTGATTAAGTCATATGTATGAATCGCTTTTCTCTAATTGATTCCTCCATATATACGTTCAACGATATCCGAATTATAAATACCTACATCTCTGTGGGAATTCTAAATTGCTATTCATATCGTTCAAAACTCCATCTCCAACATCCAATAAAAACTTGGTGAATTCTTGTTCCTGTGGTAGAGCCCGCATATTTTGTTGACGGAAATAACTCCAAAGAGAACTAAATTCACTGTTTCACAGCGGGTAGCATTTATTTTAACTGATAACAAAATCTCCTCGCAACACCATAATTTTTCCACCAAACGACACGTCACAATTCATAAAGTCTCGTTAAGGTTCTGTCTATAATGTCTAAAGCATACCTTGGCGCCACAGGAGCTTCATCCCAAATAAAAACATCTACACTCCTTAAATAATCTGCTTCTTTTGAATTTTTCTTAAAGTTGGAAGATCTAAAAACAGAGGAACAGGTAACCCAAACGTTTTATGAACTGTTCTGCCATGAGGAAGTAGTGTTGCTGCTATGCCCGTGAAGGCCATGGTACAAACAATTTTATTCTTACTCTTCAGTAAGCTGTAAAGGGTTGTATAAACATAAGTCTTACAGGAGCCTCCTGGACCGTCTATATAAAAACATGAAGATTCAGAAATTGATTCATTTATGTTAGCATCACATTTACCCAAAATAATATCTACAATTTCTTTTTGCTTTTCATTTAGGTGTTTATATTGTCGTGATCCTATTTCTATTGCTTGTTCTTCATTTGCATATTCAATGTCATGGCATGGTAGGAAACATTGAAAGATTGTAACCTTCCGCAGAAAGCATGGAACTAATTTGAATATAGGCTTTTTTGTCCTTCAGTATTGCTGTAACGTCTTTCATAATCTTGTGACATTGCTTCTTTAAATTCTTCCCACAATTCTTCCTGATAAATTGGTCGGCATCATCCAAATTTCAGCTTCATTCATGGCTCTTTTCCACTCGTGATGATCTTAAATAAGACCTAATTTTAAACACGCTGCTACATAAGATTCCTGTATTTCTCCGATTACTGTTTTCAGATCTTCAAATCTGTTTGCTCCTTTAATATGAAGTAATAATAATCGAAAATGAAATAGTTCAATTGGCTGGGGCGTACGGAGTACATGCGTCCAATAACTTTGAATTGTTTCTGACGGCGTGATAGTTCAGACGTACGCACTTTTGGCGATCGGCTCCCGTACGTGTTAAAAAGAGACGGAAACGAAAAATCTGACCTCGCTAGATCGAAACGGTACGTGTCTATTGCGCATTCTCCACGACTAACATCACTTTTATTAGATAGGAAAGACAGAACACATAAACTTGTTTAGACTGTAACAGCATATATATATCAGACAAACTGGCAGATTTATACGTATTAGGTGTATAATGAACATTTAAGATAATTTCGTTTAAAAAATGATCACTCAAGTTTTGCTAATCATTTCTTTGAAAACAATCATCAGTTCCGTCCTCTAGAAAACACTAAATTATTGTTAAATTTTGGAAAGAGTTACCAATTGGATATAATATATCCAATTGGATATAATATATCCAAATGGTACATATTATGTATAGCACGGAATCTGAAGGTCGAAAATCGATCAAGGGGTGTCAACTCGAAGATATAGTTTTAAAAAAATAAGGGCAACATGGGAAATCGTTATGCGCATTCGTGTCTAGAAGGGCGCAAAAGTCCGGGATTGCAAAAAGCAAAAAAAAAAATATTTTGTAATTTTTTTTTGGGAATTCAAAACTGTTGAATTTTTTTTTGAATCGTATTTGCGAGCGTGATATTTGACGTACAGCAATAATTTTTACATAAATATAAAGCTTATTCTCTGCACTTTTCGCTGGTACCAAGCCCGCTTTTATATTATTGTTAATAAAACCTATACAAATTGTTTAATTAGAGAATGTACAAAAAGTGCATTGCAAACTTCAGCATCGAGGGAATTTCCTAACTATTATAGTCAGCTGCATACATGTATCGTATCGAATGTTCCGAAAAGAATGTGGAAAATTTTGGTGAAACGATCATTTCAATAACGTTTTTGTAGCAAAAGTTATAAATATTTATTATTATTTATTATTAAAAAAGTTAACCTAAATCGTTTCAGTGCCCCTGTCATTTGATTACATCAATTTATTAATTAAATCATGAACAAGAAAATATCTGAGGAAGAGATCCTGTACAGCTTCAGATCAGATGCAGACGTTTTAAATATGTTTAGAAAAGTTGTAGCTCTACTTAGTCATTTCAGCTCGTTTGAATCTAAGTAGGCCTATTTTCCAAACACTTTCAAAACCTCTGCCTCTGCTCAGGGACTGCTCAGAACCTCTACCTCGGATATTTTGTCGTTTTCTATGATTTAATTAATAAGTTGAATCATAAGGCAGAGGCGTTGAAAAGATTTAGGTTAACTTATTCTTTCTTTTAAATTTTTGAAGACATGCCAATTGTAAAATATCCGACGCGGGGTGGGCAGAGGTCAATTTTCCTGTTTGCCATCACACAAACTACCAAATTTACAACCTCTTCCACGCGCTAAAATCATTTTAAAATTGATGTCGCCATCCGTCGTACTAGATCGGTGATAATATGTAAATGTTGTTCCAAATTTATATTTTAGTTACCTATGTAAAAAGTTGCAGTTTATGTTTATTAATCATAATACGTGTAATAATATGTAGGTTATTTTATACGTTACAATTAAAGTATTTAGGCTGACCGAAGACGAAAATTTATTTCTTGTCACACATTCTGCTAGTGAGAAAGAGACAGACTTGCGATAACGCGCAGATTAACAAGAGACGAACGTGAGCATGATGCGAGGCATGATAGGGATAGGAACTGAACTGCGTCGGGGTTTGCCCGGCGACAGCGGGCAGCGGTACGCTGTAAATAAATATTTATAACTTTTGCTACAAAAACGTTATTGAAATGATTGCTTCACCAAAATTTTCCACATTCTTTTCGGAACATTCGATACGATACATGTATGCAGCTGACTATAATAGTTAGGAAATTCCCTCGATGCTGAAGTTTGCAATTCACTTTAAGTACATTCTCTAATTAAATAATTTATATAGGTTTTATTAACAATAATGTAAAAACGGGCTTGGTACCAGCGGAAAGTGCAGAGAATAAGCTTTCTATTTATGTAAAAATTATTACTATACGTCAAATATTACGCTCGCAAATACGATTCAAAAAAAAATTCAACGCTTTCGAATTCGCAAACAAAAATTACAAAATATTTTTTTTTGGCTTTTTGCAATCCCGGACTTTTGCGCCCTGCTAGACACGAATGCGCATAACGATTTCCCATGTTGCCCTTATTTTTTTAAAACTATATCTTTGAGTTGACAGTTCACCATTTTAGAAGCGTCTTTTGGAGAGTCAGATTCCCGACTAGTATGTATGTATCAGAGTCTATAGAAATTTATAAACATAAAAATTATAAAAATTAAAAGTTGCTTAATGAGGAAGTTGATTTAATGCAATCTGAAAAAGTTATGGGAAGTGAAATTTGTAAATATATTAGTCAGGTACCAACGCAATTTTTCAAATAAAATGGCTTTCGAGTACGGTGGAAATTAAATGACAGATTTTGATATGTAGCATTATAACTCCGGGTTATTACAAAAATAATTGCTGTCATTCGACAATACAAATTCGATGAAAATGAAACGTCGACTTAAGCCCCACAACGACCCTCTCAGAATTAATGATACCTATTCTACAAAGAGCATTATCAATCATCCTCGGAGAAATTGTGTGTTCGCGCCTCCAGTTAAATCTGAAAAATTTTCGTCTCCGTTATTATATCAGCGGCATCAATAAAATTTCAGACGACCCTAGTTATCCCGGTCTTAATGACACCTCCTGCTTCACGCGTTGGTCCCTTTCAGTTTGTTTCTCGGGGCACTCATTTATTTAATTTTCGTAAAAAAAGCAATTAATGCTCTTTGTTGTTCCAGGTGGAACGGCGGAATTATTATTATTTCGGTCATCCCAGGTACGTTAAGCCTCAGCATGTCGCAAAATTTTATGTATTTTAAAGGTCTTTCGTCAATTTACACACCCTGTATAAGTACGCGTTTACTTCCAATACTAAACTAAAAACTGTTTTCTAATTTCCGTCTAAATTCTACGATTTTCCGACCATCCAGAGAAATCCCCTGAAAATACTCGGGGTCCCTTTCAAGTCGAGCAAATCTCATCAACGACAGGGAATGAAACGAGGAAATCTTTTTTGGGTCATCCTCAAGTATGATGGATGGTATTTTACCTGTGCACCCGAACTCTTACATATTTATTCTTTAAAATCTATGTCAAGAAAAATAGCTCTTTAGCATAATAGTCTTCCGTTTACTGTAGGTAGGAATAATGCATGTCCACATACGAAAAGCGCTGACATTAGTGATTCATTTAACATAATAAATTTCAAACTTATGTTGAAATGATTTTGTTTTCAAATAATAAAATACAATACAAATGTAAAATATAAAATAGGTATAGTCCAATGCACATAAAAAATATTGCAATAGGAGATTCCTCTGTGAAAACCCGCACATAGTTCACCAAAGAGTTAAATCTTTAAAGAAATATGCCGAAAATCTTAATTCAAAATTTAGGAAAGCGATTTTTTTGGACGTCCGTAACATTTTTTTGTGAACTCTGGATAAGTTGATTTGATTCATTTATTCAGATCCCCCTCAATAGACTGCATTTGACTACATCTGTTTCTTTCAGTGTAAAGACTTCAGCTGGCCTTTTCAGGTTCTCATTTTAAAGTTGTACCAGACATACTCTGCCACTTTCTTTTTACACATACCTAATTATCTAGAAACATTCGTTCAGCACTGAGTCATCCCTTAAATTAAAGAAAGATGCCGCAAAGAATCGCAATTTGTAGTTAACACACAATTTGATTCCTGAAAATCCTTTACCGATTTAGAAACTATCTGTGCACTTCAGAAAGAACCATTTATATATATTTTCTTTGCAGTAGCTTGGAACCGAGAAGCACTTATCACTGACAGCATTCCAAGAGTTTCCATTTCTCTCTCTCATTTCTGCTCTGTTTTCGTGCTTTTTTCATTTGTATTATGCATAATAAGACACAGGGCACTTTTTTATACATAGAGATTTGTTCCACTTTGCTCAAAGCATCTTCTGAAGAAGATACCGGGAAAAGTGTCATAACCACGTGACATGACCACATAAAGATTGTTCTCAACTCGATGGTTGCGATGATTTTCAATTTCCTTTGCGAATAGCACGTACCTTTAAACACGGCAACAATTAGGGGTATGCAGCAGTGTATTTTATACAGCCCGTCCTTTACAAAGAACAGTAATTAATGGATTAGGTTTTCAAATTTCATTAAAATTGATAGAGTTTATTATACTGAAGGCAGTTATGTTGTTAATTTTTGTCAAAGAAAAATTCCTACGGCTGTGAAGCCGTTGCAAAGTTTTCCGTCGGTGCGAGGCTAGAAATCGTACCTTGCAGCGAGAGCAGGCCGCGTGACGTCAGAACTTAGTATAACGTACAAGTCCCAGCTTCAGCGCACAGCAGTCCCATAAGTATTATGTGTAGTTAAATTGTTAAATATTATTAACTGGTTCTAACTGGTGTTTTCTGTTTTGTACCCAGACTAATACATCGTACAGCACACCAATAAAACGGAAAAAGTGGTTCGTTGGAGCCAGAAGGAAAATCGGTCAACATTATAGATATTTTCGCGAGTTAGTTTATCATTGCAAAAGTTTATAAAATTATCGGCTGCCCCATTGCAGTCACTCTAAATAAAATCGAACATAATGTAATTTATCGACAGTTTTCTGGGACCCCTTGGAACTTGGTAACGTGTTTTACGGTTAGCATAATTTGAAACAGGATGCTAGGAGCATGACGGAGCCAAATACTGAATCGCCGTAGCGTTCCCTCCCTGAACTAAAAAAGGAAATTTTATTAACTATTTTACAATAATAATTAAATAGTACGTCATCATAAAGTTCTCTTTTGAAGACTGGTAGGACGCGTACCTCCATCCTTTCCCTGAGCTAGCCTACGCATTTCCGTAAAAGTAGAACATTCTACATCCCCAACTATTTGAGTGCAGTAGTCTAATCTGCTCCAACCTCTACCTCTTTATTCCTATCTCTGACTCTATATGTCGCGAACTATTCCTTTGTGTCTCAGAAGGTGTCCTACTATCCTACGATCCTATCCCCTTATTTTTTATTGTCTTCCATACTTTTCTCTTTTCCCCAACTCTTTCTAATTCATCCTTATTGCTAACTTGTCTATCCACGGTATCTTCAACACCCGTCTGTAGTATCACATTTCAAACGCTTCTACTATTTTTCAATCCGCTTCTCCCATTGTCCAAGTTTCGCACCCATAGGTATAATTTCGTACTCCATACATGCGTCTTTAAGAGTCTCTTCCGAGTTTCTACATTAACCGTTCCAGAATATAGCAGTTGTTTCTTTTTGTTAAACAAGTACCTAGTACCTACGTAGCGTAGTTTTTTGATTCGCGTGAGTTGTATTTGTTTCCGTTTTTTTTTTTAATTTCCAATCCGTTATAAAACTGTTAACTTGATAACTTGTCAATCACTTAGGTATACATACCTACATAAATGAGTAGGTATGTATTGTATTGTATTAGAGAATATAGGTAGGTACCTATTTTACAAACAGAAGTAAGCAGGTATCTACAATCTTACCTACTTGTACTGAATTATAAAAGGCATGTACAGTTAATAAATTGTTGACTTTGTTTTACTTATACCGGTCTGCCTTTACACTACTGTTTTGAGGTTGAATGAAATTGGGGTTAGATGCAAGAATCACACACCATTTCCACATTTACCGGGACATTTACCTCCCTACTACATAAATATGGCAAATTATGTGAATCGGACTTTTGATACCCTTGTTGCATCATTATATCGATTATGTTGTCTTTGTTTTATGTTTCCTTGACACCTTACTTTAAAAATTCACGCTCGAAATAGTCCCAATAAGTATGTTATGAGATAGGTACCGCTTCACGGGCACTTCAAGAGAAGTGGGAGGAACGCCTTACGAATCTCTGACGTCAAACCAATAACAAAGCGAACTAGCACGTGGGCGTGATAAGCTAATTTCTTTCGCTTATTACGCCGCAAAAAAATTTTTTAGAAAAAAAATTTCGCCGTAAATCAATTACAATAACAATTTTCTGTCATTTTCATGCCAAAAATAGATATCTTATTTTTCTCTGAACCTCCCTATTCGTGGCATTTTCGGAACGCAGGTCGAAGTTGACGCGTTTCGCCCCTCCGCGCACCCGTACAAGGGAGCCAAATGTGCAAATTTTTGCTTGCACCCTTCCAAAATATTTTCCTCTTTCCCGACTGCGGAAGAAATGCGTCGATTGGAAGAAAGTGGACGATCGCGTCCGCCCGATCCACTTTCATCACTTCGAATCGTGGATAATCCCCAAGAAAATTAATCAATTAAATAAACAACAGACACGGTATTATTCTTTATTTGAATTAGAAAACAATTAAGTGGTTTGAGCAATTTTTAAGTGCCATAATGACGGGCATGTTTATTGTTTCCACATTTGTGGAAATATTGGACGGGAAACCGTGTACTACGCGAATCCTTTGTTGCGCCCAAATGGTGCACACAAAAAATTTAAAAAAAAACAACGATTTTGCGAATAACTTTCTAAACCTGTCAAAATATATTATTTATGGAGAGCTAACATAGATTTCGATTATCAAATACAGTGGCGTAGCAGAGAAAATTTAAAAACGTGAAGAATTTATTACACGAGATGCACAAAAACTTCCAAAACAATACTTTAATGGCTGGCCTCATAATTTCCAGTGGCGTATGCAATTTTTTTTACCTTCCTCATTTTCGAAGATTTCGAAAAAACTTTTCTGCTTCTGACCGTTAAATATGCCGAAAGAACTTAAGTGTGAAAGGTACGGACAGGTATTAGTTTTAAAAAGTCAGTGGCGTAGTGTAAACAAATTAAAAATAAATAAAAATGACACAACTCCCTTTAAATGATAGATAGTAGAATAAAACTTTCAATGCATTATTTTAACGACTGACCCACACCTATCCAGTGGCGTTCTCAATTTTTTTTCAATATTTAATTTTACGATATTTTTAAAATTGTTTCAGATATAGGTAACCAAATAATCCCGATCATGTGTCGGAACTTTCGGCGTTGGATTACGTACTCTTTTTAAACTAAGTAACTCAGTCACATAAAAATCATAAAATTGCGTTCAATATTTGTGAAGCAAACTGGAAATTTCTCATTAAAAAAACATTACGTGACGATATACAAAAGTTTCGCTTCAGAGTTTGTCCCGACGAGAATTAATGAAAAATAAAATGAAGGAGCTCTCTTCGCTTTGAAAAGTTTGCACGTTTTCACTTTTCTTTATTAATAATTTATTTTAGATTGGCAGTCCTGTTGTGGCGATCCACACAGATTTTTCCCGGATAATGACAAGCAAATCAGGTATAGTACACGTTACAAATCCTTATCAAACTCCAAGAATAATGTTCGAAGATAAACTTTTAAAAAGGCCCCGGTCTAGAAAGCAAAACTAATACTCCACGTCAGCCAAGAATTTCTCTCTAAGCTTTTAAAGCTGGCAACATTATCAAGGGAAACTTTTAATAAAACTTGTAACTATACACCGCGACATCTTATATACATTTCAGACACAAAAAGAACAAAAGTCAGACTGTCAGGCTTAAGTCATAAAATGAAAACAATTTAAGGAAAATATAATAATGGGGTGAGCATCAAGCTCGAATACGCTCCCCATCATGACAACAACCAGTTGCTTCAGTGAGGGAGGAAATATTCATCCCTTGAATCGATTTATGTCAAGTAAATAACGGGTAGGAAAATATTACCAAAACGTGTGTTGTGGTAGTCATAAAAAAGATGTTATAGAGCGTGGAAAAGATACGGAAATCTTTATTTTAGCACAAATAGGTCGCGGCTCTCGTTATGCACATTATATTTCCCCATTCTTGAATTATTCATGGCTCGTTTTGGTAAACGAGACTTTCGAGTACCATTTGGTAATTAGGAAATTAAATAAGACAGCTCAAATTTATATTATTAATCGAGTTCTACTACTTGAGGAACCACAACAAAAAGATGAAGGGTCTGGCCGATAAAATTCCTTTACAATAATCCGACTGGCTCAATCGCCCTAATACCTACTCGCGCTGATCTATATAAAGAATTTTCAAGCCTCTCAAGATAAAACCGTGCGAAAGCTGTTATGTAACTTTAAAACTTTAAAACAACTTTTCTAGCTCTGAATAAAAGCCGTTTTGCTATGCAGGTCTGGTAAGTCGTAAAAAATCGGATCGAAGTTGGTTCCTGTAAAAATCCCGACTCACAGTTATAACTTCTAATTAAAGAATTAAATTTCGTGAAGCTGTTACAGGCGATGATGGCACGTTCGAAGTTTTCATTAAAAACGTGGCTTGATTTGACGTGCTGTATACGTTGATTATTAAAATTACGATTTTCTGGGTTTTATGGGAGGCATCACCTGGGGATTTCACTGGGGTATTGCACAGGCAGAACCGCTGTTAGTTCTTCATTCTGCATGGTTTACCGGGTGCATCTTATCTGTTCCTTATTAAAGTTCTAAAATTATCCCTTAACTAAAGCTTACTTGTTATCTAAGTCGAAGTGAATAATGCTAGTAAGTTAGAACCGAGGGGCAAACCGCAGGCTAAATTTTGTACACGAAACTTCCATTTTTATGGGACTTCCACTAACTTCCACTAACTTCCACTAACTTCCACTAACTTCCACTGACTTCCACTAACTTCCCCTAACTTCCACTGACTTCCACGCACTTCCACTGACTTCCACGCACTTCCACTGACTTCCATGCACTTCCCCTTCTTTAGTATTCTACCTTTCACCAAGAAAAGGTTAATAAAAGTCATTTAATCTAACGAAATACGAATTAGACAACAATGTAGAAAAAACGAGAGAAAAAATGTGGAAAAAATCGTTTGGCGATTAAAAATTTCACTGAAGTGAATATGGAAATAACGTCTCTGTATAATGTAAATATTTATTAAATGACTGAATTCGAATTAAATGGGTAGGTAAATTCCGAGGCATCATCATAAGGTTCTCAGTCCGAAGACTGGTTGGACGCGTACCTCCATTCTTTTCTATCCTGAGCTAACCTACGCATTTCTCTAAAAGTAGAACATCCTACATCCCTAACTATTTGAGAGCAGTAGTCTAATCTAGGCCTACCCCTACCTCTTTTTATTCCTATCTCTGACTCTACTATGTCACGAACTATTCCTTCGTGTCTTAGAAGGTGTCCTACCATCCTATCTCTCCTACTCTTTATTATTTTCCATACCTTTCGCTTTTCCCCAACTCTTTCTAATACTTCCCTATTGCTAACCTTATCTATCCACGGTATCTTCATCATGCGTCTGTAGCACCACATTTCAAACGCTTCTACTCTTTTTCTATCCGCTTCTCCTATTGTCCAAGTTTCGCACCCGTATAATGCCGTACTCCATACATACGACGTTAAGAGTCTCTTCCTAGTCTCTATATTAACCGTTCTCGAGCATAACAGTTGTTTCTTTTTGTTAAACGCAACTCGGCCCTGCGCCATTCTTTGTTTTATATCTTTAGTGCTCCTACCGTCTTGAGTTATTTTACTTCCTAAGTAGCAGAAATCCGCGACCTCCTCTATCTTCTCATTTCCAATTTGTATTTCCATTTTAGTTCTATTTTCACATCCCCTACATACCAAAATTTTAGTTTTCTTTTTATTGATTTTCATGCCGAAGCCCTGTGTCAAAACTGCTTCCATTTCATTCAAAGCCGCTCCTAATTCTTCTTTGCTAGATGCTAACACTGCTATATCATCCGCAAATCTGAGCATGTTAATAGTTTGGCCCTGTACATTGATCCCTGAGGCTGTTCTTTCCTTAACAATATTAATCGCATCTTCGATATATAAGTTGAAAACTAGAGGTGACAATGCACATCCCTGTCTCACTCCCTTCCGGATATCTACTTCCCTTTGTTCCTGCTCACATTCTATAACTGCCTTTTGCTCTTTGTAGAGATTATGTATTATTCTTCTGTCCCTGTATTTCATCCCTACCTTTCTCAGCACTTCGAACATCTTCCCCCATTTTACGTTGTCGAAGGCTTTTTCTAAATCTACAAATCCTATATAGACGGTCTTTCTCTTTTCTATCGTTTTTTCTATAATTACTCGTAAAGCTAGAATGGCCTCGCGCGTTCCTCTATTTCGTCTAAATCCGAACTGATCTTCTCCTAATATTTCTTCCGCCTTTTTCTCCATCCTTCTTTGCACAATTCTAGTTAAAATTTTTGACGCATGGGAAGTTAAACTGATAGTTCTAAAATTTTCGCATCTATCCGCGCCTTTTCTTTTTGGCAAAGCTACTATGATGTTCCGTTTGTAATCTTCTGGAATCTCGCCTGTCAGGTATATGCGACTAACTAATTTAAATAAACGATCTATTACCTCTTGACCTGCGCACTTTAAGATTTCTGCCTGCAAGCCATCTATACCTGGTGCTTTATTATTCCTTAAACTTTTTAGTGCTATCTCAAACTCTTCTCTCATTATAGGACTCCCTAGGTTATCCCCCTCTACACTGCTTTCGCTTTCTAATATATCTTGCACTTCCTGTCCCGCATATAAGTTTCCTAAATATTCTTTCCACCTATCTGCCTTCTCCCCACTTCCGATTAGGATATCTCCTGCCTCATTTCTAATGTTTTTGGTACTAGATCCAATTTCTCTAAAATTTTTCCTGATTATTTTATATGCTTCATCAGTCTTTCCTACTTCGAATTCCGAGGCAAATTCATACTTTTTAAAAATATCTTTAAGGCAATTTATCAAAATCGATCATAACAAATCGATAAAAGGTAGATATCGGGAATGCTTATAGGTACTTTTGGAAGTAGAACACCATTCTGTTTCAGGTGGTGAAATAATATAGAAGATGTTCTATATATTAAGAAAGTTGAGTATTACAAATTTAAAGTTTGTTTGGCATAACATCAGATTAACAACACCCTGTAGGGTAAATTAGAAGAATCCTGGGAAAGGTACAAGTGGTGATTCACGATTCAATTTGAAATACGTAGCAAAAATATATTTTTAAGAAGTATGATGCAAAGCCGGAAAAGTTCGAAAAATAATTAATATTTCGAGAATGGATGACTTTTTGAATATAAAAACAAGCAAAATGGAAATCTGCTGTCAAAAATATGGCTTCCATTTAAAAAAAATTAGTTAGTAAACATTTCCGGTATAACCGGAAGTCGACCGGAAGGGCCACGACTTAAAATATTTTAAATAAAAAGTTCCTAGGCATTTACGCCCGAATATAATTTTTTAGATTTGTAACTGTATTGTATGAGAAAACATCTATAGCTAACAGTTTCCGTGAATCACCCTGTATACTATTAATATATTACTGAATAATCCGTTAGAGCTTGACATTCGGAATAAAAACGATAGGGCACCTATGTTACGTCACTGGTTCAATTTGGAAGCGAAGAAATGATTTTTTCGTATTACTCTTTAGGTTTTGAGTAAAATAGCATTTTGCCTAACCGCTCACAATCGCAAAAAAATTAACAATCGATTGTTCTAAAACTGCTTGCCACTCCATTTAGCAAAGCAAAAATGTTTGGAACAAATGAGGTTTACAATTTTACAAATTTTAATTCAATGATTTTCTTAGATACCTACCTATCAAAAAGTAACATTTTTTTAGAGAAACCTTGATCTCAACACCGTGTATCTTAGTTGAGAGTAATTTTAAGACATGCATTATGTTTTATGTTCATACAACTTTTCATCTTATTTTAAACTAGGTATACCTCCCGAAATTTGTACACTCGTTATGGATCATGCCTTATAAAGAGAAAAATACTCGGAAAAATATATCTACGCATTATACAGGATGGGCCAATAGTGTGTAGTCGGTTCATATCTCTGGTTCTATTCAAGGGATCAAACTAAAACTTTACACGTATGTTGAGAACTCCACGAAGCATCTGATAAAATTATTTTGGTGTATACAGGGTGTTCACACTCTGAGTACCAAGCAAAAGTTATGTCTTTTAAATCGAATACCCTCGGGTTGTTTAGGTACATATTTGAATTATTTATAAAATTTTACGAGAGCGTATGAAAGATGATATACCTTACCTACTACACTAATGCCCGGTTTTTCAAAGAAACCTACACCGGATTAAGTCTGGCACCGGCTTCGTTGCTATGATACCGGCTTTCTGATTGGTTGTATCGTAGCGACGAAGCCGATGTCAGACTTAATCCGGTGTTGGTTTCTTTGAAAAACCGGGCCTATGAGGTTTATAGAGTGAGCGATTTTAAGATATTATCATTTTAGTGCCGAAGCTATTTAAGATTTCTCTTGAGATTTCTTTATTGGATTAGGTTCACAGACTGCTCTATTCGTAAAATCCATGAGTACTGTTGTCACAATACTTAATATCATACGGGTGGGCGGCTTACGCAATATGCATTTTTTCTCAGAAATTTCAAATGGAACACCCGATATTTTATTTCCATATTCGATAGCCAGTTTACTAAGCTTTTGATTGATGTAGATATTGTTAAGTCTGCGACTGACGGTTTGGGTCTCGGTTTCGATAGAATTGAAAATTCATCCTTAAAATGTATTAATTTGACTGATAGGTCCGTTCTCCTAAATTTTACCATCCAAAACACAAAATATGATTTCCATTTTGTTTCTGGAAGTTGAGTTCACATTGAGACAAAAAATCATTGCCAGTTTGTTTCTTCATGGTCATATTTTCAAATACTTGGTAACTTATTAAACCTAGGTATAAATTATTGATACAAGGAGCGCAATGGAAGAAAAAACAGTCTTTTCAAGAAGTACCTAATCTTGCAATGAGATTTCTTGTGCCAGTGTAAACTCTGTTCGCTAAATTTGATGTAAAAACAAAGTGAAAGCATTCTTCTGAGTTTTGGGTGGCAAAATCAGGGAAATTCCCCAAAAATGGTACAAAGTTACGGCAAAAATCTAATTTCTTAAGGTTCAATCTCTATTTCTGCCTAAATTATCAGTCGCAGACCTGCCAATATATGCATCTATCAAAAGCTTCATATAAACTGGCTATCAAATCTGCAAATAATATTAGGGGTGTTCCACATAGCATTTTAGAGAAAAGCTCAATTTTGCGCAAGTTGACCATTCGGTACAATATGTATTTTGAATAAGTATTTTGATAAAAGTGTTAATGGATTTTATTTACAACTAGCGGGCCCGGCAGACGTTGTCCTGCCTAAAATTACTTTTCGTATTGAACTTTTGATTCATTAACCAAATCGTTTATTCAATGTGACACATTTTTCTGATTACGTTTATGTTCAACCAAATATGTCGTTCCTATCATCAGTTATGATCGCGAGTGCATACAAAAAATTATGATTTTGACAGTTTGTCCGAATTTCCCGACTTACCTACGCCTATCCATATCATACAAAAATCCAATAGAAAAAAGAACTTCCAATTTTCCGGGCAACTTTTCCAATTTTTCGTTCCCTAAAAACCTTATTTTTGAAAAGAATTAGCCAAATCGGTCCAACCGTTAAGCACTTTCAGTTTTTCCCAAATTTTCACATTTTCCGGTGGATTCTCCAAAAATTTTCTTTCATACAAACCTTGTCCTGACAATTACGATCACAACAAAAAAAATCAGCCAAATCGGTCCAGCCGTTAAGTACTTTTAGTTTTTCTTGAAATTTCAAATTTTCCGGTGGATTTTCCAAAATTATGGTTTTTACAGTTTGTCCGAATTTTCCGACTTACGCATATCCATATCATACAAAAATCCCATAGAAAAAAGCACTTTCAGTTTTTCCCAAATTTTCCAATTTTCCGGGCAACTTTTCCAATTTTTCGTTCCCTAATGCCACGTTCGGCCTCTGTTTTGTCGACGTTCCAAATTATTTTGTGCGTAAGCTCCAACTGAGCGCGTCGAACTCGACTGTATCCGTTGTCCCGGAGTCATAATGGATCGCGTTTGAGGCTTGAGAAATTCTTATTCGATTTGGCTCCAAACGCTGTCTACGCTCTTCGTCAGTCTCATTGACTCGACGATCATGTAGTTGGCTTGCATTGCGCGTACGCCGACCGATATTTCGCCGCCTCACTGGTGGCATTTTTTCCAAAGAAACACCAAATACATGATCACCACCGATAACACACTGACAATTCAATTTGTAGAACTGTCAAATTGAACGTCACATTTTTGTTTGTCAAACAGATTTTCATACAAACATACCATCCAAATTTTCGACTTTCCCGGTGGATTTTCCAAAATTTTCTTTCATACAAACCTTGTCCTGACAATTACGAACACAACAAAAAAGAAATCAGCCAAATCGGTCGACCCATTCTCAAGTGATGATCTTACATACATGCGGCAATTGATTTTTATTTATATAGATTAGCGTATCCTATGAACCTATTCAAATAAAAAAATCTTAGGTAGCATTGATCGGCAGACGTCAGTAGCTCCACAAAGTTGGGTTCACACTGGTACTATAATGGCTGTATCTTAACATCGCTTGCTTTAAACTCCAACGTGCAGCATATTAACTTTCATGAAATTTTATGAAGAATCCAAATATGTTAACAAATGTGGGGCATTTCATTTAAAAAACGTACCTAACTTCGGTTTGGTACTTAGCACGTGAACATCCTGTGTACATCAAAATAAGTTTAACAGAAGCTTCGTGTGGGGTTCTCCACATACACGTAAAATTTCATGTTGATATCTTGAATAGAATCAGAGATATGGACCGGCTACGCACTATTGGCCCACCTGTATAGAAAATATAAACTAATGTAAATTTACCGTTACTATCTATGCAAGCAAAGGTCCAAAAACTAGTCTAGACTACTCAACTCTCGACGAATACGACGATACGCAGACCATCTAGAACTACAGCGCATGCGTAAATGCCCAGAAACTTCCATTGACTTCCACTGACTTCCACTAACTTCCGCTAACTTCCGCTAACTTCCACTAACTTCCACTAACTTCCACTGACTTCCACTCACTTCCACTGACTTCCACCAACTTCCACGAACATCCATTAACTTCCACACACCTGTACACCAAACTTCCACAGCGGTTTGCCCCTCGGTTAGAACCTTGGAAGACTATGCGATAATCAGTTGTGAATATCAGCCTGCATACCTACCTGTTTATGAACTCTGTGTGAATACCTCAGTTTGACTAATTTTAAACAATTTAGAGTTGGTCTGTTCTGACCTCGCTTATTAATCATAAACACACGTGAACCTCCTGTAAACTTCAGGGGACATTATGAAGTGTCTTGTTTTCGGTACGTGTGTCGTCTGCTTCCTGCCGGATAGCACCAGAGCCTACTGCAGCTATTATAGTACAGGCCGGAACGCTCAAAGCGGGAGTGGGAGATCGGAGGCCACCGAAGCGCTTGATTATAATGCGATTTCCTATGCTTCCATGCGTAATATGCACATATTTTTATAGAAATTTTAATATAATTTACTAATAATCTTCAGAATTTGTGACAAATATACAAGTTGGTATTGGTATTGTCTATTTGCTTTATTAGATACCTAAGAAAAAGCAATTCGTCATGAATCACCCTCTATACCTATAAAAGATAAAAAGGAACATGCTAATATATCGTGCCCACGTAGCTAGTAATTGCGGTTTATGCAAGGGGAATCTGAACACATTGCAATATTCCCCAAACTTGTAATTTGTTTTGCACTCGCGATACCCGGTACCCAGCATTTTCGTGGCATTGTATGTGAAGTTACCAGCACAAACTCATGAAAATTACTTATAAACTACAGCTGATCCATCCATAAATTAGGTAAAAATAAAAACGCGCCAGATATTCAGCTACTCAGTAAACGCCAGCCTCCGATGTTGACGTCACACGCTAAGCTCCGCCTTACGCTCCGACCTTATAACTGTAGTAGGCCCTGATAGCACTCAGTTTATGAAATTTGAGTCTCGGGGCAACGTAAATTAAGTAAAACAGCTATCAGGTATAACTTTCAGGTTTTAGAAAATTAGATTCAAACTATAAAATACATACAACAGATTTTACTCTGTTTTTACGTGAAAGTCATTCTTCTTGAGAAATGCCATTTTTTATTTCTTACTCCCTAATTTATCTCTGGTAATTTATGAGAAATTAAATTGCTAACACATTCCTGGTGGACGCCGATCAGAATAAATTAAGGTTAGCAACGTTTGCAAAGAAGTGGTCCTATGATAGGTCCTTGAGGTACACCTTACCCTTTAATACAATTTAAGACTAAATTTTTTAATTCTGGTGACGCCTGTTTATCATAATAACATTCTTGGAACTCTTAAATATATACCCCCAATTGCAAATTATCTACTAAAAGTGAGAACGTATATTTTTCTAATTTTTCAGAAGTTTTAAAAACTTAACGGTACTCACAGATCTGAAATTGGACATGTATCCTAACGGAACTGACGTAATCGGTGCACGCGAAAATTAAGGAGGCACTTAAAAGTTCATCAGCCGGTGGGCTGGCCGTTTTGTTAATTATAGATCTAGCCGTCGCGACCAGAGCACGAGGATGCAAGCCGGGAAACTGGCCTAGTACGATGTTCCGGGCCACGCGAGATGCGCATGATTTCCAGACATACAGTTTCTGTTGCCCGGAGTTTACACCGTGTTGCTTCAGGTGCAATTAGGGGCGAAGAAGAAGAATTTGTCTGACCTTTGAATGTTGATCTTTTTTTGTCATAAAAACGGAGAGACAGATTAATGTTTACACGATACGACTAATACCCAGTATTTTTTTTTGTATTATGAGTCGTAGGAACACTGTATCATTTATCAGTCTGTATTTATTAAAAAATAAATTATTGCAGGTATGTACAGGTGTCCTATTTTCGTTGTGATTTGGGGGTTTCTCATAGAACTAAAAACGATATCCAAATTCTGGTTTAGGCATTCTATTATACTCAAAAAAGTAGCTCAGATTCGCGAAAACCCAGAGGCTCTATCTCTGCTGCTTCTATGAGAAACCCCCAAATCACATAGAAAATAAGACACCCTGTACATTATTTTTTACTCTTTAGCTAAATCACCTCCCTATTAATACATCAACTTTTCTTCTAAACCAAGATCGGTCATATGGACCATTCGCGATTTTGGTATCTTTGAACTTTAACCATTCTTCGTAGCGTGTTGGATTTTTCGGGCCCCATCTTTCGGAGCTCATAGCTTTGCTCACCATCTGTTAAAATTATTAGTCAATGATTACACCTTTAGAAATCCAATAATAAGTTACCCCTGGGAATCTATACTCCCTATTTTTCCATACGTAATAGCCCGTCCATATAAGGAACTGTATTAGAGCAACTGCTAGAATTGCCCAACCACAAGCTAAAGAAATATCAGAAAGAGGTTAAATAAAAACCGTTTACTCAACAAAATAACTAACCCATAGCACTTGTGGGGAACGTGTAACTTCCATACGTCAATTCTGACAGAGTTGCCAAAAAATACACGAAAATAATTATGATTAAAATTGGGGTGACAATTCCCCAACATATTCGCCAGTAAATCCCAACTTTTTGTTTCAACATGAATTCCATATCCATGCAGAAATTATCCAAACCTACCAAACCAAATAAATACATAATATTTTGATCATATTTGGAAGCATTTAGTACTTACCGTACCACCAGGTGATCACTGTGATTTCCAATATGGCAAAGATGATTATGATGAACGTGCCTCCGAAAAAGTCGACGAGAGTTAAGATAAATTGGCCTCCCTGTATGATAAAAACAAACAAAGAATTAGTAATATTTAGGTAAAATACTTGCGAGTGTACTCACTGGTGTTACGTAGACGAGACCTACTAGAAATCCTGCAATAGCAGTAAAAACTGAAACCTGCCAAGCTTTTAGTTTCGGAAACGAGTCCATGATGACGACGTTACAGCAGCCTTGTAAAGCCACCAGACTGCCTACTCCCAGTACGAACAACATGAAGAAGAACAAGATGGCGAATAACTACAAATGAAAAGTAAAGCTGCCCATCAAAATCATATACTACGATACATACCCAAGGTACTGCTTCGAATTTAGCTATGGCATCAGGGTACGAGATAAAAGCCAACCCTGTGCCCCCAGAACTAATTACGTCCTCCACATCAACGTTCAATTCTTTAGCCAAGTTCCCCAATATTCCGAATATTGTTGTTCCCGCTAACAACGAAGTGAAGGTATCGAGGGTAGTGACCACTAAAGCATCTCTGAAATGTTTCTCCACTTAAAATATTTATTTTTTTATTTATTTTAATTTTAATATACCTGTTTATATTATGCTCAAAATTGTTATAAGAAGAGTACATAATAATGGACCCAAATCCGACGTTGAGCGAGAAGAAACACTGTGTAACAGCAGCATACCAAACCTTAAACAAAGAAGATAACAAAAACTCAACTGTATCTTCATTTTTCAACTTACATCAGCGCTTAGAAGTTTGTCCCATTGCGGCCTGATAAAATAGAGCATGCCTTCCCCTGCACCCTCGAGGGTAGCAGCCCTTATAAGAAGTGCTATCATAATCACGTACGGGAACAGAGCCAGAAAATAGGAAGCTTTCCCAGAGCTTTGGACACCTCTTAGAGATACCGCGCACGTGATAGCCCAAGAAACCAGAAGACACAGTGTTAAGCGCCAGTCTGGCGTTCCCAATCCGTCCACGATTTGATTTTTCTCGTTTAAAACGAATATTCTAAAAGATATTTTATGTAAACTTTTTAAATTTACGATCTACACTAATCAAAACGAAAAAGTATTAGTAGGGTCCAGTATTCATTCTGCAGCAAGATAATGAACGCCCACACATCGACAGAATAGTGCAAAATTTCCTCAATGCCCACAATATTGAGGTTATAAGAACACCAGTCCAGTATATTTAAATAAAAAAGAATCGTAACAATACATCATTCCAGTGAAAAAATATCAAAATTTTTAAAAGTGGCTCCTTTTTCATTTTGATTAACGTATTTTGAAATTAACTTACGTAAACCATAATTCTGAAGAACCAACCGTGTTTGTCCCAGAAGGTGCCATTGTAGCGTTATTAGAAGCGATGCAAGTTGCATTCCGTTGTGCTAAAACCTCTTCCCATTCGTCCATGCACTCTGCCCATGGTAAATTGGCGGTGAACGAATTTACAAGGTAAAATAATGTTATTGCCATGAGGGAGCAATAATACGTTGCTACGCAAATTGTGCCTATTAACTGGGCGTATCCAATGCCTACAAATATTGAGTAGTGGGGGTAATCCGTTAACCGTCCATATTCACCTACTACTTATAACGTACCTTTCATTGCTGGGCACAGAGCCTCGAAGGCTTTTACGTTTCCTCTGCTGGAAAATTGTCCTAGTGCCATTTCCAAGTAGTACAGTGGTCTGCCAACTACCAAGAGAATTATTATGTAGGGTATGAGGAAGGCACCTCCGCCATTTTCGTACGCAGTGAATGGGAATCTCCAGATGTTTCCTAAGCCGACGGACATGGCTATACACGACATAAGGAATTCTAAACCGTTTCCCCATTGTGCTCGGTTCTCTTCGGAGTCTGCGACCTGCAATTAGGTGAATGATGAATGGGTTCAATTTTATCTTTGGCGTTACCAAACAAATTGTTGCTGGAAATTTCACAGAATCGCTCAATATTATATTTTTTAATAACAATGCTAGGGAGCTAGGGCAGTAAATTATTATAAACCTGATGAAGCAGCTATAAGCAAATCTACAAACAATGCCTTTATATTAATTATGATTGATGTTTTTTCACGTAATCCGCAGCACAGTAGACAGTCATGAGCGCAAAATAAATGCGGATAAAAAATTAATCTTGTGATGTTTTTTCAGCACAAAGATAATAATCGATGTACGCCTACTATCCTTCGAAAACTGGGGCTGTCTGCTGAAATTAAATTTGTGTTTACTCGTGCTGTTTCCATATTCTGAACTCCTGTTAACAGCTTGCTGAGGTGTCCCTATTCTCTTCAGGTGTTTAAGGGATGAAAAGCTGATTCGCCAAAATAACAAGTAGGTTACCGGGTAAAGTTTGAGCTGGACATACATTTTGACACCTATTTGAAGTTCTTTTAAGAGATACCTATCGCAAAATGGGAAATTTATAATAATAATGAATTTATGGAATATTTATTTATCACAGGGGAATACTAAGTGAAAAAATAACATAGGTATGTAAACAGAACGGAGAGAACCAGATTTTTCTGCTCCTAACGCGAAATTACTACTATTTTCTTTCATTCTGCCATAAAACTAATATAGACACGATAAAACAATAAAGTAATTAATCTGATATTGTGAAAAAATGCGTGTAATAACGTAAATTCTTGCGTCGTCGGCTTTTCCTAGACAAGATTTTACAATTATTCTTGAATTGCTCAATCGAGGTAATTCTCACGCTGTATTAATCGAGAAACAACCTTGCCGGCAATATTGATTATAGATTTGACCGGTCAAATTCTATAATAAACAGTTTTATTGGTAGTACGCAGAGTATTTCATTAATTCATCATGAATTTCTACCAAAAAGTGAACGAAGAAAATATTAACATACAACAAACTTGCGTCTGTCAAGAATAGGTTATAGGTTGTTACACTTCTGAAATAATACTTACCGAAGCTTTCACTTTGCCGTTTTTCTGTTCTTCCACGTCGCCCTCAGGCGATTCAAATGCTGGGTTATCCAGACCATTTTTCTGCAAAGAAAAGTAAATTTATAGTTTCCTAATATTTATAAATGAATATAATTTTACTATGTGTCATTAAGTTCTGTCCAAAGATTAAAAAATAACTACAAAATAAAATGGAATTAAAATTAAAGACGCGTACTTTTTGTATAAGAAATCGTCGAGCTGTCTTTCAGCATCTAAATCTGTATATGGGGATCCCCAACCTTAACAAAACGTTGCATTATATAATTTCTGAATTTTTCCCATAATTGTATTTACACTATTCATTGACCGTAAATTACCAATAACAATGATAAAGTATAATCTTATACAATCAATAAAATAATTTACATTCTGTAATGGCATTTGTAGTACTCTGACCTTGCGACGTACAAGGGAATTTTTCAAGTGCAACATTTTTATATAAATTTTAAATTATTTCCATGCATCATAGGATAGCATCTAAACGATTTTGCGGTTAACAAGTTAGCATATTTTTTTATTTTAAAAATGCCCAAACAAAAAAGTCTAACATACTCAGATCCGGTGACCTTGCAGGCCACAATATAGATCCATTTGTACCCAACCATCTAACCGGAAAATGATTTTCTAAATAATTTCTAACTATTGCAGAACTGTGTGCAGGGGCACCATCTTGTTGGAAATATACCCTGTTTATGTTTACTAACGGAACATTTTCCATTATCGCCTCTGAGTTAATATCCAATAAATTAATGTATTTCAATCTCGTTAAGTTTCCATCAAAAATTTGGTATGCTAGTTGACCACCCAAAATAAAACAGGAAACGTTAAATCTGACGTTCAAAAGTTTGGTGCTGATTTGTATCAGACCAGTGACGCACATTATGCCTGTTAAATAATCCTACGCTGCTTATGTGAGTTTCATCTGTCCAAATGACAGACCGCCCAAATTCTTGATTTTCTTGAATTTTATTTAAGTACCACCTACAAAAATTAAGCCTTCTTTCTTGATCTCCCGGGAAGAGATGGTGAATAATTTGAATTTTATAAGGCCTATATTTGCCTTTTTTAAAATATGTTTTGAACTTTCGTTTTGAAACAGCAACTTGTGATTCGATTTCGCGATAAGAAGTTTTTGGTGTCGCCTCAACCAACGACAAAACATTTATTTCTTCCTCTTCCCTATTTTCTTTATTATAAATTTTGTTTCTAGGTTTATTGAATGACCCGTAGTGAATTAAATTTGATCTTAATCTCGAAAACATCATTTTGGTTGGTTGTCTTCTTTCTGCGTATCTAAATTTAATAAATCGATGGATAGTTATTATATTGGAAATGAGAAACCCCCAAATCACAACGAAAATGGGACAGCCTGTACATGGCACGCGAATTACATTATTACGTATCCAGCACTAAGTACTTTTGCGCGATCGTTTAAAAATATTCCATTGTCTTTGCAATCAAATCTTCTCGATAACTTTTTTAATGCGTCAACGTCTCAGCCCTCCGATATTTTATTGTATCTAACTTGAATAAAACAATAAAGATTGTTTTAACGTTTATACGTTTTAAGCTTTATACCTAGTTCTTAATAGATAAAACAAACCAAGAGGATTAACGTGTCAATCAAGAATTCATTGAGTAACCCAGCTGTGATTACTTTGGTATAAAATTGAGTTTTGTAAGTCATACACAATATCCATCTTGTAAAATCGCTTTTGTTGGTTCATATTTGTATCGAAATGAGTTATAAAAACAATTGAAATTTGATAATTATGTACCAAGACATACTTTTAAAATACTTTGTTCGCACCGAGCAATAACTATCATTCATTCTAAAAATTCTACACTCTAAAACCATAAAGAGTAACATTACAATTTTTAATTTCATAGATGTTTACTTTCTCGATAAGAACAAAACAAATTAACATTAAAAAAAATTCGTTCTGCTTTAAGACGCTTTCTGTACGTAACATCTGAAGGAATTCAGTGTTGCAATGATAATACAGTAATTAGCCAACTTAGATTGTTACATTTAAGAAAGGTGGTTTTTGTAGGTGCATTAGAGCTGTCACTTAAGGTTTGCAGATACAGATATTGAAAACTAATAGCAGAAACCTTGACATTCGTGGGCTATATACAGTATGTTTATTTATACCTAATCTACAGACAATCCTGATTGCATTTTTTAAAGTTATATTAATAGGAAATCTCAGTATACTGAACGTATCCAACCAATTAATACCGTCTTCAATCAACCGGATAAATATACAAAGAAAGCAATATAGCAATATATGAAAACAAAAACAACTAAAAGAATAAAAAGCCAACACACATACCCAATCACGCATAACAAAATAAACACTAACAACTCAATAGATTTACAGAAAAAACATATCCCACCTTCTGGTCTTCCATGTCACTCCAGCGGCACTTTGGAGCTAACTCCTACCAGGTTAGAGCACTTCACCAAGTGAGAGACAGGTATATTGTAAACGCAATGTTAGATAAACTTACAGGTATATCATTTTACTGCATCTAGCGAAAAAAAGCGAGAGTGGGGGACTAATTTCTGGCTTTCAATAATCTGGAATCCTGAAATAAAATTTGAGAATGAGATTAAGGTCTGGGATTAAGGACCTCCTGCTGTTTGGGGATTATCTGACCTTTAAAGATCCTATTATTATATTTTCTTTATTGTTCTATTATGATCTTTTACCAGGAAAATTTGTTCACTTTATATTTAGTTATTTCAAAGTTGTACCAAAGTATACAAAAGTTAAGTAATGATATAAAAGAAACCTTGAACAGATTGCTAATTTTTTAATCACCATTTTTGTTGTTTGTTTTTTTATGCCCAACAAATAATAATAATAAGTGACATAGTCATGTTTTGTGACTAAACTCTTAAGGGTAAAGAGAGTTGTACTCGACTAGATACTCAACTAAAAAATGTTCTTGCTTTTGGTACAATTTTCCTGGGTTATTTTAATGAGATGGCTCGGATAGATAGGGTATTTTTATTTTTGTATATAATAAGATGATTAATCTTGTACTTACTGATATCTCTAATTCGTTTCGTCTCATCTTTAACTTATCTTAATTCGATTTTAAGCCCATTTCTTTCGTAACTCACTTTTTTCCGCGCCATTTTTGTATTCAAGTTTTACATTTGAAATGACGACAATTTTTATTTTTCAAGTTTTCCTTGTCATAACTTTTTTATTTGTCTACATAATTTTCGTGTTACTTATAAATTATCTGCCCTAAAAATCTATTCTATCATTTCTAATTTGAAACTTGTAAACGTGGAGTTCATTGTTCGTGAACAATTTATGATTATATTGTAAATATACGCATTATACAGTGATAACCTCAAAGAATGATTTCCGGCAAATTCAAGGCCGGGGCACCTGTCACACTTATGCTCTTGTGAACTTGCAACTTCCATCTCTATAAGGCAATTCACAATGTTTTAGAGTTTCTATTCAAAAAAGTGAAAATCGTTTCTACTTCGAACACTTTCAAAAAGTTATTCACCCTGACAGGCATATCGCATTATCTACGATGATTAAAGTGTTTACCTGCTATAATAAATAAAGTCATGAAACAAGAAACAAATTAAAATCAATTTCAACGTTTTTATTTTGCTGTTTAGAAATAAATATTTGGGCAAATAATTATCGATTGTACAGGGTGTCCTGTGACTTGATTGATTTTTATCGATTTTCAAAAATTCTCTACAATTGTTATTGTAATTGATTTACGGCGAAATTTTTTTTCTAAAAAATTTTTTTGCGGCGTAATAAGCGAAAGAAATTAGCTTTTCACGCCCACATGCTAGTTCGCTTTGTTATTGGTTTGACGTCAGAGATTCGTAAGGCGCTCCTCCCACTTCTCTTGAAGTGCCCGTGAAGCGGTACCTATCTCATAACATACTTATTGGGACTATTTCGAGCGTGAATTTTTAAAGTAAGGTGTCAAGGAAATATAAAACAAAGCCAACATAATCGATATAATGACGCAACAAGGGTATCAAAAGTCTGATTCACATAATTTGCCATATTTATGTAGTAGGTAGGTAAATGTCCCGGTAAATGTGGAAATGGTGTGTGATTCTTGCATCAAACCCCAATTTCATTCAACCTCAAAACAGTAGTGTAAAGGCAGACCGGTATAAGTAAAAGAAAGTCAACAGTTTATTAACTGTACATGCCTTTTATAATTCAGTATAAGTAGGTATGTAAATTGGAGATACCTGCTTACTTCTGTTTGTAAAATAGGTACCTACCTATATTCTCTAATACAATACAATACATACCTACTCATTTATGTAGGTATGTATACCTAAGTGATTGACAAGTTATCAAGTTAACAGTTTTATAACGGATTGGAAATTTTTTAAAAAAACGGAAACAGATACAACTCACGCGAATCAAAAAACTACGCTACGTAGGTACTAGGTACTTGTTTAACAAAAAGAAACAACTGCTATATTCTGGAACGATTAATGTAGAAACTCGGAAGAGACTCTTAAAGACGCATGTATGGAGTACGAAATTATACCTATGGGTGCGAAACTTGGACAATGGGAGAAGCGGATTGGAAAATAGTAGAAGCGTTTGAAATGTGATGCTACAGACGGGTGTTGAAGATACCGTGGATAGACAAGTTAGCAATAAGGAGGAATTAGAAAGAGTTGGGGAAAAGAGAAAAGTATGGAAGACAATAAATGATCGTACGATGGTAGGACACCTTCTGAGACACAAAGGAATAGTTCGCGACATACTAGAGTCAGAGATAGGAATAAAGAGGTAGAGGTTGGAGCAGATTAGACTACTGCTCTCAAATAGTTGTGGATGTAGAATGTTCTACTTTTACGGAAATGCGTAGGCTAGCTCAGGGAAAGGGTGGAGGTACGCGTCCTACCAGTCTTCAAAAGAGAACTTTATGATGACGTACTATTTAATTATTATTGTAAAATAGTTAATAAAATTTCCTTTTTTAGTTCAGGGAGGGAACGCTACGGCGATTCAGTATTTGGCTCCGTCATGCTCCTAGCATCCTGTTTCAAATTATGCTAACCGTAACACGTTACCAAGTACCAAGGGGTCCCAGAAAACTGTCGATAAATTACATTATGTTCGATTTTATTTAGAGTGGCTGCAATGGGGCAGCCGATAATTTTATAAACTTTTACAATGATAAACTAACTCGCGAAAATATCGATAATGCTGACCGATTTTCGTTCTGGCTCCAACGAACCACTTTTTCCGTTTTATTGGTGTGCTGTACGATGTATTAGTCTGGGTACAAAACAGAAAACACCAGTTAGAACCAGTTAATAATATTTAACAATTTAACTACACATGCATATGCATAATACTTATGGGACTGCTGCGTCACGTGGAATACTCTCGCTGCAAGGTACGATTTAACAAAAATTAACAACATAACTGCCTTCAGTATAATAAACTCTATCAATTTTAATGAAATTTGAAAATTACCGAACCTGCCTATTCTTTTTGTACTAAGCAGACTAAAACGTTCGGAACTTATTCTTAATGAATTTTTAAAGAACTTAGAAGCAGTTAACCGATTAATATTAATAATAAATTTATTTTCTACTCAGCATTTTTCGGAATGAACAAGATCTAATTAAAATAATTTATTACAACATTCCAGAGAATATGGGACCTTGATAACTCTAACTGTGCAATTGCAAAATTGCATAATCTAAGTATATAGGTATCTACTTTTGTTATACTTCTGCAGTTTAAGTAATTAGTAGGCGGGAAATAATGCATTTCCTGTCTGTTAGTAATACCCACTGTCTCACTAGATTTGACGTCCATATAATTTTTAGAACTAAATATTTTATAGTCATGTTTAAAAACAAAATTATGAAATGAAGGCTTATTGATATATCGTCTACCTTACGTTCGTACTTTTATACACAAAATATGAAATTTCTTCGGCTATTGTAATGGTATATTGAAATTGAGTTGTAAATAAAAATCTGACTTTTTTGCATATGTATATTATGTTTGCATACTGATACGGTAGGTTATAGGTATACCGCATCGGTTAGATTTTTTTATAGTTATTTGTGGTAATGTAGTAAATAGATGTGTGATATTTATGTTACAATTCACACCTGCCTAGATAATGCGCCACTTCCGATAAAATTTCTCATTACAAACCATAACGAGGCTGAGCTGGGGATAGTCTGTTAAGTACATAGATATTTAAGGATTAAGCGTTCTAATTTCTGAGATAATTGATTGTTTTTCGAGAAATTAGAAGTAGTTGGCAAATAAAAAACATTTCGAGTTTCCCAATAAAGTTCCGCTAATAGAAGCAACTTCTTTATATAGTCTAAACCAAAATGAATTCTTCGCAACTGCAGCACATATTTATTTCTGCGGACGTGAATATGTTTGCGGCCGGTAGTGCACCGGCGACGCATTGCAACTACTAGATAGCTAGGGGGGGTGATCAAATATTTAGATTCATTCGAATAGCGTATCAGGACGACCACTAAATAGCTTAGTAGGGCAAATTAAAACGAATACCAAACCCTAGTTCACAGTTCTCCAAGGGTCCACTGAAAAAAATGAGCGTTTTCATCAGCGATAAAGTACACTTTATTTAGTTTAATTACAATCGTATCTATTTTTACGTAAAAACAAAACAATAAATAAATCTTTAGTCTAATCTTTTCCATAACGTAGAATTTGAGGATTTTAACTAGGTATAATGATTTATAATGTCGAGTGTCAAAAGTCAGCTGTTTAAGAGCGCCATCTGATGTCTAATAGATCACTTAAATGATAGCAACGATTGCTATTGACATTCTATTGGTAGATGGATATGTGTCATTTAGAGGAGTGCGCTATCTCCTTCATTACAAGAATACTCTGAAACGAAGCTGTTTACATTGAAATTATTCCACTATCAATGTCGTTCCCATACCAAAACGATTCCATCAAAGAAATTATATGATGACATTATACTATACCTAATAAAAGTGTTATTAGCCAATAAAAATTAATTAATAAACAATAAAATCACATCATTTTCTTCCTAATAGTACGGTAAGAAATTTATGTTTGAAAAAGCCTCTGCCTAATTTTCTGTTACTTTCTAGATGTTCTAATTTGAATCGTTGCCATTCCTCGAGCTTGTCGGGATCTTTTGGACCCCAGTTAGAGTGTTTTACAGAGTTTTTAAAGGCCTGGAAGCAATTAAAATAAATAAACTGATACTACGAAGAGAAATATAGCAAGTTCTACCTCTTTAAATCCTAATTTTCTGTTAACGTAGAGGTAATGTAGCCACCAGAATATGGGTTGTAGAACAGCTAGACCTACTAAGCCCCAACCACATGCTGCAAAAGAAAATTCGTGAAATGAATAATGAACAGGTCTATTGTCAATCCTCACTTACCTAAAGCTTTAGTAGGAAATTCCCTTCCGTTATACTTCAACCTCTCGAGCGTTGCCAAGAAGTATATCAAGACTGCCACTAGTACAACAGGGGTGATACACCCCCAACTTATCCTCCAATATATATTCACTTTAGTTTTTAACATAAACTGCAAATCCAAACATAGGTTCTCCAATCCTACAATATGAATTAAGTTGACAATTTTTATACGTACCTTTTAAGCGGTTATGATCATACCGTACCACCAAAGTACGCATATAACTTCGACAGTAGTGAGACAGAAGAAGATGAAGGTGCCTCCAAAAAAGTCTACCAGGGTAAACATATACTGTCCACCCTAAAATATAGCGTCAGGCCAAAATTCTTTAATGTTAATAGGGTACTCACAGGTGTCACATAGATCAATCCCATTATAAATCCTGCAAACCCTGTTCCTGCGGAAATTTGCGAGATTTTCAGATTGGGAAAAGCATCCATGATGACAGTGAACGCACAAGCTTGCAATGCTACCAAACTCCCGACTCCCAATACAAATAACATAAAGAAAAACATTATCGCGAATAACTACAAAAGCATATTAGATGTGGATCTATATAGATGTTTATGTTTTGCATACCCAAGGAACAGCTTGAAATTTTGCTATGGCTTCAGGGTAAGATATGAAAGCTAAACCAGTGCCTCCAGACTTTACAACATCTGAAACATTCACGTTCATTTTCATGGCCAAATTTCCCAAAATTCCAAATATTATAGTGCCTGCCAACAGCGACGTGAAAGTGTCTAAAAGTGATACCACCAAAGCATCCCTGTTAAAAAAAGTGTCAGATGATTTTTTAGGTCCAAAATGAATTTCTTATTGATGTAATTAGGTACCTGTTAATGTTATGGTTAAAGGTGTTATAAGAAGAATACATGACCACAGTTCCAAAACCTATGTTGAGGGAAAAGAAGCACTGGCTCACAGCAGCGTACCACACCTGAAAATTACAGTCACATAGAAAGATTATTCCATCTGTTAATAACATATTTTAACCTTGGCGTCTTTAAGTTTTTCCCATTTGGGAGTAATAAAATACAGTATTCCATTACCAGCCCCTTCCAACATTACAGTGCTGATTAAGAGAGCTGCTAGTATCACATATGGAAATATAGCTAAGAAATAGGAGGCTTTTCCTGCGCTCTTCACTCCCTTAGCGCAAACACAAAAGGTTATGAACCAGGAAACTGCTAGGCAGAGTGTCAGTCGCCATTCTGGTAGGCCTATTCCATGCTCTATGTTCTTCCATTCCTTCAGGACTTCTATGCTAAAGAAAGTGACATTTGTTTGTAACGATGCAAAAGAAAATGCAACAATGAATCAAATAAATGAATAGTCATTTTCCCAGTTCGTACTAATCGAGATTCCAGCTGCAAGATCACAATCACGTGTACTAAATTGGAGGTGGACCTAAACATACATGAGGGGACATTTTCCAATAGTACGTAAAAGCAGGTAATGGATTAGAGCTACTCGAAAAGCAAGCCTTGGGGTTAATTTCCATGCAGAGGTCTTTAGCACAGAAATTAATTGCCTATACACAAAAATACCTCCATCTCTTACACACTGAAGGGAACTGTGACAATAGCAAGACATTAATTTGTTGGTGGGTGGTTTCTCATTACCTTCCATTCAACTCTACTTACGTGAACCAAGCTTCTGATGAACTTATGGAATTATGAGAGGTGGAATTGCTATTCGAAGGTATGCATGTAGCTCCATCTAGCAGGCCGTTTATTTCCCATGCTGGTTTGCATTTGGACCACGGTAAATCGGATGTGAAGGAATTTACCAGGTAAAAGAGAGTAATTGCCATCAAGGAGCAGTAGTATGTGGCTACAGAGATGCAGCCGATAAGCTGGCCGTAACCAATGCCTAAAATGAGCAAAGTAATCCTACGGCTTATTTGATGGTATTTTTCCTGACCTTTTAAAGCAGGTGCCATGGATTTGAACATCTCTACGTTAGCTTTTCCAGTAAATTGTCCCAAGCACATCTCTAGATAGTATACTGGTCTTCCCATAAGCATGAGAACCAACAAATAAGGGATGAGAAAAGCTCCTCCTCCATTTTCGTAGGCAACAAACGGAAATCTCCAAATGTTCCCCAACCCCACGGACATGGCGATACATGACATGAGAAATTCCAGGCTGTTGCCCCAGGTGCCGCGGTCGCTATCGTTTTCTTTGGGGGCCTGAAAATTTGTGTTTATTTTTAAGCATCTAGAGGACAGTGAATAAACTTACGGTGATTTCAATAGATTTGATTCCATTTTCCTTGTTTGCTTCTTGGTTGGATTCTGGTTGTACCTATAAAAATCAAAATAGAAATGAATTGACTTTATATTAAAGAAAATACCCATTCAGTATAATTTCTCCTCCGCGTGCGTCCATCTGAACTTACCATCCGATAAAATTTATTTACCAAATTCTTCATTTTTATGATTCAATGTCACATTTAAGATTTCACAATTTAATCATTCTACGATTAGTAAACGGGTGATATATTTTTAATTACGTGATCATTGTTAGTAATCCACCGACAAAATGTCTTTTTATAAGAGTATTCTAGTGCTTTATTGCATCTAAATTGCACATGTACATCAAATAAAAAGAGGGGGGAAGTGTGTGAATAACAGGGCAATATACGGAAATATAACAACACCATACGAGCTTATCTTTTTCAATATTCCACGAAAATTTTAGCATGTCTTTGATAGCATGAGGCACTTTCTTGTAAATCAACAACTAATGTCATACCGAAAACCCAAATTTAAAAGCAATTAAGAAAAACTGCATTTGTTTTTAATTTACGAAACGTAAGGCAGGTATTTATGTTTACAATTTTGAAGTTATCTTGATCTATTTAATAAAAAACATGTTGTAATATTAATATTTGTTTAACGTATCTATATTGTTTTAATCGCTCATTTTGTTGTATTCTAGAATTCTTGGTTGATATCAAATTTGTTTATTGTATTCTTCCACGTGTGAGAATTTTTAAAATACTTGGTTCAATTTTTGCAAAACTCGGTCTATTTTAACTTGTTTCGAGGAGCATGCGGCTTATTATTTTAAGATAAATGAGTCCTACCTTTGATTTCTTTCCACCCATTTTTATTACATCTGTACACAATCCACAAATTATTCTTTGAATTATCTTTAAAAAACTGTACCGGATACAACTAAGAACTAACACGTCTGATGTAATTGTGATGGAATCGCTATAAAAACTGCGGACATAATTCTACTAGTTAGTTTTGTGAATAGACAATTATTTGCAAAATTACTGATAACAAGATGTAGTACAAATAGTCGTTATTACACGACCGTCAAAAGCTCATAAATGGCAGATAGCTTTGAGTAAACAGTTTTTACATAAAAAATTACGGTTTGAGTAAACGCTGGAAGCGCAGTGGAATTTTTTTAAGACAGCAGAATATTTTTTGGACCTTTTTAATCATTAATTATATTATTATTTGTCTTCCAACCAGTCATAATAAATTATGTTGTTAATGGTGTCAATTCCAAAATTCGAAACAATATTTATTTTTCGCTTTTCGGGTAAATTTGCCAAGGTATAATCAAATAAAATAACACTTACTGGAATAAGGAATTTAATATTCTCTCTATGAGTAACACATGTCGATAGTTTATTACTAAACATTAGAACAAATTTGTATTGCACCAAATATTGACAAAATTCCATACCCACCTAATTATAGATAAATTTGCATTTTAAGGCCATTCTAACACTTATTTAAAACGATGTTCACAGTTCCCTGTTTGAAAAATGGTACGTCACTTTCATTTTTATTGTGGGCTAAGTTTAACCCTCTTATTGATGGGCTACTGTCGTCTATCCTAGAAAATTATACTTTTATCTATATTTCGTAATTCTGGATTTACCTGTTCGGCATTTGTACAATAATTATGACCATATTATCAAGTCCCATAAACATAATGAGGTTTCTAAGTACATTGTTTAAAGTACGGTTGATCACTGTGGAATTACAATTTCAACGCTATACAGGATATATAAGTTTTGCTTGCTAATTTTATTACCAATTTGTGGTTTGATATTTTACGCGCAAAATATTGGATAATATAATAGTTAAGTACTTGCGTCAATAGAATAAAAGAAATCCCCTAGTTTGATACCCACGTAACTTTTGCTAGTGACAGTGGCGGCTCGTAATGATGCTCTCCCAAAAATGTCTTAAAGAAAATGAAACAAAATCACGGAACGAATTTTTTATCTGTCTTATGCCTATGATATTCATACGCGCACATCCATAATCGAATATGCCTGCAGGTCAACCCAACCCTAGCGCTCGATTGAGTGAAGAGGTGAGGTCCATTGCCTTTCTATAACGTATTATTGAGGTGACTCGGTCTCCGTCTGAAATATATGGAGAACGGCACAAGAGAAGAAATACGTATTATAATTATAAAGTAATAAATCACAGCAGCTGCTGCAGCGAGAGGGGTAGAGTACCGGCTTAGTGATTCGGTAAGCCCGGATTCTATGCTTGCAGCGGTTGTATCTTGCTTTTCATTATATTGTTCTATTTACTTCAATTTACTTCATCTACTCTCAAATATGGTAGTTTTATAAAGCGAATAACACAAATTATCCTAATTTCTGGTATCAAACAGCTGCTCCACAATGTAATTATCAAAAAAATGTTTATTGGACTTTACTTTTAGACAGTAATTTTTGATTCTTGCGTAGCTTTATTTCAAATTAAAATAGAAGTGTAGACTTTGCTTTAAGACATTCCTTTCTTGGTTCTTATCTTGTTTTTGTAGAGCAAGTAAAACAAAACCGAGGAGAAAATGTTGCTTCGGACTTTATAAATCTGGGTGGGTTCCAAGTTAAAATTTTACCTAAAAACAACAAGTCACGAGCTGCCACTGCTCTGCACTCTCGCCAGTTAACAAATCACATGCTCGATGGCGCCCGAATTTTGAAATGTAGATGTAGAAACAAAACGAATCAGTGTTGCCGCGCGCCACGGCAGTATACAGTTGCTTTTTATGCAGACGGCATCGGCAGTACTCCAATGACTATTTTAGTGCAATTTTCAAATTTTGAACATAAATTTTGTTTTTATTGGTAGCCCCTAACCCTAACATCTTTTTTTGTCTTCCTTATCGGGATCTCACATTATATCGAAGAACGAAGAATACGAAGGTAGGTACCTATTAAAGAAACAACTATTCTTTTACATTTACTATTGGTACTGCTTACTATTTATCAGATGGCGCCACTATAGACCGTAACGTTCTTATACGCCATCATCTTGGTAGTTGACAGATGGCACTGTTTTTGATTATTCTTGAGTCTGGGATTGAGATTTTCTTTTCAGTTTTCAGTGGTTCTTAACCTAAAACAAATAAACTACGAAAACTGAAAAGCCAGAGAACCACCGTTATTCCTACGTCCCCGTTAACGGATATTTATATTTTGGAATCGATTATTCTTCCGATTAATCGATTCTTTTTTCGATTAATCGATTATTTTCCGATTAACCGATTATTGCTTCGATTAATCGATTATTCTTCCGATTAATCGATTCTTTTTTCGATTAATCGATTATTTTCCAATTAATCGATTATTTTCCGATTAATCGATTATTTTTTCGATTAATCGATTATTTTTTCGATTAATCGGTTTCTTTTTCGATTAATCGATTACATTTTCGATTAATCGATTATTTTCCGATTAATCGATTATTTTTTCGATTAATCGTTTAAATGTAGATTAATCGATCATCGATTAATCGATTATTTTTCGATTAATCGATTATTCTTCCGATTAATCGATTCTTTTTTCGATTAATCGGTTTCCTTTTCGATTAATCGATTATTTTCCGATTAATCGATTATTTTTTCGATTAATCGATTCTTTTTTCGATTAATCGGTTTCTTTTTCGATTAATCGATTATTTTCCGATTAATCGATTCTTTTTTCGATTAATCGATTACATTTTCGATTAATCGAATAATCGTTTAATCGAAAAATAATCGATTAATCGAAAATAAAATCGATTAATCGAAAAAATCATCGATCAATCGGAAAATAATTAACCGATTCTTTTTTCGATTAATCGATTACATTTTCGATTAATCGATTTTATTTTCGATTAATCGATTATTTTTCGATTACATTTTCGATTAATCGATTATTTTCCGATTAATCGATTATCTTCCGATTAATCGATTTTATTTTCGATTAATCGATTATTTTCCGATTAATAATTTATTTTCGATTAATCGATTATTTTCGATTAATCGATTATTTTCCGATTAATCGATTTTATTTTCGATTAATCGATTATTTACCGATTAATCGATTTTATTTTCGATTAATCGATTATTTTAGGATTAATCGATTATTTTCCGATTATTTTTTCGATTAATCGTTTAAATTTCGATTAATCGATTCTTTTTTCGATTAATCCATTCTCTTTTCGATTAATCGATTCTTTTTTCGATTAATCGATTATTTTTCGATTAATCGATTTCATTTTCGATTAATCGATTATTTTCCGATTAATCAATTATTTTCCGATTAATCGATTTTATTTTCGATTAATCGATTATTTTCCGATTAATCGATTATTTTCCGATTAATCGATTACATTTTCGATTAATCGATTATTCTTCCGATTAATCGATAATTTTTTCGATTAATCGATTATTTTTCCGATTATTCCTTCGATTATTTTTCGGTCATGATAGTTTAAATCAAATTAGGTTATCTTGAATAACATTTTGAACTATCTCAATAGGTATCTCAATAGGTATATCCATAAATAACTATACTTCTACTTTCATGCAAAACCAATTTCATGGTAATCTCAAATTCAATTTCAGATGTATTATTTATTTTACCCTTTAATCTGTATCTACATAATATACACAGTACGGCATAGTAAATGTTGCAATTTCCAATACACCAACTTCTCGATGAATTTTTACGTTCTTCGCCTTGTAATCTAAATATTTCTGCACGTAAAATCTGTTTACGCTTAAAACCTTCGGATCATTCAAAAATTCGTCTACAGGCATCCACCTGCAATCGCTGATCTCTCTGTCGCATTTTTTTATATCTAAAGTCAGCGGTTTCAAAGCAATCGTCATGTAGATATCGGACAAATCGAACTGTCGGTTGTGCGTGTGCCTCAGAGAAATCAAAGATTCAAATTCAGTTTCTATGTTTGTTTCTTCAAGGACTTCCCTCTTGACTGCATCTACTAGATGTTCGCCTAAAATGGGCGGGTAAATTTAAAACGGCGAAAAAGTTAAACATGAAATTATTTATACCTTCATCGACTAAACCTCCAGGGAGTTTCCAATGAGAGAACCGCGCCAGATACTTCTCTTTGACCACCAGAAGTTCGCCTTTATCATTAACAACAATCCCGCCGACGCCTATTTTAGTGTGTGCGTAACTTGGAACGTTATCTTTCTCCCCGGCCGATAGCCACTTGTACATCATAACGTAATCATTCTTGGCGTGGTGAAACTTGAATTCGTTCTACAAAGTTCGATTATTAGTATCGTTCATTTTACTCTATGAAGGCTGCATTACTTCTGCTAATATCGGAACCCACGAAGAGTGCTTTAAATCGATTTGAAACCATACGAGGCGTTTCTTTTCTTCAATCCACGCAGATAGCGATTCTTGAATTGGTTTGAAATTATTCGAGAATTAAACATAATTAAAGAAGCAAATGAATAATAAAATTACCACCGAGAACAGTAGCGAATTCCTCGATCGAGCAATTTTCTTCACTCGAGTTCACTGTAACTCCACTGTAAAGGTCTGTTTTGCCCTCAAACATTTTCTCCAGAAATGCTCGTCATGCTCCAATTAAATCAAACAAAGGACCTTGATATCATTTAAATCTTAGATAATAATATCAATGTAAGTATAGGAGAAATTTATAACAAGTGCCTACATACTAGTTTAACCTTTATAAACGTCCTTCAATGTTTATTTATATAAAAAATGTGTTCAGTTCGCTCTCAGTCAAATTGTTACAAAAAAATCGCATTAATTTAAATTATTTATTTTCCCTCTAAAACGATTTATTTGAACTTCATCAGCGCACTGCAGCGGTGCAGATGAACTACTAAAAGGTTATGTTGTATCCTGTGGTTATGTAGTTCATTTGTTTAATTCAATGATGTGTAATACAAATAGATCAGGAAACGAAATCTTCTTGAATATTTATTTCATACTTTCACGAATATCTATACAAAAATTTCAGCTAATATCAATCCATTTTAACATAAAACACGCAATACGGAAGTTTATAAAATTCTAATACACCAGTATCATGATCGATTTTAATATTCTTCTCTCGACTTTCCAAGAATTTCTTCACGTAAAATTTGTTGGCACTTAAAACATTCGGGTCGTTCAAAAATTCGTCTACAGGCATCCATTTGCAATCGCCGATTTCTCTATCGCATTTTTTTATATCCAAATTCAACGGTTTTAAACCGAATATTATGTAGATGTCGGATAGATCGAATTGCCTTTTGTGCATATGTCTCATACAGATCATCGAATCAAATTCAGTTTTAATGTTTGTTTCTTCTTGCACCTCTCTTTTTACTGCATCTATCAAATGTTCACCTGAAATTCGAGAAGAAGAGTGAAGGACAAACGAATTAAAGACGATTACCTTCGTCAACTAAACCCCCAGGTAGCTTCCAGTGAGCTCGGGTCCAGTACTTCTCTCTGACAACAAGGAGTTCCGACTTATCGTTTATAACAAGCCCGCCGACACCTATACTAGTATGTGCGTACGAAGGAACGTTATCTGTCTCTTCAGTTGGCAACCATCTGTACATCATAACAAAATCATTTTTCGCATGATGAAACTTAAAACCATTCTACGAAGTCTAATCTTTATTATTGCGTACTGTTTTACAAAAAAATTATCTTACTTCTGCTAAAATTGGTACCCAGGAAGATCGTTTTAAGTCGACTTTGAACCAAATCGCCCGTTTCTTTTGTTCCATCCACGCAGTTAGCGATTCTTGAATCATTAGATTATTAAAATGCTGAAGTTTACAAAATACATATAATTTTTGCAATATAATTGAAAATAAACTGTTTCCTCTGAAAAACTACTACGATTATATTGCAAAAGTTAGGTTAAGTGTTTTATAAACGACACTGACAGATGTCAAGAGAACGCGGCATTTGTTTTGTTTTTGAGGTCTATTAAGAAATGTTTGTGATCAAATGAACAGATTTACCATTTAGCAATGCAGGAAATTCTTCGTTTGAACAATTTTCTCGGCTCGAATCCACAGTCACTCCGTTATAATGGTCCGCTTTTCCCTCGAACATTTCTCTAATTGTGCTAGTCATTCTAAAATTTAACAACGAAATATAATTTTTTATGACTTTGATAAGAGTTAGATTTTAGAAATCAAGGTCGTGTACTTACAAAATGCGATTAATTATATTCCAGGAGAAGGTACAGGTTATCAATTTTGCATTTTCATGTTTCACGTTTAAATTGGGCCCTAATTTGAACGTCCTGCGTATTAAACGCATTGAATTAAATAACTTAACATATTCTCACCAAAATTAGGCGTAGTTTTCTTGTAACAAAACCCTATTTGTTATCTAATAAAAATTTGGAACATGATTAAATTAATTTTTATATTCTGTCAAAATAATTGAACTACTGTCAGCGCAACGGAACTACTGTTCTGTAATTTGGACAATCACCGACTTTCAATGGAAATAGATGTTGAATACACACAAAGAAGGAAAACAATACTATCATCTTGGATCTTATCAACTGTATTTATAAATTAAGTACGCAGATTTCATCTCTCTACAAAATAACTTGCACAGATAATCAATTTTTTGTACAATTAACAAACATAAATAAATAAATATTTTAATATTATAAATAACTTAATTTTAGAACGTTAGGTACTTCAATTTCGACTTAACCGAAGATATTGTTAACGAGGCTGTTAAAACCACTTGAAATGGATGAAAAAATCCCTGATTCCTGTGCTTGGGGCTGATACTGCGGACGGCGGTAGACTACTTGTTGCTGAGGTTGGTAATAATGGCCGCTCTTTCTCTGAAAAATCGGAACCAAATCTTGCATTTAACAATTTGCTAATGGGCCTACAAAATACAAATAAAACACGTGCAATAAACAAACTTCTGTACAGTGTGTCCAGTGAAAGTGTTGCATAAATTTAGTGTCCATCTAATATATTTCTATGGGAAAATGATACACCTACGAAGGCGTAGAAGGACCAAGAATAAAATGTTATTTTGTATCTCAGAATTCCGAGTTTGTATTTCGGAATTCTTAGTTTTATCTCAGAATTCCGACTTGTATCTCAAAATTCTGACATAATATCAGAAATGCGATTTTATCTCAGAATTCTAGCTTGTATGCCAAAATTCTGATTTGGCATCTTGGAATTCTGACTTGTTATCTCAGAATTCTGCCTTGGTATCTCAGAATTCCGATTTTTATCTCAGAATTCTGACTTTTATGATAAAATTTTGACCTAAATTTCAGAATTCGAACTTGTATCTCAGAATTTTAATGGTCCAATAATACCAGAAAAAATCGGAATTCTGAGTTACCGAGTCAGAATCCTGACATATAAGTCAGAATTTTGACATACATGTCGGAATTCTGAGATATAAGTGAGAATTTTGAGAAAAAATTTAATTCTGAGATACCAAGTCCGAATTCCGGAATATAAATTAGAATTCTGAGATAAAAATCGTGCAATAAACAAATTTCTATACAGCGTGTGTCCAGTGAAAGTGTTGCATAAATTTAGTGCCCATCTAATATATTTCTATGGGAAAATGATACACCTACGAAGGCGTAGAAGGACCAAGAATAAAATGTTATTTTGTATCTCAGAATTCCGAGTTTACATTTCGAAATTCTTAGTTTTATCTCAGAATTCCGACTTGTATCTCAAAATTGTGACTTATAATATCAGAAATGCGATTTTATCTCAGAATTCTAGCTTGTATGCCAGAATTTTGATTTAGCATCTTGGAATTCTAACTTGTTGTCTCAGAATTCTGACTTGGTATCTCAGAATTCCGATTTTTATCTCGGAATTCTGACTTTTATGATAAAATTTTGACCTAAATTTCAGAATTCGAACTTGTATCTCAGAATTTTAATGGTCCAATAATGTCAGAAAAAATCGGAATTCTGAGATACCGAGTCAGAATTCTGACATATAAGTCAGAATTTTGACATACATGTCGGAATTCTGAGATATAAGTGAGAATTTTGAGAAAAAATTGAATTCTGAGATACCAAGTCCGAATTCCGGAATATAAATTAGAATTCTGAGATAAAAATCGTGCAATAAACAAATTTCTATACAGCGTGTGTCCAGTGAAAGTGTTGCATAAATTTAGTGCCCATCTAATATATTTCTATGGGAAAATGATACACCTACGAAGGCGTAGAAGGACCAAGAATAAAATGTTATTTTGTATCTCAGAATTCCGAGTTTACATTTCGAAATTCTTAGTTTTATCTCAGAATTCCGACTTGTATCTCAAAATTGTGACTTATAATATCAGAAATGCGATTTTATCTCAGAATTCTAGCTTGTATGCCAGAATTTTGATTTAGCATCTTGGAATTCTAACTTGTTGTCTCAGAATTCTGACTTGGTATCTCAGAATTCCGATTTTTATCTCGGAATTCTGACTTTTATGATAAAATTTTGACCTAAATTTCAGAATTCGAACTTGTATCTCAGAATTTTAATGGTCCAATAATGTCAGAAAAAATCGGAATTCTGAGATACCGAGTCAGAATTCTGACATATAAGTCAGAATTTTGACATACATGTCGGAATTCTGAGATATAAGTGAGAATTTTGAGAAAAAATTGAATTCTGAGATACCAAGTCCGAATTCCGGAATATAAATTAGAATTCTGAGATAAAAATCGGAATTCTGAGATTCCAAGTCCGAATTCCGGAATATAAATTAGAATTCTGAGATAAAAATCGGAATCCTGAGATTCCAAGTCAAAACTCTGACATATAAGTCGAATTTCTGACACACAAGTCGGAATTCTGATATGCAAACATAAAATGTTATTCTTGGTAGTTCTACGCCTTCGTATACACCATCTACTGTCATCTACTGAAATTGGATCATGGTTCAAATTTTGCGAGTACGTACCAAAAGCTTTTTCATACCATTAATATTCAGTTACACCATTAGATTCTATAAAATTACCAATGAACTGAAGGCAAATACTTACAATAGAGTTTTAGGACTCTGGAAAGACAAAATCAGTTTGTGCAGTTGTTGTAGTCTTGTCAGTTATTGGAAATACTATACTTATTGAAGGAGTTGTTACAGGTTTGTTAAAGGATTGCCCAGGCTGAAATATTTACAAAAAACTTATACACCTCTACCAAATTATTTTATTTTCAATTTTGCCACCACAAAAACCAAACTGAAAGACTGACACCAATTTTTGACTAGGTACTTACTTTGGCAGCGTGTAACGTAATATTTTGTAGGGTTGCATGTTGGTCAACAACCATGAAATCTATTTCTTGAGGAATATATCCATCCGCATAAACCTAGAAGAATTTTTTTATTTCATTGGAATACGAAAAGGTGAGTTATCCTTACTTCCAGCTTGTACATTCCAGGCAACAATATTCTCCAAAATTCTCCATATTTCGTCGTTTGGAAACCAACATCTCTTGATTTCACTTTAAGGGATGCTTTTTCTATGGGGTTACCATTCTCATCCATGACGAATCCGTGGATTCCTCTATGGGCTTCCGCCAAAAATTTTATTAAAGACTGAAAACAGGAAAAAAGCATTTCTCTCAATATTTTCCCCATCTAAGAACAATCATACCAATTTGTTATCCTCCCAGTATTTAGGCAATTCTGATGCAGGGGGGTATTTGCAACACGATATTTCTAATGTGACCTCCATGCAGCCAAACCAGACGTAGTTATAGTCCTGCATTCCTCCTGTTAAAGGGTACCATTCTGCACCATTCGTTATACCCTAAAAAAAACAAAAAAGTCAAATGTGCCAATTTACAGAAATACTGAAGAAATTGTAAATAGAAAGTTCCTATGGAGGTAGATACTTACTCTTTGGAAACCTGATTGAGAACTTTTGCACGCTACTCCTCGGCTCATTTTGGCGTGGTTTGTTGAGTAGGTTAAAGACAGGTGTTTGAAGACATCATCATCAGGTGTTAATGAAGGGGAGGATCCATAAGCCTGGAACACTAAAGAAGAAACATCTCAGCCTTTTTCTTCATTGACAAAAAACTATTAAAATGTTCAGGAGGCACCCGGAATATGTCGAAAAAAGTACTTACGTGAACACAATGATGAAGACCTACACATTCCTTGCAGCAAAAACAGTTCAAAGCCTTCGTATAATACAGTATACGACACAGGCAATAAAGCAATGACAATTTATTAAGAGGAGACCAAATAAAAGTTCAGTTAGACTCACGTGAGTTTGGAGTATTGTCGAAAGGATAACTCGCGACCAAGGCGCCTCCATGGAGGCTCCCAGACAGAACGAATTGTATCTTCGAGATCCACTCTTTGACAGCCTCAGTTTCTGGTTGAGTTCGCCTGTTATTTTGCTTGAAGTAATCCGGGAAGTTTCGGTTGAGGTCGAAGCCGCGGGCATTGTATCTGCCTTGTCCGCCGTCGCAATTTCCTTCTTTGGAGACTTCAAAACCGTCAGGGTTCATCGAAGGCAATATGTGAATTCTGGTGTTGTCCAGAAGCCAGCGTACGTACGGATCCGTGTGATAACTTGTTACTAAATGCTGAAGACATGGAGGTGTTGGTCAAAAATGGTTAGGGAAGTTTATAAAGAACTTACATGGATGAGGTGTAACATCAGTTCTCTACTGACCGCTTCGTTTCCATGCATGTTGGCGACATATTTCACGTCAGGCTTTCCTATCATGTGTTCATATGGAGATGCTGATATGACCATCACCCACAAATCTCTCCCTGGAAAGAAGATTTCTGAATAAACAGCTTACGTGAGGATTTGGAATTTCCTACCTTGGACGGATTTCCCAATTGAATACAGCGCTGTCAGCGTGGGGTACTTCGCACTAGTTTCCCTCAAAAACTTCGTCATCTTCTCAAAATCGTGGTACTTAAACTCTATGAAATACGGTTCATTTTGTGTGCCATCTATGTTATAACTGTTCTGTGCTCCATTGGGTTGATATCGTCGCTGTTCAGCAGCCAAACCATCGCCCACAATGTAATCTTTGGGATCAGAAGGAGAACCAAAAGAATAATCGCCTGCCACGCTTACTCTAGCAGACATAGTTTCATCCCGAGAATTATCCTGGCAGGTGCAGGATAACACGCAAATCGTCAGTAAAAACGCGGTCTTCATTTTTGAAGAAAAGTACGGCGGCTGAAACAAAAAACAGTGGATATACACGTACTTACTACTTCGTAAACTAAAACTAATTTATTCTATGAAAATGTCATGTTTTTGTTAGAATGGAGAGAAATTGGGTTGGTATTAAATTTTTGGATGTACGTACCTATTCATAAAAATCAGTCATAGTAACAATGCATGATGCAATACTAATATTTTTATTGAAAATGTCGCATTATAACATAATTTTAACAACAAAATCGAAAGTGTCAATGTATGATGATGAAAAACACTTTCATGGCCTTCACTGGTTTAAAATACAATTTATTGTTATATAATACGTAATCCGGCAACAGGATCGCTGTAGACAAATTTTTAATTGGCCGTTTTCGCTTTTTCGAAATCATGAAAGAGAATAGGTATTAGTCGTTTCACAGGAGAACGGAGAGTGACGTAGCGTGAGCACAAACAAGTTTTCCTGGACGTACCGTGGTTGCTAGACAACAAGGACGCGACCGTTGTCCGTTCTCCTGTGAAACGATTAATACATGGGTGTATCTACTACGACCTTGTAAACTTAGATTTCAAGCGTATTTGTTTTCTTCTTAAAATTGGCATTCTTTGTGGGAATTTCCCACTCAAGTTCAAATGCCAAACATACACAGCAAACATCCAGAAATAGTTACGTGCAAAGATTATGCGTTATTTATTTTTGCTGTTTATTATGCAATTTGTTAGAAATGATGAGGCTCTACACTTAAAATATCTAATAAATATTTTATCTGCAAGTTTCAGATAATATGTATGTATGCTCAATTTTAGTATTGAAAATACTTCTGGGCGCGTGTATACGGGTCTCATCTTACGAAAAATGTATCGACAGGCGACAGATTCTGTCGTAGTGCAGCGATATTCAGCAAATACTGAAATTTTAACTTTGAGTGATCCCAAAGTATAACCAGATGAAACTCTCACAGATGATTCTACAAGTCTTTTGGCACCTAAAAATGGCAATTACGACTTTTTTGGGTGGTAGCGAAAAAAATTAGGGGTGAAAAAGCAGTAAATCTATCCCACCGTGCGCCGGGAGACTCTCGTGCACCTTACGCGAAAATTACAAGTCGTAGAACTTTGCGTTTTTTTTAATTGTTGAAGAAATATTGACGTTTTTAATGGTGTAAATTTTGTGTAAATACAAGAAACCAAACTAATTTTAATGCACCGTATCTAAAATATGTCGCCACATCGGTAACAATACGTTCCACTTTGAACCTGGATAACTTTTTTTTCACAATATAGATTTTGTTTTTTCTTACATAGAAAACTTCCTTTTGGTATAACCAAGTTATGATTTCGAATAATGCATGGTCGCGTTTCAAAAATAAGTCCGCTCCTATAACACTTTCAATGGGCCGATGTCAAAAATTCACTTTCGGTGCACGGGACGAGCCGTGCGAGTGAAAAGGACAGACTATGGGGAATAGCCGAGCACCAGAATGAGACAGAACGCGGCCAAGTTACTCTGCAAAAGAACAGCGTTGTAATGCCACCTTTAAAATCTTCTTTCAATGCATTTTCAAAACTCTCTTTCTGTAATAGCCACGAAATAAATGCTAGTAAATGAGGTAGGTACTTGTTTAGCGAAACTTTTACTGTTTATATCATCTGGGGAAGGATAATTTTTATTGGGTATTGCAAAATTTTCCATACATTTTCTTAAAATTGCAGCAGCTCTGTGAAGAATTTGCAAATCTGATAATGTATCACCCGTTGTTTCCAGATTAAAATCAGACGATTCGTCTGTTGAGCTTGCGACCTCATTTACATGCTTGATTTTTTTTTGTCAAAAGTTCTTTGCCAGAACACAACAAATCACCTGACCTGACCTGGTCTACGAATAAATTGAATAGAGCCTTTAAATATTTTCGACAATTTCATTTTCAGTTTCGCGGATTATTGGGGATCTTTCTGCATTACGTAACATAAAATTATATTTTTGTGTTACTGCAGGTACTTAATGGCAGCTTTTCTTTATTATCTAAGATGTGTTCTTGAATCCAAGAAGAAAATGTTGAAAACAAGCGATCGGTACTTTTTGTATTTCTGTCAGTTTTATTTTTGTGGGAATTTATATTTCTGGTTGATATGTACTCTGCGTAGCACAATTTGTGGTATTTTGCATCGTATGCAAATAAGTCTTCATACAAAATCAGTCTAGAGATAATACGATTGTCATTTCTCTATCTTGCAGCATTTTTATGCGAGTGGAATCACCCGTGCCTATAGTAACAAGGACAAACAATACATAATTAACCAAATAAAACATTTAGTACTATACGATACCAGTTTAAATTGAAGTAAGTGATTTCCTTTTTCTTTTGCCAGATCCTCCACAAAGTAAGGCAGTGGATAGTAGTCCGCAAGTTACGGTATCCCATCAAGTGTACTACAGTTCCGCAAGTTATGCGTTATACTTTCGTATAAGTACTTCGTTAGTTCAATCCCCACTCAGCAGCGTTTGTGGGTGGGTAGGTTATCGTAGAGAGCTAGTGGTTTGTTACTCTCGGGCCGGGTAGGATCGGCTCCCGTAAACGTTATTTTTTTCTCACGTGTCCACATTATCTTTTTCACATAAAATGCGTGTGTCTGGTGCGAGGACAAGTAAAGGGTCTGTCTAAAATGCGTTGATACGCAATATTTAACACCTGTTCGCATGCCCACAACTTGCGGAACCGTAATGACAAATGATAGTGATCCGTAACTTGCGGACTACTATCCACGGCCACAAATTAAACACATGGTTCTAACGTTAAATTGATCCTGTCTTCTAGGTATTTAAAAGCGTATTGCTATTAGAGGCCGCAGAACCATTGTTGTGTGAGGGTTCACGATTTTTAGTATTGAAAACACTTCTGGGCTCGTGTATATGGTACTCATTAGTATTGAAAATACTTCTGGGCTCGTGTATATGGGACTCATCTTACGAAAAATGTATCGGCGCGCAGTCGAGGCCGCTAATAAATTGGATGGAGGCGGCTACCGGCTAGCCAGATCGCCAGATGTAAACTAAGGTACGGCGAGGGCGAGTACCGTTTAAGAGGGATATCGCGTTGGAATAAAAGTCCAAACTGTACAAAACGGATGCGTTAATATTTTGTTACGTATTGCGTCAGTTTGACTATGTGCCTTGTGCTTGTCACAAATCATTTATTTTATTGTATCAATAATATACCAACTTGAAACGGCACAGATCACTTTTGTTGGACATCTTAGAAACCGAGCAGTTGTGTCGGTATTTTCAATACGCCTATGATACTTGCGTAAGATGCGAGGCAAATCATACGACAAGCGAGATACGACACCCCCGTTGATCGAACCGAAAATACCCAAAAATCATCCCCCACACTTATTAATTATTATGAAGTACCTCATCATATCTAGGTGCAGGACAAGTTTTGTGTACGTCGAATTAAAAAAAGAACTAGTACAACTTTCAACTTCCTTTAAGTGATTAAATAAGTAGCAGATAATTTACAAATTACAAGTTACATTTACTAGCAATATAATTAACGCTTCTTAACTGAAATGAATGGTGACAGATTTTCTAGGTCACCAACGCAAAGGAGTCTAATAATTAATTTTCACCTAGTCTACAACGAAATTAAAAGAGTGATATTAAGGAAATCGTCAAGCTTTCTTCGGTCTTACTTTAATTGACACTTAGACCGACATGAAAATATAATTATATTAAACGAGTTTTAGCCTTTTAGAATATGTATACCCTATTTTAAACCCGGGTTGAGAATATTCAAAATATTGTTAGAAGAACTGGACCAAATGTTTTTGCACAAAAATACACGTGTTTTTACCAATAACCAACAATAAAGAAATCATTGAAAACGTCGTACATGTATAACAAAAAGGAAATTCAACATAGAAAACAACTGTGGCATAAAAATTATATGTTTCCATTTGAAAAAATAAAGTTGCGAAATTTTCTAAACTGGTCATGTAATCGCTGATGCCCTGTGCATGTTTTAAATGCAGTTACACTTTCCCGTGAATTTTCTTCTTGTGCTGGTTTTTCCCAGTAAATAGTTTAAATAATGGTTAGGGAGTAAGCCCACAAACCCATTGGAAGACGTTCCTCAGCATCAGCTGTTTGCAGACAAAGACCTTGACCTATATCATTAACAACTAAGGTCAAACCAGTCATTATACTGAAAACGATATACCTGGTTGTCCGAGCCATCGGCTCATTGGCCTACTTTGGTGCCACTTCCGTTTTCAATGTACCGTAAGATTATAGGCGGTACTCCAAAGGATATCGTTGGCACCATAAGCGCCTGCAGCCAACGGCTGAAGGGGCCATACAAAGCGCTTCATATTTTTGTTACCCTTCTTCTGTAATTTGTCAGTCAACGCCAACTATAATAGGACAATAAATGATGAACTTAAATTGTCCTCTGTTTAACCAACATTGTATCACTTAGTTTTCAATTCAAAATACCTAAGCATTGTTTGTTTCATTGCCTTGGTCATCGAACTTTATTTCAACAACAAGTTCTTGTGCTTCTTTTTCATTGGCTGAAGGTAGCAGATGTAAACAAATTGTTGCATTGCATAGTTCATTTGCAAATATGTAGTTATAAAACCATAATTTTGCATTGTCCCCTGGACGACTTACCTGCAAACCAGTTTCTCATGCGGTCCTCGACTTCTTCGGTTCTCTTTTTCAAACAAAAAAAAACGCACAGTTCACTGTCTAAATTCCCGTTTCTGAATAACCGATCGATTTGGATAACCCGGAGCAAGGACTAGAGCGGATCGAGACGAGTACAGCGCACTGTGATTTCTCCAACTCTGTCCGTGAATTGTTTCACTGGCATATGGCATTGCCATTGCTACCGATGCGATGGTATGGTCTGCAGTGGTCATCCCTACTACACTGGAGAGTGATCGAATCGTAGGATCAAAGTTGATCGTGTTGTGAACAATATGATTTTAATTAAATTAAATACTTATACGGTATTAACAAACACCGGCTTTAACACAACCTACAGTGAAAAATCAATTCTTTTTTTTTTTATTTTTTTCCTTCACATCGCCGTGTCTTCAATAGAAACGCCTAAATCGAAAAAGTCACTCTATGCAAGAGTTCTTCTGGTAGTTACTTTCGGATTATGAAGTTTGTTTGCCTTCTGCCTTTTTTGGTATTTCCATTAAGTATTCTAAGTATTTAGTCCCATCACGAAGTTGTGACCGGCAGATGCCAACAGTTACACGCATTTAAAAATGTGTTGGACATCCGAATTCTGCTTAGTTTTACATATTTTTAATTTATGTTAATTTCAGCATTCTACGCCACTGTGTGAAAGAACTATACCGTTAGTTATTCCAGATACAATCACATCATGTGGTTCACTGTATTCAGCAGAGGCGAAATATAAAGCAAAAGGGCATTCTTTCTTTCTGGGTGACATCGATTTTAAGACTCGTGTAAATTGCTATAAAAAAATTATTTTGCCGATATTTGCCTTTAAACAATAGGTTGTCTGTTGTCAATTCTTGTATCTAACACGTAAAGATTACAAAAACACAATTGAAGATAAGAGAATTACCTATAATGCAAAACACAGACACGTTTTGAAATAGAGCTCTATTTAATCTACAAAATTAAATTGAAACATTCCCTGCAATATATTCATAAAACTTTGTACAGCGACATATAGTTGTGACGCAGAAATTTGTTTGCAAAATCTTGAATGAATTTTGATCTGGGCAGTTTACATGCGCCCGCATTTTATCGCACGATTCTCATACTTGCACGCGAAACAGAAATAACATTTTCCCCAAATTATAAGTCGCGTTGGACCATGAGGTAGTGTGTTGGTGAAAAACAGGTTTTCGCACGAGCGAACCCGAAAATGCATAAAATGTGGCACAAAAATGTTGTAAATCTGAATTGTTTAGGATGTAGAACGGCGTGAAATTGATTTCATGGTTTGATAACTGTGAATTAATGTCACTAATGCTGTATTATACGAAGCTCTGGAGCTGCCACCGTTAAAGCTTATTTTTGATGTACATAATTCCGAGTTGCAAGTCGAAATTCCGAGTTGTAACACAGAATTTCGAGTTGCAAGTCGGCATTCCGAGTCGTAACACAAAATTCCGAGTTGTAAGTCGAAATTCCGAGTTGGACCACAGAATTCCTAGTTGTAAGTCGGAATTCCGAGTTGTAACACAAAATTCCGAGTTGCAAGTTGGAATTCCGACTAATATCTCAGAATTCTGTGTTGCAACTCGGAATTTTGTGTTACAACTTTTTAATTCTGTGTTGCAACACGGAATTAAAATTACAACGCAGAGCTGTCATCGTTGAGTAAAAAATTATTTTTGATTTAATTCCGAGTTGTAAGTCGGATTTCCGAGTTGTAACACAGAATTCCGAGTTGTAAGTCGAGATTCCGAGTTGTAACACAGAATTCCGAGTTGCATGTCAGAATTCCGAGTCGTAACACAAAATTCCGAGTTGTAAGTTGAAATTCAGACTTCCAACTCAGAATTCCGACCTACAACTCGGAATTCTGTGTTGCAACTCGGAATTTAGTGTTACAACTTGGAATTCCTACTTTACAACTCGGAATTACATCAATTTTTTTTAACTCAACGGTGGCAGCTTCGGGGCTTCGTAGTATTATACAGGACAGGTATACATGGTGATTCTTTTAAGGCGGCCATTAGAAAATTTCTTATTTGCAAATAAGATAGAAACTTGAAACCTGGGTTCCTGTCATAATCGATCATGGCGAATCCAAAAATACAATTTTCAAAATGGCGGCACTTTCGGAAATACCGGAAGTTGACGCCATCTTTGTTATTTTAAATGGATACCCCCATTTTTATTTTATTTTTGAATTCGGCATTAAATTCTGCGTATAATGCACCCAGGCTGTCAGCACTTATCTGTCATAGTTTTTGACATATGCCACTTTTTGTTTTAAATTTAGCATTTGCAGGGGTTCATTTAAAAATTCATATCTCTTAAACCATTTAATGTGGGTAAATGAGCTTTTTTAGGTTGATTCCATAAAGTTCAAGGAATCATTTCCCTGTAGGGTTAATGTTCAACGACGTTTCCAATGGTTGCTGCGATTTTTTGAAGATGACAATCAAAAAATGCCAAAAAGTCATTTTTTTTTAAATGGCAATGGGCAAATTTTATTATGGCAACCGACGTAGGATTCAATTTGAAAGGGACTTATATCAAGGTTTCCTATACCTATCTCAAATAGTTTTTTAATTATTCGTAGTTTTTTGTAAAAGATTAAACGTTATTCCCAAAAAACATAGAAGCCTATGGAACCAAAGAAAAAAATTAGTTTTAGAACTGTCATCTTTTAGTTCTCCATTAATTAAAAGTTAAGTTAAGTTAAGCACGTTTATTTCTCATACATGGCAACTGCCAAAAAATCGTTGCAAGAACATGTCGCGAGTTTAATGCAAAATATCAAAATTTGCCGCCGATGAATAAACAGAAGTTTTCTAGACTTAAAAACAAGTTTCTTCAGGGAGGAAATATTCATCCTGCAAGAAGGACTAAAGTTGTTAGAGAATCTGAAGATAATCAAATAAATGTTCTGGGGTATTTTGGCGCATTTCCACGATCATCGATAAGAGCAGCAAAATTTGATTTGGGATTGACGTTCTCATCGATACAAAGAATTTTACATGACCACAAACGACATCCCTATTCTTTTATACGACTACAAAAACTTCGTCCAACCGATTTTCCAAGACGAATAACTTTTTGTGAAGAGCTTTTGATAAAAAAACAGGAAGACCCAAATTTTTTGAGTCAGATTATTTGGACTGATGAAGCAAAATTTGCACAGGCTGGAGTATTTAATAGGAGAAATCGACATTTTTGGGCCGCAGAAAATCCACACCTGATCTATGAAGTTGAAAATCAAATTCAATTTTCCGTAAACGTTTTCTGTTTATTAATCGGTTGCATTGGTACATGTATGATGAAAATTTGAATGGAGACAGATATTTAGACATTCTTAACAATGTAGTCCAAGATTTTGTCGATAATCTACCATTGCAGCATGCCGTCAACTTATGGTATCAAATGGATGGGGCACCAGCGCATTCAACAAATGCCGTAGATTTAAAACTAAGACAATTGTTTCAAGACAGATGGTGGGGAAATAGAGGTCCATGGTTGTGGCCCCCAAGATCCCCGGATCTGACACCATTAGATTTTTATTTATGGGGGCGGATTAAAGATATCGTTTATGAAACTGTTCCCACGTCGAGGGAAGACTTATTACTAAAAATAACCCAAGCCATGAATGGCATTGATGGGAATGAAATCAGAAACGCTACCAGAGCCGTCCAACGTCGGATTATTGAGTGTTTGAATCAAAACGGTGCACATATCGAGCATATTTTGTAATATTAATTAATTAATTAATTTTTGTATTGATTTAGGTAATTTAAATTAATATTTTTTGACACTGTTACTATGTTTGTTGCTTGGTAACAAGCTCGGTAACAAGTTAATCTTAATAAATTATATTTTTTTACAAAAAACTACGAATAATTAAAAAACTATTTGAGATAGGTATAGGAAACCTTGATATAAGTCCCTTTCAAATTTAATCCTACGTCGGTTGCCATAATAAAATTAGCTCATTGTCATTTAAAAAAAATGACTTTTTGGCATTTTTTGATTGTCATCTTCAAAAAATCGCAGCAACCATTGGAAACGTCGTTGAACATTAACCCTACAGGGAAATGATTCCTTGAACTTTAGGGAATCAACCTAAAAAAGCTCATTTACCCACTTTAAATGGTTTAAGAGATATGAATTTTTAAATGAACCCCTGCAAATGCTAAATTTAAAACAAAAAGTGGCATATGTCAAAAACTATGACAGATAAGTGCTGACAGCCTGGGTGCATTATACGCAGAATTTAATGCCGAATTCAAAAATAAAATAAAAATGGGGGGTATCCATTTAAAATAACAAAGATGGCGTCAACTTCCGGTATTTCCGAAAGTGCCGCCATTTTGAAAATTGTATTTTTGGATTCGCCATGATCGATTATGACAGGAACCCAGGTTTCAAGTTTCTATCTTATTTGCAAATAAGAAATTTTCTAATGGCCGCCTTAAAAGAATCACCATGTATAACTAAATACCTATACTCGGAAACAAAAGAATAGAACAGAATAGCAACCATCATAAAGTCTCTCTCTCTCTCTCTCTCTCTTATGCAGGCAACCAGTTATACATACATCAACATGAACTCCACAAAGCCCCCCCCCCAAAACAAAATCATAATCAACTCTTTTACCTTCTATTTACGCAACTTAAAACTATTGACGCAGAAATAATAAAAAGGTACATTTTATAATACTTATTTTTATTGGTAACATTTAAACAACATATAAATCGAATATAAATATGCGAAAATCTAGATTCTAATATTAAATTATCTTTGGTAACACACAGAAATACCTACACGAGAAAATCTAAAATCTAAACGTCTATAATACTATCGTGCTTTTTGTCTTGAGCAGTCGCCTTCAGTTTTTGTTGCATTTGAGTCAGCATGTCCTGCATTCTCCGGATCTGTTAGGAAAAAAATAAATAAGGGTCGGAGGAGTATGAATCGGAAAACTACGGAAGCGCTCTGGTGTCACGTATTATTTATTTTCAGTTATAACGGATCACTTTTTACGTTATAACGGATCTCTTTTTCCGTTATAACGGATCTTTTTTTCCGTTATAAGGGATCTGTTTTCCGTTATAACGGATCTCTTTTCCGTTATAACGAATATTTTTTTCCGTTATAACGGAAAAATGTCCGTTATAACGGAAAAAATATCCGTTATAACGGAAAAGAGATCCGTTATACCGGAAAAAGAGAACCGTTATAACGGAAAAAATCCGTTATAACAGAAAAAAATCCGTTCTAACGGAAATTGAACTAAATAATACGTGACACCAGAGCGCATCCGTAGAAAACAAACCTCTTCATCTTTCTGGAGCAGAAGACGGTCAGTTTCAGAGATATCAGAATCGTACGGCGTGGAGTCTCTTTTCAACTTTCTGAAAGAGAGGCTATCAATGAAGACTCGATTAGTTATTTTTTTAAATTTTCGGCGCGCTTAATGCAGCGATTATAATCGAATGGCATAACTTTTTACAACTTACCCTCTTTCTCTGAAAGCATGCTGCGAAATTTGAGAGATACACTGTGCTCTAAAATTTTCATAGTGCACGTCTTCTGTTACATCTTTCAAGTCTTGCATGTGGGTGGAAATCAGCATAGTTCGCAACTTTATGAAATCACTGTGCTTTGGATTTTCCACTATAACAAAATAGGTATAATTTGTGTACATACAATAAATGTATTGCTCACCATCCACCACTCCCCAAGGGTACTGCCTTCCCCTTACTTTCCTACCAGCTACTTCTAAAGTTGTATTGCTACCAACCACTGCAAAAGGTATACTAGCCTTCATTTCTCGATCCTGTTCTTTAAAATCTTCGTCTTCGTCGCTTCCACATTCAGGGAATTCATACATCTAAATATTTATAACATTATAAAACAACAACAAAATTTTAGAGTACTTACTTGAATATCATTATCTCTAATGTCATTTAGAATATTTTTCTTCAACTGAGCCACTTCTGCAGAAGTTAAGCAGTCTGCTTTTGCTATCACAACCACAATGTTCACTTTTCTATGCAGTCTTTTCATGAGCTCCAAGTCCATTTGGCGCAAGCTGAAATAAAGTAAAAATAAAATAAAAAACAAAACATGTAAAATCTTACCTGTGTCCCCATGGTGGCACAAAATACAAACAACAATGCACCCTGTTATCTTGAATATTTCTTCTATTCAGTCCACTTTCATCAGTAAAATATTGCCTAAATTGATCATCAATGTAGCCAATGCAGACTTTCCAGCTGTCTTCGCAGTTCACCGCATCTCCAAAACCCGGTGTATCAATTATTGTGAGTCTAAAAAGAATAGGCAAAGATCTATTACGTCATTCAGTAATCTATGAAGATCTTTACCTAAGTTTCACGCCCCTCTCTTCAATTTCCATGGTTTTCTTCTCGATGGTGGTAGTTTTTTCGAGTCTTTCACTAACATCAGGTACTTTACGGTTTTTATACAGATCTTCAAGAAAAAGACTGTTAATTAGCGTGGATTTACCTAGTCCTGATTCACCTACCACCATCAGCGTGAAATCAAATCCCCGTTTAACCGATTTTCGGTGCACCTGGTCCGGCAGTGTTGCGAAACCGATATAATCTCGGTCTCCTTTGTCTGGAACAAAAAACTTCGTCAAAGATGACAATGTTACGGAAGAGAATCTTATTAAAATTATTAACACACTATACGTAGGTACCTTTCATTTTAAAAGTATAATTTTGTGGCTTGTACAGTAGCACGTAAGTGTCTGTAAAAAAGTGTGTATCACGGCTACTAAAATAATAAATTAGGTTATTAATAACTGCAATCTGCACTCAACTACCTTACACCCATATTTATAATAGCACATGCCTGTGTTATATCATTCAAAACAAACTGAAAATTTGTTTTTGAAATGTTAAAAAAATTTCCCGACTAATTTCAAAGTTCTGGATGTTGGCATACAAATTTAGGTACATGCATATTTCAACAATTAGATCAGAGTGAGATTAGATAAACGCGAAAACAGGAAAGATTATTTAACTGTTTGTTTAGGAAACTTGGAAATTCCGATGAGAATAGTCGAAACATACTTTTTGCGGAAAGCGATTAAAATATTTTGCTTTTTGCCTGTATAGTTTACTTTTTTGTGTATGAGATAAGTCTGTTATTCGGTATTCAATATTATTATATTTGGAAAGTTAGGTTAAGATGTTTTGCAACTGACAATAGCAGATGTCAAGAGGGCACGGCTCGTTTGATTATTTGGAATGGAAAACTGGAACTAACTTCATGTTCGACGTCACATTTGTAACATCCATTGCATTAAAACAAATAAGAAAAATGTGATTACAATAATTGTTCAATTGCATTTAAGCATCTCACTGGTGATTATTGATTAACCAGATATGCATATTTCAGTAACCAATTAGTACTCTCTGAAATAACTTTCTTTAGTTCGGAACAAACGTATTTAACACTCCTTAACACATTCCTCATATAATTGTGAAAACAACCTTAACCGAAATACTCTTGCGTTTAAAAAGAGTTCCAGAAATAAGGTATAAGCAATTTGAACCAGTATAATTTCTACCTGAGTGCAGGAAACGGCCATTAATTTTCAATATTATTGGACACAATGGTAAAAAAATAACTCAGTTCAGCAAATCTGATAATCTAACTGCAACTGCAATCAAGTCATACCAAGTATTTGTTTATTTTGGTTTTGATAGATACGTCTGTGATAACTAAGCGAAAAATGCATTACCTCTTCCAAGCTATATTTCGAAATTGCAAATTAAAAGGAAAATTGATGTGATTTAAAACAAAAGTAATGTTTTAATTCTTTATGTTTTTATTTTATTTCTGGTTAACCTAGAACAATCAGTGTATGGCAATTTGTGATATGAATACTCCAGGTTCTGAACCATTTAAAGAAAAATTCAGCTGAAGAAAGTGACTAAATTTTTTTATATATTTATATACATAATATTTTTGGTATCAAGGATCTTTTCCGGTGAAAGACCTGGTGACAGCTTTGAAGCCTTCCCCGACGAGTCGCCTGCCCAGCGCCCCACGGCAAACGACGCGAACACTAGCCTGGACATCCCTGCTTGAAACAACCGATCTTCCGGCGCGTTTGGAAAGATGACCAGCCAAGCTGCCGATGCCTTGAATCACTTGGTGCACGAAGTTGTTCATGTAGTTCATCGCCCCCTCTGCCATCTCTAAATCGGGGTGTACACGCTTGAGCACCTTGTAGATGTACTTTGCGAATTTCCTCTTCTTGTTTCTAAATTCTCCGCTTCTCTGCATTATGGAGGGTCCTCCTCTTCGGCGTCTATTGGTGCCGCTGGGTCCAGCTACAGGCTGGTTCGGTCCAGGTGCCAATTCGCTGGGTTCAGGCGATGATTCTGTTTCCAAGCTCCCACGACGAGATGCTCCTCTGCCTCGTCTGGACGCTCTTTTGCCCCGTCGGTCGAGGCGTCGCGCTGCTGCGCCCACTAGGACCAGGTTCCATGCTTGCGATTTCAAATTTGGTGTCAGGTTATAGGCGACAGTGGGCATATATTCTTTAACAAATTTTGCTGTTAAATATTAGAGGTTAGATTCGGTTTATTTCAATTTTTTTAACTGCAAATTCTGCTGAAGAAAATACCATTTTTATTGGTACAAAAACCAAGCTAAGTTTCGCATAGATAAAGTAGGTAGGTACATACTTTAACTTGATCTTTCTAAATCTTTTGCAATATACTGTTTTAATTTTTTTGTACACGCGTAGTTCAAGTTCTGATTTTATTTGGACGCACTGTAGATAGTTTAGTGGTTTTTCTGCATTTTCTCCAAGTGTTTTTTACCATTCCAAATCATTTAAATTTGTTGGGTTACAGCGCAAATTATATCATACAACATAAAATAATAAAATTTAAGTAAATAAACGCACGATGAAATTATCATGTTTCCATAAAACAAGAAACAAAAACAAGGAAGTAAGCAATTCAAACATCAAGTAAAACGCACAAACCAACACAAATGTAACAATAACTCGCTACATCCTAATTATTCAAATAACAATTGAATTAAAGAGCTTTTACCTGACATCTCTGTCTGAACAATTCCTCCTCGCCAAAACAACTTTACGCACTTCCGCAGTTCACGCACACTTGTGCAATACCATGGATACTGATATTATGAGCAAGACCAGCTCTTATCTAACAATCGGAAAGGGCAGTAAACAAAAGAATTGTCAAATATCCGTCCGCCGAGTGCCTTGTTTAGAGCACCGGTGGGTGTAGCATTCGAGAGCTTCGCGATCAATAGTTCCGCAAATGCCAAGCAGAACGCAGCGCGATTATTTGAATTTACGGACCCGGATGAACTAAACTGAAGTCTGGAGTAGGGAGCGGGTAGTGCATGCGTGCAATAAATGAAAAAATGTGTTGGAGTTTGTCCTGTTTTGTGCCAACTACATACCAAGATTTTAGTTTTATTCTTTCGTTTGATTTCGTTAGTGCGCATGCGCAGAAGTACACTGACAATCAGCTGTTCTTAGTCTTTCGGACGAATGTCACTGTCAGTTTTTGAACTTCGTGTAGGATATTCGCAAGTAAATAGTAGAGTACCAAATAAGGAGGGTGTTTGAAAGAAGGAAAATTACAAATGTTAGTTCCCAGTGACATCCCTCAGAAAATTATGAGGCTGAATCCCGAAGGCGTGTCTGGCCTGTTCGATTTACCCCAGTGTTAGGCAGGGTTTGAGAAATTGATAAATCCTGAGCGATAGCTCTTGGCCTACCCACTCTGCTAGCGCCGTTGCAGTCACCAAAAGCACAAAGTTTGGATGCTCCATACTTACTAATTTTGCACGTTTGCAATAAACCTTTACTGCATAGACCAAAGAATTTAAAATAAACACTTTCAAACAATACAAAACTTTGACACCTGTCCGATAATGTCATGGTGCGATCGCGCATGCGCCTCTGCATTTTTTTTTATAATGAAAAGCCCTATTGATGTTTTACCGGTTTCCTAATTACAATTTCCAAATAAAGCGAAAAAAGCTCCGTAAACTTCATATTTTAATTTTTTCTCGAAGACAATAAACTGTAAAACGTAAATTAAAATTCGTTCTGCAGGCGGGCCTCCGCGGTGGTGCATTTAGCCCTTAAAGTTGATAAAAGGCACATATTTTTCGGACTCCATTTTTTCGGCGTTGCATATTTCAAGTATTGACAATAATAATAGAGTCCATTAGTGTAACGGAGAAATCAAAGCGCGAAATTTATAACGCTATCCTATAAGAGAATAGTTGGATACAATTTTTCAATGCATTTTAAATGGCAGTTAGATGACTTTGCACTTCACATTCTATTTTTACCTTTCATCCTGATTTCTTAGCATTAAATCAATATATGGCGATTACTATGAAGCCTTTTTTCGCCGTTTGTCTTGTAAAAGCATTTATTTATGCAGTAATTTTGTTTAAAACTACTGCAATTTATGGCGCGAGAATGTCGGTGAAAGAACCGGCGCAGTAGATTATTTAAATGAAGTCGTTAACAAGTAACAACACTAATTTTTAACACTTTTTCTTCCGTTTTACACTTTTTAAATATAAATAAGGACTTAAACCACCTATTAAATAAAAATTAAACAATAAATAACCCGGAGAAATAAACAATTTAGCCTCAAACCCTGCGCAGCAAACGTCAAAATAATCTCCAAGGTTACTGGTCTGGTCTGAACCTTGGTTTAGTATAAAACCTGGTTGGCCATTACGCAGCTTTTGGGGGCCACTGGTATGGGACATACTGACGTCAGTATGTGGAACTCTGGGGTGTTTTGTCACGAACTACAACTAAATTTGTCTAAAATTGCCGGTTACCGTCAGCCGACAACGACCCTACGAGCATTACTTGCTCGTAGCAACAGCATAGTAGAAATTTGCTGTCAAACTTTGTGGAAGATCAAAATTTTTGGTTGAATTTGAATGTTGTTTTGCTTCAATGTGAGAATAAATTATGGGAAAATCAAAAGAATAACATACCTGAAAGCGTAAATTACAATTTAAATAGTATTTGGAATAGAAATTGAAAATTTGTGACCAGATCATAAACTTTAAAATAGAAACTTCAAGAAATCTGGAAATCTGATCTGGAAATTAGCCGTTTTGCAGTTGACACCTATTTGGGCATTACGTAAAAACCAAAATAGTTCATACAAGAAAACTTTCGTGTTCAAACACTTTATATTAACGAAAAACTTGGGAATTAAATCCTGAAATTTATTTAATGACAATCAACTGACGTTGCTAAATTGACATATTGGCAGTGTTACAAATCGAAAAGAATCCGACGCTCCTGACTACAGAGGTTCTCAACAAGTTTGTCCACATGCGCAGAAGGCGACGAAAATCGGTTCTCGGAATGCCGAACTATTATCTATACTAAACCAAGAAGGTTACTGGTCTGGTCTGAACGCGACATACGTTCTTTTTTAATATGTACTGTGCTCCGTTTTAAAATATTTCTGAAATTAAGTTGTATTTTAAGTTGTTTTTGAAAATGTAACAGCTGGAAAGAGCAGTCTATATGTCACTTGCAGAATCCCCGTTAAGAAATGCACTGCATTTAAATAATCAGTGTTTAAAATCTATGTCCCATAAGAGCTCCATGTTAAGAATTTTGAAGTAGGATAGCCCGCGAAACTAGTAACATAACCTAACTAATGGACTCTATTGTAGGGATAACTATAGGGAGTGACTACTGCTCCGGCCGCCGGCCCCCTGAAATTTTATTCCAATAAATACGGTCGGACGCGCGCATTACTTGATGTCCGTAAAATGACGTTTAAGAATATCGTTATCGGCTAGTGACGCCAACGGTCTCGGTGGGTGTTCGGATATCGTACAGAACTGCCATTTTGTTCTCCTACGGCTAGACGAGTTCTGACCCCGCAGCGGTTGGATATATTTTGCTTGTTTTTACACCATCTTTTTTTCAAAAAATGCGTGTGTCTGGTGCGAGAGGGCAAGTAAGGGCTTTGTTTAAAATGCGTTCTCTCAGCTTTAGTTTTTTTTCACTTCCAAAATGTAAAATGTGTTGACATTCTGTAATGCGCATGCGGTCGGACGGAGTAGTAGTCACTCCCATAACTATAAGTAACCATAGACAATTCGGGACCTAAGTGCCTCCGTCATACGTCAGATTTTCATTCCAAACAAAACAAAAGCACGTGCCATTTGACGTTCATCGATATTATTTACAACGTCTTAAACTAGTTTTTGCAATATAATTATAGACGTTTTGCAGTGAAAACAGTTTATTTTCAATTTGTGTGTTTGGCTTACTCGTAAAAACTTGAAAACAACTATATGTAATTATAATTATATTTCAGAGGTTAAGTTAAAACGTCAGAAAGCACGTGGCTTTGTTTTGTTTGGAATGAAAATCTGACGTTTGTGACGCGCCACTTATCTCCCGAATTGATAGTAATTTCCATGGTAACTTCACAACCTGCCTTATCAGCCGTCCATATTGTTCTGTCATAAGAAGAAATCCCAACACAAATGTCAAATGGTTAACTAAAAACATTTAAGATTTTAGATCACAAAGCTTTGTTTTCATTAAATTATGGGTAGAGATAATTAATAATTCTTCTGATTCTGAAGAAGTGTGTTATGTAGTGAGCATTACTTGAAACGTCGACAAACTGATAGGTATATGAAGAATTTTAATACTTCCATCATCTCGTAAAATAACCAAAATAAATTTGTAACAAGAAATGGCACAAATTTTATGAAGAATTTTTATACCTATAGCAATATTTTTGCGATGCTGTGTTCACTTTTTAAATCTTCCCTTATAAGTACGTATTCCGTTAAGTATCTACAAATTTATATTGATTCCAAACAATTTGTACAGTGAAATCTCTCTTCAGCGGACACTTACGGGACCGACAAAAAGTGTCCGTTAATGGGAGGCGTCCGCTTATGAGAAAAACTACAGAAAGAATAAAAATCAAACGGGTACATCTGATGTCACGAGCGCCCGACAAAAACTACCCATTTTATACGGACCCTCAATTATATACGGAGCACTTCTCAATAAACTTTCGGACCTCGAACAAGCAAATAAAATAAATGTATGCTTTCTACAACTGGCTGAGTTTTCTTCCTTTTATTACTACTGACGTGAAAAGTTTTTTTATTTACACTGAATACGACATACAGCAACTATTGTTTTTTAAAAACTAACGACAAACCGACCCTCGCACATTTCCATAACAACTCATAGGGACTCATGGGAGAAGAAACTTATGACGGTCGGCCAATGCTCCCAGGTGGCGGGATAAAAAACTGTCGAATATTAATACTCTCTGCTCAGGCCAAACATAACACGTACATACTACATAGAGCCGGGCGAAACAAACAAATGGCTCCAACATCTGATATTATTTGTATTCAGATAATGTATTACATGTTTATATAAAAATTTAATACGTAACAACAGAGTGATGATAAGGTACGCTTTCGTTTACGCCGGTTGACGCGGCGTGTACCGGCGGCCTACACGCATTTGAACGTGGACGCACTGGCCGGCAGGCTAAATGCACAAACGAAAGCAGTTCTATTTAAATACTATTGGAGAAGTATAACACGTGTATCGGCCGTTGGTACACGCCGCGTGTACTGACGTACCTTTTAGGTCAAGTAAAATATTTTTATTTCCTACCTGACAACGGAATTCCCTTGTTCCTGACTGCCGTGAACCATTCGTAACAACATCTGTCGATCTCTCGTCCTTCTGTTTTGAAAGAACTCCTCTTTTCGTTGATATTTGCATCAGAGTGCCACTTTTGCAAGAGCAACTCCTTGTTCTTTACAATTTCCGCTACTTGAGTTTTACTGATTTGAAACCTCTTAACCAGGGCACGTACACTTAACTTCTCTTTATTATATACCTCAACAACGCCAATCTTTTGCTGGAACGTCAAAACTTTCCGTTTTGTTGCCATTTTTACGAACAGACAAGTTTTAAGCACTGTAGAGACACATTTGCTACCGGGAAATCCCCGAATTCATTGTGGCGCACACCGCCGCGCAGATGTCTAAAGTGCCGCTGTCCGTTGAAAAGAGACTTTGGTTTCACTCAAGTGCTGTTTAGTCTTGTCCGCGTCCGTCCAAGGGAGAGTCCGTTGAGTAGAGAACAAAATACATGCTTCTCTTATGGAACAAGAACGGGACTATACAAAAATGTCCGTTAGAGGGAGGCGTCCGCTAAAGAGGGGTGTCCGCTATAAGAGATTTCACTGTATATAAAAATTAAAAAATCGGCACGTTTGAGAGCACGCACGTGAAATGGCCGAATGAAACGTTGGGATGACACCAGCCAAGTGAATTTTGTCTATGCAAATTGAGATCTTACCTCAGTTCTTGATTCACTGTCATCAAAACGGCAACCACTTATCTTAGTTGTATCTTTCACTTTTGGGCTAGAGGCAGTTTATATTCCTGTATATATCCGCAACTTTCGCTTTTATCCGTTTTTCCAAATACGTTTTATAAATTTATCAAACTTGTACGAACTACACAAAGCATTGTTTCCTACTGTTATCCCACCAATCGACAATAAATACAGCGTTGAAGTTTGCTCTTAATGTTCCTGTTAGATCCGTAAAAATGGGTTCGGTAATTTTGCGTTCCAAACTAAATAAAAACCCAAACGTACAAATGCACCTCTATTATTTAAATAAACAACAAATACAATGGATTTATAATGTATACGTCAAAAATGTAGATGAATATTTATGTATAATCAGTAAAATCTTCGACATGACCTCGCTTTGCCCTGGGAGAGAAATCGTCTGGTAACGGCGGCAGAATGGGCTGCTCCTTATTCTTTTCTTCCTGCAAAATTTTGTTACGCACGTTCTTAATCTTCCGCAGTCTCTCTAACCAGTTGGACGCGTACGGATCTTGAGAACTTCGCTCCAACGAATTCAACACCATCGATGCCAACTTTAAGGTTTTTTATGATTTAAAATATAATTAAAAACAAACGAGAACTTACGTTTGCATGGAGCGCAAGTTGCCGGACCAACAACGCAACGTTCTGATCAGAAACTACTTTCGGTTCACTATGTCCAATGAGCTCAATCAGCTCATTTCTGCCTTTAACCACGACCTTATTCGTATTATGGTCCAACGGATGAATGATTATCGAAGCAAAATTGTACTGCCCCTAAAGCAAAATAATAAAAAAAATAATTTCAGACGTACACTGGCACAGTAAAGGTCGTGTTTGTGTTTCTCTTCAGAAAAGGCGTTTTTTGAGGTGTAAACTGTTGTTTTTTGAGCGAAATTCTTACACCAAAGTGATAAGTGTGATGTCTCTTAATTGGAAGTTGTAAAGTTTCGAATTTCTCGAGTGGAGTTTAATCAAAACTTGAATGTAAATTATTAAAATAAGTGTTTTTTTGTTGTGAAAAGATTGGAAGAGAAGAAATTGGAAAAAGTTTCAATTTTTTTTTCTTTGAAGAAAAAGTGGTCTGCAAAAAAAAAAAACTGAACTCTAAATAAATATAAATAAAGGGAATTCCCTATGAAGTGAATTCATGAATTTTTAAAATTAAACAAAGACCTGTTCCGAGGGTTTCCTTCTTTCCTCTTGAGGAAGGGGATTATTGAATTTGAGATACAGTAGCACCATGGTCGGTAATGAATTGTGTGTGGAATGTGAGGATGTCATTGAAGATGATCAGGAATACTATAAATGTGATGTTTGTTTATCAAATATACATAAAGCTTGTGCTGGGCTTAATCCATCTGAAACGAAGTGTATGCCTCTTCAAAAAAGGATACTGCGAATGATGTGCAAGAATTGTGTCCATCTTGTAACTCAATTACCGAGACTGCTGTTGATGGTGGAGGAAATGAGGAGTGAAATTCATACGCTTAAAACTATAGTTGAAACAAAAATGGAATCACAACCGAGTTTTGCGTCAACAGTAAGATCAACAAAACCAGATCCAGCCGTGATCATTAAGCCAAAAGATGTTAAGCAGCAACATAATGATACTAGACAAGAAGTCAAAAGAGCTTTTAATCCAACAGAAATTGGTGTTTCACAGATGAGAAATGTTAGGAATGGCGGAGTTGTGCTTGAATGTAAAAATAAGGATGCTGTAAATAAGCTGAAAATACAAGCTGTTGGTAAGCTAGGAGTAGGGTTGCCAGATCTCCGGTTTTGGCCCGGAGTTTCCGGTTTTGTATAACAATATCCGGTCTCCGGCCGGCCATGAAAGTTCTTCGGGCGAAAATAAATTATTTTCTTATATGGCGCATTAAATTATTTATTGCATACCTTATTAAAAAAATCGCCGCTGCTGAAGTGATTCCCTGTGCCGTGGCCATTGCACGCTTCAAGATGCAGACGAAGACGACAGGCAAGTGCGTAGACAAAGACAAACTGTGTACAGTCGCCCGCGTCCAACAGTGTTCGTTTATCAGCTGTTTCATCTGCGTCTTCCGGCAGCAGATTGAAAATTGCAACTAAATCACACAATACTATATGGTCTTCTGTGCCTAAATCCTGAGCTCCAGTCCAAATCAAAGTCACATTTGTTATTTGCATGGCGGATTAATAATCGGCAGTTTAAGTATCTTGTTAGTTGAAAACGCAACCAGCAGCGTCCGTGGTGGGGTAGGTATCGCATAGAGTTTGTGGTTTGGTATTCTCGGGTCGGGTGAGATCGGCTCCCGTAGAGGTTACTTTTTCTCTCACTTTTTTACATCATCTTTTTTGCAAAAAATGCCTGTGTGGGACGTCAACTAAGGAGTCTGTTTAAAATGCGTCGTATCAGTCTTTTTCGTTCCGAAACAAAAGCGCGCTCGAACAAAAAATGTGACCTTGAATTGGACCGAATCTCAGGAATTAGGTGCACCTCAGATTGAAGGGGTAAGTTTTTGAATTTTTGCGCGAAGACAAAAATTAAAAACAAGGTTGATGCATTTAGCCATTTAGCATTTATGCGTTTTTATTTTGATTAGATGGAGGAATCTGAATCAAGTATTGCCGAGCCTACGACTTCGAGTATCGAAATTTTACTGCCTCAAAAAAGTACTTTACTTCATTCCTAGATTCTTGGGTAAAAAGGTAAAAACGTTTTCATGGATAAGATAAGTTGATACATTATGCACTCTACCTATGCAGTGTTAATTTTACCATTAAATTTGATGTTGAAAAGGCAGTTAAAAAGTATGATATTGAAGTATTATAATTTTATCAGGATTTTTATCTACTGTTTTTCATTTGAAATATAAACAAGTTTAATACTAATATACGAGTTTCATTATTACTATTTGCTAATGGTAATTTATTATTATTATTATTATTAATCTCCGGCCCATCAATAAGTGTCATCTGGCAACCCTAGCTAGGAGATAGATATGAAGTAATAGAACCCATAACCCACAAGCCTAGAATAAAGATTGTTGGCATAACTGAAAAATATGCATTGGAAGATATGCAGCAGAAAATTTTTCAACAGAATGAGGAATATTTTACTGATAAGTCAGTGTTCAACATTGCACACATAGGAGAGAACAAAAATCGTAAAAACTATTTTGCATATGTTGAAGTGAATGGGGAAGTGTATAAGAAGATAATGGAACGGGGGAAAATCAATGTAGGATGGGATAGGTGTGCTGTTTATGATGCAGTGGACATAGTTAGATGTTACCATTGTAAGGGATTTAACCATAAAGCCAAGGACTGCCATAATAAATTAGCGTGTTCAAAGTGTGGAGAAGCTCATAAGGACCAGGACTGCAATACGGATGATAATAGAGTTGTGTGCCAGAACTGCAAGAATGTTGCATTAACCTTGAAATTAAACATTGATTGCAATCACCACACCCTTAGTAAAGACTGTCCCACATATCTAAAGCGACTGGAAAATAAAAAAGATTGATTGATTTTTTATAAATTCTGGCAGCCTGAACAAGGAAATGAATGAAAAAATATTGAGAGTTATTCATTTTAATATTAGATCTTTATCATCAAAATTCTTTGCTTTCAAAGAGATTGTTCTGGCATCAAATTTTAATATTGTCTGCCTCACGGAAACTTGGCTGAACAAAAACATAACAGATAATGACATAGAAATATCAGGGTACAATGTGCATAGAAGAGATAGACCTGATCGTATTGGAGGTGGTGTTGCAATTTATGCAAAAAGAGAACTGAATGCCAGGGTGATGGATGAACAATTAGTTAGCGATGCAGTGGAACAGGTCTGGGTCGGGATCACTTGCAGTGGACTGAGGACAGTGGTCGGGGCTGTGTATATTCCTTATCAGCTGCCCTTGTGCCAACTTGGGATATTTGAGGAACTCTTTGCTGACTTAGTGCCAGTTTCAGACTATTTTCTTTGTTTGGGTGATTTTAACATAAATCTTCTCTCTGATGGTGCAGTATCTCGGCACTTTTTGGACATTCTTCAGACATCACTCTGGAACAGATTATTACGGAACCAACTCGTATAACGGAACAAAGTAGTACACTTATTGATTTAATTATTACAAACTATAGGAATAAGATCATGTCAACAGGAATTAAAGAATTCTCTGAGTTGAATATTGATCACAGCCCAGTATATTGCGAAATTAATGTGGAGAAGCCTACTTTTGTGCCAGAAGAAAGAAAAGTGAGAGACATTTCTAAAATAAATCTGGAAAAATTTTATAATGACGCCGAGAAAGCAAACTGGAGTGATGTCTACTTCACTGTTGACATTGATAAAAAACTTGGAATTTTCAATGCAATTGTAGTTTCCTTGTATGATCAGCATGCACCATTTAAACTTGTAAAGGTTCGTCCTAGGCGGAGGAAGCTGCCTTACATCACATTCGCCATTAAATGTCTAATAAAGGAAAGAGATAAGGCCAAAATTGAATATTTAAGGAAGAAAAACGAAGTAACCAGAAAGTTTTATAATGACATGAGAAAGATGGTAAGACAAGTAATAGAGAGAGAAAGGGAGGCCTATTACAAGAGTAGATTGCGAGGGAATACACAGGCACGTACTTGGAGTGAGGCGAAGAGGTTGGGTTTTTGGAGCAGGAAAAATGGGCAGGTACCAGAGACTTTAGCGGATTGCGAAAAGATCAGTCACTTCTTTCAAACATCTGTGCCTCAGGTGTCAGTTAATCCGGTTCTTCTACATGAGTTTAAGTGTGGAAAATATAAGTATTACTCAGAATTTGCATTTACTATGGCTAATCCTGACGAAATAAAACAGGTTTTGCTTAAGATCAAATCTGCGGCAGTTGGCATAGACGGTGTCTCAGCATGCATGTTACGATTGCTGCTCCCTTTTTGTCTGTTGCCTTTGACACATATTATAAATGTATCTCTTGAGATTGGCATTGTTCCAAGTGTATGGAAGTCTGCTATAATACACCCGATACCAAAGAACAATAAGTCTGCTGTGTTGGGGGATTTGAGACCGATATCAATTCTTCCCGTGGGATCCAAATTACTAGAAAAGATTGTTAATTTCCAACTGGCTTACCATCTTCAGCGATATAATGTGCTGCCTAATAACCAGTCAGGCTTTCGCAGCGGATACAGTACAGCAACAGCATTGTCAGCTGTTACAGATGATATTGTTACAGCAAGAGATAGGGGTATGGTGACAATAATGGTTTTGATTGATATGTCAAAAGCTTTTGATAGTGTAAATTTTGAATTGTTGCTGGCAAAGTTGGGGTATTATGGCGCCAGTGCTGTAGCACTCAAATGGTTCACAAGCTATATTAAGCAGATAACATGTACAACTAGGATAAATATGGAAGGTTCAATAAGATATTCTGAGCAGTTGGTGTTAACTTCTGGTGTCCCGCAGGGTTCTGTGCTTGGCCCTGTTCTTTTTAACATGTTTACTGCGGATTTGCCGGATATTGTTGGGAGTGGAACTTTGTATTTATATGCGGATGATGTGCAGTATTTACACTCATTCCCAGTAGGGGAAATAGAGGTGGCGCTTGCTTCTGTGAATGCAGAGATTGGTGCTGTGGCAGAATGGTGTGATGGGAGTGGGTTGACTGTGAATCCAGCAAAGACCCAGGTGATAGTTTTTGGTTCGGGGAAGGCAGTTTCTTATGTCAAGTCATGGGGCATGTTGTGTTGGGTGATACGGAGCTGCCATATACAGGATGCGTTAGTAATTTGGGATTGCGAATGGATGAACAACTCTCATTTAATGAGCACGTGAAATGTAAGTTTCAGAATGCCTTTGCTAAGCTAAAGTGTTTGTATCAGTTGAAGGACATTCTGCCAACTAGTGCGAAGATTACTTTTGTAGAATCATTGGTATTATCATTATTCAATTATTGTGACTCTGTTTATGCACCATTCTTAACCGAGAAAAATAAAAGTATGATTCAACGAGTACAAAATGCTTCTGTGCGTTACTGTTTAGGGCTACCAAGAAGAGAGAGAACAAGTGAACATATAAAAAACACTGGATGGTTGAGGATGAACGAGAGGATGCAACTTCATGTCTTGTGCTTTGTGTACAGTGTCTTCCATAGGGGGGTGCCTGAGTATTTATATCGAAGATTAAAGATTAGGAGTGATGTGCATATTAGAGACACTCGTTACAATCAACAATTTGACGTTCCTGCACATAAGACTAAACTATTTGAGAGTGGCTTTTCTTATATTGCACCAAAAATTCTGAATACTAATAATGGAAAAGAAATTGGTAGTATTAATGCTTTAAAAAAATCTGTAAAGTGCAAGCTTTGATGTGTGCAATCTGTGTTAATATTAATATTATGTACTTCATGGACGCCTGCCACAATGCTGTTGTGCAATCAGATTGTTGGGGCTGTTATATTTTGTTCTTTTTGGGTTTTGTGTATATTTATATATTTGTGTATATTTCTGGAAATTTATTATTATTTTTTGTCGATTTTTCTGGTGTGAGGGAAAGTTGAAAATCATCCACTGGATGAACTTTTCCTTTTATACATTCAAAGTTCTCAAAAGTTCTTGGTTGTTTTATACACTTCTAATTATAACTTAAAACTGCAAATAATTTCTTGAATGTTTAATAAACTACTATTATTATTATTATTATTTACCTTTAACGTATTTATGTTATAATCCTCTTCGCTCTCGTTATAAACAATCGTGACATAATCGTTCCCGATGTGCGACTTCTTATTATTACAATTAGGATCGGAATCTTTGTTCGGCATGAGCGTGGCTATATGAAAAGCGACTTTAACCACGTCATCTTCCCAGACATAAGTAAACTTCCCGTCACCGCCATTCTGATCGAGGCCGCCCAAAAAGTACTGCTGCGGATTAGCGTCTTGCAATTTAATCAGTCTTCCTAGGGTTAACAAGAAATCTTGGTAACGTTTCGAACCGTACTCGTTCTTTAATATCTCAGTCTCTTTGTTGCATTGTCCTGGCCCGATAAAAATGACCCCAATTTTGTGTGTTTCGTATGGCTGGATGCAATCCAATACCTTGAAAAAATTAATGGGTGGATTGTTTATACGAACTTAAAACAAGTTACCATGACTGCTCTCTGGACAGCCTGGCTCGAATCCACCAACAACGGCTTTTCTTTCGAAAAACCGAACGTAGCCGAGTGGTACAAATGCAGGAACACAAAACTCGGATTGAGCCCACTCTTGGGCGGCTCCTTCACCTTGCTGCTTATTTGGGGCCTCACCAGTTCGCCACGGGGCTTACTAGCGGGACTCATCACCGAAATCGTATATCCTCTATCACGTTTTTGACTCGGATCAGCTTGATTAAGTTTATCTTTTTTGTCGCGAAAACTGCTCAAACTTAAGTTTATCATCGGCTTTTCCAAGACCAAGGATGAGCTCTTCTGCACATCGTGACCTAATTCGAATAAATAAAAAAAATGCCAACATTAACTTATAAATTCTTACCATCCTTCTCCTTGAAACTAGCATGTCTGGGCAATCTAGGAGACGTCTGCGTTGGACTCTGAGGAGGCTTCCCAGACAGCGGACTCAAACCCGACATTCCGCCCTTCTCGCTCTCTAAAGACTCACTTCTAGAACCCCTGAGTAAACTGGCGTTTGGGTTACGTGCCACGAAAGTTCCCAAAGGCCCAGACACGCTACTGCTTTGCACCACATTTGGAGACGGTGGCACCGTCTTGTAGGCTTTAGCAGGAATGGACGGTTCCGGTGACTGATGCGAACCCGGGTAACTGTGACAGCTCAAAAGAGTCGGATGTTGTGGCTGTGCTTCGGAGGAGATGGGTTTAGATTCTTCTTGTTTTTGAACCGGTTCAGCAGAAGGTGGCGTTGTTCCTAATAAATAAATTTCACGCATGCTTTCAACATACATAACTGGAGATTTTACCTGCACCTGCTATCTCTTCAGGTATTGCTTCACAACTAACCCTCACATCCTTCGAGTACCCTTTCGCCTTCTTAGCATCCTCCTCATCAACACTACGACTCTTCTCTCTCTCACCGCGTTCCTGTTTCTGCAACAGAAACGGATTCTTCCAATTTGCCGACATCTCCGGACTCGAATTAGATCTACGCACGGGATTTCTAGAAGTAGTACCATCATCGTACTCCACGACTTCGTCATCTTCTACGCTATCGCGAGAGTTTTGACGGGAAGGAGAATTTTTGGACGGGGATCCTGGTATACTGATGGGAACACTCGATAGGGAATAGTCTTCATCTGCTACCGTGGTATCTTCTCCGTGAATGGGTAATTCACTACGCGATTCAGATTCTACTTCACGATTTAACGACGGCATAAACATCGACGATAATTCGTTAATGGGGAATTCATTGGGCTGAAAAGACAATTGATTCTGGATTCTCATGACCCAAGAAGAGTCCCCTGTCGGTCTCCGAATGTAAACTTCCGCCCAATTCTGACACCAACAGGCGCACAAATTTTTGTCTCCACTCGACAACGCTTGCATCTGTTCCAGCTTATCCGCAATCCTCTTATTAACTTCGTCAACTGGTGACGTCGCCGAAGTACTCCCCTTCTCGTCGGAATTCTGTCGGGAAGCCTTAGTGCTACTCCCGACATCATCTCTATCTTTTTCGTTACTCCCGCTGCGAGAGGAGTGAGACATTTTCGAACTAGATTCTGGCTGCGGAGTGAGTTGGCTCTGCATTTTACACATGGTCCAACACTGGTCGCATACTCCGTTCTTTAGAGGTTTCTGGGAACAACCGCTTGTTGTTATGGTCACTAGTTTGTTGTCGAGTAGCCAGGTCATCGACTGACCACCGCTCAACAAGAATTCTGCCACAGGTGACCTAATATAAACAAGTGTCTTCTTGCGAAATATAAAAAAATCAATAGTAGCGACTTACCGCTTAGGAACAGCACTACAAGGTGAAAACGCATATCTTGCCATTAAATCTATGCAGGTTTCCGTCAGCTCCTTGTAAAAAGTGAGCAGATTGCGATCGGTTACAGTCGCCGTTCTTCTCCTGGAACTCTGCTCAGTTAAACTTGAACTCCGTTTGCGATCCGAACTGTCTTGGTTCAACTTGTTCAAGTCCACCCGTGCGAAGTTGGTTTCTTCAAACGGAACCAATACATTCGTTTGTAAACCCTGTAAAACTACAATCGTGATACAATTGAAACACGTAAGTCCTGTCTATGCTTACGCTGGTAATAAAACTGACAAAGTTCCTTCTGAAAGGCAGACGGCACTTGAGAAACCAAACCGCAATCACATGATGCGCCAAAGATACAGTATAATGATTGTACCTGAAAGGATTCGTGTATGGCAGAGATATAGCGAAAACAGCCATGTATTGGTCCGCCACAAAGTTCGAAAAAACTGTGGGCAACTGAGTCAACACTTAAAAAAAAATTACCCGTCACGAAAAACAAAATCACAACGATATTAACTCACTAGAAAGAAACTCCAAGATGGGAATAGCGATGTAAATTGTAGCAGAAATCTTTGAGAGCATCAGTAATGCCTCTGGCAACACCTTAACCATTACGTCCTTCATTTCGAGTGTGCACGTCGTCAGAGCCGTTATGCACTGTTTCGAACAACATCGGGGCCCAAAACCATACTTGTAGAGACAACGAATCATTTTTTGTTGATGCGCCGTATCGATATAGCTGTGATAAGACGCCAAACCGGACAGTGCGAGAAGAATCAAAGAGTGGAATTCTAATTTGTTCACGTTGGCATTTAGGTACTCTGGCGATAGCCGCATTTTATCGGTTATCTACAAGAAGTAGTCAACACTGAGGGAAAAGTAGTCAAGCCCAGTAGAAGCACTTACCATGCTGCATAGAGCATCTACTAATAAGTCGATCTCGTTATTACCATTCTTCGTAAGAATCAATGCTTTATTTTGCAAAACATTAGGTATCTGCTGCAGCACCAATTTCAGAATACCCACGTCTGAAATATTCGAAAATTCACCCAAAAACTCTCGAGAGTAATAACATTTAACGCACCTTTCTCGTATTTCAAACAACTAATGACAACTTTAAACGAATATCTCAGAGACATGTACGTTACGATGCACTGAGGTTGCTGAGCTACAGCAGGAGAGGGCGGCGGCGGTGAAGCAACGTCAATACTGTTGTAAATAACACATAAATATGAACTGTACCACATTCGTCCGCTGCAGTCGGGATAGCCCAAATGATACTTGACATCAGCGCGCATTTTCAAAAATGAATCGAAAATCTGCAAGTCATCAAAAATAAAGCCCTAAATATTAAAATTAAAACGGAATTTTTACCATGTAACGCATCTGGGCACATGTATCGAACACTTTAGGGTTACTATAATGCAAATCCAAATGGTTCACGAGCATTTTATAGATTTTGATAGCATGCGACGACGGTAAGCACTGTATTTTTGTCCTGAACAACTTAATCAGTCCGGTCACTATAACATCGATGTCTGTAAAGGAAGTTTCGTTTTGTGCACCGTCTGCACTGTATACGTCAAACGGTCGATTCAGTAACTACAATTTTATCTTAAATTAGCGACGAGGAAACAAAGGCCAGTCAAATATCGAACCTTTTCTAGAATGTCGAGCATCTCTAGACATCTCTTCGTCTCGCAACTTACACATAAATCCATAAGGAGCGTACCCACAGCTGATCTTACCGCGATATCACCATCTTGGGCTACGTTCAGCATATGCGGTATTACGATACGGTCCAGTAATTCGTCTTCGTAATGTCTTCTGCAAAGTTTTTGTAAAACAGTTGTCACTAGGGGTGGGCGATATTGATATATCGATATCGATATTATTCGATATATCGATACAATTGATGTATCAATATCGATTATTCGATATATCAATATATCGAAATATCGATTATTCAATATTATCGAATATTCGATATATAAATACATCGATATATCGATATATCAATACATATATGGATTCATTATGTCGATATATCAATACATCGATATATAAATATATCGATATTTCTATGTTTCCAACACTTCGACTATATCAACATACCAAACGTAACAATTCAATTTAGGTCAGACGCTAAAAAACCCACATTTACAATTATTTATATATCGAAATATCGAGTATCGTCATATCAAACTATCGATATATCAAATTATCGATATATCGAAACATATACATCAAATTATTGATATACAGGGAGGGGCAAACTCCTGGGGATGGACGATAGAGGCCATACGGTTATAGTTAGAAAGAAAAACTAATAACAAACCCTATCTCGTTTCAAAAATTCTATTCCATAAAAATATTTTCAATTATACCAGGTGCGTCCAAATAGTTGGAATTAAGTATAACTTTGTTATTTCTTATGGAATGTGTATAATTTTATATTTTTTCCGGCTTCAAAATGATAATTTAATGTTACTTTGATAACATGATTCTATGTCTATTGTTAATGGTTATTGAGAAATAAATTTTTTCCCGAAAATTTTGACAGATAAATAGTAAATTTCAAAAATGTATATCTCGAAATTGGTAGAAGTTAAGAGGATGAAATTGGTATTGGTATTGGTAAATATCATGTAGTTTTTGACAGATTTGTTGAATATTATTTATACTATACAGGGTGTTTGCAAAAAGATGTTTTCTGAAACTGTCGAAAAAACATCAAAAAGCCGAATTTTTCAAATGGAATTGTATATTTTTTCTTGCACTATCTGAAAGAGCTCAAAATTTTGAATGAAAATGGCCAAATAAACTAATGTTACATAATGAAGTTTTTTAGCAAAATCCCGTTTTCTTCAATTTTATGTAAAAATGAGGGATCGTGAAAATATCATTAGCCTTGAACGATTATTGCTTGTCAATCTGAAAATGGGTTTATTGTTATAATCTTGTTCTGTAGTGAATTCATTGTCATTATTATTGGTGTTACAAGTAATTGTTTTTGTTGTTCCCGTTTGTTGTTTTCATTTCTGTCTTTGTGTTTAATCACCAATTTTATTATTTTTTTAAAATGAATTTCCAACAACAAGAACTTGTTGATATGCTGTCCGTATTTATTGAATGCCACAGAAATTCTCTTCTGGCTTCTCGAGTATATGGGCAAAGATATGAACAGCGTCGTCATCCACGCGTGGAAGCTTTGCAGAGATTGGTGGATAGATTTGAAAGAACTGGTTTTGTTCTCTACGAAAAACGCAATGAAATAACCAAATCTGTATTAACCGATGTGACAAAGGAAAATGTATAGCTGGCAATAGCTGAAAATCCGCAGACAAGTGGCAGAAGAATTGAAACAGAATTGAATATTTTCAGGAGAAGCATACATAGAGTTTTAAAAGAAAACCGTTACCATGATTATAAACCCCGAACATGCCACTTTTTAAATGAACAAGATCATGTCAACAGAACCTTATTTTGTGATTGGGCTCAGGGGAAACTGACAGAAAATGAAGATTTTTCCAAAAATATTTTGTTCACGGACGAATCAACATTTCAAAATTTAAATAAAGTTAATAGAAGGAATGTCCACTGTTATGCACAAAAAAACCCACATTTTCTACAAGTCTTTGATAGACAACATCAGTGGTCAGTGAATGTTTGGGGAGGAACAATTGGAAGAAATGTAATTGGGCCACATTTTTTTGAAGGAAGATTAAATGCAAATGTTTACCACAATTTTTTGCAAAACAACTTACCTGTACGTATTGGTGAAGCCAATGAAGAAGTTAATATTGAAAATATGTGGTTTCAGCATGATGGAGCTCCAGCCTACAGCGCAAGATTAGTTCAAAATTTTTTGAATGAAAATTTTGGAGAACAGTGAATAGGGATTGGGAGTCAAAATCCGTGGCCTGCAAGGAGTTTTGATTTAAATAAATTAGACTTTTTTCTTTGGGGTTACGTGAAAGACATTGTGTTTAGTATTCCTCCTACCACACCAGAAGACATGCGCCTATACCAATTCAAAATGCATTCTCAGCTATTACTCCCGAAGTTTTGGATAACGTGGATAGGTCCTTTCATCAAAGAATTGCTCTTTGTTCCAATGAAAATGGCCAGATCATTGAGCATTTGTTGTAATCTGCTCATTATTTACAGATTAATTATTTTGATTTGTATCAAAGTTTAATAAAAATTCAACCTGCATAATGTTTGCTTTTGTTTTTAATGTTTTCTTAAAAAATATTTTTTTATTTATTAAAGAAATTTATTAGAGGTACAACACAATAAAAAAATAAAATTAGTAATAATGATAATCCAAAGGTAGCCATAAATCTAATGTAGTTTTTAATATGAAAAAAGATATGAAACTCTCTTCATTTATGTAACTTTAGTATTTTGTTAACCGTTCTCATGAACATGAATTATTTTCATAAGCCTTTTGCAGGGTGCAAGGGAATGTAACAATGAATTTAAATTGATGACAAAACTGAAACGAAAACAATAATCGGGAACAACACAAATGAAAAAATAACACCAATAATACATGATAGCAATGACATTAAATTCTTAGCAAAATTATAACAATAACCCATTTTCAGATTGACAAGCAATAATCGTCCAAGGCTAATGATATTTTCACGATCCCTCATTTTTACATAAAATTGAAGAAAACAGGATTTTTCTAAAAAACTTCATTATGTAACATTAGTCTATTATTGGCCACTTTCATTCAAAATTTTGAGCTCTTTCAGATAGTGCAAGAAAAAATATAACATTCCATTTGAAAAATTCGATTTTTTTGTTGTTTCGACAGTTTCAGAAAACATTTTTTTGCAAACACCCTGTATAGTATAAATAAAATTCAACAAATCTGTAAAAAATTACATGATATTTACCAATACCAATACCAATTTTATCCTCTTAACTTCTACCAATTTCGTGATATAAATTTTTGAAATGTACTATTTATCTGTCAAAATTTTCGGGTAAAAATTTATTTCTCAATAACCATTAACAATAGACATAGAATCATGTTATCAAAGTACCATTAAATTATCATTTTGAAGCCGGAAAAAATATAAAATTATACACATTCCATAAGAAATAACAAAGTTGTACTTAATTCCAACTATTTGGACGCACCTGGTATAATTGAAAATATTTTTATGGAATAGAATTTTTGAAACGAGATAGAGTTTGTTATTAGTTTTTCTTTCTAACTATAACCGTATGGCCTCTATCGTCCATCCCCAGGAGTTTGCCCCACCCTGTATATTATAAGACATATCATTATTCGATATATCGATACATCGATATTTTATCCATATATTATGTATGTTTGTTAAAACTTGATATCGGAATATCGATGTACATATCAAATTATCGATATATCGCATTATCGGTATATCGATATATCAATACATCAAATTATCGATATATATTAAAAGACATATCGTCATTCGATATATCGATATTTTTATCAATATATCGAGAAAAGCGGGCAGCCCTAGTTGTCGCCATTTAGACGTAAACAATTTTACGAAACGGATTCTCACCGATGCAAACAGATTTTCCTGTCGAGTGTATCGATGACCTTCAGTCGAATATTAGTCCTACTCTCCCCTTTAAAATACTTCTGAAGCAAACTATACAGGTTGGTCAACCACATGTTGTTTGTCGCAATAATGCTTTGCGAAAGGTACGAAACCAAACGCAAAATGGAACTCTCGGGTCTCGATTTCGAACACTCTTCTACGAGGCCGTAATACTGTTTGAATGAACCGTAAAATTTGTCTGTTGTTATGAGATTCTCGACCATATTTAACGTCTCGTGAAGCGTGGCAGCTGCCATCGGATTAGGATACTGTGATGGGGCGGATTCTAGAATCGATAAATCAAACGCGAATTTTTAAAAGCATAAATTATTCGATAATACCAATTTGTTTAATGATGACTGAAATGACTTGGAATACAATGTCCCAAGCAGCTCCGTGCATTTCTAAGCAGTGTCTGTTGATGACGTTTTGCATACTGAGTATGATTTCGTACGTGACTGATACATGGTCATATTTTGCACACTGGAAATTTAATGGAAGATACAGTGTCATGTACGATGATATGTAAAGGCACTTACGGTCAAGATGGCCGGAACTACAGCAGTTAGCGGAATCTTTAAATTCGGTAACGGTTTCTCGCCCCAAAGTGCATGGTTTATAAAGAAAACGCATCCCCTAAGCAAGCACACTTCATTCCTATAATCGTTATTTTCTATAAATTTGCACATCATAAATAAAGTCGAATGACCCATATGAGTACCCATCAGATTACGCATAATCTACAAAATAATTAATTTAAAACTAAAAACATTAAATTCTGAATAAATTACTTTCCAACTGAGTTGGCAATATCTCTCCACGTTTACTGTGCGACATAATGCCCCGATGAACTGCGATACTGATTTTCGAGGAAGGTTGCTATAAGCCACAATGGTTTCCAACACATGTAGTGCGGCGATTATTACCTCGGGTTGGTCACTGTTGTAACACAACATGCAAATGTGTCTGTTCAATATGAAAACGATAATTTAAAAATTATACCTTCACAATCACGATCGGTACTTACTCAACAAGTCTGTTGATAATATATTCATCGATATAAGCTGCATTAAACTTTATAACATTCATAAACATCTCTAGATATTCTACAACGTGTCCCGCTTCCAGTATATCGCTGAACCAACTTAATAAAAAGACACCAACCTCTTCTTCGAACGTTAAAATATACTTCCCGTTCTCAGTGAGAGCGTGCAATAACTCGAATCTATGGACGATATCTTCTGGATGATTATATTCTTTTATAACTCGGAAAAAATGGGCTCGCATTAAACCCAGTCGTTCGCTCTGACCTTTCACTAAACATTGGAAAAAGAAGAACACCAACTGGCGTACTTCGGCAGGCTGGTCTTTAGCGAGCAAATCTCGCAGCCACACCCAAAATTTCTCCACCGCATTCTGTCGATACACGAATAAAAATATCATTTTCTACGATCGTTCGCAAACAAAAACAGACTTACGTCTTCTAACCTATTGCTCAAAACGATCTCGCAAAGCGAATGTATCGTTTTCGTACGTGCAGCAAGCGGAGCATCAGGCAACAAATCCCTCTGAACGTCTTCGGCAATAACGAAATTCGGACGTGGTTTCGGTATAACTACTTGTAAAAAAATTAGGCGAACATGCAAAAAAACCTTGAATTTTACAAACCTGCAGTTCCTTTATTCAGCTGCTTGAAGAATTGCTTCAGGCTCTGCTGGAAAGCCTTATTTTCCTTCTCCTTATCTTTTGGGTTCATGATGAATTAAAACTTACACCACGTTATAAACTAGTAGTAGGCGGGATATTTCTTAAATGAGCATTTCACTTGTATTCAACTTAAATATCTAATAAAAACACGGTTTTAGGTTTAAAAAAATAGTTAAAAAAATGTTTTTTTCCTTTGCATATTCAAGCCTCAGAGGAACTTCAATCCTCCTAGATTCAAGCTAGAAAATATGACAGTTGACACTTGACAAGAAAGGTTAGTTCGAATCATATAAATAATAAGACTATAAGGAGCATTGGACAGAAGTGAAACCAATAATGTGAAGATGGCGTTATTTTTACACAGCGGACTGCGAGAAATGCGCAAGTGCAGAGTGTTTATCGTCTCCTCGGCTGTTAACTCCCAGTCATGTTGCTTGTTTTTGCAAATTACAGCTATCTGCATGTAAAAAATTAATAACTTGCAATATTGAATAGATATTTTGAATTTAACGTATATTGAAAGTCTTATCAAAATTTGAGTTTTTGAGCCTGTTTTCGTGGTCACCCGGTATATTGATTGTGTTTGGGTTGCTTAAGGGGAACAAAACAGATTTTTTAAAAAACTATTTTTATTTAAACTATATACATATTTATCATAATTTACAAATTATTGTAGCTCAAAAATTTAATATTCATTGTGCCTTAAGAAGCTGACTTTCTATCCAGTGCTTCTTAATACAAAACAAATGTGCAGCAACCACAAAAAATTAAACTGTCTGCCTATAAACTATACACATGGATTTGTTCACTATTTCCTCTTGCTAGAACTCAATAATTTCTGACCAAAAAAAAAATAAAAAAAAGTTTTTACCCCATAAACAAGTAGATTTGTTCTTTTTTAAAATCTAAATCATGAAACAACCTCTCGGTTTGTTCTGTGAAAGTTACTGGACCACAAATAGTTACATAAACATCGCTTTTTACATAACCAGTATCGGCGATGTGTCGCCTGATTGCGTCTTCGAGAATATCACGAGTGACATGCCCTTTCAGACCTACCCATGTGCTGGTTGGATCAGAAAGCACATGAAGCACTTTAATCCTGGAATTAGGTATTTAAAATGACCGTGGATATTTTTGGCTATAAATGAACTTACTTATTATTTTCTTTCTGTATCATTTCTAGCTGGCTCCCAAATAAAATATCCTCTTCCTTTTTGTTGAAAAACAACAGTGTTATGCACTGACTAAAGAACAATAAAAACAAATACGTTTCGCATAAGACGGATTTAATAATTTACCATTTTCTTATTCTCCTTTCCAACAAGAACAGGATCAGTCCGAGCATTGGAGTAATTCCTGTACCAGCAGCAACTAAGAGAAAAGTTTCTCTGTTATCTAAATCCTCCAAATTAAAAGTTCCCAATGGATTCGAAAACTCGACGAAATCACCTTTATTTTTATCACATAAATATCTACTAATATTGCCTTCTGGATATCGCTTCACCATCAGACAAATACTGTCCGAAACGAATTGCTGACAGCTGTATTTGGCAAACAGACTTTTTGGTACCGGCGTGTAACTTCTGGCTATTTCTTCTCCTAAAAGATGGTCACCCTCACCCTCGATTACACCGAAAACACCGACATGTTTCCCAACAGGCACAACAATTTTGGCGCCATCCATCCTCTCCCATTCCATAAGAAAACTATTATGAGTAACCCGAACCTTATTAATTAACCTACACTTAAAACGCAACCCTGATGTTTTAGAAACCGTTTGACTCGTTTGTTTCAAAACCCCATAGTTTTCCCACACTCCACTTACAGTTTTCGCAAAGTGTATTTCCACTTTCCCCGTTTCCCCGACGACTCTGATCCTGCAGGGCCACTCCACACTTTTTAAAAACTTTATCTCGTTAGAGAATAAATATTGCTCGTACACAAAACTGATGCTAATTACTTTATTTTTATCCGGAGGAATTACGTCTATGTGCGGATTACAAAAAGGTTTCGTATAAAAAATAAGGTGTATATGGTCGATTTTCTGTATCCAATCGAAGCGGGGCACATTCTGCAAGCTTTCCGAAGAAACGGAAACATCATCTCCTTCCTCTTCCTTTCTAAAAGATTTAACTTTTATGGTGGAGCTGTTTGGTGATTGAAGAGCATTTGCTTTTATTGAGTTTATTACTTTAGATGTGGGAATCTCCAGCGACTTAAAAACCGGATCGCTTATCATTTTGGGATCAGCAGCCACCAGTCTGCCCACGTAACACTTAGCGAGCATGCTTTCGTAGTTTACCCACGGATGGACCTAAAAGAAACAACAGATGTCTTGTATGAAATATGTGCCCCGAATATTATACTAGTAGTGACTGGTAAAGGTAAACTGTACCGAATCAAAAAACATGGTGGCATCTTTCCCCACACCCTGCATTATTTCGTCCAAACCCCCAGGGTGGAAATCCAAATATGCGGTTACATTGAAAACTCTTCCACGCAGGGCCATCCACGCGTCATTCGGTTTGTCATGTTTCGCCAGCTCCTTCGGTGTTACCTAGACATGAAAATTAAATAGTCGTCATTTATTAGTAACGAAATACAAAAAAATAACTCTTAATGAAGAAAGCGTGTTTTAAGAATCTCCAAAAAAATTTAACGAGTAGGTTGTAATGGCGAGTTCTAGTACCACGCCCCACCACTTTGACCTTCAAATTTATTACCTTTTCTTGCGAATTAAAATACGAGCATTGCTTCTTAAGATTTGCGCAACCACTTACTGTTAGCGTCCCCGCAGCCTGTCCCATCCCGGTCAAGTCTCGCCCGGAGGAACTGAGGCGGATCCAGTCCATCAACGAATGCCCCGGCTGTAAGTTGCATTTGCTCGAGTGGGTTCCTGAAAGAAAAATTACGTTTTGCATTTCCCACGCTGAACTCCAATGAATTATAGAAAACAATTGCGGTGATATGAGGCGTTGAAAAGGTTATCGAGTGACATTTGAATCACTAAAATAAAATTGATCGAATGTGTATTGCGATGATTATCTGATGGAATATTCTCATATTACTCCTCCAAAGTTTCAGGTACTTACTAACAACTCTCAGTTTCACAATACATAAAACAAGCAAGATGAACTTCACACCTAACTTCCAAGTTCACCCACACCTGAATATCGAACAAGCAGCCGAACATCTCTGAACTAAAAAGGCCGAGAGAAACCCAAAACCTCGAAACCATAACGCTCGCTTAAGTTTACAATTTCAGGGAGAAAATCGGTTACGGCAGATTTCAGCTTTGACAATAACGGGCCACCTACATTATGCATGGCTTCGACATCTAAATTTAGAATATGAAATACGGGATTGGCCCTACGTGTTCCACAATCCGTTGCCTTTCAATTCAAAAGGGAAATTTAACCAGTCAAGCAAACAAATCGCGAGCGACAGATTACACGCACGAGTTTATGACAAAATTGAAAGAGAAAAAAATATATTGTTTGTACGTTTCATAACTTTATCCCAGGGCGTATTAAAAAAAATGTATTATAAACCACGTGGGTGGAAAAACTATTCAACAGTCTGCTCTACCAACTTTTTTGCTACGCGTACATACAGTAGCAAACCATTTTTCCTTGAACACTTCATGTGGTATAGCATAATAAGTTTATTTTATTATTTAGTTACAGCTTCATAAATATGCAGTCGCAAAAATATGAAATACTGACGGAGCCGAACAATTCTTTTCATGCACTGACAGAAAGTCGATTCTCCAGCACTACCAACCAGCAAACTGCTGCACGTTTTGAGCGACAGCCTTTGTTCGAATGTCATAAGATTTTTAGCCATCAGTTAGCTAAATTGTGCACCATTCTACCCAAATTACGTTTTGAAATTTACTCAGCTTTAGATTAGGATTTAAATCAGTCGAAGGTTTGGTATCTTTTGTAAGTGGATGCACATACCGCTTGCCATGAATACGGGGGAAAGAAGCTTCCTCTCCAAAAACAAACAATCGTGAGAGAACTCGAGAAAACCGAGAACACGGCCCCCACTGAAAGAAGATTACGATACTAATTCGGTTTGAGCAATTCTGTTGAAAAAACAATAATGGAGACCTCGTCATCTCGCCTTATGGCAGACTTAAAGGGATTTAACAGACCGCAGGAACTAATGATCCGAACCCTCGAGTGCTCATCCCCGCGGTATAATTTAGGAAACGCTTTCCCGGTGATAAGAAAAAGAGCTGCTCAATTCTTGGGATAAGGTTAATGAACAAAAAACCAAGGGCAGACTTTTCCTGAAAAGTACTTGAAGTTAGTTTACGCTGTTGAGATCACTAAGGGACGAACAACTCCGTTTGTTCATTAAAAATCGTTCCACCACGATTCTTTTTGCAAAATGATGACTTCTTTTAGTTATATTACGGAATAGACTGGCTTATTCAACTATTAATTTAAGGAATTTCAATCTCAAGTTACAGGCCAAAGTTGGTGAGAGACTAAAAGTTTGTTGAGCCAACAAAGTTCTCGTACTAAGTTATAATCGAATATTCGAAAGAAAACAGAGGGTTACTAGAACAAAGTCGGAAAAAGGAAAAAAAAATGTTATTCAGAATAAGTAAAAAAGTAGGACACGTTACCTTGTAGAACCTTGTTCACATGAAGATGCAATTTGCTACTTCAGTCTACATGATATCGTTCATTGGTAAATGCTAACGCTAATAAAGGTATTAATTAATGATTTCTCCCCATCAGCAGCTTGATCTAAACAGCGTATGCTGTGAGCGCTAACCAGTGGATGTTATCTCATCATTAATTTATAGTACTTCACCCCGTCAGCAAAATACAATTGAGGGGTTAAATATTAACGGCACATTGTAATCGGGAAATTGGAACAAACTTCAGGGGTAGGTACCTAAACAAAGGACGGTTTCCAGTTCCTTAGGTAATTGCGATAGTTGATATCTGAGACATCTAACACAATCATATTAGGTACGCCTCCACCGCACACAGCAAAAGTCAATGATTGGGTTTCTCAGAGCAAAACCATGTTAAAAGCGTTTACAAAGACGTCAGTTGCACTTAAGCATGAGATTGATGGGCAATAATCAATTTTCCTGATGGCATAGCAAACAAAGCTTGAATACTGGAAGATACGATTAACTTACTCCGTAGAAAAAATTGAAACGTATCACTGAAATTTAATTTATTATTTTAAATTACCAATACAATCTTTATAAATTTTGAGATGAGGCAAAGAAAAAGTCATCACATCACAAGTAATCTCTCCTCTCTCGTAGGCCAAAAGGTCCCCTCTGGCTCATAAAAAATGCAAAGCAAACCGTCAGGGATTTGCTTAAAGCCCCAAACAGCCGGCGGGAACAAAGCGCCCAAGAAAAACAAAAAAAGGAGACCGGCATGCATAATTTGCCTGTTCATCTACTGCACCTGATTCCGCCGCCTCCTGCTTCTCTCCGACGTCCCCCGACTTCTTTTTCCAGCAGCAAGAAAGGCACGGCATCCTTCTTTGCGAGAATCATTTAAACGCGATGGACAAGTGGCCGGGATCGTTTTAATTTGAGTATCATGAGCCGAATGTCGACACGTAACGGCGCTGTGGAAGCACGACATAGGAGCACCGCGGCGGCGGCGTGAAACTGTCGCTGCGGTGGCCAGGCGCTCGCATATATAGCCCGCGTATTTTACACCCCCAAGCGATTCTCCCGCAGGTCAACTCATTCCAACCCCTCCGGGAGAAAATAATCGCACCATTTAAGAAATTACACATCAGGTAACAAATAGGCGGAAAATGTGTTTGCTGTGACAGTCAAGGTCACAGGGCACTGTTTTGTTCAACTTTGTTGGGGGTTGAACTGATCACCCCCGTAATGGATGCGACTTCCCTTCTCCAAGACCAACGTGCGTGTGAAAAATTACTTCCTTCATCATCATAAATTTAATATTTGTAATTTGAAACTTTTAAAGTCAGCCAACAATAAATTTGACTTAAACTCTTTGGAAATAAAAGCAGTTGTCGTAACAGTAATTACGGTCCCATTCCAAATAATAAATAAAAATAATAATAAAACTGTAATCGACCAGGTGTAAAGTTTTCGTTTTTGAAGTTAAGTCCCGAGTTAAACATTTTTTTGAAACAACACTCGTCTTTCAGAAGGTGTCCTACCATCCCGAGGGGTGTCTCACTGGGCTAAAATTTGTACACCTACTGCCGTACTGCCCATATTGGCTAATAATGGAGAGTACTGCCTAATAATTCCGAGTACTGCCTCATAATGCCGAGTACTGCCTAATAATGCCGGGTACTGCCTAATAATGCAGAGTACTGCCTAATAATGCAGGGTACTGCCTAATAATGCCGGGTACTGCCTATAGTAATGCCGGATACTACCTAATAATTCCGTGAACTGCCTAAACAATTCCGCCCAGTTGAGCGTGAATAATTATCTGTATTAATTAGCAAAACAAAGTTGAATTTATTTATTGCGTTAAATCAACAAAATAAGCAAAGTAAGATAATTTTTTTGTCCTACAAAATAGAAAACCGACTTCAATATACAATGAGAACATCATCAATGTAGTCGAAGTCAATTAAATACGCATTATTAAGGATAACTCAAAAACTACTGGTCAGATCTTGATCAAATTTATATGGGACCACACGAGAAGCACCAGCTTTCAAATGAAAAAAGAATCATCAAAATCGGTTCACCTAGAAAAAAGTTCTGAGGTAACACACGCATAAAAAAATACAGTCGAATTGAGTACCTCCTCCTTTTTTGAAGTCTGTTAATAATAACGTATTGTAAACATGTAGGCACTGAAAAAATTAAACTAATTGCTGAAGCAACAAAAAAGTAACAAAGTACAAAATCAACGTACTGTTCAGTCGAAAATCTACACAATGACTTATTCTTCTGAGTCCCAGAAGGACGAAACCAGTTGGTCTGCGGTTTTCCATACACATTCAAAACATGCAATATTTGAACAAATTACTCGTAAAGCTAGAATGGCCTCAGGCGTCCCTCTATTTCGTCTAAATCCGAACTGATCTTCTAATATTTCTTATGCTCTTTTCTCCATCCTTCTTTGCACAATTCTAGTCAGAATTTTTGATGCGTGAGAAGTTAAACTGATCGTTCTAAAATTTTCACACTTATCCACGCTTTTCCTGAGGCTGTTCTTTCCTTAACAATATTAATTGCATCTTCGATATATAAGTGAGGTGATAATGCACATCCCTGTCTCACTCCCTTCCGGATATCTACTTCCCTTTGTTCCTGCTCACATTCTATAACTGCCTTTTGCTCTTTGTAGAGATTATGTATTATTCTTCTGTCCCTGTATTTCATCCCTACCTTTCTCAGCACTTCGAACATCTTCTCCCATTTTACGTTGTCGAAGGCTTTTTCTAAATCTACAAATCCTATATAGACGCTCTTTCTCTTTTCTATCGTTTTTTCTATAATTACTCGTAAAGCTAGAATGGCCTCGCGCGTTCCTCTATTTCGTCTAAATCCGAACTGATCTTCTAATATTTCTTATGCTCTTTTCTCCATCCTTCTTTGCACAATTCTAGTCAGAATTTTTGATGCGTGAGAAGTTAAACTGATCGTTCTAAAATTTTCACACTTATCCACGCTTTTCCTTTTTGGCAAAGCGACTATTATGTTCCTTTTGTAGGTAATCTTCTCTCTGGAATTTCACCTGTCTCGTATATGCGGCTAACTAATTTAAATAGACACTCCTGTACCCCTTGAGCGGCACACTTTAAAATTTTTGCCTGCAATCCGTCTACACCTAGTGCTTTATTCTTTTCTAAACTTTCTAATGCTAGCTCAAACTCTTCCCTCATAATAGGACTACCTAAGGTTTATCCCCTTCTACACCGATTTCCTTTTCTAATAAAACTCGTACTTAGTTCTTGTCCTGCATATAAGCTTCCCAAATATTCTTCCCACCTATCTGCCTTTTCCTCTCTTCCGATTAAATAGAATGTTTCTAATGCTCTTGTTGCTAAAATCTCCTACAGTTATTAATAATAATATTGCTGATGTCTCCCCCCAACGCAGTCCCCGCCCGGAGATCCGAATGTGGGACTTATTTTACCTCCGGAATATTTTACTCCAGAAGGTGCCATCATCATAAAATTTTCAGTACACTGTGGTGGGGGGATACAATAATGTGGTGGTTTCCCGTTGCCTTCCACGTCACAGAGTGAGTATCAAAATGCCATACCGACTTCCACAGTATCTGCCACTCTGATTACTGAAAGAGCTGCTGCCTTCTCTCAAGGACTTGATTTAGTCTGTCTTCTCAATACCCCCCCACCAATACGGTTAAACCTTTGGTTCGGCTCTTTAGATCATTGAAGCACACAAGCCATCTCACCCGTTTCAGTATAAGATACTGGAAATACGTCAAGGTACAAGTCCGTTGGGATCGAAGCAAACGGACCGTTTCTAAAATTTCAATAGTTGCAAACCGTCAGATGCCTAAAGTTGCTCATTACCTTACCCCGTTTTCGCAAATTCTGGCCTACATTTCTTATCGTATAGTATTTGGTCTAATTCGGTTAAATCTTCTAGGTTTATTTTTTCATTCTCGAAGTGAAACATAATGTAGATATTTTATCAAATTTTTGTAACAGAGTGCCATTAGTGCGATGTACACCCTCACGCATTTTAGAGAAAAAGTCCCAAAGACCCCTTATTATATTTAGCAAAGTACATAGTCAAAAATTGTTTTCACTGTATACAGGGTGTCCCACTTAAATAGGACAAAGTTGTGCTGTATCTCAAACTTTGAAACTGCATGTGGTTTTCTAGATTTACGTAAGTATATTAATAATATTGAAATAACGGCAATAACTGAAGAAATAACCGAGTTTTTTTTCATTTCATAGTACCATAGTACCTAACACGGTTATGGTTTATTCAAAAGGCATTCGATCACTTTAATTAAATTTTTTTACAGAAGTTGCAATTTAGCAACCTTCGTTAAGGCAGGCATTGAAAATGAACTTGTTTTAAGAGCACAGATCACAGTCAGTATGACAACTACATTTCGAAGAACAAACCGCGACATCCCCGCCCTTACTACGCATGGTAGCGCACGGGATGGCCAATGACAACACTTTACATTTTGCGTTACTGCCCAAAAATGCCCAATAATTGCCGCGTACTGCCTAGTATTGCCGCGTACTGCCTAGTAATGCCGTGTAATGCTCAATAATGCCGAGTACTGCCCACATAATGCCGTACTGCCGAAGTAATTCCAAGGTACTGCCCAACTTTTGTACACCTACTGCCTACAGTGAGACACCCCTCGTATCATCCTATCCCTCCTATTCTTTATTGTCTTCCATACCTTCCGCTTTTCCCCAACTCTTTCTAATACCTCCCTATTGCTAACCTTGTCTATCCACGGTATCTTCTTAACAATTGTTTCTTTTTGTTTTATATCTCTAGTGCTTCTACCGTTGTAAATAGAGGTGACAACGCACATCCCTGTCTCACTCCCATCCGGATATCTACTTCTCTTCGTTCAAGCTCAAATTCTATAACTGCCGTTTGCTCTTAGTAGACAGTCTGTTCCTATATTTCATCTCTACCTTTCTGAGCACTTGGAACATCTGACCTGACCTGCACATTTTAAAATTTCTGCCTGCAATCCACTACAGCTGGTATTTTATTATTTTTTAAACTTAGTAATGTGCGATTCGTGCACCTAATTTAAATTTCCACGCCACGTGCAAAGCTGATATTTGAGTATTGCCTACTGTTCAAACAGCCCGTTCTGTTTGGGCCATAAAGGCCTATTACTCAAGATATTACTATGCAAATCCAATCAAGATGATGTTTAGTTAACCCCCTAAAGTTAGCGTGTGCGTTACTTTACCATTGCTATGTATTTACCCCATAAATTCTGAAAGTACCCTTCCTTAAATCAGTAATAATTTCACAGACTTCAGCAAATACAATTAGAAGTTAAGAATTCAAATTACGCATCGAGAAATTTTCCGACCGTGTTGATGTCATCGTAAACTCGCTTTGATATTCGCCCTAGGTTTCAACCCCCTCCCTGTTAATATTTATTACGTCAAGGAAACGCATGAAACTGCAAACCAGGTATTTGAATTTTAACGATTTTACCACGAATAAAATTTAGTTCTATCGTTCAATAGCTACCTACCCGAGGAGTAGTTGTTGGAACTGTCCAGAATCATTCGTTACAACTGCAAGAAACAATTCGATTTAAATGAATTGCTCTAGTATATTCTAACCACTATCGTTTATAAAATCATAGCAAAGATGCTATCTTCTCCGACAAAGCCTTGCGTGCCACGCGCCCATAAGTTAACACAATGAAAAATCCCACCTCCGAGTAAATATGGTACGTTCAGATTTTCCGGGGAAAATAACGAGCTCTGCGAGGGCCAAACGCATATTTCATCTAATCAGATTTTCACTCAAAACATGCAATCCATCTTGTCTGTGCCATTCGAGAAGGAAATTTCCAATTCCGAAAAATATGAATATCGTTGTAAACATTTTACTGTCTACTCTGAAATAAATCGTATATAATTTCAAATCGACTGGATTGGAGTAGGAGAGGAGACCAGAAACTATAAATTTATTGTTATTTTAGTGCTTGTTGTGATTAAGGTTCTCAATGTGGCGCCGTCTTTATAGTTTTTCCTCGAGTTTTTCAAAACTGCCTTGTTTTTCATCATTACGAAGACGCCGAAGATATCCAAAGAAAACGATATGACGCACCGAAAAAAAATGTAATTATCCTCTAACCCGAGCGCGCATCAATTAGGTTGACAACGTTAAACTAAATTCGAATCAAATTTCATGGAGTCTCCAGCTCCAGTGGAACGGATTATTAAAATTGGAAAAGCAATTATACAAATTCAAGAATATACAATTTGAATTCTGTACTTTCCGCATCAGATTGCCCACAAAACATCTCATCTAAGTTCTAAGCTCGTATATTTGTTAGTAAAGATAGTCGGGGAGTAAGGTGCTCTATTTCGACACCCTCTAAACACAAGAAAACGAAGCTGATTCTTGTGTAAAATGACCTGCCGGATTAGAATTTTCAGGTCGCGAAAAGATCGGAAATTGCGAAATTGCAAATTTAATATCTAGGAGACCCCTGAGGGTACCTAGGTTACTTCCTCGACACATAGCCGCACGTCTACAATGGGCACAGGAACATAGGGGCTGGCTTTTACTCCAGTGGCGCAATATCATTTTTTCTGAGACAAAAATTGGGTTAGAGAGTGATTATCGACGTGAAAGGGTCTGGAGGGAACCAGGACGACAAGAACAAATTGTTTCTATAGAAGTCATTGGAGACTAATGGAAACAGCCCGCCGCCGCCGCCGCTAGTTGCGCAAGTGAAACCGGGGCTTTACACGTTCACTCCCCACATTTTTTTTTGTCCAAAGCTTTACTTGACTAAACACATTTCGTATATTTTTTGCATAGAAAAGCATTTACATCGAACTTTCACGTCCTTCCAACAATGTCGCACGTTTCTGCTTGAGAGGCTCTTGCCTCCATTCAGAAAAGTTCCACGATCAACACTTCAGTATTCAACTGAATCAATAATTCGATTTCGGGCGGTCTGTTTACTAATGGTGGAGATGCGGCGGCGGTGGCAGAGGTGCGAGAGCTAGTGGCTTAAAAAGATATCAATCAAGCCAAAAGTGCAAATCGAATGGAAATTTTGCTTTTTGACGTTTAAACTTCAAACTTAGAAATCTCTCTACTGCAGTGCCGCTCTTCTCCAATAGAGTGCGGCACATTTCTTATAGCTTCTAGTTACTTACAAAAATTGATTTTCTCTAATAAGGAAACCATGATTTCCGCTTATAAAATTAACAATAGCTTTTACACAGACCGTTTTTCCTAGATGTATTGCTACTGTCACCCTAAGAAGCATGTCTCTTACCTGTCGCACTTCTGGAGTTGCCGGACACTTTCCTGGACACTTCGTTTCCGCCAGATGTCGCTTGATTTTTGTGTTTGGCTTTTTTCTTTTCCTTGTCCATTTTAAATCGCGGTGGAAGTTGTAACGTTGTACGTTTGTTCAAATTAGCGAGGTTTGTGATTTTGAGGAACTCCGGCGCGTATATATTAAAATGTGATACATTCTAACCTCAAATATTATGTCCATTTCACTGACGGTTTTGCATCATTGCCGCACATCTCACTGGTAACGTTTTACTTAAAATGTTAACTGACAAATATAGAAAAGTTTTGGTTTAAAATCAACAGACAAATCGGTCAAAAAACAAATATTTCCGAATGAATTGTAGTCGACAACAATCTATAGAACACTAACAATTTTGGCAAAGAGTAGCCTAAAATGTTTTAGTTGAGTTTCCCCATTCATTTATTAAGTAATTAAACGACAATTTTGTTGAAAATTGTGAAATGTCAGGCAGTAACCTTAAAAGTCGCGACGAAACTACCGATTTAGAAGGCAGCCATAGGGTTGGTAAAACAGGAATCTGTATAGAGTTTTGCGTGATACATGACAGAAACGTCAGGGTTAATAGTTACCATAACGAATAGAAGATGGCGATAACCGCATTTATACGAGGGTGTATAGATCTACGTTTAGCCTACTAAGAAACGTGGATAATTTAAATGTTAAAGATCAAAGTATTTTATTATTGAACTGTCATCTAACAAGGAGGAACTGAAATATTTTTAGATCTGCCAAGACAAATAAATAACTTGAAAGTTATTTATTTCTTTATATCTAGGCTAACTAAATGTCAATACGCCCTCGTACATGGAATAAATAATAAAACTATGTTCGGGAATTTATCCGAAGAAAGTTCATGTGATTGTGAGTATTAATTGGACTAAATAGAGTGTAATTCGTGGCTGCAGACGTCCCGAACTTGCCCGCTACTTTTGTATTTTTTTTCTGTGGTCACGGGTTACTTTTTTCCGCGCGCTGATGTTTCCTCCCGAGCGCGATTCGAGTTGAAATAAATTTACTCGTGGGCTAGTTCCGCTTGTAGTGTTTCTTTCAAGTCATGGAGATATCAGAGCACAGTGAAAGTTAGCGAGTCAGCTGAGAACGAACGGTGAGTGTTATCAAAAAAAAATCGCACGGTGCCGATTGAAAATGGCAGAGAAAAGTTTAGTGAAACAGTACAGCCGGGCCTTTTTGCGGCTTCTGCAGGGGTTAATTGAAGTCGTGGTGCACTGGATGTTCGGGGCGATGTACGGAGGAAAGGGGCAGTCGATGCCGCCCATCAAAAACTTGTTGATATTGGAGTCCGCAACTGCGATCGCTTTGAAGATTAGGACCAGAAAGGTTGGTTGCGTTTACCTAAGAATTATTTTTAGGCACTTTGCATACGCCTCGAAATATGCACTGAATAAAATGTAATTTTTATTTTTGAACCGCTTATTTCTGGTTTTCAATCATTTTCTTGCTTTTATGCCAAAAACTTTTAAAAGAATGTTGGGTTGAAAAACAGATACAGAGTTAAGAACTTCAAAACAGAGGAGAAAATTTTGAAACAAAAAAAACGCGCATAATCGCTTTCACTATGTGCCAAACAATGTGGTATTGACGTAAAACAATTTGTAAACATTGAATATTGATTCCTTTTCACCTAGTCGTTAGAATATAATAAAATAATTACAACAAAAAATGTACAATTCCTGTGCTCGACACAACTGGAATTTCCACTTGGAAAATCGTTAAATTAATATTATTTGGTGACCTGATAATAATCTATTCTACCTGCTTTCAAACATTAAACTTGTTTTGTGTTATCTGCTGTTTGTATCGATATATTATGTACATGCATACATAATATAAAATATGTAAATACATGGGTAGAGTTACAATAAATAATGGGAACGAAGTGGAAGCAGTTTTGACATATTAGAGTCGAAGATTAGAGTTTAGATTAGACTTCTCTCAAATAGTTGGAGATGTAGGATGTTCTACTTTTGGGGAAATGAGTAGGTTAGCTCAGGACAGACAAGGATGGAGGTACGCTGATAGACTCTTGAGTACGTGATAAAGTGCTTATAATAATCATATCGTTTATTACTTTTTCTGATACAATACATTATGATTTTATTTTTTTGCCATTAGTTGTATTATTTATTTTAGGCAAATAAATTAATAGATATGATCTTACTTACATGTACATGACTAATTTTAATAATGGACCTTGAACAAATTACATTACAATACTCCTCGACAACTGCATGCAAAAAAGCTGGCATTAAAATTAGGTACGATGAAGGGGCGGAATTTTCTAGTATTAAGCGGGAAATAAATATTTTACAAAGCACTGGAAAATTTAAACACACACTTTTGTTATTATCTTGACATGAATTAAGATCACAAAAGCAAGTATAAGCGTGTTATTTTCACTTTGGTCTCACGGCCAACTTGTACTGCAATGACGTCAGTAGGTCTTCGCAATGAAGCGTAAATTCAATTTTTCCGTCCTTTGTAATTAAATAACATTAGTCTATGCTAATGACGGCTAACGAGGAGATAATTAACGTGACTCCAATATGCCCAAGTTCAAGTCCATCTGGTTGGCGTTTTATGTTTGTTGTATGAGGACATTATAAAAATTTTGTTATGATTCTTATTTCCTATTCTTATTAGGTTACTTTATTCTAGATAACCAGTTTAGAAGTCGTCAACTCTTTCATCGAAAGGATAGACGAAATAAATCCCATACTGAATTGTGTGGTTGCAAATAGATTTGAAGATGCTAGAAAAGACGCTCAAAGAGTTGACGATCTTATCAAGGGTGGTTCCATCCCTTTGGAAACAATGGAGAAGGAAATGCCCTTTCTCGGCGTCCCTTTTACAACGAAAGACTGTATTGCTGTTAAAGGTTTGTCATTTTATTTATTTTCTGTTATTTCGTGATATATACATTTTTATAGAACAACCTATTATTCAATATTGATTGTTACGTCCATGTACGCAATTAAAGTTTGTTTATCAACAATTTGAACACGCAATTGAAAGCATAATTGTAATTATGGGTGTACCTATTTCCCTTTATGCGAGTTAGACCGTAGAGTCTACGGTTAGACCAATAACACTGCCTCATTTATTATTCTAGGTACGTACATCAAAAACCATATCGCATAATACAACAATACATAATTCATAGCTACATTGAGTACTTCAAGAACTAACGAGTATTTCATACCTATCTGGTATAAAATTTAAAAATAGCAAGTTATCGTCTTACTTCAAATTATTATGATTAGCGCTGTAATTATAATACAAATAATTACTGAAGGAAAAATATAAAAGTTTATTTTTCATTTTAGTTGTACAGGTACCTACCCAGAAAATTTTCTGTTGGTGAATTAATTGGCAGTATTTTTTCCAATCATAATTACTCAAAAGCGTCAAATTATATATTATATGTATTGTAACGTATTTCGATTTTACACTTTTTATTTACAGTGACTTTATGTATATGTACAAATATTTACAATGATTAACGGTGATTTGAGAACTTAAAATTAACAAATTGAACAATAAGCAGCGAAATATATACAAGCAGTAAGTAACAACAAGCAGTGAAAATTAAACAATTAAGCGAACAATTAAACAATTAATTACCTAACCTAAACAATCCACAGTACACAAGTCCACAGTTTAAACTCTCTAAAACACTCGTCTTCAACCGACGGTTAATCACATACGAAGACGCCCCGGTACACTTAAAACGCCACCAAAGAATTCGCACTCGCGTACCGTACCGACACTAAACGCGTATCAAGACTAAAGCTGGGAACACATTTCTCTGATGTGTTGTGTTGTGTTGTGTTGTGACTCGCCGTGTGCACATGTTTCTGTCGTGTTGTGACGCAACGTTTGATAAACTGGTGCTACCCCATTTCTCAAAAGCTCCAGTATGTACACACCGAGCGTTTTCGTCCCCGATTAACCGGGAACTTTTTATAGAACTGTTTCTATACTTTTTTCCACACTGTATGTAAGTACAAGTGAAGTAAAAATTCTGTTGTTTTACCTGTAGAATTCATTTCCCTGCCTATCTCCTCCCACGTCTCTTGCCGCATACACTCATTGCGGTAATTCTTCGAATTCACGTTGAATAAACATTCGTAATTTGTAACTTTTTCAATTAAGACAGCTTCATCCATATTTTTTAAGCGAAATGACCCGTGCACACTTCTCTGACGCTCTGATGTGTTGTGTAGCGATGCAACGAAAATCTGGAAAGAAGGGATCGCGTCGCGTCACAACACAACACAACACAGCGTCAGAGTAATGTGCACGCGCCCCGTTTAATTACATGCGATTTATGCTGTATGATCCATACAACGTTGCGTCACAACACAACACAACACGTCAGAGAAATGTGTCCCTAGCTTAAAAGCTAGGGACACATTTCTCTGACGTGTTGTGTTGTGACGCAACGTTGTATGGATCATACAGCATAAATCGCATGTAATTAAACGGGGCGCGTGCACACTCCTCTGACGCTACGCGCTGTGTTGTGTTGTGACGCAACGCGATCCCTTCTTTCCAGATTTTCGTTGCATCGCGACACAACACATCAGAGCGTCAGAGAAGTGTGCACGGGTCATTTCGCTTAAAAAATATGGATGAAGCTGTCTTAATTGAAAAAGTTACAAATTACGAATGTTTATTCAACGTGAATTCGAAGAATTACCGCAATGAGTGTATGCGGCAAGAGACGTGGGAGGAGATAGGCAGGGAAATGAATTCTACAGGTAAAACAACAGAATTTTTACTTCACTTGTACTTACATACAGTGTGGAAAAAAGGGGAATGGTACGTTTTAGCTCCACTCGAATTTTCGTGTTTTTTTGATTTTGGTAGAAAGAGGAGGCTTCATAGAGTGTGTTTCAAAGAAAATTTTTATGGATGAACCACGTTTGGAGTTTATTTTTGGAAAAGAAACTTGCGGGACCGGGAGCGAATAGGGGTGCTGGGCGGGGTAAAATAGTGGGTGTAATTGTGCATTACTGTGTTTTGTTCGTATATGAGTCGATTTGGTATCCCGTAGAACCGGAAACGGCGAAGAAAAAAGGCTTTTTTTGAGAAAATTCTGTACGTAGCAGTAGAGCGTAAGCGCGTAGTTCACTTGTCCCTCGTGTAAATAAGTTGAAAACTTAGCAGCAGTGGATGCGGCCTCTAGCAAAATTCCCGGTAGCGTTGCATGTTTATTTATATACCAACTAGGTTTTGCCAGTTTTAGCGCGCTGTTAATGTTTTGGTTTTTAGGGGGGGGGGAGACTTAAACTCTCCGCTTGCCCAAAGACCAGAAATAGTGGGCCGTGGAACCACATTTTTCCTGTATTCATCGACGGGCAACTATAAAAGAACTGGAAACAACGTTTTAGCGCGCTGTTAATGTTTTGGTTTTTAGGGGGGGGAGACTTAAACGCTCCGCTCGCTTCGCTTGCCCAAAGACCGGAAATAGTGGGCCGTGGAACCACATTTTTCCTGTATTCATCGACGGGCAACTATAAAACAACTGAAAACAACTGCACCATGTTCAAAGTGAAGGATATCGTTGTGCAATATGGTTGAGTATGTTGACCCAACGCCCCAGCAGAATCGGCTACGTATAGGGTACCGAAGCAACAATGAACCCACGAACGGAACGGCGCGCACTCCGTGCTGTGCAATAATCATGTCTTATAACGTGATTTCTATTTAAACAGACCCCTTAGCTGCCCTCTCGCACCAGACACACGCATTTTTTGTGAAAAAGATAGTGTAGGAACGTAGGAAAAACAAAACAAGTTTTACGGGAGTTTGTCTAGGTATGGAAGCAGCGTGAAAGCCGGTAGCCGGTACAAGAAGCACAGCATGTGAGAATGTACTACTGTCAATTCTGTGACCAATAACGTCATGCTCATAAGGAAATGTGGTGGTAACAGGAATAACATAGAGGTCATGGCTGCTGAAGTGCAGTAAATGCGTCGACTGAAAATTGCTTTTTTTATTAATATTATAAGAAGAATTAAGATCGCCCATATCTAGAGCGACGAGTATTAGTGTGCTTGTGAAATTGGTGTAAGTTTGAAGTGGGTAGGAGTCTTCTGTAGAGTGGAGTTAAAGCGTACCATACCCGAAAAAAGTATAGAAACAGTTCTATAAAAAGTTCCCGGTTAATCGGGGACGAAAACGCTCGGTGTGTACATGCTGGAGCTTTTGAGATATGGGGTAGCACCAGTTTATCAAACGTTGCGTCACAACACGACAGAAACATGTGCACACGGCGAGTCACAACACAACACGACACGACACGACACGACACAACACAACACATCAGAGAAATGTGTTCCCAGCTTTATACTCGCACGGAACTATTAAACGCCCGGTTCTTATCACATTCAACATTCGCTTCCAAACTTCAGACTTCAAACTGTACGTTAGACTGTCCACTCGGCTTCTTGCTTCCCATTTTATAATGGTCTTAGAAGATTCTCGAAAATTATATGGATGATTCTTGAGTGGAAGAGTAATGTATAAACCTGATTCAGTTTAGGTTTTATTTATTGTAAAAGAAACTATGTGTTTTAATTTTTTAATACAGAACTTGACGCACCTATCTCTGACAGTTGACATACTACTCACTCACTAATGCCAACGTAAAACTTGTAACTCAAGAACAATTGCTAGCTACCAACTTAAACACAAATATATCACAAAAGTGACCATCAACAAATTATCGATCAAACATTGTTCCAGAATGAGAATCTTCGAGATAGACTATTCTTTTCGGGAATCATAAACAGCGACAAGGTCGCGCCGTCATAAATCAAAGCCTGCTCGCCGTCAAACAAATAATGTGTCACCACCAGAGGCGTCGCTGACGGGGCAAAAGTTCGTATCAGTATTTTTCGTAGGCGATAACGGATAACCTATAGGCTGTCCTATAATAAGGGAAGAATTTGAGGTAGCATTAGAAAGTTTTTTCTGGGACACCTGTATATATTTCAGGTCCGTCAAGTACAGTACAAAGTTTAATTATAAACATACCGGTCACGCTATTGACAGATTGCAGATAATGCTCAAGTATGAGCAGATAAGATTTGAGAACCTAATCTAATAGTTATGAACTATCTAAGTACCTACCAGATAAACGAATACTGCAGAAATAAATAATTAAATTACGTACCTATAGGAATATACATAATATGTTAATAATTACAAAAAAACTGATTTCGAATTTAACTTAACCTCACAACAAGGCCCGGTTTTTCAAAGAATCCAACACCGGGTTAAGTCTGACACCGGGCTTCGTTGCTATGATACAACCAATCAGAAAGCCGGTATCATAGCAACGAAGCTGGTGTTGGATTCTTTGAAAAACCGGGACTTAGAGAAATACACTTAAAATATATTTTAAGAAACTTATACGCACTATTTTCACAATAAATATTATCAATCTCTACACGCATGTAAATATATGCAGTAATCTCCACCACTATTTTGTTGGTAGCCTTTTTTCTTAAACTGTATGTAGGTTTAGTGTGTAACTTCATCCTGTCGATCTTTGTTGCATCGTGCGCGCGCATCGTAAAATTTCACTCCCATCATTCTTTCATAACGCGCCTAACTTCATCCTGTCGATTTTTGTTGCATCGTGCGTGCGCATCGTAAAATTTAACTCTCATCATTCTTTCATAACGCGCCAAAAACAATTTTTCGAACCTAGGTTGAGACAGTTTTAAGACTTAAAGTCGCCGGAAAATTTAAAATGCAATACCTACAAATATTTAACTGGAAGTTTGCGCGTTTTAGTTCAAAGAGTATACACAGTGTCTCAATTTAGAGGCATATTGAAGGTACAAACCTATGACAAAAAGTTTGTACTTTGTACCAATTAAAAATTCAAGTTATCCATAAAAGAGGTCACAAAACTATAAATAAAACAATCGCTCATAAAAACACGCTTCAACTGCATAATATTCAATTGCATTTGTTGCATAATTATTGTGTTTATTATAGATATGATTCATACTTCTGGACTTCACGGCCGCAGGGAAATTAAGGCAACAGAGGACGGTGACGCAATACAACTTTTGAGGAAGGCTGGGGCCATTCCTCTTGCCCTCACCAACGTCTCTGAACTCTGCATGTGGTGAGAATAATTGTGTAAAGGACAGCAGAAAATGTCGGTCCTCTAATTTATATTATTTTTCGATTTGAAGGTGGGAAAGTGCCAACACGATTCATGGCCGTACGAACAATCCCTATGACACAAACCACATAGTAGGAGGCTCTTCGGGAGGAGAAGGTTGCAATCAAGCTGCAGCAGGTTCAGCTTTTGGGATCGGATCGGATATCGGAGGTTCCATACGGATGCCAGCCTTTTTCAATGGAGTTTTCGGTCACAAGCCGTCGAAATTCATAGTATCTAATAAAGGACAGTACCCTATTCCCATAAGCAAAGAGCAAGACAGCTTTCTAGGGATAGGACCAATTTGTCGGAGAGCTGAAGACCTTTTACCGATCTTGAGAATCATCTCGAATAAAAACGCGGTTCAATTACGATTAGATGAAGCGGTGGACATAAAAAATTTGAAGTTTTATTATCAAGATACAGACGGGGGTGGACATTTAATTTCCCCTGTTAACATGGAGATTAGAGAACTGTTCAAGAAAATTGTAGTTCACCTGGAGAAAGCTCACAAAATTAAAGTGAAAAGAATAGAAAATAAACGGTTCCGGAAAAGTGCTGCGATGTGGTTGGCTAATATGAAAGCGGAGAGTGGACCCACGTTTCAAGAACAACTGTCAAATTTAAACGGTCCCATCAATCTACCCATAGAAATGATCAAGTGGTTCTTGCGGCTGTCCCACCACACTTTCATAGGTCTAGTAACTGCCATTTTAGAAAAGTTCGGTTTGAAATACGGCAGCGAAAAGTATGTTTATTTAGTACAAGAACGGGACAGATTACGCCTTGAATTATCGGACATTCTCGGTGATGACGGGGTGTTCTTGTATCCTACCCATCCCACGGAAGCCCCGTATCACAACGAACCACTTTTTAAAGCGTTCAACTTCAGTTACACTGCCGTAATCAACGTTTTAGGATTCCCTGCCACCCATTGCCCCATGGGGCTCAATAAAAATGGGCTACCCATCGGCATACAAGTAGTTTCTAATGATAAAAACGATAGGTACTGTTTGGCAGTCGCTAGGGAAATAGAGAAGGCTTTCGGTGGTTGGGTGCCACCGAAAATCGAAGCATAGTAGGGGGTAATTTAGTGTGAAAGCAGGGCGAGGTTTTAAGAACTTTATATTTGACTTTGAATGTATAAATTGTGTTACCACTAAAATTTAGTCGCGATTTTCTTTATTGCTTACATTTTTTCATCTTTATACAAATGCATATTGCCGTCATCTTCATTTTATTTCTGATGGGCTTAAACTGAAGTATGTAATTTATTTTGATAAAAAATAATTGCTAAACTAATTTTCTTATTAAAATTATCTGACAATAAATTCAGAAAATCTATTATCGTTTTGTGTTCTACAGTACTTCTCAGAATGCTAAACCAGCCGAGCGGGCATTGAAACATTCTAACTGAAATCAAATTTCTTTGCCCGACCCATTTGCAAATGTTTACGAGCTCCTAGTAGTGAACATCCCTTTTGAAATACCCGTGTATATATATGTTTAAGCTAATGCGATCTTGCCTAACAGTTTTAAGAATGTTTACAGTAAAAATAAATATTATGTGGGTACATAACAAGAACACTTATTTTTACATTCATGTGGTAAAAGTTCAATCATATATTTCTAAGCACGTAAATAAACAATATACAAACATAAAAGTTAAATATAAATGAATATTTATATTTTTAGCTGTGATGTTTTATATACCATATTATTATGTTTTTAATACTTATGTACTGTTTCGTAAAATAAAAATGTTAAATACATTTTTACTAAACTTGTTTTATCTAGATTTTGATCTTCTTAAGAGCCAAGTCTCCCTGCTGCATTTTCGAGCGATTCAGACGTTTCCGCCTTTACAAACTGTACGGTTATTTATTAATATTTTGCTTTCTAATTTTGCAAGCATATGCAGAAAACATTTCTTAAGAGTCGTCTCATCGGCGATTTCGAAAAAAAATAATTGAAGTTTGTCTTTTTCGGCTCCAAATATACCCTAATTTTGTGCACTTATAACTTACTAAAAAATTACTCTTTTAAAAATCCGAGATGAGAGGCCGATTTCCACAAGTTTCTTCTTTCAAATAAAACAAACAATTTCAAAATCGGTCCATAAATAAGGAAGTAATTTGTAAAGAGAGCTGCCCTTGCAAACGCGATTTAATGCCCTGCGTTGTAACGCCCTCTGCTTGTTCATCGCGCAACACTTGGTAAACTGCTAATACGAACTCAGTGATTTTTGTATGGGGCGCACTTCAATAATTGTATCGCCATACATTACATATTTTAATCGTATATACGCGAACATAGAATTTTGATCTTGCGAATTAATGTATTTGTGCTTAATTGCAGCGCTCTGCCATATCCCACATTTTTATTATAATTTTGTTCAGTTTAGAGTCGATTTTATCTGAAAGTAAATTTACACAATTTGAACACGTTTGTTATTGAAAGTAATGAACATATAGCAAGATACAAAATAATTCAAATTTCACCTTAAATAATGTTCTCTTTATAACCAAATAACAACAACTTAAAATCTCTGAATGAAAACCCAGTAAATTTTTTCCGATACGAGGGTTGTTCTGACATGAGCGGGGATTTTATTATAATTTTTATTTGTAAATTGATCCAAAAGTAGACATGAGCAAATATTTTCAAGATTGCAAGTAATTTATCTGCAATATAGTAATTCCGGGTTATAATGGAATGATCCTCATAAATAACAAGTATTTAGGTAATGTAACTCTGAATAAACTAAAAATGCTAATTTCGCCCAGAGTTCTAATAGCGTGCCTTTCAACATTCATCGTAGAGGCATATTCCTACTTTTTCTACTACCATTCAATTCTGGTAACACATTCGTATAAAAGTTTACAAGTTGATTTTCCATTTTCATTTTCCAAAATTCATTGTCTCTCATAGCCGTTTCATATTTTATGCCTTTGGGTGTCCAGACTGTAAAGATACAATACCCTCTTTTTGTAATTTGCATTTGTCCCTGAATTTGGTAAAAGTAATAGTAATTCTTATTTATCTTCCCGTTTCGATTCCAATATATGATTTTCCTTTTCTCGATACCTTCTTCCGGGGTTAGATTACAAAAACTTTGGGCATAAACTTCAACAACACCCTGATCTCTTATAAGACCGTCCGGAGTTTCTGCCAAATACGGAATACTCAGTTCTTGAAATATTCTTTCGCTTTATATATTCGCTTTACATGTACAGGGTGATTTATACTGGGGGGCGAAAAATTAAAATTATGGTTCAGAGCCACAAATGAAGTAAAAAAATGTCATATTAAGGTATGTCCGGAAATACTTCGTATAAAAGTTATGCTCGTCCAAAGATGGAGGCTATTAAATTAGGGAAGCTTCGAAGAGATATTTTTTAATCATCCCTTATCGTTTCAACCTAATTTATGCTCGTCCAAACATGGGAGTCTATCATCTATCATGTTTGGACGAGTATAAATTTTAAACGAATCATTTCCGGACACACCTTCATATGACATTTTTTTACTTAATTTGTGGTTCTGAACCCTAATTTTAATTTTTCGCCCCCTGGTATAAATCACCCTGTATATATGTTACGGGCATAGTGACGAATCGGGCGATGTTAGCAATGCCTGGGCAACGTGACCTGACCTTACAAGACCTGACCGGACAGCATGAACGGTCATTGTTTGCATTGCCCGGGCACCGTCGGCATTGCCCTACTTTCCCACTATGCCCGTAGCATATGTTACAAAAAAGTAGGTCAAGCCGTTAACCACAGGTTAACTGACCGAAAATAATGGGACTTTCCTTATGCCATTTTTCATTTAGGCTTCTTTCTTTCAAGATACAGGGTCATCATCATAAGGTTCTCAGTCCGAAGACTGGTTGGACGCGTACCTCCATTCTTTTCTATCCTGAGCTAACCTACGCATTTCCCTAAAAGTAGAACATCCTACATCCCTAACTATTTGAGAGCAGTAGTCTAATCTAGGCCTACCCCTACCTCTTTTTATTCCTATCTCTGACTCTAGTATGTCGCGAACTATTCCTTCGTGTCTTAGAAGGTGTCCTACCATCCTATCTCTCCTACACACAGGGTGTTAAAGTTAAAATTTAAAAAACTATTTTTATGAATAACTCCTTTGCTTCTTAAGATATTCCGTTGAAATTTTGTACAACATTTTCTCATATACCGATAAAATGTTTGTGTAACTTTGATCAAAAAAAATCGATGCGCATGTCTATGGTTCCTATGGTTCCTGCATAACATCTAAGCTTCAAAAAAATGCCCTTGGATGGTATCTCTTGTATTAATAATTATTTTGGCAACTTAACACCTACCCGTCTTTCTTTCCAATGCTAATTTGGCTGTTAGACGTTATGCAGGAATATGACCGAATCGGTACCATCCAAGGGCATTTTTCTGAAGCTTAGACTTATGCAGGAACATATGCATCCAAGGACATTTTTCTCGAGCTTAGTTCGTCACCTTAGAAAAATTGGGAGACTTAAACAGCGAGTGGATTAACAACACACATAGTCAGATGAGTTGCAACATCTCGTAAACCAAGCCCTAAATCAAAATTTTACAAGAGGGAAAAAATAAAAGAAATGAACGCTTGGTATCAAATCAATACCTTTGAACCATACACGTGCGCAGAGAAAAGTTGGGGGTCAGTGGGTATTACAACCCCCCCTTTCCTACGTTCGCGCATCAATTTTTTAATAAAAATTACACAAACACAAAGCTGAAACCAGAATTTGGATACCGTTTTTCTCCAAAATAAGGTTGATTTTTATTTCTCCAATTCTTTTTGTACTAAGCTGACTACTATAGAACTTTTTCCAAGGAATTCTGTAGCGTACGTAGTTGTTTTCTAGGGAGCGTATTTTTTGAGTTATGACATAAAGTTGAATTTTAAAAATGAAAATCATAGTAGGTACGCTTTGGTCTAGTTCGAAAGGTCTTTTTTTTAAGCTATCAAAATATATATACTTTTATATTGTTATTTCAAAAAACAGCAAGGATTTTGGTATTTTTTAAGTTGTAACTTTAGAAAATATAAGATAGGTAGGTACGTTTTGATAGCCTAAAAAAAGACCTTTTGAACTTGACCAAAGAATGCTGTGATTTCCATTTAAAAAATTTAACTGTATGTCATAACTCAAAAAATACGCTCCCTAGAAAAAAACTACGTAAGCCACTGAATTCCTTGGAAAAAGTTCTATGGGAATCAATCGTAACAGTTTTAGTCTGCTTAGCACAAAAAGAATTGGAGAGAATTTTTGAAAGTCGATAAAAATCAATATTATTTTTTCTTTCTCGAAAACTAAAAACCATATCCAAATTCTGGTTTCGGCATTATATTATACTCAAGAAAATAGCTCATGTTTGCGAAAATCCCAAGGCTCTATCTCTGCTGCTTCTATGAGAAACCCCCAAATCACAACGAAAATAAGACACCCTGTACAGACAAAAATCCAATTGCATAGTCCCTTCAAACGTCAAACCGAATCAGGTTCCGACCTATACAAGCTGCAATACAAATTGAAATTAAAGCTTTGCTAAGCGAAGCCAGAGTGCGACCCTGGAAGAGCTTCCGAGCCACGTGTTTTTGCCCGTGGCTCCGCCTTCGGAGCATACCTCGTCTTACGTCCCTAAAAAATCTTGATGTTGGCGATCGGATACTTTGCTCTTAGTATGATTGAAGGGTTGCAGATTTTATTAGGCTCGTAAATAACGACAACCGGCAAAAATAAATAATTTATTTAACAGTATAATATTACCGAGCCCTAAGATGTTGAATAACATTCAATAAATCTTCTCGTTTACCGTTCACATCTGCCGTAGTCAGTTTGGGACAACCCGCAATTTTCCCGTTCCTGAGTGCGTAACTCGCTAAATTTTCCGCGTTGCACAAAACGTGAATGCCGCAGTCGTGTCCGTTGTTCTGCTGCAAACAAGATGCTTCCACAAAATTACTGTTAGACGAAGGAAGTCCTAGATATCGCAACAGTTTCTGACTTAATTCCATAGCTTGAAATTCATTCATTCCTCTGGAAGAATCGAAATGGAACACTTGCCGTTCAGGGTAAGAAAACACTAATAAGCTCCAGTGTGTCCCACCAGACATTTCGGTTTCTTCGTTATTATTCAGAGCGAAGAAAATAAAATCACGGTTGCTCGCACCGTGCGGAGTTAGAAAAACACCTATATCACCAGCCGGTGTTAGCTTAACACACTGAGTTACTTCCGGAGGCACGAATAAAAGAGCGGGACACTTTTTAAAGCATTCTATCTCCAAGTATTCGAAATAGAAAGATATTATGGTGTCGTTTAACCAACAGGGGCCTTTCAATAAATTGACATCCGAAATTCTGAGCAGACTTTCGTGGAAACTTAAAACAGTGGGATTCATTTTCAATAATTTTTTAATGAAGAACTACATTTAAAAAACGTAAATTACGCGAAAGAAAAATATAACCTATGACAACTGACAGATGAGGCAAAAAATAAACAAAATCGGCAAGCGTGAAGTTAGCAATGTTTCACTATTTCTGTAACCCTGCATAGAGCACACCGCGTCATAGAGAATAATGGAATTTCTCAGTTCTCAAAATATACATAATATACGCTTTTGAAAACGATTTGTGTAATATGAGAAAGTATTTAATGGATTAATACTGAAAGTAGTACACTATGCAAAAGCCAAGATGGCAGATTGTGGTCCTCACATTTTATTAAATACTAAATAGTAAACTTCATTTTTTATTATGGAAAAGAATGACAGTTGCGCAGCCATTTCTGTCGCGCAAGCACAGGTTACGTTACCAATTAATAGCGTTCCTGGCATTTTCTAATTCTGAATAAACTTAACTTATGCATTATTCCTACTGTTTATTTTTTCAAATTGCTGTGATGCCTACGGCTTTGTCGAAGTGTTCGATCTGAAGTATCCCGTTAAGCAGTTCAAGGCAAATATTAAATATAGATATGCAACCGAAGACGATTTTTCTCCTCCTCTGGCTTACAGAGTAAAGGCATTACATTCTGATTTTTGTCTTGCATGTTCTTCCGCCAGTAGGTGTTTCTAAAGTGTGCTAAAGGCCCGCCCACACCTGTATCAACGGGAGTACTTTCTCCTAACACGAACGCATGTCCATAAAAGTCTGATAATTATTATAATTAAATGTTTGCACAAAGAGTAGACTGACTAACGGAATAATATGGCTAGTCGACAGTATGTTCTTTCATAAAACATACAGGGGCCATACAAGGCGAAAACGCCCCCGTTCATGGCACACTAAGACCATTTTTGTCGATCGCGCAAAGTCAATAGCAAAGTTAAACGTTCAACAGACATAGCAAATAAAGATTACACAGGTGCATGTTCCATTTCGTGCAAGTCAAATTAGAGAAGAAGAAACAAAACATTTCATTGTTAAAAAGGCTCTCTCGCAGTTTGAAACTGAGAAATGTGAGAAAATATATAAATTTGAGTCTACAGTAATGCTGTTTTTGAATTAAACGGTGTTCTAAAGCCAATTTCAAATTTATTTTTGATAACGTATAGTATAACGTACACCGTCAATTACCCACCGCTTGGTGTAGGCGGTCGAACTAGAATTCGAACTTGTGCATAGCCTACATAGACATACTTTTTCTTACGAACAACTGACAGCAGAAACCTCATTTCTCGGGGTAAATCATGGAAGAAGGCATTCATTGATACGATTTTTCTTCAGTCGTACGGTTACTGTGTCGGAGCGTGTTTGTTGCTTCTTTCACGTGTGCGCTCCTCGGCTGTTGACGCACGGCGTATCAAATTTTGGCGCGCGCAAAAATGACGCTCGCGGATCCAATTTTTTTGAATTTTCTGTGAGTGACTGATGATCCATGGCGTTTGAATTTATCGCAAAATGATAACAATTTATTTGTTGCTAGTGAGTATTGGCTGTAATTTTAAAATGCGAGGAAGTATTTCTGCTGTTCACAGAATAAAAAAAGTATACAATAGAACGATGATATTTTCTACACCATCTAGATTATTTTTTATTTATTAGCAGTGGTTTAATAGTATATTGTTTTATAAGGGAGGAAAAGTGTCACTTTTCCTCCGAATTTTCTTCAAACGTCAGAAGAACATGACATTTCTAATTTTTTGTTTCTCAAAATAAACGTTAAATTATCCAAATATCTTTGAAAGCATCATAGAAAATTCGTCAACTGCCGGCGTGAGCGGCAGCAAAAGTAGCTTTTGCTGCCTTGGCAGTAAAGTTGAACTTTAAGGTCATGTATATAGTCGTGAAATGTCAAGTTTTTCTGGCGCTCGAAGAAAAAATAATTTTTTCTCTACTAGCCTAAAAACATATTATTGACTGATTTTCATGCCGTGAAATTGTTCTTCTCCACTTCTTACTTGTAATGGCTTAATGATGGATTCAGTAATATAGTAATACGGAATTATTGTCAATCATAAAACAAAAGTTTGGAATTCAAGCAACTTAATTTTTGTGGATGTTCATATCAAACTGCTTACATTAGATATCAATACAAAAGTCAATAACGAACTGTCACTGGAGTTGTCATTTTTTGAATTATGTCAAGTGTCGAAAGTTTTCTTATTAAATAAGTATCATTCCATCAAATTTCATAAGTATAACTGGACTTGTTTCAAAGATACTTAGAAGAAAACGTCTTCAGGCCTTCTCTTTTAGAAAGCTATAGCTCCCTTGGAAAGCATATTTCGGTATACGCTTATAGGAATTTCTTGTCTTAATTTTGACCACAGAACACGCTGGTAAAATATTGCGCGCTAATTTCTGGCCAACCTGTATTTATGTCCATTTTCTGTATTCCTTTATACGGGTGTGCACCTAACTTTACTTGAAGTATTATGACCAAATAAAGATCTTGGTGCCGTTAGATGACACTGTCTTAATTACTGTTGACGCTAGTTTGCGTACTACAACAGAAAATAATAGAATTTATGTACTATTGTGTATTTCCAATTGAAAATGTGGCACAAATATCTACTTAGTGCCCCTTCACACGGGCCACTTTTTGTGGTGCGACAAACGCGCCACTAGCGAGCAACATAATACTTTTGATGTCTTTCGCACGCCCCGTTTTGTGCACGAAAATGGACGTGGACGAAGAAATAGCCTAGTAGGGTTTGTTACTGTTTAAATAATTTTGACGCAAAAGGCGCCAAAATTGAAACTTTTGAGCGAGACGCCCAACAATCAACAAACGCTGTTTCACGCACAAAAGTTTGTTGGCATGTACCAAAATATTATTCATGAATCATGATGACTAAAATGCGTTTTGAACTGCAAGGTGAACCATCTGAAAAAACTGATTACATACCATTAATACCAGTTTAACAAATGCGTTAATTAGTACCATGAAAAACCACTTAAATTCAACTTAAATTTTCTTTGTTATTCAAAATACCTACTTATCGTTGCGTGTTGATTTCGCTTAGTTGGAATTTATTAAATGAATACTGTATGTTTGAATAATTACGCTACTTTTCGTTGTATTACTTCATTACACGCTCCATATATTAAGAAACTTCGTGTTCAGCTGTCCACGCGTAATGGGTACCTTTAGTTTTTTGAATCTGATGTATAAGTATTATAGAGGGCAATGCGGGGGATACTGCACCTCAAGCTCATGTCTATTATACGAGAGAACGTTAAAAGATTATGAAATAGACTTCATTAAAAATATGAAGCAGAAGAAACTGAAAGAGTATTAAGAAGAAAAGTAAACAGATGCGGCTCCCATAGCATTTGTCGTCGTTATACGCTTCTCCTCGATAAATTAGACCTACCGACCCAGACACTCGCTGGACAACGGTATTCATTAGCCGTTCTCACATACTAATCAGCTGCAACGATATACCGGGCCGGACAAGAAAGTATTTGACCAGTTGGTATTTGTTATTTCCCGATTAAGTTTCGATTGTCGCTTACCATATTTAAGGTAAAACATCGGGGGCAGCTTGACCACCAAGGCACCAAGATCACCTAATCTCACTCCTCTGGACAGTGATTAAAGTTTAGTGTTTGAAGTAAATGCTGTACATCGGCGTGTTCCCTAAAATCTGCTTAATACGAGTTGCCACTGACAACGCGTACCTAGGCATCGTGGGTATCGACTCACATGGTCGTTTCTTCTCAGTTACCTCAAACAAACCTCCCACACACTCTTTTACAAGAGGTAAATGACAGAAGGAAGAACCCACCTGTATGAGATTCGACAATAAATTTTATTAAACAAACACACTCATATATTTGGTACCTACCAGTTAAAGAACTCGGAAGGCAGACTTATTTGTATTGCCTTTGTGTACATCCTTGGCCTTCTATGTTAATGTAAATGAAGAAGTGGGTCAGCGGATTATGCACGAACTACTACTCGCACTATTGCTTTCACAAATCGGCCGCAATTTTCTTCAGCGCTTGACATGCCGACAGTAACAAGAGCGTTTCCAACAAAACTTTGCGTCTCACACGTAAGAACTGCGTACACAAGAATTTTTCTGTTGGACCGTCACAGATTTAGTTCCAAGTATGCAGAAAATAGTAGACTACTGGTTTCGTCCTTATAGGACTCATCAATTATACCCAAATTTTATTGTATTGAGGCTGAGGGCGCTGTTGATAAAGTAGCGTACAAAAAAGTCATCATAAATGCCAGGAAAAGCGAGGGTGCCATTATTAAACTGCCTTGTTTCACAGGGACAGAGGCAGATTGGAAAGAAATTGTCAGAACTCCACAGGTTGCAAGAAAAGATGAACATAAAATTAATTGAAGTCTTCGGGCAACTTTCTCTCGTAATAATTTGAATTGTTGAGTTGAAATAGGCAGGTAAACAAAATAAAGCAAAAGATCTAGTAATTTCGTCGCGTTCTCGATCTTAAAAAGGAACGAACTTTAACAAGGTGAAAAATTACGCTTATCAAGGTCAGCAACAACTTTCCCCTCGCCCAGAGAGAAATTAGTTTGCCGTCAGGGTATCCAAACTAAAAGTAAATCGTACGGTGTTTACAGGTAAGACAGCCAAGGACACAAATTTCTTTCAAAACAGCTCGTGAAGAAAGTTCTCTAAAGCACTCATTCGTTTATAGTTATTATAGAATTCTTGGCGCCAACGAATATGTGGAGAAAACATATACACCCCGCCTTGAATGTGTTTAGGTCAAGGAAGATGGTTTTTGTACATTTTCGAACTGATGATTTATGTATTGTTTTAGGTCTCCATATCCAAATTGCACGGGTATGGGTACGATTCGGGAACAGACCAGGGCGCTTGTGGTGCTCAGTACCGCACAAGTCGAATGCACAAACCACCGTGCGATCTAGCCCATCAGAGTTACTGTGTAACAGCTGGTACGTCTTATCCATGGCATGCTGTTCGACGGTTCGTCCGTGAGAACCAAGGTCTCATGAGACGCATGTACGGAGACCAGCGCCATCTGAATGTCTTACGTGCAGAATTTCCTGAAGAAGAGCTGCATTTTTCCGAGTTTGCGGACTACCCCAGGAGATTCGGAAAAGAGGACAGTCATTTCGATAACGAGTTGTTTTTTAACGAAGAAGAGAATTCAAAGAAAGGAGACATTTTAAACACGAAATTCGTGTATTCTGTTGAACCAACTATAAGTATAAAATTAGGAGAGTTCAATAGACCTCCGTTTTTCCGACCAACAACCCAAAGAACCACCGTTTCAACTACGTCCACATCCACAACAATAATACTAAATAGTACTGAGACTGTTGAAGAGACTACCACTGAGACCACGACAAATTCTGTTGATCCCACAAGTTCAGTTGGATCCAGTACCGATACAACTGCCTACCAAACTACGGAGGAGACTTCCACGGAAGCATCCAAAATTACAGAAACCGTGAAAGGTGAAGTATTGTTTCAAGACGTGGTGGAAGACGACAAGGAAGAGCCAGAGAAAGAAGAGAACCAAATAAACTATAATTTAAAAGGGGTGTAAGTACACCTACAGAAAATCTTCTTGATATAGGTATGTACTTATTTTGATATTCCAGCAATGCGTGCCCAGTAAAAGAAGAAGTAGTAGCCCCCTTTTGGGCAAACAACACCCGGGGAGAACTCTTGGCTCTCCTAAACCTCTATCCGTACGAGCAATACGTCCACTGGGAAAAATGTACATTCGAGAACCGTCAAATGTACTGCAGAGATGGATGCCGTTGCGAACAGCAGTATCGTTTGCACCGTCTTTTAGCTTATGACCCCAACAACGAATGCAGAGGCATATTTTCTGACTGGTTTCGATTTCCTTCTTGTTGTGTCTGTAAGTGCTATGACATGCCTGCTGAGTTCAGAGTGACTTCTCGCAGTCCGAGGAAGAAAAGTGTTGAGAATGTTCCAGATTGGTTTAGAAGAAGAAATCGAATGAACACAGATGATTAAATAAGCTTTTATATCCTGAACATTGGTGTAATACAAGTTACAGAACATTTTTGTTATTTTCTAGTGCGTTTAAGGCTCGTGCATTAACTATTTTTTTTTTTATAAGCAGTAAACAATGCTAAAATATTATGTTAAACTTAATAATTATGTAATATACTGGCGGTATACATAACAAATATAATTCAATACAATTTTTGAATTGTTCGTAATAAATGATGCGGTAGCGTAAATCTCGTTTTAAACATCCCTGTAATTCCCCTGTAAAGTTCAAAAAACCAATTTGCCACCCAAGTTCTGAACCTCGCGTTCTCGGGTACTGTTATTGGTGAATGGCCGGCAGGGAACGGGAACAGACAGGTGGCGCGCACACAGAATTGTCAATTTGTTAGTACTCGCCTCTAGGCGGACCGAGACACTTTAGATTCCTGATTGATGACATGCGCATTCGATTTTGCGGGAAAAACTAGTTGATTTGTATTTTGTACGGGTATGACCGCAAAGACTGCGGAAGCAAGAGAATATTATTTTAAACTTCGGAGCTATTTAATTGAAATAATTAGTCGAATATTAAATTGCATTTTATAATAAAGTATACCATGCCATCGAATTGGATGGGTAGATATAATGAATTTAATACGATTTTAATAAATAGTAGACAATGAATACAGGGTAATCTATAATGAGTGTAACAAACTTCGAGAGTATATAGAATAGGTACTTAAAAATAATGCGAAAAACCCTAATCAACGAATGTCCAAAAATGCTAACTAAACGAGATACAGGTTGTTGAAATTTCTTTAAAAACTGTGTGTTATCTGAAAAACTATCAGAAACTTGAAATTTTGGGCATAATAATTTATTAAAGTTTCTTACTACCTACCTTATAAATTTTGCATTTCGTATTCTCACCATTGGCGTCACTACGAGGTGGGGAGACCACATTTATTACCGAAACTATGTTACGTTACTGACTTACACAGATATGCTTCAAAATATTTCAATTTTTGTTTTATTTACGAGAAAAAATCTCTGGTTTTTTGCGTACGAAGCATAGTTTCAGAGCGACATAATTTTGTGTAACATGCGGGCATAGTCCGCGATTTTAAAAACGAAATTATCAGTCATCTTTGTAACAGTAAAGCGTTGTAAATATCGAAGTGGCGTGTAAATACTGTGAAAATATTGTGAAAATCTCTAATGAATATGTGTCCAAAAATGGCTACTAAATTAGATACTTACATGAAGGTGTTGAAATTTTGTACAAAAATCTGTTTATATCGTTACCTTCTATTTGCAGCCATTTTGTTCTATTCTCGAGTATTTACACGAAAATTCGATATTAACAACGCCCTAGTGTTGCAAAGAATGGTTGACAATTTCCAATTTCGTTTTTGAAATCTCCGACTAATGCACCATATTGCACCAAATATTTTTTTTCTGAAACTATTCTTCGTACGAAAAAAACAAAAAAGAGATTTTTTCTTGTAAATAAAACTAAGATTCAAATATTTTGCAACATATCTGTATAAGTCAGTAGCGTAACATAATTTCGGGAATAAATGTGTGATCTCCCCGCCTCGTAGTGACGCCAATGTTGAGAACATGAAATTCAAAATTTATACGGTAGTAAGAAACTTTAATAAATTATTATGCCCAAAATTTCAAATAAATAGCTCTGATAGTTTTCCAGATATTAAAAAAACACTTTTTAAGAAATTTCAACAACCTGTATCTCGTTTAGTTAGTTAGCATTTTTGGACATTCGTTGATTAAGGTTTTTCGCATTATTTTTAAGTATTCTATATACTCTGGAAGTTTGTTACACTCATTATACAATATACAGGGTGTCCCAAAATTAGGGTGCCAGACTTTAACAGTAGGTTCTACACACAAAAACACGAGAAAAAGTTCATATAAACATATGTCATACATATAGAAGCTACAGGGACAAGAGGACATGTTTTATTAAAAAATGTCCAAATTTTTAAATTTTGGTTTCAAATTTGAAAAAAGTCTTCACATAAAAAAGTTGGGGCAATTTTTCCCCTTACCCCTCCAATTTTACCCGCCCCTGAAGAATCTTGGAGCATAATTTTCGGACTATCTTATAAAACGTAATAAGTTTAGTAGTTGCCTAAAATTTGATTCAGTTATCTTTAAAAGTGACGAAGATATTTCTAAAAAAACATCTTCATGGCCGCACCTTCAACACCCTGTAGCTTCTATGTATATAACACATTTCTCAAGATGTATGTTTATATGAACTTTTTCTCGTGTTTTTGGGTGTAGAACCTACTGTTATAGTCTGGCACCCTAATTTTGGGACATCACTCTGTATATTAGTTCATTGTCTACTATTTATTAAAATCATATTGAATTCATTATATCTACCCATCCAATTCGATGGCAAAAGATATAGGTAAATAATAGATAGCAGTGGCGGCTCGTGGGTTAATAACCAGGGGGGTCATTTTGGTTTTGGAACTTATAATTAATACTAAAAATACCTATATGCATATATGTACAAAACTAAAATATAAGAAAGGGGTACATATTGTCAAAATAAAACATACCTTAAACGTGCTTATATTTCAGGTCAATTCTGTTCTGCAAAAGGGTCTTTTTCGTTGAAGTTTGGAATGCTCTTGACAAGCATCTTCTCGATGCTCGCCATAGACAAAGCACCAAGGCTAGACAGTCCCACTGTATTGCGTAAAAAGGTTTTTTAATTTTTACCCCTTTCAAAGTTGAAAAACATCTCTCACTTTCCAAGGTTGTCATCGGTAGTGTACACAAAATATTTAATAAGTTCACTGCTTCAGAAAATGTTTCAGACAAAAGTTAAAGTATTATGGCGACTACACCGGCATTATTGTGAAAATCCTAACGATATATTACAACTTACGCGAACCGCAACACTTCTACCGCTGTCTACGACGAACTGATGTGATGACCAGAGAAAATATAACTCCATCCTAAAGAACTATTAACTCGATTCTGCGCAGTTGTCATCGGGACATTGACCACGTTGGAGATATAGGAGTAAAAGGTGACTCTCACTTCCACTCAAGAATTCTCCATCTGCTGTCACTGTTCTTCTTTACATGCATTTCTCCATAAGCCATAAGAGCTGTGCAGGGTCAATTTGAATAATGTGCCGGCTTGCTAGCGAGCGCGCAGCGCGGCTTGACGCTTGGTTATTTCTAGTATTGCTGCGAATGCAGACCGCTGAGAATTTTAAATTTGAGACTATCAGACAAAATATATTTTTATTAAAATTATGGTTTTGATTAGAATATTTTAGGAGGGTCATTGACCAATTGACCTTAAGGAGAAACCGCCACTGATAGATAGTATGTAAATATACTTTATTATAAAATTCAATTTAATATTCGACTAAGTATTTCAATTAAATAGCTACCGAAGTTTAAAATAATATTCTCTTGCTTCAGCAGTCTGCGGTCATGCCCGTACAAAATACAAATCAACCAGTTTTTCGCGCAAAAACCAATGCGCATGTCATCAATTAGGAATCTAAAAGGTATTTTTCGCGACTAACCCCAAGTAACCGCCCGGTATGACTTTGGTTAGCACAAAGTCATCCCCCCCATTGAAATGTAGTCGATTTCTGTGACTGCCGCGAAAATATGTGTGGTATGGAGAAATTGTTTTTGTTGCAATCTAACCTCACAATATTATGGAAGGTGAAAATAAAAATTTGTTGATTTTCATGTACCACGAATTGATGATCGACGGAGCAACTGTATATACAGTAAGAAAAAGAAAATGCGAACATTTCTTTGATAATGATAATATCGTAATGTCTCTTCGCGGCTGTCATCCGCCATAGCATACCAACCGGAACAAACCGTGCTTAAAGCTCGGTAAGGTGCGGTATGTTGGAAGAACATACCGCGGTGATGTCATTTGTACTCCCCTCTCATACCATTTCTCGCGAAAATGAATCGGTTACACATACCGCACATACCGCAACATACTTGGTATGTCGCGAAAAATACCTTTAAGGTGTCTCGGTCCGCCTAGAGGCGAGTTTTGTTAGTTGTCTATGGTATAATGGTTGTCACTGTCAAATAATAGTTAAGAAGTGAGTAACGAGTACAAGTATTCACTTTATTAATTATTATTATTAGTCTAAAGTCGCTTTTCAGCCAACAGAAGTTATAATATAAATATAGTCTGTTTGTTTTTCTTTTCGCTATATCTTTTGGTCTTTTTGAAATTTTAACCTCAAAATGTAAAATATTTGTACAATCTGGTATTGAAAGTTTTTTCGATTTCGTAGCTTGTAGAGTTTTGTTCATTTTGGAAAATGTCTTTTTGCGAACCAGTTAAAACTGAATTTAAAGATAACGTAGAGATGGACGAAAAATTTATAGTTGACAAAGAAGAGTCGTTAGTGGCAGATTTTTGTATAGCAGACGAAAAGGTAGGATTACAAAAAAAATTGGCAACTTCCTTGAAGAACGTTGCAATACTTTTGTCATGTAGAAAGTATATTTTATGATACAAAACCGAAACATCATGCCGTTTCCTAAAATTTTGATTCGCATAGTGTTCAGTTTGTTTTATTTGCAGGCAAATATTTGTTCTATTTCAAATAAGCCTGTGGATATTATTAAAGAAAAGCTAGAAGAGAATTCAACCAAATTAGAATACCCTGATTGTCCGGAAGTCTTCTGCTGCAACAGTGATTTAAAACGGCATACGAATGACAGAGCGTACAGTTGCGAAATATGTAATAAGATGTTCAGTCGGCCATCAGCTTTAAAACAGCACATGGTGTGCCACAAGGAAGAGAAGCCCCATGAATGCGAAGTATGTAAAAAAGTGTTCAATCGGCTTAAACATCTAAAGCGTCATATGGCGTGCCACACAGAAGAACGACCCCACAAATGCCAATTATGCGATAAGGCGTTTCGTCAGCTCTCGATTCTGAAAGTCCATATGATGCGCCACACGGGAGAGAAGCCCCACATATGCGAAATATGTAAAAAAACGTTTCGTCACATCACGGCCCTAAGGGGTCATATGATGTGCCACACGGGTGAGAAGCCCCACACATGCGAAATTTGCAAAAAGTCGTTCCGTCTCCAAACACACCTGAAACTTCACTGCATGATGTGCCACACGGGTGAAAGGCCTCACAAATGTGAAATATGTCAAAAAGCGTTTCATCAGCGATCGGCTTTAAAATATCACATGATGTGCCATTCAGACGATCGACCCCACAATAGTGAAATATGCAAAAACGAGCACTGTCGGCATGACGAGAAGTTCCAACCAGATGAGAGGCCCCACAAATGTGAAATATGTAATAAAACATTCTCTCAGCTGTCTGGTGTAAGAAAGCACATGCTATCCCATTCAGGAGAGTCCCATAAGTGCGATATATGTGATAAAGTGTTTCGTCGGCAGTCTTATATAAAAATACACATGCGATGCCATACCAACGAGAGACCCCACGTATGCGAAATATGTAAAAAAGCGTTCAATCAGAGCTCAACTTTGAAGCGACATATGATGTGTCACATGAACGATAGCTCTAATTTATAATAATATTTCTCACCAAGCATTGTATACTATACGAAGAGCAGAACGAATTTTGTAACCAAGTGCAGAACTTTTCTTGTAATAATTTGGAAATAAACGATTCTGTATATTTATATTTTTGTTTTTTTCTTGTTTCTTCCGAATTTGCGTGTGAAATACACGCTGATTATTTTTAGTTTCAACTTTTATAAATGCAGAAAACTACTCGCAAATAATATGCTTACTGTCACCCGCCACCACTGATATTTATTTGACAGACCTGGTTTGACCTTAGTTCAGTAGTTCGTTTGTACACTAAAAATTAGAAGTTGTCAATTCAGTGAAAAGTCAAAAGTTTGATATTTTTGCCTTTAATCTTGTGGATAAAAGAAAAATAATTTATTTCTCCTAGAAAATGTCTTTTTGCGGCGCAGTTAAGATTGAATTAAAAGACGATAGCAACGAAGTAGAGATGGAGATGGATGAGAAATTTATTATTGAAGAAGGAAGGTCGCAAATAGTGACAAATGTCGATTCAGATTTTTCTACGGAGGACAAAAAGGTAAGCATGCATAATAATTCGCGTTTTTTCCAAGTTCCTTAGAATGAGGGGACTTAGTAGAATATGAAACAAAGAAAATTTGTGCGAACGGTGCATTTTGGTATATTACTTTTGGTCGAGAAAGTTGCGGGACCGGGAGCGAATAATAGGGGTGCTGGGCGGGGTAAAATAGTGGGTGTAATTGTGCATTACCGTGTTTTGTTCGTATACGAATCGATTTGGCATCATGTAGAACCGGAAACAGTGAAGAGAAAGGGTTTTTTAAAAAAATACTGTATGTAGCAGTAAAACATCCGTAAGCGCGTAGTTCACTTGTCCCATGTGTAGATAGGTTGAAAACGCAGCAGCAGTGGATGCGGCCTCTAGCTCTTGCTAATACTTGCACCAAGCGTGTAAGTATATACAACGTGTCCAAGATAAAGATGTCTATCATGACGATTTCGACAATGGTAATAGATACAGATTTGATTAAATGGGGAAAAAGTTGTGTAAGTAAAAGGACATTATTTTGCAAGCGAAAAATTTTCAATAATTTTTTTGGTTTTCAAGAAATCTCAAAAAACTGAATATTTCGATTTTCTATTACATTTTTTTCTGATGTTATTGTTATAGCTAGAACAAAAAAAGGAGCACTTCCTCACAGCAACTTTTTGCAGACTATCTCAAGGAAATATCAGTTTTGTCGCCCGACGTTTCGTTCTTAAAAAATCATCACCAACTTAATTTTTTTAAATATGGTCCTGTTCTTCCGAATACCTATTTCTAAAGTTTTTTTAAATCTACGTACACTGATGCATTGTGACAGTTTAATTCCGTTTATAACTAGTTTTGGCAGTCTAAATTGTTTTGTGAGAATTTTAAATACGGCCCTGAATTTGAAAGAAGCTAAAGAAAACTCATAATTAATTAGGTATAACAAGTGTTCAAACAAATTTCCATTTCTTTCTAAACATAAATAGCATCTTGCGTAGAACTTAAAACTGAACAATTATAAACGAAATTAAACTGTCACAAGTGATATATCAGTGTACATAGATTTAAAAATACTTCAAAAAAAAGGAATTCGGAAAAACACGGCTGTATTTAAACAAATAAAGTTGATGATGGTTTTTTGAGAAGGAAACGCCGGGCGGCAAAACTAATATTTCCTTGAGATAGTCTGTAAAATGTTGCTGTGAGGAAGTGCTCTTTTTTTGTTCTACCTATGACAGTAACATCAGAAAAAAATTAATAGAAAATCAAAATATTCTGTTTTTTTGAGATTTCTTAAAAACCAAAAAAATTATTGAAATTTTTGTGCTTGCAAAATAATGTCATTTTACTTACGCAACTTTTCCCCATTTAACCAAATCTGTACCTATTACCATTGTCGAAATCGCCATGATAGACATCTTTATCTTGGACACGTTGTATAGAACAAGCAATATTGCGTAGTTCGAGTGTGTGGGGCAAAGCACCGTACTGATGAGTCCCAAAAGGACAAAACCAGTGGTTTTCCATACACATTCGAAATATGCAATATTGAAAAACTTCTACAAACATACTCTACTGCGGAGTTGAGCAGGAAAGTATGTAGAGATCCAAGGATGTTCCAAGCCCAACGATATGTTTGGGGTAGCATTCCGTATGAGACCTCGTAGTACACAAAATCTGGATTTAGTTCTATAATTCAATGCTTGGCGGAGTATTTGCCCGAGGAGTAGTTGTTCGAACGGTCCAGTACCACTCATGTAATAATGTGATTGTTAAACTGGTGCAAGTTTGGAGTCGATAGGAGTCTTGTGTAGTAGGGTGTTAAAAGTGAATTGTACCCGAAGGTTATATTTTGAAATTGTAATTATCGTCCAGTTGCCCAATTCTAAACTTAATTCATTTACAGATTGATGAAATAAAAAAGGATGGGATGGAAGCTATTAAAGAAAACGAAGAAAAGAATTTAGCCAAATTAAAATGTCCTGAATGTCCGAAATTCTTCTGCCGCAGCGACACATTAAAACGTCACTTGATGATGCACACTGATGAAAGGCGATATGAATGCGAAACATGTCATAGAACGTTCTATCAGCTGTCGGCTCTACAGGGCCACATGTTGTGCCACACGGATGAGAGGCCCCACCAATGTGAACTATGTGAAAAAGCGTTCCGTCATAAAACGCATCTAAATGATCACATGATGTGCCACACCGGCCAGAAATCCCACAAATGTGAAATATGTGATAAAACTTTCAGTCAGCAATCGACTCGGAACCGCCACCTGTTGAGCCACAATGACGAGAGATCACACATATGTGAAATATGTAAAAAAGCGTTTCGTCAGCCTGCACATCTAACTTCTCATATGAGGTGCCATTCAGGTGAGAAGCCCCACACATGCGATATATGTGAAAAACAATTTCGTCATCTGACAACTCTGAAGGGCCATATGTTGCAACATACGGAAGAAAGACCCCACAAATGTGAAATATGTAAAAAAGCCTTCCGTCACAAAGTGCATCTAAATGGTCACTTGAAGTCCCACAATGATGAAAGACCTTACATATGCGAAGTATGTAAAAAAGCGTTCCATACACGTACAGTCCTAAAGCGTCATACGATGTGTCACACAGACGAGAGACTCCACAAATGTGAAATATGTAAAAAAGCGTTCCATCAGTCGTCAGGCTTAAAGAGTCATATGATGTGCCATACCGGCGAGAGACCCCACAAATGTGACATATGTGAAAAGGCATTTGTATCGCAAACACATTTAACGCGCCACATCATGTGTCACACGGATGAGAGGCCACACAAATGTGGCATATGTAAAAAAGCATACCGTCGGTTCACTAATCTAAACCTTCATATGATGGACCACACTGGCGAGAGGCCCCACAAATGCGAATTATGTAATAAAGCGTACCGTTCGCACAAATATCTAAAACGTCATATGTTAACTCATCTGAATGAGAAACCTCACAAATGCGAACTATGTGAAAAAGCGTTCAGATCACTCGCACAATTAAAGCGCCATGTGATGTGTCACACGGAAGATCGGCCTCACAAATGTGACATATGCAATAAGACGTTCCGTCAGTCTTCAAGTTTAAAGGATCATATGATGTGTCATGCGGATGAGAGACCCTATAAATGCCAAATCTGTGATAGAGCATTCCGTCGGCTGACACATCTAAGGCGTCATACGATGACTCACACAGATGAGAGACCTCACAAATGTGAAGTATGTAAAATAATGTTTAATCAGAATTTGACTCTTGTTGCCCATATGAGGTCTCATATGGATAAGGGGCCCTAAAAGATGAGCTAATAAACAGATGTAATTCAGTGGTTTTAATAACAGTGTGTGTACTATATTATATTTTTTTTGTTAAAATATATTTTTCCAGTTATAAAAATAATATCTTTCAGTATTCATTCCTTTAAAATTTTTGTGTTGGTGCTGTGGCTACAAAAGAATGTGTTTGCGACCATTAGAATAATTCCAATCAAATGACCGCACGCCGCCACTGGAATTTGACGTGACTGACGCGACGCCATGTTTGAATCGAGTAGTTCATTCGTACTTTAGTTTGCTAAGAAAAAAATAAAACTGGATTCCCTGCAATTTTATAAAAAGCAAAAGTAAGTATTCTTTTATCAATTTATTATTGTTATTATTATGTTTTTAAATCATTACAAAAGGCTTTGATGTGCAAATCTGCCAGCAAAAAATAAGATAAGTTTTTTATTAAAAATATTACAAGTGGAACCCGTGGGCTACGCCACACGTCTTTTCAGAATTGTTGTTTGGAAAATTGTAATTACACGACAAAGAAAAACTAAAAAGATAAGGACACTTCACATTATCGAAGAGATGCCAAGGGCCCAGTCGCGCAGTGTATGGTTTGGTTAATATTAATATTTTGTTGGTGATCGAGTGCGAGTTATTCACAGAACATGTTCTGTGGAGTATTAATGATAGTTATAAGTACAACTAATGTGAGTCTGTAGTACAACTTGCTTTTGGGCGACATATAACAACTAACATCTAAGATTATTAAAGATTCTTTTCTGCATGGGAAATATCTTGTAACCGGGGGCCGGGATATTAATACTATTTTCCTCAAATCAGTACCTTAACTTTTTCTGCAATGCAAGCTGTCTCGTATCCTAACCTGAACGGTTGATGTGTACTTGCGAGTGAAGAACTGAAAATCTAATTTTGGTACTGACTGAATATAAGACAACGTAGGTCGGAACTACGTGAATTGCAGAAATGGACATGTTTTGTAGTGTGTCGGTAGTAGACAACACATGGAATTCGACACTATAATAAATTGGTTCGTAGCTATTTTAAAAAATCGAAACTTATGCGTAAAGGAAAATCTGATTTGTAGGAAAATGTGAAAGATGCAATTGTATGCCATACATAATGGCACATGAACTGAAAACTACAAATGTATGCCGCTGCTCAGCATGTTCAGCAATATATCTGCGAATGTGCGAATACAACCGATATTGCCAAATATGTGGGCACACAGAAGAAAAAAGTAAGATAATAAGAAACAAAAGAGCAGCTCAAATAAGAGAAAACATATCAGAGTAAAAGAGCTGCCTTGGAAAAAATAAATAAAAGAAAAAAGATGGAATGTATTCAATCAGCTCTATCATCACCTCTACCTTCACGCCAAGAATTGAATGAATCATTTTCATCTAAAAAAATACCGATGGCGATTCAGGCATCGCTGCACCAACCTTTTTGTCTGCAGGTGAAGAACTTCTTAAATCATTTTTATCTATAGATGACAATTTAGACAATGATCTGTCTCAACTTGTAGACAACTTAGAAAAATCGGATAAAAGTGAGAATGAATCGTTAGAATTAAGTGATAACTGAAACCTTAGAATGAGTTCTTTTTTCATAGCATTATAATACTTTTTTATTTTCTTTTTTATGGCATATTAGATGTTTTATTTTATGAGTAACGTAAATAAATGTTTTTGTTATACAATATTATTTGTACTCGCATTACTTCATAATTTTGTAAAAAACAAATATAAAAGATGTTGAAAAGTTATTATTTGATTTATACCTACATAAAGAAATACATATTATAGAACTCCAGTGTAAACAACATTACGCATAAATTTACCTAAATAGTGTGGAAAAGAACCTTTTATCTTAGAGTCCTTGATTAAAATTTGTATGGAGTCAAATTTTCGAACGCGCGAAAGAGCTACGTAAAAGCTGTCCATGGGAAAATACAGGCTCTGGAAGGTAAAGGGCGACTTTCTTAAGCGTTTGTCCTTGACTTTTGTTTTCTGTTAAGCAAAATGCTAAGCGAAGTGGGAATTGTGTACGTTCAAATTGAATAGGTAAAGCAGAATCACATGGTTTTCATTTAACCTTAGGTATAAGTACACATTCTCGACGCTTTGCTCCAGTTAAAATTTCGCATTTGATAATTATTTAATTGTCAAAGGCATGGCACTCTACTTTTGTCGGAAAATACCTAATATTGGACATTACAAATTAATAGCTACCTAAAATGTAACAAATGCTTTTTAAACCCCGAAAAGGCACATCTACAGCTTAAGAGCTTTCCGGTAGAGCCCACAATTGTTGAAATTGAAATCGATGGAGTCCTCGATGAGATATCCGGCGAACAAAGTTTCAATGTAAAATCACCTTCGCGAAATTATTTAATTGTCAAAGGCATGGCGCTCTCTACTTTTGTCGGAAAATAATATTGGATATTTTATTACAAATTAATAGCTACCTAAAATGCAACAAATGCTTTTTAAGTTCCCACAACCCCGAAAAGGCACATCTACAGCATTAGAGCTTTCCGTAGAGCCCACAATTGTTAAAATCGATGGAGTCCTCGATGAGATATCCGGCTAACAGAGTTTCAATGTAAAATCACTTTCGCTATTAATATATAAGGATAGATAAGATTGTTTCTTTGCAGAATGTCTGGTTATAATCCACTTAAAATTGAAATAAAAGAAGAATGGAGTGAAATAGAGATGGAAGCAGAAGAAAAATATATAAACGACGAAGCAGTGACCAATGCGAGGCCAGGTTTTTGTAAAGTTTTTATAAAGGTAAGCAAACGAGTAAGAAACTACAAAAAATTTGGGTAACTGTGATTTTTTGAAATTTTGGTTAGGGTCCAGTTGCACAATTTATTTCATTTACAGCCAGAAATTGCTTCCAATATAAATAATGATGAAATAGAGGAACCGACAGAAATTCTTCAAAAAAACGAAGAAACTAACAAACTAAAATGTCCCACGTGTCCAAGGGTTTTCTGCCTTAACAGCGCGTTAATACGTCATTCGATAATACACAAAAAATTGCACGAATGCGAAATATGTAATAAAACGTTCTCTCAGCCATCAAATTTAAAGCGTCACATGATATGCCACAAGGACGAAAGACCGTACAAATGTGAAGTATGTGATAAAGCTTTTCGTGAGCTCACAACTTTAAAGGGTCACATGTTATACCATGGGGAAGAGAGGCCCCACCAATGCGATATATGTAAAAAGTCGTTCTGCCACAAGAGACATCTAACTTATCACATGATGTACCACATGGGTGAGAGATCACACAAATGTGGAGCATGTCAGAAAGCGTTCCTTCAACCATCGAGTTTAAAACGTCACATGATGTGCCACATGGATGAGAGACCCCAAGAATGTGAAATATGTAAAAAAGCGTTCCGTTACAAAACACATTTGGCCGACCACATGAAGTGCCACACGGGTGAGAAGTCACATAAATGTGAGATATGTCAAAAAGCGTTCCGTCAGCCGTCTACTTTAAAACGTCACAGGTTGTGCCACAAAGACGAGCGGTCCCACGTATGTCAAATATGTAAAAAGGCGTTCAAGCGAAACTCGAATCTCGCTGCTCACATGTTGTGCCATACTGATGAAAGACCCTACAAATGTGAAATATGTAAATGTGCGTTCAGTTCACAGACATATTTAAAGCGTCATATGACGCGTCACTAGGGACACGTCCATTATTGCCAATATTCAAGAATATCTGCGATTTACTTTGTTTATTTATTAGTATTATTATATTATTTATTAGTATTATTATATTATTTATTAGTATTATTATTTTTAATAAATATAATATTACACTGTTTTTATTTGTTAATTCTTCAGTACCTACCTATATTTTATTTCTTTTTTATTTTCGAATTTTATTGCAAACTACATATTATACATTTTAGGGGAAAAAGTCTTAAACGAATTCCTTCTCAATTGGAAATCTTAGCATTTTGAAATTATTGTCCTTTATACAGGTTGTCCCATTTTCGCTGGGCACACTTTTGGTTCGTTGTTTCGCGTGTGTAGCCATTTTGTCTCGTATTCCATTTGTTCTTTTATCGTGTTGGGGCAACATACTCAACCATATTGCACAACGATATCCTTTACTTTGAACATGTTGTATCTGTTGCAATAAAGTTATACAAAACGTACTGCTTGTTTTATAGTTGCCCGACACTGAATACGGCCAAAAAAGTGGTTCCACGGCCCACTATTTCCGGTCTGTGGGCAAGCGGAGCGAGCGGGGCATTTAAGTCTCCCCTCCAAACTAAAACATTCACTGCGCGCTAAAACGTTGGGATATAAATTAACATGTAACCCTACCGGGAATGTTGCTAGAGGCCGCATCCACTGCTGATGCGTTTTTTCAACCAGTGCTGCCAGATCTCCTGTTTTAACAGTAGATCTTCTCTTTTTACCCTCAATCTACTGTTCTCGTTTTCACACTGAAATCTACTGTTGTACAATATTTAGCGGCAATCGACAACGCATCAGCAATTAACAGACGTCAGTTGCAGTTTCTTTTGTAAAAATTCGCAAGTTTATACTTAATATTGTATTACCTATAAATAAAAGTACATATATCAATATAATGTAGATAGATAGATAGATAATGGTTTTATTGTTTCCCATTTGGGATTACAACTCAACAAATAAACGAATAAATGAATGGAACAAACAAAATAATAAATAAATAAATAACTCCTTTTCACAATTAACTTCCACCTATCTAATTCCCATTTAAGTATAATTAACCCTCCCTCGCCTTCCTTCCCCTCTGAATCACTTCCATCCACTTCTCCCCCCTTCCGCTTTCTTCCAGTATCATCCCCACCCCGACATGTTCCGTGTTCTCTCTCCACCAGCACCTCTCTAACACATGTTCCCATGTCTCCTCCTCCGCCCCACACACCCCACACATTCTTCTGTCTTCGCTTTCCCAATACCTCCCCCCTCTCATCTCATTTCCCAATCTAAACCTTGCCACCCTTATTATCTTCTCCTCCCTTCCCCTACTTCGTAGATATCTCGGTAGTTCCGCTGCCCTTATTTCTTTATATTATCTTGACTCTCTTATCTTCTCTTCTTTATCCTGCACTTGTATTTGTCTGTCTCTCTCCTCTATCTCCCTCACCATGTTCCACCCTGCTGTTCTCAAGTTCTCCACTTCTTCTGCTGCATATCCTCGCTCCTGATAAAATTTCTCTCGTCTCTCCTCCCATTTCGATTTTTCTCTTCCTCCCTTCCGTACCTCTTCCCAATACTGCCTGGCTAACTCATTGCCGCCCCCACCTCTTAACTTTTCCTCATATTTCATGGCTCTCTTCCCTGCCCTAGTTCTTAGTTTTTCTCTATTTGTTTCGTCTCTTACCATGTACCCTGGCGTTACCTAAGCCCAGTGTCCACCTTATGTACTTTTCCTGGATCCCCTCTATCTTCTCTCTCTCTTCCCACCCCCAAATTTCCACTCCATACATGGCTACGCTGCTCACTAATGCGTCAAACAACTTTACTCTTCTTTTCCAGTCGCCCCCAAAATTTCTCTTCCCTATTCCCCATACCTGCTTCATTGCTATTGTTGCCTTTCTGACTCTCTCTCTCACGTGCTTCTCTTGACCCCCATTCTTTTGTAAGATGAATCCTAGATATTTAAACTCCCCCACCGCCTTCAACTCTTCCCCCTTCCACTCCCACTTCTCTATGCGACTTCTCCCCCCTCCTTTCCTGAATCTCATAATTTTGGTCTTCTCTGTGTTCACTACTAACTCTTTCCTCTCCAAATATCTTTCCATTCTTTTAAGCATCTCCTTTAGTTCTTTCTCTTCAAATAATTTTTTCATGTTAATCCTGTTAAACGCTGTCAATATCAATATAATGTATATGTGTATAATTTCCATAACTCGAAATTTCTGTAAATCGAATTTTTTCTGGAATCTTGGGGATTCGAGTTAGAGAAGTTTGACTGTATTACAAAAGTTTTCATTTTATGTTTGTACGTCTATACCTATGTATTAATTTATGACTTATGTTTTTAAATTGATTATTTTGTTATATTTTCATTTTTTAAGTCTACTGTTCAGATAGGCAAACCTAGGTACTGTTTTTCTTGCCCTGTCCTACTGTTTTCAACCTATCTACACGTGGGACAAGTGAACTGCGCGCTTACGGATGCTTTACTGCTACGTACAAAATTTTCTCAAAAAAAACCTTTGTCTTCCCTGTTTCCGGTTCTATGGGATGCCAAATCGACTCATACGAACAAAATACGGTAATGCACAATTGCACCATTTTACCCTGCCCAGCACCCCTATTCGCTCCCGGTCCCGCATGTTTCTCGACCAAAATTTTCTTTTTTCCATACTCTACGAAGTCCCCTCTTTCTAAGGAATTTGGAAAAAACGCGAATGCGTGCAGTGAAAATGAAAGTAAGCATGGGGAACCCCACTAACACAAACTACATCTTGTTGTCTTTCTTATAGTTTAATAATAATAATAATTTTAGTTCATTACAACAGGAAAATCCTTTTAGTTTTCCTCAGTCCACTTTCTCCGCACCTTTCCTATTTTACACTAAGCTCACCAGAATGCATATTAGTTAGTGCCACTTGTCATTTTTGCTGGAAGGGAAAAGATAATTTGCGGAACCAACTTCAACAAAGGCAAGAAGCACTTTCCTATTTGATAATTTATTTTTTTGTATTGTGTCTGTCAATTTTACGTTGCAATATAACAGATGAGTTTAAAATTAATTTTTACATAATGCCCAAATGGTGTCAGCTGCAAAACGGCTCTTCACAAACGATTTATTTTGACAGGTCCAAATGCGAACCTTAAAAAATCTCGATATTTTTTGAATTTGTTGCGTTTAAATGTAAAAGAAGAAAAGGAAATCCAATAAAACGAAATTCATCCTGAATATCAAGTTTACTTCATCTGAAGAAAATAAAATCACAGAGCAAAATAAAAATTACAAGACTACCACAAACCAACTGCAAATAATAAAAGAAAGAAGAAACGTATGCAAACATAGTAATCAAATTACAACAAAAATAAGTAGAATTAAATACTGAAAAATAATCTCGTCCGTAACAGAATTATTAATTAAAAAATTGCAAGTTTTAACTTACGGTTATCGTTAGATATTAGTTTAAAAATCAATGCATAAGGTAATTCATGTATATATATACAAAATATACAGCAACCATAAACTATATAATAAAATAAATACTTCTCTTACGCAGACAACAATTAATAAAATAATAAAAAAAAAAACAACTACGAAATGGTACGCAACTTCAAAATTACAAATAAATTAGGCCGAAGCAAATTCCCAACAAAATGAACAACAGAAATTTCACGAATTGAGCTCGATAATATCAATAATTTGGTTCAATACTAGCTTAATTTTTTTAAGAAAAAAGAACAAATTTTAAAGCTTCGTATATGCGTATAAAAATTCTAAAACGATCACAAAAAACAAAGGCATCGTCAGTTTTTGATGTAAACGTTCGGGTATTTGTCTTATCAAGGCTTGTTCGTGATGAAAGCCGTTACTGGACGGGAACCCACTGGCTTTTATTGTGTTCTGCGTCTATTGCTGCCTTTACTTGGGTGCACATGTATGCTATGTTACCCCCCGCGGGTATAATAGCTGTAAAAACACGTAATGTATATTCCTTCTGATGAAGAACTTCGCCTCTTTATCACGGTGGTTTTTGCTGAAATAAAATATGCAACTTACCCGTAATTTGATGTCTGTACTCCGCCTCCAGCTTCAAACCATGCTCGTACATCTCCTTAGCTGCCTTCCCCGACAACTTATCCAAGTTACACCTCGTGTCCTTCACTTCCTTAATTTGCTTCGTACTCTTAAACTTGATCAAAAGAACTATCGGGTAAATCTGGTGTCTGTGCAACTTTTCCACTGAAGACACCGAAATATCCAGCATACAATGTAACCTCTAATAAATAAACAAATTAAAGCGAACTCGCAGCAAGATTTTCATCACTCACAGCTCTGCAAACAGCACGAACTGACGCCACGGTAGTACATTCGAAGGAACTTCCCTTACGCCTGTAATCCACGATTAAATTCTCCATTAATTCTTGATCGAGCGCAGCTTGAGGACACCGCCGCGGCTCGGGTATAACCTTTTGAAATTTATCAGGAAAATCCGTAACTAGTTTATCGACCACGCACTCCGCCAGAGGTCCCAACACGAGAACGGGCCTAAACTCAGGATCTAAACAACAAAAAATTGAAGAAACTATCGAAAACGATCCTAGAGACTCACAATCCAAACGTTCGACTCTCTGATAAGAACACAAAGATAGATCCTCGTGTAAAGTGCCGTTATCGGAATACCACCCTGACGAAACGTTACAAAAACTGGCCAATTCCTTAGAATCCCTCGAACCCGTCCTCTGATGTTTCTTTCTCCTAAAAAAACTTCTCCTTGCGGACGTAGAACCTCTACTCTCCAAATCTCCGCTACTGCGCCGTAAAAGCAATTCTTCTTCGACTCTACAAATACTTATAAAAAAAAAAACCTGATTTGTTACGTGTATTTACTTGTATTTGCACGGTATTATTCCGCATTGTTGCCTATGGCCTTCGCTGTCTAATTTCCAAGCACGCCAATACCCAGGAGAACCGTTAAACATGGTGTTGTCGACGTACAAGACATCGTCTTTGTTAAAGCACAACTGTAGGTTATCGGTGAGATCACTGCCGCTCCTATCGAAGCCACATCGCACATATAAACTGTCGCCCGGTTTATCTTGAATTTCGTTGTAACCTAGAGGCGTTCCGTGTAATTCACTGCATTTGACGAAGTAAAAAATACAAACTTACGATCGATCCTATAATGAGCCAAAACCGTAACTTTATCAGCAGGTTTTGCCAACTCGTAAGCAGCTTCTTCCGCTGTCGCGTTCCTAAGGTCACGATCATTGTATTCTAATATTTGATCGCCGGTTTTCAGTCCGGCTTGGTACGCGGGTGAATCGGGCTGTACATGATGTATAAAAATCCCCACCGCGTTCCCTCCGACCAGAGAAATGCCCAAATTCGATGTCTTCAACGTTTCGATGTATAAATATCTCGGCTCGTTCTCTCCGCTGAATAAAATTCAACTGGTAAAGAAATTTAATTGGAAATGAATTAGACGACGTACCGAGGACCGCTGCTCTGCCTTTGCAGAGTAGAATTAGGAGGTTGGCTGCGCATTAGCGCATTTTGAGCCCCTATAGCGCTCAACGGAAGACTCAAAGAAGTCGGGTGAGTCTTTCTCACTTCTTTGGGTGAATTACAAGGCGTCGGTTCTCCGTCACCTTCCTCGTTTGAACTAGACCCCGAACAAGACCCAGAACCACCAATTTCATTGTATTCTACGAATTACATAATTAAGTAAAAAACCGACCTACTGAGAAAAGTATCGAAACTCACTGTCGGGGCTGTACTGCACCAACATCGTTATCGAATTCCCGCACTGTCTCAACACGTTTGCGGCTAAATGGTAGGTTGCGTTGCGCATATTTATGCCGCAAACTTCGAGCAACTGGTCGCCGATTTGAAGGCCCACCCGACTGGCCAAACTGTTTTCGTTGACCGTCGACACAAATATCCCCCCGTTATCCGCTATTTGTATGCCCAACGGTTCGTTGGATTTATCGATGTGAACCCGGCGTAGCTCGCCGGGCAAGGGTTTTTGGTTCCAACAGCAGTCGGGCACGCTGCTTCTTTTTGCCGCATCTCCAGGGCTGGAATATTTATTACATGTCTCACAATAACTCTCAATAACTCTCGATATGTACCTAAGCACTTCAACGTGAAAAATCGGCATCGGACTGCCCCTCTCGGACGTCCGCTCTATGCTCCCCGTGCTCACCTTCCCCGCCGAATTCTTCGAAGTCACGCTCGGATTTGACGGTATCCGAAACCTGGGATTCTCCTTCTTCCTAGGAAATGTGCCCCCCTCGAACCCCTGCGAGTATATCGGCATTATGTAGGAATCCCTGTGCGGCACGGTCCTTTTGGAAAAATTCGCATCCACAGACGGGCTATGAGAGTGCATGGATAGGTAGGAAGGCTCGAAATAGAAACTGTCGCGGGATTGGCTGCTCGGAAGGTTCGGGGGCGACGAGTTTAACTGCGGATGGGGATGCGGGTGAAAAGGGTGGTAGATGCGCGGCTGGGGGTTGAATAAAGGGGAGTGTATACGCGCGTGGGAGTTTGGGACGCTTGAAATCGGGATGTCGTGGCCCGTAATACTGTCTCGTTCTGAATCTGAACTATACTTTGCAACACCTAAAATAGCGAGTAAAAAAATAGTTGAAACATCAACAATAAAATAAAATAATCGTTAAAAATTACGGCTATTTCAATATTTCGATTACCTGAACTATCAAAAGAAAATTGTGCAAAAGTAACGCAAGGGTAATAAAAAGAATCATCGACGCGTAATAATAAAAAATATAACTGTAATTCGACGGTAGTACGAAACACTTACCAGCTTTATTCTTCTTGTAATACGTCGCTAACTCCTTCTCCGTCAACTTGTTAACTGGATAATCCAAGCTATTGTCCGAATTCAGAATACTCAGACGATTATTGATGTCCCTGGAGCCGCCGTAATCGGACATCTTATTCGACCTCAGCTTCTCGAAAGAATCGTTCACGGGCACGAAGTCTTTAGGAAAATGCGCACTATTATCCATGCTCTTATAGACACTGTGCCTGTTCAAATTCGGAGCGACGGATAACTGAACCGGAGTAGAATTACGATCGGAACAGCAATAATCTTGCGCCGTTTGGAAGTTGGTAAGGACGCTCTGACGCTGCTTCTTCCTTGTAATGATGGTACCTAAAAATGTAATTTAATCTTCTCGTAACGTGTCTGAGGTACAATGTACTAACCCGTGGGATTTTGAAGAACATTTGCTGCTCTGGCTTTCGGCCAAGTCCCTCCGTTCTTCTCCTGTATCGTCATTTCCTTCACGTGCGGCTTCCCCGCTCGTTTCATCGTACCCATATTAACCCTGTGATGGTAACTGTCTATAACTAAATCCAATTCGGCCAAAGCTTGTTCTTGTTCGAAAGTGTTCGAACCCAAATCCAAAGTATTCGGACTACTATTCCTGTACTTCTTCTTCTCTTCCGACCGATTCCTGTCCTTCGAATGCCTCCTTCCTCTCACCATATTATCCAGCTTCTCTCTAAACCACGCCCCACTATTTTTCTCCTGCCCGCTGTTCTTATTTAACCTGTAATCGTTGTTTAGCAAATACCTACGGTCGTATTCGTTTCTGCTGTAATCGTGGCCAATATCTTCAGTTTGAGAACTGCGGTTCTCCTTCTTGTACCGCTGAACCGGCATGAACACATTCGCCGTACAATCAGGATCGAGATACGTCATTTTTAACGTGGTAACTGTGATCATCTCCAAACGGTCGTTGTTTAATATTTGCATCGCTTCGTGAATGCTCTCCAAACCGTCCATCGATTTGTTGTTTATCTGCATCAATTTTTCGTCTTTATCGTATAAAGACAATTTAAAAACTTACCCGAAGAACTCGATCGCCGACAATAAATCCCGTATCTTTACTAGTTTCATTGATCCTACTAATATAAACCCCAGCTTCTAAAGAAATTCCGTGTCTACCGGCGGCTACGGTGGATGTATGCACCCACCTGGCCACCCTATTGTTATTTTGGTAAATAGGAGGGGTTCGTACACTTTGCGAATTCTGCGGTGACCAATGCGGAGTCCTTCGCCTTCTGATAACCATATGAGCTACTGGAAGACTCGATCGAATAGTTTCTACTACCATTCTTTTAGAAACTGACGTGCAATCCAAGTTGTTTACTCTAGATATGCAATCGTTGACTCTACAGAAGTTGAGAGAAAAAAGTTGAATGTTTTTCGAGTTTAAGAAGGTTTGAAAGACAATACCGAAGTTTCCCATCGGCGATGGAACCTTTAGTAACAGAGGCGACGTAAATAGCACTGTCGTTTGGATATCTTGGGTCGTCTCTTCCGCCGAAAAGTTCAAACCCCAAGTCCCCGTCACTCGATAATCCTGATAGATCCATTTCTAGTATTTCAGTTTCCCATTCCTGCAAGGGCGCATTGCAAATTATATCTGAGCAAATCCAGGATGGGGACCAAAACCAAAACTGGTCGGACGGACTACTCTCGGGCAAAATCATACAGGCCCATTAGTCTTATGTCATTCCTGCTTAAGGCAATGGAAAAGCTGCTCGACAAGCATATAAGGGATGACTTATTGGTAAACAGGCCACTACATCAAAACCAGTTAGCATACAGAGCAGGAATGTCTACAGAAACTGCTCTACACCACCTTACATGGAGAGTGGAGAAAGTGCTGAAGAACAAAGAAATCCTCCTAGCCGCCTTTCTGGACATAGAAGGAGCGTTCGATAATACATCATTCAATAGTATTGCTATTTCAAATATCAGCTGTGTTTGTGGTTGGGTGAACGGTTCTTGGTTTTTCATCCTAAGAGCCTACAGAATCAATTGTTCGACTGTAAATAGTATTCTGGTTGATGTATTAGTCATTACTCCAGACATTAGTATAATATATTCAAGAATTGCAAGCCAATTTGCAGGTTTTTTCCATCTTTAAGTAATTTGGAGGTTAGAATATGCCAACATGAGGACTTGCATGACTTGTCATGCTGCTGACGAGGAAACTTTGTTGGGATATGGGTGTGATAAGTGTAGCAACTGGGTCTGTAATGGCTGCACTGGTATAACAGCATCAGAAGTGAAATGTATGCAATTGAAGAAGCGTGTACTGGAGTTTCGTTGCCATGATCCGGACTGTGATGGCAGTCGGGAGAATGATCCCAAGATCACCAGGTTGTTTGAAAGACTCGCGGATTTGGAGTCTTTGGTGACTGCTCGACGAGTTGTTTGGGAAAATCGGGAACCTGGAGTCTTTGATAACTGTTTCATTGGATGAGCGTCGGAAGTTGGAGGCCATGCAGAGTGATACAGCACAGACGGGTGAGGGTCGATTTTCTCAGCAGAGTGTATCAAAAAGTTACAGTGAAGCAGTTAAAAGTCGAGTGAAAAGTAATGCAAGAGAAGTTATAGTTGTGAAGCCAAAAGATTGTGCACAGGAAAGTTCAAAGACAAAACAAGTATTAGAAGAAAAGTTAATCCAAGTTCGTTGTGTGTTGGTGTATCAAGGGTCAAGTATATTAGAGAGGGTGGCGTAGCGATAAGTTGTAGTGGAGACCATGGTATACAAGAGGTAAGTGAAAAAATTAAGAAACACTTAGGAGAAGACTACGTTATACAAGTTCCAAAGAAAATTAATCCAAAACTAAAAGTTATAAACGTGGAAAAAAATATGTTACAGGACTATAACCAATTAGTTGAAAAAATAGTAGTTCAAAATTCGATTAAAACGCCTGAAGACAAGCGAATAATAAATGTCATTAAGAGCTATGAGAACAATAAAGGCAAAGCGTGTGTGATACTTGAAGTTGATGCAGCAACTTATGATCAGATAAGGGCAAAAGATGCTTTGTATATAGGTTGGAGAACTTGTAAGTACATGGATCACATAAACGTTATCCAATGCTTTCATTGCTGGAAATTTGGTCACATGGCAAAAGACTGCAAAAGTAAAAGTGATGTATACCCCAGATGTACAGGGAACCATAAATTAAAAGATTGTAAACATCCCGAAGAAGTTTGTGTCAACTGTAAACATGCAGTCGAGGTATTAAACATAGTGAACATTGATTTTCATCATAGTGCTACTAACAGAAACTGTGAAGCTTATAGAAGAGTATTCAATCAATTGCAACAGCGAGTTAACTACCCTGAAATATTTTGCAACCAAAAAGAATAGCCACCACAGAGCAAAATCATATATCTCAATATACAGGGCTTAACAACTCATAAGACAACTAGAATTGCTAATTAACTTGTGGAAACCTGTTATCATATGTTTGACCGAGACACGGATAACTGAAGAACTACTGTTCAGTGAATTCAGTATTGACGGTTATAAAGCCTTCAATGAACTGTCAACAAGTCGTCACACTGGCGGAGCGTCAATATATATAAAAGAAGAAATGAAATGTAAGAAAATTGTTGGGGAGACAGTGTATATGAATGTGTGGCTTATTGGGATCCAAGTGATGGTGGGCTCAACTTGTTGAATCTGTATCACTCACCAAATTCTAGCCATGCACAGTTTTTACTGAAGATGGAGGAAATTTTTGATGAATTCTCGATAAAACCTGAGCCTCTCCTGGTCTTCGGTGATTTTAATCTAAACCTTAATGATCAGTCATACTACCCTACCAAATTAAAATCATTGATACAAAATAGTGGTTTATATCAACTGATTGAAACAAACACCAGAATAACTGAAGATAGTTCAACAAAAATAGATCTACTTGTGTCTAGTCAAAAAGATGTTCCATGCCAAGTGCATCATACACCAAGGATTACAGACCATTCTATAATAACTGTTCAGCTGACTTGTAATAATGACAGATTTACTGAAGCGAAAATTGTTAGAGATGTAAAAAACTTTGATGAGTTACAGTTTCAGCTGGATTTGATTGACTGTGAGTGGCCATCTGATTCCTCTGAAGTTGATCTACTTGCCAATACCTTGGTTAAGTCAGTAACAGAGACTTTTAATAGGCATGCGCCAGTAGTAACAAGAATCTTCAACAGCAAGTGGGCGAATAATATGTGGTGGACAACTGAACTGAACCGGGAAATTATTGAAAGAGATAGACTATATAAAAGGGCAATAATCACACATAATGAAGAGGACTGGTCAAATTTCAAACATCAGAGAAATAGAGTGGTTACATTAATAAGACATCAAAAGCAAATTTATTATCAAGAGAAAATTGACGAAGTTAAGGATAACTCAGTGGAGATGTGGAAAACACTTAAAAAACTAATTGGAGCAAAAAATCGTCAGAATAGGGACAGTATTATTTTCAATAACACAATTATACGAGACGAGAAGTCGGTAGCTGAAAATTTTAATAATTATTTTATAGAAAGTGTAGAACTGATTTCGACACCACTAAGCTTTAACCAAAAGGAATATGTCTTAAACAAAATGGAGAGTGTTGAATGTAAATTTGACAAATTTCGGTTATTAACATTAGGAGAGTTGAAAAGGGTTGTGTGTGGGATGAAAAATAAAAGAAGCGCTATGGATGGAATCACAGCTGATATTTTAAAAATTTCTTTTGAAGTGATGGGTAATCGTTGCTGGACTTACTAAATACAAGCCTTGAAAAAGGGGATTTTCTCCAAGCGTGGAAGACATCAGTGGTAATACCAATTCAAAAGACAGAAAACGCAATAAAGTGTGAGGAATATCGCCCAATAAACATAGTCCCAACATACGAAAAATTGATAGAGTTAATAGCAAATGAACAGATTAGAAATTATGTTGAAACTAATAAACTATTGACACCCCATCAGAAAACAAAATTCTTGTGAAAGTGCAATTCAGACGGTAGTGTGTAAATGGAAAAGTGCTCTTAATGAAAAGAAAATTATTGCTAGGAATTTATTAATAGAGAAACTGAAAAAATACGGATTTGGAGGTACAGTCATAAGATGGTTGGAGGGGTATTTGGACAACAGAACACAACAAACGAAGATCAATAATAGTACATCTTTACTGAGACACACAAGATATGGAGTTCCGCAGGGAACAGTGATGGGTCCAGATTTGTTTGTGTTGTACATAAATGATATCATAAATTGTCTAAACAGATGTAATATTCAACTATTCGCAGATGATACATTGATTTATTGTGTTGGGGATACGCCAGATGAAGTCGTGCATATACTTAATGGGGAATTGAAAATGGTTCAAAAATGGTTAGATTGTAATAGCTTGTCCCTAAATATTAGTAAAACAAAATTTATGATTGTTAAAAATAGATATATTTCAGTTGATGCACAAAATCATGCAGGCCTTTTGATAAGTGATACAGCTGTAGAACAAGTGATGGAGTGTAAATATTTAGGAGTGATAATGGATGAAAATCTATCTTTTTCTAGTCATGCTAATTATGTTACCCGTAAAGTCGCCAAGAAAGTTAACTTATTATGTAGAATTAGTTATAATCTTAGCTATTGGACTAAGTTGTTGATATATAAGACAATTGTTCTTCCTCATTTAAATTTTTGTCCAACCATTTTGTTTATGTTAAATAAAACCGAAACTAATATCCTGCAAAGGAAGCAAAATTGTGCTCTTAGATGTATATTAAGGTGTAATAGATATACAAGCATAAAGTACATGTTAGAAACTACAGGTTTGTTAAGTGTAAGACAACATGTTTTTTACAGCACTATGTTAGTTGTATTTAAGATAAAGAACGGTTTGTATCCCGAACATCTTCTAAGGGAGTTAATTTTTGTAAGTGATATACACAATCATAATACGCGAGCAAGAAGTAATTTTTATATACGGACAGTGCAGACCAACTTTAGTCAAAACAATTTATTTCATAAAGGTTTGGTTAAGTTTAATTGTTTGCCATTAGATTTAAAAAATTGTGAGTCACTAAAACTCTTTAAAAGGCCGTGCAAGACTTATACTTTAGAGAATATAAAAATTTAATAGTTGCAATAGATTTATTAAGATTTCTTTTTTATTTTTGTTTTGGTGGTAGTCAGGGTGGCAGGTGGTTGTCCGCAGGGTGGAGTTCTATCTCCTCTTGTGTGGAACCTAGTTATGGGCGGACTGCTTAGGAAACTCAGCGATGAAGGATATTCTCCCCTAGGATATGCAGATGATTTAGTCATCACAGTCGAGGGAAGATTTAGCAGTACGATTAGGGAATGTATGCAAATGGCCCTGAGTATTGTAGCAGCTTGGACTGAAAAGCAAGGCTTGACCATTAGTCCAGAAAAAACAACAATAGTTCCATTTACACAAAAGAGAAACATAGATGCTCTTGGACCTCTATATCTCCATGGTAGGAAGATCTCATTGTCAAGGGAGGTCAAGTATCTTGGGGTTATACTGGACTCAACACTTACCTGGAACCAACAAATCGATAGAATAGTCAGAAAGTCGGAAACTACTCTTGCAGTGGTTAGGCGAACATATAGCAAAAATGGGGTCTAAGGCCAGGAATGGTGCACTGGCTGTACACCAGAGTGGTTAGACCAGGAATAATGTATGCAGCTTTAGCATGGTGGCCCAAAGTCAAACAGTCAACTCTTTTTACCGTGTCCGTCTGGGTACAGAGCACACTAGCATTATTGAGGACATAAAGGATCCCATGCTTGACATGAGGGCGGATTACATGGTCCCAAAGAACACCACACAACCACTCTTTCATGTCACAATCGATGAACCTAGAGTGGAGAACCAAATACTGAACAGCATACCTTCCGGCAGTCTAATCTGGTACACCGACGGTTCTAAGACAGACACAGGTGCTGGGTCAGGACTGTTTGGAGATAAACCAAGAGTAAAACTCAGCAGTGTAATAAAGAATGGGAGACAGCTATGCACATCTTGTGCAGATGTGAAGCTCTAGACCAGAAGAGGCAGGCCCTAAGGGAAGGGAAAAAACCAACCGTTCAAAAAATTGACTAACCTGCATATCACTGTCAATAGCACTGTCCCTAGAATGGTTGTGTTCCAACCCCCTGAAATTATTAAACTGCGCCTCCTTTTCCATATGTATCTCCAACATCTCCTTCAGTACCTTAACCTCCTTCAACAACTCGTTCCTCTGTTTTTTAATCGCGTCCGATTCCCTCAAAGATTCCGCTAATTCCGAAACTGCCCTGTCTCTCTCTTTGCGCATGTTATCGCACAACGTTCTAATGCTTTCTCTTTCGAGTACAATCTTATCTCGTTCCGAGAAAGCCCAATCTCTCCTTCCTTTGGAAACTTCCGCCTCTTGGATAGCTTCGGAAAGTTCGGTCTGCGCCTTATCGAGACTCTTCCTCAAGCTTTCTAATTCTTGATTCGCTTGGTCTAAGTTGTCCAAGCGTTGTCGCTGGGAAAAACTACGAGAGTCCACTTGAACTTCTTTTCTCGCTGAATTCTCGCCTAGTCTATCGAGACTATCCAATCTGCTTTTCATTAAATCCCGACTGTCTTCCTTCGAAGCACTGTACTCGCCGAACTTTTCCCTAAGATCGTTGCACTCCTTCAGGGCTTTATCTCTTTCGTGCAGGGCACTGGCAATTTCCCGCCTTAAAGACTCCATTTGACAATTAAGACTCTTCTTCTCTTCGACCATCTCTTTGTTACCCGTCTCCAAGATTTTATTTTTCTTGTACGCTTGAGTTAAATCGTCACTCAGCTTCTCCATTTCTTTATGAACAGTATCCCTGTGAGAGAAACAGCTGCATAAAAAGGGGCAACCGAAAATCCGGCCACACATTGTTTAAATCGAGATTGTCAGAAATGAACTGAAAGGATCGATGTTATTTGTTTGTATTAGTGATCCAAGGTAAACGTACTGTTTGTAATAGTTGTTAGAATCAATTAGAGGATTTTTAAAAATTTATTTGCGGATCAGATTTGATAGGATGCGAAACTGTCACGTTTTCACCGAATACATAATAAATAAAACGCAGAAAAACTCAGAAAACTATAAAACATACCTTTCGCTCATAATTAAGTTGTATTCTCGCATCGTCGCATCTCTCTCGTCAGTCAAACGTTTAACTTTCATCCTAATCATGACTCCCTCCTTCACAGCATCATCGCACTGCTGTTGAGCCTTTATATGAGCCTCACGCAGTTTATTACACTCCCGCATCGCCTTCTCTCTTTGGTTATAAATTATCGCCTTCAAGTTATTATTTTCCCTCAACTTCAACAAATAAAAAAAAATTAGTAAGAAATATGAGTCCTGCCGGAGTATATTACAAGATTGCCCCTTTCCTGGTTGAGATCCTTGCACTGCTTGTTCAGACGATTTATTTCGTCTTGCGCCAGTTCCAGTTTGGTGATGGCTTGTGAATGGGAGGAAGAAATTTCTTCGTAACGTTGCCTGAGAGCGTCACAGTCATCTCTGACTGCCTCGTTTCTTCGTGCCATGAGGTACAAGGAGTCAGAGTTGCCGTTGTCAGACACCAGCACCTTTTGAAACGGAAATGTAGACAAAAACGTTGGAAATGGGATAATTTACCTCCTGCCTACGCATTTCTGACAATTCAGTGCGCAAGCTCTGATTATCCTGCTCCAGTCGTTGATTCTCGTTAAGTACGTCGCCGTACTTGGTACGCAACGCCGCAGAATCCTGCGTCGATACTTCCAGTTGATTCATAGCTGCTCTGTGCTGCCCCTTATAGTACTCTAATTCCTAAAATAATTAATAATCACGGCGCAAATATGGACGATAACAAAAAAGTGCAACAGAATGTGTGCCTCATTTTAATTTTTTAATATGACAGTAATTATCAATCTATGATAAATTATCCAACATGTAAGCACTTAGACTTTGATAAAAGGTAAACAAATATTAATCTGCGCTTTGTGACATTAGATAATTGAGCAATGTGATTTTCCAATTGTTATTTTCCTGGTTTCCGCATGTGCTTTTTTAATGTTTGTACTCAACAGGTGGGCATTTTTCGTTTTCATATCAAACTTGTAAATTTGTACTAATTTATTCGACTTTAAATTTATTTCACAATTTATCGAACTAAGAAATAAGGAAACTATAAAATTACTGAAATCAAACGATCCACCAGGTTGTGGAATAGTAGGAAAGTGCACTAGATGAAATTCAAGCTGAATAATATAAATTTAAAGTCCCCCAAAAATTATTTTCATTTTATCAAGTTTAGATCAGTATCTCAATGTCATCTTCTTCTGTATCTCATATTCACAACTCCGATTACCAAAGCCCTTGGTAGATTATGAAGTGAAGTATGAAAATGATGCTTTCTCGGTTGATATTATTCAGACAGGAGACTTTACAAGAATCGTAACAGAAAAAAGAAAGAGAAAATGTACAAAAACTTCTTGGAGATCGATGCGAAGCAAACAATTATTAAAACAGTTTTGAAAAATCTAAAATACCCAGTAGTTTAGCAAACGCAATAGCTAGCCACTACGCAACTTTGCTTCATAAGCACCCTGTAGACGTTAAACGAAAAATAGATTTATTCTACTTCTACAGTTACTTACGTTTCTTGCGTGGTCGCAATGCCTCCGTAAAGTATTCAGTTCACTGCTGGCTTTGTCGTATTGCTGCTTCAGAGTATCGTAATCTCTGGGAGACCCCGAATTAAGAGAAAAATTTCGACTCAATGTACCTTTTGCAAAAAACGATCACTTCAGCCACTGTTCAATTTTAATTGAACATGAAATCTTACCGTTACTTCCACTGCCGTCGCTATTTGACGCCATTACCAAGTAAAATAGAAAATAATTGGAGAAGTAGAAAGTTTACGTTTGTTAGAAAACAACAAACTTCCTCAATTAATTATTTCCAGGCCGGTAACTGTGCATGAATAAATTGCATTTAACGTTAAAATCACATATTGCACGGTTACTCTTATTTATTTATTGCACAATAACAATTATTTACTACGCAAAATTAGAAAATTAGAGCATTCATCAGCAAGTGAGAGCAGTCGGGCAGAAAACATTTAAAATTAACAACTCCCCAGGTGATTTTAATGGTTCAAGAACTCCCCTGCGGATAAAATAGTTCTTCTAGTCCACATTTTTTTAGTTACCACCACTGCACACTTCCACTTTTCCTTTTATATTTGAAACACATCACAACAATCCACAAAAATTGCCAACCACCATTTTCGTTTTTTGTCAACTTCGTGAACCACAGATGAACTAAACAACAGACAAACAGCTGTATTTGACATTATACTCAATCGCGACCTCTACACCAAATAAAACTGAACTAATATTCTTAAACTAACTTTATTTTACATTTTTGTATACTTTAGTAGTTTTGATTACTTTAAAACTTACTTCTAACAAAAAACAAACAATTCCCGCAACGTATCCCACAGTTAAAAGTACAAAAGCGCCTTGAACATCGTCAATACTGATTGGCTTAAAAGTACCATGATATCCATGATTTTCGAATTCGTCCAATTTCTCCACGTATTTAGAAACAAAGTGATTTATTAAACCAGCTGTTATCAAACGTTCAATCAATTGGTTTATTCTTTCCCTCAATGGAAAACCGTCCGTCATGATAATCTGAACTGGTTGAAATTTTAAAACGTCCCTCGACACAAAGATTTTCGGTAAATCGTTGGAAATGACTGACGGATCTTCGTTGGCCATCAGATAATTTATCTGAAATCTTCCCAGGGCAGTACAGATATTTCTATGGGTAGCGACAATTTCCAGTAAACTAGTAGTTTTCTCTTCCAATTTACTCGTTTGGAATTTGTTGTGAATTTGTTGCGCTCTTTTATTTGAGTCATTAAACATTGCCTGTACTGATTTAGGACCGATTATAGTCAAATTGTAATCGATGACGTCATCTATGGTTGACATTTGGTAAAGATAAACAGGATTGGTCAGATAGTTTATTAACGAACTCTGGTAAAAACAAGACATTACCAAGTTATATAACGTTAGAGAAATAAAAATGGAGCGGGTTAGTAGAGAAGTGGGTTGAGACGGAGCAGAAATGCAGACGAAAATGCCTATAGAGGTCAGAAAGCAATAACCTAAAGCTTGGAATACCGTTTTTTCTCGGGTTAAGGTGGAAGAGAAATAAAGCAAGATGGCGCCCAGTATGACGGTTACAAAACTGATTACCCATAAATCAAAATTGAAAATGACGATTATGCACAGCCATTTTGGAGCCAATTGAGCTACTGGCATGATCCAAACAATGTTTTCGAAATAGTAAGCGACTGAGTAGTCAAAATCTAGGTTCATATCGTTGTTAATTGGTACACTCCCTATTCCAATTGCTAGTTTGTTGTTTATGATATTCAATCTTCCCGTCCAAATGCCATTTTCTTTTACACCCCAATCCGTTCCTTGACTTATCGATATGTCAAATTTTATGTGCATTTGTTCAGCCAACAAGTTCATTATGTCAATTTCGAAACCAGTTGTTTTGGTGATTACAAATGGTGGACATTCTGTGGTGACAACGGAAACGCTGCAATTTGCGAATTTTTTTGGTACTTCTCTGATAAAACGCTTTCTGTTTTCCAAAATTCCTCTTTTACAGAGACTTAGTTTGACCAATTTTGGCTCTGTTCCGCATACTTTGGCGTTTGTAAATACTTTTAGACCAAATACACCAAAGTGGATTAGGTTATTTTGGGGTATAATAACGATGATTTGATAGATTACGTCGGACCAAAGTGCCTTTAAAATATCGAAAGCACGTTTTTGATAGCGGGTACTGATTTCTGAAAAATATACAAGAACTCTCGCTGAATTATCGAATTTTCCGTAGTTTATTAGGTAATATAAACGTTCTTTGAAGTTATCCATCGTGTCTACTACCAAAAGGGCATAGTGAACAGCATAATTCATCACAAAATGTCGTTTCATAATTGGCTTTTCATCCGGGCAATTCAAACAAACTTCGGAAGAAGAAAATGTTATTTCTTCATTGCCAACTATCTGAACCGTCCACTCTGAATCATTGCTCAATTTCAGCAACGCTAGATTTTGAATCTGATGAGCAGGAGGTGTTAAAGTATTCGGTAAGAAAACGAAAATTAACGGTACTTCACCATAGCGTCTCTCAAAAAAGTTTTCTATAACTCCTGCCAAACAGTCTACAGCATATTCTTGATGGGTCGGCCCATTTTTGTTTAAGTGTCTTATTACACCGCGCTCTTCATTACTTTTAGCAAGAACGATCGTAATTTCTAGAGAAATAGTTATTAGCAGCTTTGAATCAAACATTTTCAGGGTTGAAACTAAAGAAACTAAATTTCGTGCTAGTTATTACATAGTAGGTATAAAATGTCCTGCAGTATAGATGATAGATAAGTTAAAAACATAAATATTGTTTTAAAACACATCGCATTATGTGCAAATAAATCTTTTAGGGGCGAAACGCATCCCTTAAAAGCACTGCATAACGATTACGTATGCATATACCTACAGAGTGAAGTAAAAGCCTTTGTTCCGTGTTTAGTTTTATCGGAACACTCCCTTCTAATTTCTCGCGGCCGAAACTATATGAATCCCAATCTTCTAATAATAAACTTGGCTAGGGTTTTCTAATATTAGCTTCACCGGTTCCCAATCTTCAGTATTAATGTAGTTATGCTATACAATTATTGCCTTTTCTTTAACGAAAATGGCAGTAAAATATTTAAAGAAATTACTTCGTGTTTTGAAAAAGATCGGGGCTTTCGGTCACAGGTAGGCCATGACTGGTATAACTGTCAATTATTGTTGAAATAACTACTTGATTATTGCAGGCGAAAATTTAATATTTTTGGTATGCACCCGTTGATTATCTCTACGATTTTTATTATTTTGACTTCAGTTTCGGCCCTTCTGTTGCGCAGACTAATAAAGAAGACTACAAATGACAATTTCGTTCGATTAATGCTGCTGGAATTTGTCGCTACTGCGGAATTATGCGCTTCTTGTTTTGAATTAATTATAGGTAAATATTTTAACCAAGATTTTTTATAATTAATGGCCAATATTTGAGACTCACTGTAACTCATTGCGACAGTACAGTGAGAGCGCAGTTTGGCCCACAATATTGTTAAAAAGTAAGAATCGTTTAAATAATTATATTTAAGTGATTAAGAAATTTAACAACAACCACAAGTTACTTGGTTGACATATTTTTCCGTTGTAAGCTAAATGTTGGAAGGGCACCAAAATTGGGAAATATTAGATTAAAATAGATGTAATATCAGTTGTTATCGATAAAGCTTTTTAGATAGTAGACACAAATAAGTTACGTAAACAGTGAAGAATCTTAAAGTTACAATTTTGCAAGAAATTCAGAAGCAATAATTTTATTTACCAACATAATTTTTTCGATACGAATTCACTGATAATTTCTACGTTTATTATCGTTTTCAACTTATTTTCCGCCGTTTAGTTGCGCGGACTTATTAAAAATAAATTCTCGTACGATTTTATTCGTTTATTCTTCTTGGAATTTGTTGCGACCGCAGAATTATGTGCGTCTGCTTTCGAACTCGGTGTAGGTAGGTGAATATACAGTTGTCAAGTAGTTGGAACATGACAATCAACGACCATGTCGCAAAACGTCAAAGAGCTTTTCTTTGCAGTTGCCGACAATTACGGAGTTTGGATGTACGCCCTCTACCTCTTCCTCCTGACGCTGTGGTGGTCGAGGAATTGGGAAAATGAAACTGCCTGTCCTTACAATGCCCTAGAAGAAGTATTCGAAGGAAACACCAACGTAGGACGCGCCCTAATGTTGATATTTGCTCAAGTTTTAGGCGGGCTGGCAGTTTTTAGATACGTCAACCTGTTGTGGTCTTTGGAATTGGTGGAGACGCACCGGGGAAGAGCAGAAGAAGAATGCACTGCCGATCTTCAAGTGCCCATGATTTTAGGCGCAGTAATAGAAGGCGTTTTGACGTGTTTTTGTAGGTTGACGTCCAGGGTGTTGAGCGAAACGGCGGCGCTTTTTGGTACCATAAAAGACGCGTTCTTCTGCACCATGATGGTTGTTGTAGGTAGGTAATAGCATTGTTTAAAGATGTTATAGTTAGTCAGTGATATGCTCTTATTGGGAAACCGATTTAAAGGACTCGCTTAGACGCGCTATTTCCCATTTATTTAAAAGTTATTGTAGTAGGGATACGCACCTTTTACAGTGTTCAAATTGAAAATGTTGTTTCTATTCATTGTAGATGGCACAACAGTCGGTCGCGGCCTATCAACAAAGATCAAAGATAGATTTGTCTTTGTGAAACATAAATCAATATCCGAGCATAATACAGTGCGGTGTCTTTGAAGTATTTTAGATGCGTTTGGAGAACTCCAACCGTAACTGATTTACGATCGCGGCGTTTATCAATCGGTTTCACACATCAGGGTAGTATTATAAAATTTGAAGGGGCTCCACAATAAATTCTTTATGTTACTTGCAAAGGACAATACAGTAAAAGCTTCGAGTAGGAAGAAATTCCTTTATACTCTATGTGCTTGCTGTATAGGTATCTATGAAATAATTGTACATTTTGAGTTTTTAACTTAATTTTGGTTTAAAAAAGTGTGTTAGTTATATCGTTCTCAATCCGACGCATGATGAAGATACCGTTGATAGACAAGGTTAGCAAAGGGGAGGAAGTAAAAATAGTAAATAGTAAAAGTTTTGGGTGGCAAAATAGCAGGGGATATTCTCTAAAAATGGTATAAAATTACGGCAAGAATTTCAACTTTTAAGGTTCAATCTTTACTTCTGTCTAAATTATCAGTCGCAGACCTGCCAATATCAACATCAAACTTAAAAACTACCAAGCATCCTCCCTTTTCGAAACATACCACCAATCAGCTCTAAACATCCCATTATCACACATACACAATTATCCAACCATATCCATTCATTTATCTGCAAACACTCTTACTCATCTCTCAATCTCGTCATCTGATATACCCAAGCTTTATTGCCTCATAATTTTTGCATCCACCTGTCATGTTCAACCTGTCACACTTAGAACTTAACGGCCGTCTGAGTGACGTCATACCAATTTACACACACACACACACTTCTTATCGTCAAACTCACACCCATAAAACAAAAATTAAAATACTTTAACACCTGTAGGTATAATATTTTCGTTTTTTAATCCTGCATCAGTTTACCATATATATTATTTTCCTGTCGCCAAGATATCGCTGCTCCAACTTTGTTCAATCGGAGATATTTAATTTTTAAAATCCCTCTAGGTATATCTGACAAAATTTTCAAAAGAATGCCGGTAACGTAAAAAGTATATGCATATTGGGGGAAAATATCTTATACAACCTCACATTAGATAAATTATTAAGGAATCCAAAAATGCAATCAATTACAAATTGTTCCATTAAAAAAACAAAGTTTGTTGCTGTATAGAAGGAACGGTACGAAGTGTATAAATGGAAATACATAATTTTAAAGTATGGAGAACTAAAAATAAGGACGAGTCCCTCATATAACTTTTCTCTCTGAAATGCATAATAAACGCGCAAAACTCCGCCGCTGCACTGTTTGGACAGCCTGTATATTCACAAAACAAATATAGGTATATAAGATCATGGCAGTTATACAACTATAAATTTTAAAATAAAAATCTTCATTTGCTTCGTGTGTAAATATAATAATGATGTACCTATGTAGGTACGTAATGTACCTATCCTTCATTTTTGGATAAGGAAAATAATTAATTCCTGAAGTGTCAAGAAACCACCAGCTGCGGCGGCAAAATATGCCTTTGAGCAAGAACTGCCGCGCCGACAAAGTACCGACTTTATATGTAGTTCGAAGACTCCGAGAAATATTACAAAACTTTGTCGCCATCTGACCTCTGCCTCACAAAGTAGAATTTTCTGCCTCCCAAAAGGTGTTTCCAATTTTACACACGGTATTGTCTAACCAGGTGTTGTTCCTACAGTAAAAATTCTTGTACGGTTTATGGGGGAATATTGTACTAAAAGTAACTAAAGTGTACTCTAGCGTCTACTGTTTGTAAACCAGATTCTTCAGCGCAGGGTGGGGAGTTAATTTTTATCCCAACTAGGTTTAGCCAATGCAACGTTTTAGCATGTTTTAGCATTCCCTTGATTTCATTATAGTAATCGCGAATTTTCTTTAAAAAAATACCTTTCGTGACGGGAAACCGGAACAACCAATTGAATGCAAAATTCTGCAAATTACAATAAACTTGAGAAGAAAAAAAGAAAAAGGATTCGCTTGGATTCGGACAAAAACTCCCTGCACGTTTTGGTACTGAGCCAAACCTACTACTTGCATAGTAAGAAGTTTAAGTCTACTAACTACTAAGTCGCTTGAAAGTGGAAGTGATCTATTTGGCAAAACCTAATTGGGATATCAATAAACGCCAGTGTGGAACGTGGCAGGGGACGGCTTTAGAAGCCCCTCTAAAGGTGACTAATAGGGTCATGATTTTTAAAAATCCCGTTGTTGTGTGACAATTTGTCTTTCAATTTCTTACTTAGGAGAGGAAGATTCTTTCGAAAAAGATCATTTCCCTGTCCATAATATACCAACACTGAGCACCCTTTAAGAAAAAAATATAAAATTCATCTTCTGTAGTGTATTAATTATTAATACATATGTGTTTTTCTGTTTCAACTGTGTTTTATTATGTGAATTTATATTTTTTCGGGGATGCAGTCGTGGTAGGTAAATAAAAACTCTTTGTCTTTTCAAGCTTTCGGAAATTTTTAATGTCTTCTTCAGGAACTACAAAAATGTAACAGTGGTTTTGTAGTTCCTGAATAACGGACATGGTATATCGTATGCATGTGAATTAAGCTTTAAACAGGTCACAGCTAACCATTGAATGAAGCCAACAGTTGCCACCCACAGAACACCAAATACTGATAAATTTGACATCTGTGAGCCCATGAGTGTGTCCCGTTTTACCAACTTACTATCAAATTTTAAACTTCATAGAGCATAAAAAATTATTTGCATTTTTTGTGGAAATACGACCAAATTGTACTGAAATTTGAATTGAGGTACTTGTGTACTTCTAATTAGTCAATTGTACTAAAATAGTACAATTGTATGGTCTGGAACAACCCTGTGTCTAACTATAACATCTTTAAACAATGGTAATAGTCAGAATAGCGCACAACTCTTAGTAGATGGTGTTTGGCGGATTTCGCACCAGCTTCCCAAACTCCTCCGAAATGTGGAGGATAGGCGGGAATAAATTTCCGGTTAAAATAATAGAACGAATTAATTTTCGTTATTATTTGCAGCCTTTAACTACTCAGGGGGTTACTTTAATCCTGCATTAGCAACATCCTTGAAGTATGGCTGCAAGGGGAATACCCTGGTAGAACATATGGTTGTGTATTGGCTGGGATCCATTGTCGGCTCTATAGCAGCTGTATTTTTATTTAGAACAGCCCCTGTACAAAGATATATAGAAAATAGAAAGCCTAAACAAGATTGATGGTTATGCCAAATTGGAGAGAATGCGTTAGATACATTTTGTTATTTATTAATAGGCAAACAAATTTTATTATTTGTGTTGTACATATATTTTAAAAAAATAATAAATATGTACTTACCTTGTTTTAATCGTGGGTATTTTGTGGTATGAATAAATAAAGAAAAACCTTAATTAAATCTATATATATAAAAGAAAGTCGTGTTAGTTACTTCACTTATAACTCAAGAACGGCTGAACCGATTTAGCTGAAAATTGGTGGGGAGGTAGCTTAGAACCAGGAGAAGGACATAGGATACTTTTTATCCCGTTTCAAGTTTGGTAGCGATCGGATCAACAGAATTTTTTTTCTTGGTTTTGTGCGAGGCGGGGGCTTGATATGACACATATCAACTGTCAGATTTGACAAATAAAATTCAGACCGTCAGAAAGTATTAAATAAATTTTATTTGTCAAATCTGACAGTTGATAAGTGTCATATCAAGCCCCCGCCTCGCACAAAACAAACTTTACAGGAACACTCGCTGGGCTAATCTGAAGATTAACTTACAGTAGGTGCCGCGCATGTCGTACCGGGACCGGGCAGCAAATAATTTATAAAGTGAAAATGCAAATGCCATTCGCAGTTTATCAAGTTTCAAACGATTTTACCACAATTATTTCTTCAGAGGCAGCAACGCGCCGGGTACCAGCTATGTATCTATATAAATAAAAAGCAATTGCCACATGTATGTAAGCTCATCACTTGAGAACGGCTCGACCGATTTGGCTGATTTCTTTTTTGTTGTGTTCGTAATTTTCAGGACAAGGTTTGTATGAAAGAAAATTTTGGAAAATCCACCGGGAAAGTAGAAAATTTGGAAGGTAAAAGTTTGTATGAAAATCTGTTTGACAAACAAAAATGTGACGTTCAGTTTGACAGTTCTAAAAATTGAATTGTCAGTGTGTTATCGGTGGTGATCATGTATTTGGTGGTTCTTTGGAAAAAATGCCACCAGTGAGGCGTCGAAATATCGGTCGGCGTACGCGAAGAGCGTAGACAGCGTTTGGAGCCAAGTCGAATAAGAATTTCTCAAGCCTCAAGCGCGATCCATTATAACTCCGGAACAACGGATACAGTCGAGTTCGACGCGCTCAGTTGGAGCTTACGCACAAAATAATTTGGAACGTCGACAAAACAGAGGCCGAACGTGGCATTAGGGAACGAGAAATTGGAAAAGTTGCCCGGAAAATTGGAAAATTCGGAAAAAACTGAAAGTACTTTTTTCTATGGGATTTTTGTATGATATGGATATGCGTAAGTCGGGAAATTCGAACAAACTGTAAAAATCATAATTTTGGAAAATCTAACGGAAAATTTGAAAATTCGGGAAAAACTAAAAGTGCTTAACGGCTGGACCGATTTGGTTGATTTTTTTTGTTGTGATCGTAATTGTCAGGATAAGGTTTGTATGAAAGAAATTTTTTTGATAATCCACCGGAAAATGTGAAAATTCGGGAAAAACTGAAAGTGCTTAACTGTTGAACGGATTTGGCTAATTCTTTTCAAAAATAATGTTTTTAAGCAACGAAAAATTGGAAAAGTTGCCCGGAAAATTGGAAAATTAGGAAAAACTGAAAGTGCTTTTTTCTATTGGATTTTTGTATGATATGGATAGGCGTAAATCGGGAAATTCGGACAAACTGTTACAATCATAATTTTTTGTATGCGCTCGCGATCATAACTGACGATAGGAACGACATATTTGGTTGAACATAAACGTAATCAGAAAAATGTTTCACATTGAATAAACGATTTGGTTAATGAATCAAAAATTCAATACGAAAAGTAATTTTAGGCAGGACAACGTCTGCCGGGCCGCTAGTTATTAATATATTGTAAATAACACAAGTATTTCGGGGACAAAAAAATAATACATATCATAACTGGTTCCATTACAGTACATTGCCGGAATGACAAAAAAATAACTCTTAAATTATCCATAAATAATACTTAAACAAAAAAAATCAATACTCGATAATACAAAATAACGTTAATAAGTGAAAAAGCCGTTATAACTTCGTAACGCTACCCTAATAATAATATTTTTATATAGTCATTCAAATTTGTCTATGATACAAAAAAATGCACTTTACAACAACCGTCACGTAAACAGTTAAAAAATCTGTCAGCAGCCACTCGCACCCTCTGATTCCCTTACGGAATGTGCAGTTTTTTTAGAATTAGTTTTCGCCACATTCAACGACAACAATCTCTACTTACATAATTTAGCGGAATGTAAATTTACGGGAATTTCCTTCACGAAACCACTCGATAATCATCATAAAAAAAGGAAAACACGTCAAAGTCTTTTAAAAATCGGAAAAAATATTGGTTTCAGGAAGCAAACTGCCCTTGCACGGAATTCTTGTCCTGATTCGAACCCGTGCCAAAAAGTAAATTATAATATACAAGATGATCGGCAGAAACCGATTTTAGTTGACGAATTTTGCGAACTAGTAAATTCCTCTAAAAATCGCACCAATTCCTGATATTCCATAGAGTCTCTTATTTACATTTTTTTACAGTCACAAAATTTAACCTATTTGAGAATTTCTTAAATTTTTCGAATATATATTGCGTAAACTGCAAGCTTAGGATATTTTTTAAATGACTACACCCTTTGTTATCTTCAAGCACCGGCCTTACCTTCCTAAAAAGCAAACGGCATCCTGCTGCAAAGTCTTACGGTATCCAAAGAAAATACACCTTGTCATCACAAACACCAGATTTTCATTCCAAACAAATGCCACCTGCTCTTGACATCTGTCAATGTCGCTTACAAAACACCTAACCTAACTTTTGCAATATAATCATAGTAGTTTTGCAGCAGAAACAGTTTATCTTGAATTTGTGTGTTGAGCTTGCGTGTAAAAACTTTAAAACTACCATAATTATATGTAAAAAAGTTAGGTTAAGATGTTTTGTAACCGAAACTGATAGTCATCAAAAGCACCCGGAACATCGTTTATTTGCAATGAGAAAGTGAGCTACTCCAAGGCAAAGTTCTTTCCACAAGATCAACAAGATCATCAAATAATCAATCGAAGATGAATTATTTGGCGATCTTCGATTGATTACTTGACGATCCCTGAAACACTTATAAACCATCAAATCTGACCTGACCGACCCACGGAGAACTTTCGGAAACCGTCTAATTCAATGGAAGGCAGAAGATGTTCTGCAGGATGGACTTGCTGGGCCGTATGTCCACTTGCAGGATGCTGCCGTCGTCGAAGTCGTCAAGATCGGGCGGCGGCGGAGGCGGAAAAAGAGGCGGCGGAAGCCTGTGCAACGGGGGAGGCGGTAAATTGTTCGGATGTAGTGCGCACAAAACGTTGTGTCACACGCAGTCTTCTAGCGACATCAGCAGCGGATTCACGTACTCGAAACCTTCGAATTCCGACTGGTCGATCTTCTCTATCACGCTCCTAAAGGAAAGAGAAATTTCGCAAATTTTACGTGACCCGACACGGTAGTTAGTATAACATACGAGTCATCCGGGGTTAGATGAACAGGCTCGTCCGTGAATTCGGGAGGGAAATTAGCTAGATCACGATCTGAATCCAATCGTGGTTTGTAAGGTGGAGGTACTTGTTTTTGTTCGAGCTGTAACAAATTTCATTCAAAATTGGTGATCACAAAACTTGCTGCGATTACAGAATATACCAAGAAATTCCATAATTTGATAGTTAATTAATCAGTTGATTATTCATAGATTAGAAGACAAAACTGACTGCTAATTAATTGGCAATTGTTGAATAATTGCAAAGACTGACTGCAATGCAACTTGATTATTATTGAGTAAAACTACTGGATCAGTTGATTGAGTCATATTAATGATTTCTCAATTAGTCTTGATTATTAACCTAACCAGTGACTTAATCATTTGCAAAATCAAGAACTGTTAATTGAATAATGCAATTGCTGGAATAGTGGAATAAGTTTACTATTAGTTGATTACGTAATCAGTTGATCAACTGTAGGATATCAAAAAATTGTTGTGATTGTAGGAATATGTATGCGGTTACAAACATGTAGACACATTAGGAAGCTAAAGGGTCATAATATACCAAGAAATTCCATAATTTGATAATTAATTAATCAGTTGATTATTCATCGAACAGAACTGACTACTATCTGTACAGCTGTTAATTAATTTGTAGTTGTTGAATAATTGGAAAGACTTAATAGCGATATTGACTGAGTCAAACAGTTCTTATTGATGATTTCTCAATTAATCTTGATTATTAACCTAACCAGTGACTTAATCATTTGCAAAATCAAGAACTGTTAACTGAATAATGTAATTGCTGGAATAGTGGAATAAGTTGACTGTTGGTTGATTATGTAATCAGTTGATCAGCTGTTGGAGATCAAAAAATCGTTGTGATTGTAGGAATATGTATGCTGTTACAAACATGTAGACACATTAGGAGGCTAAAGGGTCGTAATATACCAATAAATTACATAATTTGATAGTTAATTAATCAGTTAATTATTCATCGAACAGAACTGACTACTACCTGTACGGCTGTGGAATTAATGGGTAGTTGATGAATAATTGGAAAGCTTTAATAGCAATATTGACTGACTGCAATGCAACTTGATTATTATTGAATAAAACTACCGAATCAGTTGATTGACTGAGTCAAACGGTTCATATTGATGATTTCTTGATTAGTCTTGATTATTAACCTAAACAGTGACTTAATCATTTGCAAAATCAAGAACTGTTAATTGAATAATGCAATTGCTGGAATAGAGGAATAAGTTGACTGTTAGTTGATTACATAATCAGTTGATCAATTGATGGAGATCAAAAAATCGTTGTGATTGCAGGAATATGTGTGCTGTTACAAACATGTAGACACATTAGGAGGCTAAAGGGTCGTAATATACGAATAAATTTCATAATTTGATAGTTAATTAATCAGTTGATTATTCATCAAACAGAACTGACTACTACCTGTACGGCTGTGGAATTAATTGGTAGTTGATTAATAATTGGAAAGCTTTAATAGCAATATTGACTGACTGCAATGCAACTTGATTATTATTGAATAAAACTACTGAATCAGTTGATTGAGTCAAACGGTTCATATTGATGATTGCTCAATTAATCTTGATTATTAACCTAACCAGTGACTTAATCATTTGCAAAATCAATTGAATAATGCAATTGCTGGAATATGGGAATAAGTTTACTGTTAGTTCATTACATAATCAGTTGATCAACTGATGGAGATCAAGAAATCATCGTGATTGCAGGAATATGTGTGCTGTTACAAACATGAAGACACATTAGGAGGTTGAAGGGTCATAATATACCAAGAAATTCCACAATTTGATAGTTAATTAATCAGTTGATTATTCATCGAACAGAACTGACTACTACCTCTACAGCTGTTAATTAATTGGTAGTTGTTGAATAATTGGAAAGACTTAATAGCAATATTGACTGACTGCAATGCAACTTGATTATTATTGAATAAAACTACCGAATCAGTTGATTGACTGAGTCGAACGGTTTATATTGATGATTTCTCAATTAGTCTTGATTATTAACCTAACCAGTGACTTAATCATTTGCAAAATCAAGAACTGTTAATTGAATAATGCAATTGCTGGAATAGAGGAATAAGTTGACTGTTAGTTGATTACATAATCAGTTGATCAATTGATGGAGATCAAAAAATCGTTGTGATTGCAGGAATATGTGTGCTGTTACAAACATGTAGACACATTAGGAGGCTAAAGGGTCGTAATATACGAATAAATTCCATAATTTGATAGTTAATTAATCAGTTGATTATTCATCAAACAGAACTGACTACTACCTGTACGGCTGTGGAATTAATTGGTAGTTGATTAATAATTGGAAAGCTTTAATAGCAATATTGACTGACTGCAATGCAACTTGATTATTATTGAATAAAACTACTGAATCAGTTGATTGAGTCAAACGGTTCATATTGATGATTGCTCAATTAATCTTGATTATTAACCTAACCAGTGACTTAATCATTTGCAAAATCAATTGAATAATGCAATTGCTGGAATATGGGAATAAGTTTACTGTTAGTTCATTACATAATCAGTTGATCAACTGATGGAGATCAAGAAATCATCGTGATTGCAGGAATATGTGTGCTGTTACAAACATGAAGACACATTAGGAGGTTGAAGGGTCATAATATACCAAGAAATTCCACAATTTGATAGTTAATTAATCAGTTGATTATTCATCGAACAGAACTGACTACTACCTCTACAGCTGTTAATTAATTGGTAGTTGTTGAATAATTGGAAAGACTTAATAGCAATATTGACTGACTGCAATGCAACTTGATTATTATTGAATAAAACTACCGAATCAGTTGATTGACTGAGTCGAACGGTTTATATTGATGATTTCTCAATTAGTCTTGATTATTAACCTAACCAGTGACTTAATAATTTGCAAAATCAAGAACTGTTAATTGAATAATGCAATTGCTGGAATAGAGGAATAAGTTGACTGTTAGTTGATTACATAATCAGTTGATCAATTGATGGAGATCAAAAAATCGTTGTGATTGTAGGAATATGTATGCTGTTACAAACATGTAGACACATTAGGAGGCTAAAGGGTCGTAATATACCAAGAAATTCCATAATTTGATAGTTAATTGATCAGTTGATTATTCATCGAACAGAACTGACTACTACCTGTATCAATGTTAATTAATTGGTACTTGTTTGATAATTGGAAAGACTTAATAGCAATATAGACTGACTGCGATGCAACTTGATTATTATTGAATAAAACTACTGAATCAGTTGATTGACTAAGTCAAACGGTTCATATTGATGATTTCTCGATTAATCTTGATTATTAACCTAAGGTGACTTAATCATTTGCAAAATCAAGAACTGTTAATTGAATAATGCAATTGCTGGAATAAGTTGACTGTTAGTTGATTACATAATCAGTTGATCAACTGTTGGAGATCAAAAAATCGTGATTGTGTATGCTGTTACAAACATGTAGACACATTAGGAGGCTAAAGGGGGACAACTTACCATATCCCAATCGACGCTCTTGAAGAACTGGTGTCCAGTGATTTCAGCGAACGAATCATGACTGTGACAACCCAATCGGTCCGCTGGGTTTTTGTTGAGGAAGCCCTTGAGAACGTTGGCTGCTTTCACACTTAACGATCTTGGAATACGTATCGTCTTCTCCAAGATAATCTGGAACAAATAATCTTCGGTGTTCTGATCAGGATTCTCCGAAGCGCCGGTGATATCAAAGGGCGATCTTCCAGCGAGCATTTCGTATAACAATACACCTGATACAACAAATAAATGACACAAAATGTGAAGTAAATATATTAAATTTTAGGTACCTAAGGCCCACCAGTCTACAGAAAAACCGTAGTCTTCTCCTCTTAATATTTCAGGGGCAATATAATTTGGAGTACCGCAAAACGTTGACGTGGTATCTCCTGCTCGTATGCCTTCCTTACACATGCCGTAATCAGTTAATTTGATATGCCCCTCATGGTCTAAGAGTACATTATCCAGCTTCAAGTCCCGATAAATGATCCCCTTGCAATGCAAGAAGTTTAGGGCCAACGAAATCTCGGCCGCGTAAAACCTCGCGTGCTCTTCGGGTAACCGCCTCTGTCTCTGCATGTGGAACATCAGATCGCCCCCTCTGACGAACTCGATCACGAAAAACAACCTCGAGGGCGTCTGAAAACACGAATGCAAACCGACCAGGAACGGATGGTTCGAAGCGGTTTCGAAGACGTGTTTCTCCGTCTGCACCCAATCGATGTCTTCGTCATCGGTCACCAGAGCTTTCTTGATCACTTTCATCGCGTAAATGCGACGGGTTTTCTTCAGCTCAACCATGAGGACTTTGGCGTAAGAGCCGCGACCTATCACGCGGATCAGTTCGAAATCGTTGAGGGAATACTGACGCTGAGAACCGGGTTCTAATAAATCGTCCGACGGTTTCGACGGGTCTTCGACAGGAACGGAATCTCCTGGTTTAAATTGTATTAAAATTGAAACACTTGCGAAAGCATGCGCTTACCTGTAACGTCTTGATCAGAGAAGTCGCGATCTCTTATACTAGAAATAACATCGCCTGGTGTACAGATAGCCTGCGATTCTCCGTTGTGATCCTCTCGCACTACGGGCTCAATGTGTTCATTCGTACAGGGTATCTGGACGAGTTTGTGACACTTTTTGTGCACCAAGAGTTTGCACTGAATACACTTGAAGCCTTGTCGACCCAGACCCCATATTCGGTCGTGACAGTAAGCACAAAAGGCCTTCTGAAAAATCACCGAAAAAGTCAGCTCCAAAACACAAAACATTACAAAACAATCACCCACCAGCACTTCACGTTTTAAAACTGTTTTATACATTCTTTTACGGTGATCTGAGATGGCTTAGTCAGCATTTTCGTGAGATTAATATAAGAAATTTTCCAGGATTCAGACTGATGTAGAGCAGAAAACATTTTCTGTACGAGTATAATTTTTATGGGGAATATGTTTTGCATTAGCAATTATGATACGAAAAATTAACGCCTTATAAAGTAAGCCTTTGATTTGCCGGCTAAATATGAATTGAACAAACAGTTCCTTTGTCTCTACTAGTATTGGAAGCAACAATAAAAAATTATACAGCTCGGACAATCATGAAAAATAAAATTAATTTTATTTTGCTTGATGTTAACCATCTTGTAGGTAGAAAGAAATATTGATAATCAAAAATCAAACTTTATTTCTAAAAAAACGTATCTCACCCTGTTAAATCGTTTTGCCTGAAAAATATGGCCATTCACCCTGTATAACTTCCTCCATCTTCTGGCACCTCTTCTGTAGATGCTTCCTGCAGACAACAAACACTTTAAAAATTAAACAGATGAGGTTGTTTTAGAACTTAAATCAAACGTCAAAATTTACCAAAAATAAACAAAATAATTCATAAGTACCAATTTTTTCGGTGTGACTGTCCGTACAAATATTTAAACACTTCAAAATATTCTTTATGGTCATTTTGTTTTCCACATCTTACTGCCTCAGCAGATCAGACATATTAAAATTTACAATATCACATTTTTTAAGTAAAAACGGGAACAAAAAATATTTTTTACGTTTTATTTACTTCCTCGACAAAATATTCTACAAGAATTAACGTTTTTATGCGAGTCAAATTTCGAAAATCATGCAGGTGGGACTAGTTTTTTACAAGAAATAATTTAAATGTTGTTTGTTATTGATTGCCTTTAAAAGTTTTAAATTATTAACATTTCAAACAACTGCAAAGTTTAATATTTTGAAAGCAAAATTTGCAACAGATACTTACTGTCTTCTCCCTGGCAGGGCATCCCCGGCTGGGCCGGCACATTGGGAAAAACTGGGGAACAAAAACAGCTGAATAAGTAATTTGTCTGGGCCATGCTGCTAGCAGGCAAAACATGCCAGCAAAAGTACATAATCGAACCCCGGACGTATTCAATCACGAAAATTAATTTGACGCCAGGTAATAACAACAATCAACTATAACCTTAAAATTTCCATCGTGAATCACTGGATGAGAAAATTCTTTTTAAAAACCCAATATTAAACACGTCGCACGGGCGCAGTGAACTGATAAGATAAAAGTGCCAACACTGTGTTAACCTGTGTAAGTATTTGTTATTTGTGTCTGAAACACACAAGCAGGGCTATAGTTCTATTGATTGCAGTTATAGCCATGGAATTATTTAATAATTAATACCCAGAAGTCGCTTGGGAAAGGCGGATAAGATGTTCCCAGCATGAATTTTTAATTACAAAGTCCCAGTTCACGAATTTATCCTTGGTAACTGAGACTCGTCGGTGCTACCACTCAATTAGTTTGAGCAGATTTTCCCTATGCCCCCCGAGGACGGATCTTACGTCAGGATTGGCCGATTGTTAACATGCATTCCTAAATAGCAAAAAATCCGCGACTTCCTCTATCTTTCCATTCCCTACGTACCAGCAGATGTCTTCTCAATAACCCCCTACCCCGCAATATGGTTAAACTGAGGGTTCGGCACTTTAGAGTTTAGATCTTTGAAATAGACAAACCATCCCACCCGCTTCAGTATTAGATCATTGTTGCGAACAATAATTTGCGAACGTAAAAATAACAAAGAGAGCGACGCATTCCCCACGGCAGCGTTAAAGGAACTGAATTAATTTAGTTCGTTTCAGAAAACGGGATGGGAGACTGCAAACCCGGTAGTGGTAATTGAGTCTGAATTTGGCCACTATATCCAGGTCTTAATCTTCAGAGTACAGGACGTGAGATGCGTGCCTGGTAGTGGTCATAATTCAGGAAAACTCATTAGATTAGCCATTCCGACTAACTCTTTTAATCCTAATAACAAATTGAACGAGTTCCATTTATAAACATTACCAAATAATCTAATACAGAGAAATCCAATCAGACGAGCACTTAATTTACCGTTATCGGATTCGACGATAAAAACACCATTCGCTCAAAAATGATTCACAAAACACGAACGCAACTAACAATTGCACATAAAACACAGCAACTGCAACTTTGTTTATAAATTTCTCCATCTGTTTAATGTTTAATCTTTCAGAAAACAATCGAGCAATAAAAGCAGACAAATATTTTGTTGGAGAGGACCCAGTTTTGCAATCGCGATAAGGATGTAATCGATGGGGGTGTTAATTTTTAAGGTACGTACCTCCATCTGAGAAAATTATGTCCAAATTGTAGTATAAATATTTGAGAAAATCAATTTTTGACATGGTTAATTTCACACCTTCATTACCGAGTGGAAAAGCGTTCTAATTTTGCCGATTTCAAGCTACTACCTAATCTTATCAGAAAGCGCGATAAAAATTATTTCATATTAAAATTGTAGACGATAATTACTGTTGAGACCGGTGCATTTTGGTGGTGAAACGAGGTCACCACAAAAACAACAGTAACCACTCGCGAAGGTGACAAATTACTAAAGTAAAAATCATTTTTGTTTTAGCCAACCTCTGGGGACGAGCAGCGTGCTGAGATCGTAGGCGGCGGCGGGATGGTAGCCGTAAAGGAACGCCGCCTCGCACATCTCGCTCCAGATACTGCCCGTGAACCAATCGTATCTCCCGCCCATGGCTACTTCGATTTACATAACTGACACCAGTGTACACTAACAATTAACACTACCTATTGTTTCGTAATTGTACCTCGCACATATTCCGATGTTGACTAATTTATTCAACCACGGAGAATTTCAGCCTGGGTGCGAAATAATAAAATAATGCCAGAAGATAATCCCTATCTGAAACCAATAAGGAGTCAGGCATATAGATTTCCAGATAAATAGACCACCATATTTTATACTGATAGATAAAGGAAGGCGGCGATTCTTTGTAGTTTTCCTGATTAATGCCATTGAAAAATTATTTGTCAATACGCGTAGTTTGGCGGCAAATTTTAAAAGTCCTGTCCACCTCATCGATTTCGTAATTGGATAATGTCTAACCCAAATCGCGTGAAGACTTTATTTTCCTTCATGAAGGTTAGTCAAAGTGCGTTTCCATACATGGACTACTGCCAGAAAATCTCATGGAAACCAGAGCGCACTGCGACAGTTCGATACAAGTTACATTTTCCGCGTCAAATTATTAAAGATCGAACTTTGGGGCACTTGAGGGTACGATGTATGTCAGACTTTTCCTGCAATCTTTCAGGAAAATTTGTACTTCAATGTTAAAAACGACCGCAATAAAGAGCTTAATCACAAGCAGATTATAACAAATTGTACTCAATTTTTAACCACCAGTCCAATACCTATATTTAAATAAAAAAGAATTGTAACGATACGTCATTCCAGTGAAAAAATATCAACATTTTTAAAAGTGGCTCCTTTTTCGTTCTGTCCCAAAGTAGGTATACCTGCCAAATATGAACCCTGCCTGAAACCGTTTCCAAAAAATATTGGAATTACCATTGAAGTGGTCTGATCTACAGAGACACAACTCTTATTGGCAAGTAGGTATGCCCGCATCTTGAGCGTCGAACCCAAAAAGGGCCAGCCATGCATTCATTATAATCCGGGATTAGACTTAATTCAGTTTTCAAAGGCATAAATTATGCTCCCTTCTCATCAGCAGACAAAAGGGAGGCGACAATTATGAATAAGTCATTGTCGAAGCGGGTCGTATCCAACGATTAATCATTCAAAGTTATGTAAAATGGGCGATAATGGACGGGAAATTTGGGTCAACAGATTTTCACGCAAAAGTTATAAACAAGTTGCTGGTAAACGCGGAATAATTGGTAAAACAACATTAATATTCCCTGAGAAGTAGGTGTTCGTAATTCTTAGATTCCTTAAAAATTTTTTGGAATTTTTACACGAAATTTTGAACACTTAAGCTACTCCTTATGCAAAAGCTCTACGTTAATAGACTCCGGAGCGGTTTGTAGAGTTAATTGTAATCCAAAAGAGCGAAAATTTGCAAATCCACATGGGACACCCACCAACCTGACCAGGTGCAACACCCTGTTGCGGCGGTCATTACTTAACAGTCAAGCAAGTGCCAATGTATCGCTGCTCTGAAGACGGACCCGTCGTCGCAAAGGACAGTTTTGAAAATAAACAGAAAATATCGCCAAAATACCTGTGGCGTATCCCGGTTCCGATCCAGAATCTTCATCCGAAAACGACAGCTGCTGCGTCTGATGGTACTCTATGTACGTGGCATGGTGATGATGAAAATGATGAGGCACAGCGTACTCGACAGCAGTGTGTCTACTCCCGACCCTCGTCAGCGTATTCCCCGCCGACAATGTCCCTCCCTGCTGCCTACTTCCATGTGCCGCGCACAAAATACCAGCTAACGCCCCTTGAGGACCGAGGGTACTCAAATCCAACGAAGGCCTCCTCGACAAACTCGGTACCACTTCGAATTCGATCACCTGAGTGTTGTTATTTGAATTCGTCTGGGTGACGCAAGGTCGTTCCTCGATGGTCACGGGCATCGCCTGAGTGGCAGGTCCATTTTGGTTACGTCGAGGACTGCGACCTCTGTCGGATACCGTGGACGCACTCCAGTAGCCCCAGGCCATTTTTTCTTTGGTATTTTGACACTTTTATTTTAGACACTTATTAGGTTGATTTGTGCTAGAGTTTAAACGGTTCAGTTAGACTATAGCAGGCTCTATCCTGTTCAAGTTCTATGGTTGCAGAACCATATTTTAAAACAACGCTTGTAGGGGGCATAGAACGCGTCAATTTTCACATAAGAGTTATGAGCGGCGTGTGTGACGTCATATACTGCTGATTCTACACAGCATGAGTATTAAGTTGCTCAAATCGATTTTTTGTCTAAATTGGATATATGTACAATGTACATATTTCTTGTTACAAGAATTTTTGGGAAGACTGACAGATGCAGAAGAGTTGTACTTGAATTCTCGATTTACCTAAAGACCCGCCTTCTCGAACGCCACTGGCAACAAGGGTACATTATTGAAGAATGCCGGAATTAAAAAGTTCGCATCCAAATATTAAAATGTTTAGACTAATAAATTCTTGCCAGGATAGAGCTTGCCGTACTTCTGAATTTCATCGAACAGCAAAATATAATTTTTTCTATTATTATATTTATGTATTATAAATTTAAACCATTCGAACTTTTAACAGATTTAATCCTCCTCACCTCGACAGTTTTAACTTTAACATACCTACATTTACTTAAGGTACATACCAAATTCTGTGCGTATTTATTTCAATAAAATATGTATTCACGAAAATAATATTGCACACGCTCACAAAAAACCATAAAACCCAAACCAAAGCTGATTTTTCACACCCAAAAATATTCTACGCGGAAAATTGCAAAAAAAAACTAAAAAGGGTTGATTTCAGGACTTTAGGCTAGAGTTACAGGCGGGTAGGTACTGTAGGAAGGACGACGGCTAACTGAAGGCGCAGTTGCCATGGCTGAATTTCAGGCGTGATAGTTCGATATTAGAGGAATGCTGAAAATTCCTGTCGGCACCGGTTAAAGGGGAGATTTGAGGGTTGGTGGCAACGAGGCGACGCGGGCGCCGGGCCTGCGACAATGTTAATCGATAAGGATGCCACCATGGCAAGGTGGATTCAGCAGATTCTTGCTGGCGATTTTTTAAAGAAATTGAGAGAGCACATAAAACGAAATTCAGATTTGATTTTGAGGAAGGGCACAATATTCTAAGTCAAATTTCTGTTTTCATGAAGACTAAGGTGGGTCCATACCGATTTATGGGAATTCGAGGGAATTCATGGGAATTTATTGGGCGACTTGTAGGAATTTGTTTGAGAGTTTAATGGGAATTTATGGAAATTACAAATAATTATAGGGCATGAAGATTTTTTTGTGAAATGGGAATTCAGTGTACAAAAATTCCCTCTCGAGGGAAGTACATATATAGGGAATTTCAGTGTACACTTAAAAGGAATTTATCCCGGAATTTATAGAGTTAAGGAAGAAATTTAATTTATGGAAACGAAAAAAGAAAAAAATGGGAAATGGGAATTCAGTGTGCAAAAATTCCCTCTCGAGGGAAGTAAATAGGGAATTTCAGTGTACACTTAAAAGGAATATATATTATATCCCGGAATTTATAGAGTTAAGAAGGAAATTTAATTTATGGAAACGAGAAAGAAAAAATATTTTTGTGTAATGGGAATTCAGTATACAAAAATTCCCTCTCGAGGGAAGTAAATAGGGAATTTCAGTGTACGCTTAAAAGGAATTTATCCCGGAATTTATAGTTAAGAAGCAAATTTAATTTATGAAAACGAAAAAGCAAAAAACATGTGAAATGGGAATTCAGTGTGCAAAATTCCCTCTCGAGTGAAGTAAACAGGGAATTTTAGCGTACACTTAAAAGGAATACATATATCCCGGAATTTATAGTATTAAAAAGGAAATTTAATTTATGGAAATGAAAAGTTTTTGTGAAATGGGAATTTGGTAGACACAAATTCTCTCTCGAGGGAAGTAAATAGGGAATTTCAGTGTACGCTTAAAGGAATTTATCCCGGAATTTACAGTTAAGAAGCAAATTTAATTTATTAAAACGAAAAAGGGAAAAAAATGTGAAATGGGAATTCAGTGTGCAAAATTCCCTCTCGAGTGAAGTAAAAAGGGAATTTTAGCGTACACTTAAAAGGAATACATATATCCCGGAATTTATAGTATTAAAAAGGAAATTTAATTTATGGAAATGAAAAGTTTTTGTGAAATGGGAATTCAGTGTACAAAATTCCCTTTTAAGAGAAGTGAACAGGGAATTTCAACGAACAATTAAAAGGAATTTATCCCGGAATTTATAGAGTTAAAAAGGAAATTTAATTCATGAAAACGAAAAAGAAAAAAATTTTTGTGAAACGGGAATTCAGTGTGCAAAATTCTCTCTCGAGGGAAGTAAACAGGGAACTTTAGCGTACACTTAAAAGGAATATAGTTCGGAATTTATATTGTTAAAAAGGAAATTTAATTTATGGAAATGAAGTTTTTGTGAAATGGGAATTCAGTGTACAAAAATTCCCTCTCGGGGGAAGTAAATAGGGAATAGTGAACACTTAAAAGGAATATATCCCGGAATTTATAGTGTTAAAAAGGAAATTTAATTTATGAAAACGAAAAGTTTTTGTGAAATGGGAATTCAGTGTACAAAATTCACTTTCAAGAGAAGTAAACAGGGAATTTCAGCGAACACTTAAAAGGAATTTATCCCGGAATTTATAGAGTTAAGAAGTTAATTTAATTTATGAAAATGAAAAATAAAAAAAAATTTGAAATGGGAATTCAGTGTACAAAAATTTCGTCTCGAGGGAAGTAAATAAGGAAAAGTGAACACTTAAAAGGAATTTATCCCGGAATTTATAGAGTTAAGAAGCAAATTTAATTTATGAAAACGAAAAATAAAAAATAAATTTGTGAAATGGGAATTCAGTGTGCAAAATTCCCTCTCGAGGGAAGTAAACAGGGAATTTCAGCGTACACTTAAAAGGAATATATCCCGGAATTTATAGTGTCAAAAAGGAAATTTAATTTATGGAAATGAAAAGTTTTTGTGAAATGGGAATTCAGTGTACAAAATTCCCTTTCAAGAGAAGTAAACAGGGAATTTCAGCGAACACTTAAAAGGAATTTATCCCGGAATTTATAGAGTTAAGAAGCAAATTTAATTTATGAAAACGAAAAATAAAAAATAAATTTGTGAAATAGGAATTCAGTGTGCAAAATTCCCTCTCGAGGGAAGTAAACAGGGAATTTTAGCGTACACTTAAAAGGAATATATCCCGGAATTTATAGTGTTAAAAAGGAAATTTAATTTAGGGAAATGAAAAGTTTTTTTTTTTTTTTTTTTTTTTTTCTATCCCAAAGGACTTGTACCTTGACGCAGTTCTAGTAATACTGGGACGGGTGGGATGGCTTGCGCGCTTCAATGATATAAAGAGCCGAACCATAGGTTTAACCATATTGGAGGGGTTTTTATTTGAGAAGCCAGACTAAATCAAGTCCCTGAAAGGGGGCAGCAGCTCTTTCAGTAATCATAGTGGCAGAGATCGTGAGGGTCGGTATGGCACTGTGATACACACTACTGCGATGTGGAAGGCAACGGGAAACCACCACATTATTCTATCCCTGGTACAGCGTACTTCGAATTTATGATGATGGCACCTTCTGGAGTAAAATATTCCGGAGGTAAAATAGTCCCACATTCGGATCTCCGGGCGGGGACTGCTTCGGGGGGAGTCATCAGAAATGATAAGTGTAACATCTCACGAGTCGGAGCGTGGAATGTTAGAAGCATGAAACAAGTAGGGAAGTTAGAGAATTTGAAAATTGAGATGGATAGGTTAGCATTAGACGTAGCAGGTATCAGTGAAGTGCGATGGCCAGAAGCTGGAGACTTCTGGAGCGGAGATTTTAGAGTAATACACACAGGATCTGTAGGAGGAAATTCGGGAGTAGGAATTGTTATGCGGAAAAAAGTAGGACAGAGTGTAGAAAATTTCTTACAGCAAAGTGACAGGGTAGTTATGGTTAGGTTAGATTCGAAACCTGTAAAAACAGTAATAATACAGGTATATATGCCCACTTCTAACTACAGTGATGAGGCCGTAGAGGCAGTTTATAGTGATATTGAATATGTGCTAGATTTTGTGAGAGGGCACGAAAATTTAATAATTACAGGAGATTTCAATGCAGTCGTAGGCACAGGGCGAGAGGGCGGAATAGTTGGCCCCTTTGGATTAGGCAATAGGAACGATAGGGGAGTTAGACTGATAGAGTTCTGCGATAAACATAACTTAACGGTCGCGAACACTCTATTTCACCATCATGTTAGGAGATGCTATACGTGGAAGATGCCAGGAGACTTAGGGAGATATCAAATAGATTACATTCTCGTTAGGCAAAGATTTAGAAATCAAGTTAGGGATTGTAGAAGTTATCCAGGAGCAGATATAGATAGTGATCACAACATAGTCGTTATGAAAGCCAATCTTAAATTTAAGATTTTGAAAAAAAGAAGCGGAAGAAGGTATCTTGACCCAGAGAAACTAAAAGATGATGATATGCGCAATAAGTTCGAGAAAAAGACAAACGAAGCACTAAAGGGCACGGGTGGAAATATTGTTAGGGACATAGAGGCAGAATGGAATTGCATTAAAAATAGTTTAGTTTCCTCAGCTAGGGATATTTTGGGTCATAAACAGAATGAAAGTAGGAAACCCTGGATAACAAAACATATTGTGAGTCTAATAGAGGAAAGGCGAAAATATAAAAATAGGTTAGATGAAACAGGGAAACAAAGATATAAGGCGATCAAGTGGGAAATTATTCGGGAATGTAGGAAAGCGAAAGAGCAATGGATCGATAATAAATGCAAAGAAGTGGAAGATAAATTCGAAGTAGGAAAGACTGATGAAGCATATAAAATAATTAGGAGAAATTTTAGAGAAATTGGATCTAGTACCAAAAACATTAGAAATGAGGCAGGAGATATCCTAATCGGAAGTGGGGAGAAGGCAGATAGGTGGAAAGAATATTTAGGAAACTTATATGCGGGACAGGAAGTGCAAGACATATTAGAAAGCGAAAGCAGTGTAGAGGGGGATAACCTAGGGAGTCCTATAATGAGAGAAGAGTTTGAGATAGCACTAAAAAGTTTAAGGAATAATAAAGCACCAGGTATAGATGGCTTGCAGGCAGAAATCTTAAAGTGCGCAGGTCAAGAGGTAATAGATCGTTTATTTAAACCAGTTAGTCGCATATACCTGACAGGCGAGATTCCAGAAGATTACAAACGGAACATCATAGTAGCTTTGCCAAAAAGAAAAGGCGCGGATCGATGCGAAAATTTTAGAACTATCAGTTTAACTTCCCATGCGTCAAAAATTTTAACTAGAATTGTGCAAAGAAGGATGGAGAAAAAGGCGGAAGAAATATTAGGAGAAGATCAGTTCGGATTTAGACGAAATAGAGGAACGCGCGAGGCCATTCTAGCTTTACGAGTAATTATAGAAAAAACGATAGAAAAGAGAAAGAGCGTCTATATAGGATTTGTAGATTTAGAAAAAGCCTTCGACAACGTAAAATGGGGGAAGATGTTCGAAGTGCTGAGAAAGGTAGGGATGAAATACAGGGACAGAAGAATAATACATAATCTCTACAAAGAGCAAAAGGCAGTTATAGAATGTGAGCAGGAACAAAGGGAAGTAGATATCCGGAAGGGAGTGAGACAGGGATGTGCATTGTCACCTCTAGTTTTCAACTTATATATCGAAGATGCGATTAATATTGTTAAGGAAAGAACAGCCTCAGGGATCAATGTACAGGGCCAAACTATTAACATGCTCAGATTTGCGGATGATATAGCAGTGTTAGCATCTAGCAAAGAAGAATTAGGAGCGGCTCTGAATGAAATGGAAGCAGTTTTGACACAGGGCTTCGGCATGAAAATCAATAAAAAGAAAACTAAAATTTTGGTATGTAGGGGATGTGAAAATAGAACTAAAATGGAAATACAAATTGGAAATGAGAAGATAGAGGAGGTCGCGGATTTCTGCTACTTAGGAAGTAAAATAACTCAAGACGGTAGGAGCACTAAAGATATAAAACAAAGAATGGCGCAGGGCCGAGTTGCGTTTAACAAAAAGAAACAACTGTTATGCTCGAGAACGGTTAATATAGAGACTAGGAAGAGACTCTTAACGTCGTATGTATGGAGTACGGCATTACACGGGTGCGAAACTTGGACAATAGGAGAAGCTGATAGAAAAAGAGTAGAAGCGTTTGAAATGTGGTGCTACAGACGCATGATGAAGATACCGTGGATAGATAAGGTTAGCAATAGGGAAGTATTAGAAAGAGTTGGGGAAAAGCGAAAGGTGTGGAAAACAATAAAGAGTAGGAGAGATAGGATGGTAGGACACCTTCTAAGACACGAAGGAATAGTTCGTGACATACTAGAGTCAGAGATAGGAATAAAAAGAGGTAGGGGTAGGCCTAGATTAGACTACTGCTCTCAAATAGTTAGGGATGTAGGATGTTCTACTTTTAGGGAAATGCGTAGGTTAGCTCAGGATAGAAAAGAATGGAGGTACGCGTCCAACCAGTCTTCGGACTGAGAACCTTATGATGATGAAAAGTTTTTGTGAAATGGGAATTCAGTGTACAAAATTTCCTTTCAAGAGAAGTAAACAGGGAATTTCAGCGAACACTTAAAAGGAATTTATCCAGGAATTTATAGTTAAAAAGGAAATTTAATTTATGAAAATGAAAAGGAAATAAATAATTTTTGTGAAATGGGAATTCAGTGTACAATATTACAATGTTGTCTAGACTTTGTAAAAGACGGTCATATCACAGATATTTATGGGAATTGATGGGAATTCCCCCTGTTGTACAATAAACGAATTATAAAATATAAACTTTTAATTTATTGAGAATACGTGTCCCATCAGAAAATTAGTTTACACCAATCTAGTAACCGAATAATAAAAAAACAACTATCAGGGCATTCCATAATAAACTTTTCGCTCATTTTATCAAATGTTTAAATAACATTTAATTTACGTATTACTTTTCCTTTAGAAGTTGTAAACATCGCTCTATGAATTCCAATAACATAATACCGACAGACACTAATCTTGATACTACTATACGAGTATCTATGAACTCCGAAGATTCAGAAGTTCCACGTCTCGCGTGACAGTCTCTTTATGTCACTGCCAATCTTCATGCACATTTTTGATTAATAATGCACCAACGATGCTTTTTAGTTGTTCTATATGCATCGCCAAACATGTTTGGTCGAATAATCGTCGATAAGTACAATTGCACGTTGTAAAATGAAATAAGCAAAGAATAGTGGATCAAAAATAGTTTACTCACCATGAATTGTAAGCTCTAAGTCCCTGTTGAGCTCGTAGAGCCGAATAGCTTCATCCAATTCCATCTGAGTAGAGATGATGCACGGATCGCCTTCTTCGTCCACCCACTTCATCGTAAAGACTTGCTCTTGCGAGAATCTACAGATCTCTTTCATTTCCTGGCACAGCTCATCCAAGGTGATAGTTTGGTCGATGTAAGTTATCAATATTTCGCCATTATAAGCTATTTTTGCCCGTATTTCATGCATCCCCTCATTTGCTAACTGCGTTGGCATATTAACTTGTAGGTTAAATGGGAAAATACGCAATTAATTGTGCAGCTGAAACAATTTAATTGCTCGTTACGGACGATTAGTCATCTCAAGAATTGTTTAATGTTTAGTGGGTGCAACAAGTTGTTGAATTAAAATTTTTACTTACCTTCCTGCTCCTTGCGAACGACCTTTACCCTGTTTTATTGAGAATATAATAGTCACACTGCAAATACTAGATGTGATAATAGGAATTTATTACAGAAGAAGCCCAAAAATAACAATGGTAAAATAAATAATTATAACCTAAAGCCACCGACTATAACTGAAACGTCAACAAAGAATGTTGGTAATGCAGAAATCGTATAATATCCAGTATATAGTACATTGTAAATTGTACAGATGATGCTACATATGCAATAACTATTCTTCAGGTAGTCCACATTTTACCTTTCTCAATTCGAATTTTCCGATTGTTCTACCACCCAACGGACAAAACGGGCGAATATTCTCTGTTACATTCGTGCAGCTCTTGTTTTTGACGCACATGCTCTTCAAAGTCCTCATTACTTGTAACTGTTCCGATGATACTTCAATCGGTTCTTCTAGAACGATCCAAGTAACACATTCGCTACAAGGAGGCGCTGTCAAAGATCCTGGATAGGAGTAACACATGGATCTTTTTGGGTAAAACGCTGATGGATCAACAGATTGGGATTCGGAAATTTCAAGTTTCGAACCCGCTTTTCTCACCTTAGGAAGCAATTTGATAATCTTGTCGAGTTCTCGATGGGCCTTTCCTGCTTTTAGGAACACTGCGATGACGATAATCCCATCTTCGTGTTCAAGACTTTGTGGGAGCGTTTCGTATTTCGCGGGACTCCAGTGAACAAAATGGAGTTCAGCAGAATATTTCGTGCCGTCTATGGCATGTTCTGATCCCTCGACGTCCGTTTTTCCCCAGTGACAGTGGAATTGACGTAGCTCATACTCTCCTTGAATGGGACCGCCGTGTAACGCAGAAGAATGTTTTTTGAATTTCATTTCCCATCCCACGCCTGTGTTTACTAATTCTGTGCAACCATCAGGTTCATATTGCCACGATAATCTATTTTCCAGTCTGATTTCGTTTGCTAATGATGTAGTTATGTTTATCGGGCTTTGTCTTCTGCCGTTTGCGCTGGGGTAATTTTTGGACCATGTTAAAGGACCATTATGGAGGGCATAGCCCCAAGGCGTGCGTTTGCCTGATTCTTGAGGCCTGCTTATTTCAGGAATACACCGGGCTGCCATTATTCGTTAGAACTACTAATTTATTAAAAGACATTTCATAATATGACTTTTTAATGTTCTGAAGTTTCACTTGACATTTACGAAATTTTGTTTTGTTCACAATCGACAATCTACATATGGATGTGCAGACTGTGGACATGTCAAGAATGACAGGGAAACTAAATGGTTGAATTTAGAAGCAAAAAGACCGGTCGCCGGTTTAAAAAACAGTCTAGCTACAAAACTGTTCTCGCACGTTCACAATTCGAATTTTCCGATAGTTCTATCACCAAGTGGACAAACAGGACGAATATTTTGCAGCAAATTCTTGGAGCCTTTAGTTTTTAAAACGCGCATTGCTTCTAACTGTCTGGATGACACTTCCACGTGTTCTTCACAAATAACCCAAACAACGCATTCGTTACAAGGCGGGGCAGTTAAAGACCCTGGGTATGTGTAACACATCGATTTTTTTGGATAAAATGCCGCTGGATCTACAGTTTGAGATTTGGGAATATTTATTTTCGAGCCCCCATTTATCACCAGGGGTAACAACTGAATAATTTTTTCGAGTTCCTCATTATCTTTTCCAATTTTCAAGAGTATAGCAAGTACGAGCAGACCATCTGGTTGTTTGAGACTTTCTTCGAAAGTTTTATATTTTATTCTGTTCCAATGAAGAAAATGGAGTTCAGCAGAAAATTTCTTGGAGTCTATAGCGTGTTCAGATCCTTCAGTATCTGTTTTGCCCCAGTGGGCGTGAAACTGCTTTAACTCATGTTCGCCGTCTCCTGGACCGCCACGTAACACAGAAGAAACGTTCTTGAAGTTCACTTGCCAGGTGGCGCCTGTGTTTAATAATTCTTTGGAACCACCGGGTTCATAATGCAAGGATATTTTATTTTTCCATTTGATTTCTTTTGCTAATGATTTTTCAATGTTTACAGGGCTTTGTCTTGGACCGCTTGCGTTAGGGTAATTTTTAGACCATGTTGGAGGACCATTTTCTGAAAAGTACCCCCAAGCAAAACTTCTATTCGTTTGTTGGATCACTTGAGGGGTAATTCTGCCAATCAAACGGACGTGCAATTTTTGTAGGACCATTTATGATTTTAAACTATTAATTTAATAAAAGAACTGACAATTAAAAACTGATTTTGAAATTTCTAGTTGACTAGTAACGTTTTTTTATTAGATAGAAATATTTATTATTTACTTATAGACTACTTCAAACTTCAAATTCATTTTAAACAAGTTTTTGAAATTCTTGACTTCTGATAATACAAGACAGAGGATATTAAGATCGTTTAAAGATGTATGAGGGTGTATTAAAACATTCCTAGCCTAAATAGAAACACCAGGTAGAGAATCAACTGTTCAGTTTCTGAAAACAATTCAGCCTGTTCTTTATTTTTAGCAGTGGTCAATTTTTTCCGTGAACAATAAAAGCGAACTTTTACTTTCGCCGTAAAGTGACAATTTGACCGGAGAATTGCCGGAATGATTTACGTTTTTTTTCCAGCAAGTGGTTGGTCCTTAAAATCCTTTCCGTGTATTTAAATTTATATTAAATGCGTCGCAAGGGACGGCGTCGCCGTCGTCCTGTTGTATGTGGGCGCGTTCCCCGTCAATGGAAACCTTTGCGCATGCAACGTTCCATCAGGAGAGCGAAACAGAATCAGATTTTTGTTTAGTTGAAGAAGGATATCTGCGTCGCTCGTAGGAAGATTTGATGAACCTTTTAGTTTGGTTCTGGACGCGTCGTAGATTGTGTAGTCCTTATTTTTTGTAGTTGCGAAGCGATTGAAAATTCCGAGCGAGGAGTTCCGTGCACCAAGTGTTATTTTCTTTTGACAAAGCAAAAGTTAGGGAATTTGTGGGTGCTGTGAGAGTTTTCGTGAGACAATTATGAGTGCTTGTGACATCTAAGGTTGGAATTGGACTTTAAAAATAAATAGTAAGTACATATTTGCTTTAATGAATTTTGTGTTTGGGCGCGTTTTCCATCGGTGCTTTTCATTTTCCATTAACAAAGACACTTGCTTTACAATTTCTAAAATCAGTTCATGATTTTCAGAATAACTTGTTGCTCGTATATTTATTTGTTGCTGCGCGTCTAGTTCGCTTCTTTTTTATTATTATTCTCATTATTATGCGATGGTGTAGTTTATTATTCAATTTTTTTCAAAAGTTATACCAGGTCCGACCAACAAATAATTATTCGTAGATGACAAGAAAATTGCAAAAAGTCATTTTTAAAAAATAGAATTGCGCATTTTTTCTTGCACCATCGGAAAAAAGTAGAAATGTTGAATAAGAATCATTTGTACAAAGAAATTTCTTCAATATTAAAGGCGATCAAGTGGGAAATTATTCGGAAATGTAAGAAAGCGAAAGAGTACCAATGGATTGATATTAAATGCAAAAAAGTGGAAGAAAATAGAAGCATTTGAAGCATTTGAAATGAGGGCTATAGGTAGACGCATGATGAAAATACCGTGGATAGATAAGGTTAGCAACAGAGAGGTATTAGAAAGAGTTGGAGAAAAGTGAAATTTATGGAAGACAGTAAGGAATAGGAGATATAGGATGGTAGGACACCTTCTGAGACACGAAGGCTTAGTTCGCGACATACTAGAGTCAGAGATAGGAATAAGAAGAGGCAGGGGTAGGCCCAGATTAGACTACTGCTCTCAAATAGTTAGGGATGCAGGGTGTTCAACTTTTGGATGGAGGTACGCGTCCAACCAGCCTTCGGACTGAAAACTTCATGATGGTGATCGCATTCAAGTTCAATTATTTATTATAAGTGCAATTGTACGGAAGGCTGGACGCTATTTGAGTGTTAAGAATCTAAATATAGTTGACCGGTGCCTCTTATTATCATCAACAACCAGTGGCGGCGCCAGCTTTATTTTTCAGGTGGGCGACAACCGGCATAAAAATTTTAAGGGTGGACGATGCACATTATTGATTTTAACGGCCGCGCGGGGGGGGGGGGGGGTAAGTACAAGTAAAACAAGTAGTAGAAAAAGAAATGAATTTTAATATATAGTCAAGTTAAAAAGAAAACGAAGAGAAAATGGCACCAATAAATAGGTACATATTTGTTATAGTATTTTTTATAAAAGCGTTATTCTTCTGTTATTATGTTCAACAGCAAATGAGTCTATAACTGCTTCCAAATCTAGATTTTTTACAATATTTTTTTCCACATACAAAACGCCTAAATCGGCGAGTCTATCTTGTTCTTAAATAATCTTTAATTCTTTTGAGGCTGCTGAAAGATCTTTCACAACTTGCACTAGAAGATGGTACTGTTAATGTGATGTTACATAATTTATACAGTTCATGAAAAACTAAATTGAACTCGTCCAAAAGAACTGCAAGTTCAGATATTGTTTTTATTTTGGTATTGTGATTTACTTCATATCTGCTTATGGTTTTTGGCAATAATTTTATTTCTGCTTCAATTGAGGCTATATCACAACGATAATTGTTGGCTAATGGAATTAATTGCTCCAGATTTAAAAAAGTAGTGCTAGATGGATTTAAGCTGTTAAATCCTTTAAAAACATTGGCATTTTCGTCAAATCTACGTGATAGTTCCGAAGTAATTCTGTCAATTATAGGAAAATATAATTTAGTTTTAAATTGATTTTTCTCAGTGACGCATTCATTTTCAAGAGAAGTGATTTTTTGAATTATTATGGAATGATCAAATTCAGCTGGTAGTTTTCTAGATCTTTTAGTGTTCGCATCATCTAATTTAATACCATTATCTGTGGCATTTTCAACTGCCCTATTCCATAACTTTTCAAATTCGTCTTCATCTCTATATGACATAATCAATTGCTTCACTGATTCTATTAATGTCATGCTCTTCAAAATGTCACTATTTAAACCTTGAAGATAATCAGAAACAGTTTTTATTTTTGGTAAGAATTCACAGAAAACATGTAAATTAAATAAAAAGGTAAAATTAATTTTATTTAAGAGTCCGTTTGCCTCAGGAGATCGACTGTTATTTGTTGTCGCATATTGATTGAGTAAAACCAATACTGCAGGTAATGTTCTTTTTAAAGCCAAACAGCTTGATACTTGAGAAGTCCATCTTGTATCACTAAGTTTCTTCAATTCAACAGGTTTATTTTCTGGATCTAATTGTTTCTGTATATCCAAAAAGGTACTGTGTACTGCAGATCCGGAAGTGAACACATACAAGTCTTCAAGGAGAGAGAAAAAAATATTACAGTCTTTTAAATTTTTACAAACATCCACCACAACTAAATTCAAGGCATGGTTAAAACAATGAACGTATATTGCCTGTGGGACCTCTTTCTTCAATAATGCTTGCACTCCCCTAATTTTCCCGCTCATCACATTAGCACCATCGTATGTTTGTGCCACACAATAATTTATGTCAATTTCACACTGACTTAAACGCTTTTTAATAAACTGCAAGAGACGCGGCGTCTAATTTCTCTGCTGCTTCATAACCCAAAAAACGCTCGTACAATGCACCCTTTAAATAATATCTTATTGTTATCGATAACTGCTCAGTTTTACTTAAATCTTTAGTTTCGTCTGCCATTAAAGCAAAATAACGGGCTTCCTTAACTTCACTACTGATACGTTTTAAAGTTAATTCAGCGATACTGTGTATAAGTTCATTTTGAATTGAATGATGGGTGTAACGAGCATTTTTTGGCCCCTTTTCTAATCTATCTGACAATATGGGATTATCATGAGACATGAAGTGTAGGAATTCTAAAAAATTCCCTTTATTTTCACTAGTTTTCGATTCATCATGCCCCCTGAAAGCAAGACCTTGAGTAGATAAATAAATTATGCTTCTGATGATAGTTTTAATGTATTCTCGATTTTCTTTAATAAATTTAGAATGGGCAGTAGTTAGTTGTGCAACTACTGACTGTTGTTTCTGGCTACTTTTGTAGGATTGCCACGTGATCATTGCACTTTTGTGCTGATGACTATTGTCATGCTTTTTGAATCCAGAATTTGTTTCTGAAGCTCTTTTCCAGTTTTGGTAACCTTCACTAACAAAACCTCTGGGCCCACCTTGTTTGGAAAAAAATCTGCAAGGGTAACAAAATACAGCATCTTGCATAACGCTATATTCGATCCAAGGATAAATCTTGTAATAATTAGATTTAAAACTACGAAGATCAGAACCATATTTCCTTCTACGAAAACTAGCTAGGACCGGTTGCCTTGGAGGCTCATTTAAAGATTGGGCCAAATCTAAAGTAGGATCCTCATCTAAATCTTTGGCTAACACCCTATCAAAGATAAATTTTATATTTACAAAAATATGGCCGAAATAAGAAGGGTAAAATTCTCACGATTCTGATTCAGAAAAACTAGGAGCATTTTCACCTCTGTCATCACTGTCGCTATCGCTAGAAGTGGAAGACTCATCACCATGAAATACCTCATCCTTTTGTAATTTTCTTTTTTTCGAAGTGCCGCCTTCAGTAGCTTCAGCATTACTGTCGCTTTTGTGAGGTTTTACGCTATCAGGTGTTCCTGACTTTTTAATTTGTGGTTGAAAAAAGTCACTTATGGTACGTTTGGTACTCATATTTTAGTCAAATCTAAAAAGTCACTACGCACAACAAATAACAAGAAATAAATGCAGCACCAAGCACGCGTACACAAAATAAGAACAAGTGTCTGGCTGAACGCTCGAAACTCATTTGCAAATATCTGTATCTGGGGTACGGTTGCACGTGCCATTTGACAGGGCGGTGTTTTGTTTTTGTAAAAGGCCACAAAGAAATCTTTGAAACACCGACAGACCGACACTCGATAAGAAGGCGGCAAAATCGTCACCAGATGTACACCATTTCCAAAGTTATAATATTATGATAATCCCATAATAACTTTCAACGGACAGAACAAGATTCGTACTCAGAAAAAAAATGAAATCTTGAACAGAATTACTACTTTATTTATTTATTACCGTACTTTCATCAGTTCATTTGTTTAACGAGTAGATCAAAGCTAAAAGAGGTGTTATTATAGAGGACCTGTATTTACACCAAATGTTTTTTACAATTGTCTTGTGTAAAATACGACAGCAAAGTGAAAAAAGAACAATATTTTTACCAGCAAAACATTCGTCGCCCCGATGATTACATTTCGTTTGTAGTTCGACCACAAGTTTTTATTTTACGCTCTCTGGTCCGGTTTCAAAAGGAATTGTTTTATTTTTAATTCTGCGAAAGCTTTCAAACGGTGATACGAGCTTTGAGAATATATATTTTTTAAACAGGAATTTCCACCTAAAGTGAACTGTCAGTCGCCTCGTCGTCAAAAATTCATAGTTTTCTCAACGAAACTTTGTGAAAAAAACATAACCCCCGGAATTTATGCAAGAACTCTGAACAGCAGTTTTCAATTTTTTTTCTGCGCGAATAGATAATTCGATACTTGGTTCGTTTAAAAACTTCTGTTCGGCAAGATTGTACTTTGCTGATCCCTTCGACAAGTTCCCAGCAGTTAACTCTCTGAGGCATTTAAAATCAAAAACTTTGCTTCGACTAGAAATCTTTTGTAATAAATGCGCTTTCGTGATTTCCCATTTTCTCTCCCCTCTGTAAACGATGTAAGCGAAAAATTAAATTGTAAAATTCATAAAGGAGAATATTAATTTTATGATTGTTAGGAAGTGTTTACTTTTGCTGAAATTTGCTCTTGACGTGTTTCAGATTTGGCGTAGGAAGTGAACTGGAGAGCATGGATTTACACGCCTTTCTAATAATCAGTTATGTTTCTGGTAAGTGTCACTGAAATTAAATTATTTCAGGTAGTTCCTCTTAAAGACATACTCAACAGGTAGGTACCTATTTAAAAATTTTAATTATATATGCTCTGATATTGTGAGGGTTAACTTCATCGTCTAAATTAAAAACAATAAACAATACAGAGGATTTGAATAAAGCAGAACTCCCGCAGAGAAATCCCATTTTTGCCCGACTTTCTGATTCGACTAACAAATTTTATTGCCATATTTTGTTCCCCGATTTACTAAACAACAATGCTTTGTTACGTTCCCAACAAAACTGCTGCCGTATTCATAAAGTTGGAGATTGGGATCTTTTATATTCTCATTTCAGCTCACTCGTTCGTTCGTACTCTACAAAAAAAACTTTTGTCCAATGCTAATACCGTTTCAAATCACAAAATAACAAAAACATGTGAGCTGCTGTTGGACGCAAATTTTTTTAGTAACTAAATCTGTTGGAGTGTATCGAAATACGAAATTATGATATTTCGATAGATAATGATATATCGGAATTTGGTACAATTCCAATCACGATTTAGTTCAGGATTTCCGACTGTCCCGCGCAAAAGTGAAACAAAAACAAGCAAACTATTCCACCGAAATATACAGGTGCCGAAGCCCATTTAAGTTCAATTATATTTGGGATTTGGTTGTCGTTGTGTATGAACTCCGCGCGATCGATAGTGACTTTTTAATTTGAAAGAGTGGATGCCAAAGTGATTATAGTGTTGAAATTGATTTCCGACGTGAGATGTGTGGGCCGTCAATTCGACCTGCATTATTTATAACGTGTACAAGGGTGAGGCCGTAGACTGGAATTGCCGTTGAGTATATTCAGGGGTGAAAATGGAACATTGTGTGTAGTACGTGCAAAAACACCATTCTTCTATTTTTTCGAATACGCACGACGGCGAAATGTGTTTGCTCAGTCCGGAATTTTGCAAAGGGGCGACAATAGGCCATCTTAAAATTGTCAGTAGTACTGGAAAAGCCTTCTCGAACACAATTTCAAAAGTGTGTCTACCATAACACTAGAAACCAAAAAGCATGAGTAGGTTACGGGTCACTTGGGCCACAAATGTTAATGTTAATAATTTGAAAGTTTTAAAGTCACCCAATAATAAATTCACTGGAATTCAGAAAGGGTTTTATTGTGGACGTTTTGCCCTACGCCTATTATATTCCCTCTTGTGTCTACTGCTTCAGCAGCCATACGGTATTTTCCTTAATATACGCCCCGCATAACAAATTCGCCCATCCTTTCAGAGAAATATAGGCCAGCGTATTCTCCATCAACCGCATAAAATATTCGACAGCTTCAGTGAATAGGGGGAATCCCTAGAGACATGTGCGTGTAAAAAATATAAATTCCCTATAGTCCCGTGCCAAAATTCGGATAGACAAATTACTGAGTCCGTAAACTTCCTGTATACGACAGTAAATTTTGTATTGGTATTATTTGATCTATCTGCTTTAGAATTTATTGTGATGGAAAAGCGCGGTCGCGCGTGTACACACATTCGACGGTAGGTGGCGTCCGTTGCCAAGATACTCCTTGAGCCGTTCGGGGCTTTCACGTAGGACAGGTACGAATATTTCTCATGAATATTTGATACTGACGACGTTGGATATTATGAATTCGATTCACGATTGTCAGCCAGGATGTAATTTGAAAGTGGAACGCGCACCGGAATGTTATAAAAATGATCCGACGATTATTTTTACAGATTACTTTAGGTATTGACGAATGGGTGCCCCCCGATTTTGGGTTGGGTTTGTTGTAGTTGAAATTCCCACGCGTTGTTAAATTATTAGTTTTGTTTTGCCCTATTACAATCCCGTTTTACGAAGAACAAGCTGACTACGTCTGCTGAATCAGTTCCCTAGAGGGTTAAAAAGCCATCAAATACGTTGAATTTTTAAACGCTATTGACTTGTGTAATTCACAGCTTGAATGACACGTCCTAGATTGCTCTAGCTGTGCAAATAAGTACACGACAGCTATAATTGCAAGTACTAGCCAAGGGCAAATAAGGTGCGCGTTTATCACTTCTGTTGTGATCAATTTAGGTACTGGTCATTAGAAAAAGATACAAAATACATATTGTTTACAAAAAAGTTAATTTGTCGCCATTAAAATTCGCACGTTTACATTCAAGTACTAAAAACCCTGTCATAATTTGCCTTTTCCCCAATTTACCTCGTCCGCCTGCGTCATTCCGTTTTACAAAGCTTCAAACTCAACTTTATTCCTCATTATAATGTTTACGCTTTCAGATACAAACAGTAAAAAAAATCTTTACGCGTCCCGAGTCCTAATTCGAGTCCGTTGGGATTCACGCACTGAGTACCGCAAAAAATAAACCGTGAGGGATGACCCGAATGCAAACAGAGATATCACAGCGGTCGCAAGTGTGCAAATAAAGAAAAAAAATTTATACGCCACGCCTGCTTACTATGGAATAAAACCGGCGTTTTATTCGAACCCAAGCCGCACGTTTAGGGACGGAACAATACTGTGATAGGAATTTAGTTACAACGCAGTACATAGTTACAAATTGCTTATATACAATTTTTTCATTTGAACATTGTTACCCATCCGATGAAATTTATTACAATAATCTTTTCGAAGCGTCTTACAACTTTCTTCGTCTCGAAGGATCTCGTCAGCAGTAAAGCTTTCTTTATGAAATTCATCCATTATGCCAATCACATTTAATATTCTATAAAGAAATAAAAGGTTCGCGTATCGAACGGAATTCCAGATCTCCTGCCGCGTCCAATTTTCGAAACCCGTTTTATTCCTTTTGCAGATTAATATTCCCAGCAGGAATATAAGGTGTGAATATTTATTTTGATTGTGCCTATCATTTAAATCAGTTTTTTGTGCGTGCTACTGAAATAAAGTATGTTATTAACATCAACAAAATAGAACTGTCGATTTTAGATTTTTATACTAAATCAGATGAAATTTTCTGTAAAATTCAAAAATTTAGCTTGTGCAAGTCGAGTTTTTCAATTTTGGCTTCTTTACTAAACAGTTTTTAAAAAGGAAACGGAGAGGTGGTACTAAAATCTCCAATTTACTTCTACTCACCATTAACTTTTTTTGAATTGACTAACATTAGCACTTTGTCTGGTAGGTACAGAAGGCAATACAATTCCACATATACCATTTAATTAAATTAATTTTCATTGAGTGTATCATTTAAATCAGTTTTTTGTGCGTGTTACTGAAAGAAAGTATATTATTAACATCAACAAAATAAAACTGTCGATTTTAGATTCATATACTAAATCAGCATGCAATTTTCTGTAAAATTCGAAAATTTAGCTTGTACAAGTAGAGTTTTTCAATTTTGGCTTCTTTACTAAACCGTTTTTTCAAAAGGAGATTTACTTCTACTCACCACGAACTTTTTTGAATTGACTAACATTAGCACTTTGGCTGGTAGGTACAGAAGGCAATACAATTCCAAATATATAATTCAATTAAATTTATTTTTATTGGGGTAACATTTAAATCAGTTTTTTGTGCGTGTTACTGAAAGAAAGTATGTTATTAACATCAACTGTCGATTTTAGATTTTTATACTAAATCAGTATGAAGTTTTCTGTAAAATTCAAAAATTTAGCTTGTACAAGTCGAGTTTTTCAATTTTGGCTTCTTTACTGAACCGGTTTTCAAAAGGAGACGGAGCAGGTGGAACTAAAATCACCTATTTACTTCTACTCACCATGATTTTTTTTTGAATTGACTAACATTAGCAGTGGCATGTGTCTGATGAGGAGAGCTGCTCGGATCACAGATACATTCTTTTTGACTTGACAGGCCTGAAACAGGAGGCAGAAAGTTATCGTAATCCTCGACGTACAGACTGGGGAGCCTTCAAAGCAGACTTAGATCGTAATTTAGCGGGGAGTATGAACACTATAAGTAATCGAAACGAGTTAGACTAAATGGCTGTAGAGCAATTAACAGATGCAGTTATATCTAGCTATAATGATAACTGTCCTCTCATAGTAAGGAAGTCCAACAGGAGAGTGCCCTGGTGGAACGACGAACTTAATGAGATGAGGAAACAGGTAAGGAAGCTATTCAACAAAGCGAAACGAACTGGGGAATGGGAGGCGTACAAGGGCTCTCTCACAGGTTACAACAAAGCACTAAGAAAGGCTCGAAGGGCATCATGGAGGAGGCACTGTGAGGAGATTGAATCTATCACAGAATGCGCAAGACTCCAGAAGATACTTTCTAAAGACTGCCATGGGGCTATACACACCCTGAAAACTGAAGCAGGTATATTCACAACCACGGGAAGTGAAACAATGACCGAACTACTTCGGGTACACTTCCCTGGGTCACAAACCGTGGATGTTGCCACCCTCGATTGGAGGGGCCAGGAGCTAAATGCACCTGGAAGCAGGGCAACAAAAGATGACTGGCTCACTGCGAGGAGTGTGGTAACGTTCCACGGAGTTAAACAAGCAGTAAACTCATTTGAGGCATACAAATCACCGGGACCAGACGGGATTCTTCCAATCAAGCTGCAGAAGGGATCGGACCTTCTGCTGTTAAAAGTATGTATGCTATTAAGGGCCGTCTGGCTCTAGGTTATTTACCAAAAATATGGAGACTTACCAGAGTAGTATTCATACCAAAAACTGGTCGGACGGACTATTCTCGGGCAAAATCATACAGGCCCATTAGTCTTATGTCATTCCTGCTTAAGACAATGGAAAAGCTGCTCGACAAGCATATAAGGGATGACGTATTGGTACTACATCAAAACCAGTTAGCATACAGAGCAGGAATGTCTACAGAAACTGCTGTACATCACCTTACATGGAGAGTGGAGAAAGTGCTGGAGAACAAAGAAATCCTCCTAGCCGCCTTTCTGGACATAGAAGGAGCGTTCGATAATACATCATTCAATAGTATCTCCAAAGTCGTAGGCCAAACAGGACTAGAGGCTTTGTGCTGCAGGTGGATAGACTGCATGCTGAGGGATAGAGTGGTGTTTACTACACTGCTTGATGAGACCTTGTCCGCAGGGTGGAGTTCTATCTCCTCTTGTGTGGAACCTAGTTATGGACGGACTGCTTAGGAAACTCAGCGATGAAGGATATTCTCCCCTAGGATATGCAGATGATTTAGTCATCACAGTCGAGGGAAGATTTAGCAGTACGATTAGGGAACGTATGCAAATGGCCCTGAGTATTGTAGCAGCTTGGACTGAAAAGGAAGGCTTGACCATTAGTCCAGAAAAAACAACAATAGTTCCATTTACGCGAAAGAGAAACATAGAGGCTCCCCGTGGTAGAAAGATCTCATTGTCAAGGGAGGTCAAGTATCTGGGGGTTATACTGGACTCAACACTTACCTGGAACCAACAAATCGATAGAATAGTTAGAAAGTCAGAAACTACGCTTGCAGTATTTAGGCGAACATATAACAAAAAATGGGGTCTAAGGCCAGGAATGGTGCACTGGCTGTACACCAGAGTGGCCCAAAGTCAAACAGACTAAGGCTAAGCAAAATTCAGAGGCTTGCCTGCCTAGGGATAACAGGGGCGATGCGGACTTCGCCAACTGCAGCCATAGAGACTCTTCTGGACCTTCCCCCTCTCCACTTCGTGATACAGGGGGAGGCGAGGCTGGCACTATACAGACTGCAAAACTCTTTTTACTGTGTCCGTCTGGGTACAGAGCATACTAGCATTATTGAGGACATAAAGGATCCCATGCTTGACATGAGGACGGATTACATGGTCCCCAAGAACACCGCACAACCACTCTTTCAGGTCACAATCGATGACCCTAGAGTGGAGAACCAAACTCTGAACAGCATACCTTCCGGCAGTCTGATCTGGTACACCGACGGTTCTAAGACCGACACAGGTGCTGGGTCAGGACTGTTTGGAGATAAACCAAGAGTGAAACTCAGCTCCTCTCTGGGCAAATATGCCTCTGTCTTTCAAGCAGAGGTTTACGCGATACTACAATGTGCGCGGGAAAACATTAAAAGAGGGGCGGATCTTTATCTTATCAGACAGCCAGGCAGCTTTGAAGGCTCTTATGAGCCCAAAGATGTCTTCCAGACTGTTGTGGGAATGCTTCGAGCAACTTAACATCCTAGCCATGCGGAACGCAGTGAGACTGCTTTGGATTCGAGGTCACTGTGATGGGCTGATAGGGAATGAGGAAGCCGATAAACTAGTAAAGCGGGGCTCCAACGATCCTTTCGTTGGACCGGAACCTGCCCTAGGCATAACTAAGAGCGCAATCAGACACCAAGTAAACGGATGGATTCGCGCTCAACATCACAATCACTGGAACGTGATTCCAGGACACAGGCACAGTAAGTCGTATATAAAGGGACCTTGCAGGAAAAGATGCTCAGAACTACTTTGCCTTAGTAGGATGCAAATTAGAATCGTAACAGGCTTCCTAACGGGACACACGGCCGTTAAAGAACATCTGTGGAAGATTGGCAAATATTACGGAGACCTTAACTGCCGCTTGTGTAATAAGGAACGGGAGACAGCTATGCACATCCTGTGCAGATGTGAAGCTCTAGACCAGAAGAGGGGAAGAGGCAGCGAATTTTCGGGCGATGTCTGATGGAACCGGAAGAATTTTCCACGCATTCAATGTTTGACTTGTACCGTTTGGTCCAAGGCACCAAGATCATAGAATGGGTGTGACTTAGAATTTAGGGTGAGCACAATAAGCCCATTTTGTGGCTGCAGTGCATCTGAGCCTTCGGGCAGGCAGGCCCTAAGGGGAGGAAAAAAAAAACATTAGGACTCTGGCTGGTAGATACAGAAGGCAATACAATTCCTAATATACCATTTAATTAAACATATTTATATTTCTCGTTTACTCCTTCCATTAGCATATATACGTGTTGCTCAGATTTGTTAATTAAATTCCGCAAAAGGCCCTACTGTTATTTTAATAAGCAAAATGTCTGGAGCGGGTGAGTAATTAAAATATTTCAGTTTACATGCTTATGAAACATCGCTGTTCTGTTTCAGACATTTCATTCTATTCGTTTTACTCTGTGCGCGCGACTAATCGTAAAATTGTGCATAACTTAAAAAGATGGTCGACACTAACTCCTGCAAAGGGATTTTTATGCAAATTGTAATTATAACAGCAACTGTTGACACATAGTGGATGTACCTCACAATATTTTCGCCACATATGAAGCCGGAACAAAAAGTGTAATTCAATTTGGACCCGAAATAGTCATATAAATTATTTTGGGCAATAAAATCCAGAGGTGTATCTTTATTTTTCAATTTGGTGAACGAGTCGGGCAGCAGAAACCTCATCTGGCAGTAGCAATGAAAACAGCTGCTACTGTATATTTTAAATTTGCTCTACGTCTTGGATTCCACTCTTAGATTGAAGAAATAACTTAGGAGAAACAAGTTACTCAATAATGTTTCTCAACTACTGCAGGCTTGTTTTACTGAGTGATTGACAGTAGCAAGACATTATTTTCTTTCACAGCAATTCGTTTATAAAACGGTTGATTAACGTAATTACTACAGTTACAACAGATTTAAGTTGGCGAGCGGTGGACGCGCGAGGCGTTGGCGCCTGCCGCAGCCTGAATCTAACTCAGCACAACAGTGGAATAAGAAGTTATCTAATTGATAACTCTCTCCAAAATTAAACAATAATTTAGTATTTTCTAGAGGAGGGAACTGATTATGACTGTTTTCAACCCTCCATTTCGTTCAGTGTAGTACACATACACTGTCAGTTTCTCCCTAATATCGTAGATGCTTCCGGCCATTATAAACTACCCTTAAGTCCGTCCGACACATCCAAATTGATTTTCGGCACATCGGAAACGGAAGAGTTGTCGTTCGAGCATGCCATCTCTTTCCTGCAAAAAACAAAACCAGCGCAATGGTATCCGGCGGCAGTGGCAGTGGTAAAGCAACACGTTAAAGGCATCACGTAGATGCACGTAATCTTCTTACGTCACAGTGAGCAGATCAATACCCACGGTAGACCTGGAGAGGCGACCAACAGGTATATAGCGTGACAACCGCCCCTCGCTTGTAGCGGCTGGACTGCACTCTATATATCCTGGCTGTTCGGGTTTTATCAATTTGTTCTCGTTTGAGTCGAGAGCTGTTGGAGCATGTTACGTGCCCGGCAGCTCAGTTCCGTTGCGTGGTCAAATCCCACCGCTACCACCAACTTTGGTAACGTTGCATCAAGATGGCCTAACTACATGAAATCATTTTTATGGCAAAAGTGGCTAGATACTATAAAATTTATGTGTTTTTACGCAGGGATACTATTCAGCGTGGATAAATTTTATTGATTCTTTACGGAAGCGAATTATTTTAAAACCTGGCGTGTTTGATCGAATGCTCCGGCGTCAGTAATGTCTAGACTGTGATATATTAAGGCAGTCACTTGTCACAAAGTATCTAACACCACTGTGTCACGCACGGGCCCGTCTTGGGTCTTGGGGTGTCACCATAGTGCCTTTGAAATTATAAAGATATAAAAAATTGAGATCATTATTTATGACTTTTAACGCTTTTCAATCACTGACGAGTTTCAGTTTTTCCTTGAACGTGTTACACTGCAGATCCATTAAAATACTCCCCCTAACCGCATCGCGTGTTACAAACAATTTTATTACGCCAATAATGTATAATATTCCTCAAAAATTGGGGCAGATCAAGAGCAAATTACGCGCGCTATGTCTGTACTAATTTTCCAATAATTACAGCGGATGGTAGCTCAATTTTCGGGTTTATGCATATCGTTAGAGGGTACAATGGCCTTTGGGGGTCCGTGACTGTCCCTGACGGCCAATAATACATCATCGTTTACAGATTAATACACACACACAACAGCTGATGATGACAGTTGCTGGACGAGACGCAAATTTATGGACAGAAAGGACGTTATACGCAAAGCTGCGGGTGATATGACGCATATTTTATGAAGTTTCTCCAGCTAAAGTATAATATCACTAATGCATCAGTAATTCAACTATTAGAACAGTACGACATGATAAGACAAAGGTGCTAAAGTGCTCAAAGTTAACTTTTAGATGGTGTTTGGTGGATTGCACACCAGACTCCCAAACGCCTCTGAAATGTGGAGCATAGGTTGGAATGAACTCCCAGTTAAAATTAGATTGAACGAGTTGTCCGATACACATAAAGACTGTAAATTCCTGGTTGCACTAAAATTGATCGGTATGCCACTTAAGGGTGGTGGTTGTTATATTTTCTGGGCACTAAAAATTGCATAAATCACGCAAATTCAAAGGCTTACCTTATTATTTGTAGTTATAGTAGGTACCTAAGGTGCACCAGCCAGGCCTCGAGAATAATAATGCCGCAATATTTCAAGCAGTAAATTTTCATAGCCGTTCATTCTACGGCATATGAATCACAACTTAAACGGGAAGGCTCGCTATATTAAAATATTATTTTCTTTGGCGGAAAATTGTGGAGACGCGTAGACCGATATGGAAATTCTTATTTGAAAAAAATATTGCAGTATAGATAGACATGGGTAAAATATTTTCACGTATTTTAGAGATGACTACTCCTTTTCCCAAATTAAACCAACACTTGAAAGCACCTCTCGACAGGATGAAGGATGATGAGCACGTCCACCCTAGAACATTGATAATCTCAAGATACAGGAGGGATTTGCCGAATTGTTTGGCGGTAAAGTTTAATTGGCGAGGATGTTTAAAGCCGCTGTATCGTGCGCAGAATGTCTCATTCGCTTAGACCGTCCCCGAATAATAGTTTCCTGCCCTTAAATGAGCATTTCCTTCAACCCTTACTAACTTAATTTGACTGGAAGTCATAAGTAACCACAACAATAAATTCTGTTGCCTCACGGATTATTTAAAAACAAATATCTTTAAGCCATTATTTCCAGTGCCTCCTGAGCTTTACAAAGGGGTCACAAACAACATTATTTCAATATTGAGATAATTCTATACAGGGTATTTTATGGGACGCCGGTTGAGTCTTTAATCGTCAATTTAAGGATATCCTACAGATGTTTTTAAATCGGGAATTATGGATATCCCACAGATATTTTTAAATATTTAAAAATATCTCACAGATATTTTTAAATCATTTTGGATATCAAACAGTGAAGAATGATTATTTTTATCTGCGAGATATCTTTAAATATTTAAAAATATCTCACAGATATTTTTAATTCTATAATTACGGATATCTACTAAGCTTTTTGATATCCAAAATTGTGGCGCCACCTATAAGGCGAAAGATTCAATAATTCAATTACACCATCCTTTACATGTTGTAATTATTATCCAATTTAGAGCAGCAAGTGGAAGGCTACATTTTTTATATCAAACCATGCAAGTAATATCCATAAATAATTATTTCTATCTACCAGATATTGTTAAATCGACATAAATATCTCGGAGATATCCATAATTCATTATTTAAAAATATCAGCGAGATATAAATATTTATTAATGCATATCTCACTCATAGTTTTAAATATTTGAAAATATCTATAGCATATTTTTAAATCAAATCAATTTTTGCTTAGCTTTGACTTTAGCACGTAAGTATTGCTTAAAGAATTACATACGAATCCAAAGTGAGCAAAAATAGTATTGGTTTCAGGATATCCCACAGATATTTTCAAATATTTAATGCTATCAGTGAGATATCCACAAACAATTATTTTTATCTGACAGATATTTTTAAATCAACAATTTTAGATATGGGGCGGTAATTTTTAAATATTTAGAATTATCTGTAAGATAGAATTAATTATTTATGAATATCACTTGCCAGTTTTGATATCCAAAATTGCAGCGCCCTCTAATTTCCAGGAAGTAAACTTAGTTGTATTTTTTTATGGTCTAGTGTAAATCTGACTTACGCGCTCTCCCGCTTTAAATCTCCAGCCTGCGCGCGGTCGAGTTTTCTGTTTCCCCAGGACTTGTGTCTCGGTAGCACTCTGATTGGTGAAACTTTTGTGTTCGTGTTCGGCAATAACTGACGTTTCTTACCGAGGATAAAGAGGACGGCTAAATTATCAGTGATTTTATAATATTATAAAATCAGTGCTAAATATCGTAGGAAATACCAACGTTTTCAAGCTTCTCCAATTCCAATGTGCAACGTTGTATTACGTCGTTTTCATTTGTAGGGCAAGGGAAAAAATACCTTTCCCTTGCCCTAAGAAACTATAAGCTTGAAAATTACAGACGGCAAGCATTTTGCCTGGAGGGCAAGGAAAAATATGACTAAAAAAGTCATCCCCAGCGGGTTTGCACCCCAAGCTACCTGAACCGCTAACTTCATGTGTATCCCATTAACCAAGGTGCCGATGCAAGGTAGGCTCTTGTATGAGCTACTTGATGGATATTTACACATTGGAAACGCTTGGCAACGTTGGTACTTCCTGGGATATTTATCCCCGGAAGTGCCTGCGTTGTCGCCGCCGGCAGCCAGCAAATTTACTTTTCGTTGCCGGCGCTGGTTTTGCCGTTGACCGTTATTAATATTTCAATATTATTCGCACCACTTATTGGCAATAACCTGAACGCTGAGGGCAAGGAAAAACATGATTAAAAAAACTGGATGCGTGGTCGCCACTCGCGATAGAAGTGAATCTTCAACGTTTTAGAGGAATGCAAATTTTGTAGGGTAAACAGACGATCGGAGTATAATGCAATACAAGGTGATCTATAATGAGTGTAACAAACTTCTAGGGTAGATAGAATACTTAAAAATAATGCGAAAAACCTTAATCAACGTATGTCCAAAAATGCCGGCTAAGCGAGATACAAGGTGTTGAAATTTCTTTCAAAAATGTTATTTTTTTAATATCTGGAAAACTACCGGACCTATTCATTTGGAATTTTGGGCATAATAATTCCTTGAAGTTATTTACTAATTTATAAATTTTGAGTTTTGTACTCTCACCAGTGGCGTCACTACGAGGTGGGGAGACCACATTTATTACCGAAACTATTTTACGCTACTGACTTACATAGATATGTTGCAAAATATTAGAATCTTTGTTTTATTTACAAGAAAAAATCTCTCTTTTGTTTTTTGCGTTCGAGGCATAGTTTCAGAGAGAAATAATTTTGGGTAACACGGTGCATTAGTCCGAGATTTTAAAAACGAAATTGTCAATCCATTCTTTCTAATAGTAAAGTGTTGTAAATATCGAATTGGCGTGTAAATACTCGAGAATAGCACAAAACAGCTGAAAATAGTAGGTAACGATACAAGCAGATATTACATTTTTGTAAGAAATTTCAACATCCTGTATCTATTTTTGTAGCCATTTTTGGACACATATTCATTAGGGATTTTCACAATATTTTCACAGTATTTACACGCCACTTCAATATTAACAACGGTTTACTGTTCACAGGGATTCTGCAAGTGACAAATAGACTGCTCTTTCCAGCTGTTACATTTTCAAAAACAACTTAAAATACAACTTAATTTCAGAAATATTTTAAAACGGATGAGTACAGTACATATAATAAAAGAACTTATGTCTTGTTTAGACTAGATCATTATTATTTTGACGTTTGATGCACAGGGTTTGAGGTTAAGTTGCTTATTTCTCCGGCTAATTTATTGTTTAATCTTTATTTAATAGGGGGTTTAAGAATTTATTTATATTTAAAAAGTGTAAAATGGAAAAGAAAGTGTTAAAAATTAGTGTTATTAAGGACTTCTATGGACGATTTAAACCATCTATTGCGCCGGTTCTAGCGCCGTAAATTGCAGTAGTTTGTTGCATTATGGTTTTAAACAAAATGACTGCATAAATAAATGCTATTACAAGACAAACACCGAAAAAGCTTCATAGTAATCGCCATATATTGATTTAATGTTAAGAAATCAGGATGAAAGGTAAAAATAGAATGTGAAGTGCAAGGTCATCTAAGCTCCATTTAAAATGCATTGAAAAATTTTATCCTACTTTTGTCTTAGGACAGCCGATAGCGTTTTAAATTTCGCGCTTTGATTTTGCCGTTACACTAATGGATTCTATTGCATAATTAAAAAATGAAATTTCGGTAGAATTATGTATCATTTCGGTAGATCGGTAGATAACGTATAAAATCGGTAGATCTACCGAAATTTCGGTAGGGTTGGCAACACTGTGGAGCCGCGCGACCGATTTACACAAGCCCAAAAGAAAATAATAATTACATCTTTCGCCTTATAGGTGGCGCCACAATTTTGGATATCAAAATGCTTAGTAGATATCCGTAATTATAGAATTAAAAATATCTGTGAGATATTTTTAAATATTTAAAGATATCTCGCAGATAAAAATAATCATTGTTCACTGTTTGATATCCAAAATGATTTAAAAATATCTGTGAGATATTTTTAAATATTTAAAAATATCTGTGGGATATCCATAATTCCATAGTATTTGCTTTTTAGAGAGGCGGTCGACTCAACGCGCTCCCTTCAATATAAATATGTAAATAATGAGCAAAGCCATTGCTAGAACTTTCATCTTAAAAAAACAACCCTCCTATACGGAATCTTGACAAAAAGCACGAGGGCTTTTCAAGACGTATTCACACTCATACAATCGCAGACGGAAATAAGCTTCGGCACGTCGTCGACGAATACATGGAGGTATATTACGTAATATGTTATCAGGGTTGGTTATGTCGAGTTGGGGGTGTAAATGTGGTGCCTATAAAAGAAACATGCGATGTTATCGGCAGAGATGTCGCAAAAATAAATGGCTGCAGGGCGGTTTTTGCTAGCGGAATTGAGCTTCTAGATACACAGATTATAAAATATGCTCTTTACATACCTATTTGGTGAACAAATTTTATACACGTTTTGTAAAATTCCTGCTAAATTCTGTAGACGTAAAAGTCATTTTAAATTCGGAACTTTTCTCAGAGTTGGAAGTACATACGATATGTAAGTACTTGTGGGCGATATATATTTCTATTTCTTTTGACGTTTTAAGAGTCGTCTGTATATTTATGCACACAATCGAGTTTAGAGCTATTTTTTATGACTTACCGAAGAGGAATCTCGGCTAGCGCGCACAAATTATTTGTGTTTAACTCGCTGTAACTTTTTTCAATAACAACATTAATGTTTCGTTTCTTTACCAACAATAATTTCGATCCTTTGTCCGTATTTGGTCTCGCATATGAATATGTTAATTCCGAAAAATAAGATCTTTAAGGCGGTGCTCCCCGACTATATATACGTTTCTATTTTGATTTATGATACCAGATATTGTTATTCAATTTTTGTCAGTTAAATATAAAAGCAACCGGTCCTCTGAGTTCTCATCATCAATCAGCATCTAAACATTTGCCGAATATTGGAGAAAGTATATCTGTATCAGAATTCTTTACCCGTGTTTTTCTGTATAGTATCATTTTATATTCTCCTGTGTTTGGATGCCAAACTAAATTTAAACATTTCCCAATGGAAGGAAGAGCGAGCTCCCTACAAAAGCCAAAGCCAATTTGAAAACCCCAGTAGATTTTCGCAGCCCCTCGAAATGCACATAACCATTTCTGCATAACAATTGACACAAATAAGGTTAAAATCAAACCACTCGCGTCTCAAAACTTTTATTTAATGCATTGTGCGAAATGCACTTTGAAGTCAGTAAGGAAATAATGACAGAATTGCAATTTGCTAACTTAATAACTTGGTGAGCATTCGCCAATGAAATAATTAGCGATGTATGCACCTTAGTTTGACAAACTATTAGAAAGACATAAACAAATAGAAATAAGAAATCATAGCTCGTCACGAAATCATAAAACTAAATTATCCCCACCAGACACGTAACCAAAACATTTAAACTTAGCGTCGCCCGCGTCCTTGTCAGTTCCATCTCCTTTATTGCCTCACAGTATTGTCGAAACAAATAATAAACCCTACGTATAGAAGATACCGTGAACATTTGCTGCGTTTATCGCCCATTATGTCCATAAAATATGGTCCTGATAGGACAAGGTGAGACCCCGCCGGCACCTATGGAAGTTGCACGGAAAATGCCTCGGTCGATTTTTAAATGGAAGAGCACTGAAAGTAACGTCCAATGAGATGCAAGCAGAGCGGATATGAAAGTTTTATCAGCGTTTTTTTGCAACAAAATGATTGCATGTTGCATTAACTTGAATTGACTGTAATTTACATCCACCGGAGCGACGTAATCTTGCAGCTTTTCTTTGGGTTACTCGGGAGGTTATTTGAACTACGTTTTCTAAACACGTAGACGTAACTCGGAGCAACCTGCAACGCAATATGCAGTATTGTAGATAAAATAGTGGATTTAGTTGAACTGATTTCAAACATAGCAAAACATTATTTATTTTCATCACTCGGCGAATACTTATAAAATAAAACCAAAACGTCTGCACACAATGTACAGTCTCCTAAAGATTGATGCTGTAAACGTTTCATTATCGCACGCTACTGACTTCAAGAGTTACGCGCTCAGAACGATTATCGTGTTCAAATCGCCATAACTTTTTTTCTATAAGAGATAATGAATTGAATCTTGGTGTAAAATAAAATTCAATCCTTTCCCTTTGCCGCAGAAAGTTTGTTCAAATTCTAAAAATGAGCATAGCTCCTCGATAGGTGAAAATTCCACTGCACCAAAAAGACAACGTCTCGAAAATCGCAAAGCGGAATGAAAAGTAATTATGAAATTGCAAATTGAAAGATTTCGTGAGCATCCTGGAAGTTTAAGAAATAATTTAAAAAAAATTGCAACTCGATAAGACAATTTTTGAGGGAGTTATGACATGATACATTTTGAGCGCGCCGCATTTCCTAAGCGCGAAATATGAAAAATCGGCCCGATTCCCCTCTCGCACTTCCCTTCTAGGCCTTTATAGACAACTACAGTAAGATTATACTAAGGAGCGGGCTATTTTGAATAACAATAATTACCCAAATAGTGACCATCATCATCATCATAAGGTTCTCAGTCCGAAGACTGGTTGGACGCGTACCTCCATTCTTTTCTATCCTGAGCTAACCTACGCATTTCCCTAAAAGTAGAACATCCTACATCCCTAACTATTTGAGAGCAGTAGTCTAATCTAGGCCTACCCCTATTGTCCAAGTTTCGCACCCGTATAATGCCGTACTCCATACATACGACGTTAAGAGTCTCTTCCTAGTCTCTATATTAACCGTTCTCGAGCATAACAGTTGTTTCTTTTTGTTAAACGCAACTCGGCCCTGCGCCATTCTTTGTTTTATATCTTTAGTGCTCCTACCGTCTTGAGTTATTTTACTTCCTAAGTAGCAGAAATCCGCGACCTCCTCTATCTTCTCATTTCCAATTTGTATTTCCATTTTAGTTCTATTTTCACATCCCCTACATACCAAAATTTTAGTTTTCTTTTTATTGATTTTCATGCCGAAGCCCTGTGTCAAAACTGCTTCCATTTCATTCAAAGCCGCTCCTAATTCTTCTTTGCTAGATGCTAACACTGCTATATCATCCGCAAATCTGAGCATGTTAATAGTTTGGCCCTGTACATTGATCCCTGAGGCTGTTCTTTCCTTAACAATATTAATCGCATCTTCGATATATAAGTTGAAAACTAGAGGTGACAATGCACATCCCTGTCTCACTCCCTTCCGGATATCTACTTCCCTTTGTTCCTGCTCACATTCTATAACTGCCTTTTGCTCTTCGTAGAGATTATGTATTATTCTTCTGTCCCTGTATTTCATCCCTACCTTTCTCAGCACTTCGAACATCTTCCCCCATTTTACGTTGTCGAAGGCTTTTTCTAAATCTACAAATCCTATATAGACGCTCTTTCTCGTTTCTATCGTTTTTTCTATAATTACTCGTAAAGCTAGAATGGCCTCGCGCGTTCCTCTATTTCGTCTAAATCCGAACTGATCTTCTCCTAATATTTCTTCCGCCTTTTTCTCCATCCTTCTTTGCACAATTCTAGTTAAAATTTTTGACGCATGGGAAGTTAAACTGATAGTTCTAAAATTTTCGCATCTATCCGCGCCTTTTCTTTTTGGCAAAGCTACTATGATGTTCCGTTTGTAATCTTCTGGAATCTCGCCTGTCAGGTATATGCGACTAACTAATTTAAATAAACGATCTATTACCTCTTGACCTGCGCACTTTAAGATTTCTGCCTGCAAGCCATCTATACCTGGTGCTTTATTATTCCTTAAACTTTTTAGTGCTATCTCAAACTCTTCTCTCATTATAGGACTCCCTAGGTTATCCCCCTCTACACTGCTTTCGCTTTCTAATATATCTTGCACTTCCTGTCCCGCATATAAGTTTCCTAAATATTCTTTCCACCTATCTGCCTTCTCCCCACTTCCGATTAGGATATCTCCTGCCTCATTTCTAATGTTTTTGGTACTAGATCCAATTTCTCTAAAATTTCTCCTAATTATTTTATATGCTTCATCAGTCTTTCCTACTTCGAATTTATCTTCCACTTCTTTGCATTTATTATCGATCCATTGCTCTTTCGCTTTCCTACATTTCCGAATAATTTCCCACTTGATCGCCTTATATCTTTGTTTCCCTGTTTCATCTAACCTATTTTTATATTTTCGCCTTTCCTCTATTAGACTCACAATATGTTTTATTATCCAGGGTTTCCTACTTTCATTCTGTTTATGACCCAAAATATCCCTAGCTGAGGAAACTAAACTATTTTTAATGCAATTCCATTCTGCCTCTATGTCCCTAACAATATTTCCACCCGTGCCCTTTAGTGCTTCGTTTGTCTTTTTCTCGAACTTATTGCGCATATCATCATCTTTTAGTTTCTCTGGGTCAAGATACCTTCTTCCGCTTCTTTTTTTCAAAATCTTAAATTTAAGATTGGCTTTCATAACGACTATGTTGTGATCACTATCTATATCTGCTCCTGGATAACTTCTACAATCCCTAACTTGATTTCTAAATCTTTGCCTAACGAGAATGTAATCTATTTGATATCTCCCTAAGTCTCCTGGCATCTTCCACGTATAGCATCTCCTAACATGATGGTGAAATAGAGTGTTCGCGACCGTTAAGTTATGTTTATCGCAGAACTCTATCAGTCTAACTCCCCTATCGTTCCTATTGCCTAATCCAAAGGGGCCAACTATTCCGCCCTCTCGCCCTGTGCCTACGACTGCATTGAAATCTCCTGTAATTATTAAATTTTCGTGCCCTCTCACAAAATCTAGCACATATTCAATATCACTATAAACTGCCTCTACGGCCTCATCACTGTAGTTAGAAGTGGGCATATATACCTGTATTATTACTTTTTTTACAGGTTTCGAATCTAACCTAACCATAACTACCCTGTCACTTTGCTGTAAGAAATTTTCTACACTCTGTCCTACTTTTTTCCGCATAACAATTCCTACTCCCGAATTTCCTCCTACAGATCCTGTGTGTATTACTCTAAAATCTCCGCGCCAGAAGTCTCCAGCTTCTGGCCATCGCACTTCACTGATACCTACTACGTCTAATGCTAACCTATCCATCTCAATTTTCAAATTCTCTAACTTCCCTACTTGTTTCATGCTTCTAACATTCCACGCTCCGACTCGTGAGATGTTACACTTATCATTTCTGATGACTCCCCCCGAAGCAGTCCCCGCCCGGAGATCCGAATGTGGGACTATTTTACCTCCGGAATATTTTACTCCAGAATGTGCCATCATCATAAATTAAAGTACGCTGTACTAGGGATAAAATAATGTGGTGGTTTCCCGTTGCCTTCCACATCGCAGTAGTGTGTATCACAGTGCCATACCAACCCTCACGATCTCTGCCACTATGATTACTGAAAGAGCTGCTGCCCCCTTCCAGGGACTTGATTTAGTCTGGCTTCTCAAATAAAAACCCCTCCATTATGGTTAAACCTATGGTTCGGCTCTTTATATCATTGAAGCGCGCAAGCCATCCCACCCGTCCCAGTATTACTAGAACTGCGTCAAGGTACAAGTCCTTTGGGAAGGCAAATAGTGACCATTAACAAACAATCAAACGCAGACGTTACCAACCAATTTATTTTCGAATTTGTTTGGAGAGAGGAGTTTTGAAAGAAAACTTTGTCGATATCTGGTAATATTTCAAGTTGATGTCTTTTTCCTGAACAATAAAGATAAAACAGGGAGACGTGGGTGTTATAGAAGCCTCTCAGTTCCATTTGACGCACAATTGAAAAATTAGTAAAGGACCTAATTCGTTTCCAATAGAAATCCGATGGCAGGGAGACGTCGAGTCGGAAAATATTTATAGGAGTTATTTTAGGTCGATTTTCCCGCTGGTGCAGACGAAGAGAGTACCGGGGGCTTATTTCAGCAAACAAATCTGAATTTATATCCTGGTTGGCCGTGCTCCCTTTGTTGGTGGCGCTACTTGTTTATTTTGCCACTAACTTATATTGAAAACAATGGAGCCGATTCATTGAAACACATTTGTTTTCCGACACGACCCGATATTTTTCTACACGGCCCGATAATAGTGTTGTATAGCTTGCAATTTGTCACAGAAATTGAACACTGGTGCCAAAGTTATGAAGGACTCTAGGGGAAAAGGAGAAACAAAAGAATTCCAGAGAGGAACAAAATATCTCTAACAAGAACATCTCCGCATAAACCATGTAACAAGCAGCCTATTTTTTCTGGTTCATGGTCATTCTATACAATAAAGGTAAGGTTTGTACCTGCAATAACGCCAGATAGGTAGTTATATCATTTTGAGACGGAATAAACATTGGAGATAAGTACCTACTAGGCTTGTTGTTTGATAACAGGCTAGTTTAATATAATTAGTATGCAAACAGGTTTGACTATTTGAAGCAGCTTTTGATCTACTGAAACCCTAATGAAAGCACAAATGTGTATTAACCACAAAACAGTACTAATTTTGCTTTGTCCGGTCGCATTCGATTTGGAAATTTGCATACTTTCTTGCGTAAGCATAAACCGCGATTGATAATTAATGCAATATGTCATTAATACTTAAGAATTAAGCAAATAGGGTAGAGGCACCAGAAGTCGACCACTTTGGAGGAAGTAGAAATTGAATTACCAGTTTTACGTACAGTTTTCTTTTTAAATTTGGCAAAAAAGTGTTCAATCTATCAGTGCACATTTAAATTTGGTACAAAATACTTCCATTAGCCGTTAGAGGGCGCTCGACAAAAATATTTTTAGTAATCTGAATATAGTCATAATTTGCCAAAAGTTGGACATGAAAATCCTATATCCGGACACTAAAACCCCAGTAGTCGACAGTCTTGTAGATGGTAGTTTTATAAGCATTTTAGGTCCTAGGTAGGTACCTACTTAAAACAGATGGGTAGGTAGATGAAAATCAAAAATAGAAATCGCAACAGAAATATATTAAGAACAAGAAAACAATTTATGTAACTTAAAAATAAATTTGAATGAAGTAATGGATAGGTACCTACTCTTATGAAAAGAAGAAAAATACATGTTTAGATAAAGTGCTCTCCACATGCTGTACAAGTAAAAGATTTTTTATAAACATCTTCATATAGTTGCCCTTTAAAAGTGGAACATTTTAAATGGTACCAGCGACTACAATCATCACACCCAATATTTTTCAATTCGTTGTCTTCAGTATCGCTTATTAATTCTTCATTACATAAGCTACAAAGTGTGCGATTTTTATTAATTTGTTTAGTTTTAGACGTATCCATATTAATGGTACTTTCGTCGCGCAACTTCACAATTCATCATTTTCCTTTTCCGCTTTCTTTTTCCTTTTTTTCATCATTCTCTTTTTTCCTATTTCTGTATGCTTTGCTTCTTTCTTCTTTTGCGCCTCCTCTTTTCTCTTTCGCGCCTCCTCTTTTCTCTTTTGCACCTCCTCTATTTTTCTTTGCTTAATATCTTCTTTTTCTTTTTCAAGCTGTCGCCACATTTCCGATGATATTGCACTTGGCCGTTTTTGACTTACTTTCTCTTTGCTGCTTTTTGGTATTGGCTTGGGGTATAACAACACTTGCTGAAGTATATCAGTACTACAAGCAGATGTAGATGGTATGCTAACTACACTTAAAATTTTAACATTACTACTAGAGGGTGTATTGAGGAGATCTTTGTCTTCATCTTCCTTATTAACATTCACATCCTCATGGCATAAAAATTCCGTTTCTTTTATTGGTAAAGCAGGACTTGTAGAGGTATCGAACAATGTATTTTCAGGAATATTTTCTTTACCTTCAAAACTGGATTGGATATCAGGCACAAGTACTGGTTCTTTGAAAAGTACATTCTCATCGTCATCTTTCCTAAAGGTTATTTCAGTTTTTTCTTTGTCTTTATTATAGGACATTATGGGTATATGTGTTGGATCATTTAACAATATTTGTTTCTCATTTCCATCAATTTTTAACTGATTTATTTCTTCATTCAATTGATCATACTTCTTGGATAAAATCTCTAATTGTTCAATAGTATTTTCTTCAGTCTCCTCCGGAAAAACATCTAATAATTTGTCAGTCTCTTCTTTCTCTTTAATCTGTTCTTCAGTCTTCTCGGATAAAATTTCTAATGCCTCCGACAATATCTCATTTTCTTGCATGACAGGAATAAGATATCCAGACTCGTCAATTTCAAAAACTGTTTCGTTAGAAAGAATAGGAACAGGAGGAGCTTCATCTAATCCAAAAGCTTTCTTAGATGAAGGTCCCGGAACGCTCGTTTCGTGGTTATCCTGTGTGAAGGAATTTTTCGACTTGGATAATTCTTCTAAACGGTGCTGTATACTTTTAATTGTTATCTCCGTAATTTCAAAGCTGGTTGTTGTAGAGGATGAAGATGTAGTATTTAAGGACGTATTTTGGTTTGTCTGTTCTAATTTTTCCAGTACATTCTGCACACACTTGGAATAGTCCACCGCGTCTGGATTAAACGGAAACATACCACACTTACGAAATCCATTTCGTATTGTTTCAGGTAAATTTTCTTTCTTTAAAACTTTCTTAAGCAGTAGACAGAACTTTGATTTGGTTAGAGTTTGGTTAACATTTTCTTCGCACATTTGCCATTCTCGAACCGTTGTTTGCCATTCTGATTTAAGCGGTTTAAAAACACTAACGTCACAAGGTTGCAAGACATGTGTTGCATTAGGGGGTAGTGCATAAAGAATAATTCCTTGCTCTGAGCAAAAGCTGCTTAAACTCATTGTTAAGTGACTTTTGTGGCCATCTATGAAAAATAAAACTGGCCTCTTTATTTGGTTTTCAGACAGCCATGGATTTAAGGAGTTCGCAACATACTCGAAAAACACATCAGCCCTCATCCAGCCTGTTTCGCTTAGTCCCAAGCACCAAGAGGGATCCATGCTTTCTCTAATATCTTTTGGGGGCCTAACATAAGGAAATACTACACATGGGTTTGCTATGGTGCCATTCGCGGAGATAACTATCAAAACCGTCAGTGCTTCCTTTTCTTTGCCCTTAGTAATTTGGTATACATTTTTGTACCCTCTTGGTGCTACTATCTTTCCTGTCTTTGGACACAGTGTAAAACTGGTCTCATCTCCGTTTAAAATTCGTGCAGGGTCATCAAAAATGTCATCTGCACCTTGGTTCTTCAAATATTCACCCAGTTCAAGAAACCAGTTTCTTCTGTAAGCACTGCCCGGCCTTTTGAAATATTTTCTGGGTTTCTTTGCACCAGGATTGGATTACGTCTGAAAAATGCAGAGAGCCATTTTTTTCCAGGACGTCCATCTTTGAAAGGTATTTCTCTGCCGTCTCGATTTTTGGCAAGAACAATCTTTTGCACAGTATTCAAAATATCATCAGCCTTCCTTGGAAACCCACACTTAGCTAGGTTTACGCACCAGTCAGCAATAGCATTTTCTTCATCTGGGCTTAAAATTGGAGGTGGGCCCATTTTTCTAGCCTGTTCGGCAATCCTTCCACTGAGTCTGTCGTGAATGGTAGTCTTAGGCACCCCATATATTTTACTTGCTTTTCTTACACTTAACTGATTTTCTCTAATTTGGAACAACGCGTCTCGTAATGATTCTTCTGAATATTGGTGTATTGGACGCTTACTACCACGAGCGTTTTTCTTCCTTTTTCCTGCAGCAACTTTCCCCATTATTCTAAAATTAGGTGCCTATTCAAAAATTAATTAACATTATAATAAGCAATGATGGACGACTTCTGGTAAAAACGATTCAGTAGTCGGACATCTGCATATTAGCAGTTTTAGAAGCGGTCGACTACTAGTAAATTAATAAAATTATGCAAAGAAACATTTCAAATTTGTTAAGATCAAGTTTCCATATCATTAAAACATAAAACTGATCCTTATGCTTGTGTCGGCTTGTTTCCCAGTAGTCGACCGCTTATGCCGATTAATGGAAATTCACCTGTTTTCTTCTACCCAGTAGTCGACCATCATAAAAAATCATAAAATAAAGGTGGTATGTCAATTTTTAGCAAGAAAATCGAAAATAAATACTTTATATGGCTTATAAATAAGTACTTACCTATAAATCTATTAAATTAACACAAATAAATCCTATTTTTTAAGAAGCTTTTTCTACCACTTTCTACTGTATTTTGCACTTAAACAACTTATCGCCGACCGGCCTTAAAACAAACTGCCGGTACTCGCACTAAATTTGCTCAAATGCTTTATGCTGATTGGTGCACTTTAGGCATGGCGGGCGTCCGGATATTGGAAATTTGGCGGGCTCTTCGAAATACTGCATTTGTAACTATTTCTAGGCAAAATAAGGTCAGACCGGTCGACTTCTGGAGACGGTCGACTTTAGGCCACCTGACCCTATCTATGAAAAGATAGGAAAAAATAATAGTCATATATTTTTCGAAATCTTGCAGTAGAGTGTAATTGGGAATTTTAGATCAATCTCCGACCACGTTCTCTTTCACAAGACAGGGTTTCCTAAATATTTGAAAAAAAAGGAAAAATTAGCAATTAAATTCATCATTTAGTGGAAAAATTTAGTTATCCATGGAAAAACAACTTCATTAAGGAGTAATTTTGCAAGAATTATTACACCTGCCACCATTTTTTAACAAGGACTCGATATATTTTCCTGCTGTTCTGTGTACTCTAAGAATCGAAATTCAATATTAATAAATAACGAACAATCATCCCAAGCGGTTTTCCCTTGATGTTCGTTGTTTGACAAACTACCATCCGTACATACATCATTTTCCAATACGATTCTTTGTTTTCTAAGAAACGGAAACCGATGATAAAAAGGCGAATGAGATGCCAGGGTGCGAACACGCTTAGTATAGGGGTCCTTTGTTTACATATCCATCATAAATTGATTGTAAGAGACAAAGCAGAACGCTCGCTTTGTGCAATAAAGAATCACCACATAAAATTTGTGTAATGTAGAAGATATCGTTTAGCATCTTGATAATATTTCGTGGTTCAAGTGGAAAAGCAGTTGAAGATGTAATATAAAGGAAAATTTTCATTGGACTAACACGATGAAAATTTCAATTCAGCATGTCGGCGCGTTGTTTGCAATTTTTATCAAACCTGTCCGCAAATTAATTTCAGAATAAACACAAACAGCATTAAATTTCACTAACAAACAAAAAGGAATAAGTAAAAGCGAGCAGATGTGCTTTTTCACACCTGAATTTGAACTTTAATTATTAGGTGGATTTACATTTGGTTCTAAAATTTATATCCTGCTATAAATAATGCTGCAGGTATGAAATTATGGGGATCATGCGTGTCACGCTGTTATTTATGTTTGCTCATTCCCAGAAGAACTTTGATTCAGTAAGCACTTTTAAAATTGCCAATAAACAAATCTTGGCTATCCTACCGACTGCGCCACTTAAGTTTAATAGGAAAAATTCAATCAAATTAGTTTAATGCAATTATAGCCGCAAGCTATTACATGCAGCCACGATATTGTTGTGTAGAGGTTGCAATATGCTTTTAAGCCTGTTATTAAATTGCATGTATTGTGTGCAGGACGCAGGACGGTCAATTACAACAAATTTGAGTGTATGCTTGAGCTATGCTATTAAACTAATGGTTTACGACTTTCATGGGTCTTAACATGATCCAAAAGCATAATATCAGATGTGACAGTCTGCAGCAGCAATTTTTATTGTCATTATTTGAGACACTGAATCTCAACGTACCATCCTGCAACAGCTCTTTAATACACCTTTTTAAATATTAATATCTGAATTCCCGCTTTTCACTTCAGTTCTATTTATTTTCGTCCTATGCTGTATGCCAATTAAGGCGTATTTACGGTACTTCCCACACGTAAAAACAAATGGCATGTAAAACAACACTGGCCACAAAGAAATTAAAATAAAACAAGAGGGAAAATAATTTAGATCAAAGCATTAATTAGTCATACTGTGCTGTAAGGTATTGCAAAGGCGTTGGGGTGAATGTCAGAGGTCGGTTCCCACCTGTTAAGTTATATGAAATGTATTTTTAGAAAGAAATGATGCGATGTTGAATAAGAACGTCAGTACTCAGTATTCAGTTCAGTATTTATTGTGTAAATATTATTACGTATTTGGATTTAAACACAACAACGATTTAACACCAAAGTAGTTAGAAAATGACAATACTGAATCAAACTCTCGTGTCTATACTACTAAACGCCTGCATGCCATCCAGTTCTCCAGATGCCATCGACTTCTTCGGCAATGACCTTGGAAGACACCAGTACTGGATAAATCTCTCATGTCTATACTACTACGCGCCTGTAGGCCATCCAGTTCTCCGGATGCCATCGGCTGCTTCAGCAACGACCTTGGAAGACACCAGAGGCTGTTGAAGGAGTCGTTGAAGAAGAGCGGCACCTTCAGCAGCGCGGCCCCCTTCTTCAGCGGTGTCTTTGGTTGTGGTCCAGGCGCCTGCGCCGGGACTCTGTTTGGGGGCAATGAGGGTGTCTGTGGGGCCTCAGCAGCCTGTCTGTGGAGGTCGTTGCCGAAGGAGGGGGGCCCCTGGTGTCTTTGGTTGTGGCTCAGGCGCCTGCGCCGGGGCTCCGCCTTCAGCAGCTTCTGGTCATTGCTGAAGAAGTGGTCTTCAGCGGCCCCCCTGGTGTCTCTCATTCTGTTGGGCCTTTGGATGTGGCTCAGGCGCCTGCGCCGGGGCTGTCGCGTACAAAGCACGTGTTGCTCACTGTTCAGGCCAGTCCATGTCATGTCTTCAGCAACGGTGTCTTTGGGGCCTTTGGTCGTGGCTCAGGCGCATGCGCCGGAGTTTTCGCAAACGTTCTGGAAATGACGCCGACCGGGATTCGAACCCGGGTCCCCACGCACCGGAGCCCTCGCTCCAACCAACTGAGCTAATCGGCGGCCCACAAGCCCGTCTTTCAAATCATCCGTATATACTTATGATTGTAAACAGAAGTTACAGAATTAATATTTATTTTCTCGGAAATTTACAATTGTTTATACTAAATAAATATTGATATTGAAGTTTAAGAAAAAAGCACGTTCGCCGCCGATAAGAGATGTTATAATTGTTTTTATTATGGGAAATAACCTTTCATCTTGCCGATAGGATATGTTTGTTTAGGTTTGATCCCACGCTCTGCATGTGCATTTAATACGTTGTAGACACTACAAGGTGACCCGTTTGTTTGTTTGTATTATTACAATAAAATAACATTCTAGAATATTCTTCTGATTGTTTATTTGAAATTACTTGTTATCTTAATGCGTTTCGGACACGTGTGGGAAAAAACATTCTAGAACATTCTCCAGTTTGTTTATTTGAAATTACTTGTTATCTTAATGCGTTTCGGACACGTGTGGGAACCATCTGATTGATATATGCAAACATCTTAGTTCTCGGTAGTAGAACATTCTACATCGCTAATTATTTGAGAACAGTAGTCTAAATTTAGGCTAACCCCTACGTAAAAACTATGTCATGTGGGGTGTCAAATTAAAGGACTCGACTAGAGGTATCGGAATATTGGGGTGGATTTTAGGGGTGGTTTTTGGGGCTGGTTTTTAGGGGTGATTTTTAGGGGGTGGTTTTAGGGGTGGTTTTAGGGGTAGATTTTAGGGGTGGTTTTTAGGGGTGGTTTTGGAGGGTGATTTTTGGGGGTGGTTTTTAGGGGTGGTTTTTAGGGTATCACATTAATCAGCTCGATGAGACAAAAAGGAATCTATAGTTATTCTCCTACTTCCGAATTCTTATCAGTAGTTGTCTGTCTATATGTCTGTCGGTCTGTCTGTCTGTCTGTCTGTCTGTCTGTCTCTCTGTCTCTCTGTCTGTCTGTCTGTCTGTCTGTCTGTCTGCGAATACAGCTGTATTCGCAAACACCATGGCTGATGACACGCTGTTGACACAGACAGCTGTATTCTCAAACACCATGGCTGATGACACGAGCAAGAATAAGACTGCGCATGCGCACGGTTGTATGGAGAGTATTTAAGCAAGAAAATTAACGGTGCTGTCAGTTAGTACTTGTGCTTCAACAAGGGAACCGCATTTGAATAATGACACACATAAACGTAGACACGTTTCGTGTTCTGGACGGTGCTGTTTTGGATGAGTCAGCACGCCGTGTCGAGGTGCACGTACATCAGCCGTTCGTGACAACAACAACATTCAACGCCAATGACGAAATACCAATCCACCAACAGGACGTTTACGTACTGCCGCATCTAAGCAGCATCTACATAGAGGGCAGGTTCATCAAGGGTGCAGGAGGCGGAAATGCGGCTTTAACAAATAACTCCCTCAGTTTCCTCTTTGACGACGTCCGCTATGAAATAAACGGGGTGGAGGTGGATCGAACAAAAAACGTGGGCATCACGAGCACACTGAAGGGTGTAGTTTCTCTGAATGAGGGTGAGGTAGGTGCCCTGGAGAATGCCAGCTGGACGAATACGGGAGACTCACCGAGCCACCTTATCGACGCGAACGGGAACTTTAACGTGTGCATCCCGGGAAGAATCCTGCTGGGATTCTTGGAAGATTACCCCAAAATTCTGTTAAATGTGTGTCACGAGCTCATTTTGACTCGATCGAAAAACGATAGGAACGCTTTCGTGGGTAACGAGGACACCAGAATTGAGTTGAGCAAGGTTCATTGGAGGGTGCCGTACGTCTATCCATCGGATGCTGAATACCTAAAACTTCTCAATATTGTCGAGGAAGAGAGAACGTTGCAGATATGTTTTCGCAGCTGGGAGCTGTACGAGTATCCGGTGTTGCCGCAAGCTACGAAACAAACGTGGGCCGTCAAGACTGCAACACGGTTGGAGAAACCCCGCTACGTTATTGTCGCCTTCCAGACGAATCGCAAAGCGAATTTGGACACGGATTCAAGCAAATTTGACCACTGCAATCTGACAAACGTCAAACTGTACCTGAATTCTGAGTGCTTCCCCTACGAGAATTTAAACTTGGATTTCTCCTCGGGGAAATACGCCCTGCTATACGAAATGTACCAGAACTTCCAGAGTTCATACTATGGAAAAGTTGGCGAGCCGTTATACGGCAAGGAACAGTTCAAGGATCTAGCGCCCATCGTGGTGATTGACGCATCAAAGCAGTCGGAAAGCATCAAGCCTGGACCCATAGATATGCGTCTAGAATTTGAGTCGAGCGAGAATTTTCCGCCCAACACAACCGCATACTGTCTCATCCTGCATGACCCTGCATGACCGCATCGTTGAGTATACACCGGGTAATGAATCGGTCAGAAGAGTGGTATGAGAAGCTGCAGGGCTTCGATTTGCCCAGAAAATACACGCATGCCTACTCTGCATACAGATTATAGTTTTAATTATATTGATGTAAAAATATATTCAACGTTTTTATTTTTGCGAAAACCCCGGCGCAGGCGCCTGAGCCACAACCAAAGACACCAGGGGCCCCCCTCCTTCGGCAACGACCTCCACAGACAGGCTGCTGAGGCCCCACAGACACCCTCATTGCCCCCAAACAGAGTCCCGGCGCAGGCGCCTGGACCACAACCAAAGACACCGCTGAAGAAGGGGGCCGCGCTGCTGAAGGTGCCGCTCTTCTTCAACGACTCCTTCAACAGCCTCTGGTGTCTTCCAAGGTCGTTGCTGAAGCAGCCGATGGCATCCGGAGAACTGGATGGCCTACAGGCGCGTAGTAGTATAGACATGAGAGATTTATCCAGTACTGGTGTCTTCCAAGGTCATTGCCGAAGAAGTCGATGGCATCTGGAGAACTGGATGGCATGCAGGCGTTTAGTAGTATAGACACGAGAGTTTGATTCAGTATTGTCATTTTCTAACTACTCACCAACGAACAAACACAATCTAACCGTCCAACTATCTTTACAACTCTTGACGCTCCTCGTAATCTACCCCCTATAAAATTCATTCGTCGTGTAATAATCATTCAGAGACCAACTCACTAACGTTTAAATGTCGGTTGTTTGAGTCATCTGTTGTTTACTATGTGAGATTGACAGTTTTGCGACCGAGAATTATTGATATAAGCAATCGATTTGAAACAAGAACCAATCAACTAGAAACCCGAATAACCGAAGAAATTGACGAAGATAGAAGAACTCCTATTAATGTGAAGCCGCCTACGATCGACGCCCTTAATAAACTTCATTCATAACAATATGTTACTCAGGGATAATAAGAATTTTTCTCATTTTACTTTGACACATATGGCAGTCCTTGTAAAGATCTCGATTGTTGGTAACATAAGTCAAAAAAAAGCAAACACGAGAAATATAATAGGAAATTATGATAATGAACGGTTCGTGACGCCGCGCCGATTGAAAAAATAAAAATATATTAGCAGCTGTAAATATGTTTGCGTACTGTTTCGAAGTTAAATAATTAAAACATTCGCACGACATGCAAAACAAATGGACTCAAAAATTAGAGACTAAATGGAACGAAGGGGTGCATATCTCGGACTGTTAATTAGCTTTGTCAGCATTTGGCGTGACTTTTTGATACATGTTCGCATTTTTGAGGAAATTAACTGGAATGTGCGTTGTTCCTTTTCGCTGCTGACGTCAGGTTTTAATTGTATGTGATTGAAACCCTGGTGCCAATTCTTGATAATTTCCACTTCTGTTTTATAGCTATTTTATCTCCCATAAGATAATTTCGGTCTCGATTTTAATAAGTCTACATGTCAACGTAAAGGATTACACTCTGCCGGGTTTGTAGATTACGTGGGCCCGTTTACGAGTTCGGAACTCTGCGAAAGGGTCGCAAATGTAAATGTGGAACATGAACTTAACGCTTGAGATGAGAGATAAACCTCCTCACATACACAATTGAAGCTAGCGCATAGTTGGAATACGTGGTTTATTATTGCTTCATGACTTTAAACTAATATTTTAGAGGCAGATGTGTTTGCACGTATTCCAGTTTTAGGAAATATGAAATCACAATTTTCCTTGTAGCAATTCGATTTCTAATTCTACTCGAAGTTTACCTGAGTAAGCTCCTTAATTAAGCTGTTCGAACAGCAGTGCACTAAGGAGTTTCCTAATAACTACACATGAGGATGTCATTTGGATTCATTAGATTACGAAATTGCGAAGAAACGAACAAACTTTCTAAAATTAACCTGAAACTTCGAGCTTGCGGATATACATCGGTAATAAAATTGAAACGTTAGAGTTTGAAGTCACATAAAATTTCAAGCTCAGACGTGTGGTTGTAAATAACTGGAAGTTTTTTGTGCTGGCAGTGCAGGACTAGAAGCTTATTCAGCTATTTAAAGAAACTCACCAATTGGACTAAATGTCGATAGAATTCCATGCTATATTTTTTGATGTTTGAATAGCACATTATCTGTTTCCAGCTGACACAATCCATTTCCTCTTGTATCGATTATTTCGTTCTGTATTCCATTATCAGTAGCGTTGACATTTCAGAACAATGCTTGTATTATTCGTGAAGAAATACTTCCTCCCCCTATCATTGTTAGGTCTATTAATAAAGAGGAGGTAGTCTCAACCCTTGTACAGACTCTTTTGACATCACAAACATGCTATCTAACCATTCTTGAAGGAGCTCATTATTTACTGTAGTGGAGAAACTTCCGAGGTTGCAAGAACTAAGAGTGTCTTTCAGGTTAACTTCTGAAACGTGCATTTTTTATAGTGTGTTTATCATTCTATAATTGTAAGAGATGTAGTTTATAAGACAGTTCAAAATGTTGAATCTTAAGATTGTCACAATTCCCTTCAGTCTAAGTGATGGAAATTGGTTTGTGTATAGGCAATTAATATCTGTGCTAAAGAACTCTGCATGGCAGTTTCGGTTGGTAAATATCGAGTATTTAACAATTATATCGGCGGTATGACAGTCGGCGCTTAATCTCATAAGCGTGATATCGCCCGCTTCAGGATTTGACGTGTTTGACCTCTGACTCCGAAGTTTTTCTGTTTTAATTAAAAGTGTCATTAAAAAGTTAGTCCTGCCTAAGTACAGCGTGTTATTTTCTGTGAACCCCAGGCCCTTTTAACGTGTTGGAACTTTCGGATTTTCGGGAATGTACCTCCAGGTCCAGGTACATTATAATTAGTCCCCCTTTATGTGCCTCCATTCAAGGCTAATTATCTTTATATACATTTGGGAAAAAGTTAATTAAAAATATACGTGTCTGGGTATTTGCGAGTTAAAAGCATATGAATATGTTGGTTGCAGAGAACTGAGGGCGGATTCACAGAGACATGTGCGTGTTTTATGAATTTCATGTTTATTTATAGATTAATTTTTTCGGTGGATGCCTCGTGAAGTAAAATGTATATCTTGTGACCCGAATCCAGAACGTGCCTGGACCATCCTGTATAATATTCCTTATAAACCGCACGAAAGTAGATTAGTAGGTGTCCGTTGGGAGGAAATTAGGAGATGTGCGTGGGCAGTATCCACGTCAAGAATCCAGAGATGAAAATAACTGTAGACATCGTGAATAATTTAATGCTTTACCTTCGGATAACCTATTTCATCAGACAGGTTGTTTGCTATAGCTAAGCCCTGTGAGACATAATAAAAGCAAAACTTGAAAGAAGCTAGCATCCAATAAGATGAACTACGAACTACTGAATGTTTAAATGCGCCACATACAGTGTGCCCATTTTCAGTTGTCCATATGTTTGTCGTTTGTCGTTTATTGTTTATTAAATATCTCGGTGTTATTCCTTAAACTGAACTACTTTGCTGTTGGTATTTGCAAGCAGTAAAATTACTATGTACATATGTAAAAGCTGTTATTAAGCAAGTGGAAACCAAAAAGTTTAATCTAATACTAAAACTTTGTCCATTAAAGCCGATGACTGTGGTGGAGAATCTAAATTGCCAAAGTCCCTAGGGTTCCAATTATGCACGTAATGGCGCTACGTGGTAATTCGATATAATTTGTAAGATACTCATTAAATACTCTCTGATGGTGTCAATTTATTTTCACGTATATATCATAAAGGCATAGGATACCCCACAACAGTGTGGGGTTCCATAATTTGTGCAATAATCATTATTTGTATATAGTTCAGGAACACTTTGGTGTAACTTGTAAATAAATATACATGAGAGTTTCTGAAATAGGGAAACAAAGATATAAGGCGATCAAGTGGGAAATTATTCGGAAATGTAGGAAAGCGAAAGAGCAATGGATCGATAATAAGTGCAAAGAAGTCGAAAATAAGTTCGAAGAAGGAAAGACTGATGAAGCATATAAAATAATTAGGAGAAATTTTAGAGAAATTGGATCTAGTACCAAAAGCATTAGGAATAAGGCAGGAGATTTTCTAATCGAAAGCGGGGAGAAGGCAGATAGGTGGAAAGAATATTTAGGAAACTTATATGCGGGACAGGAAGTGCAAGATATATTAGAAAGCGAAAGCAGTGTAGAGGGGGATAACCTAGGGAATCCTATAATGAGAGAAGAGCTTGAGCTAGCACTAAAAAGTTTAAGGAATAATAAAGCGCCAGGTATAGATGGCTTGCAGGCAGAAATCTTAAAGTGCGCAGGTCAAGAGGTAATAGATCGTTTATTTAAATTAGTTAGTCGCATATACCTGACAGGCGAGATTCCAGAGGATTACAAACGGAACATCATGGTAGCTTTGCCAAAAAGGAAAGGCGCGGATAGGTGCGAAAATTTCAGAACCATCAGTTTAACTTCCCATGCGTCAAAAATTTTAACCAGAATTGTGCAAAGAAGGATGGAGAAAAAGGCAGAAGAAATATTAGGAGAAGATCAGTTCGGATTTAGACGAAATAGAGGAACGCGCGAGGCCATCCTAGCTTTACGAGTAATTATAGAAAAAACGATAGAAAAGAGCGTCTATATAGGATTTGTAGATTTAGAAAAGGTCGTCGACAACGTAAAATGGGGGAAGATGTTCGAAGTGCTGAGAAAGGTAGGGATGAAATATAGGGACAGAAGAATAATACATAATCTCTACGAAGAGCAAAAGGCAGTTCTAGAATGTGAGCAGGAACGAAGGGAAATAGATATCCGGAAGGGAGTGAGACAGGGATGTGCATTGTCACCTCTAGTTTTCAACTTATATATCGAAGATGCTATTAATATTGTTAAGGACAGAACAGCCTCAGGGATTAACGTACAGGGTCAAACTATTAACATGCTTAGATTTGCGGATGATATAGCAGTGTTAGCATCTAGCAAAGAAGAATTAGGAGCGGCTTTGAATGAAATGGAAGCAGTTTTGACACATGGCTATGGCATGAAAGTCAATAAAAAGAAAACTAAAATTTTGGTATGTGGGGGATGTGAAAATAGAACTAAAGTTGACATACAAATAGGAAATGAGAAGATAGAGGAGGTCACGGATTTCTGCTATTTAGGAAGTAAAATAACTCAAGACGGTAGGAGCACTAAAGATATAAAACAAAGAATAGCGCAGGGCCGAGTTGCGTTTAACAGAAGGAAACAACTGTTATGTTCGAGAACGGTTAATATTGAGACTAGGAAGAGACTCTTAAAGTCGTATGTATGGAGTACGGCATTATACGGGTGCGAAACTTGGACAATAGGGGAAGCGGATCGAAAAAGAGCAGAAGCGTTTGAAATGTGGTGCTACAGGCGCATGATGAAGATACCGTGGATAGATAAGGTTAGCAATAGGGAAGTATTAGAAAGAGTTGGGGAAAAGCGAAAGGTATGGAAGACAATAAAGAGTAGGAGAGATAGGATGGTAGGACACCTTCTAAGACACGAAGGAATTTTTCGCAACATACTAGAGTCAGAGATAGGAATAAAAAGAGGTAGGGGTAGGCCTAGATTAGACTACTGCTCTCAAATAGTTAGGGATGTAGGATGTTCTACTTTTAGGGAAATGCGTAGGTTAGCTCAGGATAGAAAGGAGTGGAAGTACGCATCCAACCAGTCTTCGGACTGAGAATCTTATGATGATGAGAGTTTCTGAAGCGCTAGAGTTGGTTTAAGAACAGTAGAAAGGATTGTACATGGAAAGAGGATGAAAGAGCCAGAAAAAAGAAAAGAAAAACGAAGAAGGAAATACACGAAAAGTAAGGATTTAAGTGATACCGAAAAAATGGAAGTAAGAAATGTTATTTATGATTTATATGAAGCAAAAGTGAATGTTACTCTAGTAAGTTTGCAATAAACCTTAAGAGAAAAGGGTGTTTCAGAAATTGGATTGCGTTCCTTGTCAAAATTAATGAATATACAGGGTTTTCTTTATAAAAAAAGATTGCAATAGAAGATTCCTCTGTGAACAGCCGCACATAGTTCACCAAAGAGTCAAATTTTTAAAGAAATACGCCGAAAATCTTAATTCAAAATTTAGGAAAGTGTTTTTCTTGGACGGGACGTGGATATTTTCGAACAGCAGTGGGTCAAAGTCTTGGCAAGATGATTCGGTGAAGTCAGTAAAGAGAAACAAAGGATGTGGATGTAGATCGGGAAAACGTTTTATAATTTTGCACGCAGGATCTAGTTCCGGATTTGAACTTGGTGTTGGTTTAATTTTTTCGTCAAAATCGAGAAGTATGGACTACCACGATAATATGGACAAAGATTTATTTGAAAAATGGTTAACAGAACAGCTAATTCCAAATTTAGATGAACCTTCTTTAATTGTTCTTGACAACGCATCATATCATTCTAGAATATTAAATAAGCAACCAAATTCTTCATTTATAACAATTAATATTTAATTCATTGCGCAATAAAAATTTTATTAAATTGTAACATTTGCATAATAAATAAAATTGTTTCTATTACCAAATTTAAATTATCCAAGTAATTATACCTACCTATAATAAACCTTTTATTCCATATAATATAGACTCAAAATATTACGGTTTTAGTGTTTTATATTTGAAGTTTCTTGACCAAATTTTCAAAAAAGAAGTTGGCGGTTATCGCTTGAAATTGCCATTTTCAAGTCCGTAACATTTTTGCGAACTCTGGATAAGTTGATTTGATTCATTTATTCAGATCCGCATCACTAGACTGCATTTCACTATAAGTTTGATAATATATTTTAGCAATCAGCTTAACCATGAAAATGTAGTAATATAAAATGATGAGCAAAAGTAGCCAGTTGTTCTTTTAGCACACGTACCGATAACAGAGCACGTGGTTTTCGTTATATTTATTACATCCAAATTTTGTACAATTAGATAAATACTTCCGGCTTTCAGCAACTTATTATAAAAGTAGATAACTCAAAGTTGTATTTAATGGGAATAGATTAGGACAATTTTCCAACGATTATTGTTGATAACATGTAATTACTAATACAATACCGGGCGAAACATTCGAAGCTTAATAAAACTTTTATATCCACTTACTATATAATTTAGTGTGGTACTCTACAGCCTTAATTTGCCAAGGACGTCTGTTTTTGGAAGGACAATAATAAAAAAAAAGTTTTGTTTTACTAAAGAAAACTTTTCCTTTTGAGACACGCAAGACTTCATCGGAAATAATCTGAGATTCAATCCTTAAGATTCTTTACTTTACTTTAGTTTCTTTTTTTTAATAAGTAGATAATATCTTGGCTCTCTTGATTATTCAGACTTAATAAAGCGAGAATTCTTTAAATTAATTACTATCTGCAAGTTAATGCAAGTGTTTTTTTCCTTCTGGAAAGCAAACCGGAATTTTTAGTCGCAGACGAGTACTGTTAATTGGAATTCCCTGAGCTCGGCAATTTTTTGGATTATGCAAATGGGGAGTTAACACGGAAAGCTCTAACTCATTATAATAATAATATCCTTTGGAGATACTTCAAAGGAATGTCATTATTGCAATTATTTACTTTACAATGGAACTCATTTTAGAACGTCTGAAAGATACACTCTCCATTTTCTCTTTTGTTGTTGTATTAAAACTAAAAACTGGTAACAGGTAAATGGAAAGTCCTTTCCAGACGAAACCGCGCCGTTATTGGGCATGCCTTCTCCAATTCAAGTCTCCTGAAATTCTTTGCGTGTTACTTTTTCCGCGAGCTTACCGTTTTGTACACAGGGCACGTTGCTACGAGGGTAAAGGAGACACCGCTATAAATATATCACGATAAAACTTGCTCGTATATTACCTACAGTTCCTGGTGAATTTGCGTCATAAATTTCTCCAAGGAGATATTGAATCGGTTACTCTCTACTGTCTTGTCAATTACTTGAGACACTTCAGCTTGTCAGGGATACTACGCGCCCGAGCTAACCGCGCAATTGATGAGGATGTCCTGGATAAAGGAATGGGGGTATCAAGTTAAATACAAACACGCCAGAAAAAATAAAAACACCTTTATGTAACCATAAACTTTTTATTGTTCAAAACATACGAATATTTATAATCTGGTTCACTGTACAGAGTTCCTACACCGCGTTGTTTCACGTGCGACATAATTAAATTATTGTGTGCCTTTGTGGAACGTCGAAAATAATAAGCCACCCCTGCTGGGTGAGAAGCGATAATAACTAAATCTCAGCGGTCTATTTTACAGGGTTTTAGCAGTTAAAATATTGTCACCGTGAAAATATAAATATGCCCTGATAATCTACCCCAAATAAATTGTTGACACTATCTAGATGGAGTTATTTAAAGGTTGCTGCTGTTGTACAGGATAATTGATACAAAAAATTGCGAATTGTACAAGTCAGGTTTCTACGAAAGAACGATAACCAAATCGGAACAGTGGGTGTAGAAATAAAATAAATTGTTTCGATTTAATGTATCTCATACTTTTATTTCTTTATCTTGATTTACAGTTAGACCCCTATATTTCATTTCGACCGGCCTAAAGGTGATTCAGTTGTCTGAAAAACAAACATGTACAATCCCACAAATTGCCTGCGGACTACAGGCACTAAAATATTATTGCTGGCGATAATATGTAGTTGTGCAAATAATATTAAAGTTAATAATTTCACAAAATAATTAGATCTACAAGGGTAGCAAGAGGTGTATTTTATATCATGTGGTGACTACAATCACGTTTCAATTATAGCAAACTAGAAAACCGATTCTATGTCAAACGTCTATTGCAGAACTGGGCAGAATGTGTTAATTAAACGAACTAGAGTAAACCTTGGCTGTAATTCAACCACAAGCTATCCTGGCGTATTGAGCAGTTTGAAAATTATAAATTTATCATCATAAAACTCGAAGACTGGTTGGACGCGTACCTCCATCCAGGTTCAGAATCAAATTATTGTCGCGTGCTACAATTTCATGGACCTGTCACCTGCATGAGGCAAGCACTTCTGAAAGAATTTCAGCAGAACTTGGAAACTCTGACTCTATAATCTTTTAGAAACTTTCATCTAACACACTTCCAAGTTTCTCGATACGCCAAATATTGAATTATTTATTTTTAATACGCATTAAACGCGCTGGGTCACATAACATCTGGGACAAGGGATCGATCGATTTCCCAGGTAAGTAAGAGGGACAGAAAATTCTATTCTGTAGGCGATGACCATTCTTTGATCTTTTCGCAAACTCAGCGATACCCTTTTTTACAGCAACCTTTCAAAATTGCTTTAGGGGTACGAGGGATGGACAGTGCATTATTTACAGTGCTGTAAATCTTGATAACGTGCAGGAAAGTAGCTGTTTCATGCATCCCTGTGGGACTCTGTGTCTTGTGCTGGTTAGTTTGAGTTTTCTGTGAAAGAAAATATATTTTAATGCTGGTACATTGACCATAAAATACAATTTTAAAACATAAAGTGGAAGCCTCATTAAAAAATCAATCTATCGTTGTTGCTTAAAGTACGAACTCAAACTTTCCCAGCCCAACATTTTCTCTATTTAGTTCCGTGACCGTAATCCGGCCTAAAGCTGCCACCAGCCCCAACTAATTCTAATACGAATTAAATGTTGCGTAAAAAAAGTTAAATGGGTCCGTAAACCACTTCTGCACTAGCCCCTAAATTGACGTAGGAATTAAGGAAATTAGTTTTAAGAGATTGGAACAATTGCATGTCGAACTTGACCCAGTTAGATGATGTCCCGATTAAAGTGCACGAAACGGAGAAGAAAACTAAATTGCCAGGATAAAACATGATCAAATTAAAATTAAAGTTATGTTGTTCCTGTACTGCAAGAAGAGTGGTCGGGTACTAGAAATTGTAAAATAAATGACGTGCAACCAGAAGAAAAGTTTCAAAGAGCTCTCGTGTCGCAAGAGACCTAATAGCAACTTACACAATCAAAATCATTTAACGAATGTAGCTTGCTGCCAATAAATTGGCAAAGTAAACTTCGTTCGGAGTGCTTTATCGAATTGTACGACTCGGAGGATATACCCTAGGCATGCACTGGAAATACTGTGAACGTCACATCAGTTACCCTGTTTAGTACGCTCTGCTCTTGAGAACTGGGTTCGTTTCCTTTTTAGGTTTAGACCAAAATATAGAAATAAGCATGTTTATGTTTCTTAGGAAATAGTGGTGGGAGGCAGTTTTAAAACCCACCATTTCCTCCTACTAGTCAGTGATTAATAAAAAGCCCAGTTTTAAATTATTTCGAAAGCCTGTTCTGAATTTCAGTGCATAAAACCTGGATGCATACAACAAAACTATGCAAAAGATATTCTTGCTCTTCTATTTGGTGCTTAAAACAATAGCAGTATTGTAGGAAACTATTTTCATTTATAAAAGCTTTGTTCTCTGGAAGTATTATCTTTAATGCTGGTTAAAATATGCAAGTCGCTCAGCTGTTAAAATTCATTCTAGCGAATTCTCACTTCGGCGGACCGGATCTTTTTAAATTTATAATTTAATCACAGACAATTTCCAGCAAGGTAGAGATTTCCGTGAGGGGATAAAATCTAGGCAATTCCGTTTGAACATTTAGTAAGCATAAGTGTACTCCATAGATCATTTTTTGACGTTTTTTAGAGACAATGTGTACAGGCTGTTCTATTTTCGTTGTGATTTGTGGGTTTCACATAGAAGCAGAAACAAAGAAAAACAACAAAAACAACAAACAACAAAAATTATAGGAACTGCTCAGATTGATTGCAATGTTTTTCAACACATAATCTACATCTTTTAGTTAATAGATTGATGGCATTGATTAAAAAAATAGGATGGGTTTGCAAATATCATTTGAATTTTATATGACCTATTTCTTTATTATAAATTTTGTTTCTAGGTTTATTGAATGACCCATAGTGAATTAAATATGATCTTAATCTCGAAAACATCATTTTGCTTGGTTGTCTTCTTTCTGGGTATCTAAATTTAATAAACCGATGGATAGGTATTATACCATCTAGGAGTTTTTTGTGTACCTGTTGAGATATAGATCCATTTTCATTTACATTCTCACAACATTCATTGAAAACAGCAATTATGTCGTATTTTTCGAAATTTTGATAATTTTGAAGTGCCATTATGTATATACTAAGTATCTATTAATAAAACTAGCTGCATGCAACTTTTGCTAATGTATGTCAACAGATAATTTATTCAGTTGTTAACATAAAATCACAGATATCTTGGATGTACCTACCTATCACATTTTCTATAGTTAAAACTTAGGAAGTACCAAAATCGTTGCCGTTTTTTGAAATAACAATATAAAAGTATATATACCGTGTGACAAACTTTCATGTGTACATGGGGAAATAACATGGGCAATTACATTTTTGGGGATTCCTGCTCCCCATGTGTAGTTACAGTGGTGGTAAAGGTAGCAATCGAAAGATTATTTTTTTCTGCGTATGAGGATATCAAAAACTCTACAACTTTCCAATTTATTAAAGCATTAAAAGCAAAAATTACATTAATAATTTTCTAACTAAAACACAGAAATTTATCAGATTATCCATGACAACTTAATTTATTCTAATCACGGACGTCTTTGATTTTTATGGATTTTCTGAACTGTCAACATTTAAAAATGAACAAAAATATTTATTCAGTTTGAATTTGAAGGCTGGGAATCTGTCATCGAAAGAAGTTAATTTTTACTAATACAAAAACTTTTTTTTTATTTAGATAATTCTCATTCACATTATTATTGTCATTACCTATAGTTGACAATTAATTGATTACTGGTGTGGATGTTTCGTTGGTGAATGCTGGCCCATAGTTTAGGGTAAATTGTAGGTGTCGTCTAACCTATTAAAAAGTTTTTGGGAAAATGTTAAAGCAGTAAAATGAAATAATAAAAATTAAATTACTTTAATTTTACTGCAATTATGAAAAGTTTAACAAGCGGTAACATTTGTTTATTTTGCTCTAATGAATTTTGTAATCTGGCAATTTAATACTTATTTATTTCATATCTTGATAAGGACAAAAACTTATTAATATACAATGAAATTAAAGTAACATAAAAAAAAGAAAAATAACTAACAAATATTCAAATAAACCCCCATTATGTATCAGACAGTATCCCAGCCTATTATAGAAAGAATTTCTCACATTCGCAAGTTGCCGATCGTTTATTAAGTTGTATTCCGCAAAAATAGCATTCCTTAAAGAATCAATATTTGGGTGACGAGTTTTATAAATCTTATTTTTTAAATGACCCCACAAGAAAAAGTCACACGGTGCCAAATCGGGAGATCTAGGTGGCCAGTTTATAGCACCACCTCGACCAATCCAGCTCTCTGGAAATATTTCATTTAATAATCCCCTCATTTGTACTCCAAAATGTGCTGGGCATCCGTCATGTTGAAACCAGACCTCCCGATTCGCATGTGCAACTTCTTCTAATGGAGGGCCAATAAGGTTAATTAAAAGATCTAAATAAGCTTCTGAATTTAAATTTCCCTGTATTTCAAATGGTCCTATAATGCGATTATTAAAAATGCTTGCCCAAATATTGATTTTTTGAGGGTATTGCGTTGTAGTGGCTAGATTTATTCTGGGATTTTCCTGGGTCCAATGCCTAACGTTTTGTGAATTTGGCTCTTGATTTAAAGTGAAGGTACACGTACACTCATCGGTAAAATAAATTGATGAGAGGAAGCTGCGATCCCGATTAGCCCGTTCTTGCATTTCTTCACAGAAAGTTTGCCTTGATTCTTCGTCAAAAGGAAGTAACTCTTGGTGACACTGGAATTTAAAGGGATGATATTTGTTTTTTTTTAATATGTTACGGACAGTTTCTCTTGAAACATTACATTCTAGGGCAATAGACATTAAACTAGATGTTGGACTAGCAGTTATCAGGCCTATTACCATTGCCTCTACCTCAACATTTAGATTTCTTGGAACTACTAAAAAAATAAATGATGAGATTAATTTTAGTTTTGTTTCACTCCACGTTATCACTTGTTAAATTTCTCATAATCCCAGTAAAATTTAAGTTAGCGAACAATAAGGAATTAGCAACTAGGTAATAATAATAAGCGAATCAGAATTATCTAAATAAAAGTCAAGTAAATATATTAGTAAAAATGATCTTCTTTCAATGAAAAATTCCCAGTATCTTCAAATTTCTTAACTAAATTTTTTATTGTTGTTACCGAAGGAATAGGACTGTTATTGAATTTTACAGAAAATAAGTCACGGACTACCCGCAGACTATTGCCGCCGTAAAATGTTTTCATAATGAAAACCTTTTTTTCAACTGAATAAATATTTTTGTTCATTTTGAAACCCAAATTTTAAATTGTCGATAAATAATGTTGACAGTTCAGACGAATTAGAAATTAGAATCAAGGGAGTCTTTGATTAGAATAAATTAAATTGTCATAGGTAATCTGATGAATATCCGTGTTTTAATTTGAAAATTATTAGTGTAATTTTTGCTTTTAATGCTTTAATAAATTGAAAAATTGCAGAGTTTCTGATATCCTCATACGCAGAAAAAAATAGTCTTTCGATTGCTACCTTTACCACCACTGTAACTACACATGGGGAGCAGGAATCCCCAAAAATGTAATTGCCCATGTTATTTTCCCATGTACACATGGAAGTTTGTCACACGGTATATATATTTTGATAGCTTAAAAAAATACCTTTCGAACTAATCCAAAGCCTACTATGATTTCCATTTAAAAAATTCAACTTTATGTCATAACTCAAAAAATACGCTCCCTAGAAAAAAACTAAAATAGGATAACCTGTACAGTAATTTAGTTTCTTCAAAAAATAGGAAGTTTGTGATTATTTTCGAAAAAATGGTTTTCAAAATTTGAGTCGCTATTCCTCAACTGAAATTATCTTAAATGTTCATTATGATTTTTCGGGTTATAGAGTTCTTATTATTCATGAAGAGGAAAATTCAAGCTATTAGACATGTGTACGATCAAAGTTTGTTGTTTTTTCCCATTCGTTTTATTAATTATACAAAATAGCTTGTTGAAGCCAAAGTTTTAAATAATTTGTGAGGTAGTAACAATTTTGAGTTGAATTTCATAATAACCTATTTTTAGAGGGTATATTGATTTTGTTGTAATAGTCAAGGTTCCATTGATGACCTCCCAAATGCACAGAACGTATCGCCCTGCTCAAACTATGAATATTTTGAGTTTTAGACTAAAAGTAATAATTGCCGCTTGATGCAAATGGTAGTTTGCGATTAGCAACTAATCTAATAATATCCGTTTGCGTGCTTATCAACAATAATAATGATAATTTAAACACGAATAGTAAGTTCGTATATCCGATAGCAGTAAAATGGGGTAATCCACATAATTTTGTAACAGCCTACGTGCTTTGGGTGTTTCATTTCTTAATTTTGCACAAAATATTAGGATATGAGAGACAAAACAAACAAAAGAAATTACTAGACAACAAACTAGTTATAACCTAACGTAAACATAAACGATGAATTTAATATCCAGGTACTCGAATATCCCTTGTTAAACCATAAAAATGAATGAATACAAAGAAATATGCATGCGTAGAAATTTAGCAGAAAGATCACATAATACACATTTTTAAACGACTGGCTGAAATTATAGTGTCTGCCAAAGAACACGCTACGACAGGAGAACCGACGAAAATAATAAATAATAAAATACTACAGTCAATAGGAAAATTAGGATCAAACCAGGAAATTAATCAATGAGGCATGAAGTGCTCGGATAAAAGAAACTTGATCAAAGTAATGGGAATTCAAAGAGAATGTTGGAAATCATAAATAAAAAAAATAAAGGCAAATACAGCAGAAGAAATTGAACCAATAATGCTATGGGCATGCTATACAAGACAAAAATAAGTATCTACAAGAGTGAACCTTTTCCGATGAACTTAAACATAAAATTAAAGTAAAATATGAAGTAAAAGTTGCTACTACGTACAAAGTAATAAACTAGTTCTGTAGCACACGGACCGAAAACAGAGCGCGTGGTCGATCGTGCTGTGTTACGGGTATAAATGTATTTTTAATGGTGTGCGGCATGTAGGCGCTGAAAAGAGTATATAATACCATTAAAAAAATGCAAAATCAACTAGAGATGCGCCACAGTTTCTCATGTCTACTGCATCAGAAAATATTGGTCGGGCAGTAGAAGCAAGACTGCCTGCAAAAGAACCATATGAAATATTCGCACAAGTGAAAATTTGGGTCCCGCTGTGCCAATGCATAGGCAAGACATTCGATTTCCGCCGGAATTTACGGTCACTGCAAATGAAGAAGATTTCTTATTATATGATTAACGGCAAGTGGAAGATCGGCTCATCATTTTTTCAACTATTTATATATTTATATTTTATCGTTAAATATTTTGTTTATCCGAAGACCGAGAAATTTTTCGTCTACCCACAAGCAAATTCTAATAAATAATTCATTGCATGTAGGTCCCGTTAATTTATTCTTATTCCACAATGTCTGCGCCCTTGTTTGTGCACGGGGGAGGAATATACGCTGAATATGTACACAGAACATTGAATAACAGAAATACAAATATACCCAGCAGCTGTATCGTTTGTAACAGCTGCAGTTGTGCTCTCAGAGTTTCAAGCAATTCATTAGCAAAATCGATATCTGCACGTGTTTATAACTCTCTTTATTGTCACCTCTGTCTTTGGTTAATGTTGACAAGGACAAAGCCTTCCTACTTTGTAATCGAATTATTAATTGGCAAAATTAATTTACGCTAATGCCAGAATGCCGTGCGTTTCTGATGGAGCTCTGGTCATTCTAGTTAAAAACAAAGTTTTTAGCTTTGTTCTGCTTATGTAAGTGAATGAAAAAAATATGTCATGCAAGCAAAACATATACCAGACTTATTCTATCTTAAGTCTTGTTAAATTCAGATTTGAAAGGGAGAATCGTATCGGCAGCGATCGTTTACCGAAGAATTTCCGAAAGACAAAATTAAATTGATTAAGGGGCGGTTGACATCAAAAAGCCAATCGCTTAAGGTCAGGGAACAGATCATTAGACTGTTTACAGTACATTTACTTTCCTTTCGCTATCAGATACAAACGAAAATCGAAGTTAATTCTAGCCAGTGAACCAAAGAAACTTTCAATAAAAAAAGGGAAGAACAGAGAGAACCATTTTATTAATTGAATGATGATATCGTTCTTTGTTTGCCAGCCCTCACTTTCCCTGCTCCGCTAATTAAATCCTTAAAAGCGAAAGGAGAGACTTGGTGCAAGCTTCCAGCATGTTTGTTCTTCATATTAATGACGGTATTGTGTTTGCTGACCCGGCCGTCCCTTCCCATTTTCTTACATCTGTTCTTAACAGCGGGACTATTATGGCAGGATGTCGAGCTTTACTACGCCCCATTTGCTATAAGAAGTGGGCGGAAACGAACTCGAGCTCGTTTTGTAATGTAATTTCTGGGCTAGTTTTGGCACTTTGAAATGTTAATGCGTCAGCAGAGTGAAAGGTTAATTTGCCAGGTATTGTTCTAACACGGGAAGCTGCTTCAAAGTGAGCAAACAATATGTTTATTGTCATCAGCACTAATAGACGAATCTTTTCCTATTGTAACACATTTTATAGATCTGAAGTCCATTCCTGACGATACTATTCTTTTAAATCAAAAGATACATTTTCTGTATTCCTTAATAGGCACTGAAAGTCTTTGTTATGACTAAAAGCACTTTTGTACAGTGTACAATAAGGTCTCTTTGTGAGTTTATTTGTTCAGAAGGTGCATTTAAAGATTCCAGGTTTTGTATTTACTTTTTTCTATGCACGAACATCAATTTTCGTTCGCAAAACGCAAGTTTTCAGTACATTTATGATTCTTATAAAAATAAAAGGTTTATTTGCATAGATAAATAATGTCCATTCCCTTGTCGGAAAACAAGGAAGCAAAAACATGGTTTTGCCGTAAACGAGACTCGAAAGAAAAATTAAAAATATGTCTTCCCAGATGTTGCCACAGCCCAGCCGAGATTTATTCCTACTGTTTCTGTCTTTTCAGATAAACTCTTTTAGTATTGAAAATACTTCTGGGCGCGTGTATATATGGGACTCATCTTACGAAAAATGTATCGACAGGCGACAGATTCTGTCGTAGTGCAGTGATATTCAGCAAATACTAAAATTTTAACTTTGAGTGATCCCAAAGTATAACCAGATGAAACGCTCACAGATGATTCTACAAGTCTTTTGGCACCTAAAAATGGCAATTACGACTTTTTTGGGTGGTAGCGAAAAAAATTAGGGGTGAAAAAGCAGTAAATCTATCCCACCGTGCGCCGGGAGACTCTCGGGCATCTTACGCGAAAATTACAAGTCGTAGAACTTTGCGTTTTTTTTTAATTGTTGAAGAAATATTGACGTTTTTAATGGTGTACATTTTGTGTAAATACAAGAAACCAAACTAATTTTATTGCACCGTATCTGAAATATGTCGCCACATAGGTAACAATACGTTCCACTTTGAACCTGGATAACTTTTTTTTTCACTTCCTTATGGTATAACGAAGTTATGATTTCGAATAATGTATGGTCGCGTTTCAAAAATAAGTCCGCTATAACACTTTCAATGCGCCGTGCGTCCCCATTTACATGCTTGATTTTTTTGTCAAAAGTTCTTTGCCAGAACACAACAAATCACCTGACCTGACCTGGTCTACGAATAAATTGAATAGAGCCTTTAAATCTTTTCGACAATTACCATTTTCAGTTTCGCGGATTGTATTGGGGATCTTTGTGCATTACGTAACATAGAATTATATTTTTTTGTTACTGCAGGTACTTAATGGCAGCTTTTCTTTATTATCTAAGATGTGTTCTTGAATCCAAGAAGAAAATGTTGAAAACAAGCGATCGGTACTTTTTGTATTTCTGTCAGTTTTATTTTTGTGGGAATTTATATTTCTGATTGATATGTACTCTGCGTAGCACAATTTGTGGTATTTTGCATCGTATGCAAATAAGTCTTCATACAAAATCAGTCTAGAGATAATACGATTGTCATGTCTCTCTCTTGCAGCATTTTTATGCGAGTGGAATCACCCGTGCCTATAGTAACAAGGACAAACAATACATAATTAACCAAATAAAACATTTAATACTACGATACTAGTTTGAATTGAAGTAAGTGATTTCCTTTTTCTTTTGCCAGATCCTCCACAAATTAAGGCAGCGGATAGTAGTCCGCAAGTTACAGAATCCCATCAAGTGTACTACAGTTCCGCAAGTTATGCGTTATACTTTCGTATAACTACTTCGTTAGTTCAATCCCCACCCAGCAGCGTTTGTGGGTAGGTAGGTTATCGTAGAGAGCTAGTGGTTTGTTACTCTCGGGCCGGGTAGGATCGGCTCCCTTAAAGGTTATTTTAGTATTGAAAATACTTCTGGGCTCGTGTATATGGGACTCATCTTACGAAAAATGTATCGACACGCGACAGATTCTGTTGGCGGCGCGCGCAGTCGAGGCCGCTAATAAATTGGATGGAGATCGCTAGCCAGATCGCCAGATGTACGGCGAGTGCGAGTACCGTTTAAGAGGGATATCGCGTTGCAATAAAAGTCCAAACTGTACAAAACTGATGCGTTAATATTTTGTTACGTATTGCGTCACTATGTGCCTTGTGCTTGTCACAAATCATTTCTTTTATTGTATCAATAATATACCACCTTGAAACGGCACAGATCACTTTTGTTGGACATCTTAGAAACCGAGCAGTTGTGTCGGTATTTTCAATACGCCTATGATACTTGCGTAAGATGCGAGGTCTGTGAATTTTTGTAATACAAATTCGCTTATTACTTATACGGATGTTCATTATTTGTCCGGGCGACTAATAAGTTCCGCACAATTCCGACAGAGGCAGCACTTTACTGGGCAATTTTACTCATGTAGACCTGTAGTAAAAGAAAAATATCACGCTTACTTTTTACCTAATCGACTCCAAACAGGAAGCAATAGATAGATAAAACCTTTGGCTTCATTATGGGGTTTTACTTTTTTATTTTTTTTGTTTGGACTGGTAATATCTGCCTTTAAAAATCAATGAAAATTGAAAACACAGTTGTTGAAGATGCATCTTTCTTCTAACCGTCAGCGAAAACCGCGTTACTGTTAAGATGACAGAAATATTTTGCTTTTTGTAAAGGTCTAAAATCATGTAAAATGACATGCTAGGTAGCCCCCCTTAATGACATTTTACCGGGATGAACATTCACAGTAAAGTTGCCATCACGGAGACAAATTCTCCAAAGCCCGGCAGTGCGGAATTAATCAATTAACACCCTTAACACGTGTGAGTGTCGGAGAGAAAACGATCCAATTTTTCGCGAAGGCAGAAAGTGAAAAGTTTAAACGCCGAATCCTGCAGGGAATCGTTCAATTAAATTTATTGGATAATTATTTTATCGCAATTCCTCTTAGCATTACGCCGCCTCTTGATAATGGAAAGTTCGTTCCAGAACCCCACATTAATTCCGGGGCTTATGCTTTAGATAAAAAATTTCTCCCCTTTTCTTTGGCACTTATCTCGCACTTTCAGATTCTGAGATAATCCCGATCGAAAAATACCCGGTCTATTATAATTGATTTGATTTTTTTTCAGTGGCAATGGGAACGATAGAACATCTGGAGCTGGTGATGCCTAAGTACGCTCTACGAGGAGGAGACATTATATTGAAATGCGAACATAGTGTGCCTCCTGAGCAGCTTCACAAAGTTGAGTGGCGGAAAGAGCGGATGAAAATTTTTCAGTACGTCAAAGGGCGTACTCCACCTTTCATCCATTACAAGATAAAAGGAGCCGAATTTAATGTAAGTTTTAACATATTTAATTGTATTCAATGGCTTATCTAACGCCTTTTTTCTTGAGTACAACTGCTGCAGTTTATCCAAAATGAAAGTGTAATTTCTGCAGCACTATCTCTTCTGAAATCAGCAAAAACAAACCTAAAATGTAATGCATAAAATACGCTAATCCTTTCCCTATCTAATTTCCTAGATCGTTTGTGTTTTGCGCTACAGGTTATGTTAGGATACGTTGTTTCTATTATACGGTACGGTATCAAATTAATTTATCTTTTGTATTCAAGCCCTGAAATGGGATAACAAGAACGACGTTTAATAGACAATGATATAATGCAAAGAAACTCGCTAGAGAATAAAGTGCATGCCAAAGTCCCACTTTCATTTCTGCATCGAGTAGAGCCATATAATTTTGCAGTCTAATGAAAAGCAGCTATAAAATTCGAAATTACAGCTATCAAGTGGCTACTCTTCAAACAGACGACAGCAAAATGCAAAATTAAGCACCCATTTGCAAGTCATTTCAATTTTCCCTGCATTGAAATTTGTAATAATTGTACCTATATGCATGCACACATCCAGGCATGTGCTGCGACTGCGAATGATAAACTATAATTTCACTCCCTATTGCCATACGCAACCGATTCAGTCTTCACTTTAGTTCAATGAAACCCTATTTCCTTGTTTACACGCATGAAACCTAACCGTCAGCAAGAAACTCACCATCTAATAACAATTTGCGTCGTATAAAATGTCCTACTATTAATCAATATCATAACCAATTAATTTTACTAGAGTTTGATAGCTCGGAAAACAGAATCATTACTCATTGTTTCATTTTCCGACGTTGCTGATGCGGTTAGTTTAACAGTTTTTCGCCCCTTGTGTTACAAGAAAAAGGAATATTTAACTTTTTATCTGGGTTTGAACGTTTATCGGGGTATAATTATTAAAACAAGTTTGCAAATAGTTCTTTCAGGCATAGCTGACGTCCATTAATTTTCTAGTTCATCCCTTGACCTAGTAATTGTTAGTTGGTTACTGTACAGAGAAAGCCACCTGTTGTAATAAAGTTTGTGCTACAGAAAATGTATTTGATCAATTTATAACACTGTTGTAGTTGTTGTTAATTTCTTTTAATGGTTTCAGTTTCTGTAAGAATCATCTGCAGTTTTCATGCAAAAATTCAGTTCTTTGGAAAGAAATAGTGGGTACATCATTTTGGCCTCCTACTGCGTCAGACTAAAGAACACGCCCTAATAACGATAAATGTTCCTTGTTAAAACGACATTTTCTAAAGCTCATCTTTTAAACATTTTAAACCGTCGCGCTACTTACTGGTATAATTAATTTTTCTGAGTTTGCCCCGCATAGAAATAATCTCTGATAAACCCCGTGGAAAGGCATTTAAAGTTTTATCATCCTTGGTAAAACGATCAATCATGAAGTTATTAAGGATAAAATCTTGCACGCAAACTTTTTTCTTGTTGCCTCGAGATATCTTGCCAGAAATCAACTTCTTGTAGTGTATAATTTTTCATAATTGGTTGCTTTGTTTCACTGTAATTTTTGCGTCAATATTTTGTTCTTCGTAGTTTAATCCTGCATTCGAAAATGATGTTCCAGGGGTGCCTTATGGGTGACTGATGCCTTAAAGCATTCCACAAGTGATGGTGATATGTTAAATGTCGCAATTATTTTAAAATGGTTCTGTATAATAGGAAACCGAGAAGTCTGCTTCAGAAGCATTCTGAATTGCTCTCTTTAATGCTGAAGTGCTTATCGATCCTGCAGGTTGGAAAAGGTTATGCCGTCTGCCCGGGCCCTGCCTCCGATTAACCCCGAATAATTACAACCCTAGATAACGGCCAAATGATATTATTATTAATTTATCGATCCCCGTTGAAGAGAAAATTAGATTTAGACGGAGCATCTCGCTGCTCCCGTTTATTCTGGGGGTTTGCAAATTAGCGTCAATTATTTTCGGTTGTGAAAATTCCCTTTCACGTGGCCACCCACCACAGGTGTGCAACTGTTCGATAATTTGTACCTTCCTGGGACCCTTTGAGCTTTTCATTAGTGTGCAGATGAAGCAAATAGGGATGCCGCTACCGCCGACGCCTACACTTTCAATAATTAAATTTTAATCGCTTCGAGCGTATCAACATCATCCATGTTTTAACCGGACCTTAATTATCTGGCCTGTTATTATTCGCTCAAAATTTTTAATGGGCCTTATGAGGAATATCTCAACAACCCACGATAATACCCGGATAGGAAGTTTTATTAGAAAACAGATTTTGCTAACGTTACGCGGTACGAAGCTTCGCCCGCGCATACGCACCCATCAACCTTTATTTACCTTTTCGGTCGTGCGAAATGGGTTATGTGAGCCACGAAATGTTCTTAAAACGAATGGAATAAAGTTATAAAGATGAATTTTTCATAGATTTAAACTAGTCATTTTCCTTACACCGTTGCCTGACTTTTCCGAGACAAAGTTCGTCGTCGACGTGCCCTTGAATAATTGATCACTCGACAAGAAACTATAAATATTAAGTATCCGCAGACAGGTTAGTTACACTGGCAACAATAATTGCACCTAACCCACATATATTATCGGGATGCGTGCTTTGATAAATTTTCTTTTATCGAAGCCGCGACGCCCGCATTTTTTCCGCGGGAAGCAGATATAAATTACGTGGAGGTGATGTTGTTTATGGAGCCTATCACACGAGTCATAAACGAACTTTTAGGGAATAACCCTCTTTATCTTTGGGGCTTCGTTTTCCCAGGAGCTCACACAAAACCGTATTTAAAATCTGTGTGTGGGAATTCTGCAAAACCTACGTACGGAAATTGTACCGCGAGTTGCGTGGGGTGTTACTTTTGAGTGTTTGATACAACGTTAAAATAACACGTTATAATCCGGTGGGAAGAGCCGCTCTGTCAACTCGAATTCAGAATAATAAAAAATTTATTCCGATGCATTCAGGTTGTTTATTTAAAGGCTTATTCAAATATTAATAAAACCATCGCGGGGAATAAACCGCTTAAAACTTAAAAGGTGTTTTTGATGCATAAAACAGCACTTGTAAATTCGTCTGGGAGTGCGGGAGTAGATGAGCTATGTACGTTCTGCGACAAAACCCCCATGTATTTTCTTATGGAAATAAATTTTAGCGTTTTCCTTGTATAAAGATTTAAATTTACACATGCATCAAGATTGAGCTTCATTCACGTTCAACAACTTGTACGGCTTCAGTTATTTACTAAGTTATTATTATTAAGCACTTATATCTGTCCCACATTTATAATTCAAAAGGGTAGCTGTTATACTATATCGTATCGTGTACACAAATTGCATTTAGATCCTTTTTCATTAATAGTAATTGGCTGGAGGCGCTGAAGCACCTCTTTAATCCTACGGAATGAACAGACTGATATAATCCACATTTAAACTTTCCCTATTTCTCAAATGTGCAGCAAATTGTAACAAACGTGTTAATTTACAAATTTGCTCACTGAACTCAATACTGCTAAGCTCTCGCTTGGGAAAATCAGTCATTTCGCAATATTGGTGCGCCCGTGAAGGTCAGATTATACTCATTTCCACACCAGGGACGTTGAAATCAATAAATAATTAGTACATAAACTTTGAATGGGTTTTGCGTCAATTTTGCAACGCAATATTGCGTTGTGAAGAAAAGATATTCATTAAAATTTAAAAAAAATCTATTCTTATTTCATTAGTGCCACAGAATAATTTGATTACGTTACCTACGCCCAGGGTACGTTTAGGCAACAAACACCCAAGGACATAACAGAATCCGGGGTTAATCCCGGCGAGCTTGAATCAGCCCAAGCAATCAAATTTTCATTTCATTACATTTATTTACAATTCTAATCCGAGTGAGAGCCGACCAACTACACTGAGAAGAATTTTATTTATGAGTTACATACCTTCGCAGCTTTCGCAACTCTGGAACGGCCTAATTCAATAAAACATAAAAACCCCGCGCTGTTGTTTGTTTGCAAAGCAACGCCCCCGCCCTAAAAGTGGAACAAAAGAAGGTGAGATGATATTGGAGTTAATTGTTTCATCGTTTGCATTGTTTTGTTTTCCCATTTGGGCGGAAAGAATTCGAAATTAAAAATAACCGAGTTGGGACTAATGTAACTGTCAATTTCAATTCTGATGATTGTTAGGGCAGAAATGAATGGTTGTTACCTTGCGGGGGCTGTTAATAATTACCCCGCTTCCAAGAATTTGATTTCTATTTTTAACAGCGTGCTCATAGTGGATCACGAGGAAAAAAATTGCTGATCAATAGGTACTGCTATTCGAGAATTAACAAATGTCAGCGCAGCTGCTGCGTCAGCTGGCACACGTAATACATCTGTATAACTTGTGATTTGTTGCAGTAAGATTTTCCTAAAATGTCATTCCTTCCTTTATTAAAGGCCCGCTTTCGAGACCCATGAATTGCGACGTGTCATAGAAAAATGTCCAGTTCTTACAGGGCTTTCACGACATTCTGAACGAGTCATTTAATACTGGAACCCCCATTATTAATTACTCAATTTATAAAAGTCACAATTAATCAATTCGAAATTCGTTTCATAATCTCTCACGCGTTTTTCTCGCGAATAGAGCTCAGACATGAACATATTCCGGGTTATAAAAATGTATATTGGCTTTCATAACGTTGGCACTCCGAAACTCGCGATGAAGTTATCATAACTCTCAACTAAGGCCACGAATGCATGCTTAATGAGACACATTTGTATTCAGCGATGGAGGAGCTAGCAAATTGCAATCCCGAAAACTTTTTATTTAAATGCTATGTATGTATCTAAAACGCAGTAAATGTTTTACGAGTTCTAAAAGGGATTGTGGATGGTTAAATATTTAGGAGAGGCGATGGGAAAGCCGTAATGAGATGCCAATAAACTCGACTACTTAGTGTCTTCAACCGTAATGTGCGAGGGCCCTACAAAACTTTTAAATTAGTTCCCGAAAACAGCTGCGTTCCCCGTCCTCGTTGTTATTTCCTTAATAGAATCTGCAACAAAAATGTAGTAAATGCAGTCGGATATAACTGTTCTTGTTCGTTTTCTGTTAGATTGTATTGTTTGTATTTAGTTGAGTACGGACGCAAGCGAGACAGGACCTGCTTCATCCTGATTTACTGTAGTCGGGCAGCAAGGTGCTCTAATTCGACACCCTCTATACAACTCGAACACACACAAGAAAATGAAACATAATTAACATATGCATATGCGAGACCAAATACGGACAAAGGCTCGAAATTATTTTTGGTGAAGAAACGAAACATTAATATTGTTGCTGAAAAAAGTTGCAGCGAGTTAAATACTTCCTATTAACCATAATTACATTAACAATAACGAAATATTAGTTCAACAAATTTTTGTTTTGTTTCCAGAAGAACAACAGCAGTCCAGAACAAATCCATCTAGCCAATTTAGATTACGTAGCCTCGGGCTCTTACACGTGCGAAGTATCCATGGAAACGCCCATCTTTAGTCAAGAGTCGGATCCTAAAATTCTCACCGTTATTGGTACGCATCTCTAATTCGTAGCTCCAGATAGCAACCCCAACAGAACCTGAACTTTTTAATAAATATTTCTGTCAAAGTTATTACTCAGGCAAATTTGAAATGTAATATTCTTTAATTTACTACTCGCTCCTAAATTCTAGACTTTGTACACTGATAATTTCCACGGTTGTTGTAAAGCAACTCGAAATGTTGCCGAATCCCATTAGGCCATCGATTTAGGTACTGACTAGGTCGTATTGTTCGACTCAAACGTCTGATGTTACAGCATTTATGTGAATTTGAACGTATTAGTATGAACATTCTAAATTGTACTCGAGGGAGTGTCGAAGCTGTTCTACACTCGTGAACCCCAAACGGAATATCGGACAAATACTACACGAATGTTTATTTTTCATCTAATGTTCATATTATATTTTTGTTTGATTGATTGAGTGCATAGTTTCCAGTAATGGAAGGGAAAGATGCTGCCTCACAAAGTTCTGTAGTTAGAGCACATAGTCGTTATGAAAGCCAATCTTAAATTTAAGATTTTGAAAAAAAGAAGCGGAAGAAGGTATCTTGACCCAGAGAAACTAAAAGATGATGATATGCGCAATAAGTTCGAGAAAAAGACAAACGAAGCACTAAAGGGCACGGGTGGAAATATTGTTAGGGACATAGAGGCAGAATGGAATTGCATTAAAAATAGTTTAGTTTCCTCAGCTAGGGATATTTTGGGTCATAAACAGAATGAAAGTAGGAAACCCTGGATAACAAAACATATTGTGAGTCTAATAGAGGAAAGGCGAAAATATAAAAATAGGTTAGATGAAATAGGGAAAAAAAGATATAAGGCGATCAAGTGGGAAATTATTCGGAAATGTAGGAAAGCGAAAGAGCAATGGATCGATAATAAATGTAAAGAAGTGGAAGATAAGTTCGAAGTAGGAAAGACTGATGAAGCATATAAAATAATCAGGAGAAATTTTAGAGAAATTGGATCTAGTACCAAAAACATTAGAAATGAGGCAGGAGATATCCTAATCGGAAGTGGGGAGAAGGCAGATAGGTGGAAAGAATATTTAGGAAACTTATATGCGTGACAGGAAGTGCAAGATATATTAGAAAGCGAAAGCAGTGTAGAGGGGGATAACCTAGGGAGTCCTATAATGAGAGAAGAGTTTGAGATAGCACTAAAAAGTTTAAGGAATAATAAAGCACCAGGTATAGATGGCTTGCAGGCAGAAATCTTAAAGTGCGCAGGTCAAGAGGTAATAGATCGTTTATTTAAATTAGTTAGTCGCATATACCTGACAGGCGAGATTCCAGAAGATTACAAACGGAACATCATAGTAGCTTTGCCAAAAAGAAAAGGCGCGGATAGATGCGAAAATTTTAGAACTATCAGTTTAACTTCCCATGCGTCAAAAATTTTAACTAGAGTTGTGCAAAGAAGGATGGAGAAAAAGGCGGAAGAAATATTAGGAGAAGATCAGTTCGGATTTAGACGAAATAGAGGAACGCGCGAGGCCATTCTAGCTTTACGAGTAATTATAGAAAAAACGATAGAAAAGAGAAAGAGCGTCTATATAGGATTTGTAGATTTAGAAAAAGCCTTCGACAACGTAAAATGGGGGAAGATGTTCGAAGTGCTGAGAAAGGTAGGGATGAAATACAGGGACAGAAGAATAATACATAATCTCTACAAAGAGCAAAAGGCAGTTATAGAATGTGAGCAGGAACAAAGGGAAGTAGATATCCGGAAGGGAGTGAGACAGGGATGTGCATTGTCACCTCTAGTTTTCAACTTATATATCGAAGATGCGATTAATATTGTTAAGGAAAGAACAGCCTCAGGGATCAATGTACAGGGCCAAACTATTAACATGCTCAGATTTGCGGATGATATAGCAGTGTTAGCATCTAGCAAAGAAGAATTAGGAGCGGCTTTGAATGAAATGGAAGCAGTTTTGACACAGGGCTTCGGCATGAAAATCAATAAAAAGAAAACTAAAATTTTGGTATGTAGGGGATGTGAAAATAGAACTAAAATGGAAATACAAATTGGAAATGAGAAGATAGAGGAGGTCGCGGATTTCTGCTACTTAGGAAGTAAAATAACTCAAGACGGTAGGAGCACTAAAGATATAAAACAAAGAATGGCGCAGGGCCGAGTTGCGTTTAACAAAAAGAAACAACTGTTATGCTCGAGAACGGTTAATATAGAGACTAGGAAGAGACTCTTAACGTCGTATGTATGGAGTACGGCATTATACGGGTGCGAAACTTGGACAATAGGAGAAGCGGATAGAAAAAGAGTAGAAGCGTTTGAAATGTGGTGCTACAGACGCATGATGAAGATACCGTGGATAGATAAGGTTAGCAATAGGGAAGTATTAGAAAGAGTTGGAGAAAAGCGAAAGGTATGGAAAACAATAAAGAGTAGGAGAGATAGGATGGTAGGACACCTTCTAAGACACGAAGGAATAGTTCGTGACATACTAGAGTCAGAGATAGGAATAAAAAGAGGTAGGGGTAGGCCTAGATTAGACTACTGCTCTCAAATAGTTAGGGATGTAGGATGTTCTACTTTTAGGGAAATGCGTAGGTTAGCTCAGGATAGAAAAGAATGGAGGTACGCGTCCAACCAGTCTTCGGACTGAGAACCTTATGATGATGAAAATATGGCACCACTTGAAAATTCTTAATGCCAGATCTCATTTCAGTCGTCTTTAATTCATTTTGAGTTAATTAACAAACTCTTGCTGTATAAATTACTCTGCGAGCAAACATTGAATCATTTTATTTATTAAATTCTTCCTTATAATTCACTTGCGAAGACTTATCGATTTTCAAACATGCTCTCTTTACAATATTTGTGTTTTTCCTTTCTAGAGCCCCAGAAGGACGATCCTGTAATTTCTTTCACGAAAGCCACTTATGAGGTTGGGGACACGCTAGAGGCAAATTGCACTACTTCCCCGTCCAGACCTGCGCCACACATTACATGGCTCATCAACGACCAAAAGGTAAGAACACAGTGAATTTTGTACTTTCATTACTTGGACATATTGGGTACGAACACGACTGAATTAGTTATTAACTATGTGGAACAAACTTGGATTGAATTCTGAGCCGGCAAGTCGCTTTCCGGATTATCCGGGAATGGAAAAGCAGAAATGGAAAGTGAAATGTAGTAATTCCCTGTAATTGACTCCTTTATCTCCTGTCTACACCAAACTAACCACAGATTTCCTCTGCAAAAGGACATCCGAATTTCCACTGCGAATTGAATACACCACAATGTTCTATCTGGCAAGGACAGTTGGTTTAATTCAATTTGAGTGCGTTTAATTATTTTTGTCTTAAGCAACGTACGTCATTTCGACCGCATACTATTAAGTTATATTTAATACTGCATTGTTACATCTGCGCTTTAGCTTTAACTATTTTAAATGCTTCCTATTTCATCCACCGTTTTGTTGCAGGTAAACGATTCTCTGACAAAATTCTACTCAAACGGTCTCTTGCGCGGACACGGATATTTCGATTACGAAGCGTCATCGACGAAGCAACTCTCTATTGAAGTTTCGGAGTTGCACGTTGGGGATGATGGGTTTTTGACCCTGACCTGCATGGCTACGATCCCTGGTTACCTCGCGTACAATGAGGAGTATGCGGATTTAAGAAGACGCTCCGTCGTAAGTAAGTAATTTCAACAAATGACGTTCATGCTCGAACGACTTTTCAAAAACGCATTTTCGGGCGTGAGACACCTGTAACAGTAACGGATAGTTTTTTGTGCGTCAACGTAAACATGTTTATTTTTAACTCGCTTCACAAACACTTTGCCCACACAACAGGACTGTTTAAAGTTCAATTTTTCCTTCGGCAAGAACCCAAATCAACTTCACGACGATAATGTATCCTGTCACTCTTTCAAGAGTTCTTTTATCATTTTCAGTTGACATTAAAATAACTGAAGTCCCAGCGGAAGCGATCTCGAACAGCGAGACGGCATCGGGGGCATCGGCTTGCTGCTCACGCCTGCTGACGTTGACTTTATTCCTATTATTAACACTCACGAAAACATACGCTTCATTCTGAATGTTTTCGACGCTGTCATTTTTGTTCAGTGTGGTGGAAATTTCCATCGGCTTAGTACTTAAGCACAAAGGTGGATACGTTTGCCGTACACTTTTTTTATTAATATATGAGTTTATATTCTGGTGCTAACATGTGTTTTTGAAGACTTTTTTTAGTTATTATTTGTAAGTTTTCCTTGTTCATTTAAGAAGGAATGTGTAGAGTAAGAGTACTGGAAGCTGATTTGGTAATTTTCAGTAACATTCAAAGAAGAGAGAGTTATTACAGTGTCTTGGTGCTAGAACTCCCATATACCAACTACTAATTTTATAAAATTATGCAAAATTGAATGCTAATATGAAGTAAAATGTATGGTTTATGGGTCACTTTATGCTGTTATTACTTTAATAAAACTACATTATTAATGATTAGTGCCATACAAGTTGAAACCTGTAATTTACTCAATTGACAATATCCATTCCCTATCAGGCACCCACATTAATAAAACATTCCTCTTTTATTGGAATGGCTCTCAATTTAGTAACAAATTCGTCTAATATTTGATAATTAACTACTTATTACCAATTTAGCATCGTGAAAGTTTCCAAATCTATACTCATTTACTATACAAGCACTTGTACGTTTTTAAAAAGTTTAGTTGTTTCCCAATGGTAGATGAACGTGATAAATGTAATTGTGAGCGATCCAACTTTTGTCCCTCAGAGATTCGGGTGATTTACTACCCCAAATGAGACTGCAAAGTGAATTTACGGGGTGTATCTTTATTCGTGACATGAAATTAAAACTTGGGGAGGTGAAGGTCTTATTTGTAGGGTACTTCGAGTTGTTATATCATTGGGGTAAATGAATTAGAAAAATTGAAACATGGGGGTGATTTGTTTCGGATTAGTTTGACCGACTTCTATTCCTTGCATACAGTACTGCTATTAATAATATTACATTTCGATTTTTGTTATGATTGTAGGTTTTATGTGTGTATGCTCAAATAAAATAGAAAATAATGACAATTTATGTTCAAAACTGTTTACTTTCAGTCAGTAAAGAACCAACAGATAAGTACAACATCAATTAATCGTCATCTATCATAGGTATCTGATTCAAAACTTTGCTACAATGTTGAAGTCGATCACATTATTCCGACATGCCTTAGGTTACAAAATACAAACTAGCAGGGTACAAATTTCATTTTCTTGTATTCAGCATAAAAGTTAGAATTGTGGTTTGTTTACTGGCATCCGCTTTTAAACCTTTCTAGCCTTAGGGTTGTTACCCTTAAAAAACTATTCTTTTGAAGCGACGAGAACGGTACTGCGTTTGTTAGTAGATTTAGCATAGCTTACTCGATTTCTTTAAGAAGAAAAAAACGTACTCTGAATGATATTTTTGTAAGCAACTAATCGACTTAAACGCTTTCCTTTCAATTCTTATTATAAGCTATTCAACTATTAATTTCTAACTTCACAATCTATGGTGGTCAATATATTGAGTAGCGAAAAGTATTTTTTGAAAATTATTGAATACAATCAAGTAACAATCAATGAACACTGAGAATTATTCGCAGTTTCTTCGGCTGTATGGGGGAAAAAGAGCGTTTATTGCAGCTGCAAGTAACAAATTATTGTTTATTGACGAAAAATTACAAGCGGCAATACTGTACCGAATATTTAATGCCATATTAACCAAATTTCCATATCCATAAGAAAATGTAAGTTAATTTGCACCAGTACGTGAATAGCTCATCTACTGACACACAAGTAAAGTAATTTTTTCGTGCAATAAACACATACTATTTCTGCAGCTGCCCTACTTTTCGCAATAAATTAATTTATACATATCATTTGTGCAATACTAGCCAATATTACATGTTTCTTGTCGCATTGTTTTGTGTCTCAGCTGCGATTAGAAAGAAATGGACCCCTTATTTATCTCGCCACTCAGAAAAACACGCTTTAATGTGCCAAGTCTCTTTACAGAAAACACAAATCCAGTTAGCGAACACAAATATTGTTTTCAATTAAGCGCAAAGCGGTCCATTTCTCGAATCAAAGCTGCTCTCTACTTGTTAGCTTAAATGTGTTGTGAAAACACGGAATTGTAACTTTTGCCGGTTCAAATTACGCAAGTTTGTGCGTGTTTGTCCCAGTTAATTCTGTCGAATGTAAATCTGGGTAAATTGAGTTATTCTTAGTTAAGAATACGAGGAAACTGTAATGAACGGTTTATATTCGACGGAAAAATAACAAAATTACTGAAGGAAATATATATTTTGGATATGGATGTGATAAGACTTTGGTGAGTAGGAGGTTAATGGGAGTTCAAAATCTCAGTCCTCGTGATTTTGAATCCCCATGAGATTTTGAATTCCCATTATCTAACTACTTAAACGATTAAAGTCAATTAAGGAAAAGGTAAGTTGCGTTTTAAGAAGATTCCAAAATCGGTTGTTCTGTGTAAAATGTAATTTATTGCTGCTGGAGTAATTGTGAATGTACATACTTTTATTTATTCTTGAGTTTCTTATTTCTTGTGAAGAGAGGACTTGTGCTATGATTATTGGTATAATTGTGTTGATATATTTGTAAATATTAAAAATATATATCGACGCTAAAGTTAGCTAAATTAGTTCATTAACTGTTCATAGGACAGTGTGCTGGCAAAAAAGCCAAAAATGTCTTCCTTAAAAAGCTACTGTCTATTATAATATGTAAGGGAGCAACAATTGTCACTTCGAGCTAGATAGATTAATTAAGTATTAAAGTATACAAGAGAATTAATAGTCTACACAGTCCTGTGCCCCACTGAAATTGCAAACAACTTCAGTGAGGTACAAGGGGTGTATCTAAAGACGACTGCATTTTAGCACTTTCTCTTATTTTTACCCTACGTGACCACTCTATGTAACAATCACCGATGTTTTTGCTAGTGATTTTTAAACCCTTAACTGAAGCAGGTTTTTAATAATGTAAGCTCGTCGATTTGACAATAAATTGCTTTAAAAAAATGTAGAGTAATCGAAGGAAAATTTGGTGAAGAAAAAAATGACTTAGCCGATTCGTGTTTAATTTTTTACGTCTTACTTTTAATCGAAATCTAAGTAAATATTGATCATAGAGAAAAACAAAAATAAAAGAACACTGTATATAATATTTATGTGAAAATGTAAGGAATTTTATGTACGGATAATATAAATGGAAAATAAAATTATTGATTGTTTTCTCTGGGTTTTATTGTTTAACATTTTTGTTTCCTTGAATAACCACGCCCATTGGTGACGTAATGGTTGTGCTAGAGTGCCCGATTTCACACTACTCAGCATGTCAATTAACATATATTATTGTATATATTGTCCTTTATATATTTTTTTGTTTATCTGCCGAGAGAAAAGCAGTATAAATGTAAAATTGTTTTCGATGAGTTTTATTGGCAATCGCAAACAGATGCCTTAGGCTATTATTGGTGTATACTGCGAATAATAAACCGAGCTCCCCTCATTTTATTACATTTTCAAAAGATACTGAATTTCATTCCAATATTTTGTTTGCCTTCCAAAAATCAAATCGCAAATTCGAAAGATTGCTTAAATTATTAATCATAATCTGCATCATCAGTAATTTAAACCAGGGTTAGTTTACTACAGACTCTGATTCAATTTCAGCCTCTGTTTCTTCTCGAAAAGAACAGAACCGAAATTTAGATCGCAAATCGGCTAACCTGGATCAAGCAGTGTAATTGAATAAGGCTTGAAAGGAGAACGAAATTGTTTGGAAACCTCTCCGGAGAAAAAGACCGGAGACGTCCGGAATTTAAACCGTACTATTTTCTGTTTCAGAAGGAAATACGAGAGATATTTGGGAAGAGAAGCATGAAACTTTTGTTACACTATTTTACACTGACGTTTCTGAATTTTTCAAGGTGAAAACGTGGATCTATTCGATTATTACGATATGTCAGTAGATGGACTATACCAGTGCTGGAACAAAATCGCGTGTATTTTCTTATGGAGGTTGAAAATTTTGCTCTACGTCTATATACCAGATGGAACGTTCCTATTTTATTTTGAACTCTGTGAACTGACTCAGGGACACAAACATTTGTCCTACACGGTCCGGAAAATAATAAGAGCTTACATGCGTCCGGCGAGCGTGTTTTACCATAATTATTTATATTAAAAACTAAATGCTTTCGGAAATGAAGAACCCGGCGTAGCAAATTTTATCGTGAGCACGACAAGACACCATTAGTCTATTACAAAACTAATACGCAGTGTGAAATAGAACGAGACAGCAGTCACGCGTTTTATTAATATTTTAACCGGAAAGGGCTTATAGGTATAATTTGCTTAGCCCAATAATTTTTATTAAGTTAGTCATATCTAACAGAAAGTTTTGGATATTTTACCATTTGCTTCAGGTAATTTCAGTGTGTATATTTTAGATTATTATTTGGCAAGGTCATAACAAACTAAATAAAATAGTTCACCGAACTGGTCCAATAAGAGCTCCTCACACAAGTGGTGCTACTTCCGGGTCTCAGAATATGTATTTAACGGATTAGTGGTTGGAATAAAAACTTCTGCTTTCAAGATAATTGTTCAACTTTTTAGCTCAATTGTCGACCTTCCTTCTGGCATGCTTTTGTCAAAGGCTGACATAATCGTTTTCTGTATTATCGAATTACTGAGTCAGTGTAAGTCGTAGGAGCGTATTTTCTATCCTTGATTTTATGTGGGGTAAGTACACACAATATGAAAATGACAAAGGAGATTATAAAAACCAGACAGTTGTTAATAAAACTGAAACTGCCATGTCCCAGAGCTAGACTGGAGCAATTTCAAAACTATTATCTGGAAACCTAGGGCTTATAAAACAACTTGTATGAATGTATTCAACATTCAGTTCCAAACCACCGGGAGCATACAAACTACTTTGACAGTTTCGAGAGGAATAAACAAAAGAGCTGATAATTGCAGGGTTCCAGCGACAATAAAAGCGGCCGTGTGGAGAAACCGAGCAGAACAAGGTGTGTTATCTCTGCCCGTCACGTGATCCCAGTCCCAGATCAATATCAAATACGTTAGACAGCTGCATCAACAGGTAGATGGCCACCAGTAGGCCGTGTTCGGGGAAAGTTTTCCTTCGAGCTATCCATAATTTGTTAGACTAAAGTCGCTGCACTAGACAAGGTCGGAATGCTTATCAGTTCCATCCCGTATTCGATATTGGTTCAAATAATTGCATCAACTGTTGATATCGGGAGGGATCCGACGTCAGCGTCGCTTGCAGCAAATTGAGTGTGACGGCGTGGAAATAATTCCGATGGATGGGTGTAAAATATGTATCGACATTTTTTTATTAACATCTGTGTAACATGTTAGTTGTGTGAACAGATCGCCAAATATTATATAGAACAGCGGCGATTATCATGGTGAGTTGGTAAATCTTGCGCAGCAGTTTGCTGTGTTTGGTCGTATTATGTGAAAAGGAGAACTTTTCTCGTCCGAAATCGGCTTGCTTCTTCATAAACTTTCCATCTAGAGCTGAGACTTACATGAGGATTATTCGGTCCAGAGATACCAGTGAAATGACAATGATCACGAACTTTTAAGATTATGTGTATAAAATGTTCTGGTACCTTCAATTCCGTTTTGAATGCCGGACAGGATGCATTCATAAAGAGTACGCCAAGTGATTTAAATTCTGCGGATACCGTAGCGAGTGTGCAAGAATTCTGAGCGTGACAGCCACTTTTCAACGCGGATACGAAGCGACATAAAAAATGAATCGAATTATTAAACTTGTAGATTCCATAAACTCTTAGTCGATTTATATTTCCCGGATTTCAATTCCGGGGGCGAAATTTATGCACCCTTAAGAACAGACCCGTTCATATTGTAATTTATAATTCGCTCTCAAGTATTTCTTGTTCGCTGCTGATTTATGTATGACACTTCTCAAACAGCGCTGGCATTTCCTAGGTGTATATTGGCGGTAGGCTTATGTTGGATTAAGCCATTGTGAACTAACAGACTTGATTATTCATAACTCGATTAATACAGGGGTTTTATTATGGGCTCTGAATTCCATTTTGTGTCACTGCCTGTTGACTACATGCTGAATTTGAATTAGAATATGCGTGCGTGGGAGGACATGTGTGTTTAAAAAGGCGTAATGAATGATTTGAATTGTTGGTTTAGAAGGGTTAATGGTCTTCAACATTGTCTCATTAATATAATCAAATATAGGACGAGATTCAGCAAAAAACAACTAAAAAAAATTGCGACACTGCAGAGCAGTTTTAATCTAAACTAATTTCACCGACAAAATCGGACACCTAAACGAACGACTACAGAATTTTAAAAGTTTAGTTCATCAGCAAAGCGTGATATTTCACAAATTTGCATAATAAAATGTACAATTTAACTGCACTGCAACTATTTGCATAGGGCTCAAAGTATGCTTTGCTTCTGCTAGGACGAAGTTATGAAATGAAACTATTTATTGCTCTCTTGATTTCTGGCCCAACCGACGCTTTAACTACTATTAAGCTATAAGTGTGTCCATGTGATCATCGGTTTCACTAGAAATCCGCTATGTAGTAAACTGTTGCTTCTTTAAATATAAAAACTTGCTGTATGGCACCCAATTCAACTGTTAACTTGATAATAGCTCACCTAAAGGAGATCTCCAAATATCACTAATGACATTTTTGTGCGGAAGACAGTGATAAATTATCCCGCTTTATTTCTTTCTGAAAACTACGGAGACCGTATAGATCGATAACAGATTACCTTCATAACACTGATGAACAGAGAATTGTCGCGTTCGTCAAAAATTGTTTTTGATGGTTCTTAAATCATATCTAACAACGAATAATATTTAGCAAATGCTAAATACCTACTGGTAGTTATGAGCGTCTGTTTTAACAACCCGAGTTACCTACGTGCTTTGAGATCAACGCCAGAAACGTACAATGGTGTTTTCCATGGAAGTATAACAATACTAGTCCTTTTCAAGGGCTGTAACAAACATTTTGTGTTCAAATAGGCAAAACCCCTTTGATGTCGCAGTCTCCATTCAGTAAAACTTAATCTATTGTGTAATTTGGGTAATTTAAATTTTGCTTGCGTCTTTCACAATTATTCCGTGTTGACACGCTTTCATTTGACACTGGCTTTGTGCCACGTGAGTTTTAATGAATATGTAACATTTTGAAGATGAGTAATTTAGGATTAAACGATAATGTTCGTGTGTGGTGTACCGCAGAGGTTTTTGTAAATTTGTGAAATACGGTAGGACACTGCTCCAGTCTTTTTTGAAGTCTGTCTTGCTCTATCAGTTGAAACAATACGTTTTGATATGAAATAATTAATAATAATTACTGACGCTAAATTCAACGTTTGGTAAGTGTACGCGACATTTATTAATATACTGGAAAAGTTCTGCAGTAAACAATTGAATTCATTTTACTAATGTTAACATTTGCTCTCTTGTACTCTATGGTTCTTTTATTTTGAGGTTGGCAACACGATTGACGAAGTGACAGATCGTGGCGGAGGGTAACTTTAGTTTATTTTTGTAATCTTTAAATATCCTTTTAATTAATAAACAATTTGTTTATTAAATACTGTTTACTGGTTGGTTTCTGAGCATAGCTAACACTAAGGCGACAGTGTTAGAGAAATTAGAGAAATTAGTACTTTGCCTCCTTCCGTATTTATTTAAAGTATAGTAACGGTTTATGTGACCCATTTTCTTGTTCATTACCTACATCAAGACTAATTGCAATCCTTTATTTCTTTTAGTCACGAGTTCAACTGCAATTTCAGTTGCCACTAGTTACCTGAAACTCGTGCAAAATTAAATGTGATAACCCGTTTGTAGTTCGTTCGCTTTTAAATTAGTGTAGGCAAAATTATCTCTGTCTACGTTGTTATGTAAATTGTTGAAGTTCTATTCGAGCTCAATTCGTAGATAAAATCAGGGCTGGAATAGACACACTAAAATACACACTTTAATGTTACAGAATTTCTGTCTGCATTACGGTTTTTTAACGCGTAATAATGAAGAGAAATAGCATATTTAATTTTCTTTTTTGATGTGTTGTAAAACTCTGGCTGCGTTAAGGTGGTAAATCTTGCGCAGCAGTTTGCCGTGTTTGGTCGTTATGTGAAAAGGAGAACTTTTCTGGTTCTGCTCCTTCATAATTTTTCCATCTGGACTTACATCATTCGCTCCAGGGATACCATTGAAATGACAATGATCACACACTTTTCGGGTCGGTTTATCTTTGCCTGGTTTCTGGTGAAGTTACAACGTCAATTGGTTGCTTCAAATATTCGTTAGTTTAGGTATTTGCAGAGAGTACCTAGTTTACCTAGTTTACCTACCTTTACGATTTTTAATGCGTAATAATGAAGAGAAATAGCATATTTAATTTTCTTTTTTGATGTGTTATAAAACTCTGGCTGCAGTAAGGTGGTAATCTTGCGCAGCAATTTGGTCGTATTATGTGAAAAGGAGAACTTTTCGTTCGAAATCGGCTTGCTCCTTCATAATCTTTCCATCTGGAGCTGAGACTTACATGAGGATCTTTCGCTCCAGGGATACCATTGAAACGACAATGATCACACACTTTTCGGGTCGGTTGTTGTTTGCCTGCTTACAACGCCAATTGGTCGAACTTCAACTACTCGTTAGTTTGGGTATTTGCAGATAGTACCTAGTTTACCTAGTTTACCTACCATTACGATTTTTTATCGCGTAATAATGAAGAGAAATAGCACATTTAACTTCCTTTTTTGATGTGTTATAAAACTCTGGCTGCGATAACGTATTTGACGGATTATAACAAACGGAGAAAAATTCATTTTATATGTATGGAAGCAATGAATATTCAAAGTTTGCATGTTGTTTGTTAAGCCGATTAGCCTCATTTTTAGATGGCACTGAAGGCATGAATATTCGTATTGCGTTTCACGAAATAATGACAATAATTAACTTTATTTATTGAGTACAGTACGCCATCGGATAAACTTCTACATCGCTCTACAGTCTAATATATTTTTTGTACAATGAGCATATTGACTTTAGCATTTCGTGACCACTTACTTATTTTCCTAGGTGTTTTTAAACTAATGGTTCCGCTCCAGTAGAACAGCCATGCAGTTTTGAATAGCAGGAAAACTGAAGTGAAGAATGCATCCTTATACCAGAACACAATATCCAAAATGACTAAATTCCGACTAATTTACACCAAAAGTATTACCTGCCTCCTTGAAACCTGTCAGTAAGAAACAAACATTTAATTATCCCAAACTCTAAAACGAAGCAGGGGAACTCGGTTTCAGTGTGCAAATATTTTAGTACAGCGAAGGAAGTTAGAATCTGCATGTCACCGAAAAGGGTCCCGTTCTGCGTTAATTGCTGCCAACCCAAAATTAAGTTGCTCGCGTCCTCGTTAAAGCCCATGCTTATGCTGGAATTCCTGTCTTTACCTTGTACTCGGTAATGAACTTAATATTGTACACTTTGTACGAGAAATAAAAATGGGGATGTCTGTCATTCTATATTATATTTTCTAAAAGGCTAGTTATGGCAGTACGCTATTATTGATTAAAAGTCGAGCTGCGTTAAGTCAAGCACTGTTAACCAACGTGCATAATTTTCCATTCACGCCTCTGAATAATTTCCGAAAATAATAACGCGCTGGAGCACCACGCGTGTCCACACTATTGGGCACCAATTAGTTTCTCCATTGAGACCAAATGACGCAAGCGTAAAAATGTAGATTTCGCAGCTAAATGAAAAATCGCATTTCCCGATGGATTTCTGTTTGTTGAGCAAACACAAAAGGCTTATTCGACTTCTGAAATTGCCGATCTAGAGAAGAAACAGCACAACCACTTTTTGTACAATAAAATGACTATCAGATTGAAGATTTGCAATCTACACAGAATTGCTATTTAAACGCCAACAATACTGTTTAAAATTCCTAAAGGAAATTTGTGAGTATAATCAGAGTATAAACCCACGAAAGAGATACGAGTTCCCGAGGAATTATTCAATTCAAATCTTTTATATTACATCAATTTGAAATTCAAAATCGACGTAATAACGGGTATAAGCATAGAGATTGTATTTCCACCTCTTTAGGTTCAAGGGGTCCTCGAAAACCACAATAAGACTACGTTTAATGAAGAACAGACGTTTTTGCATGAAATTATTTGAAAGGCAATAACTCTAGAGACCTAATTGCTTTTACCTTTAATCGTTTAAAGCAATAATATCAAATTTGGGAACGTAATTCTTGCTTTTGTTGGTCGTTCAGGATTTTATGTTTTGTAAGCCGGATTGACCAAGATTTAAGACCGGGATTTGCAATAAAACAAGAATCATAAAGAAGATGTAGCAGGATTATGATTAAAAAGCATAAAATGTCAGATACCTTCAGTAAAGTTTAGTGATACTAAAAGTACAGGTTAATGTATTAGAAAATATAGCCTTTTTCTTACTGTATCAACTAGGATGTTATTTTACGAGTTCCTATAGGTTTTCGTTGACAATATTGATACGGTTAAAGTAAAATGTATCCAGAGTACCCCGAAATACATTGTGTTTGCTTAGGCAGCAAACTTGGTTTTTACCGGAACTTCAAGTTCTAGTATAAAGTGAGTTGTTTCTCCCTGAGGCTCCAAACCTCTTTGTAAGTTTATGTTTGTTGTTTATAAAATAACTTTTTACCATTATCACAGTATCATTTAAATTTGGTGTAGTGCAGTCACTTAATACAACTTCGTTCTTCAAAAGTTAAACTAGACCGAAAGATTCTTGTTGGATAAAATTTACAATCGTGTAAATCGACAGAAACATGCAACTCGCCGAAAAAACGGCACATGACTGAAATATCGTTGTTTAACGAGAAGTTTTCGTGCACCAGGAGGGTCACGGTTACATTACGAATCTTTTATAACCAATTATTATGCTGAAAAGAAATAAGTGAGTTGATTTTCTACTTGACATTCGATACGTTGTAAATTTAGGTTTGTAGGAGGCCATTATTGTAAATGAGGCATTCAAAAGGAAATCCTACCTCAAAATTCGTCTCCTACATATATATCAACAAAATATACGTCCATTATACGTTTAATAAACGTAAATATAGAAGCCTGCATGGTGTGAATGTGCACAGCAATCCGCAGACCGGTTTCGTCCTATTGGGACTCTTCAGTACGGCGCCGCTATGCACAAACACACCCTGCCCAACGATCTCCCTATAAATAACTGCGATAGTCATCCATAAGGGAGAGCCAAAATCACGCCATCTAGAACGTAAATTGTTGAACAGCTGCCGACTAATACACCCGCTCAAACAACTACACCTCGAGCAAATACTCCGCCAGGCATTGAATTACAGAACGGGCCTACGTCGGCAGAATGTACATTAGGATGCACACAAGAGGCCTACCCCAGCAAAGCTGGCCTTGAAAGCCTCCATACGTGCCCCATCGTACCACAGTGAACCAGGTTCACTATTCAAGCTAGAAGCCTGCATGGTGTGAATGTGCACAGCAATCCGCAGACCGGTTTCGTCCTATTGGGACTCTTCAGTACGGCGCCGCTATGCACAAACACACCCTGCCCAACGATCTCCCTATAAATAACTGCGATAGTCATCCATAAGGGAGAGCCAAAATCACGCCATCTAGAACGTAAATTGTTGAACAGCTGCCGACTAATACACCCGCTCAAACAACTACACCTCGAGCAAATACTCCGCCAGGCATTGAATTACAGAACGGGCCTACGTCGGCAGAATGTACATTAGGATGCACACAAGAGGCCTACCCCAGCAAAGCTGGCCTTGAAAGCCTCCATACGTGCCCCATCGTACCACAGTGAACCAGGTTCACTATTCAAGCTAGAAGCCTGCATGGTGTGAATGTGCACAGCAATCCGCAGACCGGTTTCGTCCTATTGGGACTCTTCAGTACGGCGCCGCTATGCACAAACACACCCTGCCCAACGATCTCCCTATAAATAACTGCGATAGTCATCCATAAGGGAGAGCCAAAATCACGCCATCTAGAACGTAAATTGTTGAACAGCTGCCGACTAATACACCCGCTCAAACAACTACACCTCGAGCAAATACTCCGCCAGGCATTGAATTACAGAACGGGCCTACGTCGGCAGAATGTACATTAGGATGCACACAAGAGGCCTACCCCAGCAAACCGGTCTGCGGATTGCTGTGCACATTCACACCATGCAGGCTTCTAGCTTGAATAGTGAACCTGGTTCACTGTGGTACGATGGGGCACGTATGGAGGCTTTCAAGGCCAGCTTTGCTGGGGTAGGCCTCTTGTGTGCATCCTAATGTACATTCTGCCGACGTAGGCCCGTTCTGTAATTCAATGCCTGGCGGAGTATTTGCTCGAGGTGTAGTTGTTTGAGCGGGTGTATTAGTCGGCAGCTGTTCAAACGTAAATATGTTTACTGGGACAGTGGCAGCTTACTAGAAACTTCAGTATGTCTCCAGAGTATTAATTGATAATTCCATGTGCTGCTAAGTTGTTAAATTCAATATTGATGGAATAAATGAGCACTTATTGTCGAGTTTAAATCGACATTAATCACTCTCTCATCGCTTCACCTGTTCGTACCTATCAGACACTCGCTCTAATTCATCTCGCGAAGTGCCTGACATCCATAGAAGTTTAACAGTGTCTGTATTTCATTCAGGCTTCTATTCCATACAAGGATTACGTGCTCAGAAATTAAATCTTTGTTTTCCCTGCGACAAGTAACTTAAAGTCCTTTTGTGTTTCGCCTTTTAGTCATTTCGTAGGTGTTCTATTTGATTAATTTGTTTACTCGTCTCTCAATTTATTGTTGATGGGCTTTTGTGCAAATATCGAACAAAAGTGGATAATTTCCATGTACTTTAATTAAGACAAATTTATGACGACGTAAAAATATTAATTTTTTAAGTTTTTTTGTGCGCCCAAGTAATTCAACTTTTGTAATTAAACTTGCTGGAGTCGTCCCGGCCTTTTAACGTAATTCTCGCATCTGCTCTCGAACGTACCTAACTTTACATTTGTGTGGCAGCGGTTTTAAAACTCAGACCCCCGTGGGTACCTATCGCAGAGTAACATTCGGTCTATCCTGATAGCTTCGTGCGCCCCCGCTCAAGAAGACTGATCCAGGCTTGAAAACTGTATCAACATATTTTGTTTTTATAAAACAAACATACTTATTCACCAATGACAATGAAGAATGAACGAAGCGTTGACGCGTTTGACGGTGTTCACAAACTGCCCTCCTATTCCTGATCTTGCAAGCGACAAACTGTTTACCACGATGGCATTTAATAACAGTCTCCGTCGTCTTAGCTTGAAATAATAATCAACCTGCCCTTAATAACATCCCGACCGAGGACAAAGTAAAATGGAAACAAAATACAATATCTCTTTTTAATGAGAAACGAATGAGGAGGGAGTTTTAAAGAGTTTTGCTCGTCGTCTGAAAGAATTCAGGTAGGAGGCGACCAAATTATTTCCTATTACTTTGTCTAGAAAAACTAATTTGTCTACTGTATTATGTTTTTCGCACTTGAGCATTAGTTTATAGTTATATATCTCAAACATTAATAAAGGTAAATTCCAGTTCAAATATTACAATTTCTATTTGTTAATATTTAATAAGCAAACAATGGCATTTGATATTTCGCCTCTCATTCGGATGTGGGGGTTACATTGAGGTCTTTGAAATATTGAAGTACCTCTAAATATGTAATTGGCTCAGGAAGGGTTGCTTGGAGGCAGTTTTTGCATAACTTATTCATACGAAACGAAACATCTAGTTCACTTACTCATGCATATTAAACAAATGAAACGCCAGAATTTAAGAATAGAAATACAGACATTTTTTGATGATGAGAAATGTTAATAATATTCAAAAGAATAGCTCTTTCCCTAGTACTATAAAAGTTTTACTTGAATCTAACGGTTCGTTTAATCTCAAGAAAAGACTTTATTCGAACCGTAATATTACTCAAATTCAAACTTCTCATTTCTTATCCCCAGGCACTTTCTGCTCCGTATATGATTTCACTTACCTATATCGAAATTAGGAGCAACTGTTCCAACTTTCTTTTTATACTTTTGAAGTTTCACAAAGGAGAATTCTCGTGGTCCTTCAAGTGTGAAAATCAGAACTAACCCTTTATCAGAGAAGTAGGAAATTCGAAATTGATATTAGGACCGACAGCGTGAAAACCAATATCACACTTCAGGAAGCTGTCTAGAATCATCGAGCAAATGCTGCAATCCTGATCTTAAACTTAAACTCTGAATTCGTCAGTCGATGCGACCGCGTGCGATTATGTCATATTTAATAATGCAACCTCGCGACTGCACTGTAGTTCTAATAGCGTACGAGTATAATAATCTTCGTAAAGGTTCGTTGAATTTTTCATCTTATTTTAAGTGATACAAATTTCGTCTCTTGCCTATAACCGCCCCTTTTGCTTGTTTGTCGTATCATAACAGCTCGCGGCTGCTCCGGTGTAGGTTTTTCAATAACAACCTTAAAACGCCTCCTACAAAGCATATTGAAACTTGAGCGCCCACTAAAGATATTCAAGAGCAAATAAAAAGGACCGAGATTGATTTCCTTATCACCCTTTTAGATCTATTGTAGGTAAGTGGGAAGTTAATGGAAGGTTGGCACCCCTGGCCTGATATAAACTCGAGCACAACCCGATCCTTGCTCTATATCCATCTTAATTTAAGCATAATATATGTATTCCGCCTGAAGCGGCATAACAGAACTTTCTAAGGTAGATAAGTCACCCTTATAACGCTCACTGAATTTTGGGTTACCCGGAAAATTTATCTGGAAAGGAAACGCTCGCCAAATCAATTAGCCTGAGGAAATTGCTCTCTTCGCCTGTTCTGCTATTTTTGTACATATTTATTTAGTGCGTGCAAACACATCACTCTTGTTCCCAAGAATTTAAGCAGGTGAGCTAAGAAATCAATTACAAGTTTTGTCGCTATCCAAATAAATTCATTGTTTCAACAAAGAAATGCAGCGCATTGGGTGAACAACTAGAACGTATAACTCGGATAGACTCACGAAGTGTACTATGTACACTTAATTACATGTTGGGTTTTGTAATCCCCCAGAACGTACAACTCGTCTGTTAAAAATATTTCTTCCCAACTGACTTTAAAATTAAAGACGACAACGTCAAAGCGTATATACTATATAGCGCCTGGTAAAAGTAATAAAAGAGTTTCTTTCCGTACCGTAAACAATGTACCCTCCTAACCCCTTTCTCAATAATGGAAGGGAAATAAAAAACCCGATTTATCGAGAGACAATTTAACTAGAGTCGATAGTCTACGCGAAGTAGGTATATCCTCTCTACTCCATCTAATATAATATGCAAAAAAGTATAAGGAAATATTGGCTTTATAATATATCTTTAAATTTGTATCGATTTTCAGGCTTTTGTTCGCTTTAGGGCGATCCCTTTCAAAAAAGAAAACTGTTGAATTCAATTGAAAATTCTTGCTCGTTTTGCAATTTTCGAATTGCAATTGAATTTAACTCACAACGATATATATTCAGTCAAATATTCCATAATACACAAAGAGCACAAATTAATTTCTAAAAATATGTATTGATCAATCAACATCTCATTTGTTCTTCATTAAACGAAAGTCAAATCAAAAGTCGTCGATAATATTTCAATATTCAAATTTCCTGCTATTTGACAAGTTATTGATCCGTAAGCGCCACCTTTCAGTGCGCACCTGAATTAATATCTCAACAAAATTTGACATTTCCCTTAACCTCACTTTCTCGCATGTTCATCCATTCGCATGTTGCATATTCATAATTAAAAATGAAATTTAAAGAAAAGTCGCTGAAAAATAATTCCAAATTAACCAGAAAGCAGCTTCGTAAACAGAGCCGTAAAAACAAGAAAGCGCGCAAAAATGAGTATTACACAAATAGAATAAAGCCAGGAAAATACGTTCTAAATCCTGATAATAACAAACAAGAGGCAAAAATTGATGTATTTCCCGAAAAACCATCGACAAATAAACAGAAAAGTGTAAGTTGAACAGTATCTATTAACAAAATTTATTTACGAACATTTGTAGGTTATATCACAACCGGACCATATCGATAAGTTAAAGAAAGAAAAACAACAGCAACAGAAGCTAGAAAAGGAAATGCAGAAGCGACGGACACAGCAATTGAAAGAAGCAAACGTAGAAGAGGATCGTAACATAAAAAGTTTAGAGAAACAGCTAAAATTGAATAAGCGGAAAACGAAGGCGATCCCGAAATCTTTTGCCTCTGATGGCTTAGATTGTATCCTTTTCTTATTAAAAACTTGTTATTTATCACTAGCATTCCGATATTTTTCTTAATATTTGTTAGATTTGTTGGAAGTTTGTGATTCTGAGAATATTAGAGACGTCGTAAATGCGGAACAACAATTGTCTGTTATTGACGATAGATTTGAGGAAGATTTCGAACTTATGGCTGGTAGATATAATGGGGACAGTGACAGTGATAGTGCTAGTGATATCAGTGACTTTGATGATAGTGAAAATGAATTGGAAGATGACGACGTTAATAAAATTAGTAAAAAACGCAAACTTGATATTAAACAAACTGGCACCAAACAGAAAAAAGTTAAAACAAGTGATGATGAATTATCAGTAACAACTAAAGATGATGATTCAGAAAACGATGATGAATTACTAGAAGATACGTCGGAGAATGAATTGTCCGATTTCGGTTCCGAAAAATCTGAAGATTCCCAAGTGAAGTCGAACGATAATGATGAAGGAACTTGGGAAGATATTTACGGAAGGTTGCGTGCAAAAGATGGTTCCATTATTAAGGTTCAAGAAGAAGGAAAATATATACCTCCAGCAATGAGGGATAAACTAAATACAGGTCTTGATGCCGATAACAAGAGAAAAGAAAAATTGGAGCGACTTAGAAAACAACTCAAAGGTAAGTAAAATGGTCATTTTGGAGAATGTTTAATGGTAACATTTAGAAAATATTTGCGTCTTAATTAATTTTCACAGGTCTAATAAACAGGCTAGCGGAGAGGAACATGCACAGTATATCTTCTCAAATTGAGCAGCTATATATGAACAACAGTCGTAATGATATGAACGAGACACTTACTAGCATAATTTCCGAATCTCTTGTACTTCAAGTTATGTCACCGGAGAGGTTGGTGCTAGAACACGTGATGCTCGTTACCATTTTACACGCTAATGTCGGTACAGAAGTGGGTAGGTTTGATGGAGTTCTATAATATACACAGAGGTGGCGTTCATAATTTTAAACTATTAGTAGGTGTCTGTAGCATTGCATTCCCACAGGACCATCGCATTTTGGTGGCTTGTGGGAAGCCAAACTAATGTAACATCATATTTCTAACACACCACTTCTGGTATCATAAAATAAACACTGCATAACAATTGATTGATATTTTAGGAGCACATTTTCTACAGGCAATTGTAAAAGAGTTTAATAGATTATTTCTTTTGGGCCAAACGGTGGAGAACAAGATGTTGGACAATACAGTGCATTTGTTGGCTGAATTGTATAATTTTCATGTAATTTTCCTCTTCCTTTGTTTGTCCATTTGTAACAAAATAATTTTAGGTTTTCCATTCCCAATTATTATACGGAATATTAAATAAGTTGTCTGAGAGGTTTTCAGAGAAAGACGTTGAATGTGTTTTGTTGATTTTACGTACCGTTGGATTTACTTTGAGGAAAGACGATCCGTTGGCGTTGAAGAATCTGATATTAACCTTGCAGAAGCAGGCCAATTCTATTTCTGAAGAAACCAAATTAGACAAGTAAGAAAACTTGTGGCTCATTTACATTTATGTGTATTATGTATGCAAATTTTAGTTCTCGCGTTAAATTTATGTTGGACGTTCTATTAGCTATCAAAAATAACAATGTATCGAAAATTCCAAATTACGACACTACGTATTCTGAGCATTTGAAAAAATTGTTGAAAGGTTTCGTAAGAAAAGGGAATTATGTGACGCAATTGAATATATCTTTGGAAGATCTTTTAAAAGGTGAGACATCAAAATCTTGTCGTTTTTTCCGAGGTTTTTTTGATTTTGTAGCTGATGTCAATGGTAAATGGTGGGTTGTGGGTTCTGCATGGTCGGGAAGCAATCAAAACGAAACACATGCAACTGAGAAATCTGCTAAACCGAGTGGTTATTCTCAAAAACTCCTAGATTTGGCTAGGAAGCAACGAATGAACACAGATGCAAGGAGGGATATTTTCTGCACCATCATGTCCGCTGAGGTTAAAAATAATTTTATTTTGGTGTGATTGTTTTATATTTAGACATTTTTAGGATTATTTGGATGCATTTGAAAAGCTCTCCCATTTGGGATTAAAGAACCAACAAGACAGAGAGATAATCTATGTGATTTTACATTGTTGTTTGCAGGAGAAAAAATTCAACAAGTATTATGCTCTTTTGGTACAGAAATTTTGCGAACAAGACCGTAAGTATCAGGTAAGTAACACTTGGAGGCTGGTGCTCACACCAGATGACAAAATTTATCTTTTTGTACCTAGATGACTGTAAAATGTTCTATGTGGGATAAGCTAAAAGCACTGACTGATTGTTCTGGACCACAAATGTCCAATTTAGCAAAACTGTTGATACATCTTTTCGTAGAGAAAAGTTTGCCAATTTCCACCTTAAAGGTTAGATTGGAACTGAAAATTGCACCCTTTAAATTGTACCTATGTACTTCTATTTCAGATAATGGAGTTTAGTGAACTGGACAAAGTCACCCTCAGATTCGTTCGCCAAGTATTATTAGGGGTGCTTCTGCATGAAGATGCAGATGCTTGTGTGGGAGTCTTTCAAAAAATCGCTCTCTCCGATAAATTGAAGATCTTCAGAGAGAGTTTGAGATTGTTCATTCACCACTTTTTACTCAGGAATTTGAAGGACGGGGTCATACCTGAGGAACAGAAGAAGCTGCTGGAAACTAGGGCTGAGGTCGTAGAAAAGTTTTTGAGTGTTAAAAATAGAAGTCGATTATAATTCGTTGTTTTTCTATATCTTTTGGAAACTTTATTAAATACATAATGACTGAAAATTGTTTGTTATTTTACTTGACTACAAATTTCCAAATATTTCTGAGAACGTACGAGGATTAAAGCAAGTAAGTATTCAACATGAATAATTATATTTTAAGGCACTTGCATCAACTTCCTGGTGCTTTATGCTGGATGAGTTGACGGCTTCTTTGTTCTATTCCGTTCGGAAGAATCCAAATAACGTATGAGGTATCGAAGCAAAAACCAGACCAGGATGCATGCGGACCCGGCAGCTCCACCGTAAGCATAATAGCTTCCTTGCATACTATTTTTTTATTGCAATGGTTTTTGGTATTTCATCATATGTACAGACTCAAGCAAAAGTGAATAATGAGCCTATAATCTATTTAAAAGGATGTCTATCCAAGGGTGATAAGTTATCACTCATGTTCGAATAATAGAACAATGCACATTTGAACACTTCCGATTTGAAACCTTTTTCCTGCCGTATGATAAACAGAAGAGGGCCTTAAATGGAACCTTGAGGAGCTACGATTTTAGTCTCATAAAAATAGTGTAAATGCTGCAGGTATCACTGCACCAGCATAAAGTGTTTTATTGAGCAGTTAAAGGAATATGTGTCACAGGTACCTGTATCAATCAATTCCGAGATTTAACATAAAGATAGGAGATAAGGATTTTATTTTTCATTATCGTGGCGTTTAGAGGCCGTTTTATGCGGACATAATGTTTTCACAGAAAAATATAACTTCCAACGGCGTGTAAATACCTACCTACATCACCTGATCTTACAAATTTAGTCTTAGATTGGTTAATCTTGAAGCTAGCTCTAACAGTAGCTGGGATAGCGCAATAATAGGCACCAAAGTTCAAGGAAACCGTCATTTCCGTCCCTGGAAAATACTGTTGCATTTTTCGTTGTCTAAATTAATTTTAGCATACCAAGTGTTAAATTGTTTAATAAAAAATAACTATCCTGAAAATTTTATTATGAAAATTAGGTATAAAAAATAGAATCCACCAATTTTACAATAATAATACCGATATTAAAACACCAAAAGAAAATATAAATTAAGTACATTTCATTACCATATATTAAAAGTATGTCACACAATATTAAAATTTTTGTTTTCTAATTTAAAAACACTCATTCTTAAACTAATGAAACTGCATACAAAATTAATGTAAAGACTGTGAAAAAACATATTGGTCAATCCAAAAATCATTTAGAAATCATGAGGCCCACCTTGATTTTTGATTCTTTCTTCTTATTGTTACTTATATGTTATATGTCTTTTGTGCAGTACATAACTTGGTTTTTTTAAATGATAACATTTTTGGATTCCTTATAATTTTACTAAGAGGTTGCATAAAACGTTTTTTGCATGAAATTAATATTTCTATAATTGGTAACAGCATTTTGTTTAAATAAAGATTTTGATAACGTGTATACAGTGTTATAACAAGACATACATTATGCAGAACGTTGGAACAGTATATTCCGATTAAGGTACACTCTCCGCATACATTTTAAGTGCATGTTTTAAAATTTATAACTATGCTATTCTGTGTGTGGCAGAATTAGGACACTCAACAATCAAGACCAAATATGTAGGCAGCAAATGTTATGAATTTTTAAGCGCCTTTCTACGAGAAAATGACAATGTTTACATTTGTTTTGACGTGGATTTTTTATTTCCGGTTGAGACAGGAAATGTTTCTAGTTCAATGTTCAGTGATAATGAATGGAAAGTATATATTATCTTTATTATTTTTAATTCCCAGAATGCTGACCCACTTCTTAGGGTGCAACAAATAATAAATAAATAAAAATCCAGGTGCTGCCTATAATAAATCCTCATTCAGACATCTCCCTCGCGTTTTTACCGGCAATTTTTTTAATTTTCACCACTGGAAGAACCGACCGCGGGGGAAAATTGTCGAGTATTAATCTTAAAAATGAAAAATGACTGTCCACAACGCGGAAATATATACCGTATTATATTATTTTCAGCCCGTTTCTTTGTTTTTCTTTTACGCTGAGAACGCAGCAATAACATAGGTGAGGGAACAGGGAAATAAGCATCGTCAAGGGTGCAGTTGCTTTAGAGCGAGAGGGGTTGGTTGCTCTGTGAAATGTCTAATTTAATTAAAAATATTGCGGTCAACTGGGTACTCGCCGGAGATGTCTAGACGACATAATATATCGCAGAAACAATGGTGACGTTGAACTCACCTTGCATCTGGATGAAATTTCTTTGCTAAAAAATTCAACTGAACAAACACATTCAAACGTAAAAGTTGAATACCGGGTCATTCACGAACACCTTTGATTTGATGCATTTACAAATTTAATGTCTTCTTTAAGTAATATAGACCGTACGTGCCGTTGACATGACAATGCAAGTTTATAAGAGTCGTAGTACAGTCAGAACGTTGATTTGAAAAAGGTCTGGCGACAGATTTATTGATGAAGTACTTAGATAGAGCGAAATTTGAAATTAGTAACTCTCGAGTGCGATTCTTTTTGATAAGTAATGCAAAACAAGTTGATATTTTTAAGATTTAATTACAAACACTTACAAAAAGTGAAATATTTAAGTAATAAATAGTTTTTATACAGAAAAATGTTTGAATAAATTGTAGGATTTACACACCCTCATGTTATTCGTAAATTCCGTTCTCAAGTTCTTCGATGTCTTCTGGCGTGCACGCTCCCCTGTGCAGTACTCTCAAATTTGAGTTTCTCTTTGTGGTTTCTCGCGTGCACTCGAACAAACATCTATTTCCGTAAGTTTCGCCATCTGACGCACATTGTGGGTCGAAGATCCTCGGACACGGACACAATAGTCGACCATCCTTCACTTCTGGGGGAGGGAAACTTCTAACAGTAACAACTAAAATTGTCGCCACAGTGAATAAAATTATCGTTGCTTCCTTCATTTTGGCGTGATTAACTAGTAGGTGTATGTCGTACTTTTTAAGGTTTTGTTTACAGGTAGGGTTTTATAGCTTTTATTATCTGCTGATAACGTTAAATTCTATTTATTCTAAAATTATGAACACTTGGGTAGATACGTTAGTATCAGGATCAGATTAGACACATATCATTTTCAGCTGAAGTGTACCTAGGTGTCATGGAAAATACATTAAGGTTTTCCATTTTACTCGAGTATATTATACATAGGTATAGTGAATCATTGATTTTCTATTAAAGTTCGATACTCAAATGGTTAGGCTATTCTTAAATGACAAGATCATTAATTACGCAGGGTGTTGCACCTGGTGAGGTTGGTAGGAGAAGGTCTATAGTTTAATGCAAAAATATAACACGGAAAAAATTAAACAACCTCTACTAAGAACAACATGCTTGTTACAATTCTCGTCGTTTTCAGTGCCTGTAAAAATGCTTGATGACATCACTTTTATACTATACAAAATCATAATACACTGGTATACATGTATCAGAACTAGGCTAATTCCAGTCTTGTGTGGACTCAGAGACAGAATCCTTCAAATTCTGCGGTCGCTTTAACTCTGTGCAAGGAATAACAAATAACTTGGATTTCGTTATTATTCTGGGGGTTGTTCCGACTAAAATGTGTCTCTATCTCTATTGAAAGGTTTCAGTTGGGTCGAAATATTACCTACGGTTTCCTGCAATTGAAAGGGAGTCCTTTAAAAGGTATAGATGGGAAAACTTTTGTTAATTTATTATTGATTTTATTTAAAACCAGCAGAAAAACATAAAAGAACCTATTCGATAATGAGAGAAAATTCTGCCCTTACATTTTGTCGCGTTAGTTCTAAATATGTAGATCTATTAACAAACCTATTATAATAGTCATAATTATACTGTTAACCGCGTTTATTTTTGTATATTTCTATACTTGGCTGACTGTAAAAGTTTAAAATTATTAACATTAACTTTAAAGCCTAATATGGTATTTTTATAAATGTATAGTAATTTGAATTTGATAATCTTCAGATGCAATTTTGTTATAGCCAAATTATTGTTGCTCGTGTTTCATACAATAAGCTTAATAACTGGTAGAAAAGACAGCAACAATATTACTATTGCGACTTCCTAACTACTATTATTTATAGAAAAGAATGAAACAACATGGCAGCCAGCGCCCTTCATGCTTATTTCTTAAACATATAAACGCCGTCACCACAACCACTTCCGCCTTCTCAAGAATTATTTGCTTGCAATGTCAGTCAGTAATAAACGAATAACCTAGAAAAACTCTTTCTACATTACAAATTAAGTGTAAAATTTCAATTATTGCAACATTAGATTGACAAGAATTTCTTAATCCAGTCTGTGGTTGTCCACCATACAAAAACAAACACATACCAACAAAATTTACGTAATGTCGCGGTAGTTGTCAAATTTAATTAACCAAAAATGTTGTTCATATCTCGCGTACTAATAAAACACTGTGTCGGCCGAAGATGTTCCAGTTTATATTCGGTGGAAAATGTTTTAAGTGATGAAAACATGAAGAGGACCATCTCAAAATTTAGTAAAATGAAGCCGATAAGGTTGCAGCCTAACGAACCGGCTAGAAAGGCGGCAGTTTTAATTCCTTTGTGCGTTGTTGATAATAAAGTTTCTTTGCTTTATACTTTGCGGGCTGTGCATTTGAAATCGCACAGAGGACAAGTTAGTTTTCCAGGTAAATATGACTAAAACCCAATAAATTTTGTAGATTTACTAAAGACGGGGCTTTAGCCACTGCCGTCGATGACAGTTCACAGTTGTCAGTGCGAGTTAACCTAACAAATTTTCGTGTATCTCCGAATCTAAAGTAGACTTCTAAATTATGTTTTCTTCTAGGTGGCATGCAAGATGTAAACGATAAGTGTCTGGAAGATACTGCGTTGCGTGAGACACGTGAAGAATTGGGAATAAGCGAAGATAATATCGATGTTTGGGGCAGCGGCAATTTGATAGTAACCCGTGGTGAAATGTGTGTTTTACCTGTTGTGGGTCGTATCAAACATGAATTGGACGTTGAGTCTTTGGATGTAAATCATCATGAAGTAGACGAAGTGTTCTCTGTTCCTCTTCAGGATTTGTGCAATCCGGTTAATTTGGGTCATACACAATTTCGGGGAGAGTATTCGGCACCTGTGTTTACAGGGGGACAGAGACGCGTTTGGGGCTTAACAGGGTTTATAACACACGCTTTCTTACAGGCTTTGTTGCCGGCAAGGGCGTACGTGCACCGAATTAAATATATACCAAACGTCGCTGGTAACTTTAAACCGTTGTTTCCTAGTAGATGAATTTTGGGGCTCTTAGACAATTTATTTATTATATTCACTTTCTTGTGCACCTTTTGGATTTTTTTTATTTATTATAACGAGAAATTTTTAAGTTTTGTAAATTTGTTTGTTGCTTTTGTGGGTAATCATCAGTATTTTTAGATGTAATTTACAAAGCATATCAAAAATGCGGGACCCTATTTGTTGTGTACATTTTTTCGATGATTTATGAAAACACCTATTGTGTTGCAATAAATATATTTTGAGTAAGTTTTATAATTTTTAAATAATTTGCCCTGAAAATATCTTGTATGAGGCTCCGAAGTTTTATTAGATTTGCTGCGTCGAAGGTACGGATATCCACGCTAATCGAGTGGTTATCAAATATATTTCTACAAGAAAGGTTTACACACAGCAGTTGGATCAAGAACTTTGATGTAAATCCACTATGAATTCTTAATAAGAACTCCACACGCCAAAAGACAGTGACACAGTCCACACGCCAAGACAGTGACACAGTAATTAAACGAGTTTAATTACCGTGTCACTGTCTCTTGGCGTGTGAGGTTAACTTATTAAGAATTCATAGTGAACCCCACACACCAAGTCAGTGACACAGTAATTAAACTCATTTAATTACTGTGTCACTGTCTTTTGGCGTGTGGGGTAAGAATTCATAGCGAACCCCACACGCCAAGACAGTGACACAGTAATTAAACTCGTTTAATTAGTTAATTACTGTGGCACTGTCTTTTGGAGTGTGAGGTTATTAAGAAGAAAGGTTTGTCACCGTAAGAAATTCGTTTGGATATGCCACATTCCAAGTCGTTTGCTTCTGTGTCAGCAGGGACAAATAATATCTGAATACACACATACTTACCAACTTGCTAAATAAGTAGGAGATAAAAATAACAAGAAATATGTTACGATCTTATCCTTTATTTTAATATGTAGAAATTACATAACATACTCAAAAAAAAACTGTACATGTTGACCTAAAACTAGAAAAATAAAATAATCCATTACATCTTACAAAAAAAAAAACTAGTCGGAAAAATAAAAATACTTAAAAATCCTTATTAAGTAGCTAATATAATACAAGATTAATAATGGCCAACAGACAGCTATAGCAGAAATTACAAAACGAAAACTTTGTCCGAAGTCCAGATCCACGTAATTAAATGAAATTACTGTGTCACTGTCTTTTGGTGTGTGGAGTTCACTATGAATTCTTAATAAGTTAACCCTACACGCCAAAAGACAGTGACGCAGTAATTAAACGAGTCTAATTACTGTGTCACTGTCTTTTAGCGCATAATTTAACGAGTTTAATTACTGTGTCACTGTCTTTTGGCGTGTAGGATTAACTTATTAAGAATTCATAGTGAACTCCACACACCAAAAGACAGTGACACAGTAATTAAACTCGTTTAATTACTGTGTCACTGTCTTTTGGCGTGTAGGGTAAGAATTCACAGTTAATTACTGTGTCACTGTCTTTTGGCGTGTGGGGTTATTAAGAAGAAAGGTTTGTCACCATAAGAAATTCGTTTGGATATGCCACATTCCAAGTCGTTTGCTTCTGTGTCAGCAGGGACAAATAATATCTGAATACCCGCATACTTACCAACTTGCTAAATAAGTAGGAGATAAAAATAACAAGAAATATGTTACGATCTTATCCTTTATTTTAATATGTAGAAATTACATAACATACTCAAAAAAAAAAAACTGTACGTGTTGACCTAAAACTAGAAAAATAAAATAATCCATTACATCTTACAAAAAAAGCTAGTCGGAAAAATAAAAATACTTAAAAAGCCTTATTAAGTAGCTAATATAATACAAGATTAATAATGGCCAACAGACAGCTATAGCAGAAATTACAAAACGAAAACTTTTTCCGAACTCCAGCTCCACGTAATTAAATGAAATTACTGTGTCACTGTCTTTTGGTGTGTGGAGTTCACTATGAATTCTTAATAAGTTAACCCTACACGCCAAAAGACAGTGACACAGTAATTAAACGAGTCTAATTACTGTGTCACTGTCTTTTAGCGCGTAATTTAACGAGTTTAATTACTGTGTCACTGTCTTTTAGCGCGTAATTTAACGAGTTTAATTACTGTGTCACTGTCTTTTGGCGTGTAGGGTTAACTTATTAAGAATTCATAGTGAACTCCGCACACCAAAAGACAGTGACATAGTAATTAAACGAGTCTAATTACTGTGTCACTGTCTTTTGCCATGTGGGGTAAGAATTCACAATTAATTACTGTGTCACTGTCTTTTGGCGTGTGGGGTTATTAAGAAGAAAGGTTTGTCACCGTAAGAAATTCGTTTGGATATGCCACATTCCAAGTCGTTTGCTTCTGTGTCAGCAGGGACAAATAATATCTGAATACCCGCATACTTACCAACTTGCTAAATAAGTAGGAGATAAAAATAACAAGAAATATGTTACGATCTTATCCTTTATTTTAATATGTAGAAATTACATAACATACTCAAAAAAAAACTGTACATGTTGACCTAAAACTAGAAAAATAAAATAATCCATTACATCTTACAAAAAAAAAAACTAGTCGGAAAAATAAAAATACTTAAAAATCCTTATTAAGTAGCTAATATAATACAAGATTAATAATGGCCAACAGACAGCTATAGCAGAAATTACAAAACGAAAACTTTTTCCGAAGTCCAGCTCCACGTAATTAAATGAAATTACTGTGTCACTGTCTTTTGGTGTGTGGAGTTTACTATGAATTCTTAATAAGTTAACCCTACACGCCAAAAGACAGTGACACAGTAATTAAACGAGTCTAATTACTGCGTCACTGTCTTTTAGCGCATAATTTAACGAGTTTAATTACTGTGTCACTGTCTTTTGGCGTGTAGGGTTAACTTATTAAGAATTCATAGTGAACTCCACACACCAAAAGATAGTGACACAGTAATTAAATTCGTTTAATTACTGTGTCACTGTCTTTTGGCGTGTGGGGTTATTAAGAAGAAAGGTTTGTCACCGTAAGAAATTCGTTTGGATATGCCACATTCCAAGTCGTTTGCTTCTGTGTCAGCAGGGACAAATAATATCTGAATACACACATACTTACCAACTTGCTAAATAAGTAGGAGATAAAAATAACAAGAAATATGTTACGATCTTATCCTTTATTTTAATATGTAGAAATTACATAACATACTCAAAAAAAAAAACTGTACGTGTTGACCTAAAACTAGAAAAATAAAATAATCCATTACATCTTACAAAAAAAGCTAGTCGGAAAAATAAAAATACTTAAAAATCCTTATTAAGTAGCTAATATAATACAAGATTAATAATGGCCAACAGACAGCTATAGCAGAAATTACAAAACGAAAACTTTTTCCGAACTCCAGCTCCACGTAATTAAATGAAGTTACTGTGTCACTGTCTTTTGGTGTGTGGAGTTCACTATGAATTCTTAATAAGTTAACCCTACACGCCAAAAGACAGTGACACAGTAATTAAACGAGTCTAATTACTGTGTCACTGTCTTTTAGTGCATAATTTAACGAGTTTAATTACTGTGTCACTGTCTTTTGGCGTGTAGGGTTAACTTATTAAGAATTCATAGTGAACTCCACACACCAAAAGACAGTGACACCGTAATTAAGCTCGTTTAATTACTGTGTCACTGTCTTTTGGCGTGTGGGGTTATTAAGAAGAAAGGTTTGTCACCGTAAGAAATTCGTTTGGATATGCCACATTCCAAGTCGTTTGCTTCTGTGTCAGCAGGGACAAATAATATCTGAATACACACATACTTACCAACTTGCTAAATAAGTAGGAGATAAAAATAACAAGAAATATGTTACGATCTTATCCTTTATTTTAATATGTAGAAATTACATAACATACTCAAAGAAAAACTGTACATGTTGACCTAAAACTAGAAAAATAAAATAATCCATTACATCTTACAAAAAAAAACTAGTCGGAAAAATAAAAAATACTTAAAAATCATTATTAAGTAGCTAATATAATACAAGATTAATAATGGCCAACAGACAGCTATAGCAGAAATTACAAAACGAAAACTTTGTCCGAAGTCCAGCTCCACGTAATTAAATGAAATTACTGTGTCACTGTCTTTTGGTGTGTGGAGTTCACTATGAATTCTTAATAAGTTAACCCTACACGCCAAAAGACAGTGACACAGTAATTAAACGAGTCTAATTACTGTGTCACTGTCTTTTAGCGCATAATTTAAAGAGTTTAATTACTGTGTCAGATGTCACTGTCTTTTGGCGTGTACGGTAACTTATTAAGAATTCATAGTGAACTCCACACACCAAAAGACAGTGTCACTGTCTTTTGGCGTGTGGGGTTATTAAGAAGAAAGGTTTGTCACCGTAAGAAATTCGTTTGGATATGCCACATTCCAAGTCGTTTGCTTCTGTGTCAGCAGGGACAAATAATATCTGAATACACACATACTTACCAACTTGCTAAATAAGTAGGAGATAAAAATAACAAGAAAAATATGTTACGATCTTATCCTTTATTTTAATATGTAGAAATTACATAACATACTCAAAAAAAACTGTACATGTTGACCTAAAACTAGAAAAATAAAATAATCCATTACATCTTACAAAAAAAAACTAGTCGGAAAAATAAAAATACTTAAAAATCATTATTAAGTAGCTAATATAATACAAGATTAATAATGGCCAACAGACAGCTATAGCAGAAATTACAAAACGAAAACTTTTTCCGAAGCCCAGCTCCACTTAATTAAATGAAATTACTGTGTCACTGTCTTTTGGTGTGTGGAGTTCACTATGAATTCTTAATAAGTTAACCCTACACGCCAAAAGACAGTGACACAGTAATTAAACGAGTCTAATTACTGTGTCACTGTCTTTTAGCGCATAATTTAACGAGTTTAATTACTGTGTCACTGTCTTTTGACGTGTAGGGTTAACTTATTAAGAATTCATAGTGAACTCCGCACAACAAAAGACAGTGACAAAGTAATTAAACTCGTTTAATTACTGTGTCACTGTCTTTTGGCGTGTGGGGTAAGAATTCACAGTTAATTACTGTGTCACTGTCTTTTGGCGTGTGGGGTTATTAAGAAGAAAGGTTTGTCACCGTAAGAAATTCGTTTGGATATGCCACATTCCAAGTCATTTGCTTCTGTGTCAGCAGGGACAAATAATATCTGAATACACACATACTCACCAACTTGCTAAATAAGTAGGAGATAAAAATAACAAGAAATATGTTACGATCTTATCCTTTATTTTAATATGTAGAAATTACATAACATACTCAAAAAAAAACTGTACATGTTGACCTAAAACTAGAAAAATAAAATAATCCATTACATCTTACAAAAAAAAAACTAGTCGGAAAAATAAAAATACTTAAAAATCCTTATTAAGTAGCTAATATAATACAAGATTAATAATGGCCAACAGACAGCTATAGCAGAAATTACAAAACGAAAACTTTTTCCGAAGTCCAGCTCCACGCAATTAAATGAAAAAATAAAAACGGAAACAACAAAAAAAAAGCCGCGAAATTAGTTGAAACTTATTTAAAAAAATATACTGGAGAATTAGTTGCAATAAAAAATTAAGACGAAGAAAGGGGTGGATTTTTCCTTGGGCAATTTATGCAGAGTTTCAATTTTTTAGATCTAACACTGGGGGAAAAAAGGCACAGGCGCAAAACAAGGAACTCGATATCAGTCGAAGCTCGAAATAAAAACAAAATGTCGACTTACCCAAAGAAAAACCCAGCGCTCCTCGAAAAACCTACCGAAAGAATAAATCACAACTGATTGACGTCTATAGGAATAAAAGTAGTAAACGTCGGCGTTTCCAGTTCCTCGTGCTTCTTCATCTTCAAAGCCTGCTGAAGCTTGTAATGGTTAATAATATCCTGGTCAGCGGGACAGCTCTGTGTGAACGCGTCCAACTGATACATGTGGTACATGTAACGCCACAGAGCGGTCAATTCTTTCGGTATTTCGAAATCGACAAAGTACTTAGCTGCGACGCGGATATGCTGCAGACGAGGCATCAACTCGCAATCGAAACAACACATCGTGTCCCCTGTCAAGAAACGCGTGCCCCTTCGCCTCAGATGTTCGTCAATCCTCCGTAAATGGGCCAGCAAAGTCCCGCTCTTCTTCTCGTCTTTCTTCACCAACACCAACTTGAGTTTACTGTACAAGTTTTCAATTAATGTCGCTACTTCTTTGTCCTGAAAATAATCTTTTGCACGTTAAATCACAAAATCAAAAACTATTACCTGAACGAAAAGGTTGTGTCCTCCAGGTACGTTCTTCATGATGTGCCTTTCAATTTTCTCATTTTCCAGTATCGCCATGCCCCGGTCTATTAAAATAGGCGGCGGTGAGGCTTCGAAGTTGGTACGGAAGTCCGGGGGTGGTTTCTGCATGTCGACAGTGGTAACTTTCAGACTGATGGTCTTCAGTTCCGCCAGGAGGTATAGGTCCATGAAATATTCTTGGCAGAAGAGACATGCCCCCTTCCGTTTTCCGTCAATTGTGGATGCCTGAAAACATATTAAACTGAAATTGGCAAACCCTGTCGAGCTGGTGTTAGCATGGGAAAATAGTTTACTGCGCTGTGGTTCGAACCCCAACTTATGAAGCATTTTTTTTTGCAATTTCAATATGGTTATTAACATTAACGTCATGGAAGCCATGTTGCATATTTAAATAATAATGAATCAAGTAAAGATAAAACTTTAAAGAACCCTTTAATATGATTCTTACTTGTGACAGTTGTGAAAGAACCAGATTTTCTTTTGATCTTGCTCTGTAGCTTTACTATTAAAACAATGTGAACGTACTTGTGTCCTTTCTCTATCAAAAACATTGTAGCAAACTAGACTACCTACGAAAAAAAAGCAATGGTGTGAACGCATGTTCTGAAATATGCACTCTCTCCAATGAAAGCAAAATTTATCGACTACAACTTTTTCTGGACCGCCTTGAGCATATACAAATCGTTCAGTAGTATCTATTTTCTCTCCTATATGCTATAAATTTAGCAAACAAGAGGAACAAAGCGGCCGCTTTTTAACAATTCCAACTAGTGTTCAAAGAAAAACTCATGAACGGATGCTTTCAGATAAATGTGGCTCGCCGCAGGGCAAGTGTTCGTGATAAATTGTAGAGGCCATGTGGTAATTTCTTTTTATATATTGCGAAACGGACACGAATTAATTCAAGTATCAAGTTGAATTCGAAAATCGCACCATTCCCGCCTACAAGTTATTCGGCAAGAATTTATTGAAAATATGCCAAAAAGGCACAACACAAATCTGTTAAAAACGAGTCCAAGAAAGCCCCAAATAAATCACACTATTATGTGTACCAACAAAAATATCTATAAACTTAATTCTTAATCGCAGTCATAAAATTTAGAAATGCACTTATAACAGTTTTTCATTTTGGTCATGTCGCTGAAAACTCGGCAAAACGAGTTCGACTTCTTTACAAAACTGTCTACTCTAGAACATTACTTTCGCTATAATTTAAGCATAATTTTGCAATATGCGAGGATTACCAGAAGACCCTGATGCTCGTGCATAAATTTAGTTTCTTTTATGCAGCGGAATTAATTAATAAATTAATAGGCGAAAATTGTCACTTGCAGCTTTACACAAATGCTCTAGCCATTTCATAAACTGACTTCCCTTGACCCTATTTCACCACATACAAGCATATACCTATAGAAGTAATATACCTAAACCAATATAAGGTATAGATTGAACAAAAAAATTGCAATTTCGGTTTATCAAATCAATTACTTAAAAAATGTTTTTTAAATGTCCCAATTATTCACAAGTAGAACAGGTACACACTTATAGGTATGCAAATCCCAACAACAGGAGAAATTCGAAGAGAAATTACAGTCATAACATAGAAATTCTTGTCGGATATTAGAACTATGGTGACACGGTACCAATTACTCCATTTAAACAATCCAGAACAAAACGAATCTGCATAACAAGGCGGGACGGGTGACCCGCATTTCGTTTGACATTAAGCCGTGTTCACACCACACTCGTATGTTTCGCAGAAAATTGTAGGCAACCGCATTGTAGTTTGTCGACCAAGATGTTTCTTTTCTACTACGAAGGAAACGCAAATGTTTGCATACGTCAGGTGCAGTGTGGCCGCTGTCTTAAACGCCGTCCGTTAACCCGGCCTTCCTGCCTAGGAGTGCTTCAGCAGCAGATAATTTTTAACATTACGTACACAAGTACGTTCTGCAGAAACTAGATCGCTAGTGCACACGCACTAAATTATAATTGTTGCTAGAACACGAGCAAGGCGTTCAAACATTTAATAATAATCTGATGACACCATCGGAAACGCCAGACTTGCGTCTGTCTATATCTTTATTGTGTCATAGACCCCTAATAAGGAGGAGCACTGAAATCATAATTTGCGCCCATCAATTCCGCACTTATCTCTCTCTATCCTTAAAAATCCCAGTAAAAACCATAATGTTTTTGATTTACAGACTGTGCTAAGGAAACATTATTAAGAGTTATGTAGGAATTGTTTGTTAAATTGTAGATTTTCAAATTATTGTAGTTTCTGTTGTAGGCTCATATTTTACTATGTAAGCCTAGTTAACCATTCAAGAATTTACTGATTACTCCAAGGACACCATCTATTGTGTAAACTAGAGTTACCAAAAACACCCAATTTACACTTGCCTAATTTGAATATCACATACCGGTTACCTGGTTGTAAATGATGCGTGCCTCTATGTAAAGTAAGTTAATTACGTGAGCGAAATGCTTATCTTCTGTTTGCTACGCACAAACAAGTCGAGTATATTCCACCAATGTAAATTCTGGTGCAACCTCATTTTTTATTGCCTTGTTGAAAAACTGCGTGCATGTTACAGATATCCGCATTCGCGGTTAAACGCGAGGAAAATCGGTAAAATGCGGCATTTCTGGGTAATGTCTCACGCAGAAAAATGCCCGTCAAAGTTAAACAAATTAAATATCAAGCCAGAGACCGCCAAGTAGCACAACAGCGCATGCGTTGTAGATCGCTCCCTTACGTCACGTTAATAGCCCTTATTTGGTTTACCTTACTTTCCGAACCCGAAAATAAATTAAACCCAAACTAGTTTAAGTTAAAATTATGTACCAACAACTGTGGCAGTGGCAAAATCGTTCCGCCCATTATTTCATTGTCTGCGTGTGTTATTACAAAATGGTCATTGTGCAATGAACCGGGCTGCGTCCGAAATCGAACACCGCTCGGGTTCAAGACAGTTCATGCTGTCGGAGCACATCAAACAGCCAAACAGCGTGCGTGTGCAGCGCTAAAGAGCCCCAGCCTTTGGAAAACTGGATGAATCATAAGCCAGAGCATATTGGAGACAGCGACAACAAGATCCACATTAGACATACGTATTTATCTTTATGTGTTCTTATATGCCTATTTTTTTTGTATTGGTCAATGCCTCGCGGCCTGTTTAAATATGTGGGCCCACTCACAAGACGTGATTACTCCTCCGCGTATATCAATTGTTAATACTGTCCTTGTTAATCATGAAATTCATCAGTTGTTCACCAACAAATGTTACGCTGAAAAATGAAACTACCTATGTATATAACAGCGTGAGAGGGTCGTTTCAGAGAATGTTTTCGGCACTATATGGAGCGTCGATCCCGGAAAGAATTTTAAATGAAGACCATGTTAGAGTTCAAAAGTTCGGAGATCCAGCTCGAAGGACCAAACTGTTAGACGATCCAATCAAATAAAACTGCGAGAGAAATATACCAACAGATCATCAAGCTCATGACTTATACGTAATGTGTTAATAAATCCAAGTCAAACCCGAATAAAATTCGCTATTGTTACATAATCCGATTTCCCAGCGGCGCGAACTATCTCCGGTATTTCATTATTTGAAAGTGTCAATTGTTTTGTTTTCGCATTCGATTACAGCCGCGCGCTTGTTATGTCGCATTTTGCCCAGTTTTGGAGTGAAAGCAAGTTATCAGCAGACTCTATCGAGAGGAAAAGTGATGGATCGCTCCGTTTTTGCACTCTACATTGTGTTTTTATGTTGCGTACGAAGCGTACAGCTATCGACAGATACGCACCGTGAGCAGGTGAATGATTAGGTAAATTATGCGCGCGAAATTGTGCGGCAGCGTGCAAATACAGAAAAGGTATGCACTTTGCTAGCCAGTGTACGTACACGTATTATTTTTATTACTCATCGGTTAGCATAATGAAGGTTTTTTTCGATTCAGGATCTCGCCAGGCGTCATCGCTTAGAATAAAAGACGATAATCTAATCTTGGAAGGTTTTCATCACTGTACATACATCTGGTATTGTTTTATTTCATGACAAAATTGGGAAAAGATTCCAAGAAAATATGATATCAATAAGTTTGTGGTTTTAGTCTACAAGTTTGTTCTGTACATATACAGGTCCCTACTTGGCAACCTTTCAGTTCAGTACGGGTAGGGATGCTCTGGACATCAGGAAGAGCCGTGTTAGAAAATTTCGGTATATGTATATACCGGCGGTATTCCCGACTTTGCAAGTTCAAATATATGATATTAGAATAGTTTTAGTATCCAGCAAATAATAATACCCAGTACCTCCAATAAAAAACAATCGAAAGAATGTATACCAATCGAGATAATGACACCAGTCCGGCGACGATACAGATCGGCCTCTAGTCTATGATCAGAACCGCACTTGACACAGATCGTCATTATTTGTCAACAAAATTTTACTGTACCAACGGATTTGATCAATTTACTTTTTTCTGCTACAGCGTTCGACTCGATTTTGTAATCTTTTCATTGCGGCAATTAATCTAATAACGCCTGATACTGTTTTATTGTGGATTGCGTAAATAACGCTTTTGTTAATTATTATTTTTGGTAGGTATTATCAGGCATTGTTTGCGAGCTTTACATTCCTTTATTGGTTATTAGCTCATTGGTTTGGCGTGTACTTAAGCGTGGATGAAAAATTTAATTAAAAATCCAAGTAGGCACTTAAAAAATAAATTATTTTCAAGAAAACATTCGTTCTTTTGCTGCTTATGCATAGCCAATACGTGGCAGCTAGGGTTGGTCGATATATCGATATTCAAGAGCAAACGGCAATTATAGAATTTGAGCAGGAACATAGGGAAGTAGATATCCGAAAGGGAGTGTGTGTTATCGCCTCTAGTTTTCAATTTATATATCGAAGGTGCGATTAATATTGCTAAAGACAGAATAACTGATGGAATTAATATACAGGGCCAAACTATTAATATGCATAACTGAAATGAAAAAAAAACGTGTGATATTCCACATCTAATTACCGAATCTGGTATTATATCATAATCTTACAAGTATTACATGGCCCATTGTTCTATATAATACGCTATTTTCGTAAAATACCCACACAAAAAGCGCCACAACACCACAGAACTTGTAAATGTTTAAAAATAAAACTGCACCACTTTTACTCGTAAATTCGTAGATATCTACTAGAGTAGTATTAAAATTGGAAGAGGCCGGCAATAATGCGCAATAGACAAATTAGTTTCAATAGTAACTCTACAATATTGTTTCGGCTTCTTAGGCCATCATCAGGAGTACATAGTGTTTTAAATTCATTCAATAGACAGATTTTAGAGTGTTTAATTTTAATACTGCTCTATCTAGTATGTAGGTACGACATAACAGACCAAGGCAAAGATATTTTACCATATAAGCAGAAAACTTGGTAAAATATAAGTATGTAAATGACTCTCATACTAACACGCGTACACACGCATGCAGACATACATATTTTGTGTATGAATCAGCAAATAATGCACACATTACATGATTACATCACTATATGTTTGTTTAAAAGCATCACGGGAAAAATTAGCACTTTAAAACTATTAATATACAGGGTGAAGGTTCTATGAGATACCTCTCTTTACACAAAACCCAACTTCCAACATACGTTGTACCTAGGTAAATACCTACCTAATTTCCAAAATTCCTGGACATACATCCGTCAAAATCTTAATTAAAGTTAAGTTAAGAATAATAACTTGCATAGCAAATTTATAAAAGTACGTTGTGCCCTCAACGAATTGACGCAAGTGTACATACCTATGGAAGAAACATTTAACCACAAAACCACACAAGAAAACCACTAAACAACGAAAACACAAACCAGATTATTAATTATCAACCAAAAATAACTTCTCCCGCAGTAATCACATAATTTATGGCAAATAAAAAACACCCATTCAACATTTTTTTCATCAACAGAACATTAATGCATTATGTAACTCAAACCAGGCGTTTTGAATCTGCCGGTATTTTTTAACCGACTGACAACAGCCCCCTTGGTGAGTAGGCATCAAAAATAAAAGTTCAAAAAGTCCGCCTTCTCTCAAGGTCACGTACTCGCTAAAAACCTATCGAGTAAACATATCCCCGGCAAACATTCGTCGCAAATTACACCCACACTTCATAAAAAAAACACCTTAAAATCACGGAATACTCTAGAAAATCAGTAAAAACTTTATTTTTGAGTGCGCGAAAGTATTTTCTTCTTCGATCAAAAAGGCACGCCCCAAGGTGCGAATTAATAAGGTTTTAGCACTTACTTTTATTATGAGCTCGATCTCTGGTACATCACCGTTGGCGTGTCCATTTTCCTCGACGTTTTCAGACATTATTAATCGTAAAAAACACTCCAAAGGCACTAGATTTACGTTACAATGACACTTAACTACACAAGCTACCACACAACTGTTTCTCTTTTCTTCTATGAAACTTGATTTGATGTTTCTGTCACTCAGTCGGTTATTTTACAGGAAATTAATCTGTACTATACTTGCGACATCTATTTTGTAGCTGCTTTACTACGTTAGACCCGCTGTCAAACAAGTGTACAGTCGGTAATTAATATTATCACAGGATCCTCTTAAAACAGTTTGGTTTACAACTACGCTATTCGATGAAACTTACATCTTCCATGGCTAGATGTCGCATTCCCAGATTATCAACTTCCAATAATTTTTCTTTGTATTTTTCGATAAATTTGGTGATATTTTTGACAGCTGAAGGAAATTAAATGAGTAAGTTTTCACAGCGATTTTTATTCACAATTTATCCATCATTTAGACCAACATATTGATAATCATAATCGTATTGCAGTTCGATCTGCTTCAGCAACTTGTCCAAATCACTCTGTTTGCTTCTGGACAAATTCTTGACGAATCTGAATTTCTCGCTGTTGTCAGTTGATGGGCTGTGCGCGAATCTTGGCATCGGTACATCATAGTCTAAGCCTTCATAAGCAACGTCCATGTAAGAATAATCGATGAAATTTACTTCTAATGGCAGTTCCAAAATTTCTTTTTCCTCGCGTATGTGCACACCTGAAATATAATTATTCAAAAGTTTGTTTTCTTAAAAGTGTACAAAAATGTGATAGTTACTTTTTGTGGGATAAGGATAATACATTTCTGCATCAGATTCACCATCAGAAAGCAAATAGTCTGGTAAGTGAATAAAAGGTAAATGCGATTTTGTATCTGTTTCTGCACAATACAGGCCCCTCTTGTATCTCTTGAGGAGCATCACGGAGTCCCTGTCTCTTATATCTTTAACATTAAAGTGGTACTTCGTTATGGGATCTACTACACTTAAATATTCTTCTAACTGGGCAAAATCTTTCTTGGACAATTCTTTGTAAGTTGATAGGTAAAATTTGCCACAATTTACTATTTCTATTTGCTTCAATGGAGACTCGTAGTAAGTGGGAACCTTTTCGATTTCTTGGAGAATGTTTTCTCCGTGGACTAACTGTCTGCGAAGGAAATATTCGCCTGGGGTTGCTTATGATTATTATATTTGAAAATATTACCCAAATGCTACATATAGATAGTCCATCCAGGGAGTGGGGGCTAAAGAAATAGAAAATTGTCGGGAATTATCAGTGTGCTTTCCATTGTGACACATAGATAGGACACCTCGTCTGTTGTGGGGAACAATGTAATTTTCACAAGGCATTCTGTGAGGTCTGATGTTCCATCCACCGCACTGTATCCAAGACTGAGAAACTATCCTGTAGAATAGTTCTTTTCCATAACCCAGTATAGCAATCACTTCAAAAGTTTACCTGTGAACAGGCGTATTCTTAAAGCCATTACTGGACCTCTGCAACTTACGCATGAACCTTCCACAAGTTATAGGAACCAAATCGGAATACAGCTGTATGAAGTAAAGGAATTTTAAACAAATTTCTGCGCAGAGTTTCGGTGAGACTTACAAGAAACAGCATAGACCCGATCTGCCTGCCATCAATTGCTATAGTCAAATAGGCATATTGCCTCTAAAACATGCAAAGATAAGGACTATGTTACAGCTAGTTTGGAGATAGAAATACGGTACACCAGATATAATATTTTTGACGAAAATGTCCATTAAATTTGTCTTGCCTAAGCGTTCAAAATTCCGATCTCCTACTAAGAAGTATCTCCTCGTAATGTACTGCAGCAGTTCCTCGTCACTTCCAAGAAGTTCACCATTGACGAAAGCCACTGCTGATTTTTTTAAAGACCACATACCATTCCCATACGTTCTTCTTGTCTTAATTTAATAATAATTAAAGCAATAATTTAGAAATCAAGTTAGGGATTGTAGAAGTTATCCAGGAGCAGATATAGATAGTGATCACAATATAGTCGTTATGAAAGCCAATCTTAAATTTAAGATTTTGAAAAAACGAAGCGGAAGAAGGTATCTTGGCCCAGAGAGACTAAAAGATGATGATACGCGCGATAAGTTCGAGAAAAAGACAAACGAAGTACTAAAGGGCGCGGGCGAAAATATTGTTAGGGACATAGAGGAAGATTGGAATTGCATTAAAAATAGTTTAGTTTCCTCAGCTAGGGATATTTTGGGTCATAAACAGAATGAAAGTAGGAAACCCTGGATAACAAAACATATTGTAAGTCTAATAGAGGAAAGGCGAAAATATAAAAATAGGTTAGATGAAATAGGGAAACAAAGATATAAGGCGATCAAGTGGGAAATTATTCGGAAATGTAGGAAAGCGAAAGAGCAATGGATCGATAATAAGTGCAAAGAAGTGGAAAATAAGTTCGAAGTAGGAAAGACTGATGAAGCATATAAAATAATTAGGAGAAATTTTAGAGAAATTGGATCTAGTACCAAAAGCATTAGGAATGAGGCAGGAGATATCCTAATCGAAAGCGGGGAGAAGGCAGATAGGTGGAAAGAATATTTAGGAAACTTATATGCGGGACAGGAAGTGCAAGATATATTAGAAAGCGAAAGCAGTGTAGAGGGGGATAACCTAGGGAATCCTATAATGAGAGAAGAGTTTGAGCTAGCACTAAAAAGTTTAAGGAATAATAAAGCGCCAGGTATAGATGGCTTGCAGGCAGAAATCTTAAAGTGCGCAGGTCAAGAGGTAATAGATCGTTTATTTAAATTAGTTAGTCGTATATACCTGACAGGCGAGATTCAAGAGGATTACAAACGGAACATCATGGTAGCTTTGCCAAAAAGGAAAGGCGCGGATAGGTGCGAAAATTTCAGAACCATCAGTTTAACTTCCCATGCGTCAAAAATTTTAACTAGAATTGTGCAAAGAAGGATGGAGAAAAACGCGGAAGAAATATTAGGAGAAGATCAGTTCGAATTTAGACGAAATAGAGGAACGCGCGAGGCCATCCTAGCTTTACGAGTAATTATAGAAAAAAAAGATAGAAAAGAGAAAGAGCGTCTATATAGGATTTGTAGATTTAGAAAAGGCGTTCGACAACGTAAAATGGGGGAAGATGTTCGAAGTGCTGAGAAAGGTAGGGATGAAATATAGGGACAGAAGAATAATACATAATCTCTACGAAGAGCAAAAGGCAGTTGTAGAATGTGAGCAGGAACGAAGGGAAGTAGGTATCCGGAAGGGAGTGAGACAGGGATGTGCATTGTCACCTCTAGTTTTCAACTTATATATCGAAGATGCTATTAATATTGTTAAGGACAGAACAGCCTCAGGGATTAACGTACAGGGTCAAACTATTAACATGCTCAGATTTGCGGATGATATAGCAGTGTTAGCATCTAGCAAAGAAGAATTAGGAGCGGCTTTGAATGAAATGGAAGCAGTTTTGACACAGAGCTATGGCATGAAAGTCAATAAAAAGAAAACTAAAATTTTGGTATGTAGGGGATGTGAAAATAGAACTAAAGTTGACATACAAATAAGAAATGAGAAGATAGAGGAGGTCACGGATTTCTGCTATTTATGAAGTAAAATAACTCAAGACGGTAGGAGATATAAAACAAAGAATAGCGCAGGGCCGAGTTGCGTTTAACAGAAAGAAACAACTGTTATGTTCGAGAACGGTTAATATTGAGACTAGGAAGAGACTCTTAAAGTCGTATGTATGGAGTACGGCATTATACGGGTGCGAAACATGGACAATAGGGGAAGCGGATCGAAAAAGAGTAGAAGCGTTTGAAATGTGGTGCTACAGGCGCATGATGAAGATACCGTGGATAGATAAGGTTAGCAATAGGGAAGTATTAGAAAGAGTTGGGGAAAAGCGAAAGGTATGGAAGACAATAAAGAGTAGGAGAGATAGGATGGTAGGACACCTTCTAAGACATGAAGGAATAGTTCGCGACATACTAGAGGCAGAGATAGGAATAAAAAGAGGTAGGGGTAGGCCTAGATTAGACTACTGCTCTCAAATAGTTAGTGATGTAGGATGTTCTACTTTTAGGGAAATGCGTAGGTTAGCTCAGGATAGAAAAGAGTGGAGGTGCGCATCCAACCAGTCTTCAGACGGAGAACCTTATGATGAAAGCAATAATTAAAGCAAGTTAATATTAAATAACTGGAACCTTGGTGAGATATTCTGTCCAATCCACATCCAACATATGCCTTATTTCCGGCTCACCAAACTCCTTTGGAGCGTACTTGTGAAGGCGCTGAGCAAGGAATTTACATTTTTGGAATTCCCTTGACGTAACTATCCCCGCTACGAAAATCTTTTTTGGTCGATGCGGTTTATTCGCCATGGTGGTCTTAAGAAATAGAAATGTTAAACAAAAAAGTACGAACAGAAATTTCTGAGTTTGACATTGGTTTATCTCTTGATAAAACGTCAATCAAAACCAAGGGCTTCCTAGATGATGGCAATTTTCTACAAAAGAAGTTTTAAAAACTCCCACACAATTTTATGGTCGCACATAAAACCAAAAGATTTACGCAAGCTTTTAACAAGTGGTCACGTGAAAATTTTGATTTACATCGGCATATTAATTTCACTTCAACGCCATGACGATTTGAATAACGATTATTTGAATGACTTTCAAGAGCATTAAAGAATTTTACGGTTGTTCCTTTTGTTTTGTTCCTCGTGGTGGGCATATACGTCAAGAGGACAGTAGATTTGCTGATGGAATTATGTTTCATAAAGTATAAGCTTGATGTAGGTACTGTGGTCAGGTTGGAATTAATTTTACTGCCTTGGTCGTTTTGCCGTTTCTCCGATTTATTGATGTACGTCTTGTAGTTAAAGATTCGTTTGGAAATGTTTCCTCAATAATTCTAAATTATTTCCCATACTGGATCCATGCCTTTTAATCCACAAGAAAGACTTAATCAGCCAGCATATTATTTAGAAAAAAATAATTTGTTGAATAGAATTTAGATATTAATTCATACTTGATTAGGTACCTATCCATTTTTTAAACTATTTTGATGTGTTTTATAAAAAAATATCAAGCGTTAAAAATTACGTAATTCCTGAACTTAAAAAAAGATATTAAAATTCCTGTACCCACTTTCAATTAATTTCATTTAATTAGCAGAAAAAGGAGGTTAGAAAAAAAAACTAGCGTAGCACACAAAAATTCTATTATTTGATTCATTTAAAACGCATATATCTATTGCCATATACATACAGAAAAATCACAAATTTGTTGATATGCACTATTATAGACTGGTCGATTTTTTTAAACTTATATTTGCATTGGCAAGTCTCTGCGAACACTTTGGTTTAAGTTCACATAAAACTATAAGTCAGTAAGGTCTCCAAACACTCGAAGGATCTGTCACAGTCGCAACTTGCGACCGTTCTGTATCTTCAATTTGAGGTTGAGATTCTGCCTCAACGGCCGGACTAACCCCTATTTCAACAACAGCCCTCGTAGGGGCGAGCGTAACACTATCTTGTGCTAAATACTGATCTATTTTTTCCACATTCCCATGTAGGTGGAGATGAAACTGATTTTGATTCACCGTGGAGTATATAGGGGGGTACAGAACCATTGGAGGCGCCGTACCGTACTGTTGGTTGTTGTTAGGAGTGTTGTAGTAGTTGTAGTTGGTTGAATATGAGGAGTTTGCGGGCCAGTTGTTGGGGTAGTAGGTGTTGTTGTCGGGGTATCGCGGACTAGCACACATGAGGGTGTCCATATCCGATTTGGCACTGTTGAACATTGGGGTGGGTGACGTAAGGGATGTATTGATGTACTCATGTTGTGACGGTTCTGGTAATACTGGAAAAAAAACGTTAAATTTTAATCTTGAATAATAATGTGAAAGAAATTTACCCAACTTAAAACAAAAAGTCTGAAATCAATATAAACTCGTATTACAACTAAGATCGTGCAAATATTCTTGACAAATTCTTCACTGACCTAATAACTTTGATTATAAAAGTATTGTCACATACTATTAATCTGAACAATACAGCAGTGTGGTCAAAAACTGCATACCGTACGCAAATAAGACGACCTCAAACGGAACAAATTCTTTCGGCGTTTTTCTAGGCATACATACTTCAGCACATATAATTATGTCAAAGAAATTTTGCGGTTATACTTAGCATTTCACAGATATCGAATTTATGCATTTATATTTAATGTACGCGGGAAATAAATTTGATAGCTTAAAAAAAGATCTTTCGAAAGGTCTTTTTTCGAAAAATACGCATCTACATATCTATACCAAAATAGAATATGTTGTTTGCCTAATTCAGAATTCATAATTTTATCTTCAATATCTGACATGAAAATATCTGCTAATAAAGGACTAATTGGTGAACCCATAGCAAGACCTAAGTTTTGAGTATAATATTTATTATTGAACTGGAGATAATTTTGTTCAATACAAAGTTGGAAAGCAGTAATAATATCATTTTTTATAACAATATTAGTATGAGTTTTATCTAAAATATTTTCAATTAATATTTGTAACATCAAAAGAAACCAAAAAAGACCCTGTTGGAATATTTTTATATTTGATATTGTTAATTAATTCTAAAGAATTTTTTAAACTAAATTTGGATTTAAAATTTGTTGTATTTTTGAATATATTATTAATGTTTTTATCTAAATTTCTTGTGGGAGCGTTAATATATGATACTACTGGCCTTATAGGTGCATTAATTTTATGGTTTTTGATAAGTCCGTATAATTTAGGGGCACAAGCATTCATATTAATTAATCTCAATTTTTCAAAATTATTATTAAAAATACTGTTGCAATTTTTTAACCAATCTTTTAGTTTTGTTTGAAAATGTTTTGTTGGATCTTTTTTTAGTTCAGTTAATTTTTCATTTTTAATAAAATTTTGCATCTTTGTTATATATTCATCTTTAGGTAAAATTACTATAGCATTGGATTTGTCTGCTTTCGAAACTATCAAATTATCTTTATTAATTTTTTCTTTAATAGAATTGATTGTAATATTATCAGTTTTATTAATTTTATTATACATTTCTGATGATGGAATCATTGTGAATTCTGAAACCGGTCAAGTTATAATAATAAATCGTTATATTGGTAGTACGCGTAGTAATTTTTCAATTCATCATGAATTTCTACCAAATAGTAAAATCAGAAAATATTAACTACATAAGCAAAATTATGTTTTCGAGATTAAAATCAAATTTAATTCACTATGGGTCATTCAGTTAAAAATGGCAAATATGGGCCATATAAAATTCAAATTATTCACCATCTCTTCCCGGGAGATCAAGAAAGAAGGCTTAATTTTTGTAGGTGGTACTTAAATAAAATTCAAAAAATCCAGAATTTGGGCGGTCTGTCATTTGGACAGATGAAACTCACATAAGCAGCGTAGGATTATTTAACAGGTATAATGTGCGTCACTGGTCTGATACAAATCAGCACCAAACTTTGGAACGTCAGAGGCAAGGATGTTTTGGATTTAACGTTTCGTGTTTTATTTTGGGTGGTCAAAATGCCTGTCAATAATGATGTCAAAGTCACTAATATTAACTTTTTTGTTGACTGTGTTAAACAAAAGAAAATTAAATTTTACATTTACCTGTGGGTAAGTGCAACGTAGGGTTATGTGATGTGTCCTGTATAGGGTCGTAGTATGTAGGTGCTTGCGGCGGACTATAGGGGGTGTAGGTGTTCGTGTAGTCAGGCCAACTTGGTGGACAGTGGGGAGGACCACCATAACTTCCTATAGAATCTGTAAATAAAACAAAAAACACATCAAACGTCTATTTTATGATAGTTGCCAAACAAAAATTTACCCCTTAATAACTATTTTAATTTTCTCAACGGATATTGAAAGGGCAGATTTTACAGAATTTTATTCTCGATGTGAAATTGCACATGGTTATTGAACATTTGATACAAACATAGTCGACGTCCCTCGTACCACAAACGAACTGTCAAGAATTCCGTTCGTCTTCCTTGTTATTCTTGCAAACCACCAAAATAAAAACACTAGCCTCATCACAACGTAACCAACTTTTGTGGTTTATTGGCCTTAAGCAAGGCCGAGCGATCAAATCAATTCATGAATGAATGTTCTCTCTCTCTGTGGTTGGATACTGTGATCTATTTTAAAAAGGCGGCCGAACTCGATCAATTACTACATTTTATAAATAGGTTTTTGCTCAGAGTTGCGTCCAGTCCGCTTTACGACACGCAGTTTTTCATTCAGAAAAATATTGGGCCTGATATTGCAATAACGGATAAGATACGGCACGAGAAAGCGTCGCTGAAGACATTGCATTAGCAAACATTGACAGTTTTAATGATTGCTTTAACCATTTCCGGTTCTGTTTTTAAGAAAACCATATTAGATTCTGGTTTGGTCACAAGGTTATTTTTGTAATAGTCAATAGTGTAGTTCCTGTCCAGACCAATCTACCACGCTAAAACTTTTGTTTGCAGTCACAAAATAATCCATACTGATGGGGAAAATGCAATTTTTAAACAGTAAGAAATGCAACAAGTTGTCTGAAATTGTCGACAATTTTGCGTACGAGTGTCAATTTGATAATTGAGGAATCACGAGCGCGAGCCAAGTCTCCCTGCTGCATTTTCGAGCGATTCAGACGTTCCCGCCTTTACAAACTGTACGGTTATTTATTAATATTTTGCTTTCTAATTTTGCAAGCATATACAGAAAACATTTCTTAAGAGTCGTCTCATCAGCGATTTCTAAAAAAAATAATAGAAGTTTGTCTTTTTCGGCTCCAAATATACCCTAATTTTGGGTACTTATAACTTACTAAAAAATTACTCTTTTAAAAATCCGAGATGAGAGGCCGATTTCCACAAGTTTCTTCTTTCAAATAAAACAAACAATTTCAAAATCGGTTCATAAATAAGGAAGTAATTTGTAAAGAGAGCTGCCCTTGCAAACGCGATTTAATGCCCTGCGTTGTAACGCCCTCTGCTTGTTCATCGCGCAACACTTGGTAAACTGCTAGTACGAACTCAGTGATTTTTGTATGGGGCCCACTTCAATAATGGTATAGCCATACATTACATATTTTAATTGTATATACGCGAACATAGAATTTTGGTAATGTAACCAGAAATGAATATTAAGTTCTCTTGTGTGTTGTACTATTATCTTAATAAATAATAATTGCTCTGAAAGTGATTACGAGTTATCATTAACATCATACAACAAACATTACATGGTGGCAGCGGTGAAAGTGCGCTTTCAGAGGACAGAAGATAAATAGAAAATAAAGAAAACACAAGGTGATAAAATTATAAAATTGTAAAATGGCCGAACAAAGCAAAACCCCTGGAGTTTTAGTATTTTCCGGAGATATCACAAATAATTGGAGATTATGGAAACAAAAGTTTAATCTTTATTTGTTAGCCAGCGGTAAAACAACTAAAGCGGATAACGTTAAAGTAGCAATATTGTTAAACTTATTGGGTGATGAAGGTTTGCATATATATAATACTTTCGAATTCAACCAAGACGAAGATGCTAACAAACTGGACGATGTCATAGGAAAATTCGATAACTATTGCAATCCAATCAAAAACGTAGTGTATGAACACTTCAAATTTTTTAAAAGGGACCAACTTCCAGGTGAAACTGTTGACCAGTTTATAACAGCGTTGAGAAAACTAGCATCTACATGTGAATTTCAAGAGAAAGATGTGTTGATTAGAGATCGGATTGTGCTAGGAATTAAGGATGCAAGAATTCAAGAAAAACTGCTACAGTATCCCGATTTAAAGTTAAGTGACGCTATTAAAATTGCTAGATCAATGGAAAACAGCATGTCAACACAAAAAGAAATCTCAAAAGATACTGTATCGGTAAGTGGATCGATAGATGCTGTACATAAGAAGAATCAAAAATGGCGCCAGGGTGAAAAACAACGACAAAATCAGTCGAGTTCGGGTTCTCGAACTGGAGGAAGTGCTGAATATGGCAGTGGTGGAGGTAAGCGGAACAGCTGTTCTCGATGTGGTACCGATCATTATCGAGGTAAGTGCCCTGCATGGAATCGTTATTGTAGCAAATGTAAATTGAAAGGACACTTTCGGAAATTTTGTCTAACTAAACGTGTGGACGAAGTAAAAGAAGACGACACGGTAGAAAGTGACGCGGAAGATCATGTCGTATGGTCTGTGTGTAAAGCTGAAGTTAATTCTATAGAATGGCTAGAGAGTATAGACATAGAAGGCTGTAAAATTAAACTAAAAATTGATACTGGCAGCCAGGTAAATATTCTGAATTTTAGTGATTTTGAAAAATTAGGTCTTAAAGTCAGTGAGCTCAAATATACTTCAGCATCTCTGTCTTCATACTCTGGTCATAAAATTAATATTATTGGTGAGATCAATTTAAACTGTTGTTTTGATACAATAAACAAAAACTTTGTGTTTTATGTTTTGAAAGATACAGCACCATCTTGTTCAATTTTAGGTTTAATTGCTACAAATGAACTAAAAATTGTAAAATGTAAGGTAAAAAGTAATGTTTGCGAAGTAGGTTCCCTAGACTTACAAGAAATACTTTACAAAAACAAAGCTGTATTTTCGGGTATCGGAAAGGTAAACAGAGAATATAAAATTACTTTAAAAGAAAATGCAATACCTCGTGCATGTTCACCGAGAAAAGTTCCTATTTTTCTAAAAGATAAAGTTAAGGAAAAAATTGATCAAATGGTCACAGATAAAATTTTAGTACCGGTCAGAGAACCGACAGACTGGGTTCATCCCTTAGTCTTAGTCCCTAAGCCAAATGGCGATGTAAGAATTTGTATGGATCCAAGATCATTAAATTTATATATAAAACGAGAAAATTTCCAAATACCAACACAGGAAACTCTATTTGCTGAATTAGCAGGTTGCAAATATTTTTCTTTGCTAGATGCGACATCTGCATTCCTCCAAATTCCTCTTGACCATGCCAGTTCTTTGTTATGCACAATAGCGACTCCTTTTGGAAGATTTCGTTATGTTCGTTGTCCTTATGGAGTCTCTAGTGTCCCAGAGATCTTCCAGAGGTTCATTTATGAAACATTAGAAGGAGTTGCTGGAGTGATCGCTTACATTGATGATATTTTGGTCTTTGGTAGGACCTTAGAGGAGCATAACAAAAATTTAAATACTGTTCTTGAAAAAATTTTCGCTAGTGGTCTAACATTAAATAAAGAAAAATCAAAATTTTGTCTTACAAAGCTAAAATTTCTTGGTCACATAATTTCGGGTGAGGGTATCGTACCCGATGATGGGAAAATAAGAGCAATTCGTAACATGAGAAGACCTGAAAATAAAAAAAATCTTCAGAGATTTCTTGGAATGATTGTTTACCTAGCTAAATTTATCCCCAATCTTTCACAAGAAACTGGCCTTCTTAGACATTTGTTAAGTAACAGTGCGGAGTGGCACTGGTCAGAAAACGAAGATAGGTGTTTTAATCAATTAAAAGAATTGATCACGACTGCTCCTGTCTTATCATATTTCGATAACAAAAAACCCGCCGCTCTATCGGTAGATGCTAGTCCCTATGGCCTTGGTGCTGTGGTCATTCAGGAAAATCACCCTATAGAGTACGCGTCTGTGTCTTTAACGCAAACGCAGCAGCGTTATAATCACATTGAGAAAGAGTTGCTAGCTGTTGTCTTCGGATGCGAGCGATTTCATTTTTATCTTTTTGGGAGAAAATTTCAAATTCAGACGGACCACCGTCCGCTGGTAGGCTTATTAAAGAAACCTATTGATGAATTATCACCAAGAATTCAACGTCTAGCAATTCGGTTACTCAGATATCAGTTTGAATTAGTGTATGTTCCTGGAAAACAGCAACAAGTTGCTGATACCCTGAGTCGTGACCCTCAAAATGAAAATATGAACACGGACTATCTTGAAAATAACTTAATGGTATATTCTGTAGTCTCTACAACTAAAGCTAAGGAGGAAAGATTAAAAAATGCGATAATCGAAGACCCTGTTCTGTCAATAGTAATGAACTACTGTCTGAACAGTTGGCCTTCTCATAAAGCAAGTGTGCCCAGTAATGTTAAACAATACTGGAGTATCAAAGACGATGTATATAGCCACAAAGGAGTATTATTTTACAAGAAACGATTGATAATACCCCAGATTTTGCAAAGCGAATTCTTGCAAATTTTGCACAAATCCCATCAGGGGGTGGTTTCTTCAAAAAAATTGGCACAGGACTCTATATATTGGCCCGGAATCTCAAAAGACGTTGAAAATGCTATCCTTCACTGCTTGGTTTGTCAAAAATATTCTAAGAGCAATGCCAGAGAGCCTCTGACACCACACAAAATTCCTGAACTTCCATGGCAAAAAACAGGTGTGGATTTTAAAACACTGGGAAATTTAAATTTTTTAGTTGTTATAGACTATTACAGTAAATTTATGGTTGTGAATAAAATTCCAAATAAAATTGCAGATACTGTAATATCTTCCCTAAAAAATGTGTTTGCAATAAATGGAATACCACAGGTGATCTACTCTGACAACGGGCCGCCCTTCAACTCGATGGAATTTGCAAATTTTGCAAAAAAATATGATATAGAGTTGAACACTTCAAGTCCAAAATTTTCTCGCTCAAATGGAATGGTAGAGAGAGCCATTCAAACAGCCAAATGCTTACTTACAAAAGCATATGAAACTGGTGAAGACCCATTTTTGGCTATTCTAAATTATAACATTACCCCCAAACAGGATTTACCTTCGCCTAGTTCTATGTTAATGGGCAGGCGATTGCGTACTACTCTATCTGTTGCAAACAAAATTCTGAGGCCAGAATTCCCAACAAAAGGTTTCAGAATGAAATTGGAAAGCAGGCAAATTAAACAAAAAGAATTCGTTGACCAACATGTAAAGAAACTACCAAAACTTCAACCTAAACAAAAAGTGCTGATACAAGAAAAAACACGCGTGTGGAAGCCCGGTGTAGTACAAGCAAAATCAGGACCAAATGATTATATCGTGTCAATAAACGATTCAGCATATAGGAGAAACAGACAACAAATAAGACCGAGAAGATCAAAATCACCAGAAGGAGAAAAATGTGAGGAAACTCAAAAATCAATTCCAATTATATTATCCAATAACAGAAAGTCTCTTGATAAAGATTCTATCATTCCTGTTTCAAAATCTCCTACCGAAAATACAGCGTTAGATAATGAAGGTATCCCGCAAATTGTAACTCGGAGTGGACGTATCAGCAAACCACCTTTAAGATTAAATGTAATTTAAGTTTAGGTAGTAGATATAAAACCACGCCAGTATGAACCAGAAATGAATATTAAGTTCTCTTGTGTGTTGTACTATTATCTTAATAAATAATAATTGCTCTGAAAGTGATTACGAGTTATCATTAACATCATACAACAAACATTACAGTAGGTACATTTTGATAGCTTAAAAAAGGATCTTTTGAACTTTACCAAAGAATGCTGTGATTTCCATTTAAAAAATTGAACTTTATGTCATAACTCAAAAAATACGCTCCCTAGAAAAAAACTACGTACGCCACTGAATTCCTTGGAAAAAGTTCTATAGGAATCAATCTTAACAGTTTTAGTCTGCTTAGCACAAAAAGAATTGGAGAGAATTTTTGAAAATCGATAAAAATCAATATTATTTTTTTTCTCGAAAACTAAAAACGATATCCAAATTCTGGTTTCGGCATTATATTATACTCAAGAAAATAGCTCATGTTTGCGAAATACCAAGGTTCTATCTCTGCTGCTTCTATGAGAAACCCTCCAAATCACAACGAAAGTAAGACAACCTGTACAGACAAAAATCCAATTGCATAGTCCCTTCAAACGTCAAACCGAACCAGGTTCAGACCTATACAAGCTGCAATACAAATTGAAATTAAAGCTTTGCTAAGCGAAGCCAGAGTGCGACCCTGGAAGAGCTTCCGTGCCACGTGTTTTTGACCGTGGCTCCGCCTTCGGAGCATACCTCGTCTTACGTCCCTAAAAAATCTTGATGTTGGCGATCGGATACTTGGCTCTTAAGCGCGAGTGATTTCCTATGAAATTGGCGCGACCAACCCAACTTTCTGACTGAATACTCCTTGGTGGTGATCTTTTAAATTTCATTTTGCATACCTGAGCTTAAGCACCTTGATGCACCTCCCAGCTGAAGAATGCTACCACCGTTGTTCGATTGAAACAATACCGGTGAACTTGCCAAGATTGTCGGTGCATAAATTTCGTATTATTATGGTGTTGACGGTTCATCACTTATTATATTAATATTTAAAACAATGCGTGAATCATGACAATACTGGAGCTCGACGAGTATTCGCTGTCCGCATTTTGCAGACGGCCGACTGGAGTGAATGTTAATATGAATCACGAAAACGTTTTTATTGTTAATTGTTATAAGTGGGTGTTCAGAAGAAATGATTAATTAATAAAGTAACAACACGTAAAGTGCAGATGATGCTAATGAATAGTCTCAGGGCCTAAATCAAGTCGGATCACACCAAATTGCATTTCTAGATTATTGACTTCGCTTAGAAGTTCAATATTATTGACACAGAAAATATTTTCCAAGCAAAAAAGCTAAGTAGGTACCTGGAATGTGAACTCACGTAGTTTCAAGAGATTTCTGTTTGTCTGGGGATTCCCGCATTTTATTTCTCATTTTTTTTCTATTTAATTTTCGTGTAAAGTAGAGACGTTGCTGGGAAAAAGTGTAGAAATAGACACATTTTCCCAAACATAGTAGATCTTGACCTTGCAATCTTCCACACATGTTATTTGCGTTTCCATTTATTTCTATTTAGTTTCGATAATATAAATTTAAAAAAAAACTGATTTTGTTCCATCAGCTTTCGTTTGGCACTTGATGTGACACTTCCTGAGCATAATTTTTAGCTAGACAAAAAAAGACGGCGCATTTTAGGGCTTCGTGCGCTACTATACGCATATCGTCTTACGTTTGCGACACTGAAATTCCCATACATACAGGAAACTCAAGAGGCAGGTAAGAATGCGTGTTCAACCAGGGTCTCGTTGCCCGTTTGGGGAAAATCTTGGCCCGTCGTGATTAGCATGAACTGACTACACACACTACCCTATTTGATCAAATGTTTGGCCTTGTGATTTGTTAATAGTCATTGCAAACGCTAGTTTAATGGGAAATTATTGTCGTCTTTTAAATGTAAAAGGATAAACATTTTCACAGAACAACGTTATACGGTTAACGAAAACTATATCTCCATGTTTATCGCCTGTTAAAATTTTGCACTGTAGGATATATTGTCTCCCAATTATAAAATTAACAATCTCGTACCATTACATAAGCCTTCATTAATGCTGAGATTTCTATAACCAACATCACAATACAATATACTCTCAACTTCAATTCATGCGGAGAAAAATTTGGCGGGTTTAAAGTATTTGAATATTCAGGAAGAATAGCATCGTTTAAATCTCCATTATCACAATTTTCAACACTATCCAAGTTTGTATATATTTTTTCTGTTTTCATATCTAACAGTTCTTAGCACTTTTTTGTTAAGTAATGTCTTCAACGTCAGAATTCATAAAGTCTCGTAAGGTTCTGTCTATAATGTCTAAAGCATACCTTGGCGCCACAGGAGCTTCATCCCAAATAAAAAAATCTACACTCCTTAAATAATTTGCTTTTTTTGAATTTTTCTTAATGTTGGAAGATGAATCTAAAAACAGAGGAACAGGTAACCCAAACGTTTTATGAACTGTAACTGTAACGTCTTTCATAATCTTGTGACATTGCTTCTTTAAATTCTTCCCACAATTCTTCCTGATTCTTCTTCATTCATGGCTCTTTTCCACTCGTGATGATCTTAAATAAGACCAAATTTTAAACACGCTGCTACATAAGATTCCTGTATTTCTCCGTTTACTGTTTTCAGATCTTTGAATTGTTTCTGACGGCGTATACTTTTGCAACGACAACAAACATGATACCTACCTCTGATAGTTCAGACGTACGCACTTTTGGCGATCGGCCCCCGTACATACTAAAAAGAGACGGAAACGAAAAATCTGACGAAACGATACATGTCTATTGCGCATTCTCCACGACTAACATCACTTTTATTAGATAGGATCATCATAAAAACGAATGATGACCAAAAAAGCGATTACTAATCTCGACAATTAACTCACTCGCTGCGCTTGTGAGTGAAAATGTCTCGATTATTAATCGCCTTTATTAATACACTTGTTCGATAAATAACTAATAATTTATTTAAAAAAACCTAACCATCTACATATGTACTTTGAAAATAGGTTTTCAGTCAACATTAAAATCGACTTAAAATCGACTTTTAAAATAGATTTCAAAGTCGATTTTTAAGATAGATTTTAGAATTCGATTTTTAAAATCGATTTCAAAGTAGATTTTGAAAGTCGACGTTTGAAATCGATTTTTAAAGTCGACTTTTGAAATCGATTTTTAATCGGTTTTCGATTTTTCCCAAAATCGCGATTAATCGAAAATCGAATAAAGAGGTAGAGGTTGGAGCAGATTAGACTACTGCTCTCAAATAGTTGGGGATGTAGAATGTTCTACTTTTACGGAAATGCGTAGGCTAGCTCAGGGAAAGAATGGAGGTATACGCGTCCTACCCAGTCTTCAAAAGAGAACTTTATGATGACGTACTATTTAATTATTATTGTAAAATAGTTAATAAAATTTCCTTTTTTAGTTCAGGGAGGGCACGCTACGGCGATTCAATATTTGGCTCCGTCATGCTAACCGTAACACGTTACCAAGTACCAAGGGGTCCCAGAAAACTGTCGATAAATTACATTATGTTCGATTTTATTTAGAGTGGCTGCAATGGGGCAGCCGATAATTTTATAAACTTTTGCAATGATAAACTAACTCGCGAAAATATCGATAATGCTGACCGATTTTACTTCTGGCTCCAACGAACCACTTTTCCGTTTTATTGGTGTGCTGTACGATGTATTAGTATGGGTACAAAACAGAAAACACCAGTTAGAACCAGTTAATAATATTTAACAATTTAACTACACATGCATATGCATAATACTTATGGGACTGCTGCGCGCTGAAGCTGAGGCTTGTACGTTATACTAAGTTCTGACGTCACGCGGCCTACTCTCGCTGCAAGGTACGATTTCTAGCCTCGCACCGACGGAAAACTTTGCAACGGCTTCACAGGCGAAGGAATTTTTTTTAACAAAAATTAACAACATAACTGCCTTCAGTATAATAAACTCTATCAATTTTAATTAACCTGCCTATTATTGTATAATAGGTTATCAATTAGATATTTTGGAATCTTTAGAAATTTATAAGCGTGATAAAAAATATAACTTATCGAACAAATTGATTTAATAGAATCTATAATCTTTTTAAATTATTGTAAATTTAAACTATTTAGGTAGGTAATTTTGATGTTTTAGGTTTCCTAAAATTTGTTTCAATACCTAATGATGTCAAAAACTCTGATATTTATATTTTTGCAGTAGTATTATATAATACAATAGGTTCATAAACTACCCAAAGAGTACCTAATCAATGATTGTGTTAACTTATCTTGAGAAAAATGTACTTGTCAAGGACAGAGCAACATTCTGGTGCCTCTCCCCTTGGACTTTCCTGAACAAATCCATTGCATCACTGGAAAATATGCTTCCACGAAGAATATTAGAATAAGACTTTCAATAAAAATATGCATACCTACTAAAGAGGTACCATTACTTTGGGAAGTTTTTAAATTAGCACAGGTGCTCTTGACCTAGTGTTCTAGAATCACATTTGTGTTTTACCTGAGCAGAATTCGGCATTTCGCATTCTGAGAAACCCTGAAAATATTTCGCAGAAAAAAAGATTTTATAGCCTGTTTATCTTCACACAAAGAACTACGTGTGTGCTCGTACGTTTTTATTGTAATAGACTGAAATTTCCGTCTTCTCTCATTTCGAAGAATCGCGCTCTTCTGGAAAACACTGTACATATATGTTAATAATCTGCGTGATCTAGGCTATACGGGGTGTGTCACTTCCCAATGAATGTGTCCACTTGGCGTTTAATTTTTAACGTCATGTTTTCAGTGTTTCTTTTTGGCTGTTAGGAAATTCGAAGCAATAGAAAAGACGTAAGCTCTTACGCAGTCCCCAAAAAATCTCGCACGAAGCGGCGGGCTTGCGAGAGACTTGAATGCGCGTATTTTGCCTCCAAAAACGGTCCGTTTTTACGCGTAAAGCGAGTACTGTTCCGACCCGAATATCGACACACTTATTTGGTGACGCAAATTGAAATAAGAAATCCCGTTCCGCGTTTGTTTAACTCTAAAATTATTGTTGCATCTCACTACGCTCAGCTACGTACCGCACTCTTCTTATGCGGGCCAGATTTTTGAAAGACACCGACATCGACGCATCGTCCCTTTCTAGCGCGAATTAATTCAAAGGGTCGGAGAGAGACGGTCGCGCTTCTGAGTTTCAGGTGCTCCCGCACAACTTTCGATTGTCATGCTGAATAATTCTATTTTTACTTGAGAAATCGAAACGACTGTGTAATAGCGCTCGCTACTTGTGTTACCTGCCTACAAATATTATCATAGCCGTTTCTTGCTTCTATTATTACGGAATTAAGATAATTAGTTTTCATGTGATGCAATAGTAATTGGCCGTTTTATGCGCCGAGTTATTTATCTGTTTATAAATGCCGAACCGGCGTCATGAGCATCGTTACGTAACTGCGTAGGTTTAGATGCTACTTTAGCAGTTAAAATCATTTTTCTGTACAAGTTACAAGCCATAGAAACTCTTTCGATGTATTAAATAGGCGTTGATGATCCATTTATTCTTGTAGGAAATTTAATGTACTTTCACGTGGTATAAGGGTTTTTGGTGATAATATGTATATTTTTCGAGTTGCAGTGGGTGGGACGTTTCGCAGAAGGGCCAAAAAATCGCTGTTTTTCAGCGCGCTCTAGCACCGATACCTCTCATCAGAAAATCAAAGTTGACAAGTGCATTTCGTAGGAAATTTTGTCTACTTTAATTTTGTATAGAGTGGTCATCTTCGAAAAATGCCTAGTCTTCGAGATATAAGCGAAAAACTGAAAAAAGTGCGAAAATTTTGAGAAAAAGCTTCCCCAATTTTGTTACGAGAAAACCACCATTTGATTGGGCTACTAGGCATTTACAGAGCTTCCTATTTAATCAACAAAATATGCCAAGGATACATTTTTTCATCTAGAGCCTATTAGGATCGGAAATGGTGATCAGATATACTATTTTGTTTTCACCGAATTTGTCAAGCGGCGAGCTATAATTATAGGACCTGTTCTTCGTGTTGGCTTTACTAATAACCATACCAGCAATGAATTATCTGTTAAGATTACCTATACCTGAGATTTGAATGTAACAGATGACACCGTAGTCGATTAAGAATTATATAGCGGCGTCTACCACACGCAAACTGCTTCTTGTGTGTCCACAACACTCTCTTTACTGTTACTTGACTATTTTATTTTTATACAGTGTGTAGGTATAAATAATTATGTCTTTAACAATTCTATAACTGTACCGTTTGCTCTTTGTATAGATTATGAATTATTCTTCTATCCCTATACTTCATTCGTACATTTTTGAGCACTTCGAATGTCTTCTTCCATTTTATACTGTTACAAATCCTATACACGGAAAAAAATGGTAAACTGTCTTTAAGAATACATTTATACTTGCAATTACGAATTTGTTACAAGTATAATATTCTAGATGTAATAGTAGGCAATACTTTGGTCAAAAAATGAGTAAGTGTTGACTTCCAAGCGTTACTCCATTTATTTTAAAACTTTCATATTTCAGTTAAGATTAGAATTGAAAATTCCTTTAAGGGAAGGGCTGTATTCAGCATAATAAAAAGTTATTCTGAACAAAAAACCATGATGTTTTTCATATAAGTCAGTAATATTCGATTTGCATTAAATACAATTACTTTTATTTCGTTACCTATTTCATCTTTAAATAAAATTTAATATTTTTGAATGAAATGGTTTATACAATTTAAAACGAGAAAAATCACTTTACTTTAAATACCCTTTTATGGAACCAAGAATAATTACATTTACCTAAGAAATATTATTCTCAAATCTCTTTTCTTATTCTTGAATATGTCTTAAAATACGCGCCACCGGATCTCGACAACCGCATGCTGCGTGCACTCCGCAGATCGCGTCTCTGCTAGTCAGATCTTGTCCGTAGTTTTGTGCAAACGTGAAGTGTGCGAAATCACAAGTAAGAAGTAACCAAGTAACACAGTAAATCTGTAGTATGGAAGAATTACTCGGACAATGGGGTTTGGAATCGTTGATTCCAATTTTTACACGTAAGTACTTAAGATTTTGCTCCAGTTACGTTAGGTATCTATTCATTTTTGTGAGTAGCCATTTTGCCGAAGAATGTGACTTGTTTCAAAACGTCTGACATTGCTCAACAGATATATTCGCCCTTAAATAATTATAGAGAACAAATAATTTTCTAATAGAACTATTTCTTTTCGGATTAGATAAGTATAACAATTTTTGCGTAATCTCTATAGGAAGATAATTTTGTTGGAATATTGTAGTTTGTTAATAAGTACCTAAGTGGGTACCTAACACAATTATTTTGATAATATAAGTGTAAAGGGGATCTAAGATGAACATTCACATATTTAAGGGAGAAGGCTTTCGATTTAAATTTAATTCTTTACTCATTTCGTTACAAAAATGTATATTTCTATAATATAGCATATACCGGGTGCCCCAGATACAAATGCATAGGAACTTCATAAATGGTACTTCACTCGATTAAAAACTGAAAACTTGCAGAATTGAGGGAGCATAGGCAGATTTTCGATTGGTTTACTTGAGGGTTTACACGCAAATTTAAAATTATTTTTTTTGTGGATCTCAGAAGCAATTTTTCACAATGCACCTAATTTTGGTATTTGGACATACCTAATTGCATGCCCTTTTTGACACAACATTCACAAAAAATTGGCCCAATTAGTTTCCTATTATGTGACCGGTGTCAGACTTAAGCCGATGTTGGTATTTAAACGGTTTTATTTAGTTTGCTTTGTTTGTGTCTTGTGTGGGTCAAATCTAGTAATTGAAATTTTACCCCCTTCCTGTTGACCGATTGATCTGAAATTTGGTTCACACCTTTAGTTGTGATGACAATACAATTATGTATATTCAGTATTCAGTATCATTGTAAATCCAATATGGCCGCCGCCACAAAATGGCGGATTAGATATTTTTTCAACCCCCTCAATATGGGTATCAAATAAAAGGACTTAACTAGTAGAATACAGTACACCATGAAAAATTCAAAATCCAAGATGGCCGCCACCACAAAATGGCGGATTACTTTTTTCAATCCCCTCAATATGGGTATCAAATGAAAGGGCTTAACTACTACAATACAGTACACCATGAAAAATTCAAAATCCAAGATGGCCGCCACCACAAAATGGCGGATTACTTTTTTTCAATCCCCTCAATATGGGTATCAAATGAAAGGGCTTGACAAGTAGAACACAGTACACTAGAAAAATAACAACAAAACAAAAACAAATAAAAATTTGAAAATAAAATAAGTAAAAAAAAATTAAGTTAAACGGTTTTATTGTAAAAAAACATAATAATGATGCAGATAATGTACTAAAAGCTAAAAAATAATTAGGTAGGTACCAGGTACCAGCCATGACAGCACTCTCCTCATCAATCTAGAGCATTGATCAGACTAAAATAAAATCGTGGGGCATAGCGTAACCTGAGTAAATATGTAAATGATCGTTCTGCGATGTTGTCTATTGAGAAGATGCATCTAAAGCATACCTATAATAATATGAGCGGTTGAATGTAGATAATAGAAATTTGACTTGCCCCACGATTTTATTTTAGTCTGATCAATGGTCTAGAACTCTAGATTGATGAGAAGAGTGGTGTGATGACTGGTACCTGGTACCTACCTAATTATTTTTTAGCTTTTAGTACATTATCTGCATCATTATTATGTTTCTTAAAACTGTTTAATTTATTTTTTTTACTTATTTTATTTTGAACAACCAGACCTCTATGTATTCCAAGTTTCCGGAAGTTAAGGAGAGTTTACACCTATATAGTTTTAAAACACTTTTAAGGATAACTCAAAAATTACTGTAAATTTCAATAATTTGAGGTTTTGCGCACTTATATTATTTGACAGTTCGAAGCAATTAGTGTATTATTTATTTTATTTAGTTCTTAAAAAAGGGAAAATATTTCAGTTACCTACCCTTGATTTTTGCTAAAATATATATACAGTATTGAGATTGGGGCTGTTTTAGTCTTATTTCTGCAAAGAAATTTTCAGCCACATCTTACATCACCTAATGCTTCTCTGAGAGCATCAAACTGGGCTACATCAGAGTTAGCTACACAGTGAGAAAACTGGTTTGCAAAGCATAAACCCCCTTAATTATGTTTCTTTAAACCCAGCATTCGACCATTCCAAATCTGTCACACCATTTAAATAGGTCTGTTACAAGAGGAGTTTTTGTTTTAGAGAATGAAATTGATTTTGACAACCTCTTGCTATTAAACGATGATCAAATTAGGGAGTTAATACCCGTAATAGGTGTAAGGATCAAATTTATGGGTAAACTTACCGAATACAAGAACGAAGCTATAAAGCTTTTGGACATAAATAATTTGCCAGTGGTATGTATAAATAATTTGTAATAAGTAATCATTTCCGGAATCAACATATTATATTTTTCCTATTCATACTACCTAAATGAAATTTAAACTTGTAGGTCTTCCCAAATAATGAAGTGCAGGAGATTGCTGTGCAATCCCCTTCAACGTCAAGCGAAACCGCATCTGATTCTAACACTTCGACTAACACTCAACTTGTGGTTGTGCCCACTTATAATAGAGCTTTAGCTTTTTGTGGTTTAGAAAACTTGTTATATCAAGATGATAAGTTGCCAGATTTTGATCTTAAGACATTATTGACGGTGGCACCTTACGGTTCCCTAATCTTAAAATACTATAAAGAAAATGAGATTCTCAATGATTTCATGAGAAATAAACTGGTCGACCTAATTATTAGGAATTTGTACTCCTACGTAATGAAATAGTAAGTTTGTTTAAAAAAGGCCAAACTATTTTTCTCTGTTTTAAGCCATTTTTGTTAAAAATAATGTAATCTAAAATGCAACAGTTGAAGTATTGACTTTATTTTTAGTAATCTAACACATCAACAGTACAATATACTATCATCAAAAATTATACAGTGTTTTCCAAATGAATGCCATTCCAAATATTATCTCTCGAAAAAAGTTATGGGACACGCCGTACAGGCGAAAGGAAAGCTAGTGGATAAAGTTAAAAACCTTAGGTATTACAGTCCTGATAAAGTATATCTAAGAAAACGTAAGAGATCGACATCATTTGAAGATGACCCACAAACAAAAAAAACAAGAGTAGAAACAGACGGTATTATTACAAAATGAAATTAGTATAATAGCATTTTAATTTGTATATTTTAGATGAAAAAAATGCTGTCACATGGCTCAAGTTTAATAGGGAACCATGGGACCAAGTTATGGCACATTGGAAACAAACATTTGATATCCGCAGAGAATATGAATGCGGAACTGTGTCCGAATTTATCTGTGAATGGCCTATAATTGCTGATCCAAGAGCCGAATCTCTGGTACGTTATGCTTATGTAAAGATAAAAAAATGTACTGCTGATGCATATGGTACATCCTAGCTCCATTTAGGCAAGCAATAACTCGAAAACGGTACAAGAAAGAAAGATAGAAAACATGATTATAAAACATATTCGGTTTATAAAGACGCAATTTGTTAAATGCGATGTTAATTATACAGATTGTCCCGAGAATATGTGTATACAACATTGGTTTTTTAATGACACAATCTATTATTTTTTATATTAGAATTTTACATTATGTACAATATCCTATAGGTACTTATTTTACAAAAATATTCATGATGTATCATCCAAAAAACATAGTTGTATAATAGATTGCTTTCACCCTTCTCGAGACAAGATGTACTTAACATCGAATTAATAAATTGCGTTTGTCGCCAAATGGGGTTAAAAATAGGGAAAAAATAATATTTTTTAATTTCTCTAAAAAAGGTTAGCAATAGGGAAGTATTAGAAAGAGTTGGGGAAAAGCGAAAGGTATGGAAAACAATAAAGAGTAGGAGAGATAGGATGGTAGGACACCTTCTAAGACACGAAGGAATAGTTCGTGACATACTAGAGTCAGAGATAGGAATAAAAAGAGGTAGGGGTAGGCCTAGATTAGACTACTGCTCTCAAATAGTTAGGGATGTAGGATGTTCTACTTTTAGGGAAATGCGTAGGTTAGCTCAGGATAGAAAAGAATGGAGGTACGCGTCCAACCAGTCTTCGGACTGAGAACCTTATGATGATCTCTAAAAAAAATGGCTTTTCATAAAGCTGAAGCTGGCGCTTGTTTTTAAAATCCCATCGTACATATTATTTTTATCCAACTGCTTCAGGAAATATTTTTTTACTGTTTTTATGCGTTCTTCGAAAATGTGCAATAAGGTTGGCACTACAGTAAAAATTTATTTAATGTAGTACGGTATGGTACTGGTGAGGGATGCTACCATCCAGCAATCACAAAATTTTGAGATAAAATTTAAGATAAATTTTTCTTGTCGGTACGAAAATTAGTCAAAATCGAAATTGATTCTGTTCAAATTTAAAAAATAAACAAACGGAGACATGACAAAGATGATATTGTTTCTATTTGATGTAAATGGTCCACTATTTGAATACTTAAACATTCATAGATTTTTCAATTCAATAATACTTTAATAAAAGTTATCTAAGCCTAAAAATGCGTAAAAATTAATAATAAATTTCCTGTAACAGTTGGATAAAAAATTATGTGCTATTGGGAACAAGCAGGGTATTTTGATATTTTTTGGGAAGTTAAAAATAATGCCTTCTTGTCTTCTTTGTAACCCAATTCAGGAACTTACTGTATATTAAGGTTCCAGGTGATCAAACAATTTTAAATACATTGTAGTGGTTTGGAAGTAGCGATCTTTTAATGGATTGGTGAATTTCTACTACTGATATAATATGAGGATATAAAGATGAGAAGAACATACTTGCCTTTATATCATTAGATTTTGGATATTAAATTTTAATTATGAAATATGTAGTGTTAAAAAACTTAAAAAAATATAGGTGCTTCTCAAGCGTGAGAACATTTTTATGTAAATTAACAAAAAATTCTGATATAAGTCAAAATTTACTAATAACTGAAATGTATAAAGAATGAAAAATTATTTTCTCGCTACCAAAAAATTTATTTTTATTATTTTTAATCTTTTAATTATCGTTGTAGGAAGAGATGCACATTGAGTGTCCAAAGTTAAAACTGCCAATTTTCTTTGTATGTTTAGACATTTGTGACAACATATACATTTTTATAAATGTGACATATTAAGTACTCGTCCTTATTTTTTCACATTTTTTTTAGATTGAATCAGATTTTTGCATGTTGTATCCCGAAAAGGAATTGCTCTTACTTAAAAACTGGCAGGACTTCTTCGAAAAAATAGCGAATTTGAAGAAAAAGGAACTAAATGAAATTAAAGATCCCACTTTGACGGAATTGCTGAGCTATCTAGAAAACAGCGAAAATTTATCTGCAGGTTTGTATTTTATTACATACTACAAATACCTAGGTGTTTAACTTCATCTATCTAAAATAATAAAAATATGGGTAATATTCACTGAGCATGCAATAATACTTATATGTATATTTATGTTAACCCAATCCCTATATACTTTTTGGTAGTCTATGTACATAATTGAGTCTTCTCACTGCTAGGCTTTGTACCGACAGTATACACTTATAATATATTCTGTAGTCACTAAATCATTTTCGGGAAATTGCTTCAGAAGATGCGATACATATTGTTTGTACAAAGCATAGTAGTGTGAAGACTCAATTATGCTTATATATTGTATATTTATAGATTCCAGAACAGCAATCCAACTTTCAGTGTTGCCAAGACTTGTGCCCCCAAAAGGAAGGTTAAAATCTGGTAAAAACCACTGGAAATTTTCGACTGTGGAATCGGTGGAGGCAGTTATACTACACTGTCAGGTGTGCTATACAAATAATATGATTTTTATTGCCATGATATAATGGCATTGCCACGGGATGAGAATAATGTTACAGTTACATTTACATGCGTCTCTTTTAACTTGTCCGATTTCATCTCAAGATGCTTACAATATTTTTTTTCCGTTTAGAGTCCTGGAGATATTGATGTAAAAATTCAACACCAAATTAATAAAGCCGCAAAAAGGAAAATATTCTTAGAAGTCCAGCCGTACCTGTTAGTTCAGGGTGAAATAACCAATATTAAAAATACATACATCGTAATTGATAAAATACACTTTAAATGCGATAGTACCGTTAAAGCACTCGATCTTCTGTTCAAACTTTTTTATGTTTTAAAGATTAAATATCCTTGTCAAGCGGAACAAATTTGGGTTCTTATTCAGAAAGGAATATTTAAAATTCATGACAAGAATGACAAAGTAATTCCATACATCGAGGATTTATTGAATCTATTTAAATAAAATAATTACCTATACATCCAGTTGTCAATGTTACAAAAAGAATTTGTTAGAATAATTTTGCGAAATGCGTTGTTCTTATTGCGGAAAAATTATAAATGATTTAAGAAAATTTATATTGCATATTGAATATGCTCATCATATTAACCATAATTATGAATGTCCATTTAGTGGATGCAGTAGATCTTTCCATAGAAGGGATAATTTTAAAAAGCACCTTTATCTATACCACAAATCTCAAATAGAATCGAATGAAGCTACTACTAGTAATAACGATACCAGCACACCAACTGTGGAATTTGAAAATAATTTGTTTTATCACCAAGAAAAAGATATATTAAATAATCCAATTGTAAATACACAATCTGGGGAATTGAAACCGGATTTAAATTTGGACGAAAAAATTTGTGAATTTCAGGCTCTGCTAGATAAATCAGTTTTAGAATTAATTTCTAAATTGTATGCAGATAATTCAGTTCCTCGCGTTTTTATCCAAAAAGTTATAGAATATATGAAATCATTTCTTCACTCTGGCTTTGTTAGTATTTTAAAAGAAATATGTATTTTTATGGTTACCAATCCTAGGCATTCTGATAACACCCAAATTGTAGGAAGTATTTGTGATAAAATAGTAAACTCATTAAATTTTGTTGACACTGATTACAAAAGGGTTAAATTTTTTGAAGAGTCTGAGAATTATATTGTACCTATTCCACGTATTGTGGGTTTTTCTCAAGATACTTCTAAAAAGAATAATGAAACCACACTTGTTTTAAAAGAAAGAACAACTATTTACATTCCAATATGTAAAACATTGAAATTATTTTTGGAACTACCAGATGTACTAAATAAGATACTACATCATCACAATCTTACGTACGTGAAGAAATCTTTTTTAAATAATGATACTGATGATGTCATTCTTAAAAATGTCTTAGATGGAAGTCTGTGGAAAAATACCCTTTTAAGAAACAAGGAAAAATTAACTTTTCCCCTAAGTATTTATTTCGATGACTTTGAAGTATGTAATCCACTGGGATCTCATGCTGGTGTTTATAAACTTGGTGCAGTGTATTTCACAATACCATCTTTGCCACCTCAGTATGCGAGCCGACTGGAAAACATCTTTACTGCTTTAATATTTCATAGTATAGAAAGAAATGAATTTGGAAACCGCCTAGTTTTTAACGAATTGTTGGATTCATTAAAAAGCTTAGAAACTCAAGGTATCGTTATTAATACAGGGAAAAATTCGATGACTGTATATTTTAATGTAACTATAATAACTGGTGATAACTTGGGTGTGCACACCATTTTCGGTTACGGCCAAAGTTTTTCATCTGGTTATTGCTGCAGATTTTGCGTCAGTCCCAAACCAATTCAAGAAAATCAGATAGACTTAAAAGATACCGACGAACGACTGGAGTGCATGTATTTGGATCACGTAGCGCAAAAACAGTTCAATGTTAAAGAATATTGTGTATGGAATGACTTAAATAGTTTTCATCTTTATGACAACCACTCGGTGGATTTAATGCATGATTTGTACGAGGGGATCTATAGATATGACATGGCACTTATTATAAAGTTTTTAATTCAAGAAGGAATATTTTCTTTACAGACTTTAAATTCTAGAGTGCGATATTTTCATTATGATGATCACGACAAAAATAAACCACCTGCTGTAAAAAAGGATCATATACAAAACGAGGCAATTATATTTTCAGCATCAGAAATGTTGTGCTTTGTGAAAAACTTTAGATACTTCGTAGGAGACCTTGTTGCAAAAAATAATTCAGTTTGGGAATTTTATCTATCTTTACTAGAAATCAACGAAATTCTGACTGCCGTTGAAATTAGTTTATCTCAAATTAACAATTTGGAACAATTAATTAGAAATCATTTACGAAAGTACCTCGCTTTATTTCCCGGTAGAACCCTGAAACCAAAACACCATCTTTTATTACACTATCCTAATACAATTAGAAAATCAGGGCCTGTGTCAAAAACTCATTGCCTTCGTTTTGAAGCGAAACACAGAGAATTAAAGAAATATGCCAATAATGTCGAAACAAGGAAAAATATACCGCTTACTCTGGCTAAAAGGATGCAAATGCAATTTGCTTGCCGGTGCCTTTCAAAAATAGGATTGGAAGATAATGTACAATTTGGAAAAGAAATAATTGGTTCCAATTTTGAATCGTACAATTTTAGTCACGATTTTGATGAAGAAAAAATTACAAGAAACTGTTTCGAGGTGAAATGGTATGAAAAAAATGGAATTAGATACAACAAACAACGTGTTCTATGTTGCAATAGAAAAGAAGCACCCCAATATGGTACAATTGATCATATTTTATTGGAATGCCATAATCCTGTAAATTGTTACATAATTTGTAAGCTTATGAAAACAGTGGCAGTAAATTCGCATTACCGAGCTTACGAAGTAACACCTACAGATGTGTACGTCTGTCTAGACCTTCAACATAGTTTTTTTGGTTTTCCAAAATTACTCCATCAAATTGAAAATTTAAATCTTGTTTCATTTTAAAATCGGGCAGCAAAATTCGGGTTTTGGTAGAAATTAACGCAGGTTAATCCTGCACTATCCAGGTAGTGCGACATTCTTAGATCACAAATTTATTATGCAGAAAAAAAATGTGAAAGTCTCTTTCTACTTTGATATATCATGCAAAATTAGATCCACTTTTCAGCATATTGTGCAGAAGAAATGGGATAGTCTATTTATATAAGTAGAAATCATTTTATATAATCAAGAATGAAGTGGGGTATCTCATGTAATTTATACACTAAAATGCACAATAAAACTAATTTATGAATGCCGTACTGTATGGACAGTCTGTATATCAAATCTTTTTTTCATTATACAATATAATATAATACAATTGGGTTACAATTCCAATAGGTGTAAAACAAGCAATTATACTTGGGCCGCCCAACAGACGGAGTGATCACCCTGCAATCATGAGCTCTAGGCAGGACCACTATCAATTTAGGACGACCGAACCGCAATGACGCGCTTTCTTTAGACCCAATGAAGTCGCATCACTCCAATTCGGTCGTCATAAATTAATATTGGCCCTGCTAGAGCACGTTCTTGCAGGGTGATCACTCCGTCTGTTCGGCGGCCCAGGTATAATGCACTCTTCTAAATGTCTCCCAATTTTTAATAATTCAAAATTACCAATTAATTTTTTTTTTGTAATTAATGCAACAATAATTATCTAACAAATTCCTTCTGTATTGTGTTTCAAATATTTTATCAAAAAGCTAGTTCTCACACAGTATGTGCTGTTGTAATCGGGAAGGTAGTTTAAGTTTTTGTTTGTGGAACTGGCCCTTCTATAGTCACTGTTATTGTTACTGTTTTAGTAAAAATGTTACTTATAACTGATATAGGTTTAATAATGTTTGTTATTTTGTAATATTTTGTATTATTTTTTTTAACAAATTTACTTGGTAAGAAAGTAATACATTTTGCTTTTCTAGACCAATTAAAAACTGCCGATTATTTTTAAATTGCCCTACGATGTTTTTGGTACCTACCTTGTTTGATGCAATTTTATAAAGATGTGCAATTATTTTGTTTGACAGCTCAGAATATTTGTTGTTTTTACTTTTCCGGTATCTTAATACTTCTGTGAGTATTGTGTACTTGCTATAATTTTGTATTGTTGAACAACTGGATATTAAAGGTATACTCATTGTCAATCTTGTCGATATTTTTAATTTTATTTCATTTCTGCAAAATTTATAAATAAAAATTCAAATGACTTCCTAAAATGTACGGAAAAAGCCTGTACAAGCTAAAGGTTAATGTTAGGTATAATAAGAAGCATATTTATTGATGTTCCAACATTTTTGTTAAATACAAATACATACTTAATTAAACGTTTTCTTATGAAGTTAACAAGTTACTATGTACTTTTTATATACTTTTCCAACAACAAATCTGTTCCTTAAAAACTATTATAATTGGTAGGTATAACATCCTAGGTAAGTATATTTTTCCTTTCAAAGAAAGTAACGCAGGATTAACTTTCACAGTGGTTCAATTGCAAGGACTAGGATTCTGATTTTCTGATTAATAGCAACAAAGCAACTAAGTCAGGATTCAAGTTAACGCATCCATGATAGAGTTCCTGAACAACATGGCCTGAGTGTTATAACAATATAAGATTGATTTTATTGGAAAGATGCAAAGTATACATGTACCTACAAGTGACCCATTTTTGTTGTGGTGGCAGGATACAGGCCAAATAATGATAGAGGAAAATTAATGTAGGTCTCGATTAGGTTTTTTGAGCCCTATTTTGCGGTTCAAACAAACCTTCGCTAACTTAATTGGTTTTCGCTGTACAAAGTGTTTTTCAAATTTGACCGAATTCTATTAACCCTTTTATCTCCGTTGCCATAACAGCTGTCAGAATTTTTGAAACTTTTCTGTATGGTTTTTGTTTAGAAGGCAGTGACATACTCAGTTTTTTCTTAATTTAGGTAATATTTTCAGACATTGAATAGAATTTAGCATTTCTTATGGAACATCTGTGTATTTCTATGGCACTTTTACCTTTCTAAAAGTATTTTTTCGACCAAAAGGTAAACACAACAGAAAATTAGTGCAGAAAATATACAGGTTGTCCCATAAAAGATTAACCTCAATACAATATCTCTGAAAGCACATTTCTGGAAAGGTGAAGGTTAAAGGAAAAACATTAATTCTGTAAACGTATACAGGGTCTGGGCGACCCAGAAGAAAAACCTAAGTTCTATACCATATCTCTGAACATATTCAATTAAGGAAAACCTGAGTACGCCACTACGGAAAAAGCATCGGTGAGTTTTAAAGATCTTTTGGATAGTGATTATAACAGCTCGAGGTAAATATAATTCGATCAAAATCGAAAACTACACCTAAAGAAAACTAATTAAGTTAGCTAAGTTATTTTGCAAAACAAAAAATGAAACGAGATATGCAGGTACATTTCTTTCTACCACCATTTAGTGTGTACCCTGCAATCCCATTCAAAATGGGTCACCTGTACATATAACTGAATGAAGTTAAAATAAGTATATCCTTTAAACAAAGGTTCAACATCACTTAAAACTAGAATAACCCTATACTTATTATAAGTTTTTATGTGGTTTAAAAGAAAAATTTAATGTCTTCCAAACAAAACAGTAATATGCTTTTAACAAGGTAAGTAAAATTTATTTCAAATATGACCAAAAATTAAAATGAATTGAATACAGAGTTGTTGCAATTATAAAAAGTATTAGAGTAAATATGTAGTATTATTTTCAATAAGAACAATAAATACTTAAAATAAGATCTACCTTTCTCTTAAAATAAACACCTTGCTTTTCTCCATTTCAATTATTTGTTATTCTTAGATCGAGACAATTTCATCTCATTAGGCGAGAGTAAGGTAATATTAGAATTAAGTATTATTTTATTTGAGGAATAGTAAAACTAGTATACTCTCGGAATAAGTTTATTAATCTTGATATCAGTGTACCTTTTTTTCCGTGTATAGACGTTCTTTCCCTTTTCTATTGTCTTTCTATCAAGTACCCAACTGTTGCAACAAAAATATTCATAAATGTGCACAGAAAATTAGAAGGGGAATTTTACTTGGCCCATACATGGAACCTTGGGGTATTCCGCGTACTTCCACTCCGTCAATTACTTCTGTGTATGTGAAATTGCACGTAGATGACACACGTCACTAGTTTAATATTCGGTCAGTGTTCTTACGTTCACGTAAGCCCAGAAATAAATAAATAATTAACGCTTACTAAAAATAAACTGATATTCTTAAAATTTTCTAGTCTTTTGTAGCGTTTTATTGAAAATTTTAATTTATTGTTGTTGTAACGGAACTTAAATAATAATAATATAAGAACAAAGAGTGCCATGAACTTTCTTGCATGCAATATTTGGGGTACGTAAAAGGTTTATGGTGCATTTGCATACAATATGTCATTTCGCAGTTGCCATTATGAATAACAATATAAAAGGGGTAAATCCATAATGCGGTTAAGATGTTAAAAACTCTTTCTCTTGCACCTTAAGTACGTCTGAGTTTAAATTTTACTACCTAACAGTACTTTGAATAATAATTCTGTTTTGTATACCACAAAATAATGTCTCCACTCCCATCAAAGCAATATAAAAAACGTCGCATCCCTAACTGGCATCTTTTGCAGTCCATTATGTAGATATTTTCACCTGACACCATTTATTATTATTTCTGTGCCGTCCTTCTTGGCCGGCCATCCAAAATAAAGAAACACGTTTCTGAGAATTACAGAGAATCAGTACATTTCATTGGATATTTACTTCTTACGTTGATTTCTGATTGAAATTGCTTTCATATGGAAAATTACTCATGGGGAAAAGTTTTTGCGAAAATATCACGGTCAACTAAGTCAGCGATGGCAAAAAGTTGAGAAAGACCGACAGTTTTGGAATTTCCCACGATAAATTTGATTACATTTGCTGCTGAAGCTCTCCAGTAGATCCCAATTTGTTTAACAACTAGCAAATACTAGAGTACTCCTCTTGTTTGTCCATTTGCGAATTCAACACAAATTAGATGGCCATGTAAATTTGTTTTATTTATTTTTACATGATTTTCAACGGCCTCAATAATATTTGTGTCATCTGCCAGAAACACGTGTTCGTATTTTGTTATACTTTTCCGAAATGTGGATTTACATAAAACTAAACTATTAATATTCCCCTATCAAGGATAAACTCTATTAATCAGATTTATGGAATTTAATCTTAACTTTTAGAGGTGCGGTTACAAACCCACAATAAAATAAGCACTAAATCAAATCAAACTACCAATAAGTTTTTAGTCAAGTTTCCTGAAAACATTTCTAACTTTGGTACACAACTAACTGGAGATTTAGTTTATTAATTAAGATCGTATGACACTTTAATAATGCCGTATCGTACGGCGAGGGTGTCAGCTTTTCTACGTAATAGAGCAGAGCCAATTATTAGGTGTCAGCAGCAGCTCTTTCAGTAGATGCGGTCTTAGTACGTGTCCCCCAGTTTCGTCAAGTTAATGCTACGAAATAACGGAGGTGTAAAAAAGCATTATTACACAAAATGACTATGCATCACGAAAAATTATAAAGATATAGCCACTTTCTAGAAACTTGGAAGTTGTATATCCTCAAGAGAATGGAATCAAAAATTAACTTTCTTCTCCATTTTAATATAATTTTTCTTGGAGGGAATCAACAGAATTTCATTCAGAAGCCTAAAGGGCATGTGGCTACAAATTCCCTTGTTGGTATTCTATTTTCAACAATAATGCACCGATAACTGAGGTCTCTTACCGAAAAGACTGACGGTTTGCACCAAAATGTGAATCTTGGACATGTCTTGAGGGAAGGTTTCACTTTGTCATCCGTTTGTTGTGGGTGTACCACAATTAAATTTTGTTAATGCATCTATGAGTAGTAGATAAATTTCGCATAAAATATGTCAACTATTATACCATCAATAAAAGTGACGGTTTTAACGTAAAAAAATGTCTGATGCTTAAGCATTCAGCAATTGGAACAGCTTTTGTAGTTTATACAGGTACTGGAGACAACCATAAGTTGCTAGTTTAATGGTAAATTATTGTCGTCTTTTAAAAGTAAAAGGATAAACATTTTCACAGTACAACGCTATACGGTTAACGAAAACTATATCTCCATGTTTGTCCCCTTTTAAAATTTTGCACTGTAAGATATTGTCTCCCAATTGTAAAATTAACAATCTCGTACCATTACATAAGCCTTCATTAATGCTGAGATTTCTAACCAACATCACAATACAATATACTCTCAACTTCAATTCATGCGGAGGAAAATTTGGCGGGTTTAAAGTATTTTAAATATTCAGGAAGAATAACATCGTTTAAATCTCCATTATCACAATTTTCAACACCATCCAAATTTGTATATATTTTTTCTGTTTTTATATCTAACAGTTCTACCACTTTTTTGTTAATGTCTTCAACATCAGAATAGCTGATTAGGTCATATCTATGAATCGCTTTTCTCTAATTGATTCCTCCATATATACGTTCAACGATATCCGAATTATAAATACATCTCTGTGGCAATTCTAAATTGCTATTCATATCGTTCAAAACTCCATCTCCAACATCCAATAAAAACTTGGTGAATTCTTGTTCCTGTGGTAGAGCCCGCATATTTTGTGTTTAAGAAAATTTACGGAAATAACTCCGAAGAGAAACCCTTAAGAGCCCCAATTATTTTTTTGTTTGTGAAAATGACGAAATTTGTTTATTTGGCGTTATTAAACACTAAATAAATGAAAAATATGATAATTAAAAGTGTTTTAATGTTGGATAGTCCATAAAGGGCCGTTTCCAAATGGCAACGCTAGGTCCTTTGGTTGCTACACGCGGTTTTGTAGCAAGTCAAGCAAATATTAATTAAAAAGAGAGTATTTTATTTGTAACAGCTTATTTTACAAATGTACGTGTATGAAATAATTGAAAACATTCAAGACAGAGCCCAACTTCGCATTTGGAACACATGGTTCGAACTATAGACGAGCATCCTTCACCCGCACATCGTCTCTTCTTATTCTCTGGCGTTTTTCTCACATGATGGTCAAGTCTGTCATATCGAATATCATCAGATATTCTATTTCTCTTCGGAACTGTAATTGAGTCATTTGGTCTCCTGATTTCTTTTTCAAGTTCCATGCATTATGAACGCAAACATCTATAAGCCAAGTGAATAGCGGCCAATACCATTTTCTATTTCGAATATTTATACGATATTTCGCAATGTTTTCATCCATGCGATCGGTACCTCCCATGTATTTGTTATACTCTCCTAAAAGGTTTGGTCTTGAAACTGATAAAATTTTATTTTCCTGACGGGAGTATCGCTTTACAGATGAAACGGGTTCAATACCATGACAAGTTGAAGCAACTGTAACCAGCGAATTGTCGCACCACTTTGCAACTAGTATGCCTTCGTCCTTTGAGATTGTCCACTCGTAGTGCCCTCTTTTGTTTCTTAGGAACTCTTTCTTTTTTGGCAGAACACAATCTTTCGGTATTCTATTTTCTCGAACTGTTCCTGTTGCACCAAACCCTAGCTCACGCAAATAATTCAATAAAGTGAAACTTGTGAACAAATTATCAAAATAAAATCTAAATCCATGGCGTGGTAGACTTTCAATCATTGTTACTAGAGGTGCAGCGGGTTTACCAAAGCAAGCTGCATAATCTTTATCCAACTGTTCAGATATACCTTGGTAAATTTCAAAGTTTACTAGGTACCCACTGACAGTATTCAAGCACCAAACCTTGTATCCGAATTTTATTGGTTTTCCCTTCAGATACTGCTTACATGAGTGTTTCCCATAGTACTTGACCATACACTCGTCATAAGACAATTCTTTTTCAGGCTTGAAATACTTCATACACTTGCTGTTTATTCTTTCAATTAGGGGTCTAATCTTCCACAGCTTATCGGATTGACAGATTTTGGTGTTGTCCGCACAGTGAAGGAAACGCAAAATTTGCGTAAATCTATTGCGCCTCATTGAATTGGCAACTAATTCGTTTCTCATATCAAGTAAAGAATCCCAATAATAACGCTTACCAGGTAATTCGTTATATCCACTCAAAATAAGAATTGCAATAAAGCAGCGCAATTCGTCCTCGGTAATTTTTGGATCCGGACAATTTATGAACTGTGAATAGTTCTGCGTCTCCTTCACCAAATACGCAATTGTCTCCGAGTCCAAAAACATTTCAAATAAATCAACACAACTTTTATCGTTTATATCAAAATAATCTGGAGATGGAAACTTTCGAATATTGTTATTTTGCAGATCTCCTTCCATCAATGTTCTATCACCGTGAAACTTTTCTAAGGGAAATTCCTCCATTACTTCTCGCATCAGGGGAACGTCCTCTAATCTTTCCCTCACCTCTTCAGTCAGCCTAACTTCAGCAGGCGCACAGAGTTGATTTTTACTCAAATTGTCCAAATGATGATTCCCATCCTCTTCTTCATCGGCAGAGTCTTCATCAGTAAGTACTGAAGGTTCTGGTGGAGATATGTAGACAGAATCCACAGAATCCACATACCTGCTTCATCACGGGCCTGGTCATCTTCAAGAAGTATGTCAAGTACTTCTTTTACAGTAACGCCAGGAGCCAAAATTTTGCTTAGCGCCCTAAGGAAAAACAAATAAGGTAAAAACAAACAATGTTACAAAAAAGCAATGGGAGAACCTAGCGTTGCCATTTGGCAACTTTTATCTTCAACCGATATCTAGTTGCAGATTTTGTATTCTTTTAATAATTTCAGACTAGCAGTGTAAAGTTTCATGTTTTGCTAAACGCGTATTCAGATATTACGTTGAATTATGAACAATTACTTCGAAAAAATTACAATAACTTATACTTACTCCGTATCCACATTCATTGTCACAATATATGGTCCGTGAAAAACAAGTAAACAACACTCCTAGCAGGACACCTTTAGGACTTGGAAACAACACTATTTTGACAGTTCAGTAAAGTGGCTACCAACATAAAATAATCTCTGACTAAAAGTCACCAGGTGTTTTAAAAACTGTTGCCATATGGCAACACGGGGTTCTTAAGGGCTAAATTTGATACTTAAATTCACTGTTTCACAGCGGGTAGCATTTATTTTAACTGGTAACAATTGTCAAAAATCTCCTCGCAACACCATAATTTTTCGACCAAACGGAACATCACAATTCATAAAGTCTCGTAAGGTTCTGTCTATAATGTCTAAAGCATACCTTGGCGCCACAGGAGCTTCATCCCAAATAAAAACATCTACACTCCTTAAATAATCTGCTTCTTTTGAATTTTTCTTAAAGTTGGAAGATGAATCTAAAAGCAGAGGAACAGGTAACTCAAACGTTTTATGAACTGTTCTGCCATGAGGAAGTAGTGTTGCTGCTATGCCCGTGAAGGCCATGGTACAAACAATTTTATTCTTACTCTTCAGTAAGCTGCAAAGGGTTGTATAAACATAATTCTTGCAGGAGCCTCCTGGACCGTCTATATAAAAACATGAAGATTCAGAAATTGAAAGATTGTAACCTTCCGCAGAAAGCATGAAACTAATTTGAATATAGGCTTTCTTGTCCTTCAGTATTGCTGTAACGTCTTTCATAATCTTGTGACATTGCTTCTTTAAATTCTTCCCACAATTCTTCCTGATAAATTGGTCGGCAATGCATTAAAATACGAATGAATAAATATCTCAGCTGTCTGGGCATCATTCAAATTTCAGCTTCATTCATGGCTCTTTTCCACTCGTGATGATCTTAAATAAGACCTAATTTTAAACACGCTGTTACATAAGATTCCTGTATTTCTCCGTTTACTGTTTTCAGATCTTCAAATTTGTTTGCTCCTATAACTTTGAATTGTTTCTGACGGTGTATATTTTTACAACGACAACAAACATGATACGAGCAGGAACAAGTGCAATCATCTTCCTGCACATTAAAAATACAAAAGAACGTAAGAACACGTTCCCGAAAACGAACCAGTAAATAACTTCCGTTGCAAAATAACCCAACAAAAATATAATAACATTAAAATCCGCTATAATACAACCATTATACCAATATCGATGTGCATGTTATCGAAAACCGATTTTAGGTTCTCATGAGAATCGTCGGAGATCTTATATCCGAATGAGCATAAAGTTCATTTTCGTTCTGCGTGTCCGCGAGCTACTGCATAATTATGGAAATAAAAAACTCCCAGCTTGTACATTTACGTTACGCTTGAACACTCTGTATCTTTATAGTTCATGTCAGCATTCTATACCTGCTCATTTTATTTTATTATTATTGAAATGTGGAGATTCTATACAATGCACCGGAAAACAATCTAGAGCAGATGGTTTTTTTATTTTGCTTTTTTATATTGAAAGCGGGTCCAGTGCAGGAGATCTACCGGTAGTTCGCAGCAGAGACCCCAGGGGGAGCAGTAAAATTTCATTTTCATTCTTCGTTTTCTAATATTATTCTAATTCTGATTGTCAGAAATGCGTGGCGTTGCGTAAGTGGTCTAGAAATCAAGTAAAATCCTTCTGAAAACGGACAATTATCGAAGCCCGGCTTCTGGTTGTGCAACAAAAAATTTTACGTTTGCCTTGTTTAACGAGTCGATGATGTGTAAAGCTACAACCGAAATTCAATCCTTCGTTCTACTATCTGTTACACTTCTGTAATGTAAGATATATTTGTCGCTTCAGTAGTCGCCAATCAGTTATTAGTTGAGACCACAATTTTTATGTACCGACTAATCACTCTTTTTAAAAACAAAAGCTCTAGATTTACTTTGCGTATCCACCACTGGAATTATACAATCGGTTATTGCAGTTTTGAGAACCGTTGTTTTTGTGAAACACGCAAATGAGCAATTACTCTGGCACGTAGCTTTCGCAATCCCTTTTTTTATGAGTACTCAAACCAGGCGAATACAATCAAAATTTAGTTTTCTTACGCTTTATTTTAACTACTTAGAATCAATCGGAAGTTCATTGAAATTACAAGCTCAGACTTGTGGCTTTTTGAAACCATTTTACATGCAGATTTGACGTAAATTCACTACTCCAAAAGACAGTCACACAGTAATTGAACTCGACACGTGTTTCGCTGACAACGTCAGCATCCTCAGGAGTTGAAGATTAATCTAAATCTAAGCTTACACCCCCACTCCTGAAGTAAAGTGGATCGATAAACCTGAAGGGTTTCTCAGAACTTCGACACAAAGAGCCCTGTTCAATATGACACTACTACATGAGTGAATCTAACAGATAACGCAATACACAGAACAAAACCAGCATCTAACAATTTTTTATGCGCTGTGTTCAACAGGTTGTTATAAGTTTCAATATGAGTATAACCATCATTACATCAACCCGACGGTAACTGATGCAACATTACAACGAGAGGCCTGTAATTATGCCTGTAATGTGCCAATCCGAAGGTATTCCTATATCTTGCTACCTGAACAAATCTATTATTTGCATTGATTTGTTTCACCAATTTTTATGTATTACTACAAGGGGTACACGTACGATTTCAATGCTATCCTCGATAGTTTCATTGCTAATACGATTCCGTGAATTCATTTTGCTGTTTCCGTTAATGCGACTCTGCATTTAAGTATTAAAAACTCTATTTTCGTTAGTTATTTTATTTGTGTGTGGCCTATTGAAAACTAAAAAAAACATGAATTTCAACAATGAAATAATGGGTATCCCATTAGGGTTGGAGTACCGCAAGGAAGCGTGGTAGGGCCGGTTATGTTTATAAACGAAACGGCTTCGTGTTGGAGTGTAAAGTTTAAAAAACTATTCTGAGAGGTAGGTATCAAAAGCAGTAAATTTTGTGGACTCACCTTGTGAATCTTGTTTGCTGTAAGAATTTTGGGAAGCGTCGCTGCCTTGAGAAGAATTACCCCGTTTCCTAAGGGCCTCTAAATGCGAAGAGAAAGGGGCCTCTATGAAGGGTCTTTGGCCTATCCCTATAGCTCTGTACGATTGTTGCCCAGCTGAAAAGGCACAAACAATATTTAAAATTCTACTAGAGCCACAGAATCATTAGGACATCGGAATTTATGGATTAATTTATTGAGAATTGTCGCTTTTGAAATTCGAAGCCGCAGGGTTTCAAAATCTTCCACGATCCGATGGCGGCCATGGTGAACAGGAAACTATCAGGGCAGGCAACGCAATCATTTCCTGTCCTCGCCATTTCCGTCGCTATTATTGCTAAATTATTTGCAGAATTTTGCGTTCACTCATGACCCGACATCTGTTAATGATTTGCCCTAATTAACTCACACCACGACACCTACTATTAATTCCCTGAATCAGTCTGTACGTAGTACGTGCAGGCTTTGTCTATTCCGAACTAACGGAGGTAGTCATTTGTTTCGGGGGGTGATTATGTAGGGGTAGAAGGTGGATACATGGCGTATTGGTGAATTATTTATGGTTTTGTCGGTTAGTCGCAAATACAGCTGTAGCTTTTGAATTACACGTTTTAAGTTTAATGAATAATTGTAGGATGCCATAGTGGATAGTACTCTCCTATAACTAAATATAAAATTGTTTTCGCCTTACGTATTAGGTATGTATTTTTCTGAACGAAGAGTATTTCTTTCTAGTACACAAAAATTTCCTAGATACCCATTTCCAGTATAATAACCTATCCATCGATTTATTAAATTTAGATACCCAGAAAGAAATGATGTTTTCGAGATTAAAATCAAATTTAATTCACTATGGGTCATTCAGTTAAAAAAGGCAAATATGGGCCATATAAAATTCAAATTATTCACCATCTCTTCCCGGAAGATCAAGAAAGAAGGCTTAGTATTTGCAGGTGGTACTTAAATAAAATTCAAGAAAATCCAGGATTTGGGCGGTCTGTCATTTGGACAGATGAAACTCACATAAGCAGCGTAGGATTTAGGATTATTTAACAGGCATGGTCTGATACAAATCAGCACCAAACTTTTAAACGTCAGAGGCAAGGACGTTTCGGATTTAACGTTTCGTGTTTTATTTTGGGTGGTCAACTAGCATACCAAATTTTTGATGGAAACTTAACGGGATTGAGATACATTATCATCATCATAAGGTTCTCAGTCCGAAGACTGGTTGGACGCGTACCTCCATTCTTTTCTATCCTGAGCTAACCTACGCATTTCCCTAAAAGTAGAACATCCTACATCCCTAACTATTTGAGAGCAGTAGTCTAATCTAGGCCTACCCCTACCTCTTTTTATTCCTATCTCTGACTCTAGTATGTCACGAACTATTCCTTCGTGTCTTAGAAGGTGTCCTACCATCCTATCTCTCCTACTCTTTATTGTTTTCCATACCTTTCGCTTTTCCCCAACTCTTTCTAATACTTCCCTATTGCTAACCTTATCTATCCACGGTATCTTCATCATGCGTCTGTAGCACCACATTTCAAACGCTTCTACTCTTTTTCTATCCGCTTCTCCTATTGTCCAAGTTTCGCACCCGTATAATGATGTACTCCATACATACGACGTTAAGAGTCTCTTCCTAGTCTCTATATTAACCGTTCTCGAGCATAACAGTTGTTTCTTTTTGTTAAACGCAACTCGGCCCTGCGCCATTCTTTGTTTTATATCTTTAGTGCTCCTACCGTCTTGAGTTATTTTACTTCCTAAGTAGCAGAAATCCGCGACCTCCTCTATCTTCTCATTTCCAATTTGTATTTCCATTTTAGTTCTATTTTCACATCCCCTACATACCAAAATTTTAGTTTTCTTTTTATTGATTTTCATGCCGAAGCCCTGTGTCAAAACTGCTTCCATTTCATTCAAAGCCGCTCCTAATTCTTCTTTGCTAGATGCTACCACTGCTATATCATCCGCAAATCTGAGCATGTTAATAGTTTGGCCCTGTACATTGATCCCTGAGGCTGTTCTTTCCTTAACAATATTAATCGCATCTTCGATATATAAGTTGAAAACTAGAGGTGACAATGCACATCCCTGTCTCACTCCCTTCCGGATATCTACTTCCCTTTGTTCCTGCTCACATTCTATAACTGCCTTTTGCTCTTTGTAGAGATTATGTATTATTCTTCTGTCCCTGTATTTCATCCCTACCTTTCTCAGCACTTCGAACATCTTCCCCCATTTTACGTTGTCGAAGGCTTTTTCTAAATCTACAAATCCTATATAGACGCTCTTTCTCTTTTCTATCGTTTTTTCTATAATTACTCGTAAAGCTAGAATGGCCTCGCGCGTTCCTCTATTTCGTCTAAATCCGAACTGATCTTCTCCTAATATTTCTTCTTTCTCCATCCTTCTTTGCACAATTCTAGTTAAAATTTTTGACGCATGGGAAGTTAAACTGATAGTTCTAAAATTTTCGCATCTATCCGCGCCTTTTCTTTTTGGCAAAGCTACTATGATGTTCCGTTTGTAATCTTCTGGAATCTCGCCTGTCAGGTATATGCGACTAACTAGTTTAAATAAACGATCTATTACCTCTTGACCTGCGCACTTTAAGATTTCTGCCTGCAAGCCATCTATACCTGGTGCTTTATTATTCCTTAAACTTTTTAGTGCTATCTCAAACTCTTCTCTCATTATAGGACTCCCTAGGTTATCCCCCTCTACACTGCTTTCGCTTTCTAATATATCTTGCACTTCCTGTCCCGCATATAAGTTTCCTAAATATTCTTTCCACCTATCTGCCTTCTCCCCACTTCCGATTAGGATATCTCCTGCCTCATTTCTAATGTTTTTGGTACTAGATCCAATTTCTCTAAAATTTCTCCTAATTATTTTATATGCTTCATCAGTCTTTCCTACTTCGAATTTATCTTCCACTTCTTTGCATTTATTATCGATCCATTGCTCTTTCGCTTTCCTACATTCCCGAATAATTTCCCACTTGATCGCCTTATATCTTTGTTTCCCTGTTTCATCTAACCTATTTTTATATTTTCGCCTTTCCTCTATTAGACTCACAATATGTTTTGTTATCCAGGGTTTCCTACTTTCATTCTGTTTATGACCCAAAATATCCCTAGCTGAGGAAACTAAACTATTTTTAATGCACTTCCATTCTGCCTCTATGTCCCTAACAATATTTCCACCCGTGCCCTTTAGTGCTTCGTTTGTCTTTTTCTCGAACTTATTGCGCATATCATCATCTTTTAGTTTCTCTGGGTCAAGATACCTTCTTCCGCTTCTTTTTTTCAAAATCTTAAATTTAAGATTGGCTTTCATAACGACTATGTTGTGATCACTATCTATATCTGCTCCTGGATAACTTCTACAATCCCTAACTTGATTTCTAAATCTTTGCCTAACGAGAATGTAATCTATTTGATATCTCCCTAAGTCTCCTGGCATCTTCCACGTATAGCATCTCCTAACATGATGGTGAAATAGAGTGTTCGCGACCGTTAAGTTATGTTTATCGCAGAACTCTATCAGTCTAACTCCCCTATCGTTCCTATTGCCTAATCCAAAGGGGCCAACTATTCCGCCCTCTCGCCCTGTGCCTACGACTGCATTGAAATCTCCTGTAATTATTAAATTTTCGTGCCCTCTCACAAAATCTAGCACATATTCAATATCACTATAAACTGCCTCTACGGCCTCATCACTGTAGTTAGAAGTGGGCATATATACCTGTATTATTACTGTTTTTACAGGTTTCGAATCTAACCTAACCATAACTACCCTGTCACTTTGCTGTAAGAAATTTTCTACACTCTGTCCTACTTTTTTCCGCATAACAATTCCTACTCCCGAATTTCCTCCTACATATCCTGTGTGTATTACTCTAAAATCTCCGCTCCAGAAGTCTCCAGCTTCTGGCCATCGCACTTCACTGATACCTACTACGTCTAATGCTAACCTATCCATCTCAATTTTCAAATTCTCTAATTTCCCTACTTGTTTCATGCTTCTAACATTCCACGCTCCGACTCGTGAGATGTTACATTTATCATTTCTGATGACTCCCCCCGAAGCAGTCCCCGCCCGGAGATCCGAATGTGGGACTATTTTACCTCCGGAATATTTTACTCCAGAAGGTGCCATCATCATAAATTAAAGTACGCTGTACTAGGGATAAAATAATGTGGTGGTTTCCCGTTGCCTTCCACATCGCAGTAGTGTGTATCACAGTGCCATACCAACCCTCACGATCTCTGCCACTATGATTACTGAAAGAGCTGCTGCCCCCTTCCAGGGACTTGATTTAGTCTGGCTTCTCAAATAAAAACCCCTCCAATATGGTTAAACCTATGGTTCGGCTCTTTATATCATTGAAGCGCGCAAGCCATCCCACCCGTCCCAGTATTACTAGAACTGCGTCAAGGTACAAGTCCTTTGGGATAGAGAGATACATTATAGCAGAGTAAATAATGGCTAAAATTGTGTCGTTTTTTTTGATGAGCTTAGAACAAGATCAGACCCAGTAGGTATTGTCAACAACAGCATTATACACATAGAAACTCAAAATACGACATATCTCAAAAACGAATTGAGCTATCGACGTAATCTTTTTTTTGTTTTAAACCACACACCTATGCGCTTCTTTAGATGTATACTAATAATGGTATTGTTTTTTAAATAAATGATAAAAACGCCGATGATCTTGGACGTTCAGAAACTATGCAGGTAAATTTTCACTAATCGAGAAACTTTTTTGTTTTGGAAATTTTTATATAACATGATGGGAAGGAAATATAGCCAAAAGACCAAAAAAGTTTTTAAAGAAAAAAATCTCTGGATATTTTCAATAGTTTTTATAATATGATTTTTTTAGTTTGGAGGGCGATATCTAAGTTAGCGCGCACGGTGCAATAATAGTGGGTAATGGTTCGGCACCTTCAATTCTGCTGTGTTTATTGCCTATTTTCAGTATTTTCAGTTATTGATCTGCAATGCTTGGGCATCTCAGATACAAATTATTCAAGCCTGACCAAGTTAAAAATGGACTAGTGCCTTTAAAATATTGAAATAGTTTCCATGTAAAGTTGATTTTTGTAAATATTTAATCGTTTTTTTGTTAAACTCAAAGGACTTAAAGGGTAAAGGCTCTGGTCGTTTTGGAGGGCTAAAAAGGGCAATATGTGTCGAAAAAGAAAATCAAGATCTTCTAAGCTTAATGAATAAGGACCTTTTCTAGGTATATTTTCACCTATAAATGTAATGTTTTCTAAACGTTGCTGAAATACCACCATACCCACGCAATGAGTAGTATTTTTTCCGTGGATTGTGTCCTCATTTAAATAAAAATTATCTATACTCGCGTGTGTGTAATTTTTGATTGTATCACCAACAACTTTTACCTGGAGGTACATAAATTTTTTCATTATTAATTCTTTGTTTGGCAATGTTGGTAGTTAATAATTGTCTAATATCGTTATAAGTACAGCTAATACCAATTTCAGATAGGAAGTCAAAAAGTTGTCTACTTCGTAGTAAATGGTGTACACATAAGCTTAATCCAAATTTAAAAAGTTTTTTTATATAACTTGACGAACAACGCCATAATAAGATTGCAAGGAATAACAGCTTTTGGATTTATATTTTTTTCTAACGTTATAACTATCATCGTCGATAAGCCAAGATATAAATTGTAGCAACATATTTGGTACTTACTTTGTAAACTCATTTTGATTAATATCATAAGGAGTTGAGGAACAGGAAAAATTTTTCGTGGAGAACTGAAATTGTGTTTTTTTTTTAATTCCAGCTGCTTGATGCAAAATTTCATATTCATTTTGATAAACTTCTTCCTTACAGACATCATTATTAGCAGTTTCAGATGCAAAGGAAGAACTGATTCTCTCGTTGATTTTATTTTATCAAAGTTTGATGAAAAAGTCGGGACTTGGGCTAATTTTTTGTTAATTTTTAATTTATTTAAAAATGCTTGTATGTTATACATATTTCGAAATGTAATGGCTATAACACAACCTATGATATTTCGCATCATGCACAAACAAATCGTCATAACCGGTGAACTTTGCAACCATTCCAATATCGCCCCTCTTTTTGGCTGCTTTGATTATTTATACATAAGTACTTTTTCCTGCCCCCTCAAGAGATTAAGATAAATTGGCTATTGTAGTATACATATTCTTAAAAGTTTCTATAATTTTTTATTGTACGCTATCCGGTTTCCTATTTTTATATTTTAAGTGTATTATCCAAATAGAAATCAGCAAACAAAAGTGTAGACTGTAGGTACCTCAGTAGCTCAGAAATTTTCGAATTTTATTTTTGTTTAACTTTTGACTGACGAAACCTTTAAAATAATAAAAAGAAATGGGTAGGTACCTAATACAATCTGCAAACTTGTTTGGATAAATGTTAATTTTTGCTTTTTCTTTGTCCCTTTTTGATTGCAAATAAGGCACATTTCACGTATGATTCCATGTTACTCCTACTTTTTGAAGAACCTGGAATGTCTCGCGGAATGTTTCTGTCTTCGTCCGAGCTATTACTAATTTAGAAAACCATCTCAATATTGTCCTTGCTGGTATAGACCTTTCTGCAGTCTTCATGATATTTTACTTTAATTTTTTCGTTTAAAATATCATTCTTGATTGCTAAAATTTTCTGTCCAAAATCATCTTTTCTCAGTTCCGCAGCCCTAATAATTATTGTCTCTAAACCCCACTTCCAAGGCTTATGCACAACAAGCTTATCTTTTTCCTCCACAACTTCACCACATAATAAGCACTTCATTTTAATATTTAGCTTATCTATCTTAAATCTTTTTAAGCAGTAAAAATTAAAGAACTCGCCACTAACAATACGAACTAGTGTAAATAAAAGATTATTATTTCTTTCATGTTATATTTAGCACGCGTCGATATTGTCATCGGTCGCTCCTTATTATTAGCCGATATAAAAAATCATAGCGCCTAAACTACAAAAGTCACAATAACAATTATGCTGCCAAAAACTTTTTTGGTCTTTTGGCGGCATTTCCTTCGCAGCATGTTATATAAAAATTTCCAAAACAAAAAAGTTTCTCGATTAGTGAAAATTTGCCTGCGTAATTTCTAAACTTCCTAGATTATCGACGTTTTGAGGATATTAAAACAAAAGACACCAACCAATAATATGCTTAAAAAGAAGCGCCTAAGTGTGTGTTGTAAAACAAAAAAAAGATCATGTCGATAGCTCAATTAGATACCTAGATATTAGAGTGGATATATAAAAAAGCAAGGTTTTTTGGAAATAAAAAATTTCGTGACCACAAAAAAATGTCGTATCTTGTAATAAAATGAGATATGTCTCAGTTTGTTCTAAGATAAAAAAAATAAAATCGAGAAGGAAGCGACTTTTGCCTTGGTTTTTACTCGACTAAATATAGAAGTATGTCATAACTCAAAAAATACCATCACTGAACTTATCAAATCAGAACACCAGAATTTTCCAAAACTAATCAGTATGTGTGAGATAGTCACACAATTACTTTGCACCGGTAACTGGTAGCTGGTCAGCGACCAAGATGCTGTGAGAAAATTTGTGTTAGAGCTTGATAACAAATTTCCTGTCGGATTTTGATAATGAACTAACGCACATTGTTAAAATCTGAAGTGCGTAGGTGTGTATAAACCAAGGCGTCTTAGACCTATAAGCGTATGGAAAATTATTATGATGTAAGAACAATACAGGTGTCCCAAATACAAAATGATACAAAATGAATAATGAACATAATGAAAAGACCATTTTACATAGGAATAGGAAACACTACTATTGTTTTTTCTATAATTACTCGTAAAGCTAAAATGGTTATATTTAAATTGCTATTACCAATTATATGGGTGTTGTTCTTGGTTCACTAAAAAACATGGTTAGTCATTGGCATCTTTTGTCGACCATTGGTGGTGATCTTAGTGACGTCAGTAAGGGCACAAGCATCGTTGATGATTTTTCTCGCCAGAAATGCAAATTGTTTCACTCAAGAACTAAACAACTTAGAAAAAAATTGAAGATGCGTCTCTAACCTAATCCAAACATCACAGATGTTTTAAAATTGTAGGTAAACGGTGCCGCAGTAGTGCCTACATCTAATGAGATATTCTGAGGAGGAACCATAGTTCACAAAAAGTAAAATTGAAAAATGAGATAAAAAAATTCAATTGACAATTGCAAACCAATAATAAATATTGAAAATAGGCTATTATAGTGTCGCTTTATTTTCAATAAATTAGTTTGCAGTTGTATTCGCAGTGGTACCACATCAAGAGATAAAATTTATTCGGTCGATGCTCGTACTATGTAAACAGACGAATACATACAGAACCAATCACTGACAAATGCGTCAGATTAGTAATTTACAAATCTGCTATTGCTGCAATTACGGGCTCATTATTCTGTAAGTAATTACCCTATTTGCCGTCCACGGCTCTTGTATATGCTGCACTACGTCGACCCGATATGCTCTGCTATAATATCTGTTGAAAATTGGATCGAATTCTTGATTCGCACATTTCTTTCATTTGTGCCCCCTTTGTTTATCAATATCGAGGCACTGACATAACAAATGTCAAATGTCACTTGAAGTAAAACAATTTGGAAGTGGCGCATGCGCATCGGCACATTTGGTTTGTTGGTAAATCTCCAGCCATATCCAGTGCAATTTATATCAGTGATCTAGAAATTTTGGAAACTATCCCTATATTCTGCTTCAAGTTCTTAAACCTTTTTGTAGCCCCACGGTCCGAAATGTCTCCGGTTGCTTCAATTAATAAATTCTGGGAACGCACGCAAAACCACAGAATAACTTAATTATTGTAAAACAAAGGAGAGACCCATTTTAACATTGCATCAACCAGATATAACAAAAATCATTAGGTACAATATAAAAAAAACTAAATCTCGACCATTCGGTAGCAACGAGGCACGTTGTATAGTAAATTATCTCCAAAACTACCTAAGCACTAATAATAATAAACCGAATGCGGCCGATACTCTGTAAATATCTCTTCAGTCCGCTAATAGAATCCCGCTTCTGATTTGTTATAATCATACGCCATGGAGATCACGAGTACAGAAATCCAATTTACAAACTAGCTTACAAATGACCGAAGTGAAAATGGAGGTTGAAACGATATTTTTTTGATACACAAAAGTGATATTAACTTTTTTATCGTAGGTGAAATTATACCCAATCGAAAATTATACGTGATTTGCTAGTGAAAACAATTTTTTCTATTCTCTATTCGGGCCCGAAAATGTAAAACAAGAACTGTCCACATGTCTGTCCAATTAGACATATGTTTTTTTAAGAAACACACTCGAACAAAAATAATTGCAAAGAAATAAAAATTCTGCTAGCCAATTTATAGTAATAATAATGTTCGTGTGTCAAACACAATGGCCAAAATTAACGTACTGTAGAATTTAGGGCTTATTCTAAACGTATATAGCCTGTTTTTGTGTTCTCTTCCTTGCTCGACACCCTAAAGTAAAATACATTTTTAAATTGGTTCAATTTTCTGCACGCAATATTATTAGGGGTTTTTGTTATGCTTATTGTTAAGTTGGGCTATTACCATACAAATTTTATTGATATTCTTATTGGTAACACAGGAAATGTATCGTAATTAGACATTTTTTATTCACGAAATGTCATTTTTGCCGATTTCAATTTATCTTTTGGGGATTGATATACAGGATCAAACTATTCATCATAAGGTTCTCAGTCTGAAGACTGGTTGGATGCGTACCTCCACTCTTTTCTATCCTGAGCTAACCTACGCATTTCCCTAAAAGTAGAACATCCTACATCCCTAACTATTTGAGAGCAGTAGTCTAATCTAGGCCTACCCCTACCTCTTTTTATTCCTATCTCTGCCTCTAGTATGTCGCGAACTATTCCTTCGTGTCTTAGAAGGTGTCCTACCATCCTATCTCTCCTACTCTTTATTGTCTTCCATACCTTTCGCTTTTCCCCAACTCTTTCTAATACTTCCCTATTGCTAACCTTATCTATCCACGGTATCTTCATCATGCGCCTGTAGCACCACATTTCAAACGCTTCTACTCTTTTTCGATCCGCTTCCCCTATTGTCCATGTTTCGCACCCGTATAATGCCGTACTCCATACATACGACTTTAAGAGTCTCTTCCTAGTCTCAATATTAACCGTTCTCGAACATAACAGTTGTTTCTTTCTGTTAAACGCAACTTGGCCCTGCGCTATTCTTTGTTTTATATCTTTAGTGCTCCTACCGTCTTGAGTTATTTTACTTCCTAAATAGCAGAAATCCGTGACCTCCTCTATCTTCTCATTTCTTATTTGTATGTCAACTTTAGTTCTATTTTCACATCCCCTACATACCAAAATTTTAGTTTTCTTTTTATTGACTTTCATGCCATAGCTCTGTGTCAAAACTGCTTCCATTTCATTCAAAGCCGCTCCTAATTCTTCTTTGCTAGATGCTAACACTGCTATATCATCCGCAAATCTGAGCATGTTAATAGTTTGACCCTGTACGTTAATCCCTGAGGCTGTTCTGTCCTTAACAATATTAATAGCATCTTCGATATATAAGTTGAAAACTAGAGGTGACAATGCACATCCCTGTCTCACTCCCTTCCGGATATCTACTTCCCTTCGTTCCTGCTCACATTCTATAACTGCCTTTTGCTCTTCGTAGAGATTATGTATTATTCTTCTGTCCCTATATTTCATCCCTACCTTTCTCAGCACTTCGAACATCTTCCCCCATTTTACGTTGTCGAAGGCCTTTTCTAAATCTACAAATCCTATATAGACGCTCTTTCTCTTTTCTATCGTTTTTTCTATAATTACTCGTAAAGCTAGGATGGCCTCGCGCGTTCCTCTATTTCGTCTAAATCCGAACTGATCTTCTCCTAATATTTCTTCCGCCTTTTTCTCCATCCTTCTTTGCACAATTCTAGTTAAAATTTTTGATGCATGGGAAGTTAAACTGATGGTTCTGAAATTTTCGCACCTATCCGCGCCTTTCCTTTTTGGCAAAGCTACCATGATGTTCCGTTTGTAATCCTCTGGAATCTCGCCTGTCAGGTATATATGACTAACTAATTTAAATAAACGATCTATTACCTCTTGACCTGCGCACTTTAAGATTTCTGCCTGCAAGCCATCTATACCTGGCGCTTTATTATTCCTTAAACTTTTTAGTGCTAGCTCAAACTCTTCTCTCATTATAGGATTCCCTAGGTTATCCCCCTCTACACTGCTTTCGCTTTCTAATATATCTTGCACTTCCTGTCCCGCATATAAGTTTCCTAAATATTCTTTCCACCTATCTGCCTTCTCCCCGCTTTCGTTTAGGATATCTCCTGCCTCATTCCTAATGCTTTTGGTACTAGATCCAATTTCTCTAAAATTTCTCTTAATTATTTTATATGCTTCATCAGTCTTTCCTACTTCGAACTTATTTTCCACTTCTTTGCACTTATTATCGATCCATTGCTCTTTCGCTTTCCTACATTTCCGAATAATTTCCCACTTGATCGCCTTATATCTTTGTTTCCCTATTTCATCTAACCTATTTTTATATTTTCGCCTTTCCTCTATTAGACTTACAATATGTTTTGTTATCCAGGGTTTCCTACTTTCATTCTGTTTATGACCCAAAATATCCCTAGCTGAGGAAACTAAACTATTTTTAATGCAATTCCATTCTTCCTCTATGTCCCTAACAATATTTTCGCCCGCGCCCTTTAGTACTTCGTTTGTCTTTTTCTCGAACTTATCGCGCGTATCATCATCTTTTAGTCTCTCTGGATCAAGATACCTTCTTCCGCTTCGTTTTTTCAAAATCTTAAATTTAAGATTGGCCTTCATAACGACTATATTGTGATCACTATCTATATCTGCTCCTGGATAACTTCTACAATCCCTAACTTGATTTCTAAATCTTTGCCTAACAAGAATGTAATCTATTTCAACTATTAATACGCTCAAATTCGCGGATGATATAGCTCTCTCATAAAACATTTTCTTTCCCTCAACTTTGGCACCCTGCATCTTTGAAATTAACCCGTTTTAGACCTATGTTCATATGAAATATTCGACTCAAAATAATGTAAAAAACTACCTCTTAAAATCCACCTGTATAATATGTTTATCTTTATAACGAAACTTTACATAAACTCTATCGAAACATCAAAGCATTCTATGTACCCAAAACTTATTATATTAACCTAATTACGAAAACAATTTGATAGAATTCCTTTAATGTTGATACACGTACCTACACGTTTATCGATGTTAACTTAGCAGAAAGAAAGCCCTGAATATTTTAGCTTACCTGTTTTCGATCTCGGCTCACGGGGCCCATCCACGGTAACTTTGATCGCCTTGTTGTACGTTGTGACTTGGGGCGGGGTGGTAGAGACTGTTATCGTTATCGAAAACGATTTCCCTGCAAGAGAAAACATACAATTAAAATAGGGTTAGCAACCGACTGAATGTCTCAGGATTTTAGCTGAATTCAAGAATTTCAGGAGATGGTCGGAGGCTTCATATTTAATTTACTCCGCCGGCTGCTGTTCCATTCTTGTGCATCCAAGAAGTGGAATCAGCTGAGTCATTTCTTTTTTTGAGCCAGACACCACGGAAAAAACTAATAAATTATCGGACGTTGGACCATTTCTCACAATCACAAAAAGATCAAAACTTAAATGAGTTTGTGTATAAAGAGTTTTAAGTCTTATTAATGTCCGAAGGTGTTGGACAATCGTCTGTGGTTCCCTGAAAAATATGTAAAATTTTGGACTTTAAAAACACCTGACCGATGACTTTCCAATAGTCACGACCCAGTGATTCAGCTCTACAATAAAGTAAGTAAATATTTTAAACAATGGAATCCCAAATAACAACTCCTAATACCAAATCATTCTTAGAAATCGGTCTAAAAGCTTTGAGATGAAGGCGTGACATTAGAAGAACCAGCCTTCTTGGAGTAGTGCATAGAAATCACTATATTCCTTGTAAAATAGTAAGGATTAAAATAGAAGGAAAACTCTTGTTTTTTCGTAAATTAACCACATCCATATTTTATTATTCCATTATCAACTTAGCCACAACCGACAAAAATACTACGATAAACCACCTTGATACCGATAAGAAAACTTCAAAATCATGCTTTCTTGAGAATTATATTTCAGTCTCTCTCTAGAAGAATATAACTCAAAATTTAACTAAGCAATATTACACGAAAACAAAAAAATACCCTGTTCTTTCATCGAGGTGTCCACCCAAGAGACTTATGCGCATTTATGGCTAGTAAATGTCAAAGGATGTGATCTGTTTTATCGTCTAAAGCGACTGGAAGACACCGACAAATTGTTGGAGCGGTGAAATTAATTTTGAACCACATATCATTGAGTTTTAGTCGTGGTTTTGATTGTATGCAACAATTTGACACTTTGTGGTATTGTGCCTATTACCCACTGCCTGGCGGAGGTTATAATAGTACACGTTAAGTTCACTGTCATTGTGACTTGTGCTTGAATTCTTGCACCTACCCAGTAGCATAATGGGAGTAAAATACTGTCCATACATAGAAGGCAATTCAAAAAATATTATGTAGTTGTACAGGGTGTCGCCTCTGCTACCTCGGATTGATTGTTGTATCTTCGTATGTATATTTTTTCTTTTATAAATGCCCAAACAAAAAAGTCTAATATACCCAGGCCACAATATAGGTCCATTTGAACCCAACCATGTTGGTATGCCTGCAATTCTGATATCTGTCATTTTCTTTTTTATGTTATAAACACTAGGTGGCGCTAGCTGTATTCATAGAGTAGCAGTTGAAGTGTAAGCAAAGATGTCTGCATACGTGTACCTAAAGTTCTGAAATAAAAACTGATTTTACAACCCGAAATTCAACAAGTTCATTTGCTTTACTCTGTTCATCCCATAGGTTATGGGCCCAGAAGCATTTTGAACTATTTTTATAGGAACGGGAAGTTGTAAAAACGGTAGAAATTGGGAAACTGTTTTGGTGCCTGTTTTCGTGTTGTGTGCGTCGAAAAGTTTTCGATTGTCAACATGGCCGCCATTTCGAATAACCAAGTACTGAACGTAAAATCGTTTGATGGTACGGGATTTTCAAACTGGGAATTCCGTGTGAAATTGATACTGGAACAAGCGGAAGTCTTAGAAGTTCTAGAGACTGACCCACCGGCAAATGCTGCTGACCTTGCGAAATTTCAAAAGTGCGATGTAAAAGCAAGAAATATAATCGTGCAATGTTTGTCCGATTCAATGTTGGAAATGATAAAACCCAAGACCACAGCAAAGGAAATTATGGAAGCTCTTAGGTGTACATACCAGAAAAAAGGTATTTCAACGCAAATTCAACTGCAGAAAAAGCTTAGAAGTTTGAAGTTTACTGAAGGGATAGCTTTAAATATTTTTCTCACAGAATTTGAACAGACAGTGTATGAGCTGAATAGCGCAGGTGGAAAAATGGAACAAAGTGAAATAGTGTCGCAGTTGCTATCTGCAATGCCTGAAACGTACCAAGCAGTCACAACGGCTATTGACATCATGTTCTGCCAGGACGAAACAAAGGTAACACTTGATTTCGTTAAGAATAAGCTGCTCATGGAAGAGTCAAGGCAAGCAAAAACCCAAGCAGATGGTAGTAGCAATGAGGCAGCGTTTTCAGGATACAAAAAGAGGTGGAATAATAAAAAATGGATTCAGAAAGGAACTAAGAGTGAGTTTCCTTATAAGTGTCATGGTTGTGGGGTTGTAGGTCACAGGAAATTTGAATGTCCAAAAAGTCAGAAGAAAGATGGAAAGGTAAATTTAGTGGAAAACTCTGAAAATGAAGATGCTATTTCATTTCTGACTTCGGATAATTTACTAGCATGTATCGAGAAAAACCCTAAAGAAATAAAGTTTGTCATCGACAGCGGAGCCACAAACCATCTTGTAAATAAAACAACAGGAAAGTTTTTGAAAAACAAGGAGATGATTTCACATGCAATAAGTGTAGCCAAAAGAGGAGAAACAATAGAAGCCACACAGCAAGGTAACCTTAATTTAAAAGCAGAAAATGGTAGAAGTATTTGCATGAAAAATGTGTGGATGTGTGAAAAATTACTTCACAACTTACTATCGGTTAGAAAACTTGACGAGAAAGGATTCGAAATTTTATTTAAAAATAAAGAAGTTCTTGTAATGAAAAATGGTGAAGTTATGTTTAAAGGTCAATTGTTCGGAAATCTGTACATTGTTACATTACGGTTGTCAGAAAATTGTGATACGGCTTATACAACAACAGAAAACTTGGGATTGTTACACAGGAGGATGGGCCATTCTTAATTTTTTCCATCGCCTGGTGTGTGTGAGGTATGTTTACAGGGGAAACAGACCAGAATGCCCTTCAAGACAATACCAGAGGAAAGAAAAGCCAAACGTATTCTGGAAGTGATCTCAAGTGATGTGTGCGGACCAATTAACCCTCCGACACATGATGGAAAGCTGTATTACGTAAGTTTTATTGATCATTTCTCCCATTTTGCAGTATGTTACTTAATGACTAAAAAAAGTGAAGTTCTAAAATATTTTCAAGAATATGTAAAACAAGTAGAGGCAAAATTTGGCACAAAAATTGAACATTTTCGATGTGATAACGGTGGTGAGTACATCTCAGCAGAATTGAAGGATTTTTGTTTAAAAAATGGAATAAAGTGTCGGCACACAATAGCCAGAAATCCAGAACAAAATGGAGTTGCAGAACGGTACAATCGTACTGTTATGGAAAAGGCAAGATGCCTAATTTTTGATTCAAAATTAGACAAGTCCCTGTGGGGTGAAGCAGTGAGAACTGCCGTATTTCTCACAAACCGGACACCTACAAGTGTACTGCCTAAGAACATAACTCCAGCTGATATTTGGCATAAACAAAAGCCAAATATGAAAAAAATTAAACTTTTTGGTTCAAATGCGTATAATTTGATTCCGAAAGAAGATCGCGCATCCAAACTTGACTCACATAGTCAGAAACTCATCATGATAGGCTATACAGATAATGGCTATCGGTTGTGGGATGAAGAAAATAAAAGGATTGTCCTAGGGAGAAACATTGTGTTTGATGAAACAAATGAACAGAAATTACCCATAGAAATAAGCGAAGAAAAAGAAGAGAATCAGATGAAAGAAGAAAGAGAAGAAATTGTGAGAGAAACAACAGAGGAAAAGAGACAAAACTTGAATGAAAATTCTGAAAAAACAGACGAAACTACAGATACGGAAAAGTCGAAAATTGGCAAGTAACCATAGCAAGAGTCTATACGCCCACCGACTGTTATACAACTGGAAAAAGGAATTAAATTTGTGTGTCGAAAGAGTTTAAAAACCGCAGTTCTAACCACCAAAACTTGCGAAGAAATAATCTTAATATAAAATTTCACAGTTTGACTCAAAATGTCAACAAGACTAACCGCATCGAACAAAAAAATTCGACTCAAAGATTCATTCATAATTTTCACAGATAATTGGGCCTGTCAGGTTTCAGCTTGGTGGTACTTTATTGTTTGGCACCTATAAGCACATTATTTTATAGCAAAATAATATTGTATAGTGTTTTATTCATTCATAAAATTACAAGATTCCATGCCATTGTTTAAGGAAAGCAAGAAAAATAAAGGGCTTTTTCCTGCTGTACTGTACGTCAAAATTTTCCGAAATTTACCGTTTCCTTATCCAACAGGTGCAATAATATTAATAATTATAATTAACATTGTTGCAGTTATCTAATGTCATAAATAAACTTAGAAAACATCTTGAAAACTTAACGTTTATATTATGTCTCCTTGTAAGTGCAATAAAATTGATTAACAGCAATATTTAAATGTCTAGAAGCAAATAACGATCTAAAAGTGTGAAATTGCAACTTATTTTACGACGCCTGCGATAACTTGTACACTCATTAAAATTAATTTTGCAGTAATAAATAATGGACATTAAAATAAGCCATTTAATTATTATTGAATCTGTAGCATAGGTTAAAAATATACAAACACACCCTCGTATATCAAAATTTCTGAACGTTGGAAAAAATGAAACGCAATTTTTCTTTTTTAATTAAACCAGGAGTTGGCGTGACGGTATTTTTGCGCAATTGAATTTTTTTTTTCTAATTAATACAACAATAAACTTTCGGTGACAAAATTGCTACGTGATTTGAAATAAATCACATAATCCCTTGCCCATTAATAAGTGAACAAGGGGTGGGTTAATTAATGCCCACGTAAATGTTTCATTTGATTTTAAATGGAATAAAATTCGATATGCAGGTATGTACAGGGTTTATTGGTTATATTTTTAGCCAACTTTTGTCTCCTGTTCATTTTCTGTCATAATCATAAAATGCATTTGATATCTCCCTAGGTCTCCTGGCATCTTCCACGTATAGCGTCTCCTAACGTGATGGTGAAATAGAGTGTTTGGGACCGTTAGGTTATGTTGTTTAACGCAGAACTCTATCAGTCTAACTCCCCTATCGTTCCTATTGCCTAATCCAAAGGGGCCAAGTATTCCGCCTTCTCTCCCTGTGCCTAACGACTACAAATATTAAATTTTCGTGTGGTGAACAACTCACCTCTTCCACTCCTCCCAACGAACCTCAGGTCATTAAATTTCGCCACGTGGTTCCGCATAACAGCAGTAGAGTTCCTCAGTTCCGCACAACAGTTCTCATCATTACCAGCCCTAACCGTCACTACAGTTCCATCAACAACATCCCCTAAAGCAACTACCTTAAAAGCAACAGGTAAGGTCTTATTGGACCTCCAGTGCGTGGGAAGAGCTGAACACAAGAAGTAAGGACTGCCGGTCCTGACTAACTCTCCTGGGTGCTCCTGTTGGTACTCGTGGATGAGGTGCTCGGTCCAGTAGAGGTCTTGATTGTTGGAGTAGGTTTGGGGAGGGTCGTTCATGGTAGCTTTGGGCCACGCGTCTTCGGATACGTTGCACGTGGTCACAGACAGTGGCAGATGCATATGTGAGTTTTTTTTTCAAAGCACTATTACACACTAAATTTAAAGTTTATTATACGAGTGTTCTGGTTAAATTTAATGATTCACTTAGGTTCTTTAAAATTTCTGTCTCTTCCGGTTAAAAAACTATTCGCGCGATGTTACTTTCACATGTTCGATGATTCATATGTATTTTACGCGATTCCTGTTAGGGTTTTACGTCATATGTTGATTGTAGTTTACGGTACGTACTAACAATTTTCCCGAGCGCGCGTCATCGATGTATTCTATCGACGCGTCCTTTTTTTTCAAAAAAAAACAGCGCGGTAAAATCCCCGAAAAACCCAACGAAAGCGTGTGCCTTCGAGCTCCTCGGCAGCGCACAAAACACAACTAACTTTACTATTAAGCAGCGTGGAGTCATTGAAAGCATTGTGTGGTAGAAATTGTGGTTAGCCTTCCCATTAACAAAGACAGTCGTATACAATGCAGTTTAGTGCAGAAAGAGAGGTGTATTGGAAACGCAAGCGCGTCATAGTAGGCCGGTTTCCCGGCACGCTTGATTCATAATGCTCCAATGCATAAGGTGGACTATTGTTTTTACCAAGTATTTGTGTCTTTTACGAGTTCGGATTTTGAGCGTAATGGAAAAGGGAGTTTGGAGCAAGAATCACTTGGCCGAGAACCGCCGGAAGAGGCGGCAACGGGGCGGGGAATTGGTATTGCAAATTGATATAATGTTCATAAAATTTTGGGCAAAATTAATTCTGAGGCAAAGCGCGAAAGGTATTGAGTGATAAGAAAATTGATTTACTTATTTTGTACCAAATATAACTTTTCAGCTAATACTAGGTATACAGGGTATAACAACTACACCTTCTACATCAATACTGGTCTCCACAACGTTTTCAGTTTGTTTCAGATTCATGCCAGAACTGCTGTCATGACTTATTGAAGGTTTGCCTGCAGAGAGGTTTGGGCAATGATTGTAACCGAAACACTGCAGTGGCATGGGAGTTACCTCTGAGTATGACAGCCCGAGTTCGATTCCACTTCGCGATCGGAGCTATTCTTCCGCTTTTTGAAATTGCCATCAGTATCATTTAACATCATCATCATACAATTGTCAGTCCAAGACTGGTTGGACTCGTACCTCTGTCCTTTCCTATCTTCGCATCTTCGTCAAGTATTCCGCCTTCTCTCCCTGTGCCTACGACTGCATTGAAATCTCCTACACTAATTATTAAACTTTCGTGCACTCTCACAAATTTTAGTTAATGCCAATAATTAAAGATAGAAATAATAAAAGGATCATCGAAAATAATTTATTTCTCTAGGTATATGGAACACTTAAAATTGTATAAAAACCACTCAGATGACATTTCCATAAAATGTTAATAATTTTGTGGACCACTAAATGAGCATCATATGCACGACAAAAAGTCAACCATACATTTTTTTAAGGGCATCTATCGAGCATTTCGCAAAACTCAGTTGCTTTAATGAGAGCATCCTTCTGGATATCGATCATCTCCTCCAGGAGATGCTTCCAACATTTGGAGTACTCAGACTTGTTGTATCCTTCATGCTGGCTCTTGTTGTAAAGTTCACATGCCATTTTGTGGAAGTACATGCAGTTTTCGATGACGCTCTTATTACTTTCCATCACTTCCCATTCCGCCGTTGTCATTCCATTCGATTTATCGCTGCTTTCGTCTTCTTCTTCATCACTCGAGGAGGTATCATCAAGGGTCATGTCGTTTAAGTTCGGAAACGAAGAGCATTCATCTATTTCTCCTGCTACTAATTCTTTAACCCTATCAGCATACCTTAAAGTGTTTAGGGAATGTTCGCAAGAGGCTACACCAGGAGATATCAAAGCGATCATGCAGGTTCTAGATTTTTCGCCGATAAAAGAATCTCTAAGCACCTGCGTGAGCTTGCTTCCCCTAAATGGACAATGAGATCCTTTTTTGCCCAAAGCCCTTATGCATTCCTTTAAAGCCAGTAAGGATCTATTGATATCAGCTCCTTCTATCCTCGTCTGCCTATTAGATTTTGAAGTATCTGCACCTCTCTCATTCCCCGCCAAATCAATCAAAGAAAATTTACCATGAATCTGCCTGGTGTCAGAAGTGCGTAGGATGATTTGGAAAACAGCGTGTGATCTTGATGAATTTGAGTTCGCCGAAGTTTGTCCAGAAGTTCTTTCGTTGCTACCTTTCTGGATCAAATCCAGAACGTCATCAACCCGTCTGACAACCTTTTCGGTCAATCCAACAACTTGAACCACTTGCTTACCGTCTTCCAGAACTCGCAGTCGTTTTTTCTTCGCCAATAAATCAAAAACGAGTTTACCATAAATTTCGAAGAAACTAGCTGATACTACGAAGTTCAGTTTCCTGTGTTTTGGATGAGCTAGTAGTCTGAAGACATCGTGGGCCACTAGAGCGTATATGCCGTTCTGAAAGTTCTGTTGTTTCCCCTTGAATTCACCAAGCATCGTATGGGTTTTCCCAGAACCTGTCTGACCGTAAGCGAAGCAAGTAGCCATTCCTCCATCGAATATTGTTTGAACCAGCGGTTTTGCGGTGAATTTATAAACGATATTGTTGATACAACTTTCGTCAAAGACATAATCGAAACGGAAATATTGGTTCTCCAAGTATTTCGTCAAGTCTACCTTCTGCTTGGGTTCATGGACTATTAATTTATCCTTGGTGGGAACGCTGATGACATCCACTTCTTTTCTATTGATTTCTCTGGTATTCAAGGGTCGTTTCCTTACGCAAACCGTTATCTGATTTTCAATAACAGCATCACTGTCTCTTAACGGATGAAACTCTATCCCACTTCTGAATTCCTTGATCATCGACGAAAACTCCCAGTAAGGATTACCATTTTCCTGAACGAGCAGTGCGTCTTTAAATGCTTTTTCGTCCGCTTGTCGCTGTCTGCGTTCGTCCCTGTTTTTCGCTATCAGGGCGATTTCTTTCGCTGTTTTTGATTTTGGATCGTGTAGCGCGTCTTTACGGTGATTCTTCTTCAATTTTGTTGGAGATCTGGTTGGCGAATGGATCGGTGAGGGAGAACCTAAACAGAAGAGGAGATTTTATGAAGAAAAACAGCAAATAGGTCAGTCTTATTGGTAAATTGCTGTAGGTATTTTAACGATTACCTCTACGCTGCAGTGAATCGAAATTTTTGGGAATGTGCCAAATTCAAATATGTGAAGTGAAAAAGGAAGAAGGCGCAACAAAATGATAAAGAATTAAGCTGCAAAGCAAGAAATGTCAAAAGAATAACAAACCGGGCAATCTGTCAACTTACGTGCGGTGGCCCTAGCTGTATTTGTCTTTGCTTCTTTGGTCCGGTGTGTCCAATTGGGAAGGTTATCTTTAGATGTAGAATACCGAATTTTTGCTTCCATGTGTTTGTCAGTCGCTGGCAATTTGAGCCCGGAATGTTGCGTCCCTCGTTGTTCGATCATGAATGGAAACATTCCTGTCCTACGAAATTCGTTGTGTCAGTTTTCGATGACAATTTTGGGCTAAATTTGTTTCCTTGGTTACTACCGTATCTGATTGCTGGAAAATATACATTTTGAAGTTTTCTTTTGTATTACGCGAGCTGTTCTATAAATTGTGGATTGTTTAGAAATAAATTTTCTTCAGATATTAGAGTAGGTAAGCGTAGGGATGGGACCGCATAAAAACTGCTGAAATTTATGGACAACTTTGTGAGGTTTATATCCCGAATGGTGTTTACTCCAAAGGGCGAATCGTCTGGCCCAAAGCTAGCAATTCTAAATACTTGAATATTCAGAAAGATTGTGAAATAACTTCTAAAAATAAATATGGTCTCCTGCCCGTTATCAGTCAATTTCCGTTTGAGGAAATACCTAAGACTTTCCAGCATAGATAAAAACGAAAAGGCAACCACTATCGCGTTGCTACACCCAATTAATTAGCACTACAGCCAACTCAAGCATTCTAAGAATTTCGTACGTAATGGGAAAACTAAATATTCAAATTTCTTTAATTTCAATACGCTAGAAAAAAAAGATAAGTAGTAAAAGGTACTTACCGAAGTTTTGCTAAGGACGATGCGTTTAACAATGGACATTTTTAGCACAAACATAACTAAGGTATAGCGTTTTGCGGAAATACATCAAAGTTTCGTTTCTGGCAAATCCTCTTTGAATTATTGACCAAACTTTCCCCATTCATCGTCGCTTTTGTAAGGGGATATAATAATCCTATTCCGAAAGGGAAACTTATTAAAACTACATAATACACCCTTTGAGGAATTAATTTATTTGGACGAATTTGAACTTGAAAATGTTTTTAAATAATCGTACAGAAATATTAAATCTTAAATAGCTATATGTAATTTTTTCTTGTATATTACCCGTTTGCTTGAATCCAGTGCCACCTATACATGATTATATGTACTAAATGACTTGAGGCAAGTTCAGCACCGAACTTGATAAAGAAATCTTCCACACCGTCGAACTTACTTCTAGACTCCTGCCACAGATGGCGCTCGCACAAGATTCCTGTAGAGTTTTATAGTTTTCTGTAACTTTAAGTAACTTTTTGGTTTCTACAAAGGAATTCATAAATATATTTCTATTTTTGTAATATGCACTTGTTATGAATAGGATATCTATTCTTGAGTGTATTTTTTTCTTTAATAGTATGTCAATTTGATATTAAAATATGTACAGAGGGTTCAGGTACCGACATTACAAAAGGAAAAAGGGGTTGTACCTGAGGGATGTTTGGCTTACCTTAATGGGGGTAATGTAAAAGGTGTTAAGTTTTTTTGTGATCGAAAGAGATTAATTAGCAGTGGCGTAACAAGATTTTTTATAATTTCTACCTAATTTAACAAATAAATATCGTGAAATCAAGCTTGTATTTTTATGATACGTGGTAAAGTCGAACAGGAAAAACAGTTTTGGCCACAAAGTCTTTCCTTCGAAGACAGTAAAGGAGATCATTAGAAAGTATGGCTTGTAAAAATAGCATTTAACAGATTATAGCGTGTCTTCTGCTACAACAAAACTTCCTGTACCTCCTACTGTTTTCTTGACATGACAAATGGTCTACTTAACGTCTTTATAAAAATTTAACTAGCCTGTCACCGATATTAGACCTTATGCATCGAAACACGTACGAAAATAACAACGATGAAGTGGATCACTGATTCTTTCTTACTCTACAATTTTACTAATAATACTATACTAGTAACTTTACCATTTGTGGTCTATGACGACAACGTGAAGACTCGTGGTGTTTCTACCCTTATTGGCTAACGCACAAAGAGTCCCATCAGTCATTAAACCGTGAAGTCCAAAGCACAATTCATTTATTGCTCTGTGCAATAATTTATCTAGCTGCACTAAATACATTTAAGGATAAACAGGACAATGGCTACAAGCAATTATCTAAGTCCTTGTGGCCAAATATGCCATAACGTCTCTTACAGAGTTTGTGTTATTGTTCGACGGAATTCGAAACCTTGTATAGAAGAAGAAATAAGATTTATTTATTATATTGAGTTTATAACACTACAAATTGATTTAATACAATCTAATCTTTTTAAATTATTGCATGTACGTTGCTAAGGGGTAGGTACCTACATCGCTTCCATTATTCCCAAGAGTCAAAAAGACCGTTGGCATTAACTGAAGTGTAAAAACATCCAAATCAATTCAAATAAAGCAACCTATATCAGAAGTGTGCCGAGCGGGCCTTATTAGGAAAAATTATACGCAACATCTACATCAAAAATGCCGACAGAACATACCTAGATATTTTAATAAACAACAATGGGTGATTGTAAAGAGGGATACAGATTTTGACGTCGAAATCGGGAGCTTGGAGCTTTTTTTGAATGCGGGATCAAGTTTTTAAGGTATTGTGCCACATTTCCTGAGTTTTACGTCAATAATATAACACACGGGGGTTGATGTGGATGATGGAAAGGTGGTCACATAGCGGACAAGGGACAGATTTGCGAGAGAACAGGATGCAATGCAAAAATTCTTTAAACGCGTGTTATTAGATCTCTAAATGGATTGTTAAAGAACTTCCTTGTGTAATAAGATATCCATACTCATTCATTAGAAAAAAATATTGGGCAATTGAATGGAAAATCAGATTAGTATAATCTACTTACATTAGAAATACAGCCTATTGAAATTTTAGATTTATATTTGCTTTTGTGAAGAGTATTATGAGACTGTAGAATTTTTTTGTAAAGCGGGGGATTCTGGAGTAGGTGCAACATGTGTTATAGGTTTTTTGTAAATTTAAATAAAATAAAACATAATTTCTGTTATCTTTGGTAGCTTGAAGAGTTCTCTATGAATAGCCAAACTATTCTTGAAGTAAGTCGCTGACAGCATTCTCAAGAGCTTTGTCCCATGGGGTCCTTTAGAAAGTATCAAAAACATATTAAGGTTTTGGATCGGTGAAATATATAACTTATTATGGTACCTACAAAACCATTCATGCTGTGGACGACCTTATTGCCTTCAAAATACAACAAGCCGGAAGCCAAGGTGGCTAAGGATGTGTGAAAGATACATTATGTCAAAGCCTTCTTCAGTTAAACATCTTTACTCAAATAAAAGCCTGTTGTGAACTGTACAATGTTTACTAAAGGAAGCGACTATTTTCTTTTCGATTTCAAATGGGCTATTCATGACAAAAACCGATCAGGACGATTTCCTGTCCTAATACGTCAAATTTTGGGATATTTTATTTCACAATTTAATCAAATTACTGTTTCTTTTAGTTTCAGACGAACCGATTTTAGCTGCGTGATGGTGGCTTGTATAAAAAGAGTAGCCTGAGATAAAATGCAACTGTCAGATTAAGATCTCTGAATGGTCAATGAAATGAAGGGGTATATACAAGGGTATACAAAGAAAAAAAAATCAGAAATGTTTTCATTCAGCCAAATATAGGGTGCGGATTTTTTAGTTGACAGTTTGTGGGTAGGCACCTCAAAGGTTTTGATGTTTTGTGCAACATGTTATCTGTTATACAGGGTGACTACGAAATCATCAGGTCTATAATTTGATAACCTTAAATAACATCATCAATTCAAAATTTCCACTTTTAACAAATAATGTTTCAAATCATTATGGTGATGTATTCACAAGTTATTTATTGTCATGTATAGAGAACTGTAAAAATTCGAAGAATTAAGCGGCAGACTGTCGGTTTTCATAGTCCACAGCAGTTGGGCTTCTGCGCAGAAGAACCTTTGAAATACGCTCTTAAAATAGCAAACAACGGTATAAGTAAACACTCCTGTATATAGCATGAAGCGAACTATAAGAATGTCACGTGTTACATCAGCGGTAGCCTTTACTAACAGCACAAAGTGACTTTTTAATGTCCGACAGGAGATAACAATTAACAAAAGGTATCCCATTGATAGACAGATATGCAGACAGGCTTTATCCCTGTCGCCATCTGCCTTCGGAATTGACTAGAAACTTCAAAAATTCAACGTTGATCTATGTGTCTCCAAAATCTTTGGCAAATGTCGACCGCAGCTTCACAGGTAAAACCAACAACACCTTGGGCCATAATGAATTGCATGAAATATACGGTGTGTTATTGATCAGACGGCACTTTTAAACTTTGAAATTGACACACTCTTATCTCCTTGTACCTAACCGGTCTACTTAACCGCAGATATACTATCCTTACGACATCCTTTACCAACAAAATGTTTACTTAATGTATCAAATTTGAAATTGTCATTTGTTTTATTTCTTACCCTATTTGGCTATCTCTTGCAGTGTTCTTATTATCTCCGCCTACTCTGTTGTCTATTTCAAGTTTACTTCCCTTCAACAAAATATTTGCATCTGATAACTTGACCAAGTAGTAAACAAGGCATTCCAAAAGTGTAAGTCAATATTTTGCTTTTACATCAGTATTAGCATATCCAAAACTTATAAGATTTGGTTTGCCTATCAAGTTTTATCTTTTGCAAAGACATAACGGTAAGAGGCTATTGGTTGATTAGAGGTAACTTTAGCCTGTATAAATAAGGGTACTCTATTTGTAAAATCCATTAGCAATTTTTTCAAAAGAGTTCATATTGTACAGAGTGGCCAGCTTGCGCAAAATTGAGCTTTTCTGAAAAATGTTAAATGAACACCCCGTATTTTATTAGCAGGCTTGATAACCAGTTTATCAAGCTTTTGACTGATACAGATATTGGCAGGTCAGCGACTGATAATTTAAGCAGAAATAAAGATTGAACCTTAAGAGTTGAGACTTTTGCCGTATAATTTTGTACCATATTTGGGGGGTTTCCCCCATTTTGCCACTCAAAACCCAGAAAAATGCTTACACTTTGTTTTCACAGAAAATTTAGCGAACAGAGTTTACATCTGGCGTGTAAGAAATTTTGGGCGTTCCATTTAAAAAACATAACTTTGGTTTGGTGCTCATAGTGTATACACCAAAATAATTTTATCAGATGCTTCGTGGGGTTCTCAACATACGTGTAAAGTTTTATTTTGATAACTTGAATAGAACCAGAGATATGGGCCGACTACACACTATTTGCCCATCCTGTATATGCGATTCCACGATTGAAAATTCGACCAATTTTGACTTTAATTAGTGACGTAAAGATTTATTTCATTTCAGATATAATTCAAACAACTATTGGGGATGTTAAAATTACCTATTGGTATTTTAGAAACTTATAAAATTTATGACAGGTGCGGCTACTTTTCCCTCAAAAACGTCTAAATCTCTGAGGTAGTTTTAAACATTTGATGGTCGTACATGCCGACAAACGGTAGCAATTTTCGAAAAATTTCTCTTTGTTGTTATTGGTAGCATTTTATGGTTGGCAAAATAATAAATTAATAAAATTTCATCCCTTACTTCTTAATGTGGTATTTTGTGGTTAGGAAGGATTTTTACTGGGTGCTTTTATTCGGTCTGGCACCGAGATTTTTTTACCTGAGTGTTTCTCTGTCTGGTGTTTCGGAAATTGGAAAAAAATTATCCAGATCTGTGATTTTTTTTGGACCAATACCAATTCCCAAGTTTATTGGACAACATCTAGATATATGTTATACAAAAATTGTCTAGCGACCACAGTGGTTAGACTTGCCACTTTTTTGAACTTAAATACTTCATAGAGAAACATAACACTAAAATTATCAAGCAAACGAGACTGATAGAACTTCGATGCTTCTTGAAGATACTTAGCAAAGTTAATTTTAGGGGCAGTAAAATAGAATTACGCCCTTAGAGAATAAATTGGGTAGCCCTAGGTGTTTATTAAATAGGTGGATGCCCACTTCTACTTGACAAGTAATATCATTTTCCTGCTATTCTACAGATTCGACAGAGTAACCTAGTTGAATAGACGTCGTTATTTGTGAGTCATTAAGCCCCGTGATTTGGAATAACGTTACGGTACCGTACGTATGTGCCATGATGAAAATACTCCATAGTTTCAGGATTACCCTTAAATTTACAACACTGATCTAACACAATCCGATCGCTCTCCACGCCGATATTAAAACTGATTAACTATTTGTAAAATCTTATCAAATATTCTTGCCTTCTTCCTGTTCCCAATTCTTAGGGAGTTTAATGGTCCGCTCGGGGACGGCAGTGGTCTGCCTGGCAGTTCAGCTGGCGAAACTCCGGTCACGGTTCGTAATTTGGCGATGAAGCGGCAAGGGAAATTGCCAGGATGCAGTTTCCGTGACTTAATGAGCGACAGCGCCTCAGGATGGGACCATACCTGTCCAGAATGTCCTCGTTCCGATATAATAGAGACATAGACGCGACTAGAAAACGGTAATACCCGTCCGACCCCTGTTATGTGGCCATTCCGCGCAACCCCTTCGACGTATAAACTTCAAATAATGTCAACTGTTACCTGTTTTATCTGGGACAGTCCTTGAAATGTGCTATCAGGGTTGTAAAATGACATTACATGCCTCTTTGGTTCTACAAAATATTGCGCTGCAAAGATGCGACAGGGGGTGCACTTAATTGCACAAAAAACGGTAAAACTACAATAAAACCTGGCTATAAACCAACAAATTTTTAAGAACTACAATTACACAACATTCACTTTTACTTTTTTTAAAAAAGAGTTGCATTTTTTGTCCCAATAAACTGAAAATATATCAGAAGGGATAACGGATATTTTAAAAAAGTTTTATTATCAACCCTTTTGTAAAAAATGAACGGTTTTTTAAAGATTTATGGTGGTTTTATTGAGGTGTTGGTATTAGAAAGGGTTATACTGACTTAACGGTACTAAATTTCACTTTTTGAAGATGTAAATGGCTTGAGTCAGTGGGCAATGTATATATATCCACCAAAAATATTTATAGCTTTCAATTTTACCCGCTGGGGGGCAAAATTTTAAAAGAAAATGGACAATCCGCATTTTCTTCAAAAATTCAAATGGAAATGTGGGTATCCTTTAGCTCTCTCAAAATCTCCTCGTAATACCCTGTAAATTAGTTTAATAACTTTTTGATCTAACTTACGAAATAAGGGTTGGGGGGAGGAAAGAATTCCCTTACACCAAAAATGCCATATCTCCGGATTGCTTGAACCAATTTTAATGAATTTGGTCTCGTTGGAAAGGGAATTTATAACGTAATAGAAATCTGCGTAACGCCATCTGGTGGCTTCCTCGTAAAATGAAATTCTATTATGCTATAAATTCCCTTTCCAAAGAGACCAAATTCATTAAAATAAAAAATTTGGGTATTGTTTTTTTATTTCAATTCTTTTCGAATATAGCAAAAAATGTGATTTTGAGAGCTCCTCCTCAGCCACTAAATTTACTGGCTTTCTTTTCTTACAGGCATTAGCCTAAATTTGCTCCATAAAATTCTGTAGTAGTTTAGAGACAATTTCGGAAAATATTAATAAACATTTCGGCATCAGGTACCTAGTTCTTATTGTTAACCGCGTAAAATTTTACCATAGTCTAGTAAATCTTTTACTTGGACTTATTCTATGTTAAATAAAAACTGATACAGGCGGCTTCTTTTAGAAACTTCTGGTTCCATAAAAGCAGTTGCAAGCCAGAAATTATATTGGTACCATAAACGGAGAAATTATGCCCCCAGGATATATTGACCACGTAAAGGTTTTGCTGAGTTTTTAATATTTATTTTTCTTTGGTAGCAGATATCCATTGCACAACTCGATAATCCTTCTGCATATAATATAAATTTGTCCACGACTATCTTATAATATACTCTTTATACTTTTGTTTCTTCAATCATAATTAGATACATTAATCACTGCAATGATTAATGAATATTATTCACTACACCAATAGGAACATCGCTTTGACCCTTTTTTACATTTATTTAGTAGGCCGCGATCGCGATGTGTCAGTTCAAATTGAAACGTCAAATCAGCATGGTTTGCTTTTAATTTGAAATGCATATTCTAAAAAAGAAGATATAATGAGTAGTGAGAGTGAAAACGAGGTTTCTTTAACAGCACCAGCAATAAAAGAAGCTGCAGAACTTGCCTCATTAGATTCATTGCCCAAAAAACCATGAAAATTATACCTGAGAGCGTATGTATGAATCTTTCTTACACTGGAGAAGGGAAATGAAGGTAAATTCTTTCAGGGAATCTGTTTTGATAGTGGTGGACAAAGTATAGTATACAACTCGTTATAATGATGCTATTATTACCTCGGATGATTACAAAACTTGCTCGTTTCACTCGCTCGTGTTGGAAACTTCATCCTCGGTAATAATAGCATTCATTATAAACTCGTGTATAATATACTATTATCATGGTGCTTATGAAATAAAGCAACCACCCTGTTGATCCACTTGAAATTCCGCGGTCGCTCCAGTTTTAATTGGATTAAACGAAGAGGAAAGAATTCAAGATTGCCGCGAAAACGGAAAGGCTCCTTTCCCTTGCTTCACAACGTGTTACAAGCAGAGCGATCGAGACGCGGCGCGAACTCTTTCAAGTGATAAGTACCTAATTTGTTAAACAGCCGCTTCATCCACTTATACCCTCAGATTTATTGCAGTCTTGGGGGTTAAACTCCCGCTGAAGCTGCTAATGCAGTCATAACAACAGACGTTAAGTGGATAATTGATTTCACGATTTTCTTAAGAAGTTTTCTTTCGCTTTTCTATGTAAATCTTGAGGATTCCGAAGAAAGATTATTATGGGTAGGGTGGGTACTTATTTGTGTCACATTCGTCGGCTCTTGAGTGCTTTATTACGACGGCATTCAGAGCAGATAACCAATTTATTGAAGTGGTGGGATTTTATTTCGTTTGGGGTTTCCATTTTTAGACTAGAGACCGGTTCTGAATTTTTAAGAACCTAGTTTACAAATTTTATTTCGAAGTTTATGAGTCTAATTAATAAAGGGGAAAGGAGGCTTATTAAAATTTTCGATTCGAAATCTAAAAACTGCTCTTTGTTTCCGAATCCATTCAACAAAGGCCGTAAGCCGTTCATTGTCGGTGCAGCAACTCACCCCTCGAGTAGCGGAGCTCTTGGCCGACGTGGTTGCTCAGTGGGAACGTTGCGGCTGGGCCTGGGGCGACGTCCACGCGCCCCAAATCCGTCGTCCCACGGGTGACTCATGTGCATGAACTCACAAAAGGGGGTCGAACCACCCGGGCTGCGTATTTTCACTACTTTGTATGATCTATGTGCATCTGCGAACATAAAGGACCGATGGATTCAATCCGATTTTATTTTCAAAACGCCATTATGCTAGTAATTATGGATTCTTTACAAAGAGTGACCCTTTTTATCTTTACGATTATTTCAAATCAAACTTTTGATCTATTGGGCCAAAACTACTAAATCAATGCGAGAGTGAAATCATGTAGACTATAAGAATTATTTTCCGAAATTTGTACACATTTCCTCGACTTGATCATCATCATTGATCTTCATGCCATAGCCCTCCGTCAAAACCGCTTCCACTTCGTTCAGAACCCTTCCTAATTCTTCTTTCCTATTTCTATATTTTCGCCTTTCCTCTATTAGACTCACAATATGTTTTGTTATCCAGGGTTTTCTACTTTCATTCTGTTTATGAGAGGACTTCTCAATCAATGATATGTAAAGTAAAAGTTTGCTTCTGGGCCGGCGATTTTATAGCAATAATCCTAATAAGGCGACCGTACTTTCCAGCAACTACCTCCGATAAGACCAATAGTTACCCAACAACCCTCATATCTATAACACTCGAATTTTACTTCCCCAACTTTATATTCCTACACCAGATTCTATTCTTGACCGTTTTACGATGAAAGAACGGAAGTGGAAACCTCTCTTTTCTGGGGACGTGTGAGCAATTTCAGTCGGCAAATAGCAGCTTATCTATCCCCATTTCACATCAAGTGAACCGGGATTAGAGCCACTGGACAATGTCCCCTCATTCCTAGGAATAAGTACGGCATTCTTACTTTATTTGGCGGAAGAATTAGACATGCTCCTGGACTGCATACTCATAAGTGAATTAGTTATAAATATACACGATGGGACATTTAACTTTGACGTTTTATATTGCACTATTCAATATTTTTCTCTACGCCTGTCACATTTAGTAGCTACGCTTCAAACCATGAAATCGTACTCAAACTTATTCATCTTGAAAGCGAACGTAATTTTCCCAAGAAAATTCCGAAACGAATTACACCAACAGTGCACAGTCGTCAAAAATAATTTCAACACAATGATCCTTTGTCAACATAACCTACTTTCTAGTCCAGTTTAGTACAACATTCGGTCAGGATAACCCAAATATAAGTTTATTGGTGTCTAAAAGTGACCTAATGATACAGAAATGGTCCTGTCCAGCCATAAATCAGTTTCGTTTTCTACTTTGAGAATAATGGTACAACAGACATCGTAAACTTTTTGTAGAAATGCTGGCAATGGAAGAAATAGAGTTCTGAAAAGTAATTTTATACTACTTTATGGTTTAATTGCTTCAGTTTCGCTACCAGTTCCCAAAACTGCTCGGCGGTGCCTCAAATTGGGTCAAATTCGCTTTTATGGTAGCTCGTTCACCATTTGCTGTACCTGGGTTGGAAATTGGTACCTAACTATTTGCGAAGGTTTTAGTATTGAAAATACTTCTGGGCGCGTGAATACGGGACTCATCTTACGAAAAATGTATCGACAGGCGACACATTCAGTGCAGCGATATTCAGCAAATACTAAAATTTTAACTTTGAGTGATCCCAAAGTATAACCAGATGAAACTCTCACAGATGATTCTACAAGTCTTTTTTTGGCACCTAAAAATGGCAATTACGACTTTTTTGGGTGGTAGCGAAAAAAATTAGGGGTGAAAAAGCAGTGAATCTATCCCACCGTGCGCCGGGAGACTCTCGGGCATCTTACGCGAAAATTACAAGTCGTAGAACTTTGCGTTTTTTTTTAATTGTTGAAGAAATATTGACGTTTTTAATGGTGTAAATTTTGTGTAAATACAAGAAACCAAACTAATTTTATTGCACCGTATCTAAAATATGTCGCCACATTGGTAACAATACGTTCCACTTTGCACCTGGATAACTTTTTTTTTCACGATATAGATTTTGTTTTTTCTTACATAGAAAACTTCCTTATGGTATAACGAAGTTATGATTTCGAATAATGTATGGTCGCGTTTCAAAAATAAGTCCGCTATAACACTTTCAATGCGCCGATGTCAAAAATTCACTTTAGGTGCACGGGACGAGCCGTGCGAGCGAAAAGGATAGACTATGGGGAATAGCCGAGCACCAGAAGGAGACAGAACGCGGCCAAGTTACTCTGCAAAAGAACAGCGTTGTAATGCCACCTTTAAAATCTTCTTTCGATGCATTTTCAAAAATCTCTTTCTGTAATAGCCACGAAATAAATGCTAGTAAATGAGGTAGGTACTTGTTTAGCGAAACTTTTACTGTTTATATCATCTGGGGAAGGATAATTGTTATTGGGTATTGCAAAATTTTCCATACATTTTCTTAAAATTGCAGCAGCTCTGTGAAGAATTTGCAAATCTGATAATGTATCACCCGTTGTTTCCAGATTAAAATCAGACGATTCGTCTGTTGAGCTTGCGTCCTCATTGACATGCTTGATTTTTTTGTCAAAAGTTCTTTGCCAGAACACAACAAATCACCTGACCTGGCCTGGTCTACGAATAAATTGAATAGAGCCTTTAAATCTTTTCGACAATTTCATTTTCAGTTTCGCGGATTGTATTGGGAGATCTTTCGGCATTACGTAACATAGAATTATATTTTTGTGTTACTGCAGGTACTTAATGGCAGCGTTTCTTTATTATCTAAGATGTGTTCTTGAATCCAAGGAGAAAATGTTGAAAACAAGCGTTCGGTACTTTTTGTATTTCTGTCAGTTTTATTTTTGTGGGAATTTATATGTATTTCTGGTTGATATGTACTCTGCGTAGCACAATTTGTGGTATTATGCATCGTATGCAAATAAGTCTTCATACAAAATCAGTCTAGAGATAATACGATTGTCATTTCTCTCCCTTGCAGCATTTTTATGCGAGTGGAATCACCCGTGCCTATAGTAACAAGGACAAACAATACATAATTAACCAAATAAAACATTTAGTACTATGATACCAGTTTGAATTGAAGTAAGTGATTTCCTTTTTCTTTTGCCAGATCCTCCACAAATTAAGGCAGTGGATAGTAGTCCGCAAGTTACGGAATCCCATCAAGTGTACTACAGTTCCGCAAGTTATGCGTTATACTTTCGTATAATTATTTCGTTAGTTCAATCCCCACCCAGCAGCGTTTGTGGGTAGGTAGGTTATCGTAGAGAGCTAGTGGTTTGTTACTCTCGGGCCGGGTAGGATCGGCTCCCGTAAACGTTATTTTTTTCTCACGTTTCCACATTATCTTTTTCGCATAAAATGCGTGTGTCTGGTGCGAGGAGAATTAAAGGGTCTGTCTAAAATGCGTTGATACACAATATTTAATACCTGTTCGCATGCCCACAACTTGCGGAACCGTAATCACAAATGATAGTGATCCGTAACTTGCGGACTACTACCCACGGCCACAAATTAAACACATGGTTCTAACGTTAAATTGATCCTGTCTTTTTGGTATTTAAAAGCGTATTGCTATTAGAGGCCGCAGAATCATTGTTGTGTGAGAGGTCACGATTTTTAGTATTGAAAATACTTCTGGGCTCGTGTATATGGGACTCATCTTACGAAAAATGTATCGACACGAGACAGATTCTGTTGGCGGCGCGCGCAGTCGAGGCCGCTAATAAATTGGATGGAGGCGGCTACCGGCTAGCCAGATCGCCAGATGTAAACTAAGGTACGGCGAGGGCGAGTACCGTTTAAGAGGGATATCGCGTTGCAATAAAAATCTAAACTGTACAAAACGGATGCGTTAATATTTTGTTACCTATTGCGTCAGTTTGACTATGTGCCTTGTGCTTGTCACAAATCATTTATTTTATTGTATCAATAATATAGGTACCAACTTGAAACGGCACAGATCACTTTTGTTGGACATCTTAGAAACCGTGCAGTTGTGTCGGTATTTTCAATACGCCTATGATACTTGCGTAAGATGCGAGGTCTGTGAATTTTTCTGTAATAACTGTTGTAATGGATGTATTTGTTTCGTCATTAATTTCTATTCGGAAAATCGTGTTTCTTTATCAAAATAAGTGAATTTATTTACTACCCTGGGTTTATAAACCAAAGAAAATAACGGCAGATGTGAATGAAAACAAATATTGCGGATTTGTTTGGCTTACCTCTACTGCGCTACGAGCTTGAAGAGCTACTTGTTAGAAAGGGTCCGGCATCCCCTATCTGGTGCGTACCCCCTAATGTTACTATTTCCCCTAAACATGACCCCACTGAAGAGATTTGATTAACAATATGTGTTATACGAGTGATCTGAAGTGTTCGAAATTGATAGAAGATACTGCCTGTGACGTGATTTTACAGTCGGTCACATCAATTCGAAGGAATTTTGAAATTATTATTATTACTATTTATATAATCATTATTATTATTATTATCCCTCCTCCAGAAGTAGATAGGAGGTAAACTAACTTTGATAACAACAAACTATACCATCAAGAAGTCGCTAACGTTCAATTTTTAGTCAAAAGCCAAATAAATCATGTCAGCAAAATTCAAGCACATTGCCAACAAAATCAGAACACAGTCGATTAATTTTCATGCGATGTTGATTTCTAAAGCACTTTTAACGTCTTTGCTTTGGCCAGTATTCGCTAGCCAACATCTGTCCATACAACGTAAAATAATCATGAATCGGAATGAAAATCCATAAAAAGCGTAGGTACAAGCCACAGGTGATATACCGCAAAACCCCTGGGTCAATACGCATTGAGATGTATATTTCAGTTTGGAGGGATGAAAGGAAATGCAACACAGTTATGGGTAGGTTCTTTACAAATATTTAGAATGTGTGGACACGTATTGTACGTCTGAAGATTAATTTATCTGTATCCTCCTACTGGAATTTCATATAAATCAAAATGTCAGTTAATTTAAGCTTTAAACACTTCTATTCTAAATAATTTCTAAAATTTTTCAGTTTGGTAAAGCCGATTGTAGCACAGCAGAATTTATCAAATAGTAGAGATCATTGTGGGAAGCAGGAGACTGCTTACCCTTACTTACGTATTCAGGGGTGTTGTTGCATTATCAAGGACGTCAGAGGATATTAGAGGGTACGATATGATTGGGGGTGCAGACCCCGTACTTTGTAAATCGCGGCCTCTAGGGTCAACCAATGTGCAGTATAATTTGATGATCAATAAGAGTCCCCCAGCTACAGTGCGCTTGAAATTGCAATAGCAAAATCTAAACATTTAACTTTATTTCACAATTATTGTATTCTAATATTTCTTTCTTCAAAAGTGCACCTATAACGTCTCTATTCCAGAAGCTAAGCCAACTCAATTGTTACAAGTGTCAACCTAAAATAAATATTTGGGGATCCCTCGATAATAAATTTCATTACTTTTTGCGGTTCACTTCTCCCAACTAGCTTTAAACACCTTTTCCGTTCTCTATATGAACGAAATTCCCCAAGACGGCTCATAGGGCGCGATTGTACCTTACCTTTCTTAATAATGTTTGTTTGGAATGAAAGATTTTTGACTTGCGCAACATAATGCCTTCAACACTACCCGAGTGGCTGATTTATTAAAGCTTTTTTGTCACAATTTCTAAGGGGTATGCGGTGTGTAACTGGGCTTGATTCATTCAGAAATAGCGTGAGATTTTTCGCATGAGTTATTGTGAAGTACAAGTTATTTGAAAATATTGTAAGAGATTCTGGAAGGGCAAAAATTTAGCGGTTTTACACAAAATTAGTAATATTGGTTACGAGAGGAATTGATTTATAGCTGCAGATGCACCACATATGGGTGGCTTATGGGAAATAGCCGGCCACTAATGCAGATCTCTGCTATGATTCTATTATTTTAACTAGATCGAGTTGTCAGTAAAGACAATAATTATGTTTTATTTCTTTATTGATTCTAGTAACTACGTACTACATGATTTATGAAATACCCTTAGCAATGATGCAAACGCCGCGGTACACTGACCCTTGAAACAACACTCTCCTGAATTACAACCAGAATCACTCTTGCAACCTCGTTTGTCTGGAAATAAATTTATATTGAGACAAATTTTACTGCATAATTTGTACGAAAATTTATTAATCTTACCCACAGCCCCAGCAGCAACCTCCAAGAAACAGAAAATCAAAACGAAAAGCAGAATTACAATTTTTCCCGTCATTTCCTTGGAAGCAGATGTTAATGCGTTAGGTATATTGTCTGTATTATTTCGATCAAAACGTTTTCTTTTATATCGATCATGTTTTAATTGGCAGTGTTCACGTATTAGTATTATCATATCAGATGTTTGTTCTTACCTAATTGATAATATGCAATATTTTTCAATTCTCCATCTGACTGAATTTAATAGAAATGCAGCTCGATAAGTTTACTTTGTCCACGACTATCTTACAACATACTCTTTATACTTGTGTTTCTTCAATCAAAATTAGATACATTATTCACTGCAGTGATTAATGAATATTATTCACTAAACCAAAAGGAACATCGCTTTCACCCTTTTTTACATTTATTTAGTAGGCCGCGATCGCGATGTGTCAGTTCAAATTGAAACGTCAAATCAGCATGGTTTGCTTTTAATTTGAAATGCATATTCTAAAGAAGAAGATATAATGAGTAGTGAGAGTGAAAACGAGATTTCTTTAACAGCACCAGCAATAAAAGAAGCTGCAGAACTTGCCTCATTAGATTCATTGCCCAAAAAACCAAGAAAATTATACCTGACAGCATATGTATGAATCTTTCTTACACTGGAGAAGGGAAATGAAGGTAAATTTTTTCTGGGAATCTGTTTTGATAGTCGTGGACAAAGTATAGTATACAACTCGTTATAATAATAGCATTCATTATAAACTCGTGTATAATATACTATTAAGCAACACGCTTTAACTGCTGCATTACAAAATTACCAAGATACAGCTCAGTATGCAAAACTGTGATTTTACCTGTTTGATCCAGATTTTGAGTGAGAATATAGAATAATAGAGGTCGGTTAAGTTGCCCCCCCCCCCGTAATTTTGTTTTCAAAATTTTCTCTCAGTCAATTTGCACACACCTTGCACACCCTAGCACACCCTTCATTAAACCTAGCACATCAATAGCAAGAAATCCGCAATCAATTCTTGATGGGTGGGTCCAACTTAACGCTGCCCCCTCCCTCCCAACTGATTTTTACCATTTTTATCTGCAAATGCAGAACTGCGGATCAAGCACAACCTAGCACATCGAAAATTAGAGCTGGCACACCCCGGGGAACGCCAGAAAATGGGTTCTCGGGAAAATTTCTGCCACCCCCCCTAGCTGATTCTTAGACTTTTGATGGTTTTGTTAGATACTACGGACATAGCACAACCTGGCACACCCTCAATTAGACCTAGCACACCACGAGAAATACCGAAAAATGGGTTATCGAGAAAATAATTACAATAAACGTGTTTGTCCACGACTGTCTTATAATATACTCTTTATACTTGTGTTTCTTCAATCATAATTAGATACATTAATCACTGCAGTGATTAATGAATATTATAATAATGATAATAATAATAATAATAGATTTTATTGGCAAGGTAATAAATTTTTTTACAAACAATAGCAACTAAGGAAAAAAACAGTATCACCCTCCAATGAGGCCTAAGATCATCCCACCCACAAAAGCAGGTGGAATGCTCTTCCACTTATGCCTAAAAAAAAACAAAACCTAAGTCTGAGCAGTATCGCCTGCAAGGAAAGGGAGTAATTTAAATCTCGCACCTATGACTTGAGAAAAAAACAAGCAATTAAAAATCAACTAAGAAGCACCAAGACACTGAGCCTCAAACACATGTCGCCTGACCAGCCGTCTAAAACCCCCCACAGAACAGGACTCCCAAGACACTTCCAGCTCACCCATGAGTCTCGGTAGCATATACGAAAAACTGCGCCTAAACAACTCAGTCCTAAACTTAGGAGGAGCTAAGAGACTCCGAAACCGGGTGTTTAAATTATGAATATCTGTTCTGTACCTCAACCTAATAGCCAAGTAAGGAGGCCTGCGTGTGACTAAAATTTTAAAATAAAAACACAAAGAATGAAAATATCTCCTATTGGACATACTAAGCCAACCAGCATCAGGAAGCTTATGCGAAATGTGATGACCCCTTCTTATACCATAAATAAAGCGAAGGCAAGCATTCTGCACTCTCTGGATACGCAAGACATCAGTTTGTAATAAACATGAGGAGTAGACAACATCACAAAAATGAAAATGAGATAGAACTAGAGTTTCACAAAGCAACTTTTTCAATTGAATATTCAAAAATTGTCTACACGAATATAGGTACTTTAGCGATGCGAAAGCACAGCGAATTAATTTATTAGTATTCTCACGAAACCTAAGATTGTGATCAATAACAAGACCCAAATTTTTAACGGTATCGCTAAAATTTAAAGAAACGCCATCAATTCTAACATCAAGAGAAAGCAGAGCATTCTGCCTACAATTCTTACCACCAAAAAGTATCATCTGTGTCTTACTGGTATTAAGCTTTAGACCATGGTCTCCAGAGAATGCAACAATGCCAGCCAGATCAGAGTTAATGTTATTCATTGACTGATGTAAATGTTTAAGATTAAAGGAGTAGTACAGCTGCGTATCATCCGCGTATAAATGAAATTTACAATGCTTAATATAGGAACCAATCTGCGCCGTGTAAATCGCGAACAACAAAGGACCGAGTATTGACCCCTGAGGCACACCCGACACAATACTAAGAGGAGTCGAACTCAAACCAGCACAAGACACGCGCTGAGTACGTTTCTGAAGATAGTTTCGAAACAGAGAAATTGCTCCCTCCCCAAGGCCGTTGAAGTGTAAAATAGCCAAAAGTAACTTGTGATTGATAGTATCAAATGCCTTGGAGAAGTCCAACAAAATTAAAACAGTCAACATTTTACTATCAGAGGCGGAAATAATGTCGTCAATAATAAGAGACAAAGCCGAGCTGCAACCAAATCCCGCGCGAAAACCGGACTGCACCCCGGGCAAAATTTCATTAACCTCAATAAAATCGAGAAGCTGCCGACTAATGACACGCTCAAGGATTTTAGACAAAGTGGGGAGAATACTTATGGGACGAAGATCCTTGAAATCAGACGGATTACCTATCTTGGGAAGGGGAAAGACAAGAGCATTTTTCAATGCACCGGGAAATGTTGAAGAAGATAAACAAAAGTTAAGTATGTGGGTAAGAAAAGGCAAAAGAAAAGGGCAACACAAAACCAGCATTACAGAATTGATTCCATCAGCACCGAAGGCGGAAGATTTGATGTTCTCTAAAATATGTAGAACCTCCAACTCAGTGACTTCCCTAAAATTCAGTAAGGTACTAACATTAGAATTAATTGAATTATTATAGGAATTAAGCAAGTGAAGGGGAATATCCAGTTGTTCAATAGAATTCACAAAGAAGTCATTAATCTGATTTGGGTCAGAAAGGTGTGGAGGCAGTGCACCAGATGTGCGCCCACTGTGAACATTCATACGGCCAAGCTCCCGCCAGAGATCACCAGAAGAAGAATTACGGGCAACGAACTCCAAATATGCCTTTTTCTCCCTGTTAATCGCACGAGTAGTAAAATTCCGAATAGATCTGTAAAAAACACCATGAGCAGGGACTCCCGAAGCTTTAAACCTCCTCAAGGCACCATCGCGAATCGACATCATCTCCTTAATGGTCTGAGTAAGCCAGGGAGCTTTTGGCTTTCGAAATATAGAAGTTTTGAGTGGAGCGTGAATATTATACAATGCCAGGAGATGTTCATTCAAGAAAGCAATCTTGGAATCCACGTCATCAAAACCGTAAATATGCTCCCAAGGCACCGCTACCAAATGATCAGTAAAAAGATGCAGATCAAAGTTGCTAAAATTCCTGTAAGTTCGTCTAATGGCATACGGTCGCTTGGCTCTAAATTTAATATTACAAAAAACTAAAAAATGATCCGCTACTATCTCGGAAGTTAAAGCACCAGAAGACATGGAACATGTAGAATTGGTAAAAATCAAATCAATCAGCGACATCGAACTGCTAGTAACCCTTGTAGGCTCAGAGATCAGTTGAGACATACCAACCGACTCCGCTATGTGCTAAATAGAATGTCTATTTAGCTTTAACTGATTTGTCACAAATAGGAATATACATCGTGATAATAATCCAAAGTTTTGTGACAAATAAAGCTAAAGTTTTGGGTTGTTCTATTTGTGATAAATAAGTTGATATTTAGTCGTTACAATTTATATATTTGCCACCAATATTTGCATTATCCCGCCTGTTCTATTTGTCCCTAATAATGTTTCTATTAAGCACAATTAAGGTAAACATTTAGGAGTGATGTTTAAATATCTGTAGTAAGTAAGAAACTATGGAATCGGAAATAATCGATAAAAATCGTGCATATGCAACCCCGGCCGAGAGGTTGCTGTTAATATTTTTAGCGTTAGTTCGGAACTAGCATTTGTGTGGTGGAGTTACAGTTACAGTTGACTTATTACATATTACATAGCTAATTTTCTGAGTTACGGGGTGTTAAATTTGAAAATAAAATACCTAATGGTGGTCTTTAATTACTAAATAACTGCTCACAATAAACTCCGCTGAAAAACTGAAGTAATGCGGGATTGAAATTTTCCGAATTATGTTAAAAGTCGGGAAAGAGTATTTAACTTTATCCAAAAGAGGCCTTCTTGTCGGAACTCAGTAGATAAAGATTTGACCGTCGCCGTCGATCAACAATTATTTCGTTTTCTCTTGGAAGCAGTGCGTTCTATTAAGTTCTAACTACAGGGTCTTTCATAGATAAAATGGAATGCTCTCAAGATTTATAATAAAATTTCAATCCTGCGATACTTTTCTTTATAAAAACATTCATAGGTACCTCCTCCCAGTCTCCGCAACTGTATATAATAAACAATAATTTTCTGTTCAAATAATTTGCTCTAAGATAACAAGTAATCATGAATTTGTTGGGAGCAGTTAGTTAATGTAATTAAAGAAAAATACGAGTATTATTTTACTTTTAAATTCAACACTCTGAATCCGAGAAATGACCTATGTTTATATAACATTTTATTCATAAAATGATGCCCTTTAATGATTGTTGATGTCCTGCTAATAAAAACTCGGAAAAACTGTATATAAAAGGGTTAAATATGAAAAACCCAAATAAAAACATATTTGTGACTATAAAGTCACGTTTTAGCCACAAATAAAAATAATATTAGTGCCTAATGTTTTTTCTCATTTGGGATGAAAACTAACAATTTTGTCATTAATGAAAAAGTATTACCAGTAAATGTTTTCTCTATTTAGGATAAAAAGTTAATGAACTGTCACAAATACTGTTACCTATTCAACACAAATACGAATACATTGGTGACAAATATTGCAAAATTTAGTGACAAATCAGAAAATGTGTTGCAATAAATAAGAACTTCTATTATTCACAATAATGTGTAATTATTTACGGCTATACAACATCTACTTGGCCCCTATTTAAATAAGAATTCTATTTACTCCAAATGTTATTTTATTTAGGAGTAATAAATTTTTTTCTCAGTGAACAAATTGGAACATCGCTTTGACCCTTTTTTACATTTATTTAGTAGGCCGCGATCGAGATGTGTCAGTTCAAATTGAAACGTCAAATCAGCATGGTTTGCTTTTAATTTGAAATGCGTATTCTAAAAAAGAAGATATAATGAGTAGTGAGAGTGAAAACGAGATTTCTTTAACAGCACCAGCAATAAAAGAAGCTGCAGAACTTGCCTCATTAGATTTATTGCCCAAAAACCCAAGAAAATTATACCTGAGAGCATATGTATGAATCTTTCTTACACTGGAGAAGGGAAATGAAGGTAAATTCTTTCTGGAAATCTGTTTCGATTTTCACCGCTACATATTAAAAACCTGCAAGAATGAAGTATGTTGGTTAACATTCCCGTATTTCGAGCAAGAACCAGGAACGCAATTTAATATTTTCCCTTCCACGTGAATACGAAACAGACCACTTTCAATAAAAGACATCCGGTTTTAACGGATTTTTTCCCTGATCAAAACCATTGATTAAAACCAGCAATCAAAAATACAAGGCTGTATATCGTTTTATTTCTTTATTGTTTCCAGTATTACATGACTTATGCAATACATTTAGCAATAATTACTGATCAGCCCGCGAGTGACGTAAACGCCGCCGTACACCGACCCTTGTAACAAGACTCTCCTCGACGACAACCAGAATTACTCTTGCAACTTCGTTTGTCTGGAAATAAATTTATATTTAGAAAATTTGACTGCATAAATTGTACGAAAATTTATTAAACTTACCCACAGCCCCAGCAGCAATCTCCAAGAAACAGAAAATCAACACGAAAAGCAGAATTACAATTTTTCCCATCATCATTTCGTTAGAGGCAGATATTAATACGTTAGGTATATTGTCTGTATTATTTCGATCAAAAGGTTCTCTTTTATACCGATCAAGTTAGTTTTATCATACTTGATAATATGCAATATGCAATATTTTTCAATTCCCCATCTGACTGAATTTAATAGAAATGCAGCCCGATAAGTTTATTTTAATTATTTTTTAATACGAGTGTAGCACTGTTAACAAGATAAAGCACGTTTCTGTACTGGAGTTTACTCCTTACGAACGATTATTTTAACTTCAATCACTTGATAATAGGGTACACGCGAATGTCAGTTTTATGCCCAAATGAATGGCAATGAAATAAATACTTTTCCTGGTGTTCGAATAGACGTTGATTCACATTTCGGCACTAAGCAATATTTGGAGTATTTAATATTAGGTTTTTCCATATTAAATCAAAAGATTCAACAAATTTAGGAATGAACAAACACTGCAAGTGCTGACTTTACAGCGCCAACTGTCATATCTACTCTATGCCACTCTATTTTCACTATTTCCATGCTCTATGAAGTCAGACATAAACAGCCGTATCCATAGATATGTACATAATTTCAATGTTGCAGGTAACGCAACGCGTTACTTTTAGTTAACGCGAAATGTAACGCTTGATTTGACTACTCATAAAATTTCCGCGGGTTATAACTGAAAATCGATTCTTAAGGAGTAAGGTAAATGTACCAGTGCCTGTCATTGTCCCAGTGATCGACATAAAATCACTTTGGCAACATAAATTAAGACTATAGGACCATACAAATTAGATCTCAATGTTTTAAGCTTCTAGAGCCATCTCGTATCAGCTTTGTAAAGTTACATTACTGTTTTGTCAATTTATTTGTCAGTAAAAAATTTGGAAAATTTTCATTTTTTGCGACTGCGTGCTAGTGCATATTAAAACGATTAGTTCCGTTAAGGAAGTGACTCCCACTTCTAAACTGAAAAAACCGGTCTAGTTCAACTCGAACCACATATCAAGTAAGTTTTTCTTAATATATAAACTACATTTTTTATGAAAATACAAGAATTCGTACGCTAAAACTAAATTAATTTAAATTTTTTACTGTGACGATTACTGGTACTCAGATTATTGGCTATTTCCCAATCATCGTCATGTGTGCCGAACACTGGAACCATGATGACTAAAAACAAAACTGCAATTTCTAATTTATTATAACGCTTACATCAAATTAAATTTGTTGGCGATATTCCTGTGAACCACACAAATATACGTACCAGTAGTCGTCATATAAATATATTTTAAACGAATAAGCTGTGCGTTATTAGAGTTTAGGCCGAACACTGAAACATTGAACTGACGAACACTGGGTTTTTCATTTTTAGAGAATATAGCCCGTTTAAATTATAGTCAAGATGACATGGAAAGTGCTTTAAATGGATCGACCATTTATTCTGCCGCAAAAAATTTTAAAGTTCCTCGAAGCACCTTAAGGCGAAAGGAAAAACTCCTATTTTTAGGAAAATGGGCCCTCCGTCTGTTCTTTCCGATGAAGAGGAGTTAGCCCTAGTAAACTGGATTTTTCATTCAGCTCAAAAAGGATTTCCTGTGGGAAAGGAACAATTATTAAATAGCGTGCAGATGTTGATTAAAGAGTTGAGAAAACCAAATTGTCCTTTTACTAACGATCCACCAGGAAGACACTGGTACGAAGCATTTCTTCGTAGGCATCCAGAAGTTGCAAGAAGAGTTGCCCAAAATTTTACAAACACGAGGGCAATAGTTACAGAAGATAAAATTAGAGGGTGGTTTATGGAGATACAACAGCACTTTGAGAAATATGATCTCTTAGAAGCAATTTCAGATAGCGAACGAATTTTTAATTGTGATGAAACTGCATTTTTTTCAGTCCAAGTAACAATAAAGTTCTAGTGAAAAGGGGGCAAAAGATCATTCATACAATTATAAATTCGGATGAAAAAGAATGTATAACCACTCTAATTATGGGTAATGCTGCAGGAAAAGTAGCACCTCCCACGATTGTGGTTAACTTAAAGAGAGTGCCCAAAAATTTAGCAACTTCCATTCCATCCAGCTGGGCAATAGGAAAATCGGTCAACGGGTGGATGACTGGTCAGACTTTTTTTGAATACATATGCAATGTATTTTACCCATGGCTCGTAGAAAATAATATATATTTTCAGATCATTCTCTACCTTGACGGACACGTATCACATTTGACCTTGCCTCTCAGTGAATTTTGCAAATCGAAACAAATTGAACTGAAAGCGTTGTATCCTAATGCCACACACATACTTCAACCAATGCATGTTTCTGTGTTCCATCCCTTGAAATTAGCCTGGAAAAAGGCAGTATATGATTGGAGAATTGAAAATGCTGGTATTCGCCTTCGTCGCGACAATTTTGGAATCTTACTGAATACCGTCCTCCAAAAGACAATTAAACCTCAGCTCCTGATAAATGGATTTAGAACTTGCGGTTTATTTCCTCTAAACCCAAATGCTGTAAAGTACTTCAGGATAAAAAGTCAAATTGATAATAATATTGATGCCATTAATAATGAAGATAATGAAAATGAAGTGAAAACTCACTTCAAATGTTTTGAAAGTTTAATTTCAAATAAAAAATTGGAATTATTTAGAAAATCCGGAGAAGAATGGACTGGTCCCATACAAGACGCCGAACTCTTCTATATATGGAAAAAATTCAGTCAGAAAATCAGATCAGCCATTTCAGAAGGCAATAAAAAGACCATTTCTTCTGAAATTGGAATAGGTAGGTATCTACCTATTCTTAGTAAAAAAGTATTATCTCGTATTTGTTACTCTAGATGATTCAAATGTTAATATTGAAGAGCAGAATTTGGACTGGAACCGCGACCTAAACGTTGAAGAGCAGAATTTTCTTATTAACAACGACATAACAAACTTTGAAGAGCAGAATTTAGAGTTTAACTTCGACCTAGACGGAAACAATGAAGAACAAAATACCAATATTGGAGAAGAGTTGTTTGAAAATCGAAGAGTAATTGTTTATGAGGTTGACGAAGGTGGAACTCTTACTGAAATTGGTGGAAGAGTCCATACTGAAACACGGAGTGACAAAACTCCCTCGCCTTGCCTCATTAATAACAAGAGCCTAGAAGTAAAAAAAGCTAAACTTAGTGACGAAACCACTGATGAAATACAGAACGAGACAAGTTCTACACATTATCTCATTAATAGCATAATTCAACAAGCGGAAAAAAATCCTTCACCCTCAAACATCAGAGCAAGCGAAAAAATTCCACCATTACCTTCCACGAGTAAGATTCCTGAGTTCTTTTTTGGCCAAATTCGCCAAAAAGTAATAAAAAAGAAAAGCAACTGAGAAGGTTCCTTCAGTTGCCACTTCAAATGAATGGCAACAATATTATAAAAATAAGGAAGAGAAAAAATTGAAGAAAATCGAAGATACAGAAAATCGGAAAAAGCAAAGAGAAATAAAGAAGACGAATAAGGAATCTAATAAAAGAGGTATCAGACAAGTTGAAGCGTTGCTTGAAAATGTTTCAGAAAGTTGGTTTTGTTTCATTTGCGAGACTAGTAGCCAAGAAGACATGATAAAATGTATGAAGTGTTCTAAATGGGTACACGAGAATTGTGCGGGAGTTTCGAAAAAAGTAAAAAAATATGTTTGTTTTATATGTATTGAATAAGTAAAGATTTATTATTTATTTACGAGGTTGGATGATTTGCTAAGGCCTTTAGGACAATTTTTGTCAACGATACAGGCATGTATTAGAATGGTATAATAAATGCTTTTAGCTATGACGAACTCTGGAACTGCCGCATGACGAATACTGGTGCATAATCATTTTTGGTATGACGGAGACTGGTGCACATGACACTTTATTAAATAAAATAAAATTTAATATATATCTACAAATGTAAAGTTACAAAACAATGCAATACGAATACTGGTACATTTACCTTAAACTCCAATAATATTATTAAATTAACAAACTAGCGCGCACCCTACAATTACGATTGTTCCCGTTGTAGATATTCAAATTTGCTGCTGTAGTTTAACTCCAAATTAACTGCACCAGATTCCTCCCTAAAAAGCGGACGAAAACGAATAAAAATCGATTCATTACACGGGCAAAAGCCGCCAATATTTGCTGTGCCTGATTGGGGCAGGTAGCTAACTTGATTAGCGATTAGGCCGATTGTGACGCGGACTCAAAGGGCTAATTAACAGCGCCGCTGCGGGAAAAGCGAGAACTACACTCACACCTCTTCCCGCCAAACGCAAACCCCATCCATCTGCAGTAATAGAGACAGAGAGGTGAGGTTTGACGTGTGACCTATCGAATAGCAAAATTTGTACATATAATCACATGTTGTGCTCCGTCGACTGCATATTTGCGATCGGGCAGCGATTTTGAGCTTTCAGAAAGGGCAGTTAGGGTCGAATGTCGCGATAGGGTAGTTTATTAACTCGCCAGAAACCACGAGACCCGTTAAAATTCATGTGCTTTATGAATATTGTGTCACTTTTAAATAAAAAGGCACTTCACTCGGAGTTTTAGCTTTTTTATTAACCAGACTGCAGTTTATTCCGAAAGGGTAGTTGCAGGGTGGTTAGTGAGGAATATCCCAATTTTAATTAATTCATAATGTGAAGAACTGGCTGCTTGTCTTCAAACATTTTTTTCTAAGCCTCTCGTAGCTGTCCCGGTCGAGATCTTCAGGAAATACGTTGCAGATCTTGTTGACGATTAACAATTTATGGCTATCTCAAGGATGGGGTTCTGGGGTTAAACAGAATCCGTGTCGGTTCTCCTTGGCGCGACTCCCGGGGGTAAGTTTTGATATTTGTGCAGTGAGCCGTGTCTGAATAGAAGGGCTAGAGGGTAAACACACTCGCCGACAGCTCTACATTAATCATAACACACAGACTTCGAGGGCTCAAATAAAGCCATTCTCTCTATGAACTCATGGCGGAGTTCAGTCACTACGCACATCTGTTACCTTTGTTTGGGGCCGAATTTCATTTTGGGACTAATACTTAATACACCGAGCGAGACCAGACTGGTTAGACATTTTTTATCTAAATTATACCAGGACAACAACAATCAATAGTTAAAAAAAACTTGTGTGTGTCAGCTTCGACGCACTACTTACGAACGATTATTTTGCTGATACACACAAGTTTTTTCATAATTTTCATACTGAAATTTTTAGGATAGTTATTTTTTATTAAACAATTTACGACTTTTTCTACTGCGGATTTTCTAAAATGTGGGCCGAAAAGTTTAACTGCTCGTTCAGCTAGACAAACAATACTTTTTTGTAATCGATTTTATTATCAAAACATACCCACAAAATATGAAACCGTTTTAGCAAAATATTGGAACTTCCATTAAGGTGTTCTGCAGCCTTAAAAGGGCGCAATTTGAGCTGAAGCTTTGTACCTACATCTGAAAGATACCGAACGTAGATGCATTTGATAAAAAGGCCTTATTATGTGTCCCTACTCTTCGTATATGCACGGACACATGTGCAGGCGTCACATTTCATCGAATTTCATGGCCCACTGATCGCATTGTATCCCCATGCGGCTCAAAACATAGAGAGGGTGCCTACATGCTCAGAGGGCTCGGCAAATATCGCCTTCTCGATATGTCATGCCTTTATAGCTTGCATCACTGCAAAATTGCGCCAATAAATTAAAAATCGGGGCAAAAACTCGCTTGGAACAAGTATTTCTTCTAAATGAGGCCACAAAGATCTAATGTACAGACTGTCCCATTTTCGTTGTGATTTGGGGGTTTTTCATAGAAGCAGCAGAGATAGAGCCTCGGGGTTTTCGCGAACCTGAGCTACTTTCTTGAGTATAATAGAAAGGTGAAACCAGAATTTGGATATCGTTTTTAGTTTTCCAGAAAAAAATATAATGTTGATTTTTAACGATTTTTAACCCCGAGGCTCTATCTCAGCTGCTTCTATGAAAAAACCCCCAAATCACAACGAAAATAGGACAGTTTGTATAGTGCCAATGCATTTAAAAAATTAATAATAAACAGAGTTTCTGGCTGTAGGGAACTCGAACTGTACGCATTATTTGTAGGTTGAATAAGTTCTGCTACGGGATTGGTGAGCCCCACAAACAAAATATGTAAATTTCGCTCTATGGTGTTTAACTCGATCGGTCACGGTTAATGAATTTTTATTGTGGCACATCTGAATGAATATAATCCGGGCACACTGATCAAGACGTTAACTTGACATTTAACCCTTGACAGGCTACGCAAATCCATGAGAAATTGCCCTTTGGGAGAAAACGTTTCTATAGGTATGAACTTGGTACCACAATTTTTGCAGCAGTTGATATCAGAAGTGGGATCAACTTGAATGTGGTTTTCTATGGTCATATAATTGCTGAATCGATCATAAACCAAAACGCAATCAGTTATCAGGATTATTAATCGGCAAAATTGTACAAAAATATCTAAAATCTATTAGTTATCTGCTATCACAATATGCAGTACTATATTTTAATGGAATTATTACATCCATTACCAGGGACATTAATTCACAGAACAAGTCCAGGAGATTTTTAATTTTATATTACACTATTTACAATAAATAATATCTATACATATTTACAAATACAGGGTGCCAGTCAAGCGGCAAATCCATGCCCATTCATCCCACGGATTCTGCCGTTTGACCGATTCACTCTGTACAGAATATTGCATCTTCATTTTAACATTTCAACTGCAAAATCTACAGAAATGCTGAAACTAGATTTTTGCAGTTTTAGAATTCTTCTCTTGTATTCTCTGTCAGCCTGTTACCTACGGAAGTGCTCTGGTGTCACGTATTATTTATTTTCATTTTCCGTTATAACGGATCTCTTTTTCCGTTATAACGGTTCTCTTATTTCCGATATAACGGATCTTTTTCTGATATAACGCATCTTTTATTCCGTTATAACTGACTTTCCAAGAACTGTATAGTATTCAATATTAATGGGAGTCATTTTAAATAACCGGTGTGCAGTATGATGATACTCGCCAAGTGACAAATAAGTACCTGCTTTACAAACTGTTGCACTGATTTAAATGAAGACCTAAAGATCCTTTATATCGGAAATAAGAGATCCGTTATAACGTAAAAAGAGATCCGTTATAACGGAAAAAGAGATCCGTTAGAACGCATTTTTTGCGTTATAACGGAAAATGAAAATAAATAATACGTGACACCAGAGCGCTTCCGTAGCCTGTTTCTTCCCATTATTAGATAAGGCCTTCTTCTGCCAAATCTAAACCATTATTTTCTTTCGTGTTAACCTATTAACCTAATTTCTCACTCAATACGGTCGCCAGACACTTTTTGTAGTATTACTAGATTGTAGTTTAGTTGGGGGCGAACTAGGTATTCCTACACTAACTTTTTTAGGACAAGGTGCTTTAAGTTCACACTTATTTTTAACGGGTTCCTTATCTTGCACTGTAGAGTCAGGATGCTGGATTTCTTGCAGTAAAGCACTAGCAGGTTTGATGGGAACAAAGGCAGATCTAACAACATCAATATCTTCTTCTTCTTCCGAGTTTTCAGATGTCGATTGATCTACGGTGGAGTGAATTCTGTTATCTCTTATTTCTTGGTTTGGCAACTGTGGACAATACATCTGTGAGTCTAACCCGAAAACTTTTCTTTCCACGGGATGAACTGCTACAGGGAGGTCACCTGGTGCGAAAGGTGGCATGAGGAGACCCATTGATCGGAAAGGGGTACTCGAAGGAGTTGGAGCTCCGGGTATGTAGAAGTCGCTTGAATTATGGACGTTTGGGGTTGGTAGTTGAACTGGAGAACCTGCAACAAAAATATAATTGATTTAGTAAGCAAGGTTAGATGAAATAGGGAAACAAAGATATAAGGCGATCAAGTGGGAAATTATTCGGAAATGTAGGAAAGCGAAAGAGCAATGGATCGATAATAAATGCAAAGAAGTGGAAGATAAGTTCGAAGTAGGAAAGACTGATGAAGCATATAAAATAATCAGGAGAAATTTTAGAGAAATTGGATCTAGTACCAAAAACATTAGAAATGAGGCAGGAGATATCCTAATCGGAAGTGGGGAGAAGGCAGATAGGTGGAAAGAATATTTAGGAAACTTATATGCGGGACAGGAAGTGCAAGATATATTAGAAAGCGAAAGCAGTGTAGAGGGGGATAACCTAGGGAGTCCTATAATGAGAGAAGAGTTTGAGATAGCACTAAAAAGTTTAAGGGATAATAAAGCACCAGGTATAGATGGCTTGCAGGCAGAAATCTTAAAGTGCGCAGGTCAAGAGGTAATAGATCGTTTATTTAAATTAGTTAGTCGCATATACCTGACAGGCGAGATTCCAGAAGATTACAAACGGAACATCATAGTAGCTTTGCCAAAAAGAAATGGCGCGGATAGATGCGAAAATTTTAGAACTATCAGTTTAACTTCCCATGCGTCAAAAATTTTAACTAGAATTGTGCAAAGAAGGATGGAGAAAAAGGCGGAAGAAATATTAGGAGAAGATCAGTTCGGATTTAGACGAAATAGAGGAACGCGCGAGGCCATTCTAGCTTTACGAGTAATTATAGAAAAAACGATAGAAAAGAGAAAGAGCGTCTATATAGGATTTGTAGATTTAGAAAAAGCCTTAGACAACGTAAAATGGGGGAAGATGTTCGAAGTGCTGAGAAAGGTAGGGATGAAATACAGGGACAGAAGAATAATACATAATCTCTACAAAGAGCAAAAGGCAGTTATAGAATGTGAGCAGGAACAAAGGGAAGTAGATATCCGGAAGGGAGTGAGACAGGGATGTGCATTGTCACCTCTAGTTTTCAACTTATATATCGAAGATGCGATTAATATTGTTAAGGGAAGAACAGCCTCAGGGATCAATGTACAGGCTACAGGGCCAAACTATTAACATGCTCAGATTTGCGGATGATATAGCAGTGTTAGCATCTAGCAAAGAAGAATTAGGAGCGGCTTTGAATGAAATGGAAGCAGTTTTGACACAGGGCTTCGGCATGAAAATCAATAAAAAGAAAACTAAAATTTTGGTATGTAGGGGATGTGAAAATAGAACTAAAATGGAAATACAAATTGGAAATGAGAAGATAGAGGAGGTCGCGGATTTCTGCTACTTAGGAAGTAAAATAACTCAAGACGGTAGGAGCACTAAAGATATAAAACAAAGAATGGCGCAGGGCCGAGTTGCGTTTAACAAAAAGAAACAACTGTTATGCTCGAGAACGGTTAATATAGAGACTAGGAAGAGACTCTTAACGTCGTATGTATGGAGTACGGCATTATACGGGTGCGAAACTTGGACAATAGGAGAAGCGGATAGAAAAAGAGTAGAAGCGTTTGAAATGTGGTGCTACAGACGCATGATGAAGATACCGTGGATAGATAAGATTAGCAATAGGGAAGTATTAGAAAGAGTTGGGGAAAAGCGAAAGGTATGGAAAACAATAAAGAGTAGGAGAGATAGGATGGTAGGACACCTTCTAAGACACGAAGGAATAGTTCGTGACATACTAGAGTCAGAGATAGGAATAAAAAGAGGTAGGGGTAGGCCTAGATTAGACTACTGCTCTCAAATAGTTAGGGATGTAGGATGTTCTACTTTTAGGGAAATGCGTAGGTTAGCTCAGGATAGAAAAGAATGGAGGTACGCGTCCAACCAGTCTTCGGACTGAGAACCTTATGATGATGAAGCATTTTTGCAAAAACTTTAAAAACAAAAACCCACCTTTAACCATGGAAGGGTGCACTGGGGGTGTTTGTGGAAAACTGCCCGTCCTCGATCTGAAATAATCTGGCCAAGCGTACGTCATATACGCCGTATCTAACCATCCAGGATTCAACAAAAAAGGGTTGAATCCGCCAGGCATGCCGGGCAAACCGTAGCCATATTGGTAATCTGCAATCAAAAGGAAATTTAATGACGATCTAAGAAAAGATTAATGTTTGTAAATGCTAAAAACAGGTGCAAAAGTTATATGCCTAAATAAACTAATAAAATTAATAACGGCCCAAACAGATCGGGACTTCTGGGAAATTGGAGATGTTTATGTAATTATTAACAGCGGCGTTCGTGAATACTATTTAAATTGTTAATTTAATATTTCAGGAGGTAAAGCACATTCTGTAAAAGGAAGAATTATGTCGCCGGCCAGCTGTTGTGTATGTACGGTGACAGTGAGGCGCCTGTGTCAGCGCCTTGAGTCACGCCACTATTTACACTTTGTACTATTCGAATTGCACCAAATTTAACCAAAAGGCAGTAAAATCCACCGCGAAACAAACCCGACAAACGAGTTTTACGTTTTTAATGTTTAACAAATAAGCCAAACGGCACAATAAACTTTTCCATAAACATCTGAATAACGTAAACACATATAAAATTTGAAACAGCTTCTGGTTTGTCGGCGAAATTAATAGCATCATTTGTCGAAAGAATCGTCAACAAACTACAAGTTTTTATAGTGCGTATGTTTATAACCCCTTGCGATTCAATCCTAACATTTATTCGTTTTATTGAGCACGTGTGTTACATTTGGTGGAATTGAATACAAACTGGTTGTGGAACAGCTACTGCCAGTGGCGTACCGAATTCTCACGTTCCCAGAGTACCTTAATAGCATTTCATTTAGAAGTCGGGCGAAAAATGTGACGGCACGCAACTGGGACTTGAACCCCAGATTTCACACTTTCCGGACGGTCGTTTAACCGAAGGAGCCTACCCAATGGGCACAAGTCGTCTTTTAGACGTTTTTAATACGTTGCAGTAGTTACAAAAACGTTTTTTCGGTTAACTTTTTCAACGTTTACAAATGGTTTACTATTTAAACGTTTTTTATAGGTATTATTTTCATAAGCGCAGTAGGAAAAAAGATCTCGGTAATCTAGTTTCAATTTTTGTTGGTTTGTGTGTTTCCCTGCAAAGTTCACTTCGCTGCCTGAAAATACATACATGAAAATAGTTGAAAATTAGTTAAACTTTCAACATGAACATGATCTGTAGATAAACGTTTACCTTTGTAGTTCATAAAAAAGTTTTTTTACAGTACAATATTTTTCGATTATTCAACGTCGCCAGGAAGCAAGAGTACTAGTTTTTTAAACGTTGAGAAATGACGATAAATAAACGTCTACCTTTTAGTTAATAAAAACGTTTTTTCTCGCGTCATTTTTCAGTTGATTTAACTTCACAAAAATAACCAAAAAGCAACGTGTGGTTTTCAACAACTTTTTAAAAACGTACTCGTGCCCACTGGGAATAAACTATTTTGTATTCCTTAAAAATGTGCATTTGAATTCAAAAATTCTGAACATGGACCAGAAAATTCTTTTAAAATAACCAAAAGCTGGCTTAGGTACGTTAGAATATCTCCGATATTAAAAGAAATACTGCATACCTATTTAGAGAAAAATTTTTTATCGTTCCTGTTTTTTACTTTTTACTTTTATTATTTGCATTAACCACTCACGGTCTTCCCTATTTATAAATCGCATTACGTCTTTCAGATTTTGAATTTGATTTCGGATTGAATCAAAAAAATGTGCTATCGCTCTTTTAGTTGATATTTTCTGGTGTTAAAAATTAGAACGAATACAGAGGAAAAAATCTTTGTTTTGAAAATTCCATAAAAGATAAATCACAAATATCTAAACTTACTTGATTTAGTTCTGGGTTCCCTAGGTCCATCAACGGTAACTTTAATAGCCTTACTATACGTGGCGATTTGATAAGGCATGGAACTAACGATAATCGTCAATGAGAAGGATTTACCTCTGCCACTTCTTCCCACAAACCTCAAGTCATTAAACTTGGCCACTTGATTTTTCATGACGGCCGAATAGTTCCTGAGTTCCGCACAAAAATTCTCGTCATTGCCGGCTTTTAGGGTGACCACGGTTCCGTCCGGCACTTCGTCTAGGGCGACCACTTTGAAGGCGATGGGGAGGCTCTTGTTGGACCGCCAGTGGTTCGGAAGGTGGCTGCAGAGGATCGCGGGACTCCCAGTCTGCACCAGCTCCCCGTGGTATTCTTCCAGAGCGTGCGTCAAATTGGTGATATCATTCATAATATTGACGGCACCTTGGTTCGGGAGATGCATGGATTCGCTTCTTGAAAATCACAGAATTGTATCTCACCGCGGCGTCGTTAGAAACCCTGTTTAAATTAAAGAAAATGCGCGTCTTCGTGCGCACTGTTCGCGACCAAACTCGAGACTAACCGATCAAAACACGCGTTCCTCTTCTTCCAACTTTTGATAACGCGCGGAGAAAAATTTCTGTCTTGAAAAAAAATTGTTCGTGGTTCCTGGTTCTCCGCTCGGGCTTCGACTGACGTTGAAACTTTTTCGTTCAGGTCAATATTGAAACCGAGGTGCACCCCCGCCCTAAATGCCCTGTTACTTCGGCAAGGAGGGTACTTTTTATAGACATAAATAGGTGCGTTGAAACGGCATTGGAGAGAGAGATGTGATTTGTCGCCTTATAATAGATGCGCGACAAGGACGGCTGTTACTCTCGTTGCCGCCGCTTACAGGCCCGGAACTAGGGCACATTTGGTGCACAATAATATCTGTACCCAAGAAGTAATAAACAAACAACAAAATCGGAATCTTCTGAAAGAATTTTTACGTTTACACCTCTCTTATTTACTCAGTAGATACAAACCTACAAATTGGGTCAACTACAAAACGGGGTGCATACAGAATTTTACGATGTACGCGCACGATGCAACAAAAATCGACAGGATGAAGTTAGGCACGTTATGAAAGAATGATGAGAGTGAAATTTTACGATGCGCGCGCACGATGCAACAACAATCGACAGGATGCTATGATACCGGCTTTCTGATTGGTTGTATCATAGCAACGAAGCTCGGTGTTGGATTATTTGAAAAACTGGGCCTCAGTCTCAGTGAGGTTAAGTTTCGGAATCTATTTATTTGCATTATAAATTATAAATTGTTACTTTGTCATTTATTAAATGCTTAAAATTTATAAATCAAATTATCTCGACATTCTCAAAGGTTTCACGGATATTCGTAAATCGTAAAATTACTATCTAATAAATAATAATTTTACTCAGCATGAGTTTTCAAATCAATGTCTAGTACATAATATTTTATGAACATAATATTAGTCATTCTAACAAAAACATCACGGCTTATGAAATTTTATACATTTCTCTGAGTCCACCCCTGCCCCGGGTTATTATGCCGCCAAGTGAGACAGATCCATTCCACCGATTAAGAGCGAGTGAGACCGCGGAAATCTTGTCACTAACAGAGAAAAAATATGGTGCGTGCACGGATAAAAGTGAAAAAGTAGAGATCTGTTGTTAACAAGGACAACGCTCTCCTACACTGTGTTAGACGAGGACAACGCGGTGTACTACATGTTCACATTCAAGCAAGACAGAAACAATCGGTTTCTCGCGGATGAAAGAGATGGTAAATAAAAGACGAGCATATTTGATGATACGTTTGGCTGACAAGGAAGAAAAATAGCGTGCTAGTTGAGAGAGGACGCGGTGGTTGTTGGTGGTGGAATGAGATAGCGCGTAGCCAATCCCAGGCGCGGTTTTTGAGGCCTAACCGTGGTTAGTCCCTCCCCCGACATGCCGCACGCCAAGCCACCCCTTTACCGCCACCTCTTCATATTTCCAACTTTTCCGTTTGCGTCCGACTTAGACGCTACAGCTGCAGAGTATTCCAGGACTCGACGTTTAAAGCACCACGCAATCTGAGTTTGAGACTCCCGTGCTTCTTGTTCTCGCATTTGATTGTTTTTTAATTGATGGGGTGTGAGTGGGCTTTTATTGATCGGCACAGTGACCTACATTTTGGGGTTTTGTTAAAAGCGCCGTTTTTTTAAATTTAAATCTTTAAAGAATCAGTCAACAAGTTTGACTCTTAAAACAAACAGAGATACAAATAAAAACAATAAAGTCAAAATTGACAATGTCAAATTCTGATTATTCATAACATTGCTCCCTACCTTACCGACTCGAATTATCAACTTTATTGTGTCTCGACATTGGATTAGCGGTTAAAATGCTGACGTAGTTGGGTATTTTTATGTTCTATCACCATTAAATAGGTAGCCGTCTTCAAGAACCTAATTATTTCTTTTCTGATATCCATTATAGATGAGATTATAACAAACTGCTCTGAAGGATAATACAAGTAAAGCTGATTATTAGTCGAAGAACGTACAGAATGATTAATGCGATCCAGGGAATGAAGATTTGCCAAGTTTAGCCCTCCAGAGAGATCAGACGTTGTTGCATAATTAATTCATGTTTCTGTGCAAGTAGAAACAGTACTCGATCATCCTAACTAAACAACTAATTCCTAAGATACTGTTCCACCCCTATATCAAACCCCAACTGTAACGTATTTATCAATAACTTCTAAAGCACGCTCACAACTCTAGTGCATGATGCATTTTAGAATTTGCTCTGTTAGAGTTGCTCACAATACAGAGTGATTTTGCATTAAGGCTGGGATTTATCAGCTGTTTATTCTATAATGTGCTGCCACCTATCGCCCAAAAGTGTGATTAGGATTATGCAAAATATTGTCACAATCTATGATGATTGGTTTCTATCACAGCTTTAAATTATTATTTTCTATTTAGAAAAAAAGAGGATAAACTGAAGCAACACCGCCATCTGCATTGGAATGGCCACACTACTACTACTGTCAAACGTCCAGTTTATACTGTGCATCTCGCCCAAATATGCACAAGATAGAGAGATTGCAATATAATTTTCATTCCAACACGCCGGTTAAACCAAGCAGCATAATTTTTAGAAGCGTAGAAATCCGAATGTTACTTACATAGGTTCTCGACGCGTTTCGACAAGCAAGCATTTTCCCCCAGTACCAATAAGAAAATCGACAATTCCCCAAAAAACGAAACCAGTGTTTATCCAAGTCCTCTAAAAGTAAGCTATAGAAAATATTCAATCGAACGGGGTTTAAATTTAAAATTGCACAAACACGCGGCGGCTTCCGTGCTGACCCCACTTTTATTCGGTTGGCATCGAAGCAGGCTTTGTTTTTTTTTGTTTGCTTTTTTGGCCAGTGGTCGTTATCGATGTTTTTAGTGGAATTGCATGTCTGTTTAATAATGAATGTGCATTCGACCGCTGGATATTTGAAAGAATTGTAGTGTGTTTTTGTGTTATTTTAGTTCTATCTGGACGTTGGCTATACCTGTTTAATATTCAGGGACATTTTTGTTCATTTGCACTCTGTAAAATGCTTTGATGGATTGATGGACGGATCGAGAGACCTATTTAAAAGGTCTGCTGCAAATTAATCCTGGAAATATTCCAGTTTCCTCACTCAACCTAAATCTCTTTGCGATTTAAGGGATAATCGATTTCACAAACCCATCATTTTCCTGAATAAAGAGTCGGTATACCAAAATGAATCCATTCCCACACGAAAGTTCCAATCTCGTGATCAATGGAGAGAGACATGGCTGCGATACCTCCACGGCCGCATTGTTAGACTAAACTAGGGCCTTATCTCCACATTTATCAGAGAACATCCCCCAGGCCCGACCTATCCGGTTTCCAGGGGTACCAAACATGTGCTCTTGAATCACTTCATTCATTTCATATAAATTACAGCAACACAATTTTTAACAACTCAGCTTGTGAATTGAAGCATCAGTTCAAGTACCTATTATATCAATTTTGCATATCAGTTTTGTAGAAATGATATAGATATTCTTAAAAAGGCGTTGTATAAAATCGATACCGCACCTTGGCAAAAGGGCAAAACTATAACATAAAGTTTGGGTGCCCCTGTTTGAAAACAATCGGCTCCTTATCTTTGCTACTAGATCTCCGCATAATACTGTACTTCCTTATACATACTGATGCGTCTATAACTTCCCCCAGCTTGCTACTTCAGCCTCTTCAATATGTACCCTAAAATCTGTTGTGTACAGAAAGTTGTATTTTTTATAATTTGAATACATACAAAGAAATCTAATAAAAGCAATAATTCATCAGCTGAATTTTATACTTACTATTGAACTAATAAAGTATCCACTTTGTTCTTTTCATAAAACGTGAGGGTGAACACATCATCCATAATGATTCTAGCACGTGTTACAATATTACCATCGTTATGGTGTATCAGGAAGTAGAAAGAGGGTGGGATCTGTCAACTCCTCAATTAATTATTCTCTAATAACAAGTAGAAGTGAAAAAAATTATTTTTGTGTGTGATTTTTTTAAATCGATTTGATATCGGGTGTTTGATTGTTGTATCTTCTATTTTTTCTTTTAAAAATGCCCAAACAAAATAGTCTAATATACTCAGATCCGGTGATCTTGCAGGCGACAATATTAGGTCCATTTGTACACAACCATCTATAAAAAAAATGATTTTCTAAATAATTTCTAACTATTGCAGAATTGTGTGCAGGGGCACCATCTTGTTTATGTTTATTACCGGAACATTTTCCATTATCGCCTCTGCGTTAATATTCAATAAATTCAATAAAATAGGACAGCCTTTACATCAGAAGTGGGATCGAGCAAACTATATCTATTAAAATCTAACAATCTCCTTAACATCTGAGGGACATTTCATAACAAGACAAGTGTGAATGGGAGTCTCAAAACCCCCTGTTTCCGGTTGGAGTAATTCGTACATTCCCGGAATGAAATCTTTTGTTTTACCTTATAAAGGCAGAGGCGTCGTGCTTTACACCACGCTGTCTTGTTTAGCAGACCCATCTTGTTTTCATCTACTTAATTACTACAAGGGCTCCCGGGGTAATTACATAAATTGAAGGAAAAATTTAATCCCACTTCTGATTAATATTTTTCTATATAAATATATATAAATATGTAATAATAATCGGGGATTTCAATATCAATAGGACCAAATATAAACAGCTCAACAACTTTTTGATGAACACCAATTTCAAAAAATTACATACTGATCCAACCTTCATCATGAATAATAATCAAGACAGTACTCCGGACATAATATTACATACAGCCAATATAACGAATAATTTCATTAAAGTTGAATTAACCCCGGATACAGGTGCAGACCATCTAGCAATTAAAATTCAATTCGACCTGAAAACAGCAATAGAAGAAATACCCCTACCTACTAAATACATGTTCTATAGAAGCAACATAGAAAAAATTAATGAAGAGATGTTAAAATACATATATTGAAAAATGGAAAGACGCTCAAATAAGTGACGAACTTATAATTAACTTCAATGTCAAATTAGCCGACGTAGTACTCAGAAATACCCCAGAAAAGGAAGTTAAATACTACACTCATGAGTTACCACCTTTTATAATTAGACTTATAAAGAACAAAAGAAAAATGTATAGGGAATATCAAAGAAACAAGGAACAGACAGTGAAACAGAAGCTGAACGAATACAGTAAGAATATACAACAACTCATCAAACAATACAAGTGTCACAAATGGGTCAAAGTGTGTAACGAAATAAATCGATTAAGGGGAAAGAACTTTTACCGGCAGATACGGCAGCTATCCAGATATAAACCACGGGACGACAAATACGCGCTGGAAGAAAATGGGAGAGAATATTTCAGAGAGCAGGATGTTGTGGATGTGTTCGCACGTCACTTTGTTACAGCTTATACAGAAGACCAGAATCCCAACTACACACAGAAACAGCTAGACATAGTAAACTCCTGGTATAGCACGTACTTTAACAACAATACTCCCACAGAACAGCACGATGTTGACGAAGAGACCTACTTTGAAATATGTATTATCCAAAAAGAAAAACACTGCACCGGGGCATGATAATGTGCCATGGATAATTTACAAAAAGTTGGAGTATGAGGTTCACTCTTACATTTTAAAAATATTTAACTACTGTCTTGGTAGCTGCCACTTTCCGGATATTTGGAAAAAAGGACAAATTATCACAATCCACAAGCCAAACACCGACTCAAAAATGGCGAGGAACTACAGACCCATCACTCTTTTGCCAACCATGGGGAAAATGTTCGAAAATATCATTAAATTTAAACTTAAGATCTATCTGCAAGATAAAATTCCGCCATGCCAGTTTGGTTTTAAGGAGAAATGTTCCACGCTACATCCACTAATAATAGCAACGTCAAATGCACAAACAGCAAAATTGGAAAATCTAAAATCGGCGGCACTGTTTTTGGACATCGATAAGGCTTTTGATAGTATTTGGCACCGGGGATTGCTGTACAAACTTCGAGAACTTGAAACACCCGACTATCTTATCCACATAGTCAAGCAGTTCCTTGAGAACAGACAATTGGTGGTCAAATCTAACGGAATTACATCTAGACCTTTTGTACCACAGCGGGGGGTGCCGCAGGGCTCTCCCTTGTCGCCACTGCTATACAACCTGTAGATACTGTTCTGATATCTTTGACAAGGAAGATGAGCATCACGCGAATTATGGGTTACAATATGCTGATGACACTGCCCTCATCTCACACGGCAAGTCCCTCACTTCCACCATAGAAAATTTGCAGCAGATGATTGATGGCGTAGAAAGGTGGTTTAACAACTGGAGATTAAAAGTAAACCCTTCAAAGTCGCAGCTGATAATTTTTCACCACAAACTCAGCAACAACTCTCCACACGTCCGAATGCTAGGAGAAATCATTAAACCACAAACTACAGCAAGATATCTGGGCATGCACCTGGACCAAAAACTAAACCTAAACCATCATACATCTATAGCCAAACGAAATACAATTTCCAGAAGCAAGCACTTTCGAGTGCTTTCCAATAGAGACCTGGGAATAACGGTATCTGTAGCTGCACATATTTACAAGACCATTTGCAGACCAATTATCGAATATGGACATCCGCTATTTGTAAATATTAGAAACCCGGCACAAAGGAACATCCGAATTGCTGAAACATCAGCGCTCAGAATCATAACCAAAATCCGACATCCTAATAATCCTCTCCACAATCCTTCGAACCAAATGCTTTACTTCAAAACTAATATCCTTCTAATACAAGAGCGTCTCAACAACCTCTTCCTTAAGTTCACCAACAAGCAGACTAATATGGATCTGTTGTTACCAATGTGTCGATCCAGAAACGTAACCGTATCCAGATACAAGTACCCGGAGATGACAATCTTTGAGCATTTAACCACAGGAATTATGCACCATCCAGACCCAGGAGATGGATGAAGTCTGCTAGTTAATAATTGTTTCATTGTTTTTTTTTTCACTATCAACTTTTAAAAAATATAATTTGATTTTGTTTGATTGATTAATTTAGTTTGATTTAATTTAAATTGAGTTGATTTCATTCATTCATTTCATTCCATTTCATTTCATTTCATTTTGATTTTTATATTTTTTATATATATTTTTTATATTTTATATATATATTTTTTTTTAAATATTTTTTTTAATATTAATTTACCTACGTAACACATTACATAACATAATGTATTTTTTTTTTTAACATGAAAATTTTATGTCCATTATTCAAACAACTTTTATGTATACATTTATGTACATCTTAAACGGGCAGAAGGACTTCGGTCGATAGCCCTTGGGGAGTATCCCTAATAAAGTTCATTTATTATTATTATTATTATTATTTTTCTAGTATATTGTAATTTAGGAATGAAGAAATGCAGACGTCAAACCGTAATGGGAATAGGACGTAGAAAACAATTACACTAAGTTTTATATGTTTTCCGGAAGTATTATAATTAGCAGCGGGGTTAGCCGCACAGTTCAGGGGTTGCCCCTGTCTGGGTCTTAATTTTTACTGTTTCCACTGTCTAAATTTAAACTGAACGTCTGCTACGGAACGAAGACATATGGCAAAGGGTTATAAACTCAGGAAACAAAACGTTCTAAATCATCCTTTGTTTTAAATTGTTTTTAACTGGGAAGTCGTTTTATTTTTATTTGTAAATTATAGTTTACTGTTAATAGGTACATATATTTTTACCTATGTGTATAGTCCAATTTATTAATATTGCATCATATACCGTGTGACAAACTTCCATGTGTACATTGGGGAAATAACATGGGCAATTACATTTTTGGGGATTCCTGCTCCCCATGTGTAGTTACAGTGGTGGTAAAGGTAGCAATCGAAAGACTATTTTTTTCTGCGTATGATGATATCAAAAACTGCAATTTTCCAATTTCATTGAAAGAAGGTAATTTTTACTAATAAATTTACTTGGTTTTTATTTAGATAATTCTGATTCGCTCATTATTATTACCTTGTTGCTAATTCTTTATTGTTCGCTAACTTAAATTTTACTGGGATTATGAGAAATTTAACAAGTGATAACGTGGAGTGAAACAAAACTAAAATTAATCTTATCATTTATTTTTTTAGTCGTTCCAAGAAATCTAAATGTTGAGGTAGAGGAAATGGTAATAGACCTCATAACTGCTAGTCCAACATCTAGTTTAAGGTCTATTGCCCTAGAATGTAATGTTTCAAGAGAAACTGTCCGTAACATATTAAAAAAAAACAAATATCATCCCTTTAAATTCCAATGTCACCAAGAGTTACTTCCTTTTGACGAAGAATCAAAGCAAACTTTCTGTGAAGAAATGCAAGAACGGGCTAATCGGGATCGCAGCTTCCTCTCATCAATTTGTTTTACCGATGAGTGTACCTTCACTTTAAATCAAGAGCCAAATTCACAAAACGTTAGGCATTGGGCTCAGGAAAATCCCAGAATAAATCTAGCCACTACAACGCAATACCCTCAAAAAATCAATATTTGGGCAGGCATTTTTAATAATCGCATTATAGGACCATTTGAAATACAGGGAAATTTAAATTCAGAAGCTTATTTAGATCTTTTAATTAACCATATTGGCCCTGCATTAGAAGAAGTTATGCACATGCGAATCGGGAGGTCTGGTTTCAACATGACGGATGCCCAGCACATTTTGGAGCACAAGTGAGGGAATTATTAAATGAAATATTTCCAGAGAGCTGGATTGGTCGAGGTGGTGCTATAAACTGGCCAGCTAGATCTCCCGATTTGGCACCGTGTGACTTTTTCTTGTGGGGTCATTTAAAAATAAGATTTATAAAACTCGTCACCCAAATATTGATTCTTTAAGGAATGCTATTTTTGCGGAATGCAACTTAATAAACGATCGGCAACTTGCGAATGTGAGAAATTCTTTCTATAATAGGCTGGGATACTGTCTGATACAAAATGGGGGTTTATTTGAATATTTGATATAGTTATTTTTCTTTTTTTATGTTACTTTAATTTCATTTTTATTATTTCATTTTACTGCTTTAACATTTTCCAAAAAACTTTTTAATAGGTTAGATGACACCTACAATTTACCCTAAACTATGGACCAGCATTCACCAACGAAACATCCACACCAGTAATCAATTAATTGTCAACTATAGGTAATGACAATAATAATGTGAATGAGAATTATCTAAATAAAAAACAAGTTTATGTATTAGTAAAAATTAACTTCTTTCGATGAAAGATTCCCATTCAAAATTGCAGAGTTTTTGATATCCTCATACTCAGAAAAAAATAGTCTTTCGATTGCTACCTTTACCACCACTGTAACTACACACGGGGAGCAGGAATCCCCAAAAATGTAATTGCCCATGTTATTTCCCCATGTAGGTACACATGGAAGTTTGTCACACGGTATAGAGATTTATGTCATACAATCTGTACCTATTTTTAGTTGAAAATAATTTTGGGCAAGGAATGTTGCCATTCGATACCAACTTTGTGTACGATTTTAGAGGGGTGTCTCTTGCAATAAAATTAAGAAAGAGCGCTCCAGTCACTTTCGTCCTTTCATCCCCTAATAAAACGTGTTTACTGCCCTTTATTACTCTACTTTCTCGACACATTTTGCCTCTTTCTTAACATCTCGGAGCCCTTGCGGTTGCCCTAAATTATTTTATAATATAATAAATCCATAAATTGGGCTAGTGCCGCCGAAATTAAGATATCTGCGGGTATCTCAAAGAATTTTTATTACCTTTGGCAGTTAGCAATTTCGATCTCTATTCGAATAGCCAAAAGACCCTGTTCAGTATTGCAACAATCGGTAACAATGGTCGTACCTACTCCCAGAACTAACCGGCTTGCGGCATATTCTTTTATGAAACGCTCGGCTACCGTTTGGTTTAGAATGTGCACGGTACAGTTCAAATACGCTTAAGGGGGTTCATTCTGATGGGGAGGGTTATACGGACCCGAATAAAAATCCGATTGAATATCACAAAGTAAGCAAACATTTCTATTCGGAGTTGTAGCAGCGGAAACCTGCTGCTGTGTTTATTTTGGATGATTTATTCGTTATTTCAATAGCTCTTTTATTTCTTAAAACGTGTATTATGAAGCCTTTGGAAATTGATTCTATTTGGGAGGAGTGCGCTTTTTGGCCATGGTTATTGTTCGCAATTTTGAGGCTCGTATGTGATAATTTGGGTTTAGGGACGAAAATCTTATTAGTTCGGCCAAAACTAATCATTTACGCTTGAATCAACGCCATAAAAAATATCGACTCGAGTAGTGCAGTGTGTAGCTGCATGTGTTGCCTCTCGACTTGATTGTTGTATCTTCGTATGCATATTTTTTCTTTTAAAAATGCCCAAACAAAAAAGTCGAATATACTTAGATGCGGTGATCTTGCAGGCCACAATATAGGTCCATTTGTACGCAACCATCTACCCAGAAAATGATTTTCTAAATAATTTCTAACTATTGCAGAACTGTGTGCAGGGGCACCATCTTGTTGAACATATACCCTGTTTATGTTTATTAACGGAACATTTTCCATTATCGCCTCTGCGTTAATATTCAATAAATTAATGTATGTCAATCCCGTTAAGTTTCCATCAAAAATTTGGTATGCTAGTTGACCACCCAAAATAAAACACGAAACGTTAAATCCAAAATATCCTTGCCTCTGACGTTCAAAAGTTTGGTGCTGATTTGCATCAGACCAGTGACGCACATTATGCCTGTTAAATAATCCTACGCTGCTTATGTGAGTTTCATCTGTCCAAATGACAGACCGCCCAAATTCTGGATTTTCTTGAATTTTAGTTAAGTACCACCTACAAAAATTAAGCCTTCTTTCTTGATTTCCCGGGAAACGATGGTGAATAATTTGAATTTTGTATGTCCTATACTTGCTTTTTTAAAATATTTTTAGAACATTTGGAAACACCAACTTGTGATTCGATTTCGCGACAAGAAGTTTTTGGTGTCGCCTCAACTAACGATAAAACATTTATTTGTTCCTCTTCCCTATTCCAAAGGACTTGTACCTTGACGCAGTTCTAGTAATACTGGGACGGGTGGGATGGCTTGCGCGCTTCAATGATCTAAAGAGCCGAACCATAGGTTTAACCATATTGGAGGGGTTTTTATTTGAGAAGCCAGACTAAATCAAGTCCCTGAAAGGGGACAGCAGCTCTTTCAGTAATCATAGTGGCAGAGATCGTGAGGGTCGGTATGGCACTGTGATACACACTACTGCGATGTGGAAGGCAACGGGAAACCACCACATTATGCTATCCCTAGTACACCGTACTTTCTTTTTTATGATGATGGCACCTTCTGGAGTAAAATATTCCGGAGGTAAAATAGTCCCACATTCGGATCTCCGGGCGGGAACTGCTTCGGGGGGAGTGTAACATCTCACGAGTCGGAGCGTGGAATGTTAGAAGCATGAAACAAGTAGGAAAGTTAGAGAATTTGAAAATTGAGATGGATAGGTTAGCATTAGACGTAGTAGGTATTAGTGAAGTGCGATGGCAAGAAGCCGGAGACTTCTGGAGCGGAGATTTTAGAGTAATACACACAGGATCTGTAGGAGGAAATTCGGGAGTAGGAATTGTTATGCGGAAAAAAGTAGGGCAGAGTGTAGAAAATTTCTTACAGCAAAGTGACAGGGTAGTTATGGTTAGGTTAGATTCGAAACCTGAAAAACAGTAATAATACAGGTATATATGCCCACTTCTAACTACAGTGATGAGGTCGTAGAGATAGTTTATAGGGATATTGCATATGTGCTAGATTTTGTGAGAGGGCACGAAAATTTAATAATTATAGGAGATTTCAATGCAGTCGTAGGCACAGGGCGAGAGGGCGGAATAGTTGGTCCCTTTGGATTAGGCAATAGGAACGATAGGGGAGTTAGACTGATAGAGTTCTGCGATAAACATAACTTAACGGTCGCGAACACTCTATTTCACCATCATGTTAGGAGACGCTACACGTGGAAGATGCCAGGAGACCTAGGGAGATATCAAATAGATTACATTCTTGTTAGGCAAAGATTTAGAAATCAAGTTAGGGATTGTAGAAGTTATCCAGGAGCAGATATAGATAGTGATCACAACATAGTCGTCATGAAAGCCAATCTTAAATTTAAGATGAAAATATTGTTAGGAACATAGAGGCAGAATGGAATTGCATTAAAAATAGTTTAGTTTCCTCAGCTAGGAATATTTTGGGTCATAAACAGAATGAAAGTAGGAAACCCTGGATAACAAAACATATTGTAAGTCTAATAGAGGAAAGGCGAAAATATAAAAATAGGTTAGATGAAATAGGGAAACAAAGATATAAGGCGATCAAGTGGGAAATTATTCGGAAATGTAGGAAAGCGAAAGAGCAATGGATCGATAATAAATGCAAAGAAGTGGAAGATAAGTTCGAAGTAGGAAAGACTGATGAAGCATATAAAATAATTAGGAGAAATTTTAGAGAAATTGGATCTAGTACCAAAAACATTAGGAATGAGGCAAGAGATATCCTAATCGAAAGCGGTGAGAAGGCAGATATAGGTGGAAAGAATATTTAGGAAACTTATATGCGGGACCGGAAGTGCAAGATATATTAGAAAGCGAAAGCAGTGTAGAGGGGGATAACCTAGGGAATCCTATAATGAGAGAAGAGTTTGAGCTAGCACTAAAAAGTTTAAGGAATTATAAAGCACCAGGTATAGATGGCTTGCAGGCAGAAATCTTAAAGTGCGCAGGTCAAGAGGTAATAGACCGTTTATTTAAATTAGTTAGTCGCATATACCTGACAGGCGAGATTCCAGAGGATTACAAACGGAACATCAAGGTAGCTTTGCCAAAAAGGAAAGGCGCGGATAGGTGCGAAAATTTCAGAACCATCAGTTTAACTTCCCATGCGTCAAAAATTTTAACTAGAATTGTGCAAAGAAGGATGGAGAAAAAGGCGGAAGAAATATTAGAAGAAGATCAGTTCGGATTTAGACGAAATAGAGGAACGCGCGAGGCTATTCTAGCATTACGAGTAATTATAGAAAAAACGATAGAAAAGAGAAAGAGCGTCTATATAGGATTTGTAGATTTAGAAAAAGCCTTCGACAACGTAAAATGGGGGAAGATGTTCGAAGTGCTGAGAAAGGTAGGGATGAAATATAGGGACAGAAGAATAATACATAATCTCTACGAAGAGCAAAAGGCAGTTATAGAATGTGAGCAGGAACGAAGGGAAGTAGATATCCGGAAGGGAGTGAGACAGGGATGTGCATTGTCACCTCTAGTTTTCAACTTATACATCGAATATGCGATTAATATTGTTAAGGACAGAACAGCCTCAGGGATTAATGTACAGGGTCAAACTATTAACATGCTCAGATTTGCGGATGATATAGCAGTGTTAGCATATAGCAAAGAAGAATTAGGAGCGGCTTTGAATGAAATGGAAGCAGTTTTGACACAGGGCTGCGACATGAAAATCAATAAAAAGAAAACTAAAATTTTGGTATGTAGGGGATGTGAAAATAGAACTAAAGTTGACATACAAATAGGAAATGAGAAGATAGAGGAGGTCGCGGATTTCTGCTATTTAGGAAGTAAAATAACTCAAGACGGTAGGAGCACTAAAGATATAAAACAGAGAATAGCGCAGGGCCGAGTTGCGTTTAACAAAAAGAAACAACTGTTATGTTCGAGAACGGTTAATATAGAGACTAGGAAGAGACTCTTAAAGTCGTATGTATGGAGTACGGCATTATACGGCTGCGAAACTTGGACAATAGGAGAAGCGGATCGAAAAAGAGTAGAAGCGTTTGAAATGTGGTGCTACAGACGCATGATGAAGATACCGTGGATAGATAAGGTTAGCAATAGGGAAGTATTAGAAAGAATTGGGGAAAATCGAAAGGTATGGAAGACAATAAAGAGTAGGAGAGATAGGATGGTAGGACACCTTCTAAGACACGAAGGAATAGTTCGCGACATACTAGAGTCAGTGATAGGAATAAAAAGAGGCAGGGGTAGGCCTAGATTAGACTACTGCTCTCAAATAGTTAGGGATGTAGGATGTTCTACTTTTAGGGAAATGCGTAGGTTAGCTCAGGATAGAAAAGAGTGGAGGTACGCATCCAACCAACTGAGAACCTTATGATGATGATGTTCCTCTTCCCTATTTTCTTTATTATAAATTTTGTTTCTGGGTTTATTGAATGACCCATAGTGAATTAAATTTGATTTTAATCTCGAAAACATCATTTTGCCACTGAATTCCTTGGAAAAAGTTCTATAGGAGTCAATCATAACAGTTTTAGTCTGCTTAGTACAAAAAGAATTGGGGAGAGTTTTTGAAAATCGATAAAAATCAACATTATTTCTTTCTCGAAAATTAAAAACGATATCCAAATTCTGGTTTCGGCATTCTACTATACTCAAAAAAGTAGCTTAGATTCGCTCTACCTATCGCTGCTTATGAGACACCCCCATATCACAAAGAAAATAGGACAGCTTGTACACCAAACTAGTGCATAATGTGTGCATACAACCCGTATATAGTCCAGTGTTACGTCCATCCCTATGCAGATTCAGATCCGCAACCCCTGGTGCTTGCCAGTTGACCAACACTGTCACCCCTATTCCGGGGGAGGTGGGTGCTTATCCCTGTGGTGGGTAACTGGCCAGTATGCCCTCATTAGCGTGTAAAACCCCCACTGAGGTACAGTTTTATCATGCGTGTTTGCATATGAATGAAGTTCTTACTATAGGAATAATTGGAATTGATACTTTTGGGTTTTGGAAAGGGCACAACATCGTTAATACAAGGTAGTCCATAAAACATAAAATTGTACTATTGAAAAACTTCTTTTGACATGTATATAATGGAAGCCATACAGTTTATGAATGGCAGCTCCCAACCACCCAAGAGTTTTTCAAAATATGTATGTTCTCTTTCAGAAACTGTTCAGTATTTACAATCTATCCCAAGTTCTATTTAGAAACACCCAAACTTAAATCTCTTTATAAAATACCAGCGATAAATTGAGTATATCCAGGAGTAGATATATAAGAATGGCTATATCTACAATCTCCATAAAACTGTCTGGATCTAACATTGTTCCGGCAGAATCGCGTACTAAAACGGAGTAAAACATTGCATCGTCTGCGAAATCTGGTCATATATCGTAACACCAATCTTGATCCTAGATTTTGGCTTACCAGAAATCGAGCTGCGATGTGGATTTTGTGATAGGGATGCGGGAGAATCGGGGGTTAAACGAGTCACCCGCGATTTAAACAGCTCCAACTGTTCCTTTAGACTTCGATATTCTTTCAATAAAAGAATACTTTCCGAATGTTACATTTAATGTTCCCATCATCATTATGTTATTTTCATTCTCTTTGTAAATAGGAAGATAAACTACACAAAGAAGTTTTAATTTTACATTTTTATTGTGAAAATAAAGATAAACATGCGGCTAGTGCATTGAAAGATTCCAATTGAATGGAAGCAGTACAAAGATATAAAGGTAATAAGAACGTTTTGTTAAAGATTACACAAAGTTAACGTACTTGTACTAAGAATAGGGCACAAAGGACATAGCAGGCTAAAGATCTTAGCAATAATAGAAACGAAATTGTTTGGCTTGTTATACCGTGTGACAAACTTCCATGTGTACATGGGGAAATAACATGGGCAATTACATTTTTGGGGATTCCTGCTCCCCATGTGTAGTTACAGTGGTGATAAAGGTAGCAATCGAAAGACTATTTTTTTCTACGTATGAGGATATCAAAAACTCTACAACTTTCCAATTTATTAAAGCATTAAAAGCAAAAATTACAATAATAATTTTCTAACTAAAACACAGAAATTTATCAGATTATCCATGACAACTTAATTTATTCTAATCATGGACGTCTTTGATTTTTATGGATTTTCTGAACTGGCAACATTTAAAAATTAACAAAAATATTTATTCGGTTCAAGAAAAGGTTTTCATTGTGAAAATATTTTACGGCGGCAATAGTTTGCGCGTAGTCCGTGCCTTATTTTCTGTAAAATTCAATAACGGTCCTATTCCTTCGGTATAACAACAAATAATTTAGTAAGAAATTTGAAGGTTGGGAATCTTTCATCGAAAGAAGTTAATTTTTACTAATACATAAACTTGTTTTTTTATTTAGATAATTCTCATTCACATTGTTATTGTCATTACCTGTAGTTGACAATTAATTGGTTACTGTTGTGGATGTTTCGTTGGTGAATGCTGGTCCATAGTTTAGGGTAAATTGAAGGTGTCGTCTAACCTATTAAAAAGTTTTTGTGAAAATGTTAAAGCAGTAAAATGAAATAATAAAAATTAAATTACTTTAATTTTACTGCAATTATGAAAAATTTAACAAGCGGCAACATTTGTTTATTTTGCTCTAATGAATTTTGTAATCTGGCAATTTAATACTTATTTATTTCATATCTAGGTAAGGACAAAAACTTATTAATATACAATGAAATTAAAGTAACATAAAAAAAGAAAAATAACTATAAAAAATATTCAAATAAACCCCCATTCTGTATCAGACAGTATCCCAGCCTATTATAGAAATAATTTCTCACATTCCCAAGTTGCCGATCGTTTATTAAGTTGCATTCCGCAAAAATAGCATTCCTTAAAGAATCAATATTTGGGTGACGAGTTTTATAAATCTTATTTTTTAAATGACCCCACAAGAAAAAGTCACACGGTGCCAAATCGGGAGATCTAGCTGGCCAGTTTATAGCACCACCTCGACCAATCCAGCTCTCTGGAAATATTTCATTTAACAATTCCCTCACTTGTGCTCCAAAATGTGCTGGGCATCCGTCATGTTGAAACCAGACATCCTGATTCTCATGTGCAACTTCTTCTAATGCAGGGCCAATATGGTTAATTAAAAGATCTAAATAAGCTTCTGAATTTAAATTTCCCTGTATTTCAAATGGTCCTATAATACGATTATTAAAAATGCCTGCACAAATATTGATTTTTTGAGGGTATTGCGTTGTAGTGGCTAGATTTATTCTGGGATTTTCCTGGACCCAATGCCTAACGTTTTGTGAATTTGGCTCTTGATTAAAGTGAAGGTACACTCATCGGTATAAAACAAATTGATGAGAGGAAGCTGTGATCCCGATGATATTTGTTTTTTTTTTTAATATGTTACGGACAGTTTCTCTTGAAACATTACATTCTAGGGCAATAGACCTTAAACTAGATGTTGGACTAGCAGTTATCAGGCCTATTACCATTTCCTCTACTTCAACATTTAGGTTTCTTGGAACGACTAAAAAATAAGATTAATTTTAGTTTTATTTCACTCCACGTTATCACTTGTTAAATTTCTCATAATCCCAGTAAAATTTAAGTTAGCGAATAATAAGGAATTAGCAACTAGGTAATAATAATAAGCGAATCAGAATTATCTAAATAAAAACCAAGTAAATTTATTAGTAAAAATTACCTTCTTTCAATGAAAGATTCCCAGTATCTTCAAATTTCTTAACTAAATTTTTTATTGTTGTTACCGAAAGAATAGGACTTTGATTAGAACAAATTAAATTGTCATAGGTAATCTGATGAATATCCGTGTTTTAATTTGAAAATTATTAGTGTAATTTTTGCTTTTGATGCTTTAATAAATTGGAAAATTGCAGAGTTTTTGATATCCTCATACGCAGAAAAAAATAGTCTCTTGATTGCTACCTTTACCACCACTGTAACTACACATGGGGAGCAGGAATCCCCAAAAATGTAATTGCCCATGTTATTTCCCCATGTACACATGGAAGTTTGTCACACGGTATAGTTAGAGGACAACCGACCGTAGAAAGTGAAGGGCTCTATTTTATTTCTTTGTCAAAAGCAGAATTTTTAGGTGAACATGGTCATGAGGTTTATCATCGACAATCGATTGTAAAAACTGGCGATCTCGCAGTCCCACCCTATTATAGCGTGTAAAGGGCGACGTCCCTCTCACTTAAAAAATCCGTAACTAGGATAATAAATGAACAGGTCCTCGACAGGCTTCACTCTTGCAGACCATTACCTAACCGGAAGTGTTCTTTATGTGTGGGTGTTCGTGCTAACCTGCGTTTCCTGTTCAGCCCATGTGATACCTAATAATTACAAACGTATCGCTCACGCTCATGATTTTTTTTCTCATTTTATTTATACGCAATTATTTTGTCGTTACTATAAAAAAACGGTCATATAAAGTTCCAGCAATTTTAGAACAGTGTATTTTGGAGTATCATATGTTTGTTTGTTAAAAACAAACTGGGTTTCCACATTTGCACCACCCCCTCTACAAATTAAATCAATTTGCTCGTTAAGCAGTCTGACGAAACTTGTAGAAACATTGATAGCAATTTTTGAATTGGTTGTTTTGTTTCTTTTGACAAGTTGTTATTAGTTTGACAAGAAAAACGTGAGACTACTTATACGAGACCAAAAAGCAAGCGCCAGGAATGCGTTTAACTTAACACAAAAGAATCCAAATTTATAAATAACCCAAAAATTCAATTCAACAAATCTCTTAATTCCAACTTCTTGGCTTGTTCTCAAACGGCGAGACCGACATTTGTTGACATAATTTTTCGAGTATTAACCCGCGCAAGGTCTAGAATAAATAAAGTTAAATCCAAATATTGTTGGTTTGTTGGCAGCAGGGAACGGTCTGATACCTACCGGTGTGTTGATGCCCTATTTCCATCGACAAAGGGCTGTTCAATATTGACCTTCAGCCCGATCATGAGGGACATTCTAAATATAGAGAGTCATGATTTAGTCAGGAGAGTTTGTGTGCGTTAAAGTACCCTGTTGATTTGATATTTTGTGTGCAACTTTTAGTATTGAAAATACTTCTGGGCGCGTGTATACGGGATTCATCTTACGAAAAATGTATCGACAGGCGACAGATTCTGTCGTAGTGCAGCGATATTCAGCAAATACTAAAATTTTAACTTTGAGTGATCCCAAAGTATAACCAGATGAAACTCTCACAGATGATTCTACAAGTCTTTTGGCACCTAAAAATGGCAATTATGACTTTTTTGGGTGGTAGCGAAAAAAATTAGGGGTGAAAAAGCAGTAAATCTATCCCACCGTGCGCCGGGAGACTCTCGGGCATCTTACCCGAAAATTACAAGTCGTAGAACTTTGCGTTTTTTTTTTAATTGTTGAAGAAATATTGACGTTTTTAATGGTGTAAATTTTGTGTAAATACAAGAAACCAAACTAATTTTATTGCACCATATCTAAAATATGTCGCCACATCGGTAACAATACGTTCCAATTTGAACCTGGATAACTTTTTTTTTCACGATATAGATTTTGTTTTTTCTTACATAGAAAACTTCCTTATGGTATAACGAAGTTATGATTTCGAATAATGTATGGTCGCGTTTCAAAAATAAGTCCGCTATAGCACTTTCAATGCGCCGATGTCAAAAATTCACTTTCGGTGCACGGGACGAGCCGTGCGAGTGAAAAGGATAGACTATGGGGAATAGCCGAGCACCAGAAGGAGACAGAACGTGGCCAAGTTACTCTGCAAAAGAACAGCGTTGTAATGCCACCTTTAAAATCTTCTTTCAATGCATTTTCAAAACTCTCTTTCTGTAATAGCCACGAAATAAATGCTAGTAAATAAGGTACCTAGGTACTTGTTTAGCGAAACTTTTACTGTTTATATCATCTGGGGAAGGATAATTTTTATTGGGTATTGCAAAATTTTCCATACATTTTCTTAAAATTGCAGCAGCTCTGTGAAGAATTTGCAAATCTGATAATGTATCACCCGTTGTTTCCAGATTAAAATCAGACGATTCGTCTGTTGAGCTTGCGTCCTCATTTACATGCTTGATTTTTTTGTCAAAAGTTCTTTGCCAGAACACAACAAATCACCTGACCTGACCTGACCTGGTCTACGAATAAATTGAATAGAGCCTTTAAATCTTTTCGACAATTTCATTTTCAGTTTCGCGGATTGTATCGGGGATCTTTCTGCATTACGTAACATAGAATTATATTTTTGTGTTACTGCAGGTTTTCTTTATTATCTAAGATGTGTTCTTGAATCCAAGAAGAAAATGTTGCAAACAAGCGATCGGTACTTTTTGTATTTCTGTCAGCTTTATTTTTGTGGGAATTTATATTTCTGGTTGATATGTACTCTGCGTAGCACAATTTGTGGTATTTTGCATCCTATGCTAATAAGTCTTCATACAAAATCAGTCTAGAGATAATACGATTGTCATTTCTCTATCTTGCAGCATTTTTATGCGAGTGGAATCACCCGTGCCTGTAGTAACAAGGACAAACAATACATAATTAACCAAATAAAACATTTAGTACTACGATACCAGTTTGAAGTGAAGTAAGTGATTTCCTTTTTCTTTTGCCAGATTCTCCACAAATTAAGGCAGTGGATAGTAGTCCGCAAGTTACGGAATCCCATCAAGTGTACTACAGTTCCGCAAGTTATGCGTTATACTTTTTGTAGTAATACAATAAGTGGTCTGGAATTGTCGGAAATTTTACGAAAGCTGTTGCGTTGCTTGGTAGCCACGAGTGTAAATTTGACAGTTAAAAGATCACGAGCGCTTGCGCGAGTGATCTTCTGTCAAATTTGCACGAGTGGCTAGTAAAAGCAACAGCTTGAGTAAAATTACCGTTATCGTAGAGAGCTAGGTAGTGGTTTGTTACTCTCGGGCCGGGTAGGATCGGCTCCCGTAAACGTTATTTTTTTCTCACGTTTCCACATTATCTTTTTCGCATAAAATGCGTGTGTCTGGTGCGAGGACAAGTAAAGGGTCTGTCTAAAATGCGTTGATACACAATATCTAACACCTGTTCCCATGCCCACAACTTGCGGAACCGTAATGACAAATGATAGTGATCCGTAACTTGCGAACTACTATCCACGGCCACAAATTAAACACATGGTTCTAACGTTAAATTGATCCTGTCTTCTAGATATTTAAAAGCGTATTGCTATTAGAGGCCGCAGAACCATTGTTGTGTGAGGGGTCACGATTTTTAGTATTGAAAATACTTCTGGGCTCGTGTATATGGGACTCATCTTACGAAAAATGTATCGACACGCGACAGATGCTGTTAGCGGCGCGCGCAGTCGAGGCCGCTAATAAATTGGATGGAGGCGGCTACCGGCTAGCCAGATCGCCAGATGTAAACTAAGGTACGGCGAGGGCGAGTACCGTTTAAGAGGGATATCGCGTTGCAATAAAAGTCCAAACTGTACAAAACGGATGCGTTAATATTTTGTTACGTATTGCGTCAGTTTGACTATGTGCCTTGTGCTTGTCACAAATCATTTATTTTATTGTATCAATAATATACCAACTTGAAACGGCACAGATCACTTTTGTTGGGCATCTTAGAAACCGAGCAGTTGTGTCGGTATTTTCAATACGCCTATGATACTTGCGTAAGATGCGAGGTCTGTGAATTTTTTCTAGATAGCAAGCCTGCTGAAAAGTCAAAATTTTTAAAACTGCCTTTGAGTAGAGGCAAATTTAGGACTAAACCAATCTTAGTCCAGGAATTCCGATATAAGCGAAAGAGGTAATATGTCAATGTTCCGATTTGCAATTCATATTCCCTAGGTGTCAGGCTTACCGCTTTGGCCTCTTCTCATTAAAACGGTGTCCAGGATACAATTAGTTTTCCCGGCTACAAATTACATTATCCGTCTTCTCTACGTTTCATAGACTTATCGGGTTGTCTTCCTCCTCTCTATAGCTGGGAGGTAAACGCGTTGTATTTATGCTAACACGAGGGTTAACGCCGATAAATTTCACCCTGAGGGTGCAATACTTGTGGCGGCCGAAAATTTAATTAGAATACTTACTTCAGTTTAAGATTGGAGACATTTTTGAAGAGCTCCGCAGCACTTTAGGGTAAATTCATTTTAATTTTAATTTTAGTTAATTGTAGGTAGGTACCTATATTTGAAACTCATTCATACTGCAAAATTATAATTCCAGTTAGAAATATAACTTGCTGAATAGTTTTAGCTGCTTTGTAATTTATAGGAATCTGAAAATAATTCAGGGATTTTCAGTGCGCCGATATTTTATAAAATAGGCAATCGAGGGGCCATCTATTCGGTGGAGGATGAACTTACTCATATGTGGAGCGTGTGTGTAAGCTTGCCGACTTGGTTCAAATATTAACTGATGCTTTAATTTTGAATGGAAATTTCTGTCCGAGCTAGACTCCAATTTTAGTAGGTAAATTACGAACTCTAGCGTCTAGCAGATGCTTGACAATTAATTCACTTAAAATTTATTAATATTGTGTGATATACCTTTAATATATGCGGTAATGAAATGTATATAATATAATGTATATAATATAATATAATACAGGGTGGGGCAAACTCCTGGGGATGGACGATAGAGGCCATACGGTTATAGTTAGAAAGAAAAACTAATAACAAACTCTATCTCGTTTCAAAAGTTCTATTCCATAAAAATATTTTCAATTATACCAGGTGCGTCCAAATAGTTGGAATTAAGTACAACTTTGTTATTTCTTATGGAATGTGTATAATTTTATATTTTTCCGGCTTCAAAATGATAATTTAATGGTACTTTGATAACATGATTCTATGTCTATTGTTAATGGTTATTGAGAAATAATTTTTTTCCCGAAAATTTTGACAGATAAATAGTACATTTCAAAAATTTATATCTCGAAATTGTTAGAAGTTAAGAGGATGAAATTGGTCTTGGTATTGGTAAATATCATGTACTTTTTGACAGATTTGTTGAATTTTATTTATACTATACAGGGTGTTTGCAAAAAAATGTTTTCTGAAACTGTCGAAAAAACATCAAAAAGTCGAATTTTTCAAATGGGATGTTATATTTTTTCTTGCACTATCTGAAAGAACTCAAAATTTTGAATGAAAGTAGCCAATAATAGACTAATGTTACATTTTGAAGTTTTTTAGAAAAATCCTGTTTTCTTCAATTTTATGTAAAAATGAGGGATCGTGAAAATATCATTAGCCTTGGACGATTATTGCTTGTCAATCTGAAAATGGGTTATTGTTATAATTTTGCTAAGAATTTAATGTCACTGCTATCAAAGTATTGTTATTGCTGTTATTTTTTCATTTGTGTTGTTCATGATTATTGTTTTAGTTTCAGTTTTGTCATCAATTTAAATTCATTGTTACATTCTCTTGCACCCTGCAAAAGGCGTATGAAAATAATTCATCTTCATGAGAACGGTTAACAAAATACTAGTTACATAAATGAAGAGAGTTTCATAACTTTTTTCATATTAAAAATCACAACAATATTAGATTTATGGCTACCTTTGGATTATCATTATTACTAATTTTATTCTTTTATTTGGTTGTACCTCTAATAAATTTCTTTAATAAATAAAAAAATATTTTTTTATAAGAAAACATTAAAAACAAAAGCAAACATTATGCAGGTTGAATTTTTATTAAACTTTGTTACAAATCAAAATAATTAATCTGTAAATAATGAGCAGATTACAACAAATGCTCAATGATCTAGCCATTTTCATTGGAACAAAGAGCAATTCTTTGATGAAAGGATCTATCCACGTTATCCAAACCTTCGGGAGTAATAGCCGAGAATGCATTTTGAATTGGTATAGGCGCATGTCTTCTGGTGTGGTAGGAGGAATACTAAACACAATGTCTTTCACGTAACCCCAAAGAAAAAAGTCTAATTTATTTAAATCAGGACTCCTTGCAGGCCACGGATTTTGACTCCCAATCCCTATTCACTGTTCTCCAAAATTTTCATTCAAAAAATTTTGAACTAATCTTGCGCTGTAGGCTGGAGCTCCATCATGCTGAAACCACATATTTTCAATATTAACTTCTTCATTGGCTTCATCAATAAGTACAGGTAAGTTGTTTTGCAAAAAATTGTGGTAAACATTTGCATTTAATCTTCCATCAAAAGAATGTGGCCCAATTACATTTCTTCCAATTATTCCTCCCCAAACATTCACTGGCCACTGATGTTGTCTATCAAAGACTTGTAGAAAATGTGGGTTTTCTTGTGCATAACAGTGGACATTCCTTCTATTAACTTTATTTAAATTTTGAAATGTTGATTCGTCTGTGAACAAAATATTTTTGGAAAAATCTTCATTTTCTGTCAGTTTCTCCTGAGCCCAATCACAAAATAAGGTTCTGTTGACATGATCTTGTTCATTTAAAAAGTGGCATGTTCGGGGTTTATAATCATGGTAACGGTTTTCTTTTAAAACTCTATGTATGCTTCTCCTGGAAATATTCAATTCTGTTTCAATTCTTCTGCCACTTGTCTGCGGATTTTCGGCTATTGCCAGCAATACATTTTCGTTTGTCACATCGGTTAATACGGATTTGGTTATTTCATTGCGTTTTTCGTAGAGAACAAAACCAGTTCTTTCAAATCTATCCACCAATCTCTGGAAAGCTTCCCACGCGTGGATGACAACGCTGTTCATATCTTTGTCCATATACTCGAGAAGCCAGAAGAGAATTTCTGTTGCAGTCAATAAATACGGACAGCATATCAACAAGTTCTTGTTGTTGGAAATTCATTTTAAAAAAATAATAAAATTACAATTACTTGTAACACCAATAATAATGACAATGAATTCACTACAGAACAAGATTATAACAATAAACCCATTTTCAGATTGACAAGCAATAATCGTTCAAGGCTAATGATATTTTCACGATCCCTCATTTTTACATAAAATTGAAGAAAACGGGATTTTGCTAAAAAACTTCATTATGTAACATTAGTTTATTTGGCCATTTTCATTCAAAATTTTGAGCTCTTTCAGATAGTGCAAGAAAATATATACAATTCCATTTGAAAAATTCGACTTTTTGATGTTTTTTCGACAGTTTCAGAAAACATCTTTTTGCAAACACCCCGTATAGTATAAATAATATTCAACAAATCTGTCAAAAACTACATGATATTTACCAATACCAATACCAATTTCATCCTCTTAACTTCTACCAATTTCGAGATATACATTTTCGAAATTTACTATTTATCTGTCAAAATTTTCAGGATAAAATTTATTTCTCAATAACCATTAAAAATAGACATAGAATCATGTTATCAAAGTAACATTAAATTATCATTTTGAAGCCGGAAAAAATATAAAATTATACACATTCCATAAGAAATAACAAAGTTGTACTTAATTCCAACTATTTGGACTTACCTGGTATAATTGAAAATATTTTTATAGAATAGAATTTTTGAAACGAGATAGGGTTTGTTATTAGTTTTTCTTTCTAACTATAACCGTATGGCCTCTATCGTCCATCCCCAGGAGTTTGCCCCACCCTGTATAAGTTACCATAACTCTTTGACATAAAATCCATTTTTCCTGTAATATTAGCTAAATATTTTGCTGATTTGTAATTATGTGGACAGATCCTTTTAATTTAACACCTACAAGCGACGATAATTCGAAACAGATGTTAGGGGTAGTTTTTGGTCAGTTATTTAGTTCAACACGTATGTTTACAAATGATACTACGTGACACACGTGTTTCAACGCGTGCCATCTGACTTATGTTTGTACAAGAATATGTGTAATATACTGCCAACATCTGTCATTGATCTGCCCCAAAATCTGTTTTGACCCCTAGACTTAAGTCACACTACTAACCAATATTTGACTTTTCAACTTCTCCTATAAGAAAAAATGTTTCATCCAAATTTACAAACAAGCTTTCAATGGTATCTTTTACTTCGTTAGAAGAATGTTTACTACCTTCTAAGCTATTTTTTATTTAATGAAAGAGATCCAAGTCTGTTTGTTAAATACTTAAATACGTGAACTTGTTTTATAAAGTCACAATCCTTGACAATTTAAATTTTTGCCTGTTACATCCCCGACAGTCACAAGAAATATTGGTCAATTGTAAAACGAGAATATAACACGAGATACATTGTTACTACACCAAAGCATCCCTGCATAAGTTATGCACAATTATTTTAGATATACGACATTCCGAGGGGCTAGTCGTATATTAATTCTAAGACCCTTGATTTTCGTTAACCCTTCCACATACAAGCCAACGCGTTGGCCTACTACTTTGCCATTTCTGACCCTACAGCCTCTACACTGTTAAAAAGGAAACACAGTGACTGTCAACTGTCACATATCAGTCTGAAATTAAGTTAAACAAACAAAAAACATATAACATGTAAACAAAATTTGGCGACACAAACTTTAGATGGTGGGTAACATTTGTTTATTGTCTGTAACAACTGTGAAAAGCCTATGAATCAGTTTCACATAGAACAGTGTACTTTCCAACCCTTGCTTCATATATTCTCCCGTGGACAGTGGCCGGTTAAATCCACCCTTTACTTTACGTTCAAACCCCCATCCATAAGTAGCAACCCTATTTTATTATCTCCCGAAGAAAACCCTGCAGTAAAATTTAAAAAATATCATCCGGTATTTGATGAAACTTATTAACGTTAAACTTTCATCCCTTTGACCATTTTTGCAGATATTTTTGTTGATTTTATTCTTGATTTTCGAACAGGGTTGTGAGAATTTGCCGCTTGTTTTAAATTTTAGTCTCACAATACTCTCATTTTACCCCAGTAATTAAACTAACAACCACTAGGGTGGACAGTGCATAAAAATGCAGCTTTAAAATCTTATTTACCCTTGATTTAAGACGGGATTTAGACAGGGTAAATACGATTGAGGAAGAGTAAATGTAGTAGAGTTTCTAAAATACCATAGATACTCAAAGGAAATAGTGTGAAAGTCCTGATGATTCCATATTCATCCAAAATCAAATTTCCAGGGATATGAATACAAACAGTTTTACGCGACCAGATGTTAAAACATTCAGAAATATCCATCCTTTGTCAGGCCGGACTATTTTTCAAGAGCCCACCCATGTAAACCAGGAAGTAGGCCGAAACTCTAACCGGAAGGACATAATTTACAAATACTCTCACTTTGTAACCTATTTGTCAAACCTAATAAATGACCCTGGGTGTTTTGAGGACTTCTACCGCTACTGTTTACCCAAGACTACCACCAACACTTTTATCATTATCCCAGAACACGCAAGAGAAGCAGTAGCAATTAAAAAAGTCGCTTTGGTGGTCTCCGTAGCAAAATTTTAATTGTCTTTAAATAATTCGCTGACTGTCGCTGTACGAAAACAAAGGGCAGGAAAATGTCCCGATTCAACAAAATTTAGGTTCATTGTTCACGAAACAGCGCTCTGGAATAAACTGCGACTGTGAATTATAGCAATTCCCAAATTAAAAAAAGGAAGAAACTAAACGGCTGAAAATAGGTACCTGGTGCTTCAATTATATATTTTAAACATTGTTGTGGTGTAAAGTATCAAAAATAATATTATATTATATTGGGTAAACTCTAAACTCCACAATGCTTTGTTTGTTTGAGCATGTGCTATAGCAAAACTCATTAAAATCAAGATCAGCATCAGAAAATCACCATAAAAATTAAAACTTCATTTCATTGTCCCTCTCAGTGGCAGATACATACATTTTGTATATCTTTTATTTTCTGCTTGTTTCTATTTAGACTAGTAATACTTTTAATACACCCTCATACATCTTCAACTCTGAAATGATCTTCATATCATCTGTCCCGTTATAGTAGAAATTTGAAAATTTAAATTGAAAACTTCCCTTACAAAGTTGAATATTTTCTAGAAAAAGCAAAACTTTCAAATACTGCCTATTTTTATATTTTCGCCTCTCGTCTATTAGAGTCACAATACCCTTTGTTATCCAGGCTTTTCTACTTTCATTCTGTTTATGACCCAAAATATCTCTAGCTGAAAATTCTAACCTATTTTTAACGCAATTCCATTCTGCCTCTTTAGTACTTCGTACGTCTTCTTCTCGAACTTACCGCGTGAATCACAACCTTTTAATTTCTTAAGGTCGAGGTGTCTGTCTTCTATAGTTTTGTGTCTTTCAAAATCTTAAATTTAAAATTAACCTTCATAACCACTATGTTGTGGTCACTATCTATATCTGCTACTGGATAACCTCTACAGTCCCTAACTTGATTTCTGGATCCATTCCTAACAAGAATGTAATCTATTTAATATCTCTGCCATCTTCCATGCATAGCGTCTGCTAACGAGATTGTTACCCTACCCAGCCATAGAAGATCGCAGTAAACGCCTCTCTTAAACAACATTACATAAACGTCACTGAATTACGTAGAATAAACGTTACGGTATAGTTTAAAACCCGTTTTTTGTACGATATTTTTCGTTTATTCAACGTTTCCAGCAAACAAAAATATTAGTTTTTTAAACGTTGTGAAATGACGGTACATAAACGTTTACTTTTGTAGTTCATAAAAACGTTTTTCTACAGTACAGTACAATATTTTTCGTGTACTCAACGTCGCCAGAAAGCAAGACTACTAGTTTTTCAAACGTTGAGAAATGACTATAAATAAACGTCTACCTTTTAGTTAATAAAAACGTTTTCTATCGCGTCATTTTTCCGTTGATTTAACGTCACAAATAACCAAAAAGCAACGTGTGGTTTTCAATAGTTTTTTAACGTTTTAAAAACGTACTCGTGCCCACTGGGCAGGAACAAAATAATGTGGTGGTTTACTGAAAGAGCTGCTGTCCTCTTTCAAGAGTTTGATTTGGTCTGTCTTCTCACCCCCAGTCCCCCCAAATATGGTTAAATCTATGGTTCCATTTGAGTCAAAAATGAGTCAAAAAATCAACAGATTCATTTACTGGTTCATTTCGTAATTTACTACTATAAAAAAATAGAAAATAAAAATCCCAGTTTTTTATGTTCGTTGGTGGTAGAGTGAGTGCGTATCCGTAAAAGTGCGAACAAACTATTAGCACCGTAAATAACGCGCTTCCCAGCTCCTGGCAATCGTAAGGATAAACAATCCGGAGGTAGACCATGCATACCGCCGATGGAACGGCAAAACACAGGGAAATTCTCACCGTAAACGCTCCTGCCGAAGCACCTATCTCATTTCATCATATGTGACGCCTGCGTGCATCCCGCGGCCATCTCCGTCGATTCCGCAAGCCGCCGTCAGTGCCTCTGCGTTCCACCCACGTTTGTTACCGAGAAGCCCAGCCCGCTTTGACCGCAAACACGCCGCTCTCTTTTGCACACGTTCCCAATCGATATCTCTCGTCTTTATCGGGCCCGTACCCCTTTATGTTGGCTTCTGTTTTAAAGTAGAGTTCTTGCATCCCACTCCTGAGCGTTTTATTGGCGGTCGTCCGTCTCCGTTAGATTTCGCCTGATAGCCAAAGGGTTATCAGAGCGCAAGAGTGTTGTGCTGCTTTTGGGACCGTCAGTGGGTTTGGTTTTGGTATCCCCGTCTTTATCGGGAGCGTGGGGGAGAGTCGCGATTTTGGAAAGACGTACGTGCACCGCGGATGTTAACAGCGACTAGTAGAGAGGAAAGATTTTGGTTTTGGACGGGCGGTAGAAGAAGACGAACGAAGCGGTGCTCGTGGGCACTTTGGGTTACATACACAAGAGCTATGTTTATTACAGCATGGATACGGTGTGTTAGTAAGAACGTTTAGTAGCAAAACTCCGCGCTCAAGAGTTTCCCGCGACCACGAGTTTAATCAGTAGTCCCGGAAAAGTTTGATTGTTTACCAGTGCGTGCGTGCGTTCCGACGGCGTGTGTGGCCTGCAGTCTATGCACCGTCGTGACGCGCTTCGCACCTCAATCCGACGGAATGCTGTTCCACGCACGGCCCGCGGATCAAGTTCTTTTCTGCGCTGACAGTGCCTCACCCCCGCCCGTTATAATATGAGTGCTGCCACCCCATTTTTTCACCCCACCCCGTGAAAAGTTTCATTCAGAAAAAGTGTTGACGTTACGTCACCAGTTGCCTGGCAACCGACGGATGCGTGTCACCCCATCATTAATCAGCATGTAAACACGCCACTGCAATAGATGCTAAAAATTATTCATGTTCGGTGATTGGAACACCTCCGCGATGCATCTGACTCAAACCGCAACGGGGGTCGCCTCCTCCCCCGAGGGCACCAACATCATCAACGACACCTACACCAAGATGACCTCCGATATCCTCGCCGAACGCACCCTCAACGACTTTCTCTCGGAACACCCCGGGGAACTCATAAGAACCGGCAGCCCCCTATTCGTATGTACAGTACTTCCACCCCACTGGCGATCCAACAAAACCCTCCCCGTGGCTTTCAAAGTGGTCGCACTGGGAGACGTAGGCGACGGCACCGTCGTCACAGTGCGGGCGGGAAACGACGAGAATTACTGTGCCGAACTAAGAAATTCAACTGCCGTCATGAAGAACCAAGTAGCCAAATTCAACGACCTCCGATTCGTCGGAAGAAGCGGAAGAGGTAAATAGATGAGAATATGTATTTAAGAAAGTGCGGAGATTTGAACGCGCGATCTAAGAAAGCTTGTAAGAAAGGCGTTGGGATAAAAGTTTGCGCATGGCAAAAATTTGTCCCCCTCACTGTCAGGCGTTATGAATTTTAAAATAACTTTATAAGGTTCTGATGAATATAATTATTTTTCTATTTCAAAAGATTTGGATTGAAATATATGCATATGGGGTGTATTAAGATTTTGGTTTCCAACAAATTAAAACGTGGAAAATATGTAGGTTTAAGAATATTTTTTTGAACTGCTAGTTTTTCATTTTTATGCTGATTACTAGCAGGATTGGTGAATTCATCTAATCAGTTTCTTTATCATTAGTATAATATGTAAGAACATACTTACGAGTATATAGGGTGAGAGATTTAAGCGTGGGTGTAAGATTAGTTAGGTAATACGAGCGCAGATAGATAATAACTATTTCTATATCAAGGGAGCAAAGGTATTCATTTCCTCCCGCCGGTGAAGTTTGAACACACAAGGGAGGAAATGAACCTTTGCTCCCGTGATATAGGTATAAATATGATTTTTTTCTTCGAAGTCGTGTTTTTTAATGCAAGAGTTCTAAAATTTGCTTTAGGGCTTCATTAGATTGATATTTATTCAAATTTCCAAATAAGCTATTCGTTGCAAAGTTGTGGCGCGGCATCCATGGTGACATTAAGAATACAAACAAAAATAATTATTCATTCTTGTGCTTGTATAGTTTTCTGTGGCTTAAATAAAATATTCTTGTGCAATATAAAAAGGATAGTAACAGCGAAAATGATTCTGATAATATGGATTGTACGCCGCCTGGTCTTTTGGATTAGGCAAATTCTGCAACGATGAACTTACTGCCAGATAAATCGAGACAAAAATATTTGAAGGAACACGCATTATTTAAAAAATGGTGTGAGGAAAAAAACGCGAAGAAAGTAAGTGAAAACCGAGGGGTAAACCGCTGAAAAAAATTTGTACACCACAATTCCTTTTAATCCAGAAATTCCCGAAATTCCTTCGAAATTTCCGTAATTCCTTGGAAATTCCCCGCAATTCCTTGGAAATTCCCGCAGTTCCTTGGAAATTCCCCGCAATTCCTTGGAAATTCCCGCAATTCCTTGGAAATTCCCCGCAATTCCTTGGAAATTCCCGCAATTCCTTAATAGTTCCCGCAATTCCTTGGAAATTCCTGCAATTCCACATGTACATTACACACACTTAAACTTACAACTGCCGATGCCGCAAATAATATTCCCGATCCTTTATTGTCTTCCATACATTTCACTTTTCTCCAACTCTTTCTAATACCTTCCTATTGCTAACCTTATCTATCCACGGTATCTTCATCATGTGCCTGTAGCACCACATTTCAATCGCTTCTATTCTTTTTAGATCCGCTTCTCCTGTCGTCCAAAAAAAATAACAACTCCTTTGAAAATGGCATTTACTTTTGTAAGATTTATACTGCTTATCAATATTTATTTTATCAGATCTCTTGAGTTGGAATGGTCCGCTACCTATCCAATAGGGTCGTAAAAACATATTGTAACCGAATTGTAACTTATTTCGTATTTACAAAATTTATTTATAGTGACTTATGTACAAATATTTAGAATTAAATGTCATTTGAGAACATGCAGTTTTAGAATTAACAATAAGCACCGAAATATACAAGCGACAAACAAACAACAATAAGCAATAACAATTAAATAACTACCAGCGAACAATTAAACAACTAATTACTTAACCTAAACAATCCGCAATACACAAATCAACAGTTCGAGATTCTCTAAAAACACTCTTACAACCAACGGTTAATCACGTCCGAAAACGCCCCGGTACACTTGAAAATGCGACAACATTCGCACGCATGTACCGATACCAAAACTCTAAACGAAACGCATGTAAGACATTATACTCGCCTGGTTCTATCGCTCTTCTTCGCATCTGAAAGCCAAAACTTCAAAAACAAACTTCAAAACTGTCCTCCCGGCTCCTTGCTTCCCAATAAATAGACTTCTTCGAACATTCGGGAACTGGAAACTACCAGAGATCGATTGTTCCATCGATCGATTTTTCTAGTCTCACAAATAGACAAGGTCAACGCCATAATAAACAACTGCGGCTTGCAGACAAACAGCGTGACTCATTACCAGAAAGGTCGCTTGCGGGGCAAAAATTCGTATCAATATTTTTTTCCGCCCAAGCAACATCTTCATTTTTAGGCCATGAAAAGAGATCTAACTGTTCAGATAAGAATTTAATTTTAAATTCATTTCCAGAATTTTCTATAATTCGTCCAATGTACCATCTTTCTTCATAATAGACCGCGTAGTAGGCATAGTACGCGATTAACTGTTATTCAATGCACAACGATACGTTTGAAATACGCTGCCCGCCCAAAATGAAACATAACCTAACTATTGGACTCTACTAGTCGACGAGAAACTGAATAGCAGTCCCTACCAAAAACTGGGTAAATATATTTGTCATTATTACCCGGACTAGCTAATTAACTAGGTACCTTTCATATTTTATATAAAAATACGGATTCAAAACTACACTATACAGTGTGATTTTTTTAAAGCGCACATTAGAAAATTTTCGACGTCTACTTATGCTAGAGCTATGAAACTTGGAACCTAGCCATAATCGACGATTCCGAGAAGAAATTAAATATTTACAGGATGACGAAACTCTTAAAAATGGCGGAAGTAGACGCCATCTTTGTTTTTTTAAATGACAATCGGACATTTTGATTTCATATTTTAATTCGAAATTTAATTCCGAGTACAACTAACCAAATTGTCACTACTTCTCTGTCATACTTTTTGACGCCAATTTACACAAAAACTGCAAAAATAGCTCCCAAAACGATTGGAGTTAGGTATAGCACATGCTAACATAACTCCCCAGAATTATATGTTACATCCAACGGTGACATAAAATTTGACACGTGCCATTTGAAAAATTGAGTTTTTGACATTTTGCGATACCCGTATTCAAAAAATTCTAAACCGTTACCAAACTCGTTATGACTTCGGTTATCAATCAAAACATTCCTTGGAGCTTAAGGAATCGAAGTAAAAAAAATTCATCGACTTATCTTCGGCTGTTCAAGAGATATAAATTTTTAATGAACCCTTGCATCTGCAAATTTGAAGAGAAAATGTGGCATATGTCAAAAAGTATGACAGATAAGTAGTGACAATTTGGTTAGTTGTCGTCGGAATTAAATGCCGAATTCAAATATGAAATCAAAATGGCCGATTGTCATTAAAAAAACAAATATGGCGTCTACTTCCGCCATTTTTAAGAGTGACGCCATCCAGTAAATATTTAATTTCGTTTGGGAATCGTCGATTATGGCTAGGTTCCAAGTTTCATAACTCTAGCATAAGTAGAAGTCGAAAATTTTCTAATGTGCGCTTTAAAAGAATCGCCCTGTATACTGCATACAAACACACTACTGAATGCATGTCTTCATTCGCATTCAAACTGTTTGGCACGCAAGCGCAAATCTATCTACAACACGTGGTAATTCTTCCAAATACCCGTCAATTCCTGACAATACCCACAAAATTCCTCGCAATTCCCGCAATTCCTGCGCAATTCCTAGGCAATTCCCGAAATTCCTCTGCAATTCCTGAAATTCCTCGCAATTCCTCTGCAATTCCCGAAATTCCTTGGCAATTCCTCGCAATTCCTGCGCTTTGTACACCAAAATTCCTCAGCGGTTTACCCCTCAGTGAAAACATAGTGCTCGCTTATTTTTTTGAAAAAGCAAAATTACTAAAACCTCCGTCGTTATCGTCAAAATACTCCATGTTAAAAACAACACTGGCAATAAAAGACGATATTGCTAATATCTTTCCTTAAGCGCCAGTCTGCTGGTCAGAAACTTTCACGAGAGAAGAATAAATTTTTGTTAGAAGCATTTGAATACTGAAAGTAAATTATACTTACATAAAACGCCCTTGTTTATACCAATGATGGTTAATGAATCTTGTGGACTGTATATTTTATTATATTTTAACTAATATTCAAATAAGGAGACATTTTCTCTTTTTCTTATTAATTTTTTTATTGTCAATGTCAATCTCAAAGCTAACTCTCATCTATATCAAAAATGGCTGAACATACCGCCCACCTTGAAAGAACACACTTCTTTCAATGAAATCATAAGTACAAAGATAAATGAAAATGATACAATCAACTACACAAAAAATTCAATACATAACACAAAATCGTAAATAATAATTCATCATCATCATAAGGTTCTCAGTCCGAAGACTGGTTGGACGCGTACCTCCATTCTTTTCTATCCTGAGCTAACCTACGCATTTCCCTAAAAGTAGAACATCCTACATCCCTAACTATTTGAGAGCAGTAGTCTAATCTAGGCCTACCCCTACCTCTTTTTATTCCTATCTCTGACTCTAGTATGTCACGAACTATTCCTTCGTGTCTTAGAAGGTGTCCTACCATCCTATCTCTCCTACTCTTTATTGTTTTCCATACCTTTCGCTTTTCCCCAACTCTTTCTAATACTTCCCTATTGCTAACCTTATCTATCCACGGTATCTTCATCATGCGTCTGTAGCACCACATTTCAAACGCTTCTACTCTTTTTCTATCCGCTTCTCCTATTGTCCAAGTTTCGCACCCGTATAATGCCGTACTCCATACATACGACGTTAAGAGTCTCTTCCTAGTCTCTATATTAACCGTTCTCGAGCATAACAGTTGTTTCTTTTTGTTAAACGCAACTCGGCCCTGCGCCATTCTTTGTTTTATATCTTTAGTGCTCCTACCGTCTTGAGTTATTTTACTTCCTAAGTAGCAGAAATCCGCGACCTCCTCTATCTTCTCATTTCCAATTTGTATTTCCATTTTAGTTCTATTTTCACATCCCCTTATACATACCAAAATTTTAGTTTTCTTTTTATTGATTTTCATGCCGAAGCCCTGTGTCAAAACTGCTTCCATTTCATTCAAAGCCGCTCCTAATTCTTCTTTGCTAGATGCTAACACTGCTATATCATCCGCAAATTTGAGCATGTTAATAGTTTGGCCCTGTACATTGATCCCTGAGGCTGTTCTTTCCTTAACAATATTAATCGCATCTTCGATATATAAGTTGAAAACTAGAGGTGACAATGCACATCCCTGTCTCACTCCCTTCCGGATATCTACTTCCCTTTGTTCCTGCTCACATTCTATAACTGCCTTTTGCTCTTTGTAGAGATTATGTATTATTCTTCTGTCCCTGTATTTCATCCCTACCGTTCTCAGCACTTCGAACATCTTCCCCCATTTTACGTTGTCGAAGGCTTTTTCTAAATCTACAAATCCTATATAGACGCTCTTTCTCTTTTCTATCGTTTTTTCTATAATTACTCGTAAAGCTAGAATGGCCTTGCGCGTTCCTCTATTTCGTCTAAATCCGAACTGATCTTCTCCTAATATTTCTTCCGCCTTTTTCTCCATCCTTCTTTGCACAATTCTAGTTAAAATTTTTGACGCATGGGAAGTTAAACTGATAGTTCTAAAATTTTCGCATCTATCCGCGCCTTTTCTTTTTGGCAAAGCTACTATGATGTTCCGTTTGTAATCTTCTGGAATCTCGCCTGTCAGGTATATGCGACTAACTAGTTTAAATAAACGATCTATTACCTCTTGACCTGCGCACTTTAAATAATAATTTAATAATTGACAATAAAAAAATAATAAGAAAAAGAGAAAATGTCTCTTAATTTGAATATTAGTTAAAATATAATAAAATATACAGTCCACAAGATTCATTAACCATCATTGGTATAAACATAAGCTGCTCTGCGTCCAAAAAAAACAGATCATCGACGTTTGTTTATTGCCCACAAGGGCGAGAAATAGTACAGTTCAGGTTGTGGGCAAAAATACATTAGGTAACAAAAGTACCTAATATCATTGCAAACTTTCTGGGAAAAGAGAATATTAATGCCTATACCTACCAGCCATTGTTTTCGAAGAACTTCTGCAACGCTGTTAGTGGATGCAGGAGCAGATATTCTTAGTTTGAAGCGTCACGGGGTGTGGAAGTCGGCATCAGTAGCGGAAGGTTATGTCAATGATTCTGTAGAAAATAAACTTAAAGCTACAAGTAGCGTAATTCGAGGAGAAGAGCTAATGACAAGCAGTGATGCTGGAGCTGCTGGACCTTCTGAATCTGAACGACGCTCTGTAGCGTCTACGTCTACAACTACCAATAATACAATAAAAGATATGCAATCTACAGTTGGGTATGAATTTTTCTCAAATGCTGCTGTACCGATACAGATTGCAAATAATTGTAGGTTTACAATAAATGTCCGTAACCGAAAAAAAGATTTCATTGAAAAACAATAAAGTATTAAAAATAATAGTGTTATTTTCCTGAAAAAAATGCGGGAGGTAAGGTTTTTTACCGTGATAATATGTATATGATTCCTTTTCATAGACGAATCAAGTTTCTCGAACTTTGCTCCGCCAAATAGGAGAAATCTTCATAAGTACAACGATCAAAATCCAAGATATGTGAGGAGAGTGGATCGTCAGCAGATATAGACAGTAAATGTTGGACCATACTTACACAGACGTGCGTTTTTAGAACAGGAGTTACCGCAGCTGTTAGAAGGGATATCTGGTTCCATCAAGATGAAGCTCCCCCTCATAATACACGCTCTGTTCGACAATTTTTAAATAGACAATTCAATCAAAGAAGGATTGGTTGGGAGGACCTGTTACGTATCCTCCTAGATCTATTGTCTTGACTGTCTGTGATTTTTTTATGGGAATACGTCATGAAACTTCGCGCATGCTATACCATTCTTGAAATATGAATTTTTAAGCTGAACCACTTATCTGTCAAATTTTCACAAGATATTTGCCGTTAAAGGCTTGCCCTCTGCTTCTTTTGGTGGCAACCGGCGCAAACAGCTGCTCCTTCTGTAATAGCCTATGAAATGTTAAGGATTATCAGAAAACCTCTTTTCGAATCGGAAAGAATTATCCTAGATATTGTATACAATCTCCCAAAATATCTCTTATAATTTCTACAATCTCATAAAGTTTTTTCTGCACCGTATAGAAAATACAGTTGATTTCTGGTTAAAATCCCAAACTGGATTTTTTCACGAATTTCCTACCACTGAGCTTCCCTAAAAACAGCAATCCGCCCCCTACATAACTTAAGGATTCTGGAGATTTTAACGAGCGATTCTTACAAGAAAGTTTCCTACTCGAAAACTTTTCCGGGCGCATGTCACGAAATTCAGTAGGTACTCGTATATCCGCTTGTCGTTGTGCATTCTGTGAATTAAATCTCAACATAGGCTGGAGAAAAATAGTCCGCGGTCTGGACATATTATTAAGATAATCCGTCGTAAAACAGGTCGTCTGTCCGTTGATAAAAAATGTACCCTCTTCCTTGTCATCCACCGGATTTAAAATGCATATTATTAAAAGTCGTTTTGCTTGGTTTGCGAAGGCTTCTTTGCGAAGGGAATTAAAAGATTTAAGGGATGTTTTCCACATTTAATTTTAGTTTTTCTTGTGTAGTAGAGAAACGCACTCTGATTTCTACTTCCTTCACTTAATAACTTTTTAGCAAAAACATATTGTACCTATTGACCAAATATCGAAAACAACAGGTTATGGGCCAATGTACCTAATTGTATAAAAATGCTTAGACACAGCAACGTAGTATTGAACTAAATATTTCAACACAAGACAAAAATATTATTATTTTAAATAAATATGTCCCCAATATTTTCCCATTCTCGCAATATTGGGTGGGTCGTTTTATGGTGACAGTATAGTACGTTTTCCCCACGTATGTATATATAACTTTTATTTTTTTATAATATCTAGTAAACAAAGCGTATAGTACTGGTTACCTATTAAATCGGTGTACGGCCGATGTCAGTACAATATTGCGCTAGAATTTATTTGTTTTAGGGGTGGCCCAATCTCCCTTTACATTCGCATTATCACCATTTTGCGTGAATTTGAAATGTGCTTTACCGATCAATATTCTATTCTATTACAAACCGTTACAGTGCCCATATTATGTTGAAATTCACCCCCTTTCTCCCCCTATTTGCCTAGTTTGAAGCTCAAATTAAAATAGTGTTGACTATAAAATCGAATTAACCAATTAATTTTGTAAAAAAAAATGTTGCTGCATCGTGTCGGTTTCGAATTACTTCAAACTTGAAACGTACCTCGAAAGATTAGATGGGGAATAATCCAGATCCACGATTAACAAGAAACGGTATTATTCAGATTCTAAATGGCTTGAAATAATCATCTGTTAATCTAAGAACTTGGAAAGTTTCAAAGACCCCAGAAACTCCCTCTTGGGGTATATTAATCACTTAATAATTGACTTAATTTAGTTTCAAGTGTTTTTCAGTAGGTGCTTCTCATTCTAGGTAGTTTGTTTCGTCAAGAACGTTACTTTATTTAATCGAAGATTAAAGATGTATTATGGTTCGTGTCCTACATTTCTAAGGGTAAAATACACAAAGAAAGTAGGTTTATACTTACTGGTGCTTATTGCTTTCGGCGCCAGCAACCCAAGCAAAGATTGAAGTCTCCTCAACCTCAACAGTCTTCCAGTATAACGATGGGTCAAAACTTCTACTGCAGAAACCTTTGGGCTAAAATGTGGGTATAGACTGACTCTGAGTTGATGATACGTAGCGGTGGAAACGGTTTACCCTGAAGAATTTTCAACCAAACACTCCCAACTGGCAACATAAATTGTTTAATGAAAAAAGGACTAGATGCCAAGCTGCGTGGGACTCCAGAAACACGCATCGCCAAAACACAGTTGTTTACATGAAACTCAGGATTTATGACATCCATCAAAAGTAGAAGGGAAATAAAAAATTATAATCCGCGTGTACTGGTTAAACATTAACGATGAAACAGCGGTAATAATCAAAACAACAAAAGGAATAAAAATAATCGATGAATTAAAGCCACCAGAATGAGGCGGCGTGTTTGAGGTACAACACAAAACCCTAATGGCCGGGTTAAACACATCAAGTGCTGTGCATTTTTCAAACAGACGGGCTACCTATATGTACACAAACACACAGATACATTCACGCTTATCCACAATAAATTCATCCGCTCTGCCTTTTTCAGTCAAATACTGATTTGAGACTATAAATTTCATCGTCAGCTAAATGCACTGGTGCACTCGATCAGCAGCTTGCAAATATTGGCTAAATCTATTAACTATTACGAGTTATGATCAATTTTATATGGTAAAGGGGCCCTTTTATCAGTGTAATACCACTCTGTCATTGGTTGAATTTCACATTTCTTGAAATTTGAGTGTATTATCATCATACGTTTATACTGTACCAGATTGAGTATACAAAAAGCTCGAATCTTCCAAGCCTTTGACCAATTTATTATTATTATTATTATTATATCCGAATTTAAGTGTACGGCGAGCAACATCACATGTATGTTTAGTTGGTGTGCCAAGAATTAAGTTAGGGATCAATACGTCAATCAATTTCCCCATGACTTAAGACGTACAGTGGCCTAGGAGACCCTTCGGTAAACCATAAGCGTCGTAAACGTAGCCGCGGACCGGGAGACTGGCGGGTAGTTAACACATACATGTGGAATGCCGGAGGTCGCGGGTTAAAACGTGGCTAACCGTCTGGTGGGTTTCCTGACCGCGACTCGGTGCCAGCCGCCGCCGGCGCCGCAGCGCTAGCTCGCGCCCGTCGCCCGCTCGCGTGTCGTTCGCCATCCTCCACTTACGAAGCCGCCTCCGTCGTTTCACACTCATCGGGTGCCCTTCCGGGCTTCTCTTCACGGAAACACGCTAGGTGCATTAATTTGTCTGCTGCAACTGTCAATAGGAAGAAAACAGAAGTTTGACATGCCTTTTTTTGGAAACGGTAAAATGATGAAAGCAATAAATCCACCATATTATTTATTTATTAGGCATTTTTTAAATTTCCATTCAATACAACAGAGGAGGACTTACTGGTTATTGACATCTTCGTTTCTCATATTTTGTGTGTATTATCAAGGATAAAAGCGCGCGAACCCGTATGTCGCTACCTATCAACGTATCAGCCCGGCTAGCGCCCACAAATTATTTGTGTTTAACTCGCTGTAACTTTTTTCAGAAACAATATTAATGCTCCGTTTCTTCACCAAAAATAATTTCGAGCCTTTGTCCGTATTTGGTCTCGCATATGTATATATTAATTCCGAAAAATACGATTACTTACCCGGTACATGAAAAATTTTCACTTGCAATCAAGCTCATTTTTGGAATTCCGTTGGTTCCAAATAATGGCCATAATTCGGAAGATTTTACTGAAAATCATGAAATTGAAACGGAAATGGCTAACAAACAATATTCTGACTGTAATAAAGTTTAGTACTATTGGGCCATGTAAATTCTTAGGTTGTTTGAGATTGTCAATATTGGTAGGTTTATCTGGGTAAAGACACAATGAATCATCCACGTATTTTCCCGACAAACAAATCCTGAATCCTCTTCGAGCCCAAGGTGGTTTTAAGACAGTAAATTACATTATCTTACAGGTTCCTGTAGAATTTACTATTTTAATAATGGCTTGCTATACCGACAGCATACTTGAGTTAACCATACTGAAAGTTAACAACAAAGAATTGCAACCAAAGTAGTTAAACACTGTAAAATTCGTAAAAGTAATGTAGGTATAATTGCAGATTTACTGAATTCCTCTCTTTACTAGGGCTAATTTTACAATGTTTGCTTGCAAAAAGGTATCTGCCACAAAACATCTAGAAATTTTAGTTGCCAATACGGTTGTTCTATGCAAACCATGCCAACATCGTAAATTGAAATCGTTGTGTCCATAATTTTCGCTGGAACAATTTCAATGGCTCGTTCAATGAATAAATTGGAATATTCTGCCTGTATTTAATCGATTGTGTTTTACACAAGTGAAATGAACTATGTCTAACTCTGCCGTGGAGTTTGTATTCCAATATCCAGCTCACTAAACAGGCCGCCTGATGATTCACTCTGCCACACCACACTCCAAGTTTTGCAACTTCTCTTCTTGCCAACATTTTAATTAAATTTCAATTTTGAAAGGATTTTTTTCTGTTTTGTTACAGGGAAGAGCTTTACCCTTACGATCATGGTCTCAACAAGTCCGCCTCAAGTAACAACTTACAACAAAGCTATCAAAGTGACAGTTGATGGGCCTAGGGAACCTCGGTCTAAAACAAGTGAGTATTTTCTTGCTATAGGTGTAATATCAGAGAATATATCCCTCTGTATGTTAAATATCCAGAAAAAATGCAGAAATAAACGTCGTAGTAAAGATACTCCCATGAACGTGGACAAAAACGTAGGTAGACAAAACAATGCAACTGAAAAATGTGCTGGGTAATTTTGAGGTACATGTGTTCCCTCAAACAGCATCCGAGGAATGCCATATTCAGTTCCGCGGCGTGATGTTTTCGGAAACATAACTTCGATACTTTATTTCATTTTTTCTGTACATCACTCCAGTTGAGAACAGAATTGTGATTTCAGAATTTGTTCCAATCTAAAATCTGTTCGCGTTGGTGCAAACGAATATTGGGAGGTTCTAAATGTAACTGCTGGCACCCCTTTCAGGCACGGGGTGCGTTTAACGATATCAACAATAAAAGTAATTTTCTCGTCAATCGACTACAATGTTCAATCTTGGTGGCGAAGTGGACGGGTTGGGGGAAATTAAACTTGTCGGGTTTTGCAAATGACAGTTTATAAAGTTACCTCCTATACAAGGCTTTATGTGTCTACCTCTACACTGACTTATACCGTGTGACAAACTTCCATGTGTATATGGGGAAATAACATGGGCAATTACATTTTTTGGGGATGTGTAGTTACAGTGGTGGTAAAGATAGCAATCGAAACACTATTTTTTTCTGCGTATGAGGATATCAAAAACTCTGCAATTTTCCAATTTATTAAAGCATTAAAAGCAAAAATTACACTAATAATTTTCAAATTAAAACACGGATATTCATCAGATTACCTATGACAATTTAATTTATTCTAATCAGAGACTCCCTTGATTCTAATTTTTAATTCGTCTGAACTGTCTGAACTGCCCTAGAATGTAATGTTTCAAGAGAAACTGTCCGTAACATATTAAAAAAAAACAAATATCATCCCTTTAAATTCCAATGTCACCAAGAGTTACTTCCTTTTGACGAAGAATCAAGGCAAACTTTCCGTGAAGAAATGCAAGAACGGGCTAATCGGGATCGCAGCTTCCTCTCATCAATTTGTTTTACCGATGAGTGTACCTTTACTTTATATCAAGAGCCAAATTCACAAAACGTTAGGCATTGGGCCCAGGAAAATCCCAGAATAAATCTAGCCACTACAACGCAATACCCTCAAAAAATCAATATTTGGACAGGCATTTTTAATAATCGCATTATAGGACCATTTGAAATACAGGGAAATTTAAATTCAGAAGCTTATTTATCCTTATTTAATTAACCATATTGACTCTGCATTAGAAGAAGTTGCACATGCGAATCGGGAGGTCTGGTTTCAACATGACGGATGCCCATCACATTTTGGAGCACAAGTGAGGGAATTATTAAATGAAATATTTCCAGAGAGCTGGATTGGTCGAGGTGGTGCTATAAACTGGCCAGCTAGATCTCCCGATTTGGTACCGTGTGACTTTTTCTTGTGGGGTCATTTAAAAAATAAGATTTATAAAACTCGACACCCAAATATTGATTCTTTAAGGAATGCTGTTTTTGCGGAATGCCAGCTTACAAAATTCATTAGAGCAAAATAAACAAATGTTGCCGCTTGTTAAATTTTTTCATAATTGCAGTAAAATTAAAGTAATTTCATTTTTATTATTTCATTTTACTGCTTTAACATTTTCCCAAAAACTTTTTAAACTTATATGCAGGACAGGAAGTACGAGATATATTAGAAAAAGAAAGCAGTGTAGAGGGGGACAACCTAGGGTGTCCTATAGCACAATTTCTTAGTTATTATGAAGATTATGAGACCAAAACACGTGAAAACCTTGGGAAACTGAGGAATACAGAAACTTAAAGAAAATAATAAGTTTCCAGTACCCATGACATTCTACAGGAGGCGCGGCATGTGTAATACCAGATGCTTTATTTAAAAAATACCGTTTAGTAGCCTTACTATATAAACAGCTATTTAACATTTATAAATAAATACGCAGAGAGACCTCCCACAAGTAAACGAATATAAAAATTACGGAATTCGGTAAAAAACACAATAAAGCAACCCTCGTAAAACTCGGAAAGTGAATGTATGTAAAATAAATACAAAAACAACAGTAAATAAAACCATATTAAATTCGTACGAAATCGAGAATAAGTCATTTTCTTTTAAGTATGCTTCAGTGAGTTTACGTATCAGTTTCAAAGAGTTCTCCGACGGATTATTGGGCCCCTAAACGTTGCATCTTTAGTCACATCCTAAAATTAACTGTCTATTAGCTTAGAGTTAAATAAACAGGAGTTTGTTGGTACTTGCTGATCGTCCAACAAAGAAAATTTCACTAGCTTTTTTACCGATAATTTACTGGTTGTTTTACTAAAAATAAACGCATGCACTTAGTTTTAAATTAAGTATATACAAACATTTTGGGTGTTCTTTAAACCAGTGTTCTTCATATTGCGAGTACAGATAACTGGCAATGTCCAACGAAGAGTCACAAATTGCAACAAAATATTAAATAAAAAAACAGATACATATTTACATATTGCTTGATTCCAGTAGTTTCTACAGGCTAGAGCTGTTGGATTAGCTGCTGAAAAGTCAAGACTTGCCCAACTGCTGCTTTATTTCACCAAATTTTCAAAACAAAAAAGGCTATAGTTGAAAAATATTACAATATGCTATTAATAATTAGTCTTACAAAATAAATACTCCTCGGGCTGCAGGATATACAAGCACAAAGGATTTATTGCTATACAAGCGTAAATCATACAGCTTCGAGGAGTAGACGTACTGCAAAACATTAAGGAACCGCAAGACTTGTACGCTACTTGATAGAAACTTTCCAGAAAGTTTGAGCTAGTTCCATCTCACTTATACTGAACCTCCCTTAGAAACGATTACTAATAAGACGGTTCAAAACTTGAAAAGACGTTTTCTCTCCTAAATTCACTCATCAAAAAAATATTCAAAAATTCCTAGATACCCATTTCCAGTATAACACCTATCCATCGATTTATTAAATTTAGATACCCAGAAAGAAGACAACCAAACAAAATGATGTTTTCGAGATTAAAATCAAATTTAATTCACTACGGGTCATTCAATAAACCTAGAAACAAAATTTATAACAAAGAAAATAGGGAAGAGGAAGAAATAAATGTTTTATCGTTGGTTGAGGCGACACCAAAAACTTCTTGTCGCTAAATCGAATCACAAGTTGGTGTTTCCAAAACAAAAGTTCAAAAAATATTTAAAAAAGGTAAATATAGGCCATAACAACAGGGTATATTTCCAACAAGATGGTGCCCCTGCACACAATTCTGCAATAGTTAGAAATAGGGAGGTTCGGAGAAAAATAAGATATCTATTTTTGGCATGAAAATGACAGAAAATTGTTATTGTAATTGATTTACGGCGAAATTTTTTTTCTAAAAAATTTTTTGCGGCGTAATAAGCGAAAGAAATTAGCTTATCACGCCCACATGCTAGTTCGCTTTGTTATTGGTTTGACGTCAGAGATTCGTAAGGCGCTCCTCCCACTTCTCTTGAAGTGCCCGTGAAGCGGTACCTATCTCAAAACATACTTATTGGGACTATTTCGAGCGTGAATTTTTAAAGTAAGGTGTCAAGGAAACATAAAACAAAGACAACATAATCGATATAATGATGCAACAAGAATACAATACAATACATACCTACTCATTTATGTGGGTATGTATACCTAAGTGATTGACAAGTTATCAAGTTAACAGTTTTATAACGTATTGGAAATTTTTTAAAAAAACGGAAACAAATACAACTCACGCGAATCAAAAAACTACGCTACGTAGGTACTAGGTACTTGTTTAACAAAAAGAAACAACTGCTATATTCTGGAACGGTTAATGTAGAAACTCGGAAGAGACTCTTAAAGACGCATGCATGGAGTACGAAATTATACCTATGGGTGCGAAACTTGGACAATGGGAGAAGCGGATTGAAAAAGAGTAGAAGCGTTTGAAATGTGATGCTACAGACGGGTGTTGAAGATACCGTGGATAGACAAGTTAGCAATAAGGAGGAATTAGAAAGAGTTGGGGAAAAGAGAAAAGTATGGAAGACAATAAAGAATAGGGGATAGGATCGTAGGATGGTAGGACACCTTCTGAGACACGAAGGAATAGTTCACGACATACTAGAGTCAGAGATAGGAATAAAGAGGTAGAGGTTGGAACAGATTAGAATACTGCTCTCAAATAGTTGGGGGTGTAGAATGTTCTACTTTTACGGAAATGCGTAGGCTAGCTCAGGGAAAGAATGGAGGTACGCGTCCTGCCAGTCTTCAAAAGAGAACTATGATGACGTACTATTTAATTATTATTGTAAAATAGAGGGAACGCTACGGCGATTCAGTATTTGGCTCCGTCATGTTCCTAGCATCCTGTTTCAAATTATGCTAACCGTAACACGTTACCAAGTACCAAGGGGTCCCAGAAAACTGTCGATAAATTACATGTTCGATTTTATTTAGAGTGGCTGCAATGGGGCAGCCGATAATTTTATAAACTTTTGCAATGATAAACTAACTCCCGAAAATATCGATAATGCTGACCGATTTTCCTTCTGGCTCCAACGAACCACTCTTTCCGTTTTATTGGTGTGCTGTATGATGTATTAGTCTGGGTACAAAACAGAAAACACCAGTTAGAACCAGTTAATAATATTTAACAATTTAACTACACATGCATGTGCATAATACTTATGGGACTGCTGCGCGCTGAAGCTGGGACTTGTACGTTATACTAAGTTCTGACGTCACGCGGCCCACTCTCGCTGCAAGGTACGATTTCTAGCCTCGCACCGACGGAAACTTTGCAACGGCTTCACAGGCGAAGGAATTTTTTTTAACAAAAATTAACAAAATAACTGACTTCAGTATAATAAACTCTATCAATATTAATGAAATTTGAAAATTACCGAACCTACATAATATTTAGAAAATTATTTTCCGGGTAGATGGTTGGGTACAAATGGACCTATATTGTGGCCTGCAAGATCACCGGTTCTGAGTATATTAGACTCTTTTGTTTGGGCATTTTTAAAAGAAAAAATATACATACGAAGATACAACAATCAAGCCGAGCTAGCAGAGGTAACACATGCAGTTTTCCGATATTTGCAACCCCATCCTATTTTTTTAATTAATGCCATCGAACTATTAACTGAAAGATGTAGCTTTTGCTGCTTTTTCTTTTTTGACTGTCAATATTATAGATACCTTGTACACTCTATTACTCTATTATTTATTTATCAAGAGAGAGACAGTGATAATTTTGAACTCTGCTACATTTAGATGGAACAAAAGAGGCTGAATGTGTGAAACGAATTTTCCCAGGAGAAGGAAAAGTGCTCACTTGTAGTAGCAGTTGCGAGTTCATGGAAATTCAAGTGTATTCACTCAGCAGAATAGTTCCGAAAGGGTCGAACACGAGCAGATGAGCTAGATCTAATTAATTAATGAACCAATTCAATTCATTAATTCGGTTCTAGAGCTCTTGCAAATTTAGGGAATTTCTAGTGATGAATATTCACCCGATGTAATATATTGAGCTCTGGGTTTTTGCTCTACAGACGTCCGGGAAAACCGTTTGTTTTCACTTGTGTTTGGGGCCGTTTTTTGATCGTGAGATGGATCGTCCCGATTTTAATTTTAGTGAAAAATGTTTGCTGTATTCTGACCTATTTGCATATGGTGTGTTCAATTTTCTGGAATTAAAAAAGGGTCCAAACGTCGTTCAAGATTCTCAGTCAGAATAATCCGGTTAAAATTCCGGCCCGATGCGAAGCTCCGACGTTGGAAATAATTGCGTTTCCTGGGAGTATATATTAATTAACGTCTGTAGCAGTTGGTATCAGCAGGAGGCAGCAGTAGACCTAGCAGGACAGGGGAGTTTACGACAGCTGGACACTTCCCTGATGACACGTTCTGATTAGGGTGAGATTTCTAACACTTGCGCTTCGAAATTGCTCTCAGTGCTACTGAAACTCCCGTTACACAGTTTTTTCAACTAAGTGAACTTCTGTGCGGGAGTGACCATCGAAACTGAATTCACACACTGAAGACGAATTTTACAATAAAATTAAAACGAATCACTTGTATACAGATCAATAACAGTTTTTGACAATGAGACTAAAATTAAGTAACTTAACAACTGATGTTTCAGCATTTACTTATAAGAAAATACTAATATTACAAAATAATTACGATTTCGCTATAGTAATCTACGCATCGGATAATATTAGAGCAGGGCAGTACTAAGGTCTAATATAGTGCTTTCTCTTCTAGGGCAGCAGCAGCAATTTCACTTTGCGTTCGGGCAGAGGCCGTTTCCTTTCGCTGCCTCGGATCCTTTGTCGGGATTCAGGATGCCGCCTATAGGAAATTGCAATAGTGAGTATGAAAAAAAGCGAAAACAAAAAGGAGCTTTCAAAGAGGTTGCGGTGCTGCGATGCTTTTTCAGAGCTTCTGTTTTTGCAGAGGGATGAAGTGGCACAGGTTGAAATTAAAGTGAATCCTTTGAGGGATTTCCCAGAGGGGCAGTTTACGTTTTGTGTTCAAATCTTAATGTTTTTGTTTTGTTAATTTACAGGGAGATTTTTGTTGGTGATTTGCATTTCAGATGCTGGTTTGCGGCACTGATTTATTATGAGTATGAAAAGCGAAAGTAAATTGTAAATTTTTACATTTGATTTGAGAAGAGGAATTTATATATTAACAATTGAGTTTAATAGTCAGGGAGCAAGGTGCTCTAATTCGACACCCTCTATACATCTCGAACACACACAAGAAAATGACAAAGGCTCGAAATTATTTTAGGTGAAGAAACGAAACATTAATATTGTTGCTGGAAAAAGTTACAGCGAGCTAAACACAAATAATTTGTGCGCGCTAGCCGCGCTGAGCTGTGTAGGAGTGGATGTTATTGTAACATAACCGAGTTTAGAGCTATTTGTGAATGTTATTGGCATTTTCTTAAATTTAATTCCTGACCGTGTACTCCTTCCATGAAAATAACCTCACATGTGATAAAGCATTTCAATAAAACGTAGAATTGAATCCACATATTTGTTATAATTATTTTTGTTTACGTTTCAAATTAATTCAGGGTGGGGGGCAAGAGTTTTGGCTATGTGTGTATTATCAAGGATAAAAGCGCGCGCACCCTTATGTCGCTACCTAATAACTTTTCAGCGAAGCTAGCGCGCACAAATTATTTGTGTTTAACTCGCTGTAACTTTTTTCAGCAACAATATTATTTTCATCAAAAATAATTTCGAGCCCTTGTCCGCATCTTTTAGGCGGTCTGGTCCCCGGCTATTAAAGACATAAAGAAAAACCGGGATTGTAGCATTCCGAACTACTCGTATTGAGTGAAAAGGGTTAGCTTTCCAATAGAGAGTAATTTTTAGTTTGTACATGCGGGGACCAGTTGATGAGCATATCGACCGAACCGCCCGCAACCCCATGCTACGTGTGCTGTGAGAGGATCGTATTTATACAACCTATCAGTCCTGTATTTTGTCCACATGTTATTGAATCTATCGGCCGCCGCAAAAACAAATTAATTGCTTTTTATTTTGCTTCAAAACGCTGATTTGTTAACGGTAATGGAAAAGAGATTGCACTGTTTGACCTAGGTTATTTAGGGTTTGTTTACATCCACGTGTTGGAATTTGTTTTTCATTTATACGATTTATAGAAAACCATGCAAACCACATTGTTTCTTTTTTGCAGATATGCCACAATTTGGATTAAGTAGTACAAATTCGCATTGGGGCTACAGTGCCGCCAGCGCGTACTCCCCTTATTTCACACCAAGTTCCCTAGGTTCCTGCGCAACACCATCCGCCAGTCAATTTAATACACCAGCTTTGGGTTTCTCTGGTAGCGCTCCAGACCAAACGTCCACGCAAGATGCTTTTAGTTCTGGGGCAAACGTCACCTCACGTAAGTCTAAACATCCTTGACAGTCCGAGAATTAAATCCAGATTTTGTTTCAGTTTTGCCAGACACTTCAACAACAGACTTAGACCAACATTTAGGTGTGGTATCATCCCAAACTCATATAAACCACACTCAGAGTTCTGTTCATCATCCTTCCTCTCTTTTAGTACCTAGGTACTCATCAAACCACGTGGATTTCTCAATATCTGGCCCAAGATCCTTATCAGACAATTCCAGTGCTGCAGAGAGCCCTGTCCAAGACGACCTACTAACTACTCAATCCGTCAATCATGTCAACAATTCAAATTTCCCTCTACACCAAAACATGGCACCCACGACTTACTCCAGTGGAAATTGCAACAACTCCTTGTACCCAGTCCTTCCAGCTAGTCTTTTATACTCCCAGTTATACTCTGCTGCCAATCAAACCCACAATTTCCATACTCTCCACTCTTCTCAAGCTCACCACAACGATCTTCAGTCGGTCATGGACCAAATATCGACCAGCAACCAACGACAGATGAACGGTTCTACGGACATTTTGCTGCAGAACAGTGCTAGCTGTGGCGCTGCTGCTGCCAGACAGGAAGACGGGCATTCGCGGGTGTTGAATAGTGGTGCTGGACAACGTGGACCTGGGCAAACTAGTGATGCGGTGGTGTGGAGACCCTACTGAGAAGAACTAGGTTTAGTATTTTTTGATTGTTGACTGTTATTTATTGGGGCGAGTGCAATAAGAATATCGAGTACTGGGTGAATGTGCAATAAACCAGAGTGTTCATGGTCAGACCATGTAGAGGTAGAAGTGGAATGTTTGTGACTTTCAGACTGAGAAAAATTGTTAATGCCCTCAGTGTTATCATGTGGCGTACGGGAATACCAACGTGTGTGGTAAAATAAACTTGGGCAGCCCTGATGGAATTTTGACTTGAAATTTGCTTCCTCTAGACGTCTAGACTGACTTTGCTCAAGTAATCTTTGGTGTGAAGATGGAGGAAACCAGTCATAGTCGGGGAGCAAGGTGCTCTAATTCGACACTCTCTGTACAATTCGAACACACACAAGACAATGAAGCTGATTCTCATGTAAAATAACCAAACAATAATATTGTTGCTGAAAAAAGTTACAGCGAGTTAAACACAAATAATTTGTGCGCTCTAGCCGGGCTGAGCCGTGTATTAGTGGTTTAGGTGCAAGCGTTTCTGCATTAATATCGAGAACATTTGCATTTTTTATTCAGACAAATTGCATTTCCCCTCACATAACCATGATATTATACATTGCACATTAGATTTCATGCATGCACTTCGAAAAGAACAAGTAATTTTTTACGTTTACAAAACTGTGTTATTGTAATACAATAGAGTTTAGAGCGATTTGTGAATTTTATTGGCAGAATAACGTGATTTTCCATGTACCATCCATATTCTGATGCTAAAAAGGGTCATTTTAAATAGAGATAACCCCCCTTTCACCCTTCAAGAGCTAATTGTTGCTGCCAGTGGCGACTCGTGGGTTAATAACCAGGGGGGTCATTTTGGTTTTGGAACTTATAATTAATACTAAAAATACATACATATACAACGTGTCCTATAAAGTTCTCTACATATGGGAAACTTTTTTATTATCCGTTTATTAAAAAAATATTCTTCATAAAAAGCTCTGAATTGCTCAAAAATCAAAATGCACTCGCAACATTCCAAAAATATCGGATAATATACAGGAGAGATCAAAAAATAATAATTTGACTAAAGAGTAAAGCAACCTTATTTTTGAAAATAATGAAAAATGTTATTCGGGAAAGTTATTCAGTATAAAAAGTTATGGACTATTATGAAATAACAGCCACCTATGATCAAATTTATTTTTCTAAATTACAAACGTGTTAATATCTAATAAAGAACTAAAATTATTTTAAATTAACTTAAATTTAAATTAGAGCACTTCCTAAACTATTACCTCAAAATATCCACCTTTTCTCTAAATGCAAATTGCTGTTCTTGCTTTAAATTCACGAAACATAAATTTGATCATTTGGCTGTTATTTCATAATAGTCCATAACTTTTTATACTGAATAACTTTCCCGAATAACATTTTTCATTATTTTCAAAAATAAGGGTACTTTACTCTTCAGTCAAATTATAATTTTTTTATCTCCCTTGTATATTATCCGATATTTTTGGAATGTTGCGAGTGCATTTTGATTTTTGAGCAATTCAGAGCTTTTTATGAAGAATATTATTTTTTCACAAACGGATAATAAAAAAGTTTCCCATATGTAGAGAACTTTATAGGACACGTTGTATGTCCAAATCTTCAAAAATATAAGGGGACATATTGTTAAAATAAAACATACCTTAAACGTGCTTATATTTCAAGTCAATTCTCCTCTCCTTCTGTTCCGCAAAATGGTCTATGACTTTCTCGTTGAAGTTTGGAATGCTCTTGACAAGCGTTTTCTCGATGCTCAACATAGACAAGGCACTGAGTCTAGACTGTCCCATTGTATTGCGTAAAAATGTTTTTATCCGTTTCAAAGTTGAAAAACATCTCTCACTTTCCACGGTTGTCATTGGTAGTGTACACAAGATATTTAACAAGTTCACTGCTTCAGAAAATGTTTCGTACAAATTCATGTTAATAAAAAGTTGAAGAATGGCGACTGCACCGGCACTGTTACGAAAATCCTCACGACAATATATTACTTCAAGTTCTGATTTTAGTTTGGAAATATCTACTGTAGCATAATTAGCCTTCACCATATTTAAAATATTTTGGGGAAAATTGGTAGTGTATGCTTCAAATTTCTCCGTCTGAAATAACTGTGAAATCATGAGATGATCATTGAATCCAAATCTATGATGAATTTCAGACATAATAATGTCGCAAATTTCAAGTGCAGTTAGTCGTTTAGGATCCCCTGCATTAACTTTTCTTCTTTTCGCTGATGATGTGCTTGGTTCTTCCGATTCTAAAATAGCACTTTTCACTTTTTGGATATTGCTGCTGAAAGATATTATGTAGTTTTTGACTGATATAACATCAATATCTCGCATTTGTAATTGTTTGAACAATATGTCTACATGAGGCAATATTTTATGAAAAAAATTTAACCAAAATAAAAAAAGTTCATCTTCCAAATGCCTTTTTAAACCAGTCGCTTGATTTATATTATTTCCGTCTTCCTCCTCATCAATGATTTGCTCCAAACAACATATTAAATCATCTTTATAAGTGTGTACAGTTTCAACACACTTTGTATTGAAAGCCCATCGAGTGGGTGCAGCTTTAGGTAATCTTACCTTAACCACCCTATCCAATACCGCCGTACGTTTTGGGGATCGTCCGAAAAAAGACGAAAATGCATGTAAATTTGCAAAAAATATTTTTATCGGTTTGTGTTGACTCGCCGCTTTTTGGAGGATAAGATTAAGTTGATGGGCATAACAATGAATAAAGTGTGCATTTGGGTACATTTCTTTAATTTTTGTTTGTACTCCTCCCAGCTTACCGCTCATGACTGATGCACCATCGTAACTTTGAGCAATCAATTTATGGGGTGCTTCATTAATTTTTAATAATTGGAGTTCTTCCATTATTGCATCGGATAAATGTGCTGTGATACCTGGAGGGTTGACAAATTTCCAAAATCTTTCATGCACAATACCATCTAATACATATCGAAAGATAAAAATCATTTGCGTTTTATTGGAGCTATGTGCTCTCATCAACTTGAATTGCCACAAAATTTGTCTGGTCAATTTCCTTTATTATATGTGTGTGTACAACGGCCAACATTGAATCTAAAATTTCGTTTTGAATTGTTTTTGATATTCCTTTGAATACTGTATTTTTTTCAATGTGCTCTTTAAATATTAAGTCTAGTTCAGAGACAAAATCTATAAGGCCACGAAAAATCCCAGGATTATTGGACATGTCACTTTCGTCATGACCGCGCAATGCAATTTCAAAGACTCCACAAAATTTTACACAATCAATTATTTTGTTTAAAATATACCTATTTTTAGAAACCGATTCATTAAAGTCGTGCACTGATTTGCGATACGCACTATCAAGTTGCTGTCTTATGTCTACACGTCCTAAACTGGCGTAACTCATTGAACAATTTATATGAGAAGCAGAAGAAGCATGCTTTTTAATTTTGTCTTTTAAATGTTTAATATCGGTTACTCCATTTTTAGCCCATATAGCATCATTTGAAAATAATAAGAACGGATAGCAAAAGAACGCATTTTTAACACTGCATCCACAAATCCAGTCGCACAAATTGTACATAGATTCTTTAAAATATCTTTGGACATTTTTACCTTTACCCTTTGTTGTCTGCTTCAAATTCAGTTTTGGTTTCGGCCGTCCACTTTCCCTCTTTTCAAGCCGGCGTTCATAATTTAATGTTCCAGCTGACTTTAAGGCAAATATATCCTCAACAACACTCATCTTGTTTTGCTAAACACACAAAATTTCTCAACGATCAGAACTTCACAACGATCACAGTTCACATCCGCAACAATAAAGAAAGGTTTCCCGCCTGCTATCTAAGAAGAACTGAGATCCAGAGTCCAGAGAAAATATAACTGAATACTGTAGAACTAAACTCGATTCGCCGCAGTTGTAATCGGGACATTGACCATGTTGGAGATATAAGAGTAAAAGGTGACTCTCACTTCCACTCAAGAATTCGCCATCTGCTGTCACTGTTCTTCTTTACATGCATTTCTCCATAAGCCATAAGAGCTGTGCAGGGTCAATTTGAATAATGTCCCGGCTTGCTAGCGAGCGCGCAGCGCGGCTTGACGCTTGGCTATTTCTAGTATTGCTGCGAATGCAGACCGCTGAAGATTTTAAATTTGAGAATGTTAGACAAAAAATATTTTTATTAAAATTATGGTTTTGATTAGAATATTTTAGGAGGGTCATTGACCAATTGACCTTAAGGAGAAACCGCCACTGGTTGCTGCTTAAGAAGAATGAAACAACATATCGCAGGAAGCCATTAATAACCTTTTTATTGGATTGTACAGACGTGTTCATGTTTTGCTCGAGAACAGAGGAGGACATACTAGTTATTGTCAATCAACCTATCAGCGCGGCTAGTGCGCACAAATTGTTTGTGTTTAACTCGCTGTAACTTCTTTCGGAAACAATATTAGTGTTTCGTTTCTTCACCAAAAATTTATTTAATTTTATGAAAAATCGATTTTCCGGCATTTTCGCAATTCCTGATAATTTCGCGACCTCAAAATTCGAATCCGGCAGGTCATTTCACATAAGAATCAGCTTAATTTTTGTGTGTGTGTTCGAGTTGTATAGAGGATGTTTAAAACGCATCTTTCAGTCGGTCCGCTCCCCGACTATCAATGAAAAGTAGAAAACATAATATCATGTTCAAAGCTGGCCCGAGTTTGTTTATAGGCATTGTTACACAAATGTATGTAAATAAACTAAAAAAAATGTATAAAACATTTTAAAATTACAAGTAATTCTAAGCTTTAATTTACCAAAGACCGTAGAAATTAAGAGAATATTATTTATATATATGTACCATTCGTAATGTAAAGAAAATTTCTTTTCGGAAATGTAAATTAACAACGATTACAAAATTTGTCAGTTAATATCCCGTGGTTTTATTTCCTACCATTAACCCAACCCTGAAAACATAAATTTTAAGTAAATTAAAGTGTTGCGGGGGTTGTAAAATCTAAAATTAATAATTTAGGTTATTTCAGAAATTTACGAGTATATATGCCTGATGCGAATTATATTCAAAGAGTATAGACGAAATAAAAATGAAGAGGAACGCGTGCGATCCTTTTAGCAAATACTGTTTCAAAACTTTTACTGAAATTGACCGCTTGTGGTCGAAAGTAGAGAGGGACATTCTGAATCAAAGGAAAATGGGGTGCGCTCCTCTAGAAGCTTCAAAAAGGAATGCCTGGGAGATTTTATGTTTTCTAAGGTAAGTTAGGAAAAGCCTTTAAAAATTATAAGCAAAAATTGTTTAATTCCAAAATTTAAAACAATTTTGTAGTAGACAAAAAATATATCGACAAATCCTTGTATCATCAAGAGATTTCATTCATGTGTAAGTCGGTTTAAATTTAAAGTAGAACACCAAGTACCTACATTACGTGGAAGTGAGTGTTTTACTGCTACAACTCTTAGAGTTGGGAAATGTGAAGATATACTGCCAGTTCATGAAGACGTCACCCCAATGTACAACACCTCAGGGAATGCGTATCATGTAGTTGTCATAACTTTCCCCCTGTTACGCAGGGTAGTTTATACATAACACTTTCTTATTAATCTGTAGTATATTCCTTAATATCCTTCATCATCTAAGCAGGCATTTGCAGAAATACGAGAAATAACAAAGAATTTTTAAAAAATCTCGTCCTGAGCGCCTGTCACAGCCAGAATGGAGAACTCTATCGAATACTACTAGGTTTAACTACCAATTTTACAATCTTGTCTCGTCTCGAGTCGTAACTCGATCTCGATTTTAAAAATCTCGTCTCTTCTCGATGGCAACCCTTAAACTCAATTCCACTTCCATACGCATTGTAGTTGTCGCTATTAACAACCACCACACTCTTATTAAAAAAAAATATCTGTATCAAAATCTTTGATCTCCACTAGAGCAAGCCATATTTATCTCCAAAACGTTAAAATTAATTAATGTAAAACAGCCAAACAACAAGAAACCCCCGATTGAACTCGCTAATAACCCCTCCCACCCCCTTTTAAAACACACCCTTATAATACAACGAAGACGGATGTGTTAGTAATTTCATGAGCAAATCAAAGTAACCGCAAAATTCCATCTCCAACGTCTCGGAGAGTTTTTAACGCTTGCAGCGCTCTCTGTCGCGCGATCTTTGAACTTAACGATTTTCAGCACTTTTCTTTACAGCGTCTCGAGACGCTCAGAGCGCTCTTTTACTCCCTCCCCAGAAAATTTCTCGGGGAAAAGTGAAAGATTTGCTTGGTCTACGCAAAACTATACGCGTTCGGAAAGGCTCGGCTTACATCGTATTTGATTTGATTTTTAATTTTGCGTTGTTTGATTTGTTTTTATTAAGATTTTCTTGTATATTTCAGTAGTTGCTTTGAAGGATTAGAAAATAAAATAAACGTTATTGTGTCTGAAAGAAATATATTCATTTATTTATAAGGAAAAGAGAAATGTTGGAGGGTGAGTCCGATCTGCACCCTATTTCTTTCTTAGGGCTAAGAGAATCGTTATTTCTTTGCTAGGGTCTTGAAAGTATGTAAGAAAGTTCTACCCTTCTCACACAGAGTGCGCCATAGCGATATAATTATAAAAAATATAAGCCTTATGTCTCAATACTATTTGTTCATTTTCCCATATAATTATTTTCGTTAATCGATTACAAAAATATTCTTTTTCATTTATTCATTTTTCATTTGAAATCGTTCTTAATAAATATGTGCCTCCTTATAATATACAGGGTGAGAGAACACCCAAGTAGCACACTTGCTGTATAATTCATATTTTCATATTTCATATTTCAACCTTAACTATGTCTCGCATAAAAACTTTCATTTCCACTATTTAGTTGTGAGATGCTAATAGTTGCACATTTTTCGTTTTAAGACCATTTACAAAACTTTCAATAAAACTGCTGTATTAGTGATTTATATCAAGTTCCAAGAATGTTCTTTGAGCCTATGCTACATAGCATAATTGATTTCCTGTGCAATATTGTTTTATAACAGTGTTATATTTGCTGTCGAATGCTGCTACAAAGAAACCATTTGCTGTTTTATAATTATGCTTTGTAAACAGTTATAAAGCTATCCGTTAGAAGTAAAATACAGTTCAAAGAACCGCAATATAACCATTATAAAACTGCTTTATGAATGTTATATGAAAAAGCTATAATATAACAATCAAAAAACTTTTTGCTTCATAAGGGCTATGCAGAAACCTTTTTAAAGCTTATGTCATTTGACAGTAATTATTATGTTATGCACAATTTACTCCATTCCGTTGTGCACGGAATGTTCTTACAACTACAAATTGCAACACATATGCTGTAGACATTATATTGTCTTCATAAAAGTTTTTAAAAAACAAATCTTTAAATTGAAAAGCTACTACAAATCATCTATAAGAAGGTTTAGTTATTTAATTTAAATTTATAAGAGAACTGTGCTTGTTGGGAACAATCGCGCGATCTGCGCTGGAAATTTGCTTAGGTGGGGACTGCTTTATAACTGTTCCGCGAAGGTTTTATAAAGCGTTTCTGTTCTTCAGTTGCTTTAATGATGATTCTGACAGCAAATCTGCTCAATAACAGTTTTATAAGAGTGATTTTATAATTCTTACATAGCATATAGTTATAAGTCCGATGAAACTGTTATATATAAGTTTTATAAGTCACCTATAAGTAGTTACGTAACAGTTGTAAGAACATTTCTGAACCATTCGGTATTTGTTTTATAGGTGCTTCTGAGAATAGTAATACAATGTTTAGACAATAGAATTGTTTTATAAACCTGTGCTAGAGAACGTTTTTAAAGTAAATTTCTGCAGCTAAGGCTTTTGTAAAAATATTTTATAAATGTTCTTAAGATACTTATAAAACGATCTTGTGCTTCTTGGGTACTGCTCTCAAATAGTGAGGGCTGTAGGATGTTCAACTTTTGGGGAAATGCGTAGATTAGCTTAGAAGAGAAAAGGATGGAGGTACCAGTCTTCTGGTTGAAAACTTTGATGATGACCTATTATGTTTAGGTATCTTTGTAGTAGGTACTTTAATCGTGTTCACTATATGCAGTAGCTGCTGTCCGGTGCCTGCGGGATTTTTCTACGGCTGTAATTGCCCAAGTCGGCCGATTGCATCGAACTTAGACGCCCATAAAGCGACGGTAGATCGACGTCTCGACGCACCTCTTATTGCGGTTGGCTTGTGGTTAAAAAGGGCGTGGCTGTGGTTACAATTCCACACAATCATTGGCTGATAACCCTGCGGTTTCACGCATGTGGTCGATTATGATATTTTTATTGGAAGCCTTCCGACGCTGTCCCTGAATCCTAAAAGAAAATGAAACGCTCTTAGAGATTTGAACGCGTTTTTAGTATGAATTATAAATAAACTTCTTCTGTGGAGGATAATTTGTCTCGGGGACAAAGAGAGCTCATGTTTATTAATGGAAACTTTGATTTTGGTTCGCTTGCTGCTACTGGCGCCTGATTATGTATTCAGAGATGGCTTTCTGGCTAATGTAAAAATGCTTTTTTGCTTTCATACTTAAATAATTTAGTAGCGCTGGGGATTCGGAGCCCGACTCAAAGCAGCACTAAGTACAGCCGGAAATTTGGTTTTCTTAAGATATTTTCTTTATACTGCTCACTCCTGTCAAGCTAGTTACTCTAATCATATATGTAGTCGCAGTTTTTCTGCAACTAGTGGTTATTGTAATTTGAGAACGGCAAAGCGAGTATAATTTAGACAAATAATCGTTTGTTCTTTGTTTATCAGTTAAAGCATAGCATAATACAAAGTACGTGAGTTCACACTACCCAAATATTTATTAAATCCACCCAAGCAAAATAATAAATAACAATTGGCATGAACAGGAAATTACAAGCCAAATAGAACTGCAAAAGAGGTATGGCGTCCTAGATAAGAAAAAGTTAAAACAGAAAATACGACTTCAATTTTAAAATGCGCAATTTATCCCGTTTTCCATTTCCCTACGGCTTTTTTGTCCCCTTTTCGCGTCGTTGTTGACATAAATAATTTTTCTGAAGTGCGCATTCTGGTTGTCGAGAAAATATCCGAGCCATTAAGTATGGGTTTTTAAAAGTAATAAATACGGAAGAGTGTAGCCGAAAATATGATGCAGACAGATAAATATTTATGGTTCTGTTAAGAGTTTCCTGTTCTCTCTTCTGAGTTTGGGCTGCTGCATATTTTACATCGAAGGGTCCCTGAATTGCATGTTTAAAACGCGACTTTTTGTCATTTTGCAAAGAGATTTTTTGATTTATGCAAATTTCTCTTTCGCTCATACAGACTGAACAACTCTAGAACGCCAACACTTTTTCTCACCCTATTTTTAATTCAAACGATCTTAAGTATTGTTTCTCATTTCACTACTCAGAAAGTTTGTTTTTCAAATAATATTTAAAAAAAAAAGATCAAGTTAAAGTAATAGTACAAATAGTATAAATATTTTGGGCTAATGTACCGTTAAGCTTAAAAGAAATAGTCTTATAAAAAATGGCGGATGCGCCGGGTAAACGTTTTTTTTTATACGGGATATTTCATAAAAGATTTTATCTGCCTCATAGACCCGCGCAAGTGAATATTACAACACGGGACCTTGACAATAATAGAAGAAGCGTATATAGATCAAGAAGAAGCGTTTTGCCATTTTAGTGTCGATCTGGACCCATCTTTGTGACACTACTGACGCCTACTTACAGAAGCTGTAAAATATTTTTTATCGAACTAGATTCACAAACTATTCTATTTGCAAATTCTGATAATACCTTTGTCACAGTGCTTTACATTATACAGGGTGGTAAACATACGCATAATTGAATTTTTCTCAAAAACTTCAAATGGAATACCCTGTATATCGATTTAAAACGGGACAGGTCCGAATTTAAGTTAAATGGGGAAATCCGAATAAAATTGTAAAAAATAACAGTGAAATTGAAAATTTTTAAGTTTCAATTTTAATTTCCGTAGAAACTGTCACCCGCAGGCCTGGAAATGCCTGCATCAATTAAGCGCTTAGTAAACTGGCTATTAAATGTGCAATTAATATACAGGGTGTTCCATTTGAAATTCTTGAGAAAAATTCAATTATGCGTATAATACAAAGTACTGTAGCAAAGGTATTAACAGAATTTGCAAATAGAATAGTCTGTGAATCTAGTTCGATAAAGAAATCGTATACAGCTTCGGTAAGTAGGCGTCAGTAGTGCCACAAAGATGGGTCCAGATTGGCACTAAAATGGCAATATCTTAACATCGCCTGCTGGAAACCCCATAACGTGGTATATCGTTTTCTATGAAATTTTGTGGGGAACGTGAATATGTAAACAAAATTGGGGGGGGGTCTATTTTAAAAAAATTCACTACCTGGAAATATTTCTGACTGCCGCGCGCCACTGTCCGTTGCCCCATCCAAAATGGTGGGCTCTAGAATTTGAATGACTGTATAGATTTAATTTTTGCGGATATGCTGTTTTCATCAAAGATTTTAGTTTTTAAAATTTTATGATATACATATGCCAATGAACAAATAATTTCTGGCTGTTAATATTTTAGGGGTTACAGCGCACCTTTAATATAATGAAAGTGGTTGTATTACACTCCAAAAACTTTGGTGCCCAAAATATGAGTTAATTAGCGTGAATATAATGTACTCTACCCGTAGACGATAAATCCTCTCAAGTATTGCCGTAGTATTTAGCAGCATGCAAACCCTCCCATTAATTAGTATAACTTTACCCCAGAGGGTGATGTTTCCACCCTTTCTTAAAGACGCTAAATATTAAGACACCCCCAAGAACCTCACCTGGTCGACCAGAACACAACCCCCGATCCCCATGCACCCGTCTTTTTCCCTCTGGCTCAAGCAAAAACGGCAGTCTTCCCTAATTAGAAGACTGCAAAAGCGATTCGGATTACAAAGCGCGAATTACGTTGCGAAGAATCCGATGCGTGCGCTCGATAAAGAAGGAAGAAGTCGCTATAGTTCCGCGCCCCGGTAATTTGACGCTAAAGACACGGCGGAGTCTGACGCATTTCAAAGGGTTGCAATTGAATTCTGCTCCCAAAAGGGCAACTCGAAACTACCTTGTAAATATACTGCCTACCCTTGTCATATATTCATTATCTTGAATTCAATTTTAGGTGCCAATTAAATAATTCCTTACGGTTTGTGTTGCTTCCCGCACTCTCACGCATTGTTCTATACTTTGCATTTTCGAGCGATTCAGACGTTCCCACCTTTACAAACTGTACGGTTATTTATTAATATTTTGCTTCCTAATTTTGCAAGCAAATACAGAAAACATTTCTTAAGAGTCGTCTCATCGGCGATTTCTAAAAAAAATAATAGAAGTTTGTCTTTTTCGGCTCCAAATATACCCTAATTTTGTGGACTTATAACTTACTAAAAAATTACTCTTTTAAAAATCCGAGATGAGAGGCCGATTTCCACAAGTTTCTTCTTTCAAATAAAACAAACAATTTCAAAATCGGTTCATAAATAAGGAAGTGATTTGTAAAGAGAGCTGCCCTTGCAAACGCGATTTAATGCCCTGCGTTGTAGCGCCCTCTGCTTGTTCATCGCGCAACACTTGGTAAACTGCTAGTACGAACTCTGGTTTTTGTATGGGGCCCACTTCAATAATTGTATCGCCATATACATTACATATTTTAATCGTATATATGCGAACATAGAATTTTGGTCTTGCGAATTAATGTACCTATGTGTGCTTAATTGCAGCGCTCTGCCATATCCCACATTTTTATTATAATTTTGTTCAATTTAGAGTTGATTTTATCTGAAAGTAAATTTACACAATTTGAACACGTTTGTTATTGAAAGTAATGACCATATAGCAAGATATAAAATAATTCAAATTTCACCTTATATAATGTTCTCTTCATAACCAAATAACAACAACTTAAAATCTCTGAACGAAAACCCAGTAAATTTTTTCCGATACGAGGGTTGTTCTGACATGAGCGGGGATTTTATTATAATTTATTTGTAAATTGATCCAAAAGTAGACCTGAGCAAATATTTTCAAGATTGCAAGTAATTTATCTGCAATATAGTAATTCCGGGTTATAATGGAATGATCCTCATAAATAACAAGTATTTAGGTAATGTAACTCTGAACAAACTAAAAATGCCAATTTCACCCAGAGTTCTAATAGCGTGGCTTTCAACATTCATCGTAGAGGCATATTCCTACTTTTTCTACTATCATTTAATTCTGGTAACACATTCGTATAAAAGTTTACAAGTTGATTTTCCATTTTCATTTTCCAAAATTCATTGTCTTTCATAGCCGTTTCCTATTTTATGCCTTTGGGTGTCCAGACTGTAAAGATACAATACCCTCTTTTTGTAATTCGCATTTGTCCCTGAATTTGGTAAAAGTAATTGTGATTCTTATTTATCTTCCCGTTTCGATTCCAAAATATGATTTTCCTTTCCTCGATACCTTCTTCCGGGGTTAGATTACAAGAACTTTGGGCATAAACTTCAACAACACCTTGATCTCTTATAAGACCGTCCGGAGTTTCTGACAAATACGGAATGCTCAGTTTTTGAAATATTCTTTCGCTTTATTATACACATACAGGGTGATTTATACCATCATCATAAGGTTCTCAGTCTGAAGACTGGTTGGATGCGTACCTCCACTCTTTTCTATCCTGAGCTAACCTACGCATTTCCCTAAAAGTAGAACATCCTACATCCCTAACTATTTGAGAGCAGTAGTCTAATCTAGGCCTACCCCTACCTCTTTTTATTCCTATCTCTGCCTCTAGTATGTCGCGAACTATTCCTTCGTGTCTTAGAAGGTGTCCTACCATCCTATCTCTCCTACTCTTTATTGTCTTCCATACCTTTCGCTTTTCCCCAACTCTTTCTAATACTTCCCTATTGCTAACCTTATCTATCCACGGTATCTTCATCATGCGCCTGTAGCACCACATTTCAAACGCTTTTACTCTTTTTCGATCCGCTTCCCCTATTGTCCATGTTTCGCACCCGTATAATGCCGTACTCCATACATACGACTTTAAGAGTCTCTTCCTAGTCTCAATATTAACCATTCTCGAACATAACAGTTGTTTCTTTCTGTTAAACGCAACTCGGCCCTGCGCTATTCTTTGTTTTATATCTTTAGTGCTCCTACCGTCTTGAGTTATTTTACTTCCTAAATAGCAGAAATCCGTGACCTCCTCTATCTTCTCATTTTCTATTTGTATGTCAACTTTAGTTCTATTTTCACATCCCCTACATATCAAAATTTTAGTTTTCTTTTTATTGACTTTCATGCCATAGCTCTGTGTCAAAACTGCTTCCATTTCATTCAAAGCCGCTCCTAATTCTTCTTTGCTAGATGCTAACACTGCTATATCATCCGCAAATCTGAGCATGTTAATAGTTTGACCCTGTACGTTAATCCCTGAGGCTGTTCTGTTCGATATACCGGGGGGCGAAAAATTAAAATTATGGTTCAGAGCCACAAATGAAGTAAAAAAATGTCATATGAAGGTATGTTCGGTAATACTTTGTATAAAAGTTATGCTCGTCCAAAGATGGAGGCTATTAAATTAGGTTTCTAATTTTTTCTCAACTTTTGAGAAAGACATAAAAATGAATTTTGGTACACCTATTATACTATAATAGGGAAGCTTCGAAGAGATATCAGGTTATCTGACCGAAAATAATGAGACTTTCCTTATGCCATTTTTCATTTAGGCTTCTTTCTTTCAAGATACAGGGTGTTAAAGTTAAAATTTAACTATTTTTATGAATAACTCCTTTGCTTTTTAAGATATTCCGTTGAAATTTTGTACAACATTTTCTCATATACCGATAAAATGTTTGTGTAACTTTGATCAAAAAAATCGATGCGCGAACGGAGGAAAGGGGGGGTTGTAATACCCATTGACCCCCAAACTTTTCCCTGCGCACGTCTATGGTTCCTATGGTTCCTGCATAACATCTAAGCTTCAAAAAAATGCCCTTGGATGGTACCTCTTTTATTAATAATTATTTTGGCAACTTAACACCTACCTGTCTTTCTTTCCAATGCTAATTTGGCTGTTAGACGTTATGCAGGAATATGACCGAATCGGTACCATCCAAGGGCATTTTTCTGAAGTTTAGACGTTATGCAGGAACATATGCATCCAAGGACATTTTTCTCGAGCTTAGTTCGTCACCTTAGAAAAATTGGGAGACTTAAACAGCGAGTGGATTAACAACACATAGTCAAATGAGTTGCAACATCTCGTAAACCAAGCCCTAAATCAAAATTTTACAAAAGGGAAAACATAAAAGAAATGAACGCTTGGTATCAAATCAATACCTTTGAACCATATACGTGCGCAGAGAAAAGTTGGGGGGTCAGTGGGTATTACAACCCCCCCCTTTCCTACGTTCGCGCATCAATTTTTTAATCAAAATTACACAAACACAAAGCTGAAACCAGAATTTGGATACCGTTTTTCTCGAAAATAATGTTGATTTTTATCTCTCCAATTCTTTTTGTACTAAGCAGACTACTATAGAACTTTTTCCAAGGAATTCAGTAGCGTACGTAGTTGTTTTCTAGGGAGCGTATTTTTTGAGTTATGACATAAAGTTGAATTTTTAAAATGGAAATCATAGTAGGTACGCTTTGGTCTAGTTCGAATGGTCTTTTTTTAAGCTATCAAAATATATATACTTTTATATTGTACGATTTTGGTACTTTTTAAGTTGTAACTTTAGAAAATATAAGAAAGGTAGGTACATTTTGATAGCTTAAAAAAAGACCCTTTGAACTTGACCAAAGAATGCTGTGATTTCCATTTAAAAAATTGAACTTTATGTCATAACCATGGTCATAACTCAAAAAATACGCTCCCTAGAAGAAAACTACGTACGCCACTGAATTCCTTGGAAAAAGTTCTATAGGAATCAATCTTAACAGTTCTAGTCTGCTTAGCACAAAAATAATTGGAGAGAATTTTTGAAAATCGATAAAAATCAATATTATTTTTTTTTCTTGAAAACTAAAAACGATATCCAAATTCTGGTTTCGGCATTATATTATACTCAAGAAAATAGCTCATGTTTGCCAAAATCCCAAGGCTCTATCTCTGCTGCTTCTATGAGAAACCACCAAATCACAACAAAAATAAGACACCATGTACAGGCAAAAATCCAATTGCATAGTCCCTTCAAACGTCAAACCGAACCAGATTCAGACCTATACAAGCTGCAATACAAATTGAAATTAAGCTTTGCTAAGCGAAGCCAGAGTGCGGCCCTGGAAGAGCTTCCGAGCCACGTGTTTTTCACCGTGGCTCCGCCTTCGGAGCATACCTCGTCGTACGTCCCTAAAAAATCTTGATGTTGGCGATCGGATACTTGGTTCTTAGATAAGTGTCGACCGTGCATCTGATAGTCTTTATTAGAGCTTTAAAAACTTCTTACCCAGAGGCGTCACTTTAGGAGGCTTCAAACGTTTGTTTGATCTATTTTATGCAATATTTCGTTGCAGAATTCAGGTGTTACCTATACAATAATTCGAACAATTTCTCTAATAGTTCAATAAAGCTGGAGTAGCGGCATAGTTTCCACCAAATAGTGTTGTGGAATGTAACAAATATGAACTCGTCTCTAATATTTTGAAGGGTTTATGGATGATTTAGGGGTTAGTTCCGATCATATCGTGAGAGAAAGTGCCGGAATTTGGCTCTCCCATGTGTCACTGGCGTCATAATTAACATTCCATTCACTCTGCATAACTATCCACCTGTTTTGCAATTTGTCAATTTTTATTTACACGATATAAACAGCACCAAAAATTAAGATAATTAAGATAATTATATATTTTCTTCGGGCGTTGCCCCAAATTTCCACTTTCACTGCATCGGTGCGATCGCAATTAAAAACTGAAACTTGCCCTAACCCTGTGGAGAATAGTATTTATATTTTATTTTGTATCCCTCCTGCTGGAAACAGCTGTCGCGCGCCAGATGTTGTCGACACTGTGTTAAGGCGTTAGGAGGTTCCCCATTACGCTGGCTGCCAACGCAGGAGTTACCAACACCCCTTTACAGTCGCCAGATATGAACCTATGCTCCCCAGATATCAACTTTCTCGTGAAGATATTTACGCTATGTATCGAATTACTATATGAAACAACTATGGGTACGTATGGACTACTGTGACGGCAGACAAGACAAGACTTCAATTTAGAATGTAAAAATTTATAACTAAGTGAATTAAAACGCCAGCCAGGTGGTTTTTGTCTGATGCGCACACTGATGTACTTCAGTGGGTTCTTGATGCACTGCCAACATAACAGTTACCATTGATAATTTTTACCAACTCCACAACGCATCAATTCTTACCATTAACATCCTACTACTAGGGTTGTGCGTGCATATAATGCAAAATCCTTATCTTTACTAAATAGATCAGAACTATAAACCTAATTTTCCTACCACCATTTCTTCCTTAAAGTTTTACAACCCGAGTTTGCGTACGTCATTGTTAAGCTACCACAGTGTCTAACCACTGAACGTCGGAAGGCACAATAGCCCAGAGAATTCTTCGTCAAACAATCTGCATCTAGTTTCCACATGTTTAATTTGCCCTGCTGCATAAAACATGGGGTAGTTTTTAATTAAGGCGACACAATGAGAACGTTAAGAATTCCTTACATTCCTGCACGTTGCTACGGCATATTCGCTGTTCCCGTTTCGGATGAAACTCAGACCTTGCATTGGAAGAGACTGGATAGTGGTGGTATTAAAATTATGGTTGCTTGCTTTGCGATGCTTAAAGTGGAAGAAAATATGCCTTTAATTAGCAATATTAAATTTATCAGGCGAATTAAATTCAAGGGGCTGGGTTAGTCTAAAATGTTGTTAAGGGGCGACCGAGATTTTTTATTATTGTGGTCAGCACTAACTATACTTTTATGTAAGTAAGGCGAAGATGATTTCACGTTGTACGAAGCAGCACAAGTGAAACGAAAGCTTTAGTGGGTTACTCCGTATTGATTTCAAGTCTAGACTCTCTAGACCAAACTATCTCCAAGGAAATAAACATCATACAGAGAGCATGATTTAAAAAGTTTTAATTACAGTGTGATCCCACTTCTGAAGATTAAATCAGTGTACCCACAGTGGTGAAAACTAATTATTACAAAATAGTCAGGGTTACAAGAAGAATATGTTGAATAATAAAATATTTTGGTTCTAGAATTGACTCCTATAGTACACTATGAATGTAAGCTCGTAAATAGAACAGTATCCTAGTAATCTCACAAACTTCGGCTCTTCAGAACTTTGATTAGCCCCTGATTGTTCAAGCCGACCTCAAGGGCCACTCAGTTTTATCTACTTAGAGAGAGCAAATACATTCACGAAGAAATCGTGTCCTGCGGCGCGCAAGACGCTTCCTCTTTCCATCAATACTATAACATGTTTATTTTAATTGCAGAACTTAAATATAACAAAGTTGCTGATATGAAACTATGAAGGACGTGATTATTTTGAGATTTGGCCAATCGAAAGTGTCCACAATGGGTCACGTGCCTCTGTATAAGCAGCGTCCTGCTGTTATTGCGTTCTGGATGGATACTCTGAATAATTTGATGCCTACAGATTTTTTCACGTTCGCTATTTTATTCGCCTTAATTTAATGGCAAATAGTCAAAGCACACAGCTTCCAGAAATCTGTTCTGACATGACAGGGGTGTGTGTTCACCCGCTGTTAGAAAATTATGGAAATAAAGCAGTAGACGGTTGCCTTGTATATGATGTAAAATTCAAGGCAGCCGCCCCGCTTGATATCTAGATATCCCTAGGGAAACACAAATATGCAATATTGCCAGCATAAATTGATTCCAGATACACGTTCATAGTCCTACAGATTTAACACGTTTTCAAAATACGGGGTGTAAATAACTGAAATCTGTGCATGACGCATACAATAAGCTACAAGGGGGGAAAGTTCAGACTTTATTAAACTCGAGGCTTTTTCCTTCGATCGTTTTTTAGTTCGTAGACGTAGAGGCTCTTGTGAATTATAGACCATTCTTTATTAAAATAGACCCTTGATGAATTATAAACAAATGACAGATAAAAATATTCTCTGAATTTCGGAAAATGCATTTAGAAAGCGTCTAAATGTTATTCGAGTACAGGGTGAGACAATAGCGCGGGATTCTTCGTTACATCCTTTACAGTTAGAAATACTAAAAAACTTTCCATATAAAAGTTGTTTCCAGTGACATGTCGCTACAGCTAAAATTATTTTTAGGTATACAGCTTGCCCCATATTTGCTGTAGGCAAATATGTAGGATATTAGCAATTACTGGATCAAATTATGTTTTTATACCATTATTGGATTCCCCATAAAATTGCCTTTCTTATTGCAATACACTTCCCTATCCCAAAATTGCCCGTTTTTGAAATATTTGTATTTTCCAGATAAATTTAGCAAATATGATTTGATAATCAATATGAAGTAGACAAAAATGACTTTATACTACCTGATAGTCAAATCGATCAAGGAATTCGAAAATAAAGTAAAATACAGGATGTTCCATTTAAGAAAACGAAGTTAGGTGCCGTGCAGAAGAAATGGGACAGTCTGTATAAGTGTACAATAGAGATGCTACGGAAGAATCTCATACTATTGACTCACCCTGTACAATAATTATTGGTAGTGCGTATAATAGTGTTATAAATTCAAGATATTCAAATAGAGTGAAATATTCTTTGCCCGTTCGATCAAAAGGCATCTAAGGGTACAAGTGACTACATGAGTCCAGGATCAATGGCAGCTTTCCATGGCAACCCTCAAAGCCAGTTAATGAAACGAGATTTTTCACGACAAGCTGTTTAAGATGAGCGGGCGGAAAATATTGTCACTTTTAATGAAATACAACCGGAATCTTTAGCGTCTTAGGGTTGAATTTTCCTCGTGGAGATGAAACACCCTATATAAGGCGTATTTTCCTCGATATTCCCTAAGATAGAGCGTTTAATTTTCGTAACTATCTCGACCCCCATAAATCCACCGGCTTCTGAAACTTATAACTCGGGCAATTTTCCTGAAACACAAAAATGACCAAGAGACAACCCATAACTGCTGATAATCTGCAGCGCCATCCATAACTTTTACGATTTTATCGTACGGTCAATTTCAGTATAAGCACTTCTCTGGCCTCCTTCGATCCCCTTTATAGCCGAGAACTTGTTTTCGTCTTATGATAGCGATCGGTATCGGACACGGTCAGTTTGACGTTGAGTGGACCCTCTCGGGAAAATTGGGAATTTATTCGCCAAACAGAAAATAGGCTATTAAAATTTGTAAAATACGAGCAGGAAAAACAATTTCAATTCTATTAGCCAATGAATCATACAGTAACCACTGCAATATCCGCAACTTCATCTCTTCATCCCTCCAACACAAACATTTTAATAAAGAAGTATGCTTCCTCTTAACGGACAACAATAAGCTCCAGCAGAGCAGAAAATTTCAATTAAGACAAGACGGATGGTACTCCGGAGCAATTCCGAAATACCGACCTACTGTCGTGGCGTATCAGAGAGACAGGATGTTGAAGATAGTGTTAACTAGCCGCGGACACACACGCGGAATCTTAATCAGTATTAACTGCTGAGTGCAGGATTAGCATTCGTGTACTTGTCTGTTTGCAGAAGCAATTGCTGCAGGAATTGTAGGAGAGGAGGGTCCCGCTCTTCTGCATTGTTAAACAGCGTGTTCCTTATTTCCGGAATCGCGTACTATAGTTAGGGAGCATTCACGCAAACAGACCCGCTGGCTATCCGAAAATCATCTCTGTACTGCCTAAATTATATCAATAATCCTAAACACTGGGAGTATCGGGATGTTGTGTGCGGTCGAAGCTTCTTACGCGTAAACGAATTCATTAATTTAACTTAATTCAGGAAAGACATACAATTCAAAAAATTCCTGTCTATTATAATTCCGGCGTATTTTACCCTTGTATAGCTTCCTACTTATTAGGGTATGCTGAAATGATTTGCCTTTTCGCGTGCTTCTTTGAATCGTGAAAGGCGCATCGAGAGAAACCGATTGACCAGAACACGTTTGATCTTGCTAATACTTATTCCACTTTTCCAGTGATTGCCCATTCCTAAGATGCCTCCCTTTTAAGCAAATCAGACTTTAATAAAAAGCAATGGGATCGATATTTGAAATTCGTGCGATTTCCATATTACGAGCATAAAACATTTGTAATTCGTAAACGATCAGACCTAGTACTTACTTCGATTAAATCAACTTGGTCATTAAGTAAGTTATTTTTAATTTTTTTTATTTTTGATGTTGGTAATTAATTCTAAAGAATTTTTCAAACCAAATTTGGATTAAAATCTGTGAAACTTGGTTATCTAAGAACAGCTCTCCTTCTATTTGGTCTCTGCCTCGGCAAATATTCCAAAACTATTTGTCGTGAAAGATGAGTTTTAGCGTGTAGGAGCGTAACGGTGGCTTACGTGACGTACAACATGGAATTCACAGTAACATCAAAAGTCGAATGTGTACCAACTTTATTGTCACAAAATAACGTTTACCTAGGTACAACTTAATCACTAGTACGGATGACTGTGTATGAACTAGTGGATAGTGTTGTATATGTTAGGTTGGCATCACTGGTTGTTCAATAAATGTCCAGTTGCAAATGGTCGTCTGTCTTGTATTGTCAAGTATCTCAATAAATCCTCATCGATTAAAGGCCACCAAACCTCACTCCTAGCAAGCATTTTCATTCTGGTCATTCCTACATGTTGATCATGAAGCAATTCCAAAATTTTATCCCTCATTTAATAAGGAATACATACTCGATTTCCATACAGAAGACAATCATTTTCTATAGAGAGTTCGTTGCGCTTCCTAAAGTAGGGTAAGAGATTATAATCTTCAATTTTTTTAGGCCACCCTATTCTGGTAAACTCTATTGCTCTTCTAAGAGTTTGGTCCTTCTCACTTAACTCACTAATACATAGAGCTGCAATCGGAACTTGTCTTTCAATATTTAAAAGATTAATTTCTTCTACATCGTCATCAGATGTTTCAGGATTTGGCAACCGTGACAGACAATCAGCATGAGGTATTTCACTGCTTTTTTTATAACTGATCTCATAGTCATAACTCGACAATATCACTGCCCATCAAAAAAGTGTATATGGCAGGTGTGTTGAGTAGCTGCGTTAAAGTGTGCTCCCAACAAATTGTAGTTGTAGCTATTAACTTATAGTCATTTTAATAACTAACTTACTGTACTGTGCATAAGTATACGTTTTGTTCTGCTGTGTGATAGTTGGAGTGATACGATTAATCATTTTCGAGTATTATTGGGAAGACCTTATTTATTTCAATATGAATACACGAAATAAAAATCTAGTGGAGAAAAACGTACCTTTAAAAACAACATTGGGAAAAAACCTCGTCGAAGAGGACAAATTTAATGTGCTGCTTGCGGGAATTACAGAAATAAACAATAATTTATCTGAACTGAAATTGAGTGTAACTACAATTGATAATAAATTAAACATGCTGTCAGATAACTTGGGCACTGTAACCAAAACCTGTGAACAGAATACAAAAGACATTGTGAAAGTGAACTACAAGGTGGATGCGGTGGAACAGTATACCAGAAGAAATAATTTGCGTTTCTTCGGCGTGCCGGAGAAAGATGGTGAAAATACTGATAATATTATATTGTCAATTGTTAATGAAAAAATTAATCTGAACCTTTCTTTAAATGATATCGACAGATCGCACCGCGTAGGTAAAAGAAGGGACTCGGGATCGAAATTACGGCCAATTATTGTTAGATTCACTTCGTATAGGCTCCGTGCAATGGTTTTCAAAAATAAGAAGTTGCTCAAGGGATTAAAGCTTTCCATTCACGAAGATCTATCCAAATTCCGACTCGAACTTCTACACAGTGCCGTGAAAGCGTTCGGCGCCGGAAATGTCTGGACCTCGGACGGTAAATTCTTCTGGGTTCAGTCCGTTGATGGGAAGCCCACCGTGTTCACTAGAGATGCCGAAGATCTGCATAATATATTATTTGAAGATGCACAGTAACATTGTGATAGCTGTAGATTATGCTGCTGTGTTCTTAGTGGGTATATTGCGTGTATGCCATATTTTTATTTTATTTCATAAATATGTTGTATTGCTTTGGAAGCGCACTTGTGCAGTTCCGAGCGTTGCTTATATTCTCACTTTTTGTATCTTTTTCCGTTCATTGCACCTCTTGCACTTTTTCTTTTTTTTTCTGTTTCTTCCTTAAAAACCCTCTACAACTGAACTATTTGTTTTTTGTTTTTTTTTTCTTTTCAACTTTATTGCTATTATTACATATTCCTCTTTTGCGTGCTATTGTTTGTTGTTGTATATTTGTCACATTGCTTTCTTAATAATTTCTTCTCTTGGTCATGTCTTTTTTTCAGATTAGTCTCTTTTCCTAGTCTTCTTTTCCTTTTGTATTATGACATTGTGCATTGCCCACATTAATGTAAGATCCCTTATGGCCTCATTTCATCGTCTTGCTGATCATGTCAGCCAAAATGACTATGATGTGTTATGTTTGAGTGAGACCTGGCTGCATGATGGTATTGGCGATGCTGCTGTGTCACTTGATGGTTATGTGTTGATTAGATCTGATCGTGCTGGTAGAGGCGGGGGCGTTGCCATGTATATTAGAAATATCTTGCAATTTAAAGTAATTTCAAGAATTTGTAATGTTAACTTTGAATATTTAGTTGTGGCTGTGACATCTGGTGGAGGTGACCACGCGATTGGCGTTGTGTACAGACCTCCTAGCGGTGAGTACAATGAATTTCTGAACTGTTTTGAAGACTTGCTTGTTACTGTGGCTTCCAAGTTTAGCAGCGTTCTCTTTGTGGGTGATTTTAATGTCAATTTGTTACATTTCACTAGCATGTCCGATAATTTGTTAACTTTGGCCGAAACTTTTAATTTAGCTCAGATTATCGACCAGCCCACTCGAGTTACCGACTCTTCCGTTTCGTTAATTGATTTAATTTTTGCAGCCGAGTCTGAGGTGTGCAGTGCCTCGGTGATTGATGCTCAGATTTCAGATCATTTTCTTATCTACTGTAAAATTAATTGTGTCTCTGTACCCTGTGAAATCGCTAGTTTTGTGTATCGCTCGCTTAGTGATATAGATACTATTCGCTTCAGTTCTGATCTGGCTTCGTTGCCGTGGTGCTCCATACTTCGGACGGATAGCATCGATGGTAAGATTGATATCTTAAATTCTTTTATTCTCTATCTGTCTGATCTTCATGCCCCCCTACGCGTGTTTAAAAAACGTAAGTCGAACTGCTATACGCCCTGGATAACAGATAACATCAAGTTTATGATGAAATTGCGGGACAATGCGCTGAAAAAATTCTAGAGGACTGGGCTCCCTGTCCATTGGTCTTACTATAAGCTACTGAGAAACACCACGACCTCTGCTTTGCGCTCGGAGAAGAAGGCATATCTGAATTTTAAATTCCAGAACTGCTCTGTTAAGGAAAAGTGGGCGGAGCTTAGTAAGCTAAATATTCTGAAACGTAAGTCACATGATCTGCCTCTAAACTTGAGCAACATCGATAATCTTAACAAGCACTTCGTTGAATCATGTAAAACTGCCACTGTGCCTTCTCCAGATTTGCTCTCCTTCTATTCCTCTTCTATAATGCCCGGCGTTTCAGAGTCTCTGTCCTTCCAACTTGTCGATGAAAAGTGTGTCAGCGACCTTGTCCTGTCGGTCAAGTCCGGGGCGTATGGCAGTGACGATCTCAGTATTTCGCTTATTCTTCTGTGTTGTCCGTTTATTATTCCTTTCCTTACTCGTATTTTCAATGAATGCATACGCAGCTCATATTTTCCGAGAGTCTGGAAGTGTGCACATGTAATTCCTCTCCCTAAGGTTACCCCTCCTGTGGAGTTTAGTGATCTCCGTTCAATAAGTATTCTTCCAGTCCTTTCTAAAGTTTTTGAAAAGATTCTTGAGCTACAGCTGCGTGTGCATTTAAACTCTTTTAATGTGCTACCTCTGAGGCAGTCGGGTTTTCGTCAGGGTCATGGTTGCGCTTCGGCTTTGTCGGAGGTTACGGATGATATCTTTCGTGCTTTCGACCAGAACAAACTTACTGTTCTGGTCCTAATTGACTTTTCCAAGGCCTTCGACATGTTGAACCACGAGATTATGATCTCCATTTTGCATCATATCGGTCTGGCCCCTGACTCCGTAAAGCTTAGTGCTTCATTCTTATCCGATAGAAGTCAGTGTGTCGCTTACAACAACCATCTATCATTGCCGTACAGTCTCACATCCGGCGTGCCTCAGGGTAGTATTCTTGGCCCCATCTTGTATACTATTTATACGTCTTCTTTCCATAAATCTTTTCGTCACTGTAACTATCACTTTTATGCGGATGATACTCAGCTTTACTATTCTTTCGAAGCTGCAGATGTTCGCAATGCATGTTCCTTCATAAATAGTGATCTTGAAAAGCTATCAATCATTTCCGAACAACACCTTTTAAAAATTAATTCAAAAAAATCTTGTGCTATTTTGTTTGGCGATGAAGGGTTCAGAAATACCTCAGCAAATGACATTGTTTTGAAAATAAACGACGCCGTGGTACCTTTTACGAAATGTGTTAAGAATTTGGGATTGCACATCGATTCTAATTTACGATTTACGCAACATGTCAACTCTATGTTGCAGAAGGCTTACCTTGCGCTTAAACTTGTATACGGACAGAGGCATTATCTTAATCTGAATACCAAGAGGACGCTGTGTGACTCGCTTGTTCTTTCCCATTTCAATTTCTGTGACACTGTCTATGGTCCTTGTCTCTCATTTCGGGATAAATTTCGTGTTCAGAAAGTTCAGAATTCGTGTCTTCGTTTGATGTTTGGAATTAGAGCACGTTCGTGTATCTCTCATAAGCTGAAAGACGCGAACTGGTTGAATATGTTCAACAGACGTCGCCTTCACATGGTCTGCTTCTTTCTCAAGATTGTCCAGTTACGTGTACCTCTCTATTTGTATAATAAACTTGTTTTTCGTGCTGATGTGCATGGCGTTGCCACCCGTCGAAAGTCCCTAATGCTCACGATTCCGCGGCATCGCAAGGAAATATTTAAGAGATCTTTCTCGTACAACGTCGTGTCCTGTTTAAATCAGTTTCACTCGTTTCGGACTCTCCTTTGTGGTGTCGTGAAGCGTGAGTTATTCAAAATTCTCTTTGACCAGCAGTAGCTAGTTCCTTTTGTCTACTTAGCATTACGTGGGCTGCACATGACTGTGTTCTTCTTCTACATCTTCATAATCTTTCTTCTTTTTTTCTCTATCCTTTCCTTTCCTTTCCTCTTCTTTTCTTCTTCGTCCCCCGTTTTATCGTTCTCGATTCATGTGGTTAATTTTTTTTCCTTCATTTTTAGTTTATGGGAATAGGAATAGTGAATAGGCCCGCATGGAAGATCAGGCTCTGAGAATACTGCGTTATTCTCAGATGCCTGAATGCTGGCCTTTTAGCACCAGTGGTTATTTTCATTTTGTTGATTGTGCACTTATGTACCTTGTACCTATTGGGTGTTAATAAATTTAATATTATTATTATTATTATTATTATTATTATTATTATCTCTGCAATCTAGCAGATGCTAAAACTGGTATTTTATTGTTGTGGCCAAAGATTGTTTTTAATGGTGCATGGTCGCAAAATAGTTTGAATTTAAGACCTTGCAAAAATTTATGAAATCTCTGGACAGCATATATAATTGCTAATGCTTCTTTCTGAATTTGTGCATATTTCTTTTCTGCAGGTTTCAAAGTGCGTGATATAAACATGACAGGCCGTTCAGTATTATTAAATGTTAAGGCTAATACTGCACCTATACCATATGGACTTGCATCTGTAGTAACGCTAATTTGAAATTTATTAGAATACTGAATAAGAGTTTGACTGTTACTCAACATTTCGCGACTTTCATTGAAGGCATCTTCGCAAGATTGTGAGTATTTATAGTGGTTAATTCTCTACTAGCCTTTGTTAATTTTAATTGCCAGTACGCATTAGACAAATCTATTATGGAGAAATACTTACATCCTGCTACTGCTTGAAATACATCTTCCACTATTGGTAATGGATAATGGTCCATTTTTAAAAACTTGTTGAGCGTTACCTTATAGTCTACACATAGACGTATGTGATTAGATCCCTTGCGTGGGACGATGACAACTGGACTGGCCCATTCACTAGTTCTGACTGGTACCAAAATTTTATTAGTGACCATATCATCCAGCTCCTTGCTAACTTTGTCCTTTAGAGTGTACGGAACTGTGTAAGCTTTGTGGAAGACTGGTATAACGTTGTCTTTTAAAAGAAGATTTACTTCAAAACCTTCAATACAACTTCCACGATTGTTATTGAACAATTCTGCATATTCCTGGAACATACCGTAATTATTGTCTTTTACATTGCACACCTGTTTTACCTCAGTGATCTGACTATCTAATTCAAAATTAGTTTTCCAATTAGGATACATTTTATCCAACCAATTTCGCCCCACCAATGACACAAACTCTTTGTTAGATTTCACAATAATTAAAGGTAACAAAAAAGACTGACTCTTATATTCTACTACATTCATTCTGTTCAAGTATATTTCTTCTTGTTCCTCATCTTCACTGACATCCGACACTATATCTTCTACCATTTCGACACTTTTTGACTTTGACTTACACTTCTTAGAAGTATGGCCTTTTTTCTTACACTTGAAACACTCCCAGTTGACTGCTGGACAGGTATTCGGATTGTGATCTTCCACAACGATAACATTCTTTCGTAACTGTATTGCCAGGGGAAAAATTCGACTTTCCATGAAAATTCTTAATCTTGTTTACGTTCTCCTCCTCATTTTTGTTTCCTTTTATCTCGTTACTTTGATGACTGGCCTCTTCATAGTTGACTGCTAACTGACATGCTCGTTCGAAGGTTAAGGTGTCACCTTCAGATAGTAGTTTTAACTGCATCTCTTGAGACTTTAATCCAAATATAAACTGATCTGTCAATGCGTCTTTCAGAAAACTCCCAAATTTGCAAGACTCTGCAGTTCTTCTTAAATTAACTATAAATGACGAAATACTTTCATTTAGTTCCTGTTTAAGGTTGTTAAATTTGAATCGTTGACCCAGCGCTGACTTTTTTGGTTTAAAATGATCAGACAACAATTTGGACAACTCAGTATATGTCTTAGACTCAGGCTTTTCAGGTGATACTAGAGACCTTATAATTTCATAGGCATTTCCTCCAATTAAGGTTATGAGAAGGGCAGTCTTCTTCTTACTCTCCGTGATGTCATTAATAATTAATTAATTAATAATGCCTCACTGACCTTTTTAACACGACCCTTTTATGCTTGTCGCCAATATTGTAGAGGATGGCTGAGGATTTATTGAGATACTTGACAATACAAGACAGATACTGTCAACTGTGTAAGACCTGCATTTTTAATCAGAGTTCACCTAATAGAGTACCACTAACTTTTCACCCAAATACACAGCGATTTTGGCAACGCATTCATATTGATTTCTTTGAAAAATTCAATACCAAATTCTTATTAATTACAGACAGTTACAATAAAGGCCGGAAATATTTATTATGAATGGTACAAATGTGTACAAAACAATTGAAAAATTACGAAGCACATTTGCGAGGTTCGGTCTTCCAGATAAGATCCTTTCCGACAATGGCCCTCCGTTTAACAGTCAAATTTTTAATAAATTTTGTTCGCAAAATGGGATAAGACATCAACTTTCACCACCTTACCATCCAGCATCTAACGGTGCCGCGGAAAAGAGTGTACACACGGTAAAGGCAAATTTAATTAAATGTTTATATGAAAACAAAATTAAAAATATCACACTTACTTTACAAAATCAGATAGAGAACTTTTTGTTTAAGTTTAGAAATACACCAAATAGCATTACAGGTCAAAATCCATCCAGCTTAATATTCAAAAATAGTCTCAAAACTTATTTTTCATTCTTAAGACCAAGTAATATCATTGAAAATAAAACTTTAGATTATCAAGAGAAAGTTAAAGCATCTAAAAATAGATTCAGGAAATTGAGAAGCTTTTATGAAGGTCAAGAAGTTGTAGGCCTCAAAAATAAGCCGGGTGATAAGCAGTGGGAAGAAGGTAAAGTAATAGAAGTCGTCCTTATACATATAATGTAGCTTTTAAGGATAGAGACAGACTGGTGCATGCAGATCATCTTGTCCCGAGGGAGATACAGGGAAGTGATGAAGAGGTAAGTAAGGAAGGAAATCAAACATAGTCACATCCATCGGGATCCACACAGCCTATAACGCCACAGATCATGCTATCAACCACACCAAAGAAACAAAGTCCTGAAACAGGTCCTCAACAACAGATTGTAATTCCTAATCCGGAGGCTGGTATAACATTGAGACGTTCAGATAGAATTTCAAGAAAACCACTTAAGTTGGATTTGTAGAATGTTATTGAGCATGTTTCAAATGAAATGTGCCCGATAAGTATTTGGAGAATGTATAGTTTTTAGTTATGGTTTAAGTTGGGGAGGAGTGTTGTATATGTTAGGTTGGCATCACTGGTTGTTCAATAAATGTCAGTTGCAAATGGTCGTCTGTCTTGTATTGTCAAGTATCTAAATAAATCCTCAGCCATCCTCTACAATAGATAGCGCTAAGCGTGACCCACATGGGTGTTTGTTAGGCCGCAGGCTGTAATACTGGGTGCTGAATACTTGGTTGCTACAAGCAGATTGTGGTGCATATCTAATGTCAAATCGTGGGCAAATATGGTAAGACCCAATTTAATATTTCGTTCGTAACAGAAAATTCATTAAGTCGAAGAAATTACGGTTCGGTTTTTGTCGGCAAATATTTACCTTCCCCGGGAACGCGTAGACCTTTATTATCAGTCCTAAAATATGAGCATCCGTACATTTCGGAGGAGCATTTCAAACGTCAAACAGCCCGAAAATAGAAGCAAATAAATCAAAATAATTAATTCTCGCAGAGCGAAACACCGAGAGGCATTAACAAACGAATAATTATACTTATTTACTTGACGTGTTTGAACACGTCCCCCCTCTAACAGACAAGTGTTCCACAATTGCGTAGCAAACAAATGACAATCAGCAGCTCATTGGGACTTAATGAGAAATTGTTCGCAATCTTTATGGTGCCCTGCTCCTTATTTAGGGGTTGCAACACTTACATCGCTGTACCATAAAAGCGAATATCCTTAACGCTCTTCATATATATGCATATTCCGCTGTGTGAGACGTAAAGCTCGAGAGAAGCCGGTAAAAGCTCGGAAAGCTGCCTGAAAGCTCACGCTGTTAATTAATAATTACTGACAAGTTGCTCTTCCTTTGCCTCCTCCTCGTAGTTCAGGTTACAGTCTTGACGCTGGCTGCAATTAGTACTGTATTATTTAATTATACCAGGAACGTGTGCCGCACACCCTCTATAATAGTTACAGGCTCATTCATCCAACGTTGTTCAAAATATGCAAAAATGGAAAATTTCAATCAATATTGCAGTTTTCTTTATTATTCGAAGGACCCAAGCACTTTTCGATTAGTCATTTCCCGCTGACAGAAGGTGAGAATCATATAGGCATCAGTGACAAAAGAGAGAGCGGGGCCAAAACAAGAGGGTGGAAAGGATCGTGTAAGGGCAAGGGGTGGGCGAGCAAGCGACAATAAATCAAGACTCGGATTTAATTAAATCTTGCATTGAAGTTACGCGGGTCGCCACTCGCCGCGCTGCGGTAGTCTCCGATAAGGATGAAATAGACTACGCGAGAGAAAGATGACGCATTTTGGAGGATGTTGTGTTGTGATGGTAATAGGATTTTAAAGTTTGATGCTTCGATCAGATGTCACAGTACTATTTAATTAACCTAAACAGTTTTCCATACAAGAAATACAAAATACCTTAAAGTACTCTTTAAGTCAATTATAGAACCGGATAAAAACCTGTTATAAATCAGCGATAAGAGTTTAAAGTATCATTATAGGACTAACCGCTCTTAAATTTGAATACATCAATAACCTTAGTTTTATCAAAGTTTAAACAATGGTTGAAAATTGTGTACTTGGTTTTAATGTTAATTTATCAAACTCCATGAAACGCCTTGCCTAGTCGAATCATGACTTCAAATAAACGCATTATTGATTACAGAATAATTTACATCTGATATAATTATCTAAAAACAAACAAAATGATTAAAATGTTTTAATGGTGCTTTCAAATAGCAATTTAGTTTTTTTAATGATCTTCTAAGAATACTTTGATTTGTAAGGAACCTGTGTTGGTATCGAATACCTTTTGGCGTTTCAAATAATGGCGAAACTTTTGCTTCTCATGTAGGTTCAGTTCAAAGTTGCTAAGTATGTCTCGCACTTATAATTAATTCATCTTCAGGAAGGGATATGAAGTGGCTTGATGAAATTAATTAATTAAGGGTTAAATGCTCGAATTCTCGGGGTAGCTCGCTGCAGCGCCGCTGTTTTAATAATACAAATTATGATTCAACAGTTTTTCTCTTGCTCTTCTTTTATCCTCCGCTTTTTCAGTTGTTTTATTACAACTTAGTTAAGTGAAGGATGTTTCGGAACGTGTAATAAATTATTTGCTTGAAATGCATCCTAGGAAATAATTGTTAGATACATGTTTGCCTTGAATAGAAGGGAAAGTGTTGAAGGATATATTGTACAGCCGGACAATATATCATCCATTCCTTAGAGCAAGGAGAATGATATATAACTTCGGGGAACAATTTAGCAATTGGACTCGCGAAGATATATATGTTTCGATAGCAGGAGAATTTCCTGCAAAACACCAATTAAACTAATATGAAAACTAACCTGATAATTATACAAAATTCAGTGTATACAGAGCTGCTTAGCAGAGATTTGTTTCGGAACAACAAGCATGAAAATCTAAACCATAAAACAAAATTAAATTCGACAGGAAAACACCGAAAACAGGGCAATTCGCCCATAAAACACATGTATATGTAAATCCTGCAATTCCATAACACGTATTGTACGTCAGGGCGTCTTAAAAACTGCCGCCCTTAACATCCCGTCGGTAAGGGCTAATTTGGCGCCCCCTATCAGCTCGAGCTTACAGTATAATGGGGCAGTTATTTAGTTACCCCCTGGAAAAGGTAAAGGGAAATAAAGTAAGCTGGAAGAATGGGGATTGTAATTTAGAGGGATGTCGGAATTAAGGGTAGTTTATAGGTAAACCAGCTTAGTCTTTAGCGGATATAGGGGTTGCTGCCGTTTTCCGTCTTTTTTAATACAATCTTCGCTATTCAGAAAGACTTTCATCTCAATTTTTTTAGAAATGAACTGCTCCGGAACGCCTATTGAATATTAATTCGACTTTGTCGACAGCCTTTTCCGCCCTTAAGCGTCCCTTAAAAATCTGGTTATTTAGATACTCGCAAAACAAATTGACTTTCTTAGGATCGTATCATATTAACGTTGAATTCAGTGGGAAGAGGTAGGGTGATTATGAAAACCATACCAGGTACGATAGAAAAATTATCTATACGTAGGCATTATGCAAACATTCTTGCGTAATGTCAAAAAGTGACATATTTTAAAGTGCCAGTTTAATCACAGATTACCAGATTAATCAGAAGATTACCAAAGAAGTGAAAGAACCTCAGATACCACCACAAAAACAGTCTGGCATGTTTAAAGACTGGTGTGCAGAATTGTAGATGTATCTCAATCCCGTTAAATTTCCATCAAAAATTTGGTATGCTAGTTGACCACCCAAACTAAAACACGAAACGTTAAATCCAAAAAGTCCTTGCCTCTGACGTTCAAACCATGATGGATCCTCCTCCAAATGGAACCCTTACCGACGTAAATTTAGAATAAACCTGTACACCTTCTAAACAACAACCCTGTACAATTAAAGTTAAACTTCAGTTTGATCTTCCAACCCTCCAACATGTTTACATTTATTGAAATCAAACGTCGCCCCCCTCATCTTTGTTTTACTGTGCAGTCTTTTCATATTCCCCCGTCTTTCTCTTATTGTATTTAATGTGCGTACTGCCTTTGTTGCACCCTAATTCGCCTCAGGCAATACTGATATATTAGAATTGTTCTGGTTCCATTTAGTTTTGTGTATTGGCCTCGAAGAGAACGTTTATTTTCCACCATCCGCATTTTTATCAATTTGAGCAGAGAATGAAGCGAAATTTTAGGTTTAGTCATTAAACCAGACACGTATTTCGCTGACAACCAGTAATTGAGTAGCAAATCTCGATTGCTCTGGGAATTTTACAGTTTCAGTTGGATTTGTAGCGCCTCCGCAAATATAGCACCCCTTGCCCCCAAGATTAAAAAAGTAATCAGCGAACGGAAAACGCGGCTGCGGTCTCTACAAACCGTAATAGCGTTAAAAAACTGAATGCCGGCAGGGAAACAGCAAATTACGAGCTAAAGCAGTTAGCGGCCAGTCGAAAACACACAGTTTTATGGTTGTATTTTGTGTAGAGGAGAAGTTAACCTAATAAACCCCCAGTAACATCAAGAACGAGCATCTAAATCAAGCGATAGATGGTTGTAATTTGCTAATGGAGGTAGGGGGTTGTTGTTTTACTCTGAACGGAGGCTAACTCTGTTAACTCAAAGAAGAGAATATGGAAATTTATTCTTTATTTCCAGAAAAGAATTAAAAATTTTTCAAATAAAAATGCAAAAATTCGATTAAGCTCTGTATTGTTTTAATGGAAAGTAAACAAAATTCCAAAATCAATAACGTGTGTGGCCTCCTCTAACTCGTAAAACTTCAGCGCAACGACGGGGCATACTTTCAACTAAATTTCGAATAACTTGAGGAGGCAGCTGTTCCCACTCCGGATTGACTGACGTTCCTACAGAATGAACGCTGGACCCACATTCTAGGCAAATGGTACACCACGTGGTTCTAGAACTTCGTCTATACCTACGTGCAGTCATAGACCCCTCACAAATTACCACCAGTTCCGCGCGCCCGTTTAAATTTATCCCACCCCAAACCATGATGAATCCTCCTCCAAATGGAACCCTTTCTTCCACAGTGCCGTCTAAAAAACGTTCACCTGGGCGTCTCCAGACTCGAACTCGTCCATCAATGTGATTTGAACAGAACCTGGATTCGTCAGTGGAACAGCACGTTGCTCCACTGCCCCAAGTTTCAATTAGCATGTTCTTCAGCAAAGAACATTGTTCCGCGATGATCACGGCTTAAAGGAGGTACCTTAGCTGGTATTCTTGCACGAAACTGACGTTCGTGACGTTCGTCCAGGTATACTTATTCCGATTCCTGTGGCCTCTACGAGCTGATTTTGGAGCGTTGTAGCGGTACTTCTGCGCATTCTGGTGGCCCTTGCGCAACGCGGATAAGGTTGAATTCTAACAATACCATACAGGCCCTATTTATGGCAACTCTACTGACATTTAACATTCGGGCTACTTGTCGTCTTGAGTGGGCTTCTTGAATGAGAGTTATGACCCTAGCAATCTGAATTTCTGTTAGGTACACTCTACGCCTTCGTGGTCTACCAATCACATCAACATTCATGTTTATTCTTTCATATTTGAAACGAAACTAAAGAAGCAAGTTTATAAAAACATGTATCTATTGGTAAAATAAATATGAATTAGATTGTCTTTAACGAAGGCATTACTCGTTACATCAATAGACGAAAATTAGGTTAATTGATTTAAAAGAAATGCCCAAAGACGGACTAGTACCCTTCCAGTGAGGTCTTTCATTTTAATAAGCAAATGGTCTAAAATTAGCCGGCTTCTGCAAAGGGCACTCGCTATACAAACAAGCTCATTAGACTGTGGAGCACCCCAATAATTTTCTCCTGCATGAATTCATTCTAAGTTGTAAGCCGGTGCCGGTCTTTATGCCCGCGTTTTAGGGTTTATGTATTCATAGCAACGTTCAAGATTAAGATGGGAGTATACGGGCTATTTCTAACGCATATACGGCCTCATAATTATTGAAGCTCGCTGTATAATAAGCCCTCGGCTGACGCAGTCTACTCTAATGAGTTTTCCACTTCCGCATAATAGCGCAAAGCTTCATATTTTAAAAACATTAGTTTCTCAAAAAAAAATATTCTGAATTTAAAATACAGAGTAATCCCTCAGCATTCGTTCGACGAAGAAATTACATTCCAGCCCACCCTTGATTACAAAGAGAATTTTCAGGCGGTGCGGGACAGAGCGAGTCCGATTTGGAAAAAACCAAGGGGTTGAAATGATATATCTACAATACACCCGCAGCGGGCACCGCGAATCCAGAACCAGTCACGCGTAAATTCCGACAAGGAATGCAAACGAAATTTGTCAAGTTACGGAGTCTTCTGCCGGGGCACGAGGCCTACAAACAATAAATTCGAATCCTCTCCTATCTGCGTCCGTTTTATTCTCAAAGGGAACGCGGGAAAACTCTTGCCTTTCAACCAACGTAAATGAATTTTTAGGCACAAAAAGCAAGAAAGAACCTTAAAATTAATGAGCATCTAACGAAAAATGTCAGAATACTTGTATATCAACATCTCAAGGTATACATGTAAGGATCATTATGAATGATACAAAATAAGTAAAAAAAAAATTAAGTCAAACGGTTTTATTGTAAAGAACGATTTTATTTTAGTCTGGTCAATGCTCTAGATTGACGAGGAGAGTGGTGTGATGACTGGTACCTGGTACCTACCTAATTACTTTTTAGCTTTTAGATCATTATCTGCATCATTATTATGTTTCTTTACAATAAAACCGTTTAACTAACAATTTTGTTTTTACTTATTTTATTTTCAAGTTTTTAGTTTGTTTTTGTTTTGTTATTATTTTTCTAAAGTGTATTGTGTTCTACTTGTCAAGCCCTTTCATTTGATAACCCATATTGAGGGAGTTGAAAAAATATCTAATCCGCCATTTTGTGGCGGCGACCATCTTGGATATATAATGATACATAATTGTATGGGGTGTTCCACTTGAAATTTTTAAGGAAAATTGCATATTGCATAAGGTGTCCATCTTGTATGATATTAAGTTTTGTGGCAAAAGAACTCAAGAATTTTACATATAGAGCAGTCTATGAACCTAGTCAAATAAAGAAATCTTAAATAGCTTCGACCAGTAGACGCCAGCAGCTCCTCAAAGTTGGGTCCACACTTTAGGGAAACAAAATTTCCGAAAATAACTATACCGTGTGACAAACTTCCATGTGTACATGGGGAAATAACATGGGCAATTACATTTTTGGGGATTCCTGCTCCCCATGTGTAGTTACAGTGGTGGTAAAGGTAGCCATCGAAAGATTATTTTTTTCTGCGTATGAGGATATCAAAAACTCTACAACTTTCCAATTTATTAAAGCATTAAAAGCAAAAATTACATTAATAATTTTCTAACTAAAACACAGAAATTTATCAGATTATCCATGACAACTTAATTTATTCTAATCACGGACGTCTTTGATTTTTATGGATTTTCTGAACTGTCAACATTTAAAAGTGAACAAAAATATTTATTCAGTTCAAGAAAAGGTTTTCATTGTGAAAATATTTTACGGCGGCAATAGTTTGCGCGTAGTCCGTGCCTTATTTTCTGTAAAATTCAATAACGGTCCTATTCCTTCGGTATAACAACAAATAATTTAGTAAGAAATTTGAAGGCTGGGAATCTTTCATCGAAAGAAGTTAATTTTTACTAATACAAAAACCTGTTTTTTTATTTAGATAATTCTCATTCACATTATTATTGTCATTACCCATAGTTGACAATTAATTGATTACTGGTGTGGATGTTTCGTTGGTGAATGCTGGTCCATAGTTTAGGGTAAATTGTAGGTGTCGTCTAACCTATTAAAAAGTTTTTTGGGAAAATGTTAAAGCAGTAAAATGAAATAATAAAAATTAAATTACTTTAATTTTACGGCAATTATGAAAAATTTAACAAGCGGCAACATTTGTTTATTTTGCTCTAATGAATTTTGTAATCTGGTAATTTAATACTTATTTATTTCATATCTAGGAAAGGACAAAAACTTATTAATATACAATGAAATTAAAGTAACATAAAAAAATAAAAATAACTAACAAATATTCAAATAAACCCCCATTCTGTATCAGACAGTATCCCAGCCTATTATAGAAAGAATTTCTCACATTCGCAAGTTGCCGATCGTTTAAAGTTGCATTCCGCAAAAATAGCAGTCCTTAAAGAATCAATATTTGGGTGACGAGTTTTATAAATCTTATTTTTAAATGACCCCACAAGAAAAAGTCACACGGTGCCAAATAGGGAGATCTAGCTGGCCAGTTTATAGCACCACCTCGACCAATCCAGCTCTCTGGAAATATTTCATTTAATAATTCCCTCACTTGTGCTCCAAAATGTGCTGGGCATCCGTCATGTTGAAACCAGACCTCCCGATTCGCATGTGCAACTTCTTCTAATGCAGGGCCAATATGGTTAATTAAAAGATCTAAATAAGCTTCTGAATTTAAATTTCCCTGTATTTCAAATGGTCCTATAATGCGATTATTAAAAATGCCTGCCCAAATATTGATTTTTTGAGGGTATTGCGTTGTAGTGGCTAGATTTATTCTGGGATTTTCCTGGGCCCAATGCCTAACGTTTTGTGAATTTGGCTCTTGATTTAAAGTGAAGGTACACTCATCGGTAAAACTAATTGATGAGAGGAAGCTGCGATCCCGATTAGCCCGTTCTTGCATTTCTTCACAGAAAGTTTGCCTTGATTTTTCGTCAAAAGGAAGTAACTCTTGATGACACTGGAATTTAAAGGGATGATATTTGTTTTTCTTTAATATGTTACGGACAGTTTCTCTTGAAACATTACATTCTAGGGCAATAGACCTTAAACTAGATGTTGGACTAGCAGTTATCAGGCCTATTACCATTTCCTCTACCTCAACATTTAGATTTCTTGGAACGACTAAAAAATAAATGATAAGATTAATTTTAGTTTTGTTTCACTCCACGTTATCACTTGTTAAATTTCTCATAATCCCAGTAAAATTTAAGTTAACGAACAATAAGGAATTAGCAACTAGGTAATAATAATAAGCGAATCAGAATTATCTAAATAAAAACCAAGTAAATTTATTAGTAAAAATTACCTTCTTTCAATGAAAGATTCCCAGTATCTTCAAATTTCTTAACTAAATTTTTTATTGTTGTTACCGAAGGAATAGGACTGTTATTGAATTTTACAGAAAATAAGTCACGGACTACCCGCAGACTATTGCCGCCGTAAAATGTTTTCACAATGAAAACCTTTTCTTCAACTGAATAAATATTTTTGTTCATTTTGAAACCCAAATTTTAAATTGTCGATAAATAATGTTGACAGTTCAGACGAATTAGAAATTAGAATCAAGGGAGTCTTTGATTAGAATAAATTAAATTGTGATAGGTAATCTGATGAATATCCGTGTTTTAATTTGAAAATTGCAGAGTTTTTGATATCCTCATACGCAGAAAAAAATAGTCTTTCGATTGCTACCTTTACCACCACTGTAACTACACATGGGGAGCAGGAATCCCCAAAAATGTAATTGCCCATGTTATTTCCCCATGTACACATGGAAGTTTGTCACACGGTATGTATAATAATTATTGGTATTGGGCATAGTATATGTAGTGTTATAAACGTAATAAAGTATAATTTTTCTCGACGAAAATTTAATATTTAATAAATAAAAATAAAATCCGACTTCCCCTTATCGGAGAATTTTTAAGGGCGAATTTAGAGAAGTAATGCAACGGAAAAGCTCTTAAAGACTTCAAAAGTTGGATTAATTACATGAATATTCTAGACTTTTAATTCGAGAGGCGCATTACTAATTTATTAATTGCAGATGTTCCCTTCAAAGGTGAATTCTGTTATCCAGTACGACGGGATTTTTAAAAATGCCGAAAATTAATCTAATCAAACGCGTAGGTATAACTACAATACATACATTACAAAAAAACGAAGCAACAAACCTAAAAACAATCAAACAAAATTACGCTTATGATCAATGGGATTTATTTATATTTGCCCCCGTGTCATATTTCACCAAAATTACCCAGTCTGTTCTACCTAAATTAAATCTGTACTGGCAAATATCCCAATTTCAAAGTAGCGTGTTGGTGAACCGAAAGTCTTTCAGAAGTTGACCTCTCTGCGAAAAAATTGACTTCACTTTTCAGCGTGTATCACATTCTAAGACCAAACGCATTTAAGATAAGGGTTGTAGGGATGATTTGGTCGAGAGAGATCGAGAGCCGGTCATTCAAGTGACCCTCCGTCGGATAATACATGGCAAATGTCCGAACCTGAGACATTTGAATTTAACTTCTTACTTGCTGCGGAAAATAACAGGTGCGTTCTTGAATTATGGAAATTAGGTTTTTACATGAGAGAAAACATGACCGTAGCAGAGTAAAAGCTTCCAAATAGCATTTACAACCACTTTTCAGTTCATTCATTTCAACCCTTTAACGTTTCCACCCTAAAGAATACCCAAAAACACTTATAATAATTATTGAAACTCCTATTATCCTACAGTACCCATTAAAAAACTTAACAATAGGATTCAGAAGCGTTATATTGTCTTTACTGCTTATTCTCTGCTCTCATTTTAACTCCTATTAGTCCTGGGGAGATTAAAATAACTACCAGGGTGCAGTTTATTTTCTTTAGCGCTGATATTTATCATGATTTTCAATAATAAAGCTGCCTCCTCAGTATCCATCAATCAACAGTTTTCTTTGTTACCGGCGCTGTACGTGTTGGTGACGTCACTTCCTCTTGTTATCAATTTGATTGATGGTGCCGGAAACTCATCGATCTCACCTCGTGGGATTTGCTTATTTCCACGCGGAAAATCTTGATGACTAGCAAGAAATTGATAAGGCGAATACTTCTCATTTTCAGGAAAATAGGCAGGTACATCATTTCCCATCCCCTCTTCATTTTCCGTTACCGTTTAGATGGAACCAGGGGTAGAAATCGGAAGTGACGATGTCACCAAGTCGGTCTGATACTACGGCCACACGCACCATTAACGAATTTAAAAATATATCTCCATTAAAATTTTCGCCCGACTTGCAGACGAGGGTGCGCACCCCGAAACAAAGAAAAATTAAAGTCGAAGAAACGAGATTGAAATATTTATGTTGTTTTTAATTGGAAGCTTTTCTTTTGTCCTCCCACATCTTGAATGTTCTTTTATAGTATGATATACAAGGTCTCAATAATATAAGTTTTAGGTGATTAATTCTGAGACACCCTGTAAAACGTAGACTAAAACATTCTCGATCAGCATTCACTGGAAAAGTAATTTTGATATCCAGGTTACTTATTTTCGGATTTCCAGTATCGTGCGATTCGTAATTGCACCGCTGGGGTAAGTCTCTCTTCAGTACCTCTGTTACCAAGGCAATTCTGATGAGGTGAAAGGTTGCTATAGCTCTGTCCCGTCAGTCGTAAACTCGCTAGCAAGGGATGCGTAAAGAATATTATGGTCATTGGCTTGAAAAAATGACTGTGTCTGTGTTACAGAGAGGCCTCAAATTCGTGTAACCATGCATTACAATTTCAGCTCACTGATTTTTATGGTTTCTTTACACCCTACAGTTTGTCACTAATTGATTTAAGATTTTATAAATTGGGTTCTGTATAATAACATGTTCCTCACACAGTGGTTGGATCGAGATAAACAGATAATTGTTTTAAGTGTTCTTTTGTTATACCGTGTGACAAACTTCCATGTGTACATGGGGAAATAACATGCGCAATTACATTTTTGGGGATTCCTGCTCCCCATGTGTAGTTACAGTGGTCGTAAAGGTAGCAATCGAAAGATTATTTTTTTCTGCGTATATGACAATATCAAAAACTCTACAACTTTCCAATTTATTAAAGCATTAAAAGCAAAAATTACATTAATAATTTTCTAACTAAAACACAGAAATTTATCAGATTATCCATGACAACTTAATTTATTCTAATCACGGACGTCTTTGATTTTTATGGATTTTCTGAACTGTCAACATTTAAAAATGAACAAAAATATTTATTCAGTTCAAGAAAAGGTTTTCATTGTGAAAATATTTTACGGCGGTAATCGTTTGTGCGCGTAGTCCGTGCCTTATTTTCTGTAAAATTCAATAACGGTCCTATTCCTTCGGTATAACAACAAATAATTTAGTAAGAAATTTGAAGGCTGGGAATCTTTCATCGAAAGAAGTTAATTTTTACTAATACATAAACTTGTTTTTTTTATTTAGATAATTCTCATTCACATTATTATTGTCATTACCTATAGTTGACAATTAATTGATTACTGGTGTGGATGTTTCGTTGGTGAATGCTGGTCCATAGTTTAGGGTAAATTGTAGGTGTCGTCTAACCTATTAAAAAGTTTTTGGGAAAATGTTAAAGCAGTAAGATGAAATAATAAAAATTAAATTACTTTAATTTTACTGCAATTATGAAAAATTTAACAAGCGGCAACATTTGTTTATTTTGCTCTAATGAATTTTGTAATCTGGCAATTTAATACTTATTTATTTCATATCTAGGTAAGGACAAAAACTTATTAATATACAATGAAATTAAAGTAACATAAAAAAAAGAAAAATACCTACAACAAATATTCAAATAAACCCCCATTCTGTATCAGACAGTATCCCAGCCTATTATAGAAAGAATTTCTCACATTCGCAAGTTGCCGATCGTTTATTAAGTTGCATTCCTCAAAAATAGCATTCCTTAAAGAATCAATATTTGGGTGAAGAGTTTTATAAATCTTATTTTTTAAATGACCCCACAAGAAAAAGTCACACGGTGCCAAATCGGGAGATCTAGCTGGCCAGTTTATAGCACCACCTCGACCAGTCCAGCTCTCTGGAGAAATATTTCATTTAATAATTCCCTCACTTGTGCTCCAAAATGTGCTGGGCATCCGTCATGCTGAAACCAGACCTCCCGATTCGCATGTGCAACTTCTTCTAATGCAGGGCCAATATGGTTAATTAAAAGATCTAAATAAGCTTCCGAATTTAAATTTCCCTGTATTTCAAGGACTTGTACCTTGACGCAGTTCTAGTAATACTGGGACGGGTGGGATGGCTTGCGCGCTTCAATGATATAAAGAGCCGAACCATAGGTTTAACCATATTGGAGGGGTTTTTATTTGAGAAGCCAGACTAAATCAAGTCCCTGGAAGGGGGCAGCAGCTCTTTCAGTAATCATAGTGGCAGAGATCGTGAGGGTTGGTATGGCACTGTGATACACACTACTGCGATGTGGAAGGCAACGGGAAACCACCACATTATTTTATCCCTAGTACAGCGTACTTTAATTTATGATGATGGCACCTTCTGGAGTAAAATATTCCGGAGGTAAAATAGTCCCACATTCGGATCTCCGGGCGGGGACTGCTTCGGGGGGAGTCATCATAAATGATAAGTGTAACATCTCACGAGTCGGAGCGTGGAATGTTAGAAGCATGAAACAAGTAGGGAAGTTAGAGAATTTGAAAATTGAGATGGATAGGTTAGCATTAGATGTAGTAGGTATCAGTGAAGTGCGATGGCCAGAAGCTGGAGACGTATGGAGCGGAGATTTTAGAGTAATACACACAGGATCTGTAGGAGGAAATTCGGGAGTAGGAATTGTTATGCTGAAAAAAGTAGGACAGAGTGTAGAAAATTTCTTACAGCAAAGTGACAGGGTAGTTATGGTTAGGTTAGATTCGAAACCTGTAAAAACAGTAATAATACAGGTATATATGCCCACTTCTAACTACAGTGATGAGGCCGTAGAGGCAGTTTATAGTGATATTGAATATGTGCTAGATTTTGTGAGAGGACACGAAAATTTAATAATTATAGGAGATTTCAATGCAATCGTAGGCACAGGGCGAGAGGGCGGAATAGTTGGCCCCTTCGGATTAGGCAATAGGAACGATAGGGGAGTTAGACTGATAGAGTTCTGCGATAAACATAACTTAACGGTCGCGAACACTCTATTTCACCATCATGTTAGGAGATGCTATACGTGGAAGATGCCAGGAGACTTAGGGAGATATCAAATAGATTACATTCTCGTTAGGCAAAGATTTAGAAATCAAGTTAGGGATTGTAGAAGTTATCCAGGAGCAGATATAGATAGTGATCACAACATAGTCGTCATGAAAGCCAATCTTAAATTTAAGATGAAAATATTGTTAGGAACATAGAGGCAGAATGGAATTGCATTAAAAATAGTTTAGTTTCCTCAGCTAGGAATATTTTGGGTCATAAACAGAATGAAAGTAGGAAACCCTGGATAACAAAACATATTGTGAGTCTAATAGAGGAAAGGCGAAAATATAAAAATAGGTTAGATGAAATAGGGAAACAAAGATATAAGGTGATCAAGTGGGAAATTATTCGGAAATGTAGGAAAGCGAAAGAGCAATGGATCGATAATAAATGCAAAGAAGTGGAAGATAAGTTCGAAGTAGGAAAGACTGATGAAGCATATAAAATAATTAGGAGAAATTTTAGAGAAATTGGATCTAGTACCAAAAACATTAGAAATGAGGCAGGAGATATCCTAATCGGAAGCGGGGAGAAGGCAGATAGGTGGAAAGAATATTTAGGAAATTTATATGCGGGACAGGAAGTGCAAGATATATTAGAAAGCGAAAGCAGTGTAGAGGGGGATAACCTAGGGAGTCCTATAATGAGAGAAGAGTTTGAGTTAGCACTAAAAAGTTTAAGGAATAATAAAGCACCAGGTATAGATGGCTTGCAGGCAGAAATCTTAAAGTGCGCAGGTCAAGAGGTAATAGATCGTTTATTTAAATTAGTTAGTCGCATATACCTGACAGGCGAGATTCCAGAAGATTACAAACGGAACATCATAGTAGCTTTGCCAAAAAGAAAAGGCGCGGATAGATGCGAAAATTTTAGAACTATCAGTTTAACTTCCCATGCGTCAAAAATTTTAACTAGAATTGTGCAAAGAAGGATGGAGAAAAAGGCGGAAGAAATATTAGGAGAAGATCAGTTCGGATTTAGACGAAATAGAGGAACGCGCGAGGCCATTCTAGCTTTACGAGTAATTATAGAAAAAACGATAGAAAAGAGAAAGAGCGTCTATATAGGATTTGTAGATTTAGAAAAAGCCTTCGACAACGTAAAATGGGGGAAGATGTTCGAAGTGCTGAGAAAGGTAGGGATGAAATACAGGGACAGAAGAATAATACATAATCTCTACAAAGAGCAAAAGGCAGTTATAGAATGTGAGCAGGAACAAAGGGAAGTAGATATCCGGAAGGGAGTGAGACAGGGATGTGCATTGTCACCTCTAGTTTTCAACTTATATATCGAAGATGGAAAGGTATGGAAAACAATAAAGAGTAGGAGAGATAGGATGGTAGGACACCTTCTAAGACACGAAGGAATAGTTCGTGACATACTAGAGTCAGAGATAGGAATAAAAAGAGGTAGGGGTAGGCCTAGATTAGACTACTGCTCTCAAATAGTTAGGGATGTACGATGTTCTACTTTTAGGGAAATGCGTAGGTTAGCTCAGGTGAGAAAAGAATGGAGGTACGCGTCCAACCAGTCTTCGGACTGAGAACCTTATGATGATGATGATGATGTATTTCAAATGGTCCTATAATGCGATTATTAAAAATGCCTGCCCAAATATTGATTTTTTGAGGGTATTACGTTGTAGTGGCTAGATTTATTCTGGGATTTTCCTGGGCCCAATGCCTAACGTTTCGTGAATTTGGCTCTTGATTTAAAGTGAAGGTACACTCATCGGTAAAACTAATTGATGAGAGGAAGCTGCGATCCCGATTAGGACGTTCTTGCATTTCTTCACAGAAAGTTTGCCTTGATTCTTCGTCAAAAGGAAGTAACTCTTGCTGACATTGGAATTTAAAGGGATGATATTTGTTTTTTTTTAATATGTTACGGACAGTTTCTCTTGAAACATTACATTCTAGGGCAATAGACCTTAAACTAGATGTTGGACTAGCAGTTATCAGGCCTATTACCATTTCCTCTATCTTTAATAAATTGGAAAATTGCAGAGTTTTTGATATCCTCATACGCAGAAAATCCCCAAAAATGTAATTGCCCATGTTATTTCCCCATGTACACATGGAAGTTTGTCACACGGTATACAATGAACATGGAAGTCATGTATGGTTCTCCATACCGATTTTTTTACTTTTTTATGTGTATTCATTCTCTGAGGAAATTTTAAAGTGTTTCCTTGGTATACAAGAAATTTCAGGATACTGCGATGTGCCCGGTGGTCGCCAGTGGCTATACACGGTTGCCAGGCGACGTCGAAAATCACATTGATTCGGGAATGTTCGATTCGCAGATTAGACTTATTTGGCACATTTCGAATGCTAATCGCTCCTGTTGGATTACGTACACATGCGTTTTCCCACCACAGGAATCTTGCTGTGCGATACACAACGCCTACACCGGCATCAGACCTTAAGTTTAATACCAAAACATCTACATAATTTGAATCGGATTAACTCTAAACGCTTTCAATTTTGAAAACTTAACCCCCCCCAGTATGGGCACACAAGCACCCGTTCCAGTAGGTATTACTAGAACTACGTCAAGGTACAAGTCCGTTGGTACTATTATACAATTATTTTATTATTTTTCCTAATAATTATTATGATAGGTAAGAACAAAATTCATGAATAATTATAAATTGAAAGAACAAAATAGGAGTGTAACATGCTGGTAGAATCGAGAACTCTGTGACACATAAAACTTTACTTTTAAAATTCAAACGGGCAGAGTGCTTTTTACCAAACATGAGAAGTGAATTTACAATTTGTTGTGTAAAGTCCTCGCCCTTTACATGTTCAGCTGTCCATCCCCATTGGATTTGTAAGCTGATACCCTGTGATACCCGACTCGAAGATGTCCACCTTAAAAACCCTGCTACAGCACTGCCCATTTTGATTCTAGAAACCCCTCCACATATTTAACCCTGGCAGAATCGCATAAATTTTTATTATTTGAAACTTTTGGTGCACACTGTAATAGAGGTACAGCCACGCGCGTTCCTAGTATCAAGTGTCATAAAATTTGGCGTATTTATGGCGACCACCCTTGGTCGCAAGAATTCCCGTTTTGAGCTTCGCACCCGCTGTTAAATGACCACCATAAACTAATTAAATTTAAAATGGATTTATGGTCAGGCTTTGAAAATATTTAGGTTAACTTCCATGCGTTTTAAAATTAAAAGAAAATACAAAAGCAGAATTTTAACGACTGTCAAACAGTTCAATTCTATACGATTTATGTTTCTTATACGAAACACCTAAGCAACTAGTACTGATGTTTTTTATTCTATAATTATGGAACTCGCTGTATAAATGACGTCCGCAGATCTAACGAACACCTTTGGCTGCCCATGTGGCAATCTAATTTGCTTAGTTTGCCGACATTCATTTGTTCAGATTACACCAGTGACGGCCATTCATGCGAAATCGGACAGAGCAATTTAAAATATGCCACCCCTAGAAAATCAGGGTGAATACTTGTCTGGGTAGTTGTTTCACTATAACGTCATGTAAGCTGGATCGTGGAGACCCCAAACTCAGAATTAATGATGGCTTTTATTGAAATTTCAATTTCTTGATTAGCCCCAGCCCCGGGCCTTCCCCTATGCCGCGTGAATTATTTTAACAATTTATTTTAACTTGGTGTTCGGCAGATGAGAGATTCTGTTATCAAGGAATTCTTCCGAACTTAATTAAAATAATAATAACAGACGAATAATTAAATATATGAAAAGTACGTTTTCAAAATGCCCGTGTACTAGGCGAACGTTTAATGGATCCAGGTAAACAACCAGATGGCGCCCACAATTAGCTCCGTCTAATAAGGTAACCTAAACTGTCAAATAAATAGCGCAGGTGAAATGATAATTATAAACCGTAAAACTACAATTAAAAAAGCCAATAAAATTTTATTGGCTTCCCGGGCGCCTTCCTGTATATAAAAATACCGAGTGCTTTTTGGAAATGACTCATTAAAGTCAAACACGCCCACTCCCCCAAGGAACAAAAGTAACATTAACCTGAAACCTAAATGCCCTGGCAAAAAGAGCCGCTACTCAAACGAGGTAGAAAATTAGAAAGCGATTCTAATTTTGATGGTTTATGGTGACAACTGAAGAAAATTCGGTCAGAACAGCTCATTTTAGAGCTGTTAAGTGTTTTCGGAATGGGCGATTATTTAAAGTGTTATTAGTTACAGTTTTCCGTTTTCTTTATGTCATGTAATAATAGGCCATTCCAAAATTATGTATTTCGTAACAGATTACTTACTTAGAAGCTTTCTAAAATATGTAGCGCAGCGCGCGAGATAACCTAGTCGAATCATGGCTTCAAAGAAACGTATTATTGCCTGATTACAGAATAATTTACATCTGATATAATTCCCTGAAAACGTAGTTTTGAACGATACGGCTATTTCTTTGATATCCTCAATAAATTATCAAACCTTCCCAAGAACGAACTCTTGAAAAAGCCACGCATCGGAGATCAATTCCTATTTGATCAAATGTTTGGCCTTGTGATTTGTTAATAGTCATTGCAAACGCTAGTTTAATGGGAAATTATTGTCATCATTTAAAAGTAAAAGGATAAACATTTTCACAGTACAACGCTATACGGTTAACGGAAATTATATCTCCATGTTTATCGCCTGTTAAAATTTTGCACTGTAGGATATTGTCTCCCAATTGTAAAATTAACAATCTCGTACCATTACGTAAGTCATCATTAACGCTGAGATTTCTAACCAACATCACAATACAATATACTCTCAACTTCAATTCATGCGGAGAAAAATTTGGCGGGTTTAAAGTATTTAAATATTCAGGAAGAATAGCATCGTTTAAATCTCCATTATCACAATTTTCAACACTATCCAAGTTTGTATATATTTTTTATGTTTTTATATCTAACAGTTCTACCACTATTTTGTTAATGTCTTCAACATCAGAATAGCTGATTAGGTCATATCTATGAATCGCTTTTCTCTAATTGATTCCTCCATATATACGTTCAACGATATCCGAATTATAAACACATGGCAATTCTAAATTGCTATTCATATCGTACAAGACTCCATCTCCAACATCCAATAAAAACTTGGTGAATTCTTGTTCCAAAGAGAACTAAATTTGATACTTAAATTCACTGTTTCACAGCGGGTAGCATTTATTTTAACTGGTAACAATTGTCAAAATTCTCCTCGCAACACCATAATTTTTCCAACAAACGGAACATCACAATTCATAAAGTCTCGTAAGGTTCTGTCTATAATGTCTAAAACATACCTTGGCGCCACAGGAGCTTCATCCCAAATAAAAACATCTACACTCCTTAAATAATCTGCTTCTTTTGAATTTTTCTTAAAGTTGGAAGATGAATCTAAAAACAGGAATAGGTAACCCAAACGTTTTATGAACTGTTCTGCCATGAGGAAGTAGTGTTGCTGCTATGCCCGTGAAGGCCATGGTACAAACAATTTTATTCTTACTCTTCAGTAAGCTGTAAAATGTTGTATAAACATAAGTCTTACAGGAGCCTCCTGGACCGTCTATATAAAAACATGAAGATTCAGAAATTGATTCATTTATGTTCGCATCACATTTACCCAAAATAATATCTACAATTTCTTTCTGCTTTTCATTTAGGTGTTTATATTGTCGTGATCCTATTTCTATTGCTTGTTCTTCATTTGCATATTCAATGTCGTGGCATGGTAGGAAACATTGAAAGATTGTAACCTTCCGCAGAAAGAATGGAACTAATTTGAATATAGGCTTTTTTGTCCTTCAGTATTGCTGTGACATTGCTTCTTTAAATTCTTCCCACAATTCTTCCTGATAAATTGGTGGGCGATGCATTAAAATACGAATGAATAAATATCTCAGCTGTCTGGGCATCATCCAAATTTCAGCTTCATTCATGGCTCTTTTCCACTCGTGATGATCTTAAATAATACCTAATTTTAAACACGCTGCTACATAAGATTCCTGTATTTCTCCGTTTACTGTTTTCAGATCTTCAAATCTGTTTAATATGAAGTAATAATATTCGAAAATGAAATAGTTCAATTTGGCTGGGGCTTACGGAGTACATGCGTCCAATAACTGAATTGTTTCTGACGGCGTATACTTTTACAACGACAACAAACATGATACCTACCTGTGATAGTTCAGACGTACGCACTTTTGGTGATTGTAACGTGTGGGCAATTACACACAACGTTAAGAGAACATATTTTATTAGTTAACACTTATTTGCATATGATTATTATATTATACAAGTACACAACAACATTAAGTAAATACACGACTACGCCATTGACAGCGATTGCCAACTGGGTGCGGCCCATGAACTTGACCGTCAACCTGTGTCTGCCGTGCGTTCGGATTTACCGCAACCAGGATCGTACGTAAGCGCTTCTGGTTACGTTACATCCCCCTTTTTGTATTCAAAGATTTAGTCTTTGAGGTGGATTCACTATTCTTCCTGACCTTGTCTTGATGGGTGAGGCCAGGTTTGGTCCTGTAGTTGGTTGGGAAGAGTGAGAATCATCTCTCTCAACTTCTTGGGTTTCTGGAGATGGAGGTTGGAGATTTACAGTCGATGTGGATGGAACGACGGTAATTGGTTTAGTAAACTTGGCTTCGGTTTTACGAAGATGATAGGAATTTCTTCTATAAACACTTCCATCTTCTGCTCTTACCAGGACTGACCTTGGATTTTCCGTATTTTCTATTACTTCACCTCCTTTCCATTTCCTGTGTGCTACTCGGATGCCAACTTTGTCTCCTTTTTGAAACTCTGGTCTTACTTTGGTTGTTCGATCTGCGTATTGCTTCTGTTTTTCTCTCAATTTTTTCAGTTCTTCAGAGACGTTTTTTGTAACTTTTGGTTTCAATTTTTCTTTTGCAATTGGTAGTTTTGTTTTAGTTACACGGCTCATTAACCTTTCGTTTGGAGAGTGCAGTACATCATTTCTTGGTGTATTTCTGTAATTTAGCAATGCCAATTGAACGTCAGAGTCATCTTCTGAGCACTTTTTCAAAATGTTTTTTATTATTTGAACACCACGTTCAGCTAATCCATTTCCACTTGAGTGATATGGACTAGAAGACTTGTGTTCGAATCCCCAGGATGATTCAAAATTTTTGAATTCTCTGGAAGTATATTGCGGACCATTGTCGGTCTCGAGCACTTCTGGAATTCCATGGGTGGCGAACCATTCTTTAAGTTTATCAATCACTTCCTTTGAGGTGAGTGTTTTTAACAGTTTATAATCCACGAACCCGGAATAACTATCGTAGATCATCACGTTTTCTTTACCGCGAAACGTAAAAAGATCACTCGCGACGATTTGCCATGGGAAATTTGGTATTTCTTTATTCACCAATGGTTCTTTGATGTTCGCGCGTTGCGTTTTTTGGCACACCGAGCACTTGTTGATAAAGTCTAGTATGTCTTTATACTGCGATTTCCAGTACAACAACGGTCTTGTGCGTTTTAGACAACTTTGTATGCCGAGGTGTCCAGCATGAATGTCTTTTAGCACTCTGTTCACTTCTGATTTAGGAACAACTATTTTTTCACCTTTGAAAATTAGACCTTCGTAGTACGAAAGTTCTTCGCGGAAGTTGTGGTAGTGCTTTATACAATTTGGCAGTTTTTTACTTTCATCTGGAAAACCATTTTTTATGTATTCCAGTAATTGTTGCAATTCGAGATCTTGCTTTGTTGATTGTACAAAATCTTCTCGTGCTTTTCTGCTCATGCTTAGTATTATTTGCACTTCCAATTCTTCTTCCTCATTTTCTTCTTCTTCATTATTACAGTCACGACTCAGAGCATCTGGAATTGGAATTTCTGTCCCTTTTATGTACTTTACTTGTGGTGAATACATGAGTACATCAAACAAAATTCTTTGGAGACGCGCTGGTGCTGACTGAATTGGTTTTTTGAAGATTACTTCCAGTGGTTTGTGATCCGTTTCCACAAACAGCGTTTTTCCGTAGATGTATTCATGAAATTTTGTGCAAGCGAATTTGATCGCAAGTGCTTCTTTTTCTATCTGCGGGTAGTTCTGTTCTGATTTGGTTAAGGATTTGGTAGCGTATGCTACTGGTTGACCACTTTGGAGTAAAACTGCTCCTAAACTCTTGGAACTTGCATCTACTGACAATGTTACGTTGTCATTGACGTCATAGTACTTCAGAACTGGTGGTTCAGTGAGTACTTTTTTAATTTTGTCAAACGCTTCTTGCTGTTCTCTGTTCCAGACGCATGTTACATCTTTTTTCAGCAACTGCCTTAATGGTTCTGTTAATTTGGACATGTTGTTTATGAACTTGTTCAAATATGTTACCATGCCTAGCAGTCTTTGTAACTGAGTTTTGTTTTCTGGCGTTTTCAGCTTGTTTATCGCTGGGACTTTTTCTATGTCTATTTTTAGACCTTCGCTTGATAGGATATGCCCGAGGAATTTTATGCTTGGTTTGGCAAAAATACATTTTTCTGCGTTTAATTTCAATCCAGCATTTTCCAGTTTCTTCATGACTTTTGCAGTGATTTCTTCTAACTTCTGTTTTGACCCTGCATGTATCAATATGTCATCCATTGAACATTCTGTATTGGGCATGTCTCTTAACAAGGAATTCATCACTTGTTGGAAGACTTCTGGTGCTGATGCGAGACCAAATGGAAGTCGCGTACAACAATATCTTCCCCAAGGAGTAGCAAATGTTAGGTATTTTTGAGTTCTTTCACTGACTTTTATTTGCCAGAACCCTCTTTTGCAGTCTAGCAAAGAGAAATACCTGGATCCTGCAACTTTAGCTGCGATTTCTTCCATCGTTTTCAGAGGATAATGTCTTCTCAATAAATTCTTGTTAACATCGGTAGGATCAATGCATATCCTTATTTGGTTCTTTTTTCTTACTATAACCATTGGACTGACCACCGGTGTTGGTTCTGTGATCGATTTAATGACTTGGAGATCAACCATTTTATCCAGTTCTTTTTTAACGGCCTCTCTTATAGCGTAAGGAATTCTTCTGGCTGGTTTTATTTCGAAACTTGGATTTGGCACTAGGTCAATATCATATTCAAAATTTTTCAGGCATCCCAGTCCCTTGAAAACATTAGTTTCCTGCTTTTCTGTAGAAAGTGCGTTAACTCTTTGGATTAGTTTTAGATCTTTGCACGTATTTCGACCTATTATTGGGCAGACATTCTCTCGAACGATTTTGAAGGTTATTTCTGCTTGTTTACCTTTAACCGTACAACTCAAAGTTGTTTCACCGATCACTTTAATTTTGTGATCCGTAAAACTCACCAATCTGGCTGTTTTGGATGGTTTTAGCGAAATTTTGGCTTCTAACTTCTTTAGTAACCTTAATGGAAGGACATTGCATTGTGCCCCTGTGTCTAGCTTGATTTGGAACTTTTGTTGCTTGTATTTGGCAGTTTCATTCCTTTCGTTGTCTTCTTTTGAGCTGATCGCGTGCACATACACAACTTCTTCATCATCTTCCGTGATGGAGTTGATTTTGCTTTTTTGTTCGACCTTCTTTTTGTTTTGGCTGAAGCACTTTTTTGTTAGGTGACCTTTTTTCCACAGTTTTCGCAACTTTTGTTGTAGGCTGGACACTCTTTTTTTCCGTGCTTGGAACCACATCTTCTGCAGTCGAATTGTTCTTTTGATGAATCTTTTGAGTTTTTCTTTTTTCTTATTGCGTGTACTTCTTTTGCCTCTTCTTTTGTTATCTCGTTCATTTGTCTGGACGTTTGTTCACTTGCCCTACAAATTTTAATTGCTTTTTGTAGATAAAGGTCATCTTCTGAGAGTAATTTTTCTCTCAACTTTACATCTTTGACCCCGAGAACTATTCTGTCTTTTATAAGGCTGTCACATAAATTTTGAAACTCACAGGTTTTGCTTTTGTTTGTGATATTAGTTAAAAAATCATCAAAGCTCTCACCTTCTTTTTGCTGTGTCGTGTTGAAGACGAACCTTTCATATGTGGTATTTAACTTTGGTATAAAATACGCCTCGAATTTTTCTTCAATTATTTTTAGGTTGCTTTTTTCTGCCTCTGTGAGCGTGAATGTGTTAAATATTGCCAGTGCCTCTGGTCCGATTATTGTCATAAAAATGGCAACTTGCATGTTTGGTGTTTTCTTATCTAATTCTGCTGCCACTGAATAGAAGTCGTACTGTTGTTTCCAGAGCTTCCAATCGTTGATCATGTTTTCAGACAAGTGTAAAGGTTTGGGTGGTCTAATTTGGACGCCACTGGACCTCATTGTTTCTTCCTCAGCATGGGACATTTTCAGACACTAGTTACTTTATTTTATCACTTATTTTTCACTGCTTTTTACTTTTTGGCACTTAAAAACAAGATTTCTGACACCATGTAACGTGTGGGCAATTACACACAACGTTAAGAGAACATATTTTATTAGTTAACACTTATTTGCATATGATTATTATATTATACGACAAGTACACAACAACATTAAGTAAATACACGACTACGCCATTGACAGCGATTGCCAACTGGGTGCGGCCCATGAACTTGACCGTCAACCTGTGTCTGCCGTGCGTTCGGATTTACCGCAACCAGGATCGTACGTAAGCGCTTCTGGTTACGTTACAGTGATCGGCTCCCGTACGTATTAAAAAGAGACGGAAAGGAAAAATCTGACCTTCAATATCTACAATCTAACAAACAATCTAACAAAAAATGGTAAAATGAAAGATAATTTAGGAATAACCAAGCAAAATGGAGCCCGTCAGAGGCTCGAGGCCCGCTAGAGGTCCGGGCACCCCCGTACTGCTCCCTTTTGCTGAATGGTAGTTACGCCACTGCTTGGAGAAAAACGACTAAACGCTGTGAGCTGCTATAGAGAGGAATGTAGGACTAACTTGCACACAGTTGGTCTGGTAATTTAATAAGCACCCCGACTTCCAATCCCTCTCGATACCATCTTATTGATTTAATAAAGAAATGATCTCCCTTACAGTAAGCTCAAAATACAGAGGACCGCAGTTTTGATAATTTAGATCAAAACTCTACAACACTCAATGTAAAAAACCTGCCTAATCGAACTGTATTAAAATTTTGATGACGTGAAGTTCAAAACACAATAAAATCCCGACTACCGAAACATGCTTGGGTTATATTAGAAAAAAAAAAACAATTCTTTATACAACAATTTATATTTGTACAAATAAACAATTTTTCAACATAGTAAATAATCATAATCATGATGCACATGTATCATTACAATTATGGAGTACTTTTCTGAATTTTATTTACACAACATACAAGGGACATATGTCTTACTGGATTCGCTTATCAATACCACTGTTTGTAAATCAATTAAATATGATTTTTGGCTAATAAGGTCTCCAAACGTCAGAATGACGATTACTTTGGCCTCTGTTTGATTTATCACTGGAACTAACCTCTTCCTTTTGCCTCACCAACGTAACAGCTGCTTTCCTCCCTCTGTGCATCGTCAAGTTCACCCCTTCAACCTTCTCTTCTTTACTCTCCAATTTGTCTTTGGCCGTTTCTTTCTTTTCTTCATCAGAAACATCTACATTGCTGGAACTATCAGGATTTTGACTACATTCTCTGGGAGATGCAATTTTAGGGAGACTGGGCATCAGTGATGGATGTCTTAGATTCATCCACGACCAATCTGGAGGGTAGAATTGGGAATACAACCATTGTCCAGGTGGTGGTAACAGAGGAGCGTTCAAGAATATACTAGCAGCCAGAGCGTTGTTGAATAGATGATTGTTGTGTAAAGAAGTTTGAGGAACTCCTGAGAAAACTGGATGAGGTTGGGGAGAGGGTGTTGGTGACGCTGTGACGGATATATCGTCTTCTGATGGTGACAGCGGTGGAACTATTGATAATAAACCATTTGTTGGTGAACTCTTAGGAGATGTGGTGCTATGTGCGTTGGTGCAACTGACTGCCACAGGAGCGAATGATGTAGATGTTGGTTCTGAAAATTCCATTTTACCTGATCCTATTCTTGGAGATGTGTTTAGAGGACGATCCAGGGCTGCGAATACGTGGTGAGGAAAATGGGGGTGATGGTGGGGCACGAATGGACCAGGAGGATATCCATGTCTTCCTCCCAGAGCTGCCCATTCTGGTGGTGGACCAGGCAATCCTGCCAAATGGTGCGCAATTCCTAGAAAAAAATTGTACTATCAGTTGACTTCAATTAGTTCTCAAATTTATAGCTAAGCGATTAACCATGATTCGCACAAGAAAATTCAGTAAATAAATTAGAATTTTCTAGTATTTATACTCTACATTTTACATGTTATAATCCGGGCGAATTCCCTCTTCGAAACAGAGTTTTCAGTGCTCCAGTTACGCGAGTTTCTAAGAAGTATGCCATCATCGCAGCCTTATTCCGGCTCTACCGCTAATGTATTCTCTCTGTGGAAGGATTTCACCTTTAGAGAACCCTTCTAATACATGCACGTAACGTAAAGATACCACCCCTTCGGATATATTCGGAAATTTCGCGATTATACGTGAGTAAGTATTATCCAGGTAAATGATTGGTGTTTCTGATGATGCAGTTTTCCAGTCGAAGGAAGGGGGAAGTGTGGTATTAAAAATGGGGTTAATTGAAAGAAATTTAATCAGGGAAAGTGGTCTCCGAACGGTTACAATCTTTCCGTCGCACAAGAAACTAACCCTTTAATACCAAGCTGGCATTAGTCTTACTCCGTTTTAAAGGGGTTGAATAATCACCAGCCCAACACCTCGGCTAAACCCTTGCAAGATAAATGTCATCCGCCCCTCATTACCCCAGCAATCAACTTACGAAATCTATCCGAGGACGCGTTCTAAAAATCCAGGGTATTGTTAACAGTAAGCGGATGCCGCGCTGTCTTAACGAAGTTTTCCTTGAAGGGAATCTAACGAAGTTTTTCACTTGTAAAAGGGATGTTTTTTACGCCCCGGGCTCACTTTAAGGGCTACTTTAATTGCGAGAGAATCCTGTAAATTTTCGCAGCGCTAGAGGGAGCCTTTCGTAAATTGTCCTATTTATTTTCTTTTCCTTTCAGGCTTGCTCCGATTAAATTAGCTCTCGATGCTTGTTTGGACGGATTAGAAATCATATCTGACTTTGGGAACTAGGAAACTGCACTGACAGTTAAATTTTAGTGACATTTTGAAAACAGTAATTGTGTAATAAAGAACTGGTTTGGTGGAAATAATAGGCAAAACATGAACCAAAATAAAGCGAAGGTAACTGGTATACCTTTGCCAAATTTGGGCAGTAAGAGGAAAAGTGCAAGAGGGGAAGAACATGACATACTAAAAAGTTTAGAAGAACCATTGGAAGCACCCCAGATAACCATGAATTCACCCCCAGAAAATCGATCAATTATATCGGATGTTGAAACAACGATAATGCAAATGTTTGATAAGGTAAGGGAAGATGTTATTGCAGAAATGAAATTTATCGTGGAAACGGAAAACAAAAGAGTACAGGAAGAGATGAAACTTATCAAAGAAAAAGTTGTAAGGAGAGAAGCAGAATGGTTGATAGGAATGGAAAAACTTGGAAGAAGAATGGAAAGATTAGAAGCCAGATGTGAAGAATTAGAATATAAAGCAAATAGAAATTATTCCTAGGAACACTGTCATAACAATTCTTGAGCAGTCCTCGTAGTTAAAATACACATTATCCTAATTCCTTGTCGATCTAAAAATGGCTAAACACACGGTAGTTTTATCCTTATTGGCGTGTAAAAGGGGCTTCTCGGATCCTGGAGGCATCGTAACATCCTGCCCTCGAGCTCAATAATAACCCCCCATAATCCTATATTTCCTTCAAACAATAACTTGTGAACTAGAATCCTGGCGGCACGTCTCGTTATAGATCTTGATACTAAAGGTTACCAGCAAGTCCTTGTGGCGCACCAATCGGGTCTGAGGCAGCCCCACCCAACCAATAGAACGTCTTGAAGTCAACCCTATCCTTAATAAGTTGCCCTCGTGTGCAATTATCCTCACCAATTTTGTTGGTCTACTGTGATATCATGTGTTCGGCTTTAGGTGGCGATATCAGCCTGTTTTGCGTTTAGTTTCGTTGTATTTTATGTTCATGGTTACAATTATGCATTGTTTGCATTTCCATATCGATTTTACGAAAGGAGACAGAATGTAGTAGACACACCTAAGGTCGTTCGTTATTGTGTGTATAGCTACAAAAAATTCTCAAATAAAAAATTAATTTTGGATAGGGAGAACTATAATAAAGCACAAAAAAGTGAGTAGTATTTGTCCGAGCTTATAGGCAAGAGAAGGGAAGTGCGAGAGGGGAATCGGGCCGATTTTCCATATTTCGCGCGCAGGAAATGCGACGCGCTCAAAATGTATCATGTCATAACTCCTTCAAAAATTGTATTATCGAGTTGCATTTTTTTAAAAATTATTTATTAAACTTTCAGGATGCTCACGGAATCTTTAGAATTGCAATTACATAATTACTTTTCATTCCGCTTTGCGACTTTCGAGACGTTGTCTTTTTGGTGCAGTGGAATTTTCACTTATCGAGGAACTATGCTCATTTTTAGAATTTGGTCAAACTTCCGGCGGCAAAGTTATAGAGAAAGGATTGAATTTTATTTTACACCAATAAGGATTAAGATGTAAGAGACTGTAGTTAAATAATCAATTCAAGAATCAATTGTACCCCTAACCACATAAAATTTGAAATACTATATACGCATTTCGGCAGCTAAGCTGCCATCTTCAGTAGCAGGGAAAAACCTATAGTAATAAAAATAGCAATAAAAACATTAACGAAAAAAAAATATATATATATATATGACAATAATAATAACAACAATAATGATGATGTGAAACAATGATAGTGACAATAACAATAATATAGGTCAGATATTCTCTGCTCACCACTCCGACAGAATCGAAGTGCACTCGATCAGCTCTCAAGTTAGAATGAACTCCGCACGGAGAAAATACCCCAATATATACTTAAAGTGACGTAGCACTGACGTTACTTGTGACATCAACATTAATCACACTAGGATAGAAAATTCAATATCCGGGCATACGCTCATTTTTATACCACTCCATTCTTATTTTCACTATCACAAATGTACAAAAAGGTTGCTATTGCCATCTTTACTGCAGTTTCAATTAAAATATCCTATCTTCAGGATAATTGACTTGAATGAACCAAAAAGAGAAAATGAATCCCATATTACCAAATAACCTCGAAGGTCCATGGCTTATATGGGCTAGCAAATAACTACTGTAAACTGCAATAAAGAAGACCTTGACCCCTGCACCCTTTCATTTTTCTGGTTAAACCCTACACGCCTACACATTAACGACATCTAACAATACGGAATCAGAAATTGGACCTAAATCTGAATTAATAAGTTTACTTTCATACTTGCGAATAAACATACTCTCATAAGCGTCTAATTCCCTATTGTCCGATACCGACTTCATAAGCCGAAGATCCTTCTCATGTACAGGGTGGCCGGTATCAAAGATATGTTGGGCAACACTTGACTTCTCAATCCTGTTATATCTAAAATGTGCCATATGTTCCTTAAACCTAGTGACGATTGTACGCCTTGTTTGCCCAATATAATCTTGTCACAACTACTACACTTTATTTCATAAATTCCCGACTTCTGCTTGTCCTCTACTTTATCCTTGGGATTTCCCAACAGCTGCTTGATGGTATTCTTAGCGGTATATGCTACTCATAAATTTTGCGACTTAAAAATAGATTCTAAGCCTCTGGTATGTGCCAAACTATACGGAATTTTAACATATTTCTTATTCTCAATAGGTGACATGGAGAAAGTCGTGGAATCCTTAACAAACTTTTTGTGTCTAATTCTGCTTATCAATGTATCAACTAAGACAGTCGTATACCCATTATGAATCGCAACATCTTTTATATATTTTAACTCTTTTTAATATCTTACCTTTGACAGAGGAAATGACAACAATCTGTTGACCAGAAAGTGCAAAGCCGAAAGTTTATGTTGTATTGAATGTTGTGAATCATTCACAATAAACCTACTTATATTAGTATCCTTCCTATACACATCAAATTCCAATCCGCCAATGCTGTTCCTAACAACCAAGACATCCAAAAAAGGGATTGAACCATTTTGTTCCATTTCAAATGTGAATTTCACACTATTATAACGTGAATTTAAATTATCTAAAAAATCCTCAATTCTACTCCTCTTGGTATCAAAAACAGCGAACACGTCATCCACATAACGCAACCATACTCGAGGGAAGTACTCACTATCTCTTTTAAACAACACTTCAAACCTACTCATGAACAGATTAGCCAAAAACGGAGATAAACTATTGCCCATAGCAGTCCCTTCCTGTTGTTCAAAAAACTTACCATTAATTTGAAAACAATTCTGGGACATACATAATGAGGTCACTTTTAAATATTCATCCACTACAATTCTGTCCACTTCATTTTCAGTCAGTAGCTCCTCCAAATATGCAAGCGTGGTAGGTATAGGTACACTTGGAAACAACGATACAACATCGAAAGAAACCAACACCTCACCCTCATCAAATACTATATTTTTAATTTTATTAATAAACTCCAACGAATTCACAACTGAAAAACTTTCCGGAGCTGTGGGCAATGCGGTGAATTCCTTCGTTAGCCATTTAGAAAGCAGATAGGTTGGCGAGTTAATACCGGAAATGATGGGTCTCACCAATCTACCTGGTTTGTGAATCTTAGGAAGGACATACATCTTGGGAACTACAGGATTAGACACACTTAACCTGAATTTGTTTTGGGGGGTAATAAGATTTGGGCAATCTTTTATGGCATTCTTAGCCGAACTGACCAATTTTGGCAATGGATTTTTCTTAACCTCTTTGTATGGACCATCCTTCAAAAAAGTTTCCACTCTATTGAAGTAATCTGCTTTATCTAATACCACAATCTTATTTCCCTTGTCCGCTTTCAAATAAAAACAATCTTTTTGTCTGAGTCCTTCAACGATACTATAATAGTGATTGTTTTTCACTATGCTCTTACTTTTATATTTATTATCCTTTATGTTCTTAGTAATTTGTATTTTGCATGCGCTCCTAATAAAGTTCCTATCCAAGTTATCCAATTTCTGAACAGAACTCTCAATACCCGCTACCATATCCATAACCGGCGATTTTCGAAAAGGCAAATTAAATTTTAAACCTTCATTAAGGAAGGCAATTTCTGTATCATTGAAAGTCTCGGACGATTCATTAACAACTATATTTTCTTGAATCGGATCATTCTCCAGCCGTGACGCGGGAAAAACCAAAGAACGCAATTTTCTAGCATGAATCTCATTAACCTCTTTAATTTTATGTAAATTTATCTCCCACATATCACTCTGGACAAGCATCCATTCTCCAAACTCAATTGAACTCAAACCGTAAAGTGGTTAAATAATCAATTCAAGAATCAATTGTACCCCTAACCACATAAAATTTGAAATACTATATACGCCAATATTCAATTCATTATCTCGCACAGAAAAAAAGTTATGGCGATTTGAACACGATAATCGTTCTGAGCGCGTTGGTAGAGGCTAACTTTAAAGGATAGGTCCCGACAATTTGAAGCTGCAACGCAATCAGCACTGCAGCAATAGCGGCGTCTGTAGTAGACACCTAACTAATGGAACCCCTTCTGATTGCAAATTGCCACCGAGCTTTTCTTTGTAGCCCTGAAAGACGCGAAGTCGAAATTTAATTTATATCGGAGCCCCTTTGTGCACGTGTGTGCTTGGAAATTTTACGGCGCACTTCGAAAAATCTCAAATCAAAACATGGAATGACGGGAATCAATCGTCTGTTGTTCCAGGGTGTTCTCATAAATAATTTTTTCCTCTAATCGCCCTCAAACGTGGTACAAATACACCGTGGTGTCGGGGATCTTTTCCCCAAGATATCGCCAGTAACAGAAGGCAAGGCTATAACTCAATTATACGCTTTCCCACCTCACCACGCAATTCCCTCTTCTTTCTAAGGTTACTCTATCTTCCTCTCTCCTATGCCACGTCTCCAAAACATGGAGTCGTTTATTGAAATCGATTCACATTGAAAACGGTTCACTGTGTCTCCGGTTAACTTGCACTAGGAGCAGGAAGTAGGGGTTTTTAAAGAAATTGCCTGTGGTCTTCACAAAAGGATATGAAGATATTACTGACCAACAGAAACATTAATTGTCTTCTTTAAAAAAATAATTTTTGTTAAATTAAGAAAGAAATTGCTAAGACTTCAAAAAAATGACCGAAGAATTGAGCTATTTTATTGTACATTTCCAAAAGTTATTATTTGCATATCGAATATGTATCTAGTGTACGGAACTAATAACCTGCAGCCATCTGTCGGAAACAACGGCAACTACATGTGTGAATCAACCCCCTATCTATAGTCTGCATAAATTGTAGAAAGGGTTGAAATATCGGATAGCCGGATCAATACCGGACGTGCAGAGCGCGGAATTCATATTAAGTTTCACAGTTGACTACTCCATCTCTACGTCTCATTCAGTACTGACCAAATTTACAAATCGTATTCAAATTCCTATTTGTCCCAAATTCGCATTTGAGATGTTTTCTCATCATAAGGTTCTCAGTCCGAAGACTGGTTGGACGCGTACCTCCATTCTTTTCTATCCTGAGCTAACCTACGCATTTCCCTAAAAGTAGAACATCCTACATCCCTAACTATTTGAGAGCAGTAGTCTAATCTAGGCCTACCCCTACCTCTTTTTATTCCTATCTCTGACTCTAGTATGTCACGAACTATTCCTTCGTGTCTTAGAAGGTGTCCTACCATCCTATCTCTCCTACTCTTTATTGTTTTCCATACCTTTCGCTTTTCCCCAACTCTTTCTAATACTTCCCTATTGCTAACCTTATCTATCCACGGTATCTTCATCATGCGTCTGTAGCACCACATTTCAAACGCTTCTACTCTTTTTCTATCAGCTTCTCCTATTGTCCAAGTTTCGCACCCGTATAATGCCGTACTCCATACATACGACGTTAAGAGTCTCTTCCTAGTCTCTATATTAACCGTTCTCGAGCATAACAGTTGTTTCTTTTTGTTAAACGCAACTCGGCCCTGCGCCATTCTTTGTTTTATATCTTTAGTGCTCCTACCGTCTTGAGTTATTTTACTTCCTAAGTAGCAGAAATCCGCGACCTCCTCTATCTTCTCATTTCCAATTTGTATTTCCATTTTAGTTCTATTTTCACATCCCCTACATACCAAAATTTTAGTTTTCTTTTTATTGATGTTCATGCCGAAGCCCTGTGTCAAAACTGCTTCCATTTCATTCAGAGCCGCTCCTAATTCTTCTTTGCTAGATGCTAACACTGCTATATCATCCGCAAATCTGAGCATGTTAATAGTTTGGCCCTGTACATTGATCCCTGAGGCTGTTCTTTCCTTAACAATATTAATCGCATCTTCGATATATAAGTTGAAAACTAGAGGTGACAATGCACATCCCTGTCTCACTCCCTTCCGGATATCTACTTCCCTTTGTTCCTGCTCACATTCTATAACTGCCTTTTGCTCTTTGTAGAGATTATGTATTATTCTTCTGTCCCTGTATTTCATCCCTACCTTTCTCAGCACTTCGAACATCTTCCCCGATTTTACGTTGTCGAAGGCTTTTTCTAAATCTACAAATCCTATATAGACGCTCTTTCTCTTTTCTATCGTTTTTTCTATAATTACTCGTAAAGCTAGAATGGCCTCGCGCGTTCCTCTATTTCGTCTAAATCCGAACTGATCTTCTCCTAATATTTCTTCCGCCTTTTTCTCCATCCTTCTTTGCACAATTCTAGTTAAAATTTTTGACGCATGGGAAGTTAAACTGATAGTTCTAAAATTTTCGCATCTATCCGCGCCTTTTCTTTTTGGCAAAGCTACTATGATGTTCCGTTTGTAATCTTCTGGAATCTCGCCTGTCAGGTATATGCGACTAACTAGTTTAAATAAACGATCTATTACCTCTTGACCTGCGCACTTTAAGATTTCTGCCTGCAAGCCATCTATACCTGGGGCTTTATTATTCCTTAAACTTTTTAGTGCTATCTCAAACTCTTCTCTCATTATAGGACTCCCTAGGTTATCCCCCTCTACACTGCTTTCGCTTTCTAATATATCTTGCACTTCCTGTCCCGCATATAAGTTTCCTAAATATTCTTTCCACCTATCTGCCTTCTCCCCACTTCCGATTAGGATATCTCCTGCCTCATTTCTAATGTTTTTGGTACTAGATCCAATTTCTCTAAAATTTCTCCTAATTATTTTATATGCTTCATCAGTCTTTCCTACTTCGAATTTATCTTCCACTTCTTTGCATTTATTATCGATCCATTGCTCTTTCGCTTTCCTACATTCCCGAATAATTTCCCACTTGATCGCCTTATATCTTTGTTTCCCTGTTTCATCTAACCTATTTTTATATTTTCGCCTTTCCTCTATTAGACTCACAATATGTTTTGTTATCCAGGGTTTCCTACTTTCATTCTGTTTATGACCCAAAATATCCCTAGCTGAGGAAACTAAACTATTTTTAATGCAATTCCATTCTGCCTCTATGTCCCTAACAATATTTCCACCCGTGCCCTTTAGTGCTTCGTTTGTCTTTTTCTCGAACTTATTGCGCATATCATCATCTTTTAGTTTCTCTGGGTCAAGATACCTTCTTCCGCTTCTTTTTTTCAAAATCTTAAATTTAAGATTGGCTTTCATAACGACTATGTTGTGATCACTATCTATATCTGCTCCTGGATAACTTCTACAATCCCTAACTTGATTTCCAAATCTTTGCCTAACGAGAATGTAATCTATTTGATATCTCCCTAAGTCTCCTGGCATCTTCCACGTATAGCATCTCCTAACATCATGGTGAAATAGAGTGTTCGCGACCGTTAAGTTATGTTTATCGCAGAACTCTATCAGTCTAACTCCCCTATCGTTCCTATTGCCTAATCCAAAGGGGCCAACTATTCCACCCTCTCGCCCTGTGCCTACGACTGCATTGAAATCTCCTGTAATTATTAAATTTTCGTGCCCTCTCACAAAATCTAGCACATATTCAATATCACTATAAACTGCCTCTACGGCCTCATCACTGTAGTTAGAAGTGGGCATATATACCTGTATTATTACTGTTTTTACAGGTTTCGAATCTAACCTAACCATAACTACCCTGTCACTTTGCTGTAAGAAATTTTCTACACTCTGTCCTACTTTTTTCCGCATAACAATTCCTACTCCCGAATTTCCTCCTACAGATCCTGTGTGTATTACTCTAAAATGTTTTCTATCTATGTTTTCTATGTTTTCTATCTATGAGAATTTTAATAACCGATATGAGATGTAATATCTAACTATTAATTAATTAATTTATTATTGATACGAATGAGGGCAAATTCAAACACCAACTTGCAGGAGCTGCATCTTCGTAACTATGAACTCTAATTAGCATCGTTCTATGCCGTAATTTTAATTGATAATTAGCGTGCTTAATAGTATGGGCTTGCAAATATCGGAAAGCTGCATGTGTTGCCTCTGCTAGCTCGGCTTGATTGTTATATCTTCCTTTGTATATTTTTTCTTTTAAAAATGCCCAAACAAAAAAGTCTAATATACTCAGATCCGGTGATCTTGCAGGCCACAATATAGGTTAATTAATACCCAACCATCTGCCCGGAAAATGATTTTCTAAATAATTTCTAACTATTGCAGAATTGTGTGCAAGGACACCATCTTGTTGGAAATATACCCTGTTTATGTTTATTAACGGAACATTTTCCGTTATCGCCTCTGCGTTAATATTCAATAAATTAATGTATCTCAATCCCGTTAAGCTTCCATCAAAAATTTGGTACGCTAGTTGACCACCCAAAATAAAACACGAAACGTTAAATCCAATACGTCCTTGCCTCTGACGCTCAAAAGTTTGGTTCTGGATTTTCTTGAATTTTATTTAAGTACTACCTACAAGAACTAAGCCTTCTTTCTTGATCTCCCGGGAAGAGATGGTGAATAATTTGAATTTTGTATGACCTATATTTGTCTTTTTTAATATTTTTTGAACTTTTGTTTTGGAAACACCAACTTCTGATTCGATTTCGCGACAAGAAGTTTTTGGTGTCGCCTCAACCAACGATAAAACATTTATTTCTAACTCTTTCCTATTTTCTTTATTATAAATTTTGTTTCTGGGGTTATTGAAAGACCCATAGTGAATTAAATTTGATTTTAATCTCGAAAACATCATTTTGCTTGGTTATCTTCTTTCTGGGTATCTAAATTTAATAACCAGATGGATAGGTATTATACTGAAAATGGGTATCTAGGAATATTTTGTGTACCTGTTGAGATATAGATCCATTGATTCATTTACATTCTCACGACATTCATTGAAAACAGCAATTATGTCGTATTTTTCGAAATTTTGATAATTTTGAAGTTCCATTATGTATATACTAAGTACCTATTAATAAAACTAGCTGCATGCAGCTTTTGCTAATGTATGTCAACAGATAATTATTCAGTGTTAACATAAAATTACAGGTATCTTGGATGTACCTACCTCTTACATTTTCTAAAGTCAAAACTTAAAAAGTAGGTACCAAAATCGTTGCCGTTTTTTGAAATAACAATATAAAAGTATAAAGATTTTCAAATCACAATGAAAATAGGACAGCCTGTAAACACTAGTGGCGGTTTCTCCTTAAGGTCAATTGGTCAATGACCCTCCTAAAATATTCTAATCAAAACCATAATTTTAATAAAAATATTTTTTGTCTAACAGTCTCAAATTTAAAATCTTCAGCGGTCTGCATTCGCAGCAATACTAGAAATAGCCAAGCGTCAAGCCGCGTTGCGCGCTCGCTAGCAAGCCGGGACATTATTCAAATTGACCCTGCACAGCTCTTATGGCTTATGGAGAAATGCATGTAAAGAAGAACAGTGACAGCAGATGGCGAATTCTTGAGTGGAAGTGAGAGTCACCTTTTACTCCTATATCTCCAACGTGGTCAATGTCCCGATTACAACTGCGCAGAATCGAGTTTAGTTCTACAGTATTCAGTTATATTTTCTCTGGACTCTGGATCTCAGTTCTTCTTAGATAGCAGGCGGGAAACCTTTCTTTATTGTTGCGGATGTGAACTGTGATCGTTGTGAAGTTCTGATCGTTGAGAAATTTTGTGTATTTAGCAAAACAAGATGAGTGTTGTTGAGGATATATTTGCCTTAAAGTCAGCTGGAACATTAAATTATGAACGCCGGCTTGAAAAGAGGGAAAGTGGACGGCCGAAACCAAAACTGAATTTGAAGCAGACAACAAAGGATAAAGGTAAAAATGTCAAAAGATATTTTAAAGAATCGATGTACAATTTGTGCGACTGGATTTGTGGATGCAGTGTTAAAAATGCGTTCTTTTGCTATCCGTTCTTATTATTTTCAAATGATGCTATATGGGCTAAAAATGGAGTAACCGATATTAAACATTTAAAAGACAAAATTAAAAAGCATGCTTCTTCTGCTTCTCATATAAATTGTTCAATGAGTTACGCCAGTTTAGGACGTGTAGACATAAGACAGCAACTTGATAGTGCGTATCGCAAATCAGTGCACGACTTTAATGAATCGGTTTCTAAAAAATAGATTTTGTCTCTGAACTAGACTTAATATTTAAAGAGCACATTGAAAAAAATACAGTATTCAAAGGAATATCAAAAACAATTCAAAACGAAATTTTAGATTCAATGTTGGCCGTTGTACACACACATATAATAAAGGAAATTGACCAGACAAATTTTGTGGCAATTCAAGTTGATGAGAGCACAGATAGCTCCAATAAAACGCAAATGATTTTTATCTTTCGATATGTATTAGATGGTATTGTGCATGAAAGATTTTGGAAATTTGTCAACCCTCCAGGTACCACAGCACAACATTTATCCGATGCAATAATGGAAGAACTCCAATTATTAAAAATTAATGAAGCACCCCATAAATTGATTGCTCAAAGTTACGATGGTGCATCAGTCATGAGCGGTAAGCTGGGAGGAGTACAAACAAAAATTAAAGAAATGTACCCAAATGCACACTTTATTCATTGTTATGCCCATCAACTTAATCTTATCCTCCAAAAAGCGGCGAGTCAACACAAACCGATAAAAATATTTTTTGCAAATTTACATGCATTTTCGTCTTTTTTCGGACGATCCCCAAAACGTACGGCGGTATTGGATAGGGTGGTTAAGGTAAGATTACCTAAAGCTGCACCCACTCGATGGGCTTTCAATACAAAGTGTGTTGAAACTGTACACACTTATAAAGATGATTTAATATGTTGTTTGGAGCAAATCATTGATGAGGAGGAAGACGGAAATAATATAAATCAAGCAACTGGTTTAAAAAGGCATTTGGAAGATGAACTTTTTTTATTTTGGTTAAATTTTTTTCATAAAATAATGCCTCATGTAGACATATTGTTCAAACAATTACAAATGCGAGATATTGATGTTATATCAGTCAAAAACTACATAATATCTTTCAACAGCAATATCCAAAAAGTGAGAAGTGCTATTTTAGAATCGGAAGAACCAAGCACATCATCAGCGAAAAGAAGAAAAGTTAATGCAGGGGATCCTAAACGACTAACTGCACTTGAAATTTGCGACATTATTATGTCTGAAATTCATCATAGATTTGGATTCAATGATCATCTCATGATTTCACAGTTATTTCAGACGGAGAAATTTGAAGCATACACTACCAATTTTCCCCAAAATATTTTAAATATGGTGAAGGCTAATTATGCTACAATAGATATTTCCAAACTAAAATCAGAACTTGAAGTAATATATTGTCGTGAGGATTTTCGTAACAGTGCCGGTGCAGTCGCCATTCTTCAACTTTTTATTAACATGAATTTGTCCGAAACATTTTCTGAAGCAGTGAACTTGTTAAATATCTTGTGGAAAGTGAGAGATGTTTTTCAACTTTGAAACGGATAAAAACATTTTTACGCAATACAATGGGACAGTCTAGACTTAGTGCCTTGTCTATGTTGAGCATCGAGAAAACGCTTGTCAAGAGCATTCCAAACTTCAGCGAGAAAGTCATAGACCATTTTGCGGAACAGAAGGAGAGGAGAATTGACTTGAAATATAAGCACGTTTAAGGTATGTTTTATTTTAACAATATGTCCCCTTATATTTTTGAAGATTTGGACATACAACGTGTCCTATAAAGTTCTCTACATATGGGAAACTTTTTTATTATCCGTTTGTGAAAAAATAATATTCTTCGTAAAAAGCTCTGAATTGCTCTCGCAACATTCCAAAAATATCGGATAATATACAAGGGAGATAAAAAAATAATAATTTGACTGGAGAGTAAAGTACCCTTATTTTTGAAAATAATGAAAAATGTTATTCGGGAAAGTTATTCAGTATAAAAAGTTATGGACTATTATGAAATAACAGCCACCTATGATCAAATTTATGTTTCGTGAATTTAAAGCAAGAACAGCAATTTGCATTGAGAGAAAAGGTGGATATTTTGAGGCAATAGTTTAGGAAGTGCTCTAATTTAAATTTAAGTTAATTTAAAATAATTTTAGTTCTTTATTAGATATTAACACGTTTGTAATTTAGAAAAATAAATTTGATCATAGGTGGCATAGGTGGCTAGGGGAAAGCACCGTACTGATGAGTCCCAGAAGGACGAAACCAGTTGGTCTGCGGTTTTCCATACACATTCAAAACATGCAATATTTGAACAATAAACGGATAATAAAAAAGTTTCCCATATGTAGAGAACTTTATAGGACACGTTGTATATGTATATATTTTTAGTATTAATTATAAGTTCCAAAACCAAAATGACCCCCCTGGTTATTAACCCACGAGCCGCCACTGGTAAACATCCTGCATATTCTGCATTCAATAAAATGTGTCTGAATTCCTAAACACTAAACCTGCATAAATAATTCACCTACCACTTAATTTAAAGGGTAACCCCCCTGTTAACGGATCAGGTGCGAAATGCCTGGGTCCAAATGGAAAATGATGAAACGACTGCTGCCTCGTCTTAGATCTTGGCTCTCTGGGTCCATCAACGGTCACTTTGATGGCTTTGCTGTACGTGGCGATTTGTGGCGGAGACGTCGACACAATTATCGTTAAGGTAAAACTCTTCCCTGAAAACATAAAATCAATATGTATTAGTAGTCGGGGGTGAAAATAGAACTACACGCTTAAACGATGTTTTTGTGGGTTCAAATGACCGAGTGAAACATAAAATTGCGATCTGGCGGCGCCAAAGCAACGAGCGTCTGTATTGTGTATTCAAATGAATTATTTCAGTGGGAACCGCGAAGATCCATATAACAACGCGCGGTTGAGACGTAAAAATACCGACATGAACAGCTTTTTTGCCTGTAAATTATTAAAAACTCGAGAACTGAAAGTAAGAAAAGCTGCTTGCTACAGAGGCATTAATATTTCCATTTGTAATTTCGAGTATACGCCGCCACAGTCACAAGGGAGACATAGAAATTCGGAGAGCCACAACATTATAACCGAAGAGCATTAAAAACTTAAGATGTTACAGAAGATGTGGGTATTCCTGGAGTTGATCGAGAAAGTGTGTTTTAGAGAATATTTGGCGCAGTCTGTAGGATCAGTCCGAAGACTGAGCAATGCATTTCCCTAAAAGTCCTCAATTAACTATTTGCCAACAGTGAAATATTATATTATTTATCAAGAAACATAAGACGTGTAAAAATTTTGCACAATTTTCGCGAATATAAATCAGGTTTCTACCTTAATTAAATACCAACAACGCGCAAAGTAAACGCTACTATTTAAGTTATTTGCGTTACGATTTCACCGTCCCTAATCTGTGAATTATGTTGGCTCGCCTGTAATTCCCTGATTTATCGACAGGGCACTCATATTTCCCAGTATTACCGACATATAAAATAGGATAAAACTATACGTACACGTATCGCCACTGAGAACTCAAATCACTATGGTCCTCTCGAATTCAATTCGATGCATATTATGCATATAGGCGGCCCTGGTTTTGATGGATGTGATCGAGATGCATTTTAAAATATTTTCGAATTTGTTTAGCCGGATTTTGTTTTTATTTATTGCTGTCCACTTTCGGGATTTACCAATATTTATTTGTTAAAATGAATTCTCATATTCACAAATTACGGTAGCTGCAACCATGGTTACTACAATGAAATGGTTGTCTCATACTGCAGCTTGCAGGGAAAATATTGTGCGAGTCACTACGTCACTCAGAGCCCAGGCCTGATGAAGCTGACGGTGAGGTACATTGACGACTGTCGCAGATTATTCAACACCATTCTAATTATTATACCGGTGATAATTCCCTATTTCTCTAAATAGGGAGGTTCGTAGAAAAATAAGATATATATTTTTGGCATGAAAATGACAGAAAATTGTTATTGTAATTGATTTACGGCGAAATTTTCTTTAAAAAAAAATTTTTGCAGCGTAATAAGCCAAAGAAATTAACTTATCACGCCCACATGCTAGTTCGCTTTGTGATTGGATTGACGTCAGAGCTTCGTATGGCGCTCCTCCCACTTTTCTTGAATGCAGGTATGTAGATACCTGCTTACTTCTGTTGGTAAAATACGTATACCTATATTCTCTATAATACAATACAATACATACGACATACCTAATACCTATACCTACTCATTTATGTAGTATACCTAAGTAAATGACAAGTTATCAAGTTAATAGTTTTATAATGGATTGCAAATTTTCAAACGGAAGCAAATACAACTCACGCGAATCAAAAAACTACGTACTATTTGTTTAACAAAAAGAAACAACTGCTATACTCGGGAACGGTTAATGTAGAAACTCGGAAAAGCCTCTTAAAGACGCATGTATGGAGGACGGCATTATACGGGAGCGAAACTTGGGCAACAGGAGAAGCGGATTGAAAAAGGGTAGAAGTGTTTGAAATGTTGCGCTGCAGACGGGTGATGAAGATACCGTGGATAGATAAGGTTAGCAATAGAAAGAGTTGGGGAAAAGAGAAAGGTATGGAAGACAACAAAGAATATGAGAAATATCCTTTAGGATGGTAGGACACCTTCTGAGACACGAAGGAATAGTTCGCAACATACTGGAGTCAGAGATAGGAATAAAGAGGTAGGGGTAGGAGCAGGTTAGACTATTGCTTTTTAATAGTTGGGGATGTAGGATGTTCTACTTTTAGGGAAATGCGTACGCTAGCTCAGGATAAGAAAGGATGGACGAAGGCATTGGAGGTACGCGTCCAATCAGTCTTCGGACTGAGAAGTTTATGATGATGGATGACGTACTTTTTCCGTTTTACTGACGTGCTGTACTAGTCCATCTGGGTACAAAACAGACAACACCATTTAAAACCCGACATTTTTCTTATACGCAGTTAATCATATTTAACAACACATGCATAATATGAGACTCTGCGCGCTGAAGCTGGAGCTCGTACTAACCACCGACGTCACGCGGCCCAGTCTCGCTGCAAGGTACGATTTCTAGCCTCGCACCGACGGAAAACTTTGCAACGGCCTCACGCGCGAAGGAATTTTTTTAACAAAAATTAAAAACATAACTGCCTTCAGTATAACAAACTTTGACCAATTTTAACGAAATTTGAAAATCACCGAACCTGCCTACTGGACCAAACGCAGAAAACTGCAGGTTATCGCTAAAGATATTTGATTTTAAAACAAACATGTAGGGGGCAGTTTTAGAAATTTACGGAAAATCATCTATTTCGCATTAAGATGTCTACTTAGTTGAATAATCTATGAAACCCCGCGAGTTCCTAAGTCGGTAAGGTAGATTCCTACGCTAGACCGATAAACTACATTCCTAGTGTGCCATCTAATGAGTTGGCCTCTTCATTTTTATAATATGGGTGTGCTAACACATACCATATCTTCATCTGAATACGTCGGTAAGGTAGATTCCTACAATCATGTTGGTATGGCAGATTTCTACATAGAATTCTTAGTAAACAAAGCATATAAGCAGATAAATGATAGCAGGAATAACTGTCTAATAGAATATTAGGGTATGCCATTTTTGAAATAATATTCTTTCAGCACCATTTCTGCTGCACTCAGCGCGTTAGCCGTTCTATTTGCATAAAACTCTCGCATATTTTATTTTAATTACATATTTCCCTAGCTCCTTTTTATTAATATTCACGTCGGTGCTTCCCCTGCCGTCAGGAAGTTTTAGTACAAAATGCACATTATAAATATGATCTTTCCCATTAGCAACAGTTAATCATGAGAGGGAGTTAAAAAGTTAAAGAATGGAGGAGCGAGGGTCGCTCTACATAATGAGGAATTTAGTCCCACTTTCCTATTCAACTTGAGAAACTTTTGTCCCTCCGCGCGTCGCCCCTCGTGTTGCATCAGGATCCTTATTTAAGGACTTGATGCTTATTAATCGTGATAGTTACGCTTGGTGCGTGCCTATTTTGTTGGGAAATTTAATAAGCAACGTCAGATGTGACGTCAGGAGTTATCAAATTATTTGGGCGTTTTATGGAGATTGGTGTACAAAAATAGGTGTTGAAAAGCAGGGTGTAATTAATTCGACCTATATTCCTGGAAACCAGAAAATGCTCGCAACAGATGGTTAAATTCGATTCTAATGAGTGTTCGGCAAGGGGTGTTTTTGGCATTTTTGACAAATGTGAATGGGCGGGTTCACTTTTAATCTCGAATGAATGAATGCATACTAAAACAGGTCAAACTTTCTTACCTCTTCCGCTGCGCCCTACAAACCGAAGGTCATTAAACTTGGCCACTTGATTCTTCATGACCGCGGTACAGTTCCTCAATTCCGCACAATAATTCTCGTCGTTCCCAGCCTTTACAGTAACAACGGTCCCGTCCCCCACGTCCCCCAACGCCACGACCTTGAAAGCAACCGGAAGAGTCTTATTTGATCTCCAATGCGGAGGAAGCACCGTGCACACCACGTGCGGACTCCCGGTCCGCACCAGCTCCCCAGGATGCTCCGCTAAGAGTCCATCAAGAGTCCGTTCCGCGAGCATCTCCGCTGTGAGGTTTCCGTACCCCCTGTCGTAATGCCCGGTGGTGGAAGTAACTTCACTCGACAGATGCATTCTTCTTAGAGGAGTCGGGGCACGCCAGATCAAAACCCCTCGAATTTTTTCCGCGCCATGTCTTGACGAAAAGCCGCGACGGGCCTTTGATCTTACGCACGCATTTCTTTTGTCACAGGAAACAAACGAGCGTGTGTCGGCGGCGCGCACTAGACGTTCTTTCTGAATTTTTCGCAGTTGATTTTCTGTGCGATTTCCGCACTCAAATATGATGAAAAATCACGGCTACGCTGATTTTGCTGGGTTATACGGTGGTGGTGGACCACAGCTGGAAAAGTGCGCGTGAGAGTCACCCCTGCGGTGCTTTTAACCCCTCGACAACTCGCCAGTCACGGATATGTTTTTCTAATTACATGTTACATTTACATCCAGCACAGTTCGTTAAATTAATATTTTACCGGTATATTTGCATAAAAATATTTGGATTCTGCTTCGGTGCTTGAACCTGGAAAAAACAACCCTTTCAGAAATACTCGTCAGAAAATATATTTGAAAATGAGGAAGAATTGTAATTATAGACGCTAGGGTGTCTCGCTTATTTTAAAAAAATGATTTCTGAAACTAAAACTGAATATATCGAGTAGTAATAAGGGCGCCCCATCCAGATTAATCGATTTTCGATTAATCGCGATTTTGGAAAAAATCGAAAACCGATTAATCGATTTTTAAATTCGACTTTAAAAATAGATTTCAAAAGTCGACCTTAAAAATCGAGTTGTAAAGTCGACTTTAAAAATTCGATTTCTAAAGTTGACTTTAAAAATCAATTCCAAAACCAGCTTTAAAAGTCGATTCTAAAATCGACTTTCAAAATCGATTTCTCTCTATCGTCGATTATTCGATTTTTTCCAAAACTAGTAGAGACCCCTACTATTTTTCTACTTCAAATGAAACATCCAATAACCAGCTGGGCGAACCCCGAGAAACCGAATATATATTCTACTAATTCCAGGCATTCGATGAACGGATAGTGCCAAATACACGTGAAGTTGTTCGCCCGCCTTTAGGCTTGGGTCAAATTTCATCGCTATCTGAGTTACGAGATTTCCAAATTAGGGATGTTTTTATACCGACAGAACGGAGAGGTGTAGGACACGTTGGAGACCGCAAATGTCAAAATATCACTCTCCCGAGGCCGAAGTTATCAAGGTAACTAATTTTTCCCCAGACGCGTCATATTTTACTGTTTAAGAACTACAGACTCTGTCTGCTGTTCGCCGCTGCGCTACAGAATCGGTTCCCGACTGCAATCATAATTACTAACCTACATGGACTCTGCTACAAAACGTCCGTGATTCAGTGCAATATTGGGATCTCAGTCAGGCGCGCCATTGCTATGACAGCGGGAATATTCTCCACCAGCGAAATAGCACAGGCGTTGGGCTCAGAGAATTACGCCCGGCCCGGTGCAAATCAAAGTTTGTTGCTTCAGAAACGATAGAAAATAACGTGTTTCCCGTATTATTTTTAAAGTTCTGTTCTGAGTAAACGCCAACTTTTTCGTGCTGTAAAATTTTGGACATATTGTTAACATCACAGTACACGAACACCGGTACGGCAATGCCCAGGGTGTTGCACACTACAACGTCAGTCGCAAAGCAGTCATATCGCCACAAGAATAGGATTTACTATATGCAAAGCATAGATCTGTTATTTTGTACACAACTCGAAAATTATCAAACTGATTTTTACGAATAAAACCGAAGAATTAAGAGGAAGCTTTGGTCTTGTAATCGAACAATAAAGAACAACCAGTGTCACATACTAATAAAACTTGTTTGCAGAGTGAAGCAAACAAGCCAATCGAGCGCAGAAACAGAATATTCAGCTGGTCGCTTTGCGTGTCCATCTTTTTAGACATCCTTGGTTAGGACAGACGAAATATAGATGATGATCTTATTGTCAAAAGGATTATAAACCACCTTTGATTTTATAGTGTTGGCGGCATATGAGTGACGATGTCAAAAAGGAACAAGGACGACTAATAAATTTCAATGAACTCAAATTTCATTAGGTTTCACCCTTTTTGTCAAAAGATAAAATTATTTTGGAGTCTGGGTTGCACTTTTCTAACTTTGAATATTCAGTATGTCCACGGAGTTGCAAAGAGGAAAAACTTTTTTATTTTTCATTTTACAAGAAAAATGTATTCTTGATAAAAGGTTTTGCATGTCCCAAAATGGCCAATTCAGTTTTAACCATTTCAAATTTTCTTTTAGTTTCAGAGAAAATTCGAAAATAGGTCGATTTAGTCCCAAAAAATAAGTTCGCGTATACTGAGGTGAAGGAAAAAATAAATCGTTATAAAAATTGTACTTGTAATTCTATTTACGATTTTTTCCGGTGTAAGCATGAGACACCCTGTATTGCATTTACAGACCTCAAAGCAACCAAAGAACAAGTGCAACATAATGAAAAACACAAAGTGCATCTCACACACCAGCAACGTGTTAGAATCCAGTCCGGCTAATAGAGAACAACGGCATCATTTAGGGGAGTAAAACAGCTGATTTCTGAATCATCCCTCCCACCAGAACTTGCACCCTTCGCACCACAAATTCGGAGAGAACTTGTAATAATACTGCCACACACGCTTAAACTTTGCAACTTTAAAAATCAAAAAAACATGTCATGAAAAAAATACTACGAATTAATAAAGTTTTTGATTTGTTTTTTATCGGCACTTTGATGGATTTCGTGCGGTTTTGAACTCGAATTCGCGTGAATATACTCGTGGGGTACTGGAAAGAAAAAGCCGTCGCAAGCGAGTTTACTTTTCGCGACTGAAAGACTGTTCGGATCTGACATTAAGAAAAGGCATAAAAGTTTCCACGCGGGGGTGTCGGGGAGCCTCGCGGGGCGGCGGGTGGTGGGCGGGGCGTGTTGAGGTAGACCGCCACCGCCGTCTCCGCCGCCAACCAGGAAAGACGCCGGATTTTTACCCTCAAACCAGCGTCGTTTCTTCGAGGTTTACCAGAAGGTACCACGCAAGCGCATCTGCTCTTCAAAACGTCTTTCGCTTTTTTCCTTCGCTTCATCTCTCTCCGATTATCTTGAATACTTAGCAGGCTGTCTCTGTCACTTCCTTAAAGATGCCAGTGCGAGTCGTCTGGCTTTTTTGCACGGTCTGGAAGACGCATAGCGGCGTCTCGCTTTTCTTTTGGTGAGATGACAAACGAGGCGTCGGTGTTGTACAGGTTTTAGAATTAAGAAGCGTCGAGAGGTTGGCACTTTTTAATAGGGGTCAAGGGTCATTTTCAGTAATAATTTAATACTGAGAAACACCACAGTCCGCGGTGATAAATTTATTAATTTTATTACATTAACAGTATCGATTTAAGAGGAAAATTTGAATGTGCTGCATTTTAGAAATCTCTAAGACCACAATTTTTTGTACCAGCGTCTGGCACCTCCACCAAAACTAAATCTTCCTTTTATGCTATGATCGTTCTGAAACTACTAACGCAGCTTTAATAACAGAAAACCCTGCCATCCCTTGAACTTCCGGCTTTCACTATTCTCGCGTTTTTTCGCTAACCAGGCATGATTCGATTTAATTGAATTATTTATTATAGTCATGCAGTTCGTAGATTCTTTTCGTTTAAAATGTTTATACATAGTTCGATAATTCTGTCGGCCATAATTTCATAATAATTTATTTAAGTGCAATTACCTAATTATAGTTGTTTTGTTGTGATCGGCCCGTCGGTGTGTTTGCGTGTGCAAAGCTTCGACCGCGTAGGAGTTTATTGTTACCAGTGATCTTTAGTAACTGTGAAGGTTGGACATAACTTTCATCCTTGTTTTATATATACATATATAAATTACCGATCTAACCACTGAGTGTAGTCAATATAAGTAATTTCCAAAATACTTGATCTACATACGAAGCACCCATGAGTGCAAGTGGGGTAATCATGGCCCCAAATCGCTCAAACTCATTAGAGCGTCGAGTTTCGTTCGCTCGCTGACAATTTTGTTAATTGTTTTCCGCGAGAATAAATTTCGTCTTAAAGTTACTTTAACCCCTTTTCATTTTGCTAAGTACCCATTTTACTGTTTTCACCTCTTTCTCAATAATGCACGTTTTAAATAAAACTTTCTTCCCTCTCGTTCCTATAACGCGCAATTTGTCACATAATATTCGAATGCTGCCCTCTCCTTCTAACTCGGAGCTTTATCCTTTTGAACCTCTTATCTCGCGCTCTAGGTAGATAAGACGGGCTTCATCCCCCGTCTCTCTCTCACTCTTTTACACCCCATCTGCCCTCTCTGCTTCCTACACTTTAATCCTCCTAGCGATATTCCGTTCTAATCTCTGCTTAAAAGCCCTTTTGTTTTGTTTTAACCCTTTTGTTTCTCGGATAACCTTTAGAGTTAAAGTACATACTGTTAGGATATGAGATCCTAGATGGCTTTGCTTGCACGTCCTGTGGCGCTGCCGTCGCGACGAGCGTAAGCCCCACGAGCCGACGGCGTGCAGAAAAATGAACAGCTAAACACAGAATGTGTTCCGATCCTTTGAGCACACTTAAAATGTCAGATGACTGTAGTACTTGTCATCTGCTAAATCTTCAAGGTGACGATATCTACAGAAAGTTTCATTTTATTGTTGGGAACGCACAGTTCATGGTACCTATCTACATTAAATTATATTTTAGAGAAAAATAAAAAACATATCCGATTTTGTACTACACGAATTATTGCATGAAATTATCAAGCATTATAAAAAGAGGTGTATAACATATTATTTGTCACTGTCTGAAAGAAGCGTTAAAGCAAATCTTAAAAACCAGAAAGTATGTAAGGACGTGCGGAAAATCGTTAAAATTTAAGTCGAGAGTGTCGAAGACGGCGACATCTTGATCCAGTACGGCGTGAAACATCATTAAATCTCCAGCTAATGACGACAGTGACTTGCAACCAGTTCCGAAGAACGTACCGTTGTAACTCGCTAATGAGGGGATGATTTAAAGATGTAACGTAGGTCGTAGCTTAGAGGAGAGACTTAACGAGTACAATTTTTACATTCTTTCTGGTGCCTTTTGGCTTCTTGAGCAAATCTGTTCGTTCCCTTGGCAGATTAGGCGAATTAGGGATTTAACGCAAATAAGATTCGGTCCAGGCAATTCGGGAGCTGCTTTAAAAATCTTGTTATATTTTTCGTGTATGAAATGGAAAAGTTGATTTCTATAGTTTTAATACAGGTAAATTCTTTTCATATAGGTACTCCAAGGCTTAAAACATCCCTTCTCCTGAGTTATTAGTACGTTTTAGGGATGTGGGAGGGTTAAAGTATATACATTACACATTCTGTTCATGTTTTATGCGAGGTCCCTAGGGGTACACATGTCTTTTCGAATGTATAACCCATAGCACGACGTTATGTGCTTACTACGGACAAAATATCTACCCTTAAACGCAAATTGTGTTTATACCTGCTAAAAATGTAACCGTGACGTATAATTATCGACTTCCAATATTAACAAAATGGGTTGTTACTATTACTTCAATTCTCCCTCTTGTTTCTTGAACAAACAAGCGCACAGGGCCGAAAAATCATGCTACACGCGATTTAACTCAAGAAACAACAAGGATTGCATGAAATCACGTCACACTCCATCACAATTTGACAAGTACATCAGTCAACATTTGCTAGCATTGATTGTGCACCAGATTACAGAGGACCAACTGAACCAAGCGCAGTCGCTACCCTGTAAAATTCGTCCGCGGTTCCTCTGGTTCCCCACGTAGTTATCATATATTCACATGACTTGTGTATGACAGGGAGGGATGTTCTTAATGCCCTGTTATATTGAGACTCGCGCTGAAGTGTTCCCAGTTTTAATATTTTATTCTCTTTGACTACGAGTGCGTTTTGTAGGGTACACGCATGCAACATTTTCGATTCCAGATCGCGAAGTTAGTTTGTGGGCAAATAAATAACATAAATTTTTTAGGGCGTTGTCTGTCATTAAAAAGCCTACCTAGCTTTCCCAATAACTGATAAATATGCGCCTTGCTTTTAATCAACTATGCTGTGAATGATAGTTTTGAAATTTCTACCTTGGCAACTGTCACTGTCATATTATTTTCGAGATTTCTTGCAACATCGTCGTTTTGAAATGGCAAGATTTGGTCAAGAATCTTTGGAAGATATTCAAAAAACTGTACAGAGTGTTACTCCGAGGAGTACAGTTAAAAATCAAAAGTCAATATGGAAACAGTTCGAAATATTTTTAAAAGAGAAGCATTATGAACTTCTAGAAATTACTTCAAATCAAGAGCTTGGACTGATAATGAATGATTGGGCTTTAAATATGAAGAGAGCTGATGGTGAAGATTATAAAGAATGCGTTATAAAGACCATGTGGAATGTTACTGCAAAACTCCTTCAAGAAAAATACTACAAAGAGTACGCCCGAAAATTTAAACCATTTACAGACATTGAATTCAAACAAGCAAGGGATGCAAAAAATGCAAAACGAAAGCAGCTTCAGTCTATTCTCGGAAAGAAGAAGCAAAGTTCGACTGCTCTGAGTAAGAAAGAAATATATACAATAATGAATCTGTGGAACGAAGATTGTCCAGAAGGGCTTCACAAGCGCTCGTGATCTTTTAACTGTCAAATTTACACTCGTGGCTACTAAGCAACGCAACAGCTTTCGTAAAATTTCCGACAATTCCAGACCACTTATTGTATTACTAGGTACAGAAAAGGAAATGTGTATGCCCATACCCCATACCTACCCTCGTCAATCAATTAGAAACCTTAAAAACTCAAGAAAAATCCCCCTTGAATATTTCATACAAATTAGAAAGTTTCGCTCCGACTAAAAAGCATACTAACGTTGATTTTATGTTCAGCTTGGGGAAGAGGATAAATGTATGGTGTTTTAAAACGCTCTCTCTATGTGATATACTTACTGAATTAATGATCACTTAAGATACAAATCCTCATGGATGGAAACTGAATTAACATTTTAATAGTTGGATTTGGGGATTTATATGTACGAAAATTTTCCAGGTAATTAAGTATAAATAGTTCATTTACTGGCAGCTATTCCCGATTCGTTATACGTTTATACAGTAATTATGGCATGCTAAATATTTAGAAACCCCTATATGTTCGCAAAATCCTGCAATAAATGAATTCAAGACATAAATTCCAAAAATATGGTGACTTTTGTTACGTGTCAAATTTACACAATATGTTGGGGTAACCCATTTTGAAAGAGTGGATGAGTTTTTCTGCAGCTGCTTCTACATTTCTCTCGGTCGGAATAATACGGGCAATTATACTTTAGAGCGGGTGCGATAATTATAAATTACGTTGCCAAGTTTGGGTCGCGTTGTAGATAAAGTAACTTTTCGCACTCCACGGGGAGTTTATCGTGTCGCCCGCCGCCAACGTCGTCGCCGCCGCCGCCGCCTTCCCTCAAACTTTTCAAAACTTAATTTACCGTCAAAGTCAGCTGCATCACAGCCCTACAGCCACCTTGAAGTGTCACTGCCAATTATCAGCAATTAAGTAAACTTGGTTAAAATTTCTATGTCGAGTTGCTTTCAGCAATTTGACTTCAGAAATTGAAATAGAACCTAGTAAGGACTATTAAACACTGTTAAAAATCGGGCAAACAATTTTAGCAAACTAAAATGTGACTTATTTATTTTTATGTGTATACATTTTCCTGAAAAATTAAACCAGCAAATTACAACCGAAATTGCTCTCATATTTCTCGGCGAAAACATAAAAATATTAAAACTCAGCACAATTCTGGGTACGCACGTCCAGCGACGACATTACCTTTCAATTTATTTACCCTAAAACTTCCTTTCTGTGTCGTCACAGATACCATGCAAGATTGGCCGAGTGAACGCGTCCCTTGACGCCCGTCAAAACTTAAATGTCATACCGAATTCCATATGTGGCAAAATGAACCCCTTGCGTTGGCTTCACGGCAATACTCGGGTCGCGGAAGGGCCCAGGGTTGCTGGAAAGAGAGTGATGATTGCTACGTAAGGCAGCGAAAGAGGGATGGGGCAGGATTTTTATGTTTTAAGTGTATGTGTGAGAAAGCAGAAGCGGTATTTTGCTTTTATGGTTTTCGGGGGCATCACATCTAAATCGGCGGCGTGTTGGCACGCGCTGGTGAACTAAAAGGAGACGTTTAGCTTCGGGGATGAAATTGAAGCCGTTTTGGGGGAGGATGTCGTTTGTTACTTATAAGAAAAGAATTTAGACGAAATAAGTTCCTATCTATAGATAACTTGCGAAGCCTTGTTTAACCAAATTAATGTCTCCCATAATAATGAATATACCCATGTTATTCCCCGTACATGACGTAACTAACATAATGGAATAAGAATATTCTTGCGTCGAGTATCGGGAACGTTTTCTATTATAATTCTACCCATGTTCCAGACAAATAAAACTTGAACTTTTCGCTAGCAGCACCCCAATTTAACAAGAGAAAGAACAAATCGTGTTACGCCCTGGGGACCTCAATCGGCCGATATCTACCCAGATGCGACAGCCCACTGCCCATTGTCTGACACTGCCACCTTTAGGTTCGATTTTAGTGATTGAATTAAGGACAAAATGCAGCTTATTGCGTGGGGAATTGAAAATGTTCTCCACGCCAAGCTCCTATCATTCTTTGGGTTATTTGCTTCGATTTTGCTTCATGCATAAGTTAGTATTCCATTTGCGGCTCGTTTTGTCGGTTTCTTTGTTACTTCCCAAACCCTTAAGCTGCAGGGTTTGATAGTGGGTGTGTGAAAGATAAAGAAATCGTTTCAATAAAGTTAGTGGCGTTATTATTACTGTCTCTAAAATCATTTTTATAAAAGACGATGCATTACACTCGACATCTATGCCACAGTAGTCGAACTTTACCCTGAAATTTATCCGTTAATCCAGATTTCTGCAAACAGAAATTCAGTAAAAACCATTTGGTTTATAACTGAACTACCAATTCTAACTATTTCCTCATTCCACGAAGCCACTGTCGTAATGAAACTCTTTTTTTAAGTAAATTCCAAGGGAAATACATTTTCACTTGCAATAATAGAAAACCAGTGCGATTAATGCGACTCTTATCCAATAGGGTGCACCACCAAAATTTTATGCGGCGTCGGTAAAATCAAGCGCTGTATGTTGTTTTGACGTTTTGACTTCAGGTTAAGTTACTAATTGAAAAAGAAATATACGAAACGGCTAGCAATTACCAAAATTTGCATGAAAAACCTCAACACATTCAATAAAGTAAGTGTGGAAAAGTTGGTGGTATAAAATTGGTGATATCCAATTGGTTTTTCAGCTACATAACCTCATAAACAATGTCAGTTGTGATAGAAACAACTTTAGGCGATATAACTGTCGATTTATACGTAAAAGAACGGCCAAGATCGTGCTTAAACTTCCTTAAGTTATGCAAAATGAAATATTACAACTACAATCTCTTTCATACTATAAACCGAGGTTTCATCGCTCAGACAGGCGATCCTACTGGCTCTCGAAAGGGAGGTGAATCGATATTTGGAGTACTCGAAGGACCTCTTAAACGTTACTTTGAAGCCGAAACATCGCCTAGAATAAAACATACAACAATGGGTTTGATTTCTTTTGTTGGTAATGAAGAAGCTATGATCGGATCGCAGTTTTTTATCACGTTGGCCCCCGATTTGACTTACTTGGATGGTCAGCATTGTGTTTTTGGGGAAGTAGTCGAAGGAATTGATGTTGTCGAAATTTTAAACGAAGCGATTTGCGACGGTGACAATAGGCCTTATAAAGATATTCGCGTAACGCATACGGTTATTTTGCATGATCCGTTTCCTGATCCTGAGAAGCTAAGGGTTCCGGAAAGGTCCCCTTCGCCCAGCGCTGAGAGATTACAAGGTGAGTATTTTAAGTTTATTTATTCATGAACGACTTATTGCTTCTGTATTGTCACGTAGGCGGTAGAATAGCTCCAGATGAAGAAATCGATGAAACTGAAGGCAAATCAGCCACTGAAATAAATGAACTGATCGCGGATCGAGAAGCCAAAGCACGGGCTACAATTCTTGAAATGGTGGGAGATATTCCGGACGCGGACATGGCTCCTCCGGAAAATGTGTTGTTCGTCTGCAAATTGAATCCCGTAACAACAGACGACGACTTGGAAATTATCTTTAGCCGTTTTGGAAAGATAAAATCGTGTGAAGTTATAAGAGACAAAAAAACTGGGGATTCTCTACAGTATGCGTTCGTAGAGTTCGAAGAACGCAAATCTTGCGAGGACGCTTATTTTAAAATGGATAACGTACTTATAGATGACAGGAGGATTCATGTGGATTTCAGTCAAAGTGTTGCTAAGGTGAAGTGGCATGGGAAAGGGAGAGGGGTGACACATTATGATGATAAAGGAAAACGGAGTAAGAAAGCTACGGATGATTACGGGAGTGGCAAATATAAAGTCGAGAAGAACAGGGAAAATAACGAGTACAAAAAAGATAAGGAAAAGAAACAGGAGTTCCGGGATAGAAGTTCTCGGAAATACGAAGATTCTCGTGATAGTAGAAGAGATAAAGAGGATAGATACAGGCATCCTCCTGAGAGAAGTAGAGATTATTCGGCAAAATACAGAGAAAGGAATGAGGACTTTAGGGATAGAAGATATGATGGGAGAGGCAGTCGTAGTAGTCACTTGGATAGGAGGAAAGATAGAGATAGAAGAGAAGAAAGGGAGAGAAGAGAAGAAAAAGATAGGAGGGAAGATAGATTAAGGAAAGAAAAGGGAAGAAACAAAAGTTCAAAAAATTTAAAACGTGATAGAGATAGGCCTGTATCTAGTGATGGTAGTGAAAAGTATGAGAAGAAGAAGAAGAAAAAGAAGAAGAGGAAAACGAGGAGCAGCAGCAGTAGCAGTTCATAACTCTTTATATGTTATAATTTTTATTTTAATAAAAATATATTGGTTTGTACAAATTTGTTTTTTCTATAAGTTTTTTTATTCGTATTTTCAAGATCAGTTCAAAATAAGACGAGATGTGGCGCCCATAAATTCGGAAGTTAAACAATTGGACTCAAGGTAGGCATGCTAACAATTAACAGTTTAATCTAAATCATTTATAGGTAGATCATCGCAGGTCGTAGTTTGGACTTGTCCTTGGTAATAATAGTAACATTCCTTTATTTTCGTTAAAATACGCTGTCTAAGTTAACAAAACCATAAGTTCTAAACGCAATACTCTTCGCAAACGACTGCCTAAGTTGCTTATCTCTCTCTAGCCTCCCGGGCGACGAGCACCTATTGTATATTCCATCGTGGTTTAACTAATGCGAATACGTACATAATGACTAAAAGTATGAAGCAAAAATGTCAAGAAACGCTTATGTTGTTTAAGTATAGTGTGTGTAACTTCCCACGTACATCTTGTTAATCTAGACTACCAAAAACTAAAGAAAAATCAATTAACTCTCCCTTCAATATAACTTTTAAACTCTGACATTTTCCCGCGGTACGTAGGCGTTGCGACGCACTCAGTCTTCTTCCACCTGTCGTCCCTTCAGCTTTCTGAAATTCATTCAGGGATCGTATAACGACGCCGCCCGCGTCGACTGGGTTTTCAGTCGCTTTCAGCGTATCCAAAGGCCAACATGCAGCAACTCCGTTGGCTATCGTTTGCTTCTTGCTTAGCCTTGATTTCCGCTTTACCTGCTTCTTTAATTGACGAAATCAAAGCCAACGAACTAGGAGACAACAAAGGTAAGAAGAAATAGATTTACGTTCGTTTTTCTTTTTGAAATTTGTACTTTAATACTTAAACGTGAGAAAGATATTTTTTTATTAAACATTGAGAATCTTAGAGCACAGTCTATTGCGACGGTTTTTTTTGGAAGAGGGAATCGCAGCCCTTAAAGGTGAAAGCTCTAGCAAGTGAAATTAATGACTCGGATTCTAAAAGAGTAGAGCTCGGATGTCGAGAGAGAATTTTATCATTTTCTATTTGATTTATAGTCTCACGTATCAAGTTATAAAAATGTTCGTTTTAGAATGTAAGTATACGAGTATATGAACTGTTTCCGGCGAGTCTCTGAATCAATAACCTGTTGCCTATCGAAACATTCCCCGGAAAAACAAAACAGAGGGAAAGATTGATGTAGTAGTTTCTGTTTTCAATTGGGAAATTTACATTTGTATAGAACAGCTTTGGTTTCAATTACACATTCAGGTTTTGGGATTTGTCGCATGAAACCTTTAAAAAGCATATTCCCAAACGACAATAGTTACTCAAGAAAATTCGACGCAACTTCGTCAGTGTACCTACGTCACAAACGTGGATAAGCTTTTTAAATTTGCCAGTCAACCACCTAAATTTACTTCTTGATTATAATAGGTAGGTGTCTACATTTAAACCAAAATCAAGTCTTCACCTTCCGCCCACGCGTTACTCTAAAAAATTACACAAAATTAAATTATAACTTTCTTTCGTCAAAAATCGATCTCCTCAATATGACAAACTTTCAGTCACGGTGGGCAACTTTACTACCCACGCGGATTGAGTTCGGAAAGGAAATAACGAGAAGTTCCACTACACGAAATGTTTAATTGAAAACGAAGAAAAATTCCAATCTCATTTCTGGCACTGTTAATTTATTACTTTTCATATACAGGGTTAATGAATGATACTGCCGCCGCATTAAAAAACCGAAAATATTATACAGGTAACTGCCGGTAACATCAAAAATATTCATTTTAGGCAAAAAGTGAGTGTCTAATATAACATCAAGTAGGCTCATACAAGGAATCCCAAAATGCCATCGAAATAGGGTGTACCTGTACAGAAGAAACCGGGCAGCCCGTACAAGTGAAAATAATATTGTTTATGTTTATTAACGGAACATTTTCCATTATCGCCTCTGCGTTAATATTCAATAAATGAATGTATCTCAATCCCGTTAAGTTTCCATCAAAAATTTGGTACGCTAGTCGACCACCCAAAATAAAACACGAAACGTTAAATCCAAAACGTCCTTGCCTCTGACGTTCAATAGTTTGGTGCTGATTTGTATCAGACCAGTGACGCACATTATGCCTGTTAAATAATCCTACTCTACTTATGTGAGTTTCATCTGTCCAAATGACATACCGCCCAAATTCTGGATTTTCTTGAATTTTATTTAAGTACCACCTACAAAAATCAACCCTTCTTTCTTGATCTCCCGGGAAGAGATGGTGAATAATTTGAATTTTATATGACCTATATTTGCATTCTTTAATATTTTTTGAACTTTTGTTTTGGATACACCAACTTGTGATTCGATTTCGCGACAAGAAGTTTTTGGTGTCGCCTCAACCAACGATAAAACATTTATTTCGTCCTCTTCCCTATTTTCTGGTTGTCTTCTTTTTGGGTATCTAAATTTAATAAATCGATGGATAAGTATTATTATACTGGAAATGGGTATCTAGGAATTTGTATACCTAGTACAATACAGAACGCTGGTTGAAAACCCATATAAATAGCAGATTAGCAATGATTTTGATAAAAATCGCAATGACGCAAAGTAATAGTAATCATGTTACTCCTCTCCACCTTGTGTGTAGATTAAAATTTGTTGTGTGCTTTCTATATCTTATCCAGTACATACAACATCCCGGTAAAATAATCAAAGTCTTGTTTATAAAGCACTCACAAGCCCCAATGTCTAATCGTCTAATCTGTAGCAATGTCATATCCTAAAGTACGAAGTAATTAAAGCTATTAGTACGCTGGAAATTAGAAGGAAAAAATAGACTACTCCTGCTATAATTTAGTTAATTTGGTGATGGATAAGGCCCATTAGTACTTTTGTATTTTGTCTGGTAAATTTCGAGTAGGCGAGCTTTTCGACTAGAATAAAAAGTAGAACATCCTACATCCCCAACTACTGAAGAACAGTAGTCTAATATGAACCTACTGCTACTTCTTTTTATTCCTATCATCTTATATTACATCTTATATTACATCTTATTTTCCAGTTAAAAGAGCACAAGACGGTCAAGAAAATGTGAGGGAAGCTGTCCCGTTTTATAACCAACCTGTCGCTATAAAACGAGGTAAGTGGTCCTAACTTCTATTAAATGATGTGAAGTATATTATATGACGAACGTATGTATCCTGATAACGTATACTTACATTATTGCAAAGAATAATTCATGAAACATAATGTTTCTTGAAATGGACAGCACAACTTTTATGTATCTGAAAAACGTTGCAGATAAATATACGTTCATTTCATTCTTAAGTGGTCATATATATAACCCTTCTCAACTAGCTATGCTGTATGAAAGTGCTTCTTGGGGGCATCCTTAAAAACCAAGATTTATAGGCATTTCCACTTGACAGAAAATAACAGAAATGCGTTAACAAGGAAGAATATTTTGAGTGTTCTCCTCTAACTTGGATTTGTTCTAAAGTATGATCATAAAGCTTACTTAATAACTTGATGCTTTAGCATTCGCCAATTAAGTATCACAAAATTGCACTCCGCTTTCCTTAAATTATAAACGATTAATTAACTGACGAGCAGCAAATCTCTTTCCAAACAAATTTCCAACTTACTGAAACTGATATATCCCTAGGGGCGAACTTAAAGAACGAAAATACGGACGAGAGAAAATTGAATGATTGGGAACAAGAGCAAAATATCTACAGAAATCGAGATAGCTTTGCTAATTTACAATCAGCATTGTATTCAAATTCGAATAATGACCTGGATGACAAATCCATTGCAGAATATGAGAAAGGATTTCGGTATGGGACTAACAAGGATAAATTAGACGAAGCCCTGGAGAACGCTGTGCTTAAATCTGAGCTGTATGGGGACCCGTCGCCGATTAGTCAGTATAGGTACTTCGGCGGGGCCGAGGAGAGACGCAGGAAGCGGAGGGACACCAAAAAGTTAAGGTAAAATCAAATTAAATTGCTTGTTTTCTATTTTAAACGAGGGCGTTGTCAAAGTACTCGGAAAATTTTATAACTTCCAACACTCGCACGATTTCACACCTTACAGTATAATAAAAGAATCAGCCTTTTTGCATGAACAAAATTCAGTGTAAAACGCGTAAAAATTTGCATTAATACAGCCATAAAAAAGAACAATTTCGACATGATTTACATGTAAAATACTTCCACCCTTGATTAAATGTTTCGCTTTTATTGCACACCCCCAGAGATCTCTTCTTTGCAAGTTATTTTTACGTGAAAATGTTTTGATGGATAATTAGTTCTTTTGGAGTTTGGAAACTGATGTTAGTTCAGAATAAACGCATTGGGATGTTTGGGAAATTCAGTTTCACGCCTACAGATGACGGGAAACTAGGGATAAAACAAGAAATTATATGGGTAACTGACTGGAAGTAGCGTAGGTTGACGATGAAACGAATCCTAAGCCCAGTTATGACCTTACATTACATTACATTAAACATACATAATGAATTTCGATATATTTTAACTTGTTTTAAGGAGCACATAGCTCATTATAAATACAAGTCGAGTTTAATTATTCTGCAGGTCCATAAACAAGAACCAACATGATTTAAAAGATTTCCACTCAATACTTTTTCAATAGAAACTTAAAACTACAGTTCTGTAGCAATTTGTTTGTAGCAGTATAGTTTCTCGGAACAGGAAAATAAAAACTTGTACAAGTTCCAAGTTCCGCATCAACTTCAGGTTATTTGTTTCCGTTTCAAGCAGTTTCTTTATTGGTTTCCACTCTAGACAACAGCACAATAATTATACTCACTTGCATTACATCCAAATGGTCAGTCGGTGCGGGAAGCAATTTATCAAGACTTAGTTGTTTACAAAAAACATTGTGGCAAATCAATCACTGGGAAATTAGCGTGCAGAATGTACAGGTTGTCCTATTTTCGTTGTGATTTGGGGGTTTCTCATAGAAGCAGCAGAGATGGAGCCTCGGGGTTTTCGAGAATATTTTATCGTTGGTTGTGGCGACACCAATAACTTCTTGTCTCGAAATCGAATCACAAGTTGGTGTTTCCAAAACAAGAGTTCAAAAAATATTTCAAAAAGACAAATATAGGCCATATAAAATTCAAATTATTCACCATCTCTTCCCGGGAGATCATTTGGACAGATGAAACTCACATAAGCAGCGTAGGATTATTTAACAGGCATAATGTGCGTCACTGGTCTGATACAAATCAGCACCAAACTTTTGAACGTCTGAGGCAAGGACGTTTTGGTTTTAACGTTTCGTGTTTTATTTTAGGTGGTCAACTAGCATACCAAATTTTTGATGGAAACTTAACGGGATTGAGATACATTAATTTAATGAATATTAATTAATTTAGTAAGAAATTTGAAGGCTGGGAATATTTCATCGAAAGAAGTTAATTTTTACTAACACATAAACATGTTTTTATTTAGATAATTATCATTCACATTATTATTGTCATTACCTATAGTTGACAATTAATTGATTACTGGTGTGGATGTTTCGTTGGTGAATGCTGGTCCATAGTTTAGGGTAAATTGTAGGTGTCGTCTAACCTATTAAAAAGTTTTTGGGAAAATGTTAAAGCAGTAAAATGAAATAATAAAAATTAAATTACTTTAATTTTACTGCAATTATGAAAAATTTAACAAGCGGCAACATTTGTTTATTTTGCTCTAATGAATTTTGTAATCTGGCAATTTAATACATACTTATTTATTTCATATCTAGGTAAGGACAAAAACTTATTAATATACAATGAAATTAAAGTAACATAAAAAAAGAAAAATAACTATAACAAATATTCAAATAAACCCCCATTCTGTATCAGACAGTATCCCAGCCTATTATAGAAAGAATTTCTCACATTCGCAAGTTGCCGATCGTTTATTAAGTTGCATTCCGCAAAAATAGCATTCCTTAAAGAATCAATATTTGGGTGACGAGTTTTATAAATCTTATTTTTTAAATGACCCCACAAGAAAGCTACCCAAAGGACTTGTACCTTGACGCAGTTCTAGTAATACTGGGACGGGTGGGATGGCTTGCGCGCTTCAATGATCTGAAGAGCCGAACCATAGGTTTAACCATATTGGAGGGGTTTTTATTTGAGAAGCCAGACTAAATCAAGTCCCTGAAAGGGGGCAGCAGCTCTTTCAGTAATCATAGTGGCAGAGATCGTGAGGGTCGGTATGGCACTGTGATACACACTACTGCGATGTGGAAGGCAACGGGAAACCACCACATTATTATATCCCTGGTACAGCGTACTTCGAATTTATGATGATGGCACTTTCTGGAGTAAAATATTCCGGAGGTAAAATAGTCCCACATTCGGATCTCCGGGCGGGGACTGCTTCGGGGGGAGTCATCAGAAATGATAAGTGTAACATCTCACGAGTCGGAGCGTGGAATGTTAGAAGCATGAAACAAGTAGGAAAGTTAGAGAATTTGAAAATTGAGATGGATAGGTTAGCATTAGACGTAGTAGGTATTAGTGAAGTGCGGTGGCCAGAAGCCGGAGACTTCTGGAGCGGAGAATTTAGAGTAATACACACAGGATCTGTAGGAGGAAATTCGGGAGTAGGAATTGTTATGCGGAAAAAAGTAGGGCAGAGTGTAGAAAATTTCTTACAGCAAAGTGACAGGGTAGTTATGGTTAGGTTAGATTCGAAACCTGTAAAAACAGTAATAATACAGGTATATATGCCCACTTCTAACTAGAAGGTATCTTGACCCAGAGAAACTAAAAGATGATGATACGCGCGATAAGTTCGAGAAAAAGACAAACGAAGTACTAAAGGGCGCGGGCGAAAATATTGTTAGGGACATAGAGGAAGAATGGAATTGCATTAAAAATAGTTTAGTTTCCTCAGCTAGGGATATTTTGGGTCATAAACAGAATGAAAGTAGGAAACCCTGGATAACAAAACATATTGTGAGTCTAATAGAGGAAAGGCGCAAATATAAAAATAGGTTAGATGAAATAGGGAAACAAAGATATAAGGCGATCAAGTGGGAAATTATTCGGAAATGTAGGAAAGCGAAAGAGCAATGGATCGATGATAAGTGCAAAGAAGTGCAAAATAAGTTCGAAATAGGAAAGACTGATGAAGCATATAAAATAATTAGGAGAAATTTTAGAGAAATTGGATCTAGTACCAAAAGCATTAGGAATGAGGCAGGAGATATCCTAATCGAAAGCGTGGAGAAGGCAGATAGGTGGAAAGAATATTTAGGAAACTTATATGCGGGACAGGAAGTACAAGATATATTAGAAAGTGAAAGCAGTGTAGAAGGGGATAACCTAGGGAGTCCTATAATGAGAGAAGAGTTTGAGCTAGCACTAAAAAGTTTAAGGAATAATAAAGCACCAGGTATAGATGGCTTGCAGGCAGAAATCTTAAAGTGCGCAGGTCAAGAGGTAATAGATCGTTTATTTAAATTAGTTAGTCGCATATACCTGACAGGCGAGATTCCAGATGATTACAAACTGAACATCATGGTAGCTTTGCCAAAAAGGAAAGGCGCGGATAGATGCGAAAATTTTAGAACTATCAGTTTAACTTCCCATGCGTCAAAAATTTTAACTAGAATTGTGCAAAGAAGGATGGAGAAAAAGGCGGAAGAGATATTAGGAGAAGATCAGTTCGGATTTAGACGAAATAGAGGAACGCGCGAGGCCATTCTAGCTTTACGAGTAATTATAGAAAAAACGATAGAAAAGAGAAAGAGCGTATATATAGGATTTGTAGATTTAGAAAAAGCTTTCGACAACGTAAAATGGGGGAAGATGTTCGAAGTGCTGAGAAAGGTAGGGATGAAATACAGGGACAGAAGAATAATACATAATCTCTACAAAGAGCAAAAGGCAGTTATAGAATGTGAGCAGGAACGAAGGGAAGTAGATATCCGGAAGGGAGTGAGACAGGGATGTGCATTGTCACCTCTAGTTTTCAACTTATATATCGAAGATGCGATTAATATTGTTAAGGAAAGAACAGCCTTAGGGATCAATGTACAGGGCCAAACTATTAACATGCTCAGATTTGCGGATGATATAGCAGTGTTAGCATCTAGCAAAGAAGAATTAGGAGCGGCTTTGAATGAAATGGAAGCAGTTTTGACACAGGGCTACGGCATGAAAATCAATAAAAAGAAAACTAAAATTTTGGTATGTAGATGGAGTGAAAATAGAACTAAAATTGAAATACAAATAGGAAATGAGAAGATAGAGGAGGTCGCGGATTTCTGCTACTTAGGAAGTAAAATAACCCAAGACGGTAGGAGCACTAAAGATATAAAACAAAGAATGGCGCAGGGACGAGTTGCGTTTAACAAAAAGAAACAACTGTTATGTTCGAGAACGGTTAATATAGAGACTAGGAAGAGACTCTTAAAGTCGTATGTATGGAGTACGGCATTATACGGGTGCGAAACTTGGACAATAGGAGAAGCGGATAGAAAAAGAGTAGAAGCGTTTGAACTGTGGTGTTACAGACGCATGATGAAGATACCGTGGATAGATAAGGTTAGCAATAGGGAAGTATTAGAAAGAGTTGGGGAAAGGCGAAAGGTATGGAAAACAATAAAGAGTAGGAGAGATAGGATGGTAGGACACCTTCTAAGACACGAAGGAATAGTTCGCGACATACTAGAGGCAGAGATAGGAATAAAAAGAGGTAGGGGTAGGCCTAGATTAGACTACTGCTCTCAAATAGTTAGGGATGTAGGATGTTCTACTTTTAGGGAAATGCGTAGGTTAGCTCAGGATAGAAAAGAGTGGAGGTACGCATCCAACCAGTCTTCAGACTGAGAACCTTATGATGATGATGACAAGAAAAAGTCACACGGTGCCAAATCGGGAGATCTAGCTGGCCAGTTTATAGCACCACCTCGACCAATCCAGCTCTCTGGAAATATTTCATTTAATAATTCCCTCACTTGTGCTCCAAAATGTGCTGGGCATCAGTCATGCTGAAACCAGACCTCCCGATTCGCATGTGCAACTTCTTCTAATGCAGGGCCAATATGGTTAATTAAAAGATCTAAATAAGTTTCTGAATTTAAATGTCCCTGTATTTCAAATGGTCCTATAATGCGATTATTAAAAATGCCTGCCCAAATATTGAGTTTTTGAGGGTATTGCGTTGTAGTGGCTAGATTTATTCTGGGATTTTCCTCGGCCCAGGAGTCCCCAAAAATGTAATTGCCCATGTTAGTTCCCCATGTACACATGGAAGTTTGTCACACGGTATAATATTTCGATGGCTTAAAAAAGACCTTTCGAACTTTACCAAAACCTACTGTGGTTTCCATTTAAAAAATTCTACTTTATGTCATAACTCAAAAAATACGCTCCCTAGAAGAAATTACGTACGCCACTGAATTCATTGAAAAAAGTTCTATAGGAATCAATCTCAACAGTTTTAGTCTGGCTTAGTACAAAAAGAATTGTAGAGAATTTTTGAAAATCGATAAAAATCAATATTATTTTTTTTCTCGAAAACTAAAAACTATATCCAAATTCTGGTATCAGCTTTCTATTATACTCAAGAAAGTAGCTAATTTGTCGTGCTTTAATTAATAAGTTGAATTGATAGTTACAGTATGAAAGAAATTGTTTGAAAAGATTGCCTGTAATATTCTTACAAATAAAATTGGTTTTCTTATTTTCGTTTCATCTCCAAAAAGTATCTGCGGCCAATAATGTGGTAGAAGTCAATTTTGTTGCAAAGAAAACATCAAAAGAATTAATAAATATTATTACAGTATTACACAATATTTCTCAACTGGCTCGACCTGAGTATCAAAGGATAAAAAGGAACTTCAATTATAGAATTCTTTCTTTCATGCCATCCATGTCGTATTTTTCTGCTGCATTCTAAAGCATTTGCCTCACTTTCAGATTAGACAGGTATAGAGACGATATTGAACTTCAACCAGAAGACATACTGACAATCTTGACGCTTTACGAAAACGAACGTCAAAGGGCTCAGAATCCTTATCGTTTATCCTGGCAAAATCAAGACCTCAATTTAGACAATGACAACGAAGAAAATGATTTTGATCAAGAAGATGAAAGTTGGTTGGACGCTCCAGTATATCCCCACGCTTCTAGCCATTTGGGCCCTTCTTATTACTACGAGGAGAAGCCGCAAATTTTTGACAAAAGCAGCCAATGGGGTGCTCCGGTTGAAGAGAAGAAGAAACGGTTTATGGTGGCTAGGAAGCGAAATGATCCAACTCGTGAGTTAAGGTATTTGAATGGGCCGAATAAAAATGATTTTTACACCTTGTCTCAATTGCTGAGCGCCCAGAGGGGTGATCCGAATGTTCCTCTGTACCACCGTTTAGTTTTGTAAGTTAAATGTGAAGCATATCCTTTTTAATATCAACTGAAACAGTCTATTAAATTAATGTTGATACATGTGACTAAATATATATTATTAGAGATCTTAAATGTATAATTATGATAGTATTATCTACGTAAGTGTATATTTTCATAAGTATCTAATTGTAAGGGAAATAACTTCAGTCAGTATAATATATTCTACCTATATATTTATCAAATGTGTATTATCAAAGAGATCAATAAAGCATAGCGATGTTTAAATATTGTTTGTGCTTTAGACGAAGTTAAATTACTATGGAGCTATAAAGTTTGCAGAGAGAGATGTTCCTCGTACATAAAGTTTGATTACTAAAGTTAAATACACATTACAGCTTAATTTTATAGAGCTGACTATGTTTACTTATGCCTCGTTCAGGCCTTGGTATTTGCCACGAATTAAATTGTCAAATTGCTCGACATTATACAGTGTGGAAAATAATTAAGGAATATCTTCTGAAATAGGGTGTTGCGGCAAAAACGCTCGGACACGTCGATTTTGGTTGTAAGGGGGACATCTGAATTCGATGTTTTCATTCATGTAACTTCAACCCCAAAGCGGGAGGGAAAAGCACCTCCTGTTTGTAATATTCTTCTGTGTACTTCTTTTTTCCTTTTTTAAACAACCATTTCCAGAACTATGTGTTTATTTTAATAAATTTAAGAACAGTTAATTGACATTAGATATTTTTTCTATCTTATTTTCTTGTTATTATTTCTCCTTGGTAACCAAAACTTAACAAACTTGATCAAACGTTCTCGACATGCCCCCCGCCTTGGAAGGCCATGAATGGCACTTGCAATCACTTTAATTCTTTTCGAGATAGACCAATGTTGACGTCTGGACTGGGAAGTGGACAAAGTTTAGTGAAGCACCGCTTAACGTCGCCCCTTGTCGTCTTGACTGTTGCCACTCTACTAACGCCGTCTTTGCCAGGATGAACTTGAACGATTCGTCCAAGTCTCCAATGTAATGGTGAAAATTATCTTCCTTAACTAAGACCATAGCACCAACTTGCAGTTGACCTTGTGGTTATTTCCATTTAGAACGTTGCTGAAGTTCTGAGATGTACTCCAGATGCCAACGGTTCCAAAAATGTTGTCGGCATTGCTCGATATGTTGATATCTAGTTAATCTTCCCACTTGAGCTTCTCGAAAATCTTGTTCCGGTACTGATGTTAAAGTTCTTCCCACAAGAAAGTGAGCAGGAGTTAACGGGCATAAATCAGAAGGATCGGAAGATAAAGGAAAGAGAGGTCGGGAGTTTATTACTGCCTCTATCTGCACAAGCAGAGTATTTAGTTCCTCGAAAGTAAGTGAAGCATTTCCCAATACTCTTTTTAAGTGTTTTTTGCTAGCTTTAATACCGGCCTCCCATAAGCCTCCGAAGTGAGGCGAATATGGTGGTTGAAGTGCCAATCAATACCATCCTGAACCAAGAAATCAGGTAAATCAACGTTTAACTTATTTAAAAATTTACCAAGTTCTTTCAATTCTGAATTCGCGGAAACAAAATTAGTTCCGTTATCAGAGAATATTTTGGCTGGCTTTCCACGACGCCCTATGAATCGTTTTAAAGCCATTATGAATGCGTCTTTTGTTAAGTCTGAAATTAACTCTAAGTGCACCGCTTTCGTAGAAAAGCAAATGAACAATCCAAGATAACATTTGTGTATCTTACTTCCACGACCCTTACGGTCCTTAATTTGGAGTGGGCCAGCGTAATCAACACCAGTTACGTTAAACGGATAACTTGGCTGTAAACGCGGCTTGGGTAATTGGCCCATGATAGGCAAAATAGTTTTTGGGTTATTTTTGAAACAAGAAAGGCATTGTCTCGTAACCTTTGTAGCTAGAGTTCGACCTGAAATCGGCCAAAACTGTTCTCTGATATGCGCTAAAAGCTGCTGCGGACCGACATGCAACAATTTCACATGTTCATTTTCAAATACTAAACGCGTCAAGTGCTGCTTTGCACACAAAAGAACAGGATGTTTTTTATCATTTGAGAAATCAGAATTTTTTAGACGACCACCAACTCTTAAAATACCCTCATTGTCTAAAAAAGGGTTTAAATTTAAAATTCTACATTTAGAGTTTATTAACGGTTTGCTTGCCTTTAAGAGGAAAATTTCCTCACCAAAAGAAATCATTTGTGAAATCCTTATTAATATAATAAATGCGCTGTTTAATTCCTCGATCGACAAACCTCCAAATCGACTTAAAGTATTCCTTCCCTTTGACAAACAATTAAACTTAAATCTTAGTATCCATGCTGTGACTCTTTTTAGCCCAGACAATTTTGAAAATCGTTTGAATGGAAATTGCTCAACATTTTGACAAATTAACACATGAGTTTTAGTTTTTACATCGGGTAAGTCTAAAATTTTATTTACATGAGTTTTAAATTGAGACCAATTATTGCAATTCTGTGACAGCCATGCAGGACCGTGCCACCATAATATCGAATTTTTTAATTCGCTTGGTCTAACGCCTCGAGACAGCAGATCAGCCGGATTTTCTTTACCTTTAACGTAATGCCACGAACCAGTGCTAGTTAGCTCTTGTACTTGTGACACTCTATTACTTACGAAGGTTTTTAATTTGTATGGAGGTAACTTTAACCAACTAAGGACAATAGTGGAATCCGTCCAAAACATTTTTTTATCGATTTTTAACCTAAGTGACTTGACAACCTTATCTGCAAGTCTAGCTAGCAACGCCACTCCGGAAAGTTCTAACCGCGGCAAAGTTATAGTTTTTAACGGTGCCACTTTGGACTTTGCGCAAAGTAAATTGACGAAATTATTATCGTGCTGATCTATACTACGTACATAAAGACACCCGCCGTAAGCCCTTTCGGAGGCATCTGCAAACCCGTGCAATTCAATGCGTTTTGGGTTTACGCATAACACATGACGATCTATTCTCAAAAAGTTAAGCTGAGTCAACTCGCTTCTAAATTCGCACCAAAATGAATGAATGTGCAATGGCAGTCCTTCGTCCCAGGACAATTTTTCTAGCCATAATTGTTGCAATAAAATTTTTACAGTTATAATGCAAGGACCTAGAAGCCCAAGCGGATCGAATACCTGTGATATGCTAGACAAAATAACTCGCTTGTTTATTTTTGTATATATTGGTTCACTTATGTTATACATTAATTTGTCACCTTTAGGACACCATGATAAACCGAGGGTTTTTGCATTTTCGTTTATACCGAATTCTGATGTTTTTATCGGTGAATCATTTTCTGAAACGTATTTTAAAACTTCGCGATCATTAGCATAAAACTTGCGTAATTCGAAACAACCTAGTTTTAAAATATCAGAAACTCCCTTTGCAATTTCCGCCGCCTCTTCAATAGAATCGGCGCCTGTCAACATGTCATCAACATAGAAATCTTCTTCTATTATTTTTGCTAATTTCGGTTGTTTGATTTTACAATCTTGGGCTAATTGGTACAGACACCGCACAGCAAGATAGGGCGCTGCGGTGGTACCATATGTAACCGTGTTTAACTGAAAAACATCAAGTGAGCATTTCGGACTGTCACGCCACACTATTCGTTGTAGACATCTTTGTTCCGGTGTGAGCAGAACTTGCCTATACATTTTGGCAATGTCCCCTACGACTACGTACCTATGTTGCCGAAAGCGTAATAAAATGGAAAACAATTCGCTTTGAAGTGTAGGTCCGGTCATTTGTAAATTGTTTAATGAATAACCGCTATTTGATGGAGCCGAAGCATCGAAAACAACGCGTAATTTAGTAGTAATGCTTTCTTCTCGAATCACACAATGATGCGGCATATAATAAGAGAATTTTTCTGATTCAGGAACTTCTACCTTAGTCATGTGCCCTAAGGTTTCGTATTCGTGTATAAATTCGGAATATTGAGCTAGTAATTCTGGCTTTGAATGCAACCTTTTTTCAAGCGCAAAAAATCTACGCTCCGCTTGGTGATACGAATCACCTAAAATTTCAACAGAATCCTTTAGTGGAAGAGAAACAACAAATCTACCGTTGCTATTACGCTTCGTTGTTCTTGTGAAATGAGCTTCACAATCAGTCTCTTCCTGGGAGAGTGGCCGTGTCGGACTGCACTCTTCCAGTTCCCAAAACCGAGCCAACTGAACTTGAATGTCAATTTGTTGACTAAAATTGCAAGAAACAGCGGCTGATTGTTGCTTTCCAATTGGTCCGGACACGATCCACCCAAATCGCGTCTTTTGTAGGATGGGTTTGTCGGGACCTAATGAAATTTGTCCTATACATAATAAATTCCAGAAAAGCTGGGCCCCTATTAGAATATCGATTTCTTTTGACATAAAGAAAGATGGATCGGCCAACTTTAGACTTTTTGGAATGTTAAGCTCTGACATGTTTAGATTAACACTTGGCATGTTATCTGCAATTTTAGGAACAACGAAACACGATATATTGGCAGAAAAGTTATTATGCAACGCTTGAATATTAATTTTGCATTCTGAATCAATGTTAGAGATCGTATTGTTCAATCCGCATATTGTAATTGATTCCTTTGAAGTAGTAAGTTTTAACCTTTTGCACAAACTCTCCGTAATGTAATTTGATTGAGAACCTGAGTCGAGTAAAGCGCGTACAGTATGAGAGTTCTTGCACTCATCTAAAACTTGAACGTATGCGGTTGACAATAATACATGTGCGCCAGAGGTTCGTGCCGATAGAGAGACACTATTTTTACTATCACTTAGCCTTTGATGATCATTCAAATTTTGCCCTTGTTCAACATGCAGCAATGTATGGTGCCTTTTATTGCACTTTCGGCAAGTTCCTCGACGGCAAAAGTCACTGGTATGCCCAGGTCTAATGCAATTTAAACAAAGTTTGAGACCGTCTAAAATTTCTAATTTCTTATTATTTGAAAGCTGCAGAAATTCTGGACAGTTTTGAATGTAATGTTGATTTTTACAGTACTTGCATTTTATAATATAATTATAATGATTATTATTTGAAGTATTATAAGTTTGACCTTGCTTCTTTTCAGTTGCTAAAAAGCCTCGCGTATTTTTTGAGTTATGCCTTTTGTCCGCGGTTTGTTGACTTGATTGTACAGTTGCAAGTAAATCTGCGCGTGACTTTAAGAAATCCTTTAGATCCTCGAAGGAAGGAAAATCCTTAGCCGATTTGTGGTTTTCCCACTCTCTCATTGAGATTGGATCCAATTTGTTTACCATCATGTAGACAATGAGCGTGTCCCAATTATCAGTGGGCTGCCCTAACTGTTGTAAAGCGCGTAAATTTTTTGATACTGAGTCTATCATTTTTCTAAGACTGATTTCCGATTCCTTATTGATGTATTCAAGATTGAATAATTCTTTGACATGGTAGTGCACTAGTAATCTACGATTATCGTATCTGTCTATTAGTGCACTCCACGCAACTGAATAATTTCTTGAGGAAAATTCTAAAGAGCTGATAACCTGTGAGGCACCACCTGTTAGAGACGCCCGCAGGTAATGGAATTTTTGTATCAGGCTGATACCATCATTGTGGTGTATTAATGATTCGTAAGTATCACGAAATTCCAGCCAAGCAGAATAGGACCCATCAAACTTTGGAAGTTCAATTGTCGGCAACCAAATGTTTTGACTAGTATTATTAATCAAACGGCCGCTGTGAACACTTGAACCTTCGCAGTCTGCGTCCTGTGACTTAACTGAGTGTCCAGACTGAGCTGCAGGTGGGGGGGTATTATCTTGTATTATCTTTTTTGCTAAGGAAATTAAAGAAAAGTAGTTATCTTCAAACTCTGCCCGCTTTTGCAGTTCACTCTGTATGTTTTCAGCTGTGCCTTCGATGGTCGTTTGAATATCATCGAATGCATCTAATGTCGTTTGTATACTAGCTAACCTATCCTGTAACTGGATGATCTCTGTTTCTGTAACTTCAGACCTACTCTGTATTTCTTTCACATACTTATTAAAATTAGTCAGTTTTGCATGCAAAGCACCCCTTTTTACTGTAGGTGTAGCCATTTTTATCTTGTTTGTGTATTTCCACGTAAACCGAATTAAAAAACACTACCCTAGAATTAGGAAATGCAACACTATTTGTGTAAATGTGACTAAATTTTGTAAGCTCAGACGTACTTAATGCAGGTGAAGCAATACATATAGGACTTAGGTAAGGTAATATAGGAATTAACCGTTAACTCACTGTTTACTGTTCTGTACTTGTCTTTCATAGATTCAAAGACCCGAAAATGATTCATTTTTCTTGGAAAACTACGCTCTGCTACCAAATTATGTTTGTAATATTCTTCTGTGTACTTCTTTTTTCCTTTTTTAAACAACCATTTCCAGAACTATGTGTTTATTTTAACAGTAAACTATAATAATAAATTTAAGAACAGTTAATTGACATTAGTTATTTTTTCTATATTATTTTCTTGTTATTATTTTTCCTTGGTAACCAAAACTTAACAAACTTGATCAAACGTTCTCGACAACAGGCGTATTTCCATGGTGGGCCCGTGGGCCAGCCATCACTGATCACCAACTAAGTAGAATAGAAATAACAATTTTAAATAAAATTTTATTAATTCTAAAATAGTCTAGAACACTAAAGTTATATTCACAAAACGCTGTCGTCTTTGGACTGACGCTTATTCCAATTAATATTGCTATCGTTATGGCGGTCCAGCTGTTTCAAATTCTGGGTATGAGTGAAATGTCCACTGGGAGACGAGAATCTTACAAGTTGCTCTGGGTCATTCAGTTCTTCATAGTTGTACTCACATTCGCCAAAATCGGCTAGGAGAAGGTACACTCTTTTATTTCTGTGTATGCGAGCTAATTCAATCGGAAGCATTCCTGTATAATCTCTATGGTTATAATCACCACCTAGGCTAAGCAACACCTCTGCCAGTGGGTCGAAACCAGTTATGGCAACGTAATGCAAGGCATTTCTTTTGGCTACCAGATCGATCATGTTTACATCAGCTCCAAAAGTAAGCAAAAGTTTGACTCCTTCCAAACGGACTTTGTCGTGGCAACCCAGAACACATTCTGGAAGATTTTAACAAAGTTGCTTCCTAAATAGAATCATTTTCAATGCATATACCTACCTAGAAACAAGGGTAAATTATTTTTTGTTTTTATTTTGTCGAACTGGGAACCATGGTTCAGCAAGAACCTCGCCATATGTGGGGAACAATTTTCTAACAAAGCTAATGATAAGGGTGTCCTTCCGAAGCAGTCAACAGCGCTTACGTCCGCTCCATACCTCACAAATAGAATAGCCATATCCAAGTAATTCAACAAAGAAGCGTAGTGCAAAGGCCCCTTTCCTAACCTATCCGTCAGATTTGGGTCGGACCCATTTTTTAACAAAAACACAGCGAATTTCCTCTTTCTTATTATGCCGCTGATTATCAGCGGTGTAATACCGAAAATCGTTTGGCAATTATAGTCTAATTGTTTCTTAGTGGCTAGCTTTATTGCTAGAGGTAAATCCCCGCGTTCCGCTGCCATTATCAGAGCAGTGTGGTCGTGCAATCCATCGTCTAACACGGCATTCACGTTCACACCCATTTCCAAACATTTTGTAAGTTCTTTCACGTTGTTTGTCTTCGCTGCGTACAAAAACCTTTCTTCTAACGTCATTTTACCTAGAATACAAATTACTACGGAAATTTATAGAATTATATTATGCCAACCTCCAGATGAAAGTGGTAGAGATAGTACAGATTTACTGATCTGCTGAGGGAATTTGGCCATTGCGAATGAACCTGACAGATTTGACACTTTCTTACACTTGTCAAAAATGACTGTGACATAAATCAGCTTACCTGGAACAAGAACGTTCCACGGTACAAGAAACATCCCCCCAACGTTACCTGGTTACGAGTGAAAAATGTTTAAAGATTTATAGAACTAAAATTCCTTATTTGGCTTCTAAAAACGCGTACGTTCTTGTGGTGTTTGCTAAAATACTACAAAATACACCCTACATATTCATTCAATAATTCAACTAAGCAGAAAATTATGATATAAACTTTATAAATACTATAGACTCCTGAATTTTCCCTGCATCTGACGTGAAATTCGGAAACATGTCTAATTTTTGACGGAGCTATACAAATCTAGAAACCTGGAACGAAAATCTCTCGCCAAAATTTATTTAAAAGTATGATCGTCCATAGAATCGCCGGTTATAAACAAAAAGAACTAAACACGTATTTTTTAACAAAAATTTTAATTCTAATTTTCTTCGCATTCTGTTTGGCCGATATTCTTGTTATGACGATAGGGTAATCGGAGGTTACAGCTGTAACGCATCTTACATGATATCATTGCAAAACTTACGTTATTTTCATTTCTGCGGAGGTTCCATATTGGGAAAAAGCTGGATTTTGACTGCTAACTACTGCCTCCAACAAAGAAATGCTTACCAAATATATGCAGTTGTTACCTTTCCAAAATAGACAGGGTCCAGAACGCAGAAGATATACTAGGACAAAGAAGGGCGATTCCGGAGGACCACTTGTTTGCGGTTCAGTTCAGTTTGGCATAGCCTCCTTTGGTTTTCGCTACTGCGGCTCTACCATGCCTGGTATATATCAAAGTGTGACCAGCAGCTTAGACTTTAGGGAACAACAAGTACAGCAATTATGTCTCTTCTAAATGTAGTATGTTTGCACATACTAAAAAATCTTACTTTTGTCAGCTTCATAGTTACCTGCAGTCCAGAGACGTCAGAATTTTGGTCATTTCAAGATGCTGCGTATTCAGCAGAGATATACCTAAGAGGTACCTATGCAACGGTAACCAAAGAACGTTGCCATGTTACCGCATGAAAAACCTAAATATTTATATCTTGGAGACGGTGGGTATTATTACAGCTGCTTCTGATTGCCTCTCTAAATCAGAAGTTGCTAGGCTTCTAACACGTAACAGACAGTACAAATAAATTGACATCAGTTCGCCAGAAAGTTTTGAAAATTGATAGAACGTTGTAAGATACCATACGCTCCTGAATTTTTATTTGACATCTGCCTAATTTTTGTCCGAGCTGTATAAATCGAGTAGACTGGGTAGAAATCCATTTATCCATAATAAATATTTGAAAGTGGTAGTCCATGGAATCACTGGTTGTAAACAAGACGAACCAACATGCAATTTTTAACAAAAATTTTGTCGTTTATTTTATTCCATTTTTTTCAATTTGGGCAATACTCTTGCCTGGAAAATAGGATTATAGGTGGGTATGATTGTGATGCAAGCTATATGGTATCACTAAGGCACTTAAATGATTTCCATTTCTGCGGCGGTACCATACTCAGCAAACATTGGATTTTAACTTCAGCGCATTGTCTCGAACGAAAAAATGCTCCTGATATACGGGTTGTATATAATGTTACGAGAATTGACCAACGAGAGGACGCAGCAGCAGTACAGGTGGAAAAAATTTTTAACCACAAACAGTATGGAAAGAATGGATTTGCGTACGACATCGCTTTGCTTTATTTAAAAGATGGTGTTAAACTGGGCAACGGCATTCGCCCAATTGCCCTTCCTGTGAGAAAATCGCGTATATGCGACGAAGCTTTAGTAATGGGATGGGGCGCACAATCGGGGAGCCAGCGCAACAAGTCGTACAATCCTCACCTTCAATGTGCCAAACTACCCGTTATCACTATCCAGGAGTGCGGTCGCATATTGAAACGTAACATGCATTATAGAACTCAAGTTTGCACATTCGGTCCTCCTGGTGTAGATTTCTGCAAAGGCGATGCCGGGGGGCCACTTATTTGTGGAAAAGTTCAGTACGCAATAGTCTCTTTTCTGTACGGTGAATGCGGATCTCCCTTGCCCAGCGGCTATCAACGTGTGGACAGCAACTTAAGGTTCATCTGGCAAACGATGGCGAAGGAAACAGTAGGTTTGAACCCAAGGAAGGGAGGAAAGAGTGGTCAGAGTTGCAATGTTCCTTTTTTAATAATTATATTACTGATTAATTGTATATACTATTTGTAATACATTCTTAGAAGACTGTGGCCTGTTTTTTCATCCTTGAATATGGAAGAGAGTAATACTGTTGGCTTCTAAGATCCAACACATAAAAAATTCTTTTGAAAACATCATAATATTATCCGATTTTGTTTAATTGTCGTGGTTGACAAGTTTCTATCTTAGATAAGTCAACTAAAGTGTCATATTTTGAAGCCTATTTCGCAACAGGCATCTAGTATCACTATCTCCTACTTGCATGCCAATAAACTTTCCTACTTTTACGTCACTAAAGAAAACTTCTTCGCCTAACGTTTTCAGCGCCATCTACTGGTCGAAATATGGAATGGTAGAAACACAAATTAGTGTCTAGTTTATAGGTAGAAACAAATTTATTTTCTTTGCAAAAATAATTGCCCAGTTTCTTTAAATTCTTATCTATAATTTATAGGTACTTGCCGTATCAAGAAATCACAAAAAAATGCGAACTTGCCCGTAAAAAAGGTTCACCTTGATCATATGAATATAAAACACAATAATCCGCGGTTCCTACATTTATAAATCATTTATCGCATATCACCATCTAGTAGAACTGTCTCCAACTTATATAGGCCAACTCTCTTGCGCACTTTGGCCTAAGAATCTGCATTTAAATTTACTCCCCTGGTTTCTACGCTCAGGATCAGCGGTTGTGGTGCCATCAGTTGACAAATATGGACAATGCGAATGCATCTGGAAGAACGTGTGTAATGGTATTCCAAAGAAGTCACTAGGTTACCATGAAAACTTGGCGCCAAGAGTTTATATCTTGGTGACAGTACTATTGGGGTTATTAGGGTACTATTACAGTTGCTTGGCTTCTAGAACTCGTACAAAAAGATAGCCAGTATTAATTTGATAATAATTTGTAAATTTATTTTATAATATTATGCAAAAATCATGACATGATCATATTATTGCATTTTTGACAGCTGCCTATTTTTTTTCAAAGGCACGTACCAAAATCGAAAAACCTGGGTCGAAATTCATATACGAAAGTGGTCGTCCATAGAATCGCTGGTTATAAACAAACCGTACTACTATGGAGCATTTCACGAAAATTTTAACGTTTATTTTACTGGTTTTTTGTCAGTTTGGACAATGTTTTGAAGATAGGGTAATAGGGGGGTACAATTGTAACGCTAGTTACATGGTATCGCTGCGGCACTACAGCGGTTTTCATTTCTGTGGCGGTACTATAGTGAGCAGACAGTGGATTCTGACAGCTGCCCATTGCTTGATACGAAAACATCCCCTAAACATATACGCTGCGTATAATTTGTCTAGACTCGACAGATTGCGGAACGCAGAAATTGTAAGAGGAGGAAGAATTTTTTTGCATAAAGACTACGGGACACTTGGTTTTGCTTACGACATAGCTTTGCTTTACGTACAAATAGCTATTAACATGACTGACCACGTCCGCCCAATAACTCTTCCTGTAACAAGAGCACGTGTATGTAAAGAAGCCTTAGTAATGGGATGGGGAAGGCAGTCTGGAAAAAAACGGAAGAGGCCATACAATCCTCACCTTCAATGTGCCAACCTGACTGTTATTACTAGAGAGCAATGTAGCCTTATACTTAGACGTCATATTCACTCGAGTATGATGTGTACCCACGGTCCAGGTGGTATTGATAAGTGCAAAGGTGATTCTGGAGGACCGCTTGTTTGTGGGACAGTTCAGTATGCAATCGTCTCCTTTGGTTATGGTGATTGTGGCTCTCACTGGCCCGGCGGCTATCAACGCGTGGACAGCAATTTGGGGTTCATCTTCAAAACAATGACCACTGTAAACACTGCAATGAAAGGAAGGAAGGAAGCAAAAAGCTGTGAAATTATGATTGAGCCCCGCAATCTTGGTTTTCTGTTAGTTTTATTGTTGATTAATTGGATTACTTTGTGTAATACATAAAGATTTATTCATATCTTTCAAGATATTTTTCAATAACCGTTAATCATTTTCGTACAAAATCAGATTGGTTACCATCTGCATTAATCATAAATAAAAAGTGTTTAGTGTTCTCTATCGAGATGCTACATATATTTATTATAATTATTATTCAATATTATCGAATAATTAATTACCTATGCATTTGTTGAGCTAAGAGATTTGAAGTTAGTAATAAGTGCGACCATTTGGTCAGTTCAGAATTCAGGACTTGTTAAGTACACTTTGTATTATAATGCAGTTACATCAAATTTGCAACATAATAAAAGTGTATTGAGACATACCTAATATAATCTCTTTACAATGATATTTATATTAAAATGAATTTATAATTATTTCCTCGCTGTAAACTATGTATCTTAAAAACGCGACTGCTTCTCTCAAGTGCTAAACACCCTGTCCTTTTCCTAACAAACTTACACGGCGTCTCTACTTGCTCTAACCACATCCGCAATATCATATCTTGTTATCCTTGTTTCAAGGGGATGTTTTGCGGATATAAACAAAAAGAAGTAAACATGTCATTTCAAATATTAATATTAATTTTGTTCGTATTTTTTCAATTTGTACAATATTCTTTTCCTGAAAACGGTAGGTTAAGGGGAGGAATGAATTGCAATATGGCTTACATGGTATCTTTGCAGAAAAGAACTTTTCACTGGTATTATTTTCGTTATGAACACTTCTGCGGTGGTTCTATACTGAGCAGCAACTGGATTTTAACAGCTGCTGATTGTGTTTCAAAAAAATATGGTTATAAAACACATGTATATGCAGGGTTTGATAGAATGGATCAGGTGAAGAACGCAGAAACAAGGCTGGTAAAACGAATTTTCGTGCATGGAAGCTACAACGAAACAACAGGTGCACATGACATAGCTTTGCTTAAATTATGGAACCAACTTAAACTGGGTCCACGCGTTCAGCCAGTTCTTCTTCCTGTTAAAGCATCGCGTTTATGCGAAAAAGCTTTAGTAATGGGATGGGGCAAACAAGACAGAGCAGACCAATCACGCAACCCTCATCTTCAATGTGCCAATATGTCCATCATTAGTAGACTGCAATGTGACCAGTTGTTGAACAAGACATTTCATCGGAGTATGATATGTGCCCACGCAGCATCTGCTGACGCGTGCAGTGAAGACACTGGGGGACCACTTACTTGTGGTAATGTTCAGATAGGAATAACGACCGAATTTGGTGAAGGTGAGGACTGCGTCACTACCAAGCCCAGTGTCTACCAACGTGTGGACAACAACTTAGACTTCATCCAAGACAAAGTATACAAGACGACCAAATGGTTCAGAGAAAGAAAGGGAACAAGTGATCAAATTATGATGGGACCTAGCAGTGTGCGTTACTATTTATCAATTGTATTACTTGTTAATTCGATTATCTTATGTAATGCATGGTGTTTTTAACAAATCATGCTTTCTATACCACCGAAATATCTTACTATTGCTACATTTCTGTGACATTTTTCGTTACACCACATCGTGGATTAATAATCAACAGGACACCTCATAAGAAATCTGCCAGTCTGGCAATGCCACATATTGCTCGTTTCACCAATTTTGACAGCGACAATAGAGCACATTACATTTGTTTTCAGAATAGCCAACATTTTCTCACAGAGCGATTTATGGTATTTTTATGTAGAAATTTGAGATCAACGCGAAATTCCTAAACCATTGCCACTTGGTTTATCTCGCTAGCTCCAGCTGGAGCCGAGATAGTGCAAATGTAGGCCCGAAAGTTCAAGAAATCCGTCATATCGAAAAAAATGAAAAGGCGATATTGGGGAAACTGACGCTTGTGCGTCACTGTCCCCATCATATCCATCACATCTGAAACCATTTAAGGCCGTTAAAAGGGAAAAGAAATTTCATCCCTAGAAAAAGTGACAGAAGGGGGGACCGGAGGATGAAATCGCATTTTTAGAAAAAACGGCCTAACCGGAGAACGGAAAGAGATAATCTAATTTTGATTTCACCAGTGTGTTTGGGGCGCCGAGTTGCTTCAGATAGACTACTTTCCACTCAAATAATTCTCGCCTGGGACATACGGGACCTTCGAGAAGAAACGATCAAAGCTGGATAAAATGCTCTGTAGTTCTCTCACAGAGCGGTTTACGGTATTTTAATGTAGAAATTTGAGATCAACGCGAAATTTCTAAACCAATGGCACTTGGTTCATCTCGCTAGCTCCAGCTGGAGCCGAGATAGTGCAAAAGAAGGCCCGAAAGTTCAAGAAAACCGTCATTTCGAAAAAAATGAAAAGCCGATTTTGGGGAAATTGACGCTTGTGCGTCACTGTCCCCATCATATCCATCACATGTGAAACCATTTAAGGCCGTTTAAAGGGAAAAAGAAATTTTGTCCCTAGAAAAAGTGACAGAAGGGGGGACCGGAGGATGAAATCGCATTTTTAGAAAAAACGGCATAACCGGAGAACGGGAAGAGATAATCTAATTTTGTTTTGACCAGTGTGTTTGGGGCGCCGAGTTGCTTCAGATAGACTACTTTCCGATCAAATAATTCTCGTCTGGGACATACGGGACCTTCGAGAAGAAACGTTCAAAGACGGCCAAAATGCTCTGTAGTTCTCTGACAGAGCGGTTTACGGTATTTTAATGTAGAAATTTGAGATCAACGCGAAATTTCTAAACCAATGCCACTTTGTTCATCTCGCTAGCTCCAGCTGGAGCCGAGATAGTGCAAAAGTAGGCCCGAAAGTTCAAGAAAACCGTCATTTCGAAAAAAATGAAAAGCAGATATTGGGGAAACTGACGCTTGTGCGTCACTCTCCCCATCATAGTCATCACATCTGAAACCATTTAAGGCCGTTTAAAGGGAAAAAGAAATTTCATCCCCAGAAAAAGTGACAGAAGGGGGGACCGGAGGACGAAATCGCATTTTCAGAAAAAACAGCATAACCGGAGATCGGAAAGAGATAATCTAATTTTGTTTTCACCAGTGTGTTTGGGGCGCAGAGCTGCTTCAGATAGACTACCTTCCACTCAAATAATTCTCGCCTGGGACGTACGGGACCTTCGAGAAGAAACGTTCAAAGCTGGATAAAATGCTCTGTAGTTCTCTCACAGAGCGGTTTATGGTATTTTAATGTAGAAATTTGAGATCAACGCGAAATTTCTAAACCAATGCCACTTGGTTCATCTCGCTAGCTCCAGCTGGAGCCGAGATAGTGCAAAAGTAGGCCCGAAAGTTCAAGAAAACCGTCATTTCGAAAAAAATGAAAAGCAGATATTGGGGAAACTGACGCTTGTGCGTCACTGTCCCCATCATATCCATCACATCTGAAACCATTTAAGGCCGTTTAAAGGGAAAAAGAAATTTCATCCCCAGAAAAAGTGACAGAAGGGGGGACCGGAGGACGAAATCGCATTTTCAGAAAAAACAGCATAACCGGAGATCGGAAAGAGATAATCTAATTTTGTTTTCACCAGTGTGTTTGGGGCGCAGAGCTGCTTCAGATAGACTACCTTCCACTCAAATAATTCTCGCCTGGAACGTACGGGACCTTCGAGAAGAAACGTTCAAAGCTGGATAAAATGCTCTGTAGTTCTCTCACAGAGCGGTTTATGGTATTTTAATGTAGAAATTTGAGATCAACGCGAAATTTCTAAACCAATGCCACTTGGTTCATCTCGCTAGCTCCAGCTGGAGCCGAGATAGTGCAAAAGTAGGCCCGAAAGTTCAAGAAAACCGTCATTTCGAAAAAAATTAAAAGCCGATATTGGGGAAACTGACGCTTGTGCGTCACTGTCCCCATCATATCCATCACATCTGAAACCATTTAAGGCCGTTAAAAGGGAAAAAGAAATTTCGTCCCTAGAAAAAGTGACAGAAGGGGGGACCGGAGGATGAAATCGCATTTTTAGAAAAAACGGCATAACCGGAGAACGGAAAGAGATAATTTAATTTTGTTTTCACCAGTGTGTTTGGGGCGCCGGGCTGCTTCGGAGAGACTACTTTCCGATCAAATAATTCTCGTCTGGGACATACGGGACCTTCGAGAAGAAACGTTCAAAGACGGCCAAAATGCTCTGTAGTTCTCTCATAGAGCGGTTTACGGTATTTTAATGTAGAAATTTGAGATCAACGCGAAATTTCTAAACCAATGCCATTTGGTTCATCTCGCTAGCTCCAGCTGGAGCCGAGATAGTGCAAAAGTAGGCCCGAAAGTTCAAGATATTTCACTTGAAAGTTTTTTCAATTGAATTTATAGTTTTACCATTGAAAATGCTTCTGTTATCGTATGCCATAGCGCGGTATAGGCTCCGTTTTCAGGATAAACACTCGCAGTTTTAAGACTGTTTTGCACCGAGCTGAGTACATATGTACCGAAAGTGGCATTCACAGGTGGGGATCTGAGCGAGGCTGGAGCGGACGTATGTAGTGGGACGGAGATAGTTGAGCGGCACCTACTAGTAGCGCCGATATTCGAATCTTGCGAAGTGCTGGTACGGGGATGCGCACTATTTCAGTAATAAATAATACCAAAGAACATGTAATATAATATGATATAATATGATATTATATGTTCTTTGATACAACTTAAACTGGGTCCACGCATTCAGCCAATAATGGTAAAAAGAATCATGGCATGACATGACACATCTCCATTTGCACCAAGTTGACTATCCAGGTCATTCACGTGGATCTCCAAATGACGCGTGCCTACTTGGAACACAAGCGCATTATCATATCTTGTTATCCTTGTATTATGGGGATGTTTTGTGGTTGTAAACAAACAGAAGCAAACATGTCATTTAGCATAAAAATATTAATATTAATTTTATTCGTATTTTTTCAATCTGCACAATGTTCTTGCCCCCAAAGCAACGTAATAAAAGGAAGTTCCGATTGCAATATGGCTTACGTGGTATCGCTGCAGATGAGAAGGGTCTTTCGTTTTACACATTTTTGCGGTGGTTCCGTACTGAACGGTTACTGGATTTTAACAACAGCTGAATGTGTTGTAAAAAAGTGGGCTTTTCAGATATTCGTATACGCTGGATTTAATAGAATTGATCAGGTAAGGAACGCACAAAAGAGGCGAGTAATGAAAATTTTCATCCATGGAAGCTATGGGAAACCATCGGGGGCACACAATATCGCTTTACTTAAATTATGGTGGAGACTTAGACTGACTTGCATCGTTCAGCCGGTTGTTCTTCCAATAAAAAACTCGCATATATGCGATGAAGCTTTCGTAATTGGATGGGAAAAACAAAATAAAACAACTCCAGCTCGCAAGCCTCATCTTCAATGTGCCAAGATGTCCGTTATTTTTAGAGCCCAGTGTACCAATATGTTGGGGATTACATTGCATTCGAGTATGATATGTGCCAACACCGCACCTACCAGTACGTGCGGAGTGGAAACTGGAGGAGGAGGCCCACTAATTTGCGGAAAAGTTCAGGCAGCAATAATGACCAACTTTGATGTAGGTAAAGACTGCGCCACTAGCACTATTAGCGTATATCAACGCTTGGACATCAACTTGGAATTTATCCGTACCACAATATACAAGACAACCAACAGATTAGAAGGCAGAAAGAAAAATGATCAAATTATGATCATACCCTGCAGTGTGCATTATTATTTATCAATAATTGTATTACTCTTCAATTGGATTGTTTTATGTAATGTACAATATTTTTAACAGAGTAGACATGTTCTTCACCCATCCTTATTGGTGGAGATTACGGAGAAACTGTAGATCTATCAAAATAATGTGTCCATACAACTAGGGACATTAAAATTTCGAATGTTTGGTCCTTCGTCCTTTTAATGAGAACAGCGCCACCTACATTTGACACATGAATTTATTCCTTTATTTGACATAACCTACAAACTTATATTTTCTTAGCAGTACTATCTAAAATATAGCCGATTTAAGTGATTCTTAAGCATATTTCGCAACAAATATGTGACATCTACACAGTTCGATGGCGTCTCCAGACAATGACAGGCCCGAAAATGTATATTTCGTTAAAGAGATAAACTACGACGAAATACAAAACTTGACGGTAATGTCAAATCTGATATTTTAGCTGGGCTAAAGGTGATCGTTTTTATTTGTTTAGTATGTTGGCAAGGGAAGTTTTGGGGTTGTTTCCCGTGGTGAGTGGAAAGGAATGTACGTGGCTGTTAAGAATATATCAACTGAGGCGGCGAGTAAAGTTTTTACGATAGAAGTTCGGCAGTTGTCAAAGGTAAACCATGAGAATATTGTGCAACTGCATGGGGTGTGTACGACAGGGCCTAATATATGTTTGGTCATGGAATACGCAGAAGGAGGGTCGCTATCCGAAGTATTAGATCGCTCGCATCAGCCGATTATTTGTTATAAGTTGTCACACGCTTTATCCTGGGTTTACCAGTGCGCAAAGGTACGTTATGTGTTTTTTTACCATTTCCAGCTTCATGCGTAGCCCACCATATGAGTTCGTAAGGGTTATGTAATGTTTCTAGGGCGTAGAATATCTACATGCAATGAAGCCAAAGCCTTTAATACATAGGGACTTGAAACCTGCGAACTTGCTCTTAGTTCGGAATCGAAAATTGCTCAAGATTTGCGATTTTGGGACCGCTACTAATAAGACTACGTATATGACAAATAGTCGAGGATCTCCAGCGTGGATGGCCCCAGAGGTTTTCTCTTCATCGCATTATACAGAAAAATGCGACGTCTTCAGCTGGGGCATAATTTTGTGGGAGGTTCTATCGAGAAAGCAACCTTTGGCCCACTTTGATAACGCTTTCTCAATTATGTGGGCCATTAATAAAGGGGTGAGGCCCCCTTTGCTCAGGAACTGCCCGAAACCTCTGGAAGATTTGATGGTGCGGTGCTGGGGGATGCAGCCCAGTGATAGACCCAGTATGGCAGAGGTTGTTTTACGTTCTTTATAATTATCGAGAGAGTCTTAATGTTTCGTTCGATAGGTAGTCCTAATCATGTCCAAAATCTGCAGTTTGTTCAACATGGACGAACCTATTGAATATTCTTACGAAGAAGTAGCCGAAGTTGAAGAAGAAAATGATGATTATGATGAAACTTATACAGTTTTTCCGAGTAATCTTACAAATAATAGCGGGCTTTCTAGGCCTCTGCCGCAACCTGATGAGACGTTGTCGAATCCTCTTACTTTAGTTGTTGATCCAGTAAGTTTCTTGCTCGAATCTGTTCATAAAAAAGTAGCCTTGAATTTTTTGGTTTGTTCATAGAACGCGTGGGAATTGAACAAAGATTTTGACGACGATGAAATCCGAGCTATCATGGAATTGAATGAAATCGTGCCACCAAACGGTGAGTCAAGTTTATTTTATAAGTAGACAGCGAAAAATTTCAAGATTTTTAGTGGAAAGCTCTAACAATAAAATCATTCAGATTTAAAAATGAAAAATTAAATGTCGAGTACCATTGGAATCTTAACAGAAAACAATAATTTTTGTCTGTCTGTCTGTCTGTCAGTCGGTCTGTCTCTGAATGTCTCTGTATGTCTGTCTATGTCTGTCTGGCCTACCTGTCTGTCTGTCTGTATGCCTGTCTGTCTCTGTATGTATGTATGTCTGTCTGGCCTGTCTGTCTGTCTGTCTGTCTGTCTGTCTGTCTGTCTGTCTGTCTGTCTGTCTGTCTGTGGTACTTGTTTTGTTTGGAATAAAAATCTGACGTTTGCGATGATACACTTGCGACGCCAATTGCAGGAAAAATAGATAAATTACCCCAGCTGCGTGAACTGCAACTCCAGCAGGATAGGCTTATTAAGTAGTAGTACCCCCTGGTAATATTAAATTTTGCCACTGGTTGTTTTTCTGATTTGTTAAGAGTTCGAATAAAATTAGCGATATCCGCGCGCCATTTTCCAATCAGGAACCTCGACCTATTCGTTCAAACTTTAAACGAAAACTGGGTCAACATACCAACAATAAATAATCTATTTTCGTTGGAAACACAACCTTGGCGATCGGGAAAATACTGCCAAACCATCTGATGCATGTAAAAAGTATGCGCGGAAAAAATACAAGCACAAAAAGCTACTGCCCGTGGACATAGACGTTGTAGTTTATCATTAAAAATTGGGGGCATGTGTTGCGCCCGCTTATGACCTTCCATCAGTGTTTTAAGCAGTGGCTGCTCATAATGGGGGGCTCAGGGGCGACTCCCTCCAAAAAATTTATAACAGAGTACTTTATATAATGGGTGACGCACGGACTTGGTTAAGCTCCATTTTCTTTGCTGTTTTAAATAAATGAATGAAATTCGGGGGAGTTAATATACTGTTAAATAGGAACTTCTTGGCATAATGTAATGAAAAAAATCACTTCCGGTTAGACCGGATGTTAGTTCAACTTTCTTATTTTAAATATCACCCTGTTTATTGCTCTCCATATTTGAATCCCCCGTTGAATTGTCTTTTCAACGATATATCACAAGCTAGCGTTTACTTACGAATAAAGAAGAAAAAAAGTATTTTTATTAAGCGGTACTTAAGTCATATTTTTAAAAATATCTTCGTTTTTAATAAATGCTATGTAAGTTGTGATGCATTATTGAAAAGGAAATTTTGCGTGGAATCCAAATATGCAAAGCAATAAACAGAATAGTATTTAAAATAAGATGATCGGGCCCATTTCCGGTTAAACCGGAAGTTATTTTTTTGGTTACTCTATATCAAAAAATTGCAATTTGACAGCATGTTAACTCCACCGAATTTCATTCCTTTATTTAAAATAGTGAAATATGAAATGGGGGTTTTTCTTTGGCGGGGCCGTCACTGTTTTAATTTAATATTGTCCGATTTCTCAACGCAGAGAGCTAGCGATCGTTGTTGGTTGTTGCATTTATTTTATACTTTCGGGTATTAATAGACGTACCGATGATGCATCGAGCAAACTCTCTACCAGGAGCATTGGCTTCGGCGGCAACGTGACTCAAATCGAAACACGGGTTGTAATTTTAGAAGAAACGACCCTTTGTGGTCGAGTTTTGCTGGTTATGGAGAGTTCTCGTCAAAACAAACGGCTGTCTTTTGTAACTTGAAAAACAAACTGTTATATTCATCATAGTTCACTTCGTTTTGGACGTTTTGAATAAATGTATTTTGACAGTATAAAAAATGAGCACGCGCCAAAAGAAAACTAAAGTGTATAATGCACACTACTTAAATTAGATTCGCACTATCATTCCCGAATTATTTTGGACAACTTACAAAAACATTTTTGGTATATGTACTTATATTTAATCCGAACGCTAACTTTAGGACAACGGGTGCTTTTTTTGATTGCGTTCTGGCAAAAAGGACGGCGTAACTAAACAAATGAGAAAAACACGGCGATGTACGCAGAGGGTGGTTTGTCATTGATGGTCTTTCGACCCACAGCTCCTGAGAAAGAAGGGCACGTTACCAGCACGGTCCAAAAGCTCCACTCATCTTGTTTATACATTTCAAAAATCTAAGAAATGAAATATTTGAGTGGTTGGCGGTTATTGCTTCACATTACCATTTTCACGTCCGTAACATTTTTATGAACTCTGGATAAGTTGATTTGATTCATTTATTCAGATCCGCCCCACTATAGACTGCATTTGACTATGCCTATCGGTTTTTTCTAATAAATCTTTGCTTTGTTGAACTAGACGTTTGGTTGAACCCAAATACAGTGAGAAAAGAAACCGCCTGTTGTCAAGCCTTCGAGTTTCCCGGAAATCGGGAACGCGTTCCACCGGACGGGAATATCTCTAAAATGTACCACAACTAAACAAAACCGTTCTAAATCGAATCCCGGTGAGTCATGCGGTCTAAAAACAATCTCCGGCGATTCTGCCGTGCATACACTATGCAAAGCAAGAGAGATGGAAGTAGGTTGTTAATAATTCTCGCTGAAAATTTCCTTCAGGTCCTCGGCCAAAACAAACAGGAGCGGATTAAAATTTTAAAATTAATTTTCCGCCCAGTTCCTGGGTTGAACGATGATTAATGTTGTTTCTGGAAGGTTTTTCTCTCGCCCGTTAAGTTTTTGAAGTGATTTTTTGAAAGGAAAGAAAATATTTATACGCCCACGGAGTTCGCCGTTTTCGCGAGGTTCCTGAACTGTCGGGCCGCGGACGTAATTGATTGTTGGAGTTTTTAAAATAAATAAACTTCATCTTTTGTGGATCCGTGAATGACGGAGCGGTTGAAAAAATTCGGAATGTTTGCTAAATAAGTTAGGAAGAAAGCAGTGGGATAGCAAGAAGTTAGGACTTGGGACCACCTCAGTAATTTCATTATAATTTATAACTTTTGTTTGTGTGGTGGTAAGATAATGGGGAGATAAAAGAAGCATTTTAAAGAACACCAAATTGACCAGGGTGACATTAGGGCCCCAAGAATCCATGCCTATAGGCGTATGCAGGCGGGATGAGGAAGATTGTTCTTGCAGTTTTTCCTCAAAAAATCTGAGTTGCCTGCTCGGAGCCAGATTGATATCCGCGTCTATTCATAGCCAAATATTCGCTATTTACAACCAGAAAAAGTATCATCGGCCCCTCGTGTCATGTACCTGTGTACATTGTTGCGGAACTGCGTCTTGCGTCTCTCTTGCGCCGAACCGCTTCTCACGTGGGGAAAATCTACATTTAAAAATAAAACCGCACGCATGTTGGTTCGCCTTCCAGTTTGATTTGAATGCATGTGTACCCGACCAGTGATGTGTCTTTTCTTCAAAAAGTTGTTAGCGAATTAAGTCTGCAGTTTCGCCGAATCGCCTGCCGAGGGAGTTATTTAACTTTTCTTGCGTTGCCATGGATACGTGATTTTGTTGATTTATTTTTTTTTTGGTTGGGTGAGTTTTCGGATGCGTGTTTCGAAAATGTGCGATTTTCCAACGGCCGGTATTTTCACGGCGCATGAGACCACGCGAAGGAGTTGGATAATTTTTAAGGAATGTAAGACTGAAAATGGTACGTAACCCTCGAACATTTTCACGATTTTTCCCAGTACAGTAGATCATCTTAAAAATGCCTATATCATTGTACCGTTGACTGATTAGTCAATCAACGATTGTACTTATTTGTGTACAGGCTGTCCCATTTTCGTTGTGATTTGTGGATTCCTCATAGAAGCAGCAGAGATGAGCCTCGGAGTTTTCGCGAATCTGAGCTACTTTTTTGAGTATAATAGAAAACTGAAACCAGAATTTGGATATCGTTTTTAGTTTTGGAGAAAAAAATATTGATTTTCAACAAATAATCTACATCTTTTAGTTAATAGATTGTCATCATCATGAGGTTCTCAGTCCGAAGACTGGTTGGACGCGTACCTCCATTCTTTTCTATCCTGAGCTAACCTACGCATTTCCCTAAAAGTAGAACATCCTACATCCCTAACTATTTGAGAGCAGTAGTCTAATCTAGGCCTACCCCTACCTCTTTTTATTCCTATCTCTGACTCTAGTATGTCGCGAACTATTCCTTCGTGTCTTAGAAGGTGTCCTACCATCCTATCTCTCCTACTCTTTATTGTTTTCCATACCTTTCGTCTTTCCCCAACTCTTTCTAATACTTCCCTATTGCTAACCTTATCTATCCACGGTATCTTCATCATGCGTCTGTAACACCACAGTTCAAACGCTTCTACTCTTTTTCTATCCGCTTCTCCTATTGTCCAAGTTTCGCACCCGTATAATGCCGTACTCCATACATACGACTTTAAGAGTCTCTTCCTAGTCTCTATATTAACCGTTCTCGAACATAACAGTTGTTTCTTTTTATTAAACGCAACTCGTCCCTGCGCCATTCTTTGTTTTATATCTTTAGTGCTCCTACCGTCTTGGGTTATTTTACTTCCTAAGTAGCAGAAATCCGCGACCTCCTCTATCTTCTCATTTCCTATTTGTATTTCAATTTTAGTTCTATTTTCACTCCATCTACATACCAAAATTTTAGTTTTCTTTTTATTGATTTTCATGCCGTAGCCCTGTGTCAAAACTGCTTCCATTTCATTCAAAGCCGCTCCTAATTCTTCTTTGCTAGATGCTAACACTGCTATATCATCCGCAAATCTGAGCATGTTAATAGTTTGGTCCTGTACATTGATCCCTGAGGCTGTTCTTTCCTTAACAATATTAATCGCATCTTCGATATATAAGTTGAAAACTAGAGGTGACAATGCACATCCCTGTCTCACTCCCTTCCGGATATCTACTTCCCTTCGTTCCTGCTCACATTCTATAACTGCCTTTTGCTCTTTGTAGAGATTATGTATTATTCTTCTGTCCCTGTATTTCATCCCTACCTTTCTCAGCACTTCGAACATCTTCCCCCATTTTACGTTGTCGAAGGCTTTTTCTAAATCTACAAATCCTATATATACGCTCTTTCTCTTTTCTATCGTTTTTTCTATAATTACTCGTAAAGCTAGAATGGCCTCGCGCGTTCCTCTATTTCGTCTAAATCCGAACTGATCTTCTCCTAATATTTCTTCCGCCTTTTTCTCCATCCTTCTTTGCACAATTCTAGTTAAAATTTTTGACGCATGGGAAGTTAAACTGATAGTTCTAAAATTTTCGCATCTATCCGCGCCTTTCCTTTTTGGCAAAGCTACCATGATGTTCAGTTTGTAATCCTCTGGAATCTCGCCTGTCAGGTATATGCGACTAACTAATTTAAATAAACGATCTATTACCTCTTGACCTGCGCACTTTAAGATTTCTGCCTGCAAGCCATCTATACCTGGTGCTTTATTATTCCTTAAACTTTTTAGTGCTAGCTCAAACTCTTCTCTCATTATAGGACTCCCTAGGTTATCCCCTTCTACACTGCTTTCACTTTCTAATATATCTTGCACTTCCTGTCCCGCATATAAGTTTCCTAAATATTCTTTCCACCTATCTGCCTTCTCCCCGCTTTCGATTAGGATATCTCCTGCCTCATTCCTAATGCTTTTGGTACTAGATCCAATTTCTCTAAAATTTCTCCTAATTATTTTATATGCTTCATCAGTCTTTCCTATTTCGAACTTATTTTCCACTTCTTTGCACTTATCATCGATCCATTGCTCTTTCGCTTTCCTACATTTCCGAATAATTTCCCACTTGATCGCCTTATATCTTTGTTTCCCTATTTCATCTAACCTATTTTTATATTTGCGCCTTTCCTCTATTAGACTCACAATATGTTTTGTTATCCAGGGTTTCCTACTTTCATTCTGTTTATGACCCAAAATATCCCTAGCTGAGGAAACTAAACTATTTTTAATGCAATTCCATTCTTCCTCTATGTCCTTAACAATATTTTCGCCCGCGCCCTTTAGTACTTCGTTTGTCTTTTTCTCGAACTTATCGCGCGTATCATCATCTTTTAATTTCTCTGGGTCAAGATACCTTCTTCCGCTTCGTTTTTTCAAAATCTTAAATTTAAGGTTGGCCTTCATAACGACTATATTGTGATCACTATCTATATCTGCTCCTGGATAACTTCTACAATCCCTAACTTGATTTCTAAATCTTTGCCTAACAAGAATGTAATCTATTTGATATCTCCCTAGGTCTCCTGGCATCTTCCACGTGTAGCGTCTCCTAACATGATGGTGAAATAGAGTGTTCGCGACCGTTAAGTTATGTTTATCGCAGAACTCTATCAGTCTCACTCCCCTATCGTTCCTATTGCCTAATCCAAAGGGACCAACTATTCCGCCCTCTCGCCCTGTGCCTACGACTGCATTGAAATCTCCTATAATTATTACATTTTCGTGTCCTCTCACAAAATCTAGCACATGTTCAATATCACTATAAACTGCCTCTACGACCTCATCACTGTAGTTAGAAGTGGGCATATATACCTGTATTATTACTGTTTTTACAGGTTTCGAATCTAACCTAACCATAACTACCCTGTCACTTTGCTGTAAGAAATTTTCTACACTCTGCCCTACTTTTTTCCGCATAACAATTCCTACTCCCGAATTTCCTCCTACAGATCCTGTGTGTATTACTCTAAAATCTCCGCTCCAGAAGTCTCCGGCTTCTGGCCATCGCACTTCACTAATACCTACTACGTCTAATGCTAACCTATCCATCTCAATTTTCAAATTCTCTAACTTTCCTACTTGTTTCATGCTTCTAACATTCCACGCTCCGACTCGTGAGATGTTACACTTATCATTTCTGATGACTCCCCCGAAGCAGTCCCCGCCCGGAGATCCGAATGTGGGACTATTTTACCTCCGGAATATTTTACTCCAGAAAGTGCCATCATCATAAATTCGAAGTACGCTGTACCAGGGATATAATAATGTGATGGTTTCCCGTTGCCTTCCACATCGCAGTAGTGTGTATCACAGTGCCATACCGACCCTCACGATCTCTGCCACTATGATTACTGAAAGAGCTGCTGCCCCCTTTCAGGGACTTGATTTAGTCTGGCTTCTCAAATAAAAACCCCTCCAATATGGTTAAACCTATGGTTCGGCTCTTTAGATCATTGAAGCGCGCAAGCCATCCCACCCGTCCCAGTATTACTAGAACTGCGTCAAGGCATTAATTAAAAAAATAGGATGGGCTTGCAAATATCGGAAAGCTGCATGAGTTGCCTCTGCTAGCTCGGCTTGATTGTTGTATCTTCGTATATGTATATTTTTTCTTCTAAAAATGCCCAAACAAAAATGCCTAATATACTCAGATCCGGCGATCTTGCAGGCCACAAAATAGGTCCATTTGTACCCAACCATCTACCCGGAAAATGACTTTCAAAATAATTTCTAACTATTGCAGAATTGTGTGCAGGGGCACCATCTTGTTGGAAATATACCCTGTTTATGTTTATTAACGGAACATTTTCCATTATCGCCTCTGCGTTAATATTTAATAAATTAATATATCTCAATCCCGTTAAGTTTCCATCAAAAATTTGGTATGTTAGTTGACCACCCAAAATATAACACGAAACGTTAAATCCAAAAGGTCCTTGCCTCTGACGTTCGAAAGTTTGGTGCTGATTTGTATCAGACCAGTGACGCACATTATGCCTGTTAAATAATCCTACGCTGCTTATGTGAGTTTCATCTGTCCAAATGACAGACCGCCAAAATTCTGGATTTTCTTGAATTTTATTTAAGTACCACCTATACAAAAATTAAGCTTTCTTTCTTGATCTCCCGGGAAGATTTTGAACTTTCGTTTTGGAAACACCAACTTGTGATTCGATTTCGCGACAAGAAGTTTTTGGTGTCGCCTCAACCAACGATAAAACATTTATTTCTTCCTCTTCTTCTTTATTATAAATTTATTATAAATTTTGTTTCTAGGTTTATTGAATGACCCATAGTGAATTAAATTATATATCCAAATTCTGGTTTCGGCATTCTATTATATTCAAAAAAGTAGCTGAGATTCGCGAAAATCCCGAGGCTCTATCTCTGCTGCTTCTATGAGAAAATAGGACAGCCTATACATAGACTACTTGGATAAAAAAAAGTTTATTCACATGATCAAATAACCTGTCAAGAGATTTTGTAGAAATTTTTACCAAAATTTTCAAGTTATTTTCAAAATTAATTTGATTACAAAAATTTGCTTTTGGTTGCTTACTTTCGCCCAATTTGAGTTGACTTAAATCTACCGAAAGATAACTTCTACATGGTATCCAAAAAAAGTGAAAATTTTACTTAATAAAGTGAGAATTAATGGTTAAAATTTCAAAAATTAAAGCTCTGGGAATCGCGCAATCATTTTGCAAATACAGGCATCATCTTCATATTTGGAATTTAAGAACAGATAAGGGAAATATGTATAAGAACCAGTATTTTTATTCGTGGAAATTATAATTGCGTATTGGTATGACAGGGGGTCGATCTGCCCAAGAAAACCATGACAAATCGCGTAGTTATTTGCGGAATCGAGTGACCTTCCCATATGATGATGAACAAATCTAAATTCTAGTAAATATTGTCTTTCCAAAAGAAAGTCTGTATGTGTCGAAACCTTCAGAGCGCCAAACACCACCTAAATTAATATCATTTCTCCGAATTGTTTGTGCTGGATTAGTCAGATGGAAATCGTGAATAGCAGAAGAAAAACAAAGCGCTTAATTATTTACTTTTGAATTTGGCGTGAAATGGTTTGCTTCGGAAAGCTGGAAAACACTTTTTGTAGTCATCAAATATCTCAAGATTGGGCCGATGCTCGCGTTGCGTCGTGCATTTTTTTGAGTTGTTGCTTGCGGGTCTTCGGGTATTCTATTAAACTTCTGTTCGTTGATACAGTTGTTTCGGCAGCTCCAAACAAAGCATAAATCACGCCGCCGCGGCCGCACTTTTTCCCCCAAAATACTCCAGAGGCCATGTGCTTGGTGTTCGCCGCTGGCCGCTCGCCGTATCGTAAAAATTATGAAACGCCGATAGCCGTTCATTCACGGCCGTCCCAATCATAAATAAATAAGGCGCGCCTGCTTAATTTTAGCCCCGAAGGCGCACTGGAGATTTCAAAATCGACACGTCGTAAAATCTCCCGAACTATTTTTTTGCTGTTTCTCTATTAATTTCTGGAAGGAAAATAAACGCGCTGGGGCCGGATATAAGGCCGAATATTTTCGAGACTATTTCGATGCTGCAACTTCCGGCTTCCCAATATGTACTACAATGTTCCATAGCTCAAAATCGCTGCCACAAAACTTCATTCGTTATTTATAATTTCTTGTAGGTTATGTCGCGATAATAGGCATACAGCACAGAGCACAATATTTATTTCCAGGTTCCACAAGTACCATACAAGCTGGAGTTCAAAGCACCACAGTGCCAGATGGTTTGAGCCAGACAGAACCAGACTTAGATAGCATGTACCTTCTACTAGATTCCCACCTTAGGCCAGCCACTCCAGACTTGGCCAATCCGAAATCTGCGGCTCTCTTTGAGGAGCACAAACAACTAGCACAAGATTACCTCAAAGTAGGTTACTAATTCTCATCGTGACTGTTTCAATGTCATCTTAGCTAGGGTGGCATTACTCTGAAACAGATCTCTGTTTAATATTATTATGTTATCAGGTGCAGACAGAGTTAGCTTTATTGTCCCAAAAGAAAGATCAGCTACAAGCTGTACAGACTTTGGAGCAGCAAAAAAGGAGGCAGCGGATAGAAAAGTTGCAATATGAGAAAGAACAGTTAGTTTTGCTTAAAGAGTTCCTTCAGAATCAGGTGGAAAGGGAGGGTAGGGAAGAGGAACCAGAGGAGACAGGGAGGAGAAACTCGCAGGGGTGGGTCATAGTGAACAGGCATGAGGATTGCTGATGTTTGCTATTTTTTTTGTTATTTTAACTAGTGTCGGTCTGGGGTAAGCCAAAAATAATGTGTAGGTATCTACTTTTAGAAAAAAAAACTGCACTATACAGAAAAATAGTAGATTTGTTAAAATCTTGGACTGACTTTTTATTAGCGTTTAGACTTTTTTGTATAATTATCGCCATAGATTTAATATATAGGTAAGTAGAATTTTTTAATAACCGTGTTACCTATTGGTTGTAATACCAGAACTGTATTTTTAATAATATTTTATTACATTACATACAATACTTTTCTTGTGTTTTTTTTTTGTTTTTCATAAAATGTTCTAAAATGTGAGAATATCATATTGTACAGATGGAAGAGGAACGCATAATTTATACAAAAGGCAAGCAATGAACGACCAGCATAAAAAGGAACCCCTCAACTTTCAAGAGCTTATCTATATTCAAAACTTAGGCTGGTAAATAATTTAATATAAAATAAAATAATTATTTTTATGGTTGGGGGTATGTTTGTTATTATAAAATAAGCTTCAAGAATTCACTAGTGACACCTATAATAATTAAATGCTACTCTTAACGCCATCTACATTACACAACAGCACTAAAAACATGGTTAGTTATTGCACATCTTTTGGGGATCTTTGTGACGTCAGAAAGTGGACCTCTTCAGTGTTTTGCAGCAAACTAAATTTTTCGAAATTGCCACTGTCAGTGGACGATTACTTAACTGTCAAACTTCCGCAAGATTTTTCGATTGCATATCGTTTGCTACATTTTGCTTTGGAAATGTTAAATTATGGAAAAAAATCAAACAAGTTATGTTGGAAGTTCTAAAACTGAACATTTGTGGCCTAGTTTTACAAAGTGGAAATTGAACTTAAATAAATCTGGAAATTTGGCCGTCGAAACCAATTTGGGCATTATATAATGTCACACTTTTGTGACGTCTATACGTTGTAGCCATTGATCATTTTAGAATGACGTCACACAATTGACAGCTGGAGGGCACACATTTGTTTGTTGTAAAGCTTATTGGAGGGAAGAAGAGGATGAATAACAAAGCAGATGTTTGTGTTACCATTTGGCACCAAAGAAGGGACGTAACTTAAACTTAGTCACTTTACGCCGAGAACTGAATGAACATTCTTAAAATGATACGCCTGGTTGCACCATTGCAAACGTTGTTTCGTTATTTTGAGTTAAATTACATGAACTCTAAACATCACCACTTTGTTTGGCACCAAATCTGTTCAAATTTTGGTAACACTCACGTGCATAACGTTGTTTATCCATGCTCTGTCCTCCAACAGAAAATGGCGGCCTGTCAAAATCAGGCCATTCTAAAACAGTCAATAGATCATTTCAGGGCAAACATTTAGGAAGTGACTACTGCACAGTCCGGCCGCTTGCGCATTACAGAATGTACTTAACCTATAATTGGCATTTGGAAGTGTAAAAAAAACTAAAGCTGAGAGAACGCTTTTTTAAAATAGACCCTTACTTGTCATTTCGCGCCAGACACACGCATTTTTTGACAAAAAGATGATGTAGAAACAAACAAAAAATGCGGACCCGTGCGGGCGCAGAACTCGTGTAGTCGCAGGAGAACTTCATGGCAGCTTTATACTACACCCGAACACCCACCGGAATTGTTGGCGATGTCTTTCAATAACGAAGTTCTTAAACGTCATTTTACTGATATTGCGTCGACTGTCCTGGAACAAAATTTAAAAGTAACCGGCGGACTATTCAGTATAATCACTCCCAATAATTAATATGCCACTGTTTCATTGTACAGTGGGGTGCGAAATGAGAGGTGAAAGGGATTTAGTAATTGGTAAGATTTTTTTAGAATTCCTGCTGCATTAAATCATCCTGGAGAGTACTTAAACAAGTTGTCAAATAAAAGACATGAAAAGTGAGTAAAAGTCTTTAAAGGGGAGTTTTGAGCAAAAACCAATTGAGGAGATAAGTGCCTCCGTCATACGTCAGATTTTCATTCCAAACAAAACAAAAGCACGTGCCATTTGACGTTTATCGATATTAATTACAACGTGTTAAACTACTTTCTGCAATATAATTATAAACGTTTTGCAGTCAAAACAGTTTATTTTCAATTTGGGTGTGGGGCTTACGTGTAAAAACTTGAAAATAACTATAATTATATTTCAGAGGTTAGGTTAAAACGTCAGAAAGCACGTGGCTTTGTTTTGTTTGGAATGAAAATCTGACGTTTGTGACGCGCCACTTATCTCCCGAATTAAAAACTGGCATGTTCTAGGCATTTCATTTCTGGTAATAAACATTATTAATTTTAACTTCCCAAATAAAATATGAAGAAATGTGTGCCCTCCAACAACAAATGGCGGCCTGTCAAAATCAGGCTTTTATCTATATCCCAATTAGGTTTTCGCGCGCTTTAATAGACTTAAACCTTAAACTTCATGCCATGCAAGCAACAGGCTTGGCGCAGTACCGAAAGGTGCCGGCACTTTCGCGGCGCGCGAAGAGTTTTTGTTCGAATCCAAGCGGATCCTTTTTCTTTTTTTCTTCTAAAGCCCGTTGTAATTTACAGAATTTTGCATTCCATATTATGTGTCTGGTGGCCCCTTCACGAAAGGTATTTGTTTAAAGAAAATTCGCGATTACTAATGAAAACAAGGGAATAATAGTACGCTAAAACATTGTATTGGCAAAACCTAGTTGGGATATAAATAAACGCCAAAATCAGCCATTCTAGAACAGTCCAATAGAGTCCATTAATTAGTTTATATTACTCATTTCGCGCTCTATCCTACTTCAAAATTCTTATCATGGAGCTCTTATGGGACTTAGATTTTAAACACTGATTATTTAAACCCAATGCGTTTCTTAACAGGGAATCTGCAAGTGACATAATAGACATCAGCTCTTTCTAAAAGCTCTTAAAATACAGCTTAATTTCAGAAATACTTTAAAACAGAGCACAGTGACTATTTGGAAAGAACGTATGTCTAGATTAGATCAGACTATTAACGTATTAACATTGGAGATCATTTGACTTTTGCTGCACGGGGTTTGAGGTTAAGTTGTGTTTATTTCTCCGTTTTATTTATTGTTTAATCTTTATTTAATAGATGGTTTAAGAATTTATTTATATTTGAAGTGTAAAATGGAACAGAAAGTGTTAAAAATGAGTATTGTTAAGGACACTTTTAGGGATGATTTAAACGATCTACTATCTGCCGGTTCTGGCGCCGACATGCTTGCCCCGCAAATTGCAGTAGTTTTTTGAATTTCAGTTTTAAGCAAAATGACCGCATAAATAACTTATAAGACACACATCGAAAAAAGCTTCATAGTATTCGAAATATATTGATTTAATGTTAAAAATAGTTAAAAATAGTATGTGAAGCGCATTGAAAAATTTTATCCAACTATTCTCTAGGATAGCGTTTTAAATTTCGCGCTCTAATTTCGCGGTTTCACTAATCGAAGATTCAAAATAAAATACGAGAGTGCCACTGAAGATATGCATATTATGATAACGCTGGATTGCGGATTCAAGGAAATTGAAATTTAACATTCCTTATCTCAGCAAATTCCAAAACATAAAAAATTAGGAAGATTAGAGTTCTAGGAACTTGTTTGCGGTCATGCTATTCACACGGCTGACGGAATTGCACAACATCAACAGGATTTTCATATTTCAACATGACAGCTTACACTGACAGTACTTCGCAAAAAATTGATCGTACATCGTACTTTCACCAACTTGCGATGTGCGTTTAGATAGGTAATAGGTACTTCCAATTCCAATTTAGCACAATAAAAATACAAGTCTAGCTATTGATATTTAATTAGAGCGTTGATTATGTTGCGAGTGTTATAGAAAATTAAACAGTTTTATAAATTTAAAAATGGAAATATTGTGATAAACACCAAGATAAATTTATTTTTAATTCTGGGGAATTACTGAAAAAGATGATACAAAACAAAGGTAAGTTGAGGCAATTTCTTTTAAATTTGCATATCTATCAATTTGGGGAAATATTTTTTCATTCTTTTCCTTACAGATAAGTCTTTGTTGTGTTAAAGTATGTGACAATCTTTGTAAATATTTACCTATTTAGCTTGTACTCAATTAATGAAAATTGCCTGATAATCCACGATAATGAGCAAAAGAAACAAACGTGGTAAAAATACTCTCGGGATGTTGAAAGGTAAAAGGTACCGGGCCCTTGTGATGTGCTTTAATTTTTCTTGTACGAGGGTGTTCTTATATATTATCAGCCTGCCTTAGATGTCTAACAAAAAATTGATACTCGATCATAAAAATGTCACTTTATTGAATCAGTAACTGCATTGGCTAAATAAATACTGAAACACCCTCGTAATTGTCTTTGTTTATAAATAAATTTCATTTTCCTCAAATTATTTCGTGTGGAAATGTCTATAAGTTCTGTTTATTTTGTATTTTTGTGGCGATGCATGAAACTAGCATAAATGTGTCTACAATTTTGGTGTTAATGGTTTTTTCGTCAATTCACAGGAAAGTCGATAACAACATCCTTCCCCACAATAAGATTTAATGCAAACGATGAAAAATTGGAAGAGTTGTATGCTAGCGACGACGATCAACCTAGCAGTGACACTTCAAATGTCACCCAAAGTATTTTATATTTTTCTTTATCATTAAATATAAACGTTGACGTTTAAATACAACTTTAGATAATGAAGAGACAAGCAGTAGTAGTCCGTTACGTACCTATTTACCGAAACTTATAAACCGTACGGGCAGTGTTGACATTTCGAATATTAGCGGGCAGGACTCTTCTCCTCCGACAGATCGTTGGAAGTTCTTCACGGAAATTAAGGTAAGTAATAATTTATTGTTTGAAATTACGACATAACACCCCACAAAAAACTGCTGGTGTAGCGCGAACAGTTTACGTACAATGAACTACGTATATTAATTTATAAAATTAATCTGAAGAGTTCAACAAGTGGATTATTAAACATTTATAATGTGTAAAATTACGAACCTTTATTGACATTATTTATAGTTATTGATTCATGACGATAATCATACACTTGTTGCTCAACAAAATAATTAACGAATTTATCCTTTGCGTTAGTAATATATTGTATTCAATATGTCTTGATTGACACTTCGATTTGACCCATTTAAGGGAAAAATAACAAAGAGCGTAGAAGAAAAGATAACAGAAATCAAAACAAGGAATCACGACGGTGACAGCTCTCCCAAGAAAACAAAGGAAGAAAAAGAAGGTTCGAGCCTCTCGGACTCCGAAGACTTATCTGAAAGTAGTATATCTAAAACGTGTGGTGTTTGGTCTACTACAGAAGGTAGTTTACACCGCTTTTTTCTATTTTCTTGTATTTAATATTAAATATTAGGTCCAGAAATGTCTACTGATGAAGAAACAGACTCGTTGGAGCGTGAAGACCCAAAAACACCTAAACCAGAAGACCACAATAGTAAACCTGTAGCGAGTACGAGCGGTCTTAGAAAACGCTTCAGATTAACTAAAAAAAAGACGCCTTCAAAAGAGAGTTTCGTGTCTATAAACTCTTTGCAGGGTCTGTACAACATAAACACTGATGATCCTATTGCTTTTCGCACTAAATACGAAGACGTTGAGAGTGGCGTAGAAGCCTCTGAGGATATTAATTTTAACGAAACGGATGCCAAAGATTTGAGCGACGAAGCATTCGCTCGTGATATATTGAAAAAAATAACGGATCAGATCGATAACGTTGCTGTGGACGATCAGGGAACAATTGTTATAGAAGATGTAGAAGGTTCGAGTTTGAGGGATTCCATACTCTGTGGGAGGCAGAGTAATAAGACGCTTTTTGCGCCGACTGGCTTCGTGGATGTCCGGAAGGAACAAGAAGAACTTACGAATCAATACTGGTAATATCGTAATCTTCAATGACTGCGCTTTTTTAAGTCTATTGTGTTCCAGGCTGTTACTTAGAGTACTTACTTTTGTGGTTCTCTACTATTTTATCCAATCGTATTCTGTATACTTAGCGGGTTTGATGACTGGCATCGTATTAGCCCAAGTACTGAATGAATTATATAGAAGAGTATTTCCCGTGAAGAAAGAGGTCACTTTTAAAACTAATATGCCTACAATCAAAGAGTCCAAGACTGTTATAGAAGTGCCGGCTGCCAAAGAATACCAACCCTATCCCAAATTTGAGGCGAGTCTTGAAAAAACTTTGCGTCAGCAGTAATAGTTTGAGGTCGTCATTGCAGGGTTGGATGAATGAGTTGCCAGAAGAGTACAGTCCGACAACTTACCATATATCGCAGACACAGCCAGTTTTTCTACGTTTACAGGGTAATTTGCTCAAGGTGAGCAATTCTAAGGCTAAGTTTCCAAAGAAAGCCATGTGGAATGAACATTTACCTTCGAAGCCACAGTTTGTCGCCCACCGGGTATACAATTTGCTTGGGGCTAGGGTAGAGCTGATTCCCGAAGGTTTGACTAAAGTTAGGTGAGTGGATCATCTCGATGAAGACTCGAGTGTTGTAATTTCTTGGTTAGGTACTGGAGCAGGAAGTATCCCATCCGAATAATTTTCAACAAAGATCAAATGAATTTGGACGTTCCCTCCAAAGAGGAAACGATTAGTACCGCAGATCTGGACGCTTGTAGCCGCTCCAGTCAAGTGAGCCGCTCAAATCGAGGAAGCCACTCGAGTCAAGTAAGCAACGATATGTCCAAGAAATTTAGCCCAATATCCATGGTAAGTATTTTTGAACGGCAGAAATATTCGATAAAAGATTTTTTAAATTTCTTCAGTCTCAGCAATTCAGTAAACTAACTGATAGTTTCGACAGTTTAGAACCGGATCAGAAATCCACCGATTCTTGGGTCAGTATTCTTCTAATTTTTCATTGTAATGGGAGGGCAATTTCACAGTTATTTAGCGGGATTGTTTATAGCTGTGAATAGGCAACAACTGGATAGAGCTGCATTTGTTTCCAGAAATAGCAGCAATACGACTATTTTGGTCACACTCCTATTTACAGCTATAAAATTTTTGAATGCACCCATTATGTTTTAGCTGTAAAATCCATTTTACAGCTAAAATTCCAACTACCTTCGTGCGGAATTTTTAACTGTGACAAGAAGCATTTTAGCTTCTCCAGTTTATAACGCTTTACATATCCGTCAACCTATTCACAGCTAAAATGAGTTTAGCTGAATACTTGTAATTTTAGGCAGTTAATAGCGATGAGTCTCTAAAGACGGGCGAAGCAGAGTTTGAATTGCAGAGTAAGGATTTTAAGGTGGGAGAAGAAGACGATGACGAGGATGACGAAAACATTGATTTAGAGGTACTCCGGACTCTTGTCTTTCGCGATGGAACGGATAATCTAATCAGGTGTGAAATTGTGTTTAGCTGGAATCGATACGCCCTCCTGTTTTCACGGAAGAAATAAAAATCTACCTGTTTGGTCGCACGGCTCGGGGAAAAGAAGATTGGTTCCGACAGCTGAGGAAAGCCACTCACAAACTGGACGATTTCTCTCCGAGCCAGTCTTCCGAAACTAAAATTGACTGCAGGGAGTCGATGTCCGATTCCGTTTTGGGAAACATCGTGCTTCAGAGAGAGTACATGGAGACTGTTGGGAAGTTTTGCAAGGTAAGATACACGATGCGTACTGGGCGTTTTAATACTACGCTTTCACAGTCTGTCAAAAATGCGGTCGAGATGAAAGGTCAACTGCCTAAGCAAGAAAGTGAAGCGGAAAACTTCGCCCACACTTTGTGGCTGAACGCGTTCTTGGGGCGGATACTGTTCGATTGCATCCGTGAAGAGACGATGATGGAGAAAGTCAAGGCGCGGATACAGCGAAAACTATTTTCCATCAAACTCCCATACTTGATAGATACGTTGATTTGTGAAGACGTGTCGTTGGGTAACACGGTGCCGAGAATATTACGAACTTACACGCCTGTGGTCGATCAGAGAGGCATTTGGGTGGATTTGGATATAATGTATAGAGGGAATATTGTTTTGATCCTGCAGACGAAGTTGAACTTGATGAAACTGAAGAATGATCATCGCACTCATCCAGGTTTGTTATAAACTGCCTAAAATTGTTTAGGCTTAAGTTTTAGTGATACAAAACCCGTTACAGAGGATAAAAAAGACTCGGAACAACGTTCAGCGGTGTATCACTCCGATGTTGATGATACGGCTGAAAGCAGCACGGACGACGAACATCCTCCTCCGCCTCCACCCCCGCCACCCCCTGCAACTTCAGCTGGAGCAGGGCCGGCTCCTCCTCTGGATGGATACGGTCCCGGGGGATACAGCAACAAACACCAGAAGCTTATAAACGTTATGGATAAGATAGCGGACTCGAAATTCTTCAAAGCGGCAACGGACACCAAGATAATAAAAAATTGGATGGAAGGTGTTTCCCAGACCGATTTACGTCTTAAAGTCGAAGTTAAAGCTCTGATAGGTACGGTCGTCTTTAATTTGCCTCCTCCGCCTAGCGACAGGTTGTGGTTTGGCTTTCGGCCCATGCCGAAGTTGAAGATTAAAGCTCAGCCTGCTTTTGGAGAACGCAGCATCAATATGATGCGCATAACGAAATGGATAGAGAAGAAACTCCATACGGAGTTTCAGGTAAGTGAAAAATTGTTCTTCTGTAGAGAATTTGCGGTAAATGTCGTTAAATGCTTGTAGAAAGTGATGGTGTTGCCAAATATGGAAGACATCAGCGTGGGGGTGATGAACCATAATTTACCAAAGTAGTTTTTGTGTTTTCTTAGCCATTTATAGTTTGTTTTTTTATGGTTTTAGTTTAGTTTGCAGCTGTTAAGGTTTTATAGATTTTTATCAAAGAAAAATAGAAAAAATATTTTTGTGCATTTTCCAACGTGTTACTGTGATTTACAAAAATTTTTAATTTATTATTTATTCCCTCGTGTTTTTTGAGTTTTAAAGTCCACAGTTTGTAAATACAGTGTATTTTTTTACTGGCAGCATTATTTCAATAAAAATACGGAGAGAAAATTAAATAGCATTTTTTATTATTAATTTATTTTTTTCGCATTATTTACATACATAAAAAATTACGATAAAACTGTAGGAGTCTTCATTCTGTGCGCTTTCACGCACGCGGTGCTGCAAAATTTGTTTTCTAAATACTCGAAGGGTACTTTTCCGGTCATGTCGGAAGCGCATAAGAAGCAGCGGTTTGTGACCAGAACTGTCTGATTTGCCATCCTCCTTTCGGCTGCTAAGGCCCTCTTTTGCAACAAAAAAATACAATTCGTACAAATTATTTTGGCAAAAAAATTTAATTTACATTTTTTGAAATATGGGGGGAGGTGAGTATAGTTTTTGCCAAGCTTTGAAAATATCGTAACTTATGTCATCATGGATCATTAATGTAATGTAGAACAGTTACTCCTACCTTTTCTCTATCACTGAGCTGAAGGAACCGCTCCTGTTCCCTCTCTTCGTGCTTTTGCCTCTGTTTTTCTTTATCTTTTATTTTTTGTTTCTCTCGTTTGATTTGCCTCAGCGCTCGCTTTTTCTCTGCAATTTCTTCCGGTGTAGCCGTAGAAAAATGTATCTGCGCCTAACAAAATAATTTGGAAAAATTACGACATTTTTACAAAGCCCTGGAGCTGCCATCGTTGAGTTAAAAATTATTTTTGATGTAATTCCGAGTTGTAACTCGGAATTTTGTGTTACAACTTGGAATTCTGACTTACAACGCAGAATTCTGTGTTACAACCCGGAATTCCAACTTGCAACTCTGAATTCTGTGTTACAACTCTGAATTTCGACTTACAACTTGGATATCCGACTTACAGCTTGGAATTACATCAAAAATAATTTTTAACTCAAAGATGACAGCTCCGAGTTGTAACTCGGAATTCTGTGTTGGAACACAGAATTTATTATGAGCTGTAACACAAAATTCCGAGGTGCAATACAGAATTCCAAGTTGTAAGTCGGAATTCCAACTTATATATATACATATACATAATCGTAACCCTTCTACCCGTAGGTGTAGGGTGAAATCCTCCTAGTTGTGCTCGTCTACAAAGTTCCTCCATTCTTTCTTATTAGTTGCTAGCTCCTTTGCTCGATCCCATGTCGTTCCCCTTCTCACCAGTATTCTGCTAATTGTATCATCCCATGTTTGTGGCGGTCTTCCTCTCCCTCTCCTTGTCTGAACCCTTGCTTTCCAAATGCGTTTTACTGGTCTTCCGTCATCCATGCGGGTTAGGTGTCCGAACCATCTCAATTGTTGTCCCTCTATTCTCAACGTTATTGACCTTATGTCTAGTTCTTCTCTAACAGCTTCATTTCTAACTCTATCCCTTCTTGTTATTCCCTTGACTCTTCGTAGGTATTTCATTTCCATTGCCTGGATTTTACTTTCTTGTTTCCTTATCAGATTCCAGCTTTCACTTCCAAACGTCAGTACAGGTTCATAGACTGTCTTAAAAATAGTCATTTTCGTTCTTCTCGAAATATGTTTGTTCCCCAAAATAACGTTACTTATGGAGTAATACAATTTAGAGGCTGCTTCTATTCTGGCATTTATCTCTATCTCGTCCTTCCCGCTCCGTTCTATTATCACCCCCAGATATTTAAATGTGTTCACCTGTTCCAGTTTAGTCCCATTTAGTTTTACGCTCACTACCTTGTTATCCCTACCTATTTGCATTACTTTGGTCTTGTCAGTGTTTATCTTCATGTTCCATTTCCTTACAGTGTCATTCCAGTGATTTAGGTTTTCTTGTAAGTCGCTCTCCTTTTTGGCACATATCATCAAATCATCGGCAAAAGCGCATTCTGAAATTTCAACCGGACGCAAATTTATGTGTCCTATTTGCAGTTTCTTTAATTTAGGTTTTATTTCTTTCATCATGTCGTCCATGATCAATAAAAATAACGTTGGGCTTAGTACTCCTCCTTGTCTCAAACCATTGCTTGTTATAAATTCCTCGGATTCCATATTACTTGTTCTTACGTAATTTCTGCAGCTCCTGTACAGACTCATGATAGCCATTCTCAGCTTTTGTATTACCCCTCTCTTTTCCATACTTTCCCACACCTTATACATAGGCACTCTGTCAAAAGCCTTCTCCAGATCGATAAATGCGAAATATGCTTCTTTGTTCTGACTGTATGTTTTGGCTATTACTTGTTTTAGTATGAATATGAGGTCTTGTATGCTTCTTCCCTTCCTGAAACCAGACTGCGACTCCTCGAATTGGTGTTCTATGTGCTTTCGTAATCTATTGTCCAAGATCCTTTCATACATTTTGGATACGACACTCAGTAGAGTTACTGTATTGTCACCTTTTTTATGTAGCGGTAGAACAACTCCTACTTCCCAATCCTGAGGGACACTTCCTACTTTCCACACCATATTGCAAATTTCTAGAAGCATTTCCAATCCTTTCTCTCCTAGTTGCTTCAACATCTCTGGTGTAATTTTATCGTGCCCAGCGGCTTTACCATTCTTGATTTTCTTTATTGCCTCTTTTACTTCATCCATCCTTATGTGATCTTCTTTCCTGTTCATTTATGTCTTCCTTGCATTCTTCTATAACTGTGCTGTCTATTTCTTCTGGTCTAAGTAGTTCACTGAAATGTTCCTTCCATCTGTTCATAATTTCTGGAGCTTCGTACAGTAGATTTCCGTTTTTATCTTTAACTTGTTTTAACTTAACCTGTTTTTTATTTTTTAAGTTTTTCACGACTCTATAAAACAGTTTCTGGTTTCCTCTGCTGTCGTTTTCTACCCGTTCTCCGAACTCCACCCAGGACTGCTCCTTAGCTTCTTTTACTGAATTCTTTACTATTATCCTTTGTATCTTGTATTTCTCGTAATCTTCGCTTGTTTGCGAGCTTAGGTACTTTCTCCATGCCATTTTCTTCTCCTTTATCTGCCTTTTTATATCTTCCACTTACGCCTCTTCTGTATTGCTCTTCTATTTGTTTTTCAATATTTTCTGTAAAGGCTTCTGCTATGCTGGGATTTGTTAGTTTATAAGAACGTATAACTTCTTTTTGTATTGTGTTAACTTTACTTTTTCTTTTGCTCTTTATTACAATTTTTGTTCTTTCATCCTTATTGCGGATTTTGGCCATTACCAGATAATGGTCGCTGTTTATTTCTGGCCCTCTCCTGACTCTGACATCTTTTATTGAGTGTCTGTATGCCCTATTTACCAATACATAATCTATAATTGACTTTTCCTGTCTACTTTTAACTTCTCTCGTATATGTGTGAATGTCTTTATGTTGAAAAAAAGTGTTTGCAACTAGCATATTGTGTTGTGCACAATAATCAATCATTAAGTTTCCATTTTTGTTCCTAATTTCTTCTCCATATCTGCCTATCACATTCGCTGTTTCTTCTCCCACTACGTAAAAATTGCTTCTGATGTTCTCTGTTATTTCTGCCAGCCCGTCCCAGAATGCTTCTTTATTTTCCACTACCTCATCTTCGTTTGGCCCATATACAATTACTATGACTATTCCGTTTTGTTTCTCCATTTCTATTTCTATTGTTAGTATCCTCTCAGAGACGGCTGTCCACTTTTGAATTTTGTTCACGTGACGTTTGTTAATGAGACATGCTACTCCGGCTCGTGCTCTGTTCGATTGTGTTGTTCCGCTGTATATCAACAAATGGTCTTCTTCCAGTACTTGTGTGCCTTCTCCTTTTTTCTTTGTCTCTGTGACTGCCAGTATATCTATATTTGCACCTATGAATTCATCTACCAATTCCCTCTCCTTTCCATTCAAACTTCTAACATTCCAGGTTGCCAGTCTCCAAGTCTTCTTTTCAACTTCTCCTTCTTTCAGTATTTGCCTCCGTCGTTCCTCTTTCTCTCCAATTCCTCCATCCCCCTCCCTTCTTCCATTTCCTGCCTGTGTCGTCATCTGCTGTCTGTCCTGATCCAAACTTTTCACTTTTCCGTCTATTAGTTTTCTGAACTTAATTGTCACTCTCTTGCATTTGTCTCTTTCCTCCTTGGCGATCTTCCTTAGTTTTGCTTGCACTCCTCTTTCTTCCATTCTCATGTCATTATCAATGTATATATCGGTCTGCCTCAATTTATTTTTGTTTCTCATTATGTTCATCTTCTCTTCCCAACCTCCTGTTTCCACAACTATTATGGGACCTGCACCAATCTTTATAGTTTGTACTGATTTAATATTCGTCTCTATGCCTAGTTTATCTCTGATTAAGGTTGATACACTATTGTTTGCATCTTTCTCATCAATATTCGCTCCCTTTATAACTATATTGTTTTTCCTTTCTCTCTTCTCCATATCCTCAATTCTATTTTCGAGCTTCTTTACCGTTTCTCTCAGTTGATGATTTTCCAACTTTATCTCGCGCATTTCGTCACTATATTCTTGTTGTTTCTCACTGATACCCTTTATATCACGCATCATATCCCTCATCATACTCTTTAATTCTTCCATATCCCTGTCTTTCTCACTTGACATGTCCTTGGTTGGAGTTCTAGCGGTTTTTTTACTTTTCTGAAATTCACCAGGACTATTCCCTTCTCTCTTTCTTTTATTGTCGTCTGTTGAAGACCCTTCACTATCTATGTCACTCCCGTACTTTACCGCACACCCGTTGTCCATTTACGAATCTATTTTACGCGAACGTCGCAGACGGAACGGCCCTATAATTTGGGTTTCGTTTCGGAGAGCAAATCGACGCGTTCACACACTCAGAAGTTCAAATATAACTTTTTCCAACTTACAACTCTGAATTTTGTGTTACAACCGGAATTCCAACTTGCAACCCGGAATTCTGACTTACAACTCGGAATTTTGTGTTGCAACTCAGAATTCCGACTTGCAACTCAGAATTCTGTGTTACAACTCGAAAATTTGACTTACAACTCGGAAGTACATTAAAAATAATTTTTAACTCAGCGGTGGCAGCTGCAGAGCTTCATATATTTTTTACTTCAGTATGCTCACTTTGTTGTAGTCATATTTATCGGGATTTTCTTTAGCAAATTGTTTCAAAATTTCCCTAATTTCTTTCACTTGAGTACACGTATACGGGGTTTGTTGATGTTTGTTTTTCAAACAAGGATTAGCGTCGTTCTTCAAAAGGAAATCGATGATTTCTTCTGCTTCGAACATACAAGCTACATGCAGCAAACTGTTGCCCGAAGCATCCACTAATTGATTCACAAACTTCTTTTTAATTTCTTCCAAATTTTCTTCCTCAGATTTCTTGTCTTCTAAATACTTTTCATACATTTCTTTTAAGCTGTTCGTATGCCCCATTTTTATAGCGTTGTACAGATCTTTTCTTTTCTGCTCTTCCCGTTCCCTAATTTTTTGATTTTTACTTTTCTTTTTCTTCGGGGTCCTCTTGCGCTCTTGGGGCGTTAAAGAATCATCGAAAGCTTGCAGATCTTCTTGAAAAGATATTTCTTTATCGTACGTTGTTAATGTTTCGTCGCCTATGGTAAATTTGCTTAAATTTTCTAATAATTCTTCGTCTTCTGAACTACTACTATCTTTTTGAGAAACGGATAAGGATCTTGGTTGATTCTCTCTAGATTTTGCCCTATTTATGTTACTAGTCTTGGTTTTGTTGCGTTTTTCCGCAAATTTCAAATTATGTTCAACAGCTTGATCTTTAGAACCTAAAACGAATTTAAAGATTCGCGCAAGTGAATCATTTTTTTACATATATTACGAACTGTATATGGTGACTGCAGTGAGTATATCGTGCACTCGTTTAACCTCTTTAAAAGTTGCTTTCCTTGTGGAAAACGGAATGGTGCGTAATCTATGGTCTGTTTTATCCAATAACGGTGGTTTACCATCGAATAAAACAGCTCTATTATAAGGGCCTGAAGCTCTGTAAACTATCAAATTGCAGAGCTCCAATTCCGACTTCCAAGCTTGCAGAATTTCATTTACATGCTGAAATATACGATAGTTCATAATTCAAGCACTTCTTTCCATGAAAATTTTACCTGTATGAGTGCTTGTTCATTGTATCTTCTAAGAGAAGCACCGGCACTTTTTGGCTGTGAACCCCCTGATTTGTTATCTCTACTACCTTGTGCGCTGCCTTGGCCAGCTCGTACGGTGTAACAATGGAACGTTTTGTGTAAAATCGGTTCCATTCCGTTGAATACTGCGCCAGCGAAATGTCCACCACCTAACATTAATATACACCATTTGGGGCCTTTGGAACACACATCAAGACGGTCAAATATTTCGTCATTATCCACCATTTGCTCCTTTACAAAAATGCGGTAAGGAATTCGCTATTAAATATATACGCAAATATAAATACCTTTTTAATGTACAATAAACATTTATACAAACAAAACACTTGTTCTTTGCTGTTTTTCAGGAATATTTTCCCTCGTACTGTGGCTAGTTTGTCGAAAAGCTCTTGATCAGATTCTGACTCGGATGATTCCGATGTGCTGCCCGTTTTATCATTGAACTGTTCTTCCGTTATGTATTCTTTTGACGACAAATTTTGCTTTAAATTGTATCTATGCCAGTCGCTCTTGTAGTGCTCCCTCTGATCCACGACGTTTATAAATTCTGTTTTGCAATACGAGCAAAATAGGGCGCCTTTTTCTAACGCTTCGATTTCTTCTTGTTTGGCAGTTTCTAAAGTACTGTCTTTAAAAAAAATCAAATGTGTTATTAGAATGTCCGTTAATTAAGTGACGGTGCGTACCAGACGACACTAAATTTTCGAAATGAACCACTTGCACCCCTTGTGATATAAGTTTTTTGAAGTTTTCATCAAAAATTCTTAAGTTGTCCATATTATTTATTCTGCAAAATATTTAAGTGCTGAAACATTATGTACTATTTCCCTTATTTATAAATTGATTTTGTATTATTGATTTCTTGGGAAGAAGGAATATTTGGATAAGTATCCACATCAAAGAACATTTGGAAAAAAACAAATAGATGCATTAAATAATTCGTTTTATTACACAAAAATATACATTACATAAAAAACTAAAATAGTTGTCAACAAAATTGTGCATATAAATTTGTTAATACTGAAACAAAACTAGTTACCTACCACACGCTGCCAATTAATAGAAAATATAAACAATTTATCCTAGAATTAAAGCGATTTTCTTTCAAAATTCAATTGAAACTCCTCTCCAAAACATATAGAAACCCACCAGAACTCCAATTAAAATAGCAAAAATGTAGTTTAAATGGAATACGGGCCCCGATTGTCGCCTAAAACAAATCAAACTCAAAATACGGTAAAATATTTTTTTCCAATAAAATACCTATTTTTATTAGGTGAAAATGGACTTGGTGGAGACACTCCTGGTACATTCGAGTCCAAAAACACCATCATCCATGTAAAAATGGAGGTTAAAAAGCCGCACAACACGGGTAACCAAAACCGGCTGAATTTAACCGCGGTTTTCCAGGCATACCGGAACATAACTTGTCCATCTTCTGTTATGGTTTCATACGAAACTAGATGCTGTTCGAAGAATTTTTGTCTGAAATAGTCACCTAAATACAAGAAAAAATTGCCAATTCAAGGTTATACGATGATGTCATTTGCTACTTACTATTTGCATAAAAAAATTTACTTATCAAAATAAGTAAGGAAAATACGAGACCAGCTACAGCTAATCTCCATTCACTGATAACTAAACGCCCTTTTTCCTCATTTTCGTAATATTTTACAGGCGTCGAACGGAAATAGCTATTATTTTCACTTAACCTCTGCCGCACCATGCTTTCTTTTAATATTTTTTACCGATCAACTTTCAAACGAATTTTATTTATTACAACGAACAATTTAACGCACGGAAATATATTTTATAAGCAATACAAACACGTAAACAACAGCTCATATATAAAATTAGAAAACAGTACCTTGTTGATGACAGATGTCAAGAAGCATAACCTGAAGTAGAGCATTGACAAATGACAACCATAGAGATAAAGAATAGAGGACCAACTAAGAATATTTGAAACATGGGTGGTTTGAATATTTACATAATGATCATCGCACGTTTCTTATTATTTGTTTAACATTACCAATTACCTTGTACTTGTTAACGTATGTGATTATTTCTACGGACAAGGTGAGGTTCTTGAAACCCCCTTGGTGGGAAGAGAATAAACAGAGACAGTTTATTATAAAATAAAGGACGGGTTTATTTGACTCATCGCCGACTTCTCATCATTGGTCAAACGTAATCTAAAAAACTCATGTATACATTGAAGAATGCAAACGTTTTAGCCGTTTAGCGGTAGTATTCTGTGATAGATGTGTGTTTAGCAAGTAAATAAATAAAAACAACAAATAAACGCGGAAAAAATGGCTGGGTATCGGGAAGTTGGTGTTGGTGACTTTGTTTTATTGGATAAAATCGACATCGATAGTTTCATGAAAAATTTGGAATTACGGTAAGGTTTAAAAATATAACCCAAATGTACAGGGCGTGACAAATGTACAGGTGTGTTAAAATGTACTCAATAGGGAGTTCGTTCATTTTTTAGGTCATGCCGAAAATATCCTCGATTTTCGTTAATTAAACAAAGTTTTAATTTACAAAATCAATAAAATACTGCAAGGTGAATTTGTTATCGCTAATCTGGGATACCTGTTTTGTAATAAGTGGTATAATAATCATCAATTAGAGATAGTGGTTTTATCTATTTAAATTAGATCGTGAAAACAGGTCCTCAGGTTAGGTACCTAGGTATATTCTCCATAAAATGTATGTACCATATACATGACTCATCTTTGATATGATGTCATTTCACGTAGATTCTTTATTATGATTTCTTATTTAAATGTTATTAAGAAGACAAATAAAGAGTCTTATGTTTTAAAAAGTAATAAAGATTATTTGTTATCTGCAAAGGAATTGCTTTCAGGAGGCCTTTGCAAATATTTGAAAAACTTACCAAAATTTTCGATGATTTTATGACAGATCTAACAATATTCTAATTTTTCTTTTGTTTTAAGCTTCAAGTGACGTATTCGAATGCAATTTTGAATCTACTGTAGTTTCTTTTCCGCTTTTTGCTTATTCAATTATAAATAATTGGGTAAAAATACTAATGATGACGGTAATTATAAATAAATGACTGATTAATCATTAATTACCTTTTCAGAGATACAAATATGTATAAAAGCTGGTATTCCTCAGAACGAAGGATTTTTTTATCGGAGGTTGTTTACCTACTTGTATCAAATTTAAAAATTGTGTGGTTTATGCAGTCAGGGCGGCAATTAATTAAAAAAATTCAATGAAATAACGTTAATTAAATACCTAATTAAAAAGATTTTATCGGAATTTGTTTGTATGCATGCCTCTATCCTATCACCAGATTAAATGATAAAATAATTCCAAGGAAACCACAATACAAAAATAAAGATAAGTAGGTACCTAGGGATATCACAGAGAAATCAAATAATGCTTGATAATTTTCACTGTACACTGCAATAGAGTCTGTAATGTCCTCAGTAATGTCTATTTATTTCCATTTTGAAGATGACGTACTTATTTTTAAACTAACGTTAAAGTAGGCGTTTCTTTTTTCAGAAATAAAACAATAGTACTTATTGGTAATAACGTCAAGAATCGCGGTCAGATAATCCGATTTTTTTGTTATAATTTTCCTTGTAGATATTGGTATTCTATACATAATAACTTTCTTTTGAATATAATATTACTTGAGCAAAACCTACGGCTTAATTTACATTGCAATAAATTATATTAAATTTTAAATTAACAGTTAACACAAAGTTCAAAAATGTGGGCGATGGAATTAATTCAGGAATCAGTCTGATTTGCATAGTACACCTATACAGAGTGTAACTATAGTTCTGTTATTACTCAAATAGGATTTACTTCTAAAATGCTGTAATCTTTACAAGTCTGGATACAAGTTCCAGATAAATGGAACATCTGTATTGTTAATTTATTCTGTATTTAATAGAAAAGAATATAATCCAATCCAAACCTCTTTTTGTCTGACATAGGATTAAAATATCAACTGGCAGTTATTCATATTTAAATTTTTTAGCTTTGTTTTGATAAAACAACAAAAAAGAATTTTAGATAAAGAATTTTTGATAAAAATATCAGCAAAAATAGCAAACTAAACCTTAAATAATTAGTGGTGATAACGTCTCAATAATTTCGGGGGCTGAATTACGAATCTTTAAAATAATAAAAAAATGCAGTATGAGCTTCGCAAATTTATTTAAATATTGAATTTATTTTTTTTAACGACCAACTAGCAGGTTAAATCGAATTTGAACAGCATTAGAAAAAGTATATACAGAGTGATTTAAATTACAAATACCATATTAAATTTTTTCCCTTACAGTTTTAAAAATGGCAAAATTTACACATACATTGGAGAGGTATGCGTTTCTGTCAACCCATACAAAACTATGAACATCTACGACAGTCAATACGTAAATCAGTACAAAGGTAAAATAAAAATCGCGTACGCCCGTCGCACCTTTGACCATTTTTAATTCCAGATAGAGAATTATTCGAAAACCCTCCGCATATATTCGCTATAGCCGATGCCGCGCACAAAGTAATGAAGCAACAGGGGCGCGATACTTGCATCGTAATCAGCGGGGAATCTGGCTCAGGGAAAACGGAAGCTTCGAAAATAATTATGAAATACATTGCTGCAGTAACGAACCAAAGTTTGTCTTTGAATTTCCGATCAAAACACACTTAATATTAATAAATTTTTATTTATAGCTGGTCAAACAGAGATAGAAAGGGTTAAAAATGTTCTAATACAATCTAATTCTATATTAGAAGCTTTTGGTAACGCTAAAACAAATCGAAACGATAACTCTTCTCGCTTCGGGAAATACATGGATATACATTTCGATTTTAAGGGAGATCCCATCGGGGGTCACATAAATAAGTATTTATTAGAAAAATCGAGAGTAATTTACCAACAAAATGGTGAACGAAACTTCCATTGCTTCTATCAGGTAAAAATATTTAAACGAACGTTAAATATCTTATAAAATCGAATTTTTAAGCTTTTAACAGGCGCAGGTGATGATGTCCTGCGTAAACTACAGTTATCGAACAATACCGATAAATATTTTTATGTAAAACAAGGAAACTCGGCGAAAGTTAACACGATAAACGATAGAAACGATTTCCGGGAAGTCACGGCCTCTTTAAACACTTTAGAATTCACCAAAGCCGATCAGGACATTTTGTGGCGCTTAGTAGCTGCTATTCTTCACCTGGGCAACTTAGATTTCATCACCGACGACGAGAAACTGAGAATAAAAGATGACAAAGCCGCGCAGACCATCGCGAATCTTCTAGAAGTACCGAAAGACGAGTTACTCAAAGCTCTTTGCGAAAGAGTTATTGCAGCACGTGGCGATGTGATGAGGAAAGAGCACACCGAAACCGAGGCACATTACGGCAGAGACGCTTTATCCAAAGCAATATACGATCGTTTATTCGCTTGGATCGTTGATAAAATAAATTCTGCGATAGCCGTGGACGAGAGAAACCAAAAGATTTACAGGAGTTCGCTTATCGGTGTTTTAGATATTTACGGGTTTGAAATTTTCGATAATAATAGTTTCGAGCAATTCTGCATTAATTATTGTAACGAGAAGTTACAGCAGTTGTTTATAGGTACGTTACTTTGATTTGGAGGTAATTGCGAGGGTAATTGTTGGTAATTCTGAGTTTTTAGAGCTCGTCTTGAAGCAAGAGCAAGAGGAGTATCTGAGGGAAGGGATAGAGTGGCAAAATATCGAATATTTCAACAACCAGATTATTTGTGATTTAGTAGAAGCGCCCCATAAGGGTTTGTACCCCTGTATATTTGTAAGTTTTCGATTGTATGTAATTTTGTCTTTGTAGGAGTACTGGCAATCGTGGACGACGCTTGCAAGATGACGGCAGAGAAAGTTACGGATGAATTGTTGCTAGAAGCGATGGACAAGCAACTCAAGAATCACAAGCATTATACGTCGAGGCAAACGAAGCCTTCCGATAAACAACTGAGGCATAAAGTTGACTTTCGTATCACACACTATGCTGGAGATGTCACTTACTGCATCATGGGGTTTTTGGATAAAAATAAAGACACCCTCTTCCAAGATTTCAAGAGACTTTTGTACCATTCTAAAGACTCGAATTTGAAGAGCATGTGGCCAGAAGGGGCACAACACATCACGGAAGTAAGTAGTCGATGATCGATGATCGAATCGATCGTTCCCTAACGAATTGTCTTCTGTTCTAGATAACCAAGAGGCCCCCAACCGCCGGGCTGCTTTTCAAAAACTCGATGCAGGCTTTAGTCCAGAATCTTATAAATAAAGAACCGCATTACGTGCGGTGCATCAAACCCAACGAATTAAAGTCCGCTTCCGTTTTCGATAACGAAAGAGTCCGCCATCAAGTTAGCTACCTTGGTCTTGTCGAGAATGTTAGAGTGAGGCGAGCTGGTTTCGCTTACAGGCAACGATACGACAGATTCTTAAAGAGGTATGGTTTATACATACACTGCCGAACAAAAAAAACGGGACACATGTTTTTACGTTTATTTTGAGGCCCTACAACATTTTTATGTAATTTATGCAAATAATTGCCCTACTAGTGAGGAAAAAGAAACTTTTAGCTGAATATTGCACCTTTTGTGAGCCTAAACAGCCAAATCAGCATTCTGGCTCTTCATGCGTCTTTATTGGGCTGCTCTGTATTTTCTATTGTTTTTTTGGTGACATTTCATTTGTAAACGTGATCTTTTAACATTTTCCATACAACACGCCACGAAATTTGTTCACAAATTGTTGCTTTAAGCCACGATGGCCAAAGTGTGCGGTATATTGCTCAAGTGCTGAATACACCCCGTAATACAGTGCAAAATGCACTTTTGCGATTTCATGAAACTTGTGGGTTTGCAAGGATCTGGTCGTCCACGGACTAGGAACCATCAAGGTGACCGTTTCCTCCATATTGCTGCGCGATCAAGCACTGCCATCACCTATTCTTCTTGGGCGGTTAGTTTATTCGAGGAGTGGCAGTTTCAGCCAGAACAGTACAAAGAAGGCTAAACGAATATGGTTTGACTTCAAGAAAGCCAGCTACGGGTCCCCTGTTGACCGTAGAACATCGCAGAGCACGACTTACGTTTGCACGGCAATACGTAAACTGGGACGAACATCAATGAAGGAATGGAGTCAAGATTTAGTGTCAGGTCACCAGATGGGCGGGAAAGGGTGTGGTGAAGACCAGGGGAGCAGTACAGTCAATGTTGCATATCTCCCAGGGTCAGTTTCAATGGTGGTGGCATTATATTGTGGGCTGGAATCTCTGGGGGCTCACACAGAATCGGTTTTCATTGAGAATGGAACATACATTGTTGAGTGCCTGGAACCCCATGTCACACCATGTATGCCATTTATAAAGGACAATTTGGGGATGGGAAGAGAGAGAGAAGATAGAGGGGATCCAGGAAAAATACATAAGGTGGACATTGGGCTTAGATTGGACAACGCCAGGGTACATGGTAAGAGACGAGACAAACAGAGAAAAACTAAGAACTAGGGCAGGAAAGAGAGCCATGAAATATGAGGAAAAGTTGAGAGGTGGGGGCGGTAACGAGTTAGCCAGGCAGTGTTGGGAAGAGGTACGGAAGGGAGGAAGAGAAAAATCGAAATGGGAGGAGAGGCGAGAGAAATTTTATCAGGAGCGAGGCTATGCAGCAGAAGAAGTGGAAAATTTAAGAACAGCAGGATGGAACATGGTGCGAGAGGTAGAGGAGAGAGACAGGCAAATACAAGTGCAGGATAAGGAAGAGAAGATAAGACAGTCAAGATACAATGACAAATATAAAGAAATAAGGACAGCGGGATTGCCGAGATATCTACGAGGTAGGGGAAGGGAAGAGAAGATAATAAGGGTGGCGAGGTTTAGACTGGGAAATGAGATGAGAGGTGGAAGGTATTAGGAAAGCGAAGACAGAAGAATTTGTAGGGTATGTGGGGCGGAGAGGGAGACTTAGGAACATGTGTTAGAGAGGTGCTGGTGGAGACAGAACACAGTGAGAGTGGAGATGATACTGGAGGAAAGTGGAAGAGGGGAGAAGTGGATGGAATTGATACAGAGGGAAAGGAGGGAGAGGGAGGGTTAAATATACATAAATGGGAAGTAGATAGGGTGGAAGTGATTGTGAGAAGGAGTTTATTTACTTTTGTTTGTTTGTTTGTATCATTCGTTTGTATATTATTTGTTTATTTTGAATTTTGAGTTGTAATCCCAAGTGGGAAACAATAAATCCGTTATCTATCTATAAAGGACAATTTTGTCTTTATGGATGACAACACCTGCCCACACGCAGCAAGAATTGTTACCGAGTACCGTGAAGAGGTTGGTATTGGACGTTTACCATGGCCAGCCAATAGTCCAGACCTGAATCCCATTGAACATCTAAGGGATCAGCTTGGGAAAAGGATTAGATGTCGCCAATCCCTACCAGAAACATTAAATGGCTTAAGGATGGCGCTTCAAGAAGAATGGGAACAAATACCCCAAGAATGTATCAATAGCCTCATTCCGAGTATGCCACAACGTTTAAATAACAATTGACCTCCAAAAAAATACTTTTGTTAGGTTTTTGTTGAAGAATCTTTTTGTTTCTTGTTTTTTATTTATTGTTAAGATGAAAAGAATATAGTTAAATATAATTTCAAACTCTCCGCTGTTTTTTTATTCACTAAAATAGTAATTCTGAGAGTGTCCCGTTTTTTTTGTCCGGCAGTGTATTTTATTTTATTTCTTGTTTAACTCTACTAATAAAGCAACTTTCAAGCATGAAATGCTACATTTTCAACTGTCATTAATAAAATAACAATGCAATAGAAATTTATAAAGCAACTGTATACTGAATTATTTAAAAAAATTAGTAATTTAAAATCTTTAATTGGGAACGTACGAAAATAATTACGAATTTATTAATTATTTCTTTATGGCTGTAATTTATAACTAAAATTAATGTTCAGATACAAAATGATATCCCAGTTCACCTGGCCCAACTTCCGATCAGGCTCTGAGCGAGACGGAACCAGAGTGATAATGGACGAACGCGGGTTCAGCAACGACGTCAAATACGGACACACCAAAATATTTATCAGATCTCCCAGAACGCTGTTCGCTTTGGAATCGCTTAGAAACGAGCTTATACCGGGCATCGTGACTCTGATTCAAAAAACTTGGAGAGGATACAGAGATAGGCAGTTGTACAAGAAGATGAAGGCACTGATGACCATGATGAAGGTGTACAGGCAGAAGAAATTGCGAACTTACATCGAGACTTTACAGGGTAAATTCGCGAATGCGAAAAGGATGCGAGACTACGGGAAGAGTATTTTGTGGCCTGCTCCACCGTTGCCGTTGAGAGATGTAGCGGTGACCTTACGGAAAGCCTACAACAGGTGGCGGGCTTACATGATTCTGAGTAAGGTACCACGAAAAGAATGGCCAGAATTGAAACTTAAAATATCAGCGGCGAGTGTCCTTAGAAACAAGCGGCCGTCTTGGGGGCAAACGCGCACCTGGAAAGGGAATTACTTATCTTCGCATGACGAAAACAACAACTACACGGCATTTAACGATAGCGTGAACAACCTGAGGAATTCCCAACACTTTGATGCGGTTTTGTTCTCGTCTTTCGTCACCAAATTCAATAAATTCAATAAAATCGCCGAGCGTGTCTTGTTGGTGACGAATAAAGCAATATTTAAGTTGGATAACGTAAAGTTTAGGAACATGAAGGAGGGCGTGGCGCTACAGGATTTGACTGGGCTCAGCGTTAGTCCTGGACAGGATCAGTTAATCGTCTTCCATTGCCCTGGAGGAAATGATTTTGTGGTATCGCTTCATGGTTCTAGTCCGGAGGATAAAATAGGAGAGTTAGTCGGGATTGTTTGCAACACCTATGAACGGTAAGTAACACTTTCTTAGCTATTTTGTGCCTGCGGGACTTAAATTTTTTAGACTTTTCAGAGTTTGTTGTGCCTGATTTGTCTATTGATTTTGTGTTTGAGTATTCCTGTGTTTTTAGTAGTGACTTACATATTTATGTTATTTGTATTTACCGTTCGCCTCAAAAGGATCTTAATGTATTTTTTGCTTCCCTTGACATTTTGTTGTCATCTGTGATGGGGAAACGCTCTCGAATTGTATAGACTGGGGACTTTAATATCGACTTTCGGGAGAACAATAGTACAACAAAAAAACTAGCTGACTTGTTTCATGTTTTTGGCCTTGAGATGCATGTGAAGACTCCTACACGACAGCTCTAGTATTATTGATTACGTTGTTAGTAATTTTCTTTCTGGTGCGAGTCCGTTGGCACTGGTAAACAACACTTTTTTGTCTGATCATGAATTTTTGACCTTTTCTGTCAATGTATGTGGCTCACTGAATCATAAACCTGTAAGATACGTAAGGGCATATAAGAGATCTGAGAGTGTTAATTCATTTAAGAACGCGTGTCTGAAGTATAAGAAATGTGATCCGAATATGTCTGTTGACTATCAGTTTGATCACCTACTTGCTTTTCTAGAGATTTCCCGTGATAGGTGTTTTCCTTTGAAACATCATGCTGAGGTGAGTGAAAAACCATGGATCACACATGGTATACGTGTCTCATCTAGAAATAAAACTTGTCTACATGTCTTGAGGAAATTTTTCGCTGATTCAACATTTATCAAGGATTACTATTTTAAATATAAAAAAAATCTTCAAGTCTACAGTCAGATTGGCCAAATCCAACTACATTAATTCCAGAGTTAATAGTTCGAATAATAAAGGCAGAGAACTCTGGAATATCATTAATACAAGTTTGGGGAGGAAAGAGTCTCATAGTGACGTTCACCTATGTGTTGGCGATGCAGTGGTTAGGGATGTTGAGGCAGCTAATTGCCTGAATAATTACTTTTCAACGGTTGCACAGAGATTGGTTAGTCGAATACCAGCTGTTGCAACTACTGCATCTAATTTCTTGACCGCTAATGTTGCCAAGCAGAATGATACTTTGTTTTTTTTCCAACTGATGTCAGTGAAGTTGCACGTACATTGAAACTTCTATCTAGAAAAGTTTCCTATAGGGACCGGATCCCTGCCATCATTTTTTCTTATTTAACTATTAATATTCATCTGTGTCTTGCTGATCTTATAAATAAGCCATTTTGTTAAGGCATTTTTCCTTCATCTTTAAAAAAAGCGTTTATCGTGCCATTGCATGAGGGGGGTGAATTTGTGCCAGAAAATTTTCGGCCGATCTCATTGTTGCCGACCGTTTCTAAGCTGATTGAGAGGCTGGTCAAGGCCAGATTTGTTAGCTTTTTGGACAAATGTTCTACCTTGTCCAGTTTGCAGTTTGGTTTCAGTAATAATAAGAGTACTGGTCTGGCCATTTTTTCTTTTCTGGACCATGTATATGAGGCAAAAAACACTCACTGCAACTCCCATTATATTCCTGTTTCTGTGTTTCTCGACCTCTCTAAGGCTTTTGATTGTGTTGACCACTCTATTTTGTTGGAGAAGTGCTCATATTATGGATTCAAGGGTGTTTCTGGGGGGTGGATTCGTTCTTATCTGATGTGAAGATGCCATGCCGTTTCTATTGTCAACGCTGATTGTCAGAAATTTACATCTGACTCTGCTCAGTCTATGTATGTGGTGCCTCAGGGTTCTGTCTTGGGCCCACTCCCCTTTCTGTTGTACATAAATGATATGTCTTCTTTGCGCATTGGTGGCAAGTTCGTTCAGTTTGCTGATGACACCAATATAACTTGGTTCGGTAGTGATGGTCATGAATTGCATGACAGGATTGTGTCGGACATGTCGCTGTTGAGATGTTGATTTGTGGCGAACAGGTTGACTCTTAATCTGGATAAGACTTGTCTTATGAATTTCAGGCCTGGCATATTGTTTGCCCTTTCTTCAGATGGTGTTATAATTTCATCTGTAAATACTACTAAATTTTTGGGTGTTCATCTCGACCATAGATTGAATTGGCAGGAGCACATTAAACACCTGAGTACAAAGTTGTCTAGATCCTGTTTTCCCCTTAGGACTCTTATGAATAATTACGATTTACTTGTGGCTAAAAATGCGCTTTTTGTGCTTTTTGAGTCACATCTCCGATATGGTATACCTTTCTGGCGTTACTCCTCTGCCGAAAATTTTAATTATATCTTTCGATTGCAGAAGAAGGCAGTGAGAATTCTCTCAAGGCGTCTTCCTCGTACCCCTTTGAGGCCGCTTTTTGAGAAACTGAGAATATTGCCACTGGCATGTATTTACATTTATGAGATAGCTGTTCTGCAGTTTCGGCTTAAGAATAATTGTGTCACGGGGAACAGATTCATGAGCATTTTCGGAAAATTTTAAGAGAAGTGTAATATATATGTCCATTCAAATATTTAATAAGCTACCTGCATCAATTTCATCCATTTCAACTTTTTGAATGTTCAAGGCTTCTTTAAGAAGATTATTGCTTGATAAGTTGTACTATAGTGTCGATGATTTTCTCGGGGGTTGAGAGTGTTGTTCCCCGATTTCCTCGTGAGGTTTTGATATATATTTTATATATTTTTTTCTTTTGTTTTGTTTTGTGATTTATTTCGTTTGATATGTTATGTGTTCTATGTATGTATTCTGTATTGTGTTTTCTGTCTGTGACGGGCTAAATAAATGATATGTAAACTCCGCAATTGCAGTTTTTATGGAATTTTTCTTACAGGTTGAAGAATACGCCTCTTCCCGTGACAGTCGGGAAGAGTTTTGCGTGTTCTTTGGGTGGCAAGAGGCGAGAAATCACAGTACAGGCCAGTTCCGAAGTGCAAGCACCGACTTTCCGAAAAGAAGGGGGTTCGAGCATTGCATACGTAATACCCACAGATTTTTCTATTTTGGAAAATGGCAACGTTCGTATTAAGAATTCTTAATGGCTTAATTCGTTTAATTTATTTTAGGGCTGTTATACAGGAGCCCAAAATTAAGTGTGCACCATTGCTGACCTCGTGGGTTCAATAATAACGAAGTTAGCGGTGGTGCACGTATAATTTTGGACACGCTGTATTTAGAGAGAAAGAAGTTGATGCTTGGCATTTTTTTTGAAAGAATAAATTGAAAAGTATGTGCCATACAGCATTTAAAAATTTTATATCAAAGTCTGTTAGATTATTGAACATTTTTTTAAGATATATTTTATTTGCAACGAATTTTTTTAATTTAATAAGTGCCTTTTACACACACGAGTTTTTCAAGTGCATTATTTTTTTTCCATAAAAAATATCGTGTAACGTATTTTTGAATGTACTTACATATATTAATGTTGTTACTTTTCTTCTATGTGGTATTTTCGTGTGAAATTATTAGCCAAAAGCAAAATTAATAACTTTTTAAAGTGTTTTTATAGTCCAGTATTTTTGTGATCGTATTTTAGAATGTCTCTATTAACGTTTAAAAATGCATTACTGTTTTTAGTGCCATTGTTGTGTCATTAATACATCGTTTATCGAAATACTGGCACCCACGATAGAAAGTGGGGGGCCCTATCTCGGTACACCCTGTATGATCAATGTAATTGTGCCTTGATTGTTGAAAATGTAAGCAACATTTATCGTGTCTTGTTCTTAATAAAAAAGTATTTTTTATTACTTATCTAAACATTTTATTTAATATTTCCTTATACCATTGTTTAAAGATGTTATAGTTTAGACAATACCGTGTGTAAAGTTGGAAACACCTTTTGGGAGGCAGAAAATTCTACTTTGTGAGGCAGAGGTCAGATGGCGCTCTTTAAGACAAAGTTTTGTAGTATTTCTTGGGAGTCTTCGAACTATAAAGTCGGTAAGCGGTGGCCGAGTTGAAGTTACGCTATTACCCGTTTGAGGGCGCTCGTGTGCCTTAGTATTTTGAGCCAGTTATAAAATGATATATAATCCCTCTAGTAAAAATACAATAGACGCCGCAGACGTTCTCGCCGTACTTTGTCGGCGCTGCAGTTCTTGCTCAAACGCATGTTTTGCCGCCGCAGCTGGTTGTTTCTTGACACTACAGGAATGAATTATTTTCCTTATCCAAAAATGAAGGATAGGTACATTACGTACCTACATAGGTACATCATTATTATATTTACACACAAAGCAAATGAAGATTTTTATTTTAAAATTTATAGTTGTATAACTGCCATGATCTTATATACCTATATTTGTTTTGTGAATATACAGGCTGTCCAAACAGTGCAGCGGCGGAGTTTTGCGCCTTTATTATGCATTTCAGAGAGAAAAGTTATATGAGGGACTCGTCCTTATTTTTAGTTCTCCATACTTTATAATTATGTATTTTCATTTATACACTTCGTACCCTTCCTTCTGTACAGCAACAAACTTTGTTTTTTTAATGGAACACTTTGTAATTGATTGCATTTTTGGATTCCTTAATAATTGATCTACTGTGAGGTTGTATAAGATATTTTCCCCCAATATGCATATACTTTTTACGTTACCGGCATTCTTTTGAAAATTTTGTCAGGTATACCTAGAGGGATTCTAAAAATTAAATATCTCCGATTGAACAAAGTTGGAGCAGCGATATCTTGGCGACAGGAAAATAATATATATGGTAAACTGATGCAGGATTAAAAAACGAAAATATTATACCTACAGGTGTTAAAGTATTTTAATTTTTGTTTTATGGGTGTGAGTTTGACAATAAGAAGTGTGTGTGTAAATTGGTATGACGTCACTCAGACGGCCGTTAAGTTCTAAGTGTGACAGGTTGAACATGACAGGTATAGAGTGGATGCAAAAATTATGAGGCAATAAAGCTTGGGTATATCAGATGACGGGATTGAGAGATGAGTAAGAGTGTTTGCAGATAAATGAATGATAATTTAGACAGAAGTAAAGATTGAACCTTAAAAGTTGAAATTCTTGCTGTAATTTTATACCATTTTTAGGGAATATCCCCTGCTATTTTGCCACCCAAAACTTAGAAAAATGCTTACACTTTGTTTTTGCAGAAAATTTAACGAACAAAGTTTACATCGGCGATCGGCACAAGAAATCCCGTTGCAAGATTACTTCTTGAAAGGATTGTTTTCTTCCACGGCACTCCTTGTTTCAAATTATACCTAGGTTTAGGTAATGAGTTATCACGTAATTTAAGAATATGACCATGAAGAAGAAATCTTTAGCAATTTTTTTGTCTCGATAGGAACTCGACTTTCAGATATAAAATGGAAGCCGTATTTTGCGTTTTGGGTGCTAAAATATAGGAGAACCCAATAAACTGTCCACCAAATTACTACGTTTTAAAAGGTTCAATTTTGAATTCTATCGAAACCGTCAGTCGCAGACCTAGGGACCTAGCAAATACATCAATCAAAAGCTTAGTAAACTGACTATATCGAATATGGAAATAATATACCTGGTATTCAATTTGAAATTTTTCAGCAAAACTCCATATATTAGATTACGTAAGTTTTCCATCCTTTGATATGAAGTACTGTGACAAAAGTACCTACCTATGGTGTGAAAGTAGTCTAAAGCTTAGCACACATCGGACGAACGGCAAGCAGAATACTCGCCGGATTTTAAGAATCCGTTAAATGCGGTCCGCACAAGTGTGCGTTGACTAATTTAAATGTATGTTAAGAATGTTTTTCCGTTGCGTGCCGTCCGTCGGATTCCGACAAATAATGTGCGCTAAGCACTAAGCTTAATAAAGAATTCTTAAATAGCTACGACCAGTAGATGACGTCAGTAGGTAGCTCTTCAAAGTTGGGTCCACACTGGCATTAAAATGGTAATATTATCTTAAAAGTCCCTCACTCTAAACCCCATCGTGTAATATTAACTTTCATAAAAATTTTTTATGAACTCAAATATGTAAACAGATGTGGGGCATTCCATTAAGAAAAACAAAACTTTGGTTTGGTACTCGAGAGTATGAACACCTGTACTTGTATTTCGTATACACCAAAATAATTTTCTCAGGTGCTTCGAGGGGTTCTCCACATACATGTAAAATGTTCTTACAGTGGAAATTTTGGATAAGTAAGTTTGTATAAATTGGTGTGGCCTTGGTTTTTAAGAACTTTCCGCCGACGGACTCCGTCGACACACTGCGCTGGAAAATGTCTTCCGACCAATTTGTTTGTTGCTAAGTTACACCAAACAAAAAACTGAAAATTTTCTGCCGTTCGAACAGCGACAGACTTAAAAACCAAGGCTTTATAGAGTGACAGGTTGGAAACGACAGGTACTGGGTGAATGATAGAATTATGAAGCAATAAGACGAAGTATCTACCATATAATTATTACAGGTTTGAAAGACTTCTCAATCAACGCTCAAACCCAGCCACCGAAAAGCAAATTTGCAAAACACGGTGGTTGGGTAAAAAACGTAACATGGAAATTCTCAGGCTAGGTGCCGTGTTCTTTTTCGTCCGTCGCGGAGTTAATACCAGGCGAGTATTAGGGAACATTTTGCTCCCAGTTTTATTTTTGTAATGTGCCTATGTCGCCTAACTATATTTATTATTTACTGGGTTATTGTTGTATTTACATCATACGCATTGAAATAACTTCAAATGACGATATATACGTGCATTTAATTGATTTCATTGTATACATAATACATGATGGATTTAGGTTTGTGGATGTGTCCAATTTAGGCTTGAAATAGTTAATAAATTTCAACGGGAATAAAAAAATAATAAGAATGTTAGTGGCAGTCAGTTGTTATTTTATCTTGATATAAGAGTAGTTTCTCATCACAAAATTCTTAGTCAGAAGATTGATTGGACGTATTTCCCCAAACGTAGAACATCCTATTTGCGAACAGTAGTCTAATTCTCTAATCTGGGCATACCTTTGCCTATTTTTATATTTTATCCCTATCTCTGCCACTAGTAGGTTGCGAACTAACTAATTATCGTCTTCCACATATCTTTCTTTTTTCTAACTATTTTTACTTCCTCCCATTTGCTAACCTTGTCTATCAACGGTATCTTCATCATGCGTCGGATTGAGAACGATATAACTAACACACTTTTTTAAACCAAAATTAAGTTAAAAACTCAAAATGTACAATTATGTCATAGATACCTATACAGCAAGCACAGAGAGTATAAAACATTAAGGCATGGTTGTTCAAAAAAGTAACACAGACTTAAGTCTGACACTGGCTTCATTGCTACGATAGAACCATTCTCAAAATTAATTTAAGTATTTTGCACTATCTTGTTAATGAAAGATTTAATTAAATTCAGAAATTCACCTATTTTTTACTGTAGTTAATCCAGAAACGGTAAAGTCATTTATACCATTATACTAAAGGTACTAACTAAAACTAAAATATAAATTGGACGTGCCCAGTCTTTTTCTGCGGATTAATTTTGAATGGAATTTCTTCCCACTCGAAGCTTTTACTGTATTGTCCTTTGCAAGTAACATAAAGAATTTATTGTGGAGCCCCTTCAAATTTTATAATACTACCCTGATGTGTGAAACCGATTGATAAACACCGCGATCGTAAATCAGTTACGGTTGGAGTTCTCCAAAGGCACCTAAAATATTTCAAAGACACTCCACTGTATTATGCTCGGATATTGATTTATGTTTCACAAAGACAAATCTATCTTTGATCTTTGTTGATAGGCCGCGACCGACTGTTGTGCCATCTACAATGAATAGAAACAACATTTTCAATTTGAACACTGTAAAAGGTGCGTATCCCTACTACAATAATTTTTAAATAAATGGGAAATAGTGCGTCTACTGCCATCCTAGCGAGTCCGTTAAATCGGTTTCCCAATAAGAGCATATCACTGACCAACTATAACATCTTTAAACAATGTCGTATTTTAGAAAGCCTCTTTATTAACGTTTAAAAATGCATTACTGTTTTTAGTGCCATTGTTGTGTCATTAATACATCGTTTATCGAAATACTGGCACCGACGATAGAAAGTGGGGGGGCCCTATCTCGGTACACCATGTATGATCAATGTAATTGTGCCTTGATTGTTGAAAATGTAAGCAACATTTATCGTGTCTTATTCTTAATAAAAAAGTATTTTTTATTACTTATCTAAACATTTTATTTAATATTTCCTTATACATATTTATCAGGTAAAAATTACAGATTAAACAAGTTTATTTATTAACCAGAGCAACCGCGGCACCCACAGTGAACACATTCGACAATGCGGCCCTAAAACAACGGCACGTATAATGAAATTCGACAACAGTTCTACAATTATTGAAAATCGACATACCTCTTCCAGTTTTCCTTTCGGTACCCTACATATACAGTTCGTCCCAAAGTTCGTATCCCTAGTTTGTATGCACCTCAAGCAACACAAGTTTTCATAACCGGGCTTCTTCCATTTAGCTATCAAATTCTTGTCCGCAATATTTTCCGCCAAACAAAATTCGTACAACTCTCTGCTTATTGCTTTTCTTCTATAAAATAGGTCGTAAATATATCTGGATTTTTGATGGTGTATTTTGAATATGGGCCATAATGACTCCTGTTTTCTTTTACCTTCGTGGGATTCAGTCTCAGCTAAAATTGTACTAATAAGTAATACGGTAAAAGAACATTCTAGAATACTGACCTTCGCGCATTTTCTGCTCCAATTCGTCCAAAGTAGGTTCTATTAATTCCCAACCTTCTGGTGGTGCCTTTTTACTTCGTCTCACTTTCGGCATAATTAAATTTTCTTGTAAAACTTCAAAATTTCTTTGGGCATTAGGTTATTGACGCAACTGACAAGTGACGGTCGGTAATAAAGCTCGGCACCACAGTCGGTAACTTCACTGCGAGCTATACGCAGAATTGATTCTCTGCGCGCGCATGATCATCTATTAGCAAAAGTTATATAAAATTGTTATAAGTAATAAAGTAATTGACCTACTGTTTTCTATATACATATACGTATTAACAGTCAGTCAAACAACTTCATTGCCAGGTCCCAATAAAGTTTGCACGAGCATATGCGGGACATAAGTGCCTCCGTCATACGTCAGATTTTCATTCCAAACAAAACAAAAGCACGTGCCATTTGACGTTTATCGATATTATTTACAACGTCTTAAACTAGTTTTTGCAATATAATTATAGACGTTTTGCAGTGAAAACAGTTTATTTTCAATTTGTGTATTGGGCTTAAGTGTAAAAACATGAAAACAACTATAATTATATTTCAGAGGTTAAGTTGAAACGTCAGAAAGCACATGGTTTTGTTTTGTTTGGAATGAAAATCTGACGTTTGTGACGCGCCACTTATGTCGCCCATTGCTGACAACTGACTCGATTTGTACTGAATTCAGTACAAATAACTAATGTTACCTATGCTTTTTGTAATCAAATGTATTTCTCCAGCACCAAGAATTGAATAAAATTAATAACACCGTGGACTGATTATTGTCAATCAACGACGAAAGTCTATACGAAAAGATCGTAAGAAAGTACGAACCAAAGAATACCCTAACTAACCCGAACTAACGAAAGGTGTAAAGGAGAAACAACCAAATCTGAAAAAATTAATAAATAACATAGAAAATTCTTAATTCGTAGAAAAACAATTAACCATATAATCAGCAATAAATAGACTCGTTTGTGTAGAAATTTCAGAAAAACGTACACCATGAATTGAAAGAAACTTTCAGATAAAAATGAACGTAATTTTCAAGATTTTTAGACGACTTATACACGATAATTTTAAATTATGTTGCTGTGTTTGTGCAATTTGGTGGTTAAGTTCATTTGTCTGTCAATATTGCTATAAGTTTGAGATTTTTTCTGTGAGTAATCTTATCCAGTGATCTATTTTTTTATGTTTTTATTTAAGGTTGTATTAAGTATATTTGTATATGCTGTGAATTTTTTGCTATCTATCTTGTGTTATTAAATTAAAAAATATGAAGCATTGTTTTTATTTAATAATTCTACAAGAATTGTTGATGTACCTAAAAAATTAATAAAAATGAGGCAAACAAGTAAAATAATAATGCTAAAAATATCTATAAGAAATGATCTGGAATAACAAAAATATTAAAAAGGCTATCATTCGGAAGGCTTCCAGTGCACCTATGCAGCGCTAACAGTGTTGCTTCTCGATTCTTTTTAGTTAATGTTCAATTCATCATCATAAGGTTCTCAGTCCGAGGACTGGTTGGACGCGTACCTCCATTCTTTTCTATCCTGAGCTAACCTACGCATTTCCCTAAAAGTAGAACATCCTACATCCCTAACTATTTGAGAGCAGTAGTCTAATCTAGGCCTACCCCTACCTCTTTTTATTCCTATCTCTGACTCTAGTATGTCACGAACTATTCCTTCGTGTCTTAGAAGGTGTCCTACCATCCTATCTCTCCTACTCTTTATTGTTTTCCATACCTTTCGCTTTTCCCCAACTCTTTCTAATACTTCCCTATTGCTAACCTTATCTATCCACGGTATCTTCATCATGGGTCTGTAGCACCACATTTCAAACGCTTCTACTCTTTTTCTATCCGCTTCTCCTATTGTCCAAGTTTCGCACCCGTATAATGCCGTACTCCATACATACGACGTTAAGAGTCTCTTCCTAGTCTCTATATTAACCGTTCTCGAGCATAACAGTTGTTTCTTTTTGTTAAACGCAACTCGGCCCTGCGCCATTCTTTGTTTTATATCTTTAGTGCTCCTACCGTCTTGAGTTATTTTACTTCCTAAGTAGCAGAAATCCGCGACCTCCTCTATCTTCTCATTTCCAATTTGTATTTCCATATTAGTTCTATTTTCACATCCCCTACATACCAAAATTTTAGTTTTCTTTTTATTGATTTTCATGCCGAAGCCCTGTGTCAAAACTGCCTCCATTTCATTCAGAGCCGCTCCTAATTCTTCTTTGCTAGATGCTAACACTGCTATATCATCCGCAAATCTGAGCATGTTAATAGTTTGGCCCTGTACATTGATCCCTGAGGCTGTTCTTTCCTTAACAATATTAATCGCATCTTCGATATATAAGTTGAAAACTAGAGGTGACAATGCACATCCCTGTCTCACTCCCTTCCGGATATCTACTTCCCTTTGTTCCTGCTCACATTCTATAACTGCCTTTTGCTCTTTGTAGAGATTATGTATTATTCTTCTGTCCCTGTATTTCATCCCTACCTTTCTCAGCACTTCGAACATCTTCCCCCATTTTACGTTGTTGAAGGCTTTTTCTAAATCTACAAATCCTATATAGACGCTCTTTCTCTTTTCTATCGTTTTTTCTATAATTACTCGTAAAGCTAGAATGGCCTCGCGCGTTCCTCTATTTCGTCTAAATCCGAACTGATCTTCTCCTAATATTTCTTCCGCCTTTTTCTCCATCCTTCTTTGCACAATTCTAGTTAAAATTTTTGACGCATGGGAAGTTAAACTGATAGTTCTAAAATTTTCGCATCTATCCGCTCCTTTTCTTTTTGGCAAAGCTACTATGATGTTCCGTTTGTAATCTTCTGGAATCTCGCCTGTCAGGTATATGCGACTAACTAGTTTAAATAAACGATCTATTACCTCTTGACCTGCGCACTTTAAGATTTCTGCCTGCAAGCCATCTATACCTGGTGCTTTATTATTCCTTAAACTTTTTAGTGCTATCTCAAACTCTTCTCTCATTATAGGACTCCCTAGGTTATCCCCCTCTACACTGCTTTCGCTTTCTAATATATCTTGCACTTCCTGTCCCGCATATAAGTTTCCTAAATATTCTTTCCACCTATCTGCCTTCTCCCCACTTCCGATTAGGATATCTCCTGCCTCATTTCTAATGTTTTTGGTACTAGATCCAATTTCTCTAAAATTTCTCCTAATTATTTTATATGCTTCATCAGTCTTTCCTACTTCGAATTTATCTTCCACTTCTTTGCATTTATTATCGATCCATTGCTCTTTCGCTTTCCTACATTCCCGAATAATTTCCCACTTGATCGCCTTATATCTTTGTTTCCCTGTTTCATCTAACCTATTTTTATATTTTCGCCTTTCCTCTATTAGACTCACAATATGTTTTGTTATCCAGGGTTTCCTACTTTCATTCTGTTTATGACCCAAAATATCCCTAGCTGAGGAAACTAAACTATTTTTAATGCAATTCCATTCTGCCTCTATGTCCCTAACAATATTTCCACCCGTGCCCTTTAGTGCTTCGTTTGTCTTTTTCTCGAACTTATTGCGCATATCATCATCTTTTAGTTTCTCTGGGTCAAGATACCTTCTTCCGCTTCTTTTTTTCAAAATCTTAAATTTAAGATTGGCTTTCATAACGACTATGTTGTGATCACTATCTATATCTGCTCCTGGATAACTTCTACAATCCCTAACTTGATTTCTAAATCTTTGCCTAACGAGAATGTAATCTATTTGATATCTCCCTAAGTCTCCTGGCATCTTCCACGTATAGCATCTCCTAACATGATGGTGAAATAGAGTGTTCGCGACCGTTAAGTTATGTTTATCGCAGAACTCTATCAGTCTAACTCCCCTATCGTTCCTATTGCCTAATCCAAAGGGGCCAACTATCCCGCCCTCTCGCCCTGTGCCTACGACTGCATTGAAATCTCCTGTAATTATTAAATTTTCGTGCCCTCTCACAAAATCTAGCACATATTCAATATCACTATAAACTGCCTCTACGGCCTCATCACTGTAGTTAGAAGTGGGCATATATACCTGTATTATTACTGTTTTTACAGGTTTCGAATCTAACCTAACCATAACTACCCTGTCACTTTGCTGTAAGAAATTTTCTACACTCTGTCCTACTTTTTTCCGCATAACAATTCCTACTCCCGAATTTCCTCCTACAGATCCTGTGTGTATTACTCTAAAATCTCCGCTCCAGAAGTCTCCAGCTTCTGGCCATCGCACTTCACTGATACCTACTACGTCTAATGCTAACCTATCCATCTCAATTTTCAAATTCTCTAACTTCCCTACTTGTTTCATGCTTCTAACATTCCACGCTCCGACTCGTGAGATGTTGCACTTATCATTTCTGATGACTCCCCCCGAAGCAGTCCCCGCCCGGAGATCCGAATGTGGGACTATTTTACCTCCGGAATATTTTACTCCAGAAGGTGCCATCATCATAAATTAAAGTACGCTGTACTAGGGATAAAATAATGTGGTGGTTTCCCGTTGCCTTCCACATCGCAGTAGTGTGTATCACAGTGCCATACCAACCCTCACGATCTCTGCCACTATGATTACTGAAAGAGCTGCTGCCCCCTTCCAGGGACTTGATTTAGTCTGGCTTCTCAAATAAAAACCCCTCCAATATGGTTAAACCTATGGTTCGGCTCTTTATATCATTGAAGCGCGCAAGCCATCCCACCCGTCCCAGTATTACTAGAACTGCGTCAAGGTACAAGTCCTTTGGGATAGAATGTTCAATTCATAAATAAAAAATTAAAAGTTATTGTATTCCTTTCTGCCCTAAAACAGAAAATATTTACATCCGCCATCAAAAAGGAAGTAAGCAACAGGTGTCTTCCAAGTCGATCTGCCACTGATTGATCTCAGGACTTATTGATTGTGACTTATTGTCTGATTGATTAGCCGAAGCAGCTTAGATCGAATTAAATGACTTCGTACGACCGGATTAACCAAGTGTTGGCAGTCGTGTTTGAAAGCTACCTAGAATTCACTCTTCGTTGGTCTGCTCGGTTTGTCCAAAATTTCTCGGACAAATCTAACAGTCCAGCAAGAACCGCGAGGAGGTCAAGAGTGTTGTCTTGCTGGGGAGGGGATGGGGAAAGTTTCCAAAAACTACAGGAAGGGAAGTAATTATTACAAACTTAAAACAGACTTTTAGAACTATGCATCAGGTACCTGATTGCCACTAAAATTAATTACTCTAAGATACTTAATAAGCGATAACTAAAAATAATAAACTATAGTTAAAAATAATATTAGCCTTGTTTATAGATCTATAAACAAAACAATTAAATAAAAATGGACAGCTGCGTTCTTCTCCTGAAATTTCAAACACAAAACATGAAATAAAAGTAAATTGCAATTCTGAAATAAAGAAGAAGTTAATTAAACAAACAAATAAAAAAACGATAAACTGAAAGACAATAACATATAATGCTGAAAAAATAACAGGTTATTGGATAAAACAAGTAAAAATAATAAAAACGAAAGCAAAACCTCACGCTTTTCATAAAGCAGAAGAAAAATATACTAAATAAACCTCTGGAATTAAAGTAAACATTAAAGCTGAAACAAATTAAAGTTAAAATAGTTAAATTAAATGTATCAGACACTAGAAGCAAAAACAGATATATGTGTTTTCCTGAAACGAGAAGCGGATTAATAAGTTGTTAGTAATTACAAATTAGATGGACAAAGATAGCTGAAAGAAAAGCACAACGTTAATATCAAAACATACATAAAGCTGAAATAAAATGACAGGTTACTTGCATAAAGGGTTACATTGAACAAAATAAAAAATAAAGCAAAACTTCGCACTTTTCCTAAAACAGAAGAAAAATATGTATGCATATGATACCCACTAAGTAAACCTGGAATAAAAGTATACGTTAAAATGCTGAAACAAATTAAATATTATAGGTACCTATAATATAGCAAATTGTATGTCAATTTAATCAAAATAAATGCTCTATTTAACAAAATATAAACTAAAAATGGCGCCCATAATAAAAGTAAAGTTGATGGCCTTACCTAAATCCCAAAAACAAAAAGTTTTTTTGTAAATCCATGAAGGTGTTTTTTGGGCCACAACTCGTAGACAATTTGAGTGCTGTTACCTTTTCTAATTAATGCGATATCCCTCCCATGATGGCACTCGAAAATGAATCAACCCTGTACCCTTAAATATCCTCTTAAAACAGAAAAACATATCAATACTTTTGTAAATGTTACACAATAATTCTGCAAAAAAGATAAAATTAAAAGTTAACGCTGAAAACTTCATTAAACAATAAAAAAGAAAAAAACACCCCGTTATTTTCCCGAAACAGAAAAAAGTAGGTACATACCTCTGAAATAAAAGTAACCTTTAATGCTGAAATATAAAAAACATAAATACCAAACTTTAGAAAAGAAAATCATTGTCCTGAAACAGTAAAATATGTTGATTGATAATAATAATTCTTATGTTGAAAAATAAACAAAATAAGTAAGATAATAAGTACCTATTTGCGTCCCCCTGAAACAAAATTGATTACCTACTATAGTTTTTGCATGTCATAAACAAACACTGAGAAAAAGGATAATATTAATAATTCTGAAACAAACAAAAGTTGATCCAGTGAAACAAATTAATATAAAAAAGAAAAATGTAGTAGGTACCGAAAAACTATCCTGTTTCCTGAAACAAAAAAAATAGATTAGTAAAACAAACCCATGGCAAAAATTACTGCATGCGTACCTTGAATTTATCCTGAAAGGGTGACACACTCGAATAACACAACACACGTTTAAAATAATTTGGTACCCGATTCACTGAAAAACCGAAATTTTCGGGGAGAACATACTTTATATTGTACCACAATTTTTAATAAATGCGCAATAATAGAAATAAAGAAAAATATTAGCGATACAAAAGAATAATGACTGACCTTGCCAGCTACGATCCGACGCTCCGATGAGACAAGCTGTAACAAGAAAAAAACATAATGATATAAATATAATATAAATAATATAAATAAGGCAGGTCGCGAACACTCTATTTCACCATCATGTTAGGAGATGCTATACGTGGAAGATGCCAGGAGACTTAGGGAGATATCAAATAGATTACATTCTCGTTAGGCAAAGATTTAGAAATCAAGTTAGGGATTGTAGAAGTTATCCAGGAGCAGATATAGATAGTGATCACAACATAGTCGTTATGAAAGCCAATCTTAAATTTAAGATTTTGAAAAAAAGAAGCGGAAGAAGGTATCTTGACCCAGAGAAACTAAAAGATGATGATATGCGCAATAAGTTCGAGAAAAAGACAAACGAAGCACTAAAGGGCACGGGTGGAAATATTGTTAGGGACATAGAGGCAGAATGGAATTGCATTAAAAATAGTTTAGTTTCCTCAGCTAGGGATATTTTGGGTCATAAACAGAATGAAAGTAGGAAACCCTGGATAACAAAACATATTGTGAGTCTAATAGAGGAAAGGCGAAAATATAAAAATAGGTTAGATGAAACAGGGAAACAAAGATATAAGGCGATCAAGTGGAAAATTATTCGGGAATGTAGGAAAGCGAAAGAGCAATGGATCGATAATAAATGCAAAGAAGTGGAAGATAAATTCGAAGTAGGAAAGACTGATGAAGCATATAAAATAATTAGGAGAAATTTTAGAGAAATTGGATCTAGTACCAAAAACATTAGAAATGAGGCAGGAGATATCCTAATCGGAAGTGGGGAGAAGGCAGATAGGTGGAAAGAATATTTAGGAAACTTATATGCGGGACAGGAAGTGCAAGATATATTAGAAAGCGAAAGCAGTGTAGAGGGGGATAACCTAGGGAGTCCTATAATGAGAGAAGAGTTTGAGATAGCACTAAAAAGTTTAAGGAATAATAAAGCACCAGGTATAGATGGCTTGCAGGCAGAAATCTTAAAGTGCGCAGGTCAAGAGGTAATAGATCGTTTATTTAAACTAGTTAGTCGCATATACCTGACAGGCGAGATTCCAGAAGATTACAAACGGAACATCATAGTAGCTTTGCCAAAAAGAAAAGGCGCGGATAGATGCGAAAATTTTAGAACTATCAGTTTAACTTCCCATGCGTCAAAAATTTTAACTAGAATTGTGCAAAGAAGGATGGAGAAAAAGGCGGAAGAAATATTAGGAGAAGATCAGTTCGGATTTAGACGAAATAGAGGAACGCGCGAGGCCATTCTAGCTTTACGAGTAATTATAGAAAAAACGATAGAAAAGAGAAAGAGCGTCTATATAGGATTTGTAGATTTAGAAAAAGCCTTCGACAACGTAAAATGGGGGAAGATGTTCGAAGTGCTGAGAAAGGTAGGGATGAAATACAGGGACAGAAGAATAATACATAATCTCTACAAAGAGCAAAAGGCAGTTATAGAATGTGAGCAGGAACAAAGGGAAGTAGATATCCGGAAGGGAGTGAGACAGGGATGTGCATTGTCATCTCTAGTTTTCAACTTATATATCGAAGATGCGATTAATATTGTTAAGGAAAGAACAGCCTCAGGGATCAATGTACAGGGCCAAACTATTAACATGCTCAGATTTGCGGATGATATAGCAGTGTTAGCATCTAGCAAAGAAGAATTAGGAGCGGCTCTGAATGAAATGGAAGCAGTTTTGACACAGGGCTTCGGCATGAAAATCAATAAAAAGAAAACTAAAATTTTGGTATGTAGGAGATGTGAAAATAGAACTAAAATGGAAATACAAATTGGAAATGAGAAGATAGAGGAGGTCGCGGATTTCTGCTACTTAGGAAGTAAAATAACTCAAGACGGTAGGAGCACTAAAGATATAAAACAAAGAATGGCGCAGGGCCGAGTTGCGTTTAACAAAAAGAAACAACTGTTATGCTCGAGAACGGTTAATATAGAGACTAGGAAGAGACTCTTAACGTCGTATGTATGGAGTACGGCATTATACGGGTGCGAAACTTGGACAATAGGAGAAGCGGATAGAAAAAGAGTAGAAGCGTTTGAAATGTGGTGCTACAGACGCATGATGAAGATACCGTGGATAGATAAGGTTAGCAATAGGGAAGTATTAGAAAGAGTTGGGGAAAAGCGAAAGGTATGGAAAACAATAAAGAGTAGGAGAGATAGGATGGTAGGACACCTTCTAAGACACGAAGGAATAGTTCGTGACATACTAGAGTCAGAGATAGGAATAAAAAGAGGTAGGGGTAGGCCTAGATTAGACTACTGCTCTCAAATAGTTAGGGATGTAGGATGTTCTACTTTTAGGGAAATGCGTAGGTTAGCTCAGGATAGAAAAGAATGGAGGTACGCGTCCAACCAGTCTTCGGACTGAGAACCTTATGATGATGATGATGATGAGTTTTTTAAAAAATCAATACAAAAAGTGTTGTAAATATAGTACAAAATTTAAGAAGACACTTACATCGTAACCAGCTTACGTTACGATCCAAAATCCAGATCCAGTTCCAGGGAGGGGGCACTTAATTTTAAATTAAATCGTGATTTTTCTACGCGAAACTGAGCCGTTTGCTTTCCCGAATACCGGATTCACGCACCCACTTTTGGTTTTTAAAATATTTGCATTTATTTCATTTAATATTTACCTGTTTTCTGGGCACTAACTCACTGTATACCTACATACTTGATAAATTGATAAATTAGTATGCGGCAAAAAATATAATTTTTAAATTTTCGTAATAACCCTTTGAGATGGATTAGCTTTTGCACTGGTACATACATTATTAATTAGCATCAATCAAGATTTTAATGGTGGTCTGCGAAATTGTACCGTGGCAACATTAAATATTACAATATTTTGGAATATTTATATTAATAAAAAAGAAAAAAACATCCCTGACCTTGCCAGATATGATCTCATTCCCTCCACGGGATACAGCTGTAACAAAAGAAAAAAAAATCAAACATTAAACATTCGATTAGGGCACTGGTGAATTATAAACAGACGCATAAAAAGCCAATAAAATACAAATTTGGCCAATGCCTAATTTTGAGAATATCTGTGGCAGTGTTTTTGATTAAAAGTGCAGTAAAAATACGATATAGTTCTGGATAAGTTCTGGATGGAAAAATAGGAGACATTCTCTAAAAATGGTAAAAAATTATGTATATCAAAAAGCCGAATTTTTAAGGTGAAATCCAAATATGTAAACAAATGTGGTTTGTGGACGTGAACATCCTGTATACATCAAAATAATTTTATCAGAAGCTTTGCGGGGTTCTCCATAATATATATACACGTAAAATTTCATGTTTGTATCTTATTGGCCCACCCTGTACACTGTACAGGTCAAAATTTATTTTCAAATTATTGAGCAGAATAAAAATACGCAACTTTATTTAGAACTGAAAAAGCCCTATCCTTACCAGACCAGCACAAAAACAATGTGATTTGATGCAAAAAACTGAAAATATTTGCTCGGAAAGAGTGCGTCATTTTCAAAACAAAAAAATGGCTGCTGATTTTTAGTAGACTAAAAATTCTTACATCACACCAAGCCGTATCCTAACTTCATATCCAAATTCCGCTTCATTTCGGTCACTAAGCACACTGTCCACACTTAAATAATAAATTATTTCGATTTTCGATACGTAATTTCGTTAGAATCTGGCACCATTATTCACTTTTCGGCAGAAAACTTCGTTTATAATTCCCGAGCAAACGGCGGCAGTTGGTTTGAAAACTTAAATTAATGCACGCGCAGACGCAAGAACATATGCTTTCGTTGAAATTGCACTCAAGTTTTTATTTACAACACACAATAATTATTAATAATTATTTGTTATAATAATATAAACCGGCATAATGCAGACGTCTGCACACGATCACAGTAGACGATAAACTGATCGAGGTACATTATGTTTAAAAAGTAAATGACGTTTTTGTATAAAAATTGAAAGAATTGGTTAACTAACGCACTCACTTGTGGCAGTTTTTGTACATTTTTTTTATGCTAAAAAAAGGAAATATTTCTGCCAGTAGTCCAGGAACAAACAAAAAATTTACCAACTTGAATAGGTACTAACTTTAATTGATAGGCTTTTTATGTCGATTATATCTAGGTATATCTAGGTACAAGAACACTTCTGGGAAGAAAATTCAGATTTATTCCAAGAACTCGGGACCTAAGTGCCTCCGTCATACGTCAGATTTCCATTTCAAACAAAACAAAAGCATGTGTCATTTGAAGTTTATTGATATTATTTACAACGTCTTAAACTAGTTTTTGCAATATAATTATAGACGTTTTGCAGTGAAAACAGTTTATTTTCAATTTGTGTGTTGTTCTTACGTGTAAAAACTTGAAAACAACTATAATTATATTTCAGAGGTTAGGTTAAAACGTCAGAAAGCACGTGGATTTGTTTTGTTTGGAATGAAAATCTGACGTTTGTGACGCGCCACTTATCTCCCCCATTATCCACATATCGCATGCGCATGGTAGACGAAAGTTCTATATTTCTCTACTAGAGTTGGGAATTTTTGTTTCTGTGGGTACTAAATTATTGTTTGACTTTTGACGTAAACTTTACACGCCAAAGACAATTCTTTCGTGTAAAACTAATTAGTGATACATCTTCTAGTTTAATTCGTAATTTATTCTAATTTAAAGGATCCCGCAATGCCACGAGGTAAGCAATTCTATAATTCAACACAACAAAGCATTTATAAAAATTCTAACCTAACTTTTAGTAAACGTAACGTTGCATATCTCATATTGTCATAAATTTCGCAGGAAAATATGTGAATTACAAAGGTAGGAACCGTAGGTTCACTAATCCTGAAGAGTTAGAAGAAGAGCGAAGACGGGATGAGCAAAAACGTAGGCAGCGAGCTGAGCGACCGGATAGTAGTAGCGAAAGCGAAGAAGAAGCGTCTGGTGATAAAGGCAGCGGTGACTCCAGTAGTGATGAGGAGAGCAGCGACGACGGTACTAAAAAAGCGAAGGGCGTATCAAATCTCATAGAAATAGAAAATCCGAATAGAGTACAAAAGAAAACTAAGAAATTGAGTAATTTAGATAAAGAATTAGACGGGGAAAAGCCGCAGTTGTCGCGTAGGGAGCGCGAGGAGATTGAGAAGCAAAGAGCGCAGGCGCATTACCAGAAATTGCACGCGGAAGGGAAGACGGAACAAGCTAGAGCCGATTTAGCGAGACTTGCAATAATTAAGCAGCAGCGGGAGGAGGCAAAAAAGCGAAGGGAAGCTGAAATAAAAGGTAACTTTTTATTTACAATATTTCCTTTATTATTATTATTAATATTATTATCAACAGAAAAAGAGGACGCGGTGAAGCAAAAAACTGCTCAAACCAACAAGGCGCTCGGCAAGAAATAAATTAGATTTAATTCCAATTGTATCGTGTAATTTAAATAATTATATTTTGTTTGAAGATATTAATATTATGTTTTATGAAATAATAACTTTAAATTTAAACGTTTGTATACAGAATTAAATACACTAAAATTGAAGACTAATTTGTTATTTTATTTTTCCTGTTATAACAGTATTGGAAAATACCTATAATTAAAAAAAAACGCATGAGTAGGTAATGGTACAGCCGCGCATGACATTTGTTTATCTGACGTTTGTGCTGTCAATTGAAATTTGATTACGTCACACTTGTGCCGACCGCCATACTTTATTCCTGTTCTCAATGATTTCAATCTGTTTTAAATTTCTTTAAATCTGATCGTAATTGTCAACAAACTACTATTTCAATCCCATTACGGCACTAAAAGCGTTTTAGAACTGGTATAAAACCCACTCTTTTACTACCCCTGGAAGAGTCTATTATTTTTAATTTTATTGCTAATCGCAACTCGATAGCATGGCCAAATTCATGACTCTCATAGAGCATCATAGTTGTAAGCTGCAAGGCGTCGGCGTCGTTATAGCGACGAAATGTTGGGGGAAAACTCCGACGTCCAAAGCACATTTCACAACGACGCCAAGGTTAGTTCGCGCCGCTTTTGCCCCGCGAGTTGCCGTCACTTTTACGCGCAAATTCGACGCATTCTTTCGATCTAGAAAGCGTTCTCGGAAAACAAGAATCAGTCAACAGCAAACTTCATGTTGCTTTCCAACAATTTATTGACAGATGAAAAGTTGTGGTTTTCAATTTCTGCGGTTCTGAAAAGGATTATTAATCTCAATTAGGTAGGTAATATGGCTTTATTAATATTAATTACATGTGTAAGGTATGCCAAAAGTTATAGTTTGATTTGATTTCAGTAGTTTGCATGTGCATTTTTGTCAGTTATTTTTTTCGAAGAAAATATAATGGAATGTTCCGTAAGTTAACGTGTGTCAATTTTTAATTATTAATTATTGCTATACAGTTTGTTCCATTTGTAGGTATTTACAATGCAGTTGTAACAGCAAGGCTTAGTGCATTTTAGTTTTTATCATTTATGTAGTAGAGTTTTTGATGATCCCATGTTTGACTAAAGCCCGAGGGGCAAAGCGCCAAGGGATACAACAAGTCGAGATCCGTAGAAGCTTTTTACGACAGTGGTACATAAAAATTTTATGCAAGATCGAATAATTTTAATATTATATTTCCTTCTACAATCATTTCTTAAATAAACACGCGTGTCGACGCATAAAACAAATTCGAATATCGAATTCAGCCGATCCGAGAGGGAATAGGGAAATCCGGTGCTCTGAAACATTTGTCAGCCGGTGGCAGACAGAATTTCCCGTGGAACGGACGGGAAAGTTGAAAATATGCAGGCTATATGTCACACTTTGGTCCCTAGCGAGCGGCTCCCGTGTCTGCGGCAAGCCGAACCGTTCAACGCACCTAATTACACCGTTTCCCGCAAGAGGATGTAACGGATAGTCCGGGAGTTTAATCGCCTCCGACCGCCCCCGCGCGCCCGGAATATATCCGGAAGATGTATGCACCCCTGGAGGACTACAAACTGCAAACCGATGCCATACACTCCACGGCGGATTTATTCAGATGTGCTACTCGACCGCTAGCTTGACGTTTGTCTTCCATTAATTTGTTTGAATATGTGTGGTGGACGTCGGATTTTCACACGTTTCCCCCTCTTTATTATTATTCCTTTGTTGTTATCTTGCTTTGTTTTTAATACCTACCATGTTCTCACAATTTTTGTAATATCTGATCTACCTAAGCGCGTATGGTAATAAAAGATAACCAAGCACGAAATACATTGCAAGGGATCTCAGATAGGTTCGAATTTCTCTACTTATCGAAAAATTTGAAGTTGTAAAATACCGCGAACGTAAAAACTTTATATCTGGTTGTGCCCGTTCCTGAACATCGCTGGAGTGGAGATATAATATGAACTCTGCCTGAATTTTATTATTTCCAGTGGAAGTTTCATCCTAAGTACTTGCTCCGAATGTAAGGGATTATCTAATTTACATTAATGTTTTCCTTTTCTTAGGAGGGGATGTTTCCAATGCACTGAACTCGCTTTCACCCCTCTAACTCGGTAGACATTATATTGCATATAAAGGGTGCATACGAAATGACCGAAGCCTGTTTTTTTTTTTTGTTCGCGACAGTAATTCTATTTCTTTTATGAAGACGTATAGGACGGCCCCACGTTGGGCGCCAGAAAAGTGTAGGTACATTATATTCGTATAAGCTTGCTGAGTACATGGTCTAACTAATTTAGTGTCGCATTGCCAGAAAAGTGTAGGTACATTATATTCGTATAAGCTTGCTGAGTACATGGTCTAACTAATTTAGTGTCGCATTGCCAGTCATCACTGCAGACTGCACGAAAATATTTTTTGCGATTCGAAACTATTTAGCTTCCAAAATACTATCTGGAAGTGATCCAAATTTTTGCCGTAACATTAGTTGTAGTGTCGTAAGTTGTGACGTCTTCGACGATTTCTAAATACACCTCATCTCTGAATAATATCATCGTTTTCAGCGTAAGCGATGAAGCCCCGAAAAACTTGAAAAACTCGAAAACTTCAACAGTTTCGAGCATGGTCTTGCATAAAACACGAAACTGTTCCGTTCTTACCCCAGATAAGCCGCCGAATGTTTTCCTTTGCCAAATGATCCGGGTACTTTGTCTCAATTAACCCCAGACCGCTACCTCCTTCGAATCGCCCACGATCTCTGCAAAACATCTCATTTTGTCAGAGAAACTCATTTATCAATTTTATTTGCTGTACTTTCTCCCATATAATCACAGGGAAGATACTCCGTAATGTGTTTAAGAAAGAATAAGAGAGAGAGAAATAGACTCAATCTTTATATCTACTCCGTTTAGTCCATAATATTTTTCCGCCCTCATCTGCATTTCTCTCATGAGTTCTTAATTCAATTTTTTAAAAAGCGCGCCCTGTCAGCGACATTTGAATACGACCGCCATTTGTTATGCTAATTGTGCCACATCAAGTGTTCGTTGGCTGTCACTTTAAGATAAATTTGTTAGAAATGTACCTGGCAAGAGTTTTGCTGTACCTGAAATCTGCCAGAGATGAGTGCAGTCAATATATATATTGTTTGCTGGGCCTTAACATCAATCATTTGCAAGCGACAGTGCGGGTTACCAGCAACAGGAAAATTGTTTGTTCAATTTTCTCATAGGGGTCACCCCATTTCATCAAAAAGTGGCATTAAGCCAAAAACACACTTAGAAAGTCTTACTAATCAGCTATTGATTCCTTTCTTGAGCGTATGACTGCACGCAAACTAAATTTAAACACATACAGTGTGTTTCAACAGTCTGTCGATTGTCACTTTAACTGTAAAAGTTTGCTGCCCTACCACATTAATAATAAGACCAATAACAACACGTTCCTGATTTAGAACAATCAAACTATAACTTGTGGCCTAGTTTTTCAATTATCACACTTACCCACTCTCCAATTTTCAACCATAAAATGTATATTTTGCGCAGGTCACTAATTAATCAATTCCAGCGCGCTTGTTAGCATAATGGAAGATCAGATAGACTTACGCGCTAGCGCTTCTGATGAACGTTTGACAGCCGATGAGCGAAAGAGTAGCAGCGCTACCAACGCGGCTTCTGATGAGCAGAGACCAGCAATTATAAACGAGGGAATCCCAGAACCAGATACAGCGAAAGCAGAGAATACTTACGTCAAAGTTAAGAGCAACGAACAACTGTTTGACATGATCGTGATCGACGATTCTGAGGCAGGAAAACATGGCGAAGATACCGAGAAAGAGGGGGAGAATAAGAAAACTGAGAAGGATAGTACGAAAAGTTGCGAAGTGGATAAACGGGAATCCAAGAATAATGATAACATTAAAGAAGAAAAGAGCAAGAAATTATCTAAAGAGCAGCTCTCAAATAATAAAACAGATGAAGGTGATTCCCTGAGCATAACAGCGGATGATGTTGAGCTGGACAACGATATGGTCATTTCAAATACCGAAGTAATACCACAGAAAACGGAAGAAACTGAGAAGAAATCAACAAAGCCGCCGAAGAAAAGGTGCGACAGCAAAACTGACACCAAAAAGTCGGTGAACGTTACCCGCTCTTTATGGATCGGCAATGTCTCGAAATCATCTAAGGCTTCAGACCTCAAATCGCTCTTCTCGAAGTGCGGAAAAGTCTCCATGGCCAAAATAGTCACTGACGGAAAGCACTGTTACGGCTACGTTACTTACGAGAAGCCTGAAGATGCTACTGTTTGCTTAAAAACTCTAAAAGACACTGTATTCGATGGAGAAAAATTATCCATAACCGCAAAGCGTCCAGATCTGAAGAAGAAGGAAGAAACTTCCACCAGTAAGGATACCAAACCCAAGAAACCACCAGTAAAAGTCAAAACTAGAAGAATAAGTGATGATGATCCATTAACTACAAAATTTCCCCAAAATGAAGACAAAGAGAAACGCAGCCCTGACAATTTGAACTACCTGCAGGAGAAGAGAGAACGTTTGAAGACTCTGATTGCTAAAGAACTCGAAGAAAAACGACGACAAAGGCGAAAAGAAATGGAGCAGCGTCGGGAAGCCGAGAGAAAATTAAGAGAACAGCGTCGACGGTTGGAACAAGAAAGAGAACTTTTCGAAAGGGAACGAAGAGAAGTCATCCGTTTGGAGCAAGAACGGAAGAAGATTGAAGCAGAGAAACTGGAAGTAATGAAGGCGAAAAGTAAACTTGAAGAGCAGCTGAGAAGTATGAGGAAGAAAGAGGGGAAGATCCGTAAAGTAAACGATGAGAAGAAGGAAAATAGAGAACGGTATGCTGTGAAGAGTAAAGTTTGTGAGCCTCTGTCTAAAGGTGATAGACATGAGGTTAACTATGGGAAAGCATCGCCTGTACCACCTCCTCCACCCTTATTGAATGGAAGTGCGAAGCATAATAAACGTGAACGACCGTATGTTCACGATAACTTCAATAGGAGAAGAGAGAATACTAATTATATTCGCCAGGTGGATTCTGATAAGAAAATGCCGCAAAGTCATGGAAGAGGGGATTATCATCAGCAAACTACGTATGGTTCCGAATGGAAAAGGCATAGTAATTTGGTGGAGCCGCACAGGGAACCCTGGGGAGCATCTTCAGGGCAATACACGCAAGTTGGGACTTGTGCTACCCAGTACCAACAACCCCAAGGTCCTTACGACCAGCAACAACCAGCACAGAATAGTTATTCTTCAGGGAGGTGTGAAGATTACTATTACCATCATCGACCACATGGAGTAATTGGAGGTTATGGAGACCATTCCAGGTGTGGACAATGCCCGCAAGCAAGGAAGTTTTGATTTGTTTTTAGTTGAGTCATACGTTGTTTATGTTCTGGATTTTTCTTAGTTTGGAAATTACGTTTGCGTTATCTTACGATAGTGTTCAATATACTCAATGGTTGACCTTTTGCAGTGTTGTAAATCTTTTGGTAATTATATTGATGAAATGTGCCCGAGTTTTATTCGTAAAGCTCCGAATGATAAGAAGAGTAAATTATGTGGCAGAAATTTTTAATTGGTTGGACTCAAGAATTCAAGAAAATCTGGAAAGGATTTTACTATCAGTTGACTTGGTAGTTGTAGATAACTTGAGATCGTGGATTGCAGTTGCAGACTGAGAAAAAGATTGTGTATACGATTGTTTTGAATAAAACTAATAGTGCTTTAAACTGTGCAGTTTTACTATTGTTGTTCAAAATTGCCTTAGATGTTGAATAGTTGTCCAACTTTCCGGTTCCGCAAGTTACGATATTCTGCCCATTTTGCTATTGTTAATTGTTTGTAATCAACAAAGAGATACGTGTTCGGGTGGCGGCGTAAATCAATCAGATCAATATCGCAATGATCCTTTACATCTATAGGGCCGTGTAATCATTGTGGTATACACTAATGCAATCATCATTTGCCTTGTCGGGCGGAATTAACCCAAATAATACAGATCAGAAATGAATGCGCCCTGGCGTGAAGCGTAAAATATCAAATTTATTTTATGGAAGATTCGCCGTCTCCCCGTCAGGAAATGTTAATAAAAATGGAATTTAATATGAAACGGAGATGGAAATTGAAGGAAATGTGTATAGTAGGATAGACTTGAAGATACGCTAAGTTGAACGGTGAAGCTATTCCGTTGGCAGATTAATTGAAAACACCCAAGAACTCGGGTTTAAGTGAATGGCGCAGTCGGTTCCGCGAGGAATTTTCGATTTTATGTTGGTCACGTAACCGTAAGGCGCTCGACTAAACTAAAATCAAGGGGTGCCCCAGGGTTCCATTGTCGGTACGCTCTGCTTTCAGTTTAGGTAAATCAAAATAGTCGGGGAGCAAGGTGCTCTAATTCGACACCTTCTACAATTTTCGACCATTTTTAATACTTTTCTTGTATTTCAGCAATGAAAAGAGTTAGAGACCTGTTTTTTTCGTGGAATACACACTGAAGTGTTCTGATCATCACAGTGTACGAAAAATAAGACCTCAAAATTCGAATCCGACAGGTCATTTTACATACGAATCAGTTTAATTTTTGTGTGTGTGTTCCAGTTGTATAGAGGGTGTTTAAAACGCATCTTTCAAGCGGTCTGCTTCCCGACTAAAATGAAGTTCGAGCAAAATTCTTGCTGCGTAGCGTTTGTAATCAAGCGAGACCGGGTCTTGACCTGATCTCTGTCGAGCAGATAGCACCAACGAAACATCCAATTCATAAAACGGTACAGATAATTGTGCTCAATTACGTTGATTGTACAAGGTCGTGATACAGTGTTATATTGGATAAAAATTCACAGATCTCGCACCTTACGCAAGCATCGTATGTATTGAAAATGCCTGACACAATTTTTACATTTAAAACACTTATGAGTTATATCTGCCACAATATAACAAATTAATTATTATTAATTTACGTTTACCGATTTTGCGGGGTCGAGATCGTAACAATAAACGGCCATACTTTGCGGTTTGTTTTAAAACAATAACTGCTTCCGCGCCGATTCGGTGTCGGCATTTCATATGTCACGCAATCCAATATTATCCGTATGCGCTGGTCGAGGTCACGCCATCCTCATTAAGTTTGCCTAAACGTGATCCCAATAGCATTTTCAATACTAAAAACTTTAACCTTTGTTAATCGCCGTAGTGTCGGAAGAAGTTGAGAGAGATTCTAATCGAAAACAAACGAGAAGCGGGCAGATAAAGTTGAATTCAATTATTTTAAGCGTGATGTACTCTATCTTAATTAACGATCTCATTCCCTTGGAAGGTTGGGTAGGTGTTTTGAGATTCGTGAAGTGAATATGCGAGAAGAGGTAAATAAATTTACATTAAAACCGCCCGGAGTTCTGCGAGCTTTTTTCTTTTGATTTTTTGTATTAATGTTTGTTATCTACATGAAAGGCGAAGAGGAAATTGTTTTCTTTGATGAAAGGAGACATTTAGGTCTTTGTTCGTTTTGTTCAATTGCGTTTTACATACTTATGCACACAAATGAAATTCGGATCTGTGTAAGACGTTTTCCGCGCACCGAAGCTTAAATTTTATGCAGTCTGAGTTTCCCGATTGAAACGTTAAATTTTGGACAAATTTCGCTTGACGTACCAAGAAATAATTTATTCATCTACAATGTATGGTACAAAACTATTTACATATAAACGTTATTATCTATAAGTGTCATATGGCGGATTGCCATATTTGTCGTACAACTCGTCCCAAAGTTTCATAGCCTTATATTTCGGATTTTTTCGCAGTGTCAGATTCGCGTTGATATCCATGTACACGACATCCCTGCTTCCGTCCGCTACAACTCGTGGCCAAATTAGATTTTGAAGGAGAGGGTCTCTTTCCGGGGTTGGATTGCTATAAAATTGAACGTCTGATTAAATAAATGTGCAGGGTCTGAACGGTTTTAGATTGCGTTGTAATTACAGAAAAATATTTGCCCGCTATTTTGCTAAATTCAGTTTGAAAGTTGGAAAATTGAGGCGGGAATATAAAGTGAAAATAAATGTAAATGTAGCTGTACAGTGGATAAAAAGTGGAAGGGCAGCTTCCCTCGCAAATAATAGAGTAAAAAGAGTATCTTGCATTTACATTAAAATGACCTTCACAGACATACTGTTGACAAAAAATTACTTACATTATTGCAAAGAAAATTGTTGCTTACCCGTCTCTAGCGAAGTTAGTCCACATTCTCACAGTTCTTTCCCTGACGAGATCATCGGAAGCATTAGTGCTGTTCAAATTCTGTTTTCTCCAGATGTACCACATCTCTTCCGAATGAGCAACCCCTGTTGGAAAGCAAAAGAATGCATTAAGCGGAGAATACGTGCCGCGGGTTTTATTCGAAAGTTACCTTTAGTGGTTCTTTGTTCCTGGTCATTTCCACTTATTCCCAAATGGCCTTCGTAAGAAAATATGTAAAAATATACAGGGGTGAATCGGGAAGACAAGATGGCGCTTTCTCTCACTGGACGGATGAACTGAGAATCGCTGATGTACTAGCGGAATTCGCAAATTCAATTTTTATAATTTTATTAACATTTTCAAGTTCTATTTACCTCTAGCAGTTCTTGTTTTGTTGATATGGTGGCGGGTTTGCTATCGAAATAGAAGTCCTTAATTTTCAGCGCCGCCTCTGTTCGCTCTCCAAAACTAGCTGTATTCATGTCGTCCGGCACCAGCACTTGAGGAATTATATCCCATTGTGTCAAAACGGCTCTACCCAGATCTAGCACTATACATACAGATGATTAAAGCTAAGTACTCTCGATTAATTAGCTTGCTAGAACTACGTTCACACTTTTAAAGCCTCTGTACAAGGAAAATACGACTAAATTCCAAGTGACCTTGAGCCCTTAATTAATCATACCGGTCCTAATAAAACTTGTCAGTAGGGTCCCGAGTTCGAAACTTTTTTATACTCACGTTGTAAAAACATGACGCTTTCCTGGGAGTTGACGCCAGTCATGAAAGGTACTCTGCGAAAACTGCCTTGTTGTAAAGTCTGATAACTTTTCTGCGTTATTAGTGCCCCCTGGTGATCCGGTTCGATCGTGGGACTGAACGGCAGCCCGCTCAAGGGATTAATTAAATTCTAGGCGAAAAAGAAATAATAACTGCGAATGTAGAATAGAGATATTGGGTTAGATCCCACTCCTGATTTAATTATGCTCCGTTTCACTAATTTGGCTTCAGACGGGCTATTTTAATTTTGGTGGCGCAACAAAAGGCGTTTGAAGCTATATTTCGTTGAAGACGCCCCAAATTAATGAGCGATTATTATCGTTCCACTCGGCAAACTTTGCTGCATGCTTCATTTGTTACAATTTTTGAATCGTTTCGCGCTCCAGTGCCTCGCGTTTTATAAAAGGTTTTACATTATACGTAAAACGAGTCTCGAGTACATAGAAAGAAAATTATGCATACTAAAATTGTATTTACAAACTCGTTTTGAAAAAACTCATAGTTACTTGAAGTTTTATAAATGTAAATATAACTTTTTCTAGGTTTTCATGTTTTAGGACGTACAATTTATTGAATTTTTAAAAGAATTTATCACTGAATTACAAAATTAGTCTTCGTAAGAAAATACAGGGGATTTTAACCTAGAACGGGCATGGCTTATCTACTTTCAGAGGATTGTTGTTTGAAAAGTTTATTAATTTCCTATATTTTTATTCATATAATCCCTAGATAAGTGGGCTCACCTTAACGTATATTTTATTGACCTGTTTACTTACGAGAATAGAGGCTCCAAACTCGGTCCACTGATTATAGTTGGCTTTTCTCAACCGATTAATCAAATCCTTAGTATCTAGCGTGATAATCCCGGAGGCTATACCAATTTCGAAAGCCACCCTTCTAGGATCTCTTTGCAAAGCCCAAGGACACAAGGAGCTTCCACTTTCCGCGATTGCTCGGTGGAAGAGCCCTTCTGTTACAGGGGATTGCATTAAGTATTGTACAGAAGCAGCTCCAGCGCTCTGCCCGAATATTGTTACAGATTGCGGATTCCCTCCGAAATTTTCGATGTTTTGTTGGACCCATTTCAGTGCTGCTACTTGGTCTTTTAGACCATAGTTACCTGGGGCTGCCATGTCTCCTGTACTTAGAAATCCTAGGACAAGTTCAATTTTAGTTTATTATTTAAATCGAGATAGAACTTACCAAACATTCCCACCCTGTAATTAAACGTAATAACAACTATCCCATTCTCTAGTAGGAAATCAGGGCCATAAGTATTAAGCCCTGAATCACCCCCTGCAAAGGCTCCTCCATATATCCATACCATCACTGGTAATTTGGTGTAATTTTGGGTAACATTTGGATTCTGTAGTATGCAAAATGGGTAGATTACATAAGATTAAGTTAAGTGAGTATTTGTGTAACTTACGTTGGTTGTATAAACATTAATGAATAAGCAATCTTCTGACCCTGAGGTGAAGAATTCCTCAATTTTTGATGAGGATTGTAAGCAAGCTGATCCTTCAGAAGAAGCGTCTAGAATTCCTGTCCAATTTTGGGGTGTGAAAGGTGGCTAAATACAAAGAAATTGACAATTTACGACAAAATTCCAGATCCAACTACTGTGTGTTATAACTGGAAAATAAACACTCACTCTGAATCTCAAAACCTTTAATGGAGGTCTGGCATATGGTATCCCTTGGAAAGAATAGTAAGGATCAAGTTGTCTAGCAGTGAATTTCAGTCTTCCTTGGACGACACCATTCGTTGTTTGTACTTGTAAACTTGGATCCTTCGAAAAATGCCAATATAGTTTATTCTTGACTATTTTAATTCAAATTAATGAAACGAATTACTTACCGTATCGTTTTCTGAGACAAAATTTAATCCTTTGACCACAATTGCTAAGAAACACAGTGGAAATATTGAAAATAACATTGTTCACGCACTGTTAACGACAAACTAAGAAAAGTACCCAGTGATTTGGTATAAAGACTCCAGAAATTGTGAAATATCTGGTCCCCTTAGTCAGCAAAATCGATGTTGAGACTAATTTTCGATTTAACAGAGTTTATCAAAGAATGAAAGAAGTGTTCTCACGTAATATACTTGTACAACTGTTAAACGCCAAATAACCTTACAGGACGGTACCAATTATGACTAGAAATACGTGAGAAGTGACCATGAAATATCCAGTAACCTAAGTTTTATACAATATTTATTCAGTTGTAATTGCTATTACCTTTGCTAAAACATGCAAAATCAATCTTTTTTTACAAGACTTCAATTTAATTCAGCTCATACATACACATATGTGTTCACATAAGCCAGTGAATGTCAATGTTAACCATGATTAAGTGAAACCTTCGTACGAAATTTCCATCTTGTACAATGATATACAGATTAAGAGAACAATCAAGGATCTGAGATCAAACAATGAGATACGAGGGAGAGTTTTTGCTAATGTGGCCATGGAATAACAAGTGCAGATCGTCATATTCGCAACAATTTTTAGATTGTCCCTTAATATGTAACAACTATAGCTTCAGATTAAATTCAAGAACCAAAGGCACAATTTCTCTCTCTTCATCGAAGCCGTTGATAAATGCTACACAAGAGGTACACAATTGCATCAAGCAGTTCAATACAATCAACCCTCCCTTCGTTATCATCTGCACCCTCGAATACACAACCAGAGGGCGTGAAAAGTTTTTAAAGTGTTTTCCTCTCGCCATGAATATGTTATCGATTTTTTGTCGGAAATGCATATTCTTCGTGATGTGTTTTATTATTGTCATTCGTATGGATACAATATAGCAGAGACGGATCAGTATTTTTATACTGAAGGCAAAATACCAATCCATCCTATCAATGATCTTTTCTAGTTGAGAATCATAATTGCAAAGACTTAAATTAGCTAGCTTAATAACATGAATGTAATCAGCATTTGCCAATGAGGTATTAGAGATTAGAACAGACTCCACTGTTTTCACGATACAGAAGTAAATCTATACTACCAATAAAGTTCATTTGGACGCACCTCAAGATAGTAGACAGCTCTTCGTGAATATCCAGGAGCATTTATTTATTTGTGAATACCACGAGGGTGCCCTGAGAAATAATAAATTTAAGGGGCGTGTCAAGAGCTCTTAATAATGAAGAAAAACGGGCAAAACAAGCGTTGTGGTAAGAATGAAGCTTTCTAAATAAACCTCTCCCTCTCCGGTCTGTAAAATGGGGATGAAAGCAGCCAATTCGACTTCCTTAAGTGATCCGCGTGTATTATTAATCCAAATATATTTGGGTCAAAGTAATTAATTACCCTGAGAGAGGGAAGGGGTTGGTTGTCAAAACAGAACCTGCATTTAACAGGATGTATCGCTCGCCGTGGAAATTTGCATGCCGGAGCACAATACACCCACTTTCGTTTTGTTTAAACTTTTAGGGGATGCGAGGGCATTGTTGAAATTCCGCGAGACCCCGAACGTAATGAACAATACAATAACACAAATAGAGGGAAGTAGGGAATAATTTCTTATGTCGTTACTTGGCTAGAAGGTTTCCTACGGGAGCAGCCCTCTCAAACAACCGGATTTTATTGACCAACTTATTTGTGCAGAAATATTTTTTGTTGTCAAACTACGCAATAATAATTTATTCCAAAAGGCCACACCATAATGACAATCCAGCAATTGAGCACGCTATTTTGTGTACCTATTTCCACAGGTGTTGCAATTATTACTAAAGTGAATAATACAATACGAATGACTGGATAATTATTGAGGAAAGACTGCAGCACAGTCGATAACCGCGATGCTTGCAATAAACTATTAATTTCACTACTACGCGCACTACCAATAATTATTAGATGAGGGGGTGCAAATGTGGAAACCCAGTTTGTTTTTAATTTGTAAAAAATCAGTGAATCGTTATTTTAACCTGGAGAATTGCCTTAAAATGCCTTATTATGTTAGAAATAAGGGACCATAAGTCACAAGTGCAAAAACCATGTACTTAAAAAATAAAAAAAAATATTTGGCTAACTTACTACACGTAATATTTCTTCTAAAGTTCACATGAAATTATAACAAGATTTTGGAGTACGCGAACGAAAGAAATATACTAAGTAGGTACAACAAAATTCGATCTCAGTTATGAGTAAAGGTAAAGGACCAAATCGTTAACATACTCGTGTACGGGAGCATACAATAAAAGATAATACAGTGCTAAAGAAAATGTAACACAACTGTGAACATTCGCCGGCATCGAAGGACCCCGTTGTGGCGGTAATATTCAAGATGTTGAATTAAAGACGACAGCAATTTGTTTGGTTCGGTTATTATGTATGGATTTGTTTTCTGCTTATTTAACATAAATTTCATTTTCTATTTTTTGTGAATATACGTGTAGAACGTACAGATGTTGTTTGATGCTAACTAAACTACATCAACTGTTTCTGTTAGTTCGCATATACTTCAAAATGACAGTGTAGGATAAACTGTAGCGCTAACAATAGATTATCTATAGTTTTCTTTGTATACAAAAATGATTCAGCCTTTAATTATACCAAGTTGTTTAAGCATTTTTTGTACTCATTACGGAATAATTATCGCGTGTCACATGTGCGTATTATTCGTTCCTAAGCCCACGTGAAATCACCTACCTAGGGCAACGTGTGTAGGAACAATGGATAATTCCTTATTTTAACACGAGATCAAAAAATATTTACGAACTTCTCAGAAGCTCGTTGCGTATTTTCCTGGCATAAGTGAAATGAAAAGAGCTCAAGGGTAAAGGACCCTTCAAGACTCGGGATGAGGGTGGCTTAATCGCCCACTTGTTTAGCATTTCTTTGGACGGGATTATAAGGAAAAAAACACGTGACCTCCTTTCGAAGTTCCACTTTCACGATAGTTTGTTTATGGCATTTGAACTGCTTTGTCAAGTTTACATTGCTGAAATTTTGAGATTTACACGATTAATCATCATTATTTCATCCGTATACAGGGTGCACGCAAGTGAAATGGGTTATGTCAATTGCGCGCCGCGGTCAGTTTAACTCTTAATTAGTACCTGTCCCTAATAGCTGGGTTTTCCCAGTCTTATCATGTACAGCCCTACCAATATTCCGAGTTTTCTTTTGAATAGTCTCTGTGCATTACCCGCCTAAAAAAAGCAGACGTCATAAATAACAATTTCCTTCTTTTTCAGGATGACGTTTCGGGCGTTCACCAAAAATGGAGCGAACCTTTAATGGCTTCACAGATTTACATCCTACCACTGGCAACATTAATTCTAATAAAAAGCGCAGCTATACAGGAGCCCCAGGCGAGAATGACATATTTTTCGTGGAAAGAGAGGATCGATTGAATAAAAACGTTATAAACTGCAGCGGGCCACTTTCTCTCGTCGACCCGAGCAGGAACGTCAGTTCTATTGCGGTTGGGGCGACCAAACCTGAATTACCGAAGAAAGAGTGTCTTTTCGGGAGGATATTCCCTAGACGCCCGGCGTCTTTGCCTGCTCGAGTGGAAGGGCGCAAGGTACGCAGGAAAGCGTCGCATAGAGATGCGGAAGAAGCGCTCAACTCGCTCCTGTGGCAACCGTACGAGTATCAGGCTCAAAGAAACAATATTTCGGATAATAGTTCCTTGTTCTCGAGATCCTACACTTCATGCAGCAGCCTTTCATCTTTCGACCTTGAAGAATGTCCGAACAACAATGGGAGAAGTGGCAACGCCGCTGCGGACCTACATCTCTCTGAAGATATGGTTAATAACCTGTCAGAGGCTGAAAAGCGGTTTGGCCAATGGGACGGGCGCTCGCGGTCACGTGAGAGTCTTGAACTGGTAGAAGCAAGTAGGTTGAATGCGAACACTAGTTCGTGTTGTGCCTGCGTTGAGTTGTTGACGCGTCCGAGCGATGACATAATAAAAGAAAAGTGTCCAAATGGTTTTCCGTGCAAATTCAGTGATATGCAAGTGGAAGTACCGTCAGTCGTGCAAGTTAACGCCGCTAACGGGCACCCCTCGAGACCTCCCTTAGTGGACATCAATTACAATACTCAACACAATTATTTGAGTACGATTAACAATCTCGGTGCAGCAAATGTTGTCGGTTTACCGAATCACCCGCGACAGTTGTCCGTCCCCAATAAAAGTACAACAGGAAATGGGTTCGTCTTTCCTAACCATGCACGGAATTCCTCGGAACCGGCCACGCTCATGCAACAAACCCCGTTTAGACCGATACAAAAAGAAACCACCCGATCCTCTTCAGTCCCAAGACCCGACCCCATAAAACCCCTAAATAACGTAAACGTTAACGTTAACTGCTATAGGGCAGTACCCGTTAACGTAATTTCATCAGTACCAACCATCCAATGCTTAAATTCTAATAGCGACTTAGGAAATAACGTTTCTAACGTCCAAATTATGCCTTTGAGCGGTACAACGACAATTTCCCTATCAACTTCCAATCAAATAGCGGTCCAAACCACCCCAAAACCATCCCCACGAACCTTCACCTCCACAGAAGCCCAAACCGACGATACCCCTACCCAAACCATCGCTTCTCTCCGAGAAAACCGCCGACGGGAGCGCCGGGAGCGTCGACGCCGTGCCATCGCCTCCAGACACGAGAATATCTCCGCCGAACGGACTCTACCAGACATTTTGAACAGCCACTTGCCGCCTCCGTACACTCCTGGGGCGGGCCAAGGGAACTTGTTGCCTCCCGCTCCGCCGCCGTTGCCTCCGGGTGGTTTAGTGCAACCGATGGTGCAGAATATAGTGCCCAGTGCGATTTTACAGTTTCCGGGTCCTGTGTCGGGACAAGTGCCTTTAGTGCAGAGGAGTGTTGCCCCTGGGGTCTTGAATGGAGGGATTAGATTTGGATACCCCGGAACCGTCATGAGGTAAATTTTTGAGTGTCCCCTGTTGTTATGTCAAAGTTCCTGATGGTCCAACCACTGGAATACAACATATTTGTTTAAAATTGGATGAGTGGAAAACTCGCTAGAAGATTGCTATCGGCGAAGTAAGACTGTGACTCATTCTAAAAATAAAAAGGGGTAAGATTGTCCGTAAGGGGAATTTTCTGTTTCAAACTGAACAGCAAACCGTTTGGGATAAAAACTAAATCTAATTGTAGCAGTGCAGAGTAGGATGCAGTTAAATCGAGCTGGGTCTCTCGAGTATTGGCGACACGTGGCAGCATAGCGTGTTCGCCCTATTTATTTTAAGTACCTATTCCACCCTCTTAAAAGAAAAATACCAGACTCTCTCAAGAATATACAGTTAGCTGCTGAAATTGGCCCGGGAATGAATAGAACGATTCTAATTCTGTTTTTTGTACCGACATCGCGTGCAAGTTGTTATAAAACAAGACGGAACGCTTTGAGTTGTTCGGTCAGGTAATATTTCTTTAGTCGGGAAGGTATAAAGATCCCGTACGTCGAGACACGAGAGAAGTTACAAGTTAGAGAGAAGGAGATAGGTAGCCGAGCTTTAAGTGTGGGAACGAAATATTTCGTACAGAAAGTTCAGATTCCTTTCACTTTGCATTATTTAAATTGGACGCCACTTCTAGATCCTTGTTTATAAAGTGAGTGGTGTAAGTGATATTTATAACGCTATAACCCCTTAAGGACTTTTTGCCTTAGGTTAGTTACTATTTTCATCAGAACGTCAAACCCCGCTCAAATCTACTAGAACAGAAATAGTATATGGAACTGTTTCCCCTATGTCGTCACATATCGGTGACTTTCTGTCCTTGCTGTTGATGCAGTGGTGAATAGGTCTTTCAAGGTGGGGGAAATGTTTCAGCCCCTTCCCTTTTGGGGGCCGTCGTCTATATTTGGATTTCAATCTGCAGATTTCACGAATTTATCAATAATTAGCTACATACAGCCTGATCATTTAAGTACGAGCCACCTCAAATATTCTTGAAACACGTAAATTTATTACTCAAGCAGAACAGATTTTGATGTTAAGTTGACGTTTGTACAACCAACCCCCTAACCCCCGGTCGGTTCTAAACTGTTATAAATACAGCCTCCTACTAATTTATACAAATTATAAAACAATACCTGACAGAGGCACCTTTGTAGGTATTCTCATTAACAATCTTCTTCCATCTCGTCGATTCTTTTTTCAAATTTGTAGTCTTTTAGTCTTTCACACAAGAAATATACATTTTACACAAAGGAACATGTATTTTTACTGTTTAGAGTAGCTCCACTTAAAAATATCTCTTCCGACCGTGAAACAAAACATCGTCTGTGTGGACGGAGGCCTTGCTAACAAAAATATCTGTGTATGCTGTCAGTGCGGTGTAAATATAATTAAAGTCTGATTAGACATAGTATCGACAGACACTACCGAGAGAATGTTGTGCAGATGAGCGTGGAAATGCAACGCCTTGGAAAAACAACGGCTATTTGAACCCCTTTCCCTTCACGTGTTCCATTAGCCCAAAACCAAGCGCATCTCAATCTACCCAACTTCTACTAGTGAAATTTGTACCCGAGCAGTGCAAGTAGAACAACAATTCGGTGAACATATTTGCTGTTTTCAAAGAATGTCGTGAGAATGTAAATGAATCAATGCATCTATATCTCAACAGGTACACAAAAAAATTCCTAGATACCCATTTCCAGTGTAATACCCATCCTCCGATTTATTAAATTTAGATACCCAGAGAGAAGACAACCAAGCAAAATTATGTTTTCGAGATTAAAATCAAAGATAATTCACTATGGGTCATTCAATAAACCTAGAAACAAAATTTATAACAAAGAAAATAGGGAAGAGGAAGAAATAAATGTTTTATCGTTTGTTGAGGCGACACCAAGAACTTCTTGTCGCGAAATCGAATCACAAGTTGGTATTTCCAAAACAAAAGTTCAAAAAATATTAAAAAAGGCAAATATAGGCCATATAAAATTCAAATTATTCACCATCTCTTCCCGGGAGATCAAGAAAGAAAGCTTTATTTTTGTAGGTGGTACTTAAATAAAATTCAAGAAAATCCAGAATTTGGGCGGTCTGTCATTTGGAGAGATGAAACTCACATAAGCAGCGTAGGATTATTTAACAGGCATAATGTGCGTCACTGGTCTGATACAAATCAGCACCAAACTTTTGAACGTCAGAGGCAAGGACGTTTTGGATTTAACCGAGGGGTGGCTCACGACGGTATTATGGTGTACCACCAGTACTGTATTATACTACAAATATTACAGGTATTATTCGTATTACCTACAAATTTTCGGTATTATTCAATACTACGGGTGTTATTTCGTAGTCCCAGTAGTACATCAGGATTGGTATTATTTCAAGTATTATGAGTATTATGGAGGTATTATTGGTATTATTTCAGGAATTATCAGTATTACAGGTATATTATACAAAAATAATTGGTATTATTCCAGTATTTGGTATTATTTAACGGTAATAATAAAAAAAACAAAAGTGTGCTGTGTGAGAAAGGCGAATATATCAGGATGGACCAAAGTGAATATTCACTTTGGGATGGACAAAGTGGAACGTCCCCCTAAAGAAAGTTATAGACAAATTCAGTCTATCTGAATTTTTGGAATTATTACCAGCATTTATTAACGTTACTTGAGCTGTAACTTTCAGTAATGATGGTACTTCAGTAGGATATCGAGAACCATGGATGCGAGATATCTGAGGGAACCCCCAAATTAGGAATTTTCAATTATTGTTGAAGCAGCTTAAGGACCAAAGCAAAATGTTACAATCTGAAAGGGTTCTTCTCCGGCAGCACCTCCGAAAGTACCTCTTACACTTTGCTCGTATCACGCTTCATTTCCAAGCTATAATCACAAAGGCGTTCAAATTGCTTAAATCGTCGAATTTGGCTGAAAAACGAAATTTACGGTATCTGACTTCTGTATGCTGTGTATCGTCGATTCTTTCGGTTTAATAGAGAACTTGTCGAAGTAAAAGTTTCTTCTAACTACTTAAGTTTCAGTATGTCACAAAATTTTCCTCTATTACCTTGACGTTATGCAGAGTGCTGAAAGAGTAGCGCTCCTAAAGCAAGTTATAGACAAATTCAGACTATCTGAATTCTTGAAATTATTACCAAGATTTATTGACGTTACTTGTATTGTAACTTTTAGTAATGAAGTTAGTTCAGTAGGATATCGAGAAACAGGGGGGCCGAGATAACCGAGGCAACCCCCAAATTAGGAATTTTCCCTTCTTGTTGAAGCAACTTAGGACCAAAGCCATATGTTGTAAGTAATCTGAAACGGTTCTTCTCCGGCAGCACCTCCGAAAGTACCTCTTTCACTTTTCTCGTATCACTCTCCGTTTCCAAACTAAGAAAAAAGGCGTTCAAATTGCTTAAATCGTTGAATTTTGTTGAAAAATGAAATTTATGGTGTCTGATTTCTGGATTATGCTTCCCAGGTATCGTCTATTCTTCCGGCTTCAGTATGTCACAAAATTTTCCTCGATTATCTTGAAGTTATGTGGATTGTTGGAAGAGTGGCGCTCCTAAAGCAAGCTATAGACAAATTCAGACTATCTGAATTCTTGGAGTTATTACCAGCATTTATTGATGTTACCTACTTGTATTGCAACTTTCAGTAATGACGGTAGTTCAGTAGGATATCGAGAACCACGGGTGCCGAGATATCCGAAGCAACCCCTAAATGAGGGATTTTCCATGGTTGTTGAAGCAGCTTAGGACCAAAGTCAAATGTTACCCATATTATGTACCTGCTCGAAATAAATCTAAGTCGAAAATGCACACTTTTTTGATCTGACTATCTGGTAGCAGTTGTGGGTAATCCGAACAGTAACCGATGATGTCATAAAATTATATAGGGTGTTCCACGCTAACGTATTTCCTCCATAACTCAACAGGAGTTGTAGATATCGAAAATTGGTTCAAATGAAAGTTGCATCCAATCAACTTCCTCACATTATAAAATTATTTTCGACTAAACAGGATGCCCCATTTCTTCTGCACAGCACCTAACTCTCGGCGTAACTTCGTTTTCTTCAATGGAACACCCCGTATTTGATCGAATTTTGGAATTGTTTGTTGAATTTAAGGGCCATTTTGTTAACCATAAATTGGGTCTAAGTCTTACGGTTTCGACATTATTAAACGTTAAAAATCGTCATTTTTTTAATTTCATCAATTATAGCTTAGAAATGGTATGAGATAAAGAAAAATGACTTACATGTCTCTGTCCTAGTTTTTAGTTCTCTCTAATGTGTCTGGAAAATACTGCCTTGGTCAAAAAATGACAAAAAGTTGCCAATCAGGAAGCAGTATTTTCCAGACCCATTAGATAGAGAATTAAAAACTAGGATAGGGACATGTAAGTCATTTTTCTTTATCTCGTACCGATTCCATGTTATAATTTATGAAACTTGAAAAATGTCGATTTTTAACGACAAATAAAGCCGAAACCGTAAGACTTAAACCCAATGTATGGTTAACAAAGTGGCTCTTAAATTCAATAAACAATTTCAAAATGCATTCAGATACAGGGTGTTCCATTAAAGAAGACAAAGTTAGGTGCTGTACATTAGAAATGGGGCATCCTGTATAGTCGAAAATAATTTTATAATGTGAGGAAGTTGATTGGATGCAACTTTCATTTGAATCATGTTTCGATATCTACTACTCCGGTTGAGTTATGTAGGAAGTACGCTAGCGTGGGACAGCCTGTATACCTAATAATACCTCCCTTAATACTACTGAAGTAATACAGATATTACTCGATATTATGCCAGAATAATTAGTATTTATTATTGGTATCGTATTATTCAGTATAATCTCAGTATTACTGGTATTATCCGGTATTATTCCCAATATTATTGGTAGTCAGGTATTACTCCAGATATTCCGTATTATTATATGTCTAAAATACTACCGTTTTGGTATTATGGTGTACAGAATTTGAGTCCGTGAGCCACCCCTCGGATTTAACGTTTCGTGTTTTATTTTGAATGGTCAACTAGCGTACCAAATTTTTGATGGAAACTTAACGGGGGATTGAGATACATTAATTTATTGAATATTAACGCAGAGGCGATAATGGAAAATGTTCCGTTAATAAACATAAACAGGGTATATTTCCCCTGCACACAATTCTGCAATAGTTAGAAATTATTTAGAAAATCATTTTTCGGGTAGATGGTTGGGTAGGTACAAATGAACCTATATTGTGGCCTGCAAGATCACCGGATCTGAGTATATTAGACTTTTTTGTTTGGGCATTTTTAAAAGGAAAAATATACATACGAAGATACAACAATAAAGCCACTGAATTCCTTGGAAAAAGTTCTATAGGAATCAATCTTAACAGTTTTAGTACAAAAAGAATACAAAAAGAAACCCCCAAATCACACATAATTATTCTTAACAAATTATAGCAAACCTTGACTGTGATTTGCGGCAAGAACCGATTCCACTGTTAATCGTTTTTGTTGCGAACGAAAATTTCCCAAACCAGACTGAATAAAGGAAAATAAAAATTCATTCAGGCGTAAAACCACTAAGTTGCACCGAACGTAATCAAAGGTCATTGACCACTCCCGAAAAACTGCGTTCAAAAATCGGCCGCTTTTGTCGAACTAATTCGTTCGTACATGTTTGTGACGACACCGAACCTAATTCGATATCAAAGGTGTCGTGAAATTAAATTAGAAGCAGATTGGAAATACCTAGTAAGAGAAAACGTCGAACATTGCCCTGTAACTAAACCCCAGCTAATGAAGCTGCAGAATAGCGTCACGAAACATTGTATCGATAGGTATCAACTGCAAGTGTTCTTCGTAACTTCTTTGTCCGATTATTAGTTTTGTTTTAATGGAAATTTATATTTTTGCCTGATAATTTTCGAATTATGCGCTGCAGTGTAAAGTGATACTATTTCAGAATTAATGTTCAACGGGAAGTTCCTAATTGGGGTGCGATACACCCTATGTGCGAGGGTTTTATTAAACAACTTCGTTATAATTATGTTAAGCTTAAGTGGGATACTCTAATTTGGTTTTGTATAATGAATAAATCTAGGGTACCTTCCACATTTTCAAAATTTTTGTAACGTCGGCTATTAATTTATTTCTTGACTATCAAAAACTTTCCTGCTTCTTTTTAAATTTTTTTGGAAACTTCGATGATGATTCATTCATTTAAAGCTCAGTTCAAACCATATTATACAAAGTGCAACAAAAAATCGAGTAGTTCTTTTCTTGTTAAACGGGTACCCTCCGAGCAAGTTAAAACAGGTTTTGGACCGTTCGTACCTGAATTATTCATTCACGTCCTGGCCCTGCTTATGTTTAAACTTCTTATACCATTTAATGACGCTAATTTTCAATAATTACGTTTCCCAGTTTGAAAAAGTGCTCCATGATATTTGCACGCAACAAAACATTTTCATTGCCATCCTTGACTGCTAATATTCTTTTGTCAATCTAATTTGCTTAACATAATAGCCTGTAAACATTCATCTGTTGTAATTTGCCAACAACTGGTACATTAAATAGGAAATTGTAGTCCATACAGAACTATTACAACATGGTAATGTAACAAGAAGAGCACACTCGTCGAGCATAGAGAATATAAAGTACTTGTCTTTTGTTTTTTCCTCGCCTTTGTTTTCCCTGACCCACTGACACACACTTTCAATAACAGCGACTGATGCCTGAACAGATGATAAAAAGTACCCTTAGTGGTTAGTGCCCAATGTGCCCAACGTACACAAAAAAGTAAAACTACTTTGGCATACTAAACTGGAGGCACATACCGACGAAGCAGACGAATGTCGAATCACCCTCACTCGCAAACACAAAAAAACTACAACATCTGTATATTTCTACACCCCCGAAAGCTCATATATGCCTTTTGTGCTGTCATTCAGGTTTGAGGGTGAGTTTTACACTTTACAGGCATCCAGGCCATTTACGTTGAATTCCCGAGACACATTCAACTTTCCTACCCTGAGTTTGGCGTTAATGTTATAACTAGGATGATTTACGGTTGAAACTTTCGGTTTAGATTTATTTAGTTCATTTGTGGCGACACAATTTAAGCCTGCGTATCCTGCTTCAAAATTTCCAACGGGACCGTAAAGGATTGCTTATTGCTTCCGTTACGTTTGTATTTTTCCGGCTCGATGACGTAAATAATAGTGTTTAGACTCCCTGGTAGTTGTAAATAAAACAGTCGTTGAGTTAGTTGACAAAAGTTTTTTTTTCTGATCATTTAGTTTTTGGTGCAGTGGAATTTTCACCTATCGAGGAACTATGCTCATTTTTAGAATGTGGACAAACTTCCGGCGGGAAAGTTATAGAGAAAGGATTGAATTTTATTTTACACCAAGATTCAGTTCATCATCTCGCATAGAAAAAAAGTTATGGCGATTTGAACGCGATAATCGTTCAGAGTCAGTAGCGTGCGATAACGAAACGGTTACAGCATCAATCTTTAGGAGACTGTACATGTGTGCAGACGTATTTGGTTTTATTTTATAAGTATTCGCCGTGTGATGAAAATATCAAAATGGGACGAAAATGTGTATGCAACGTGCGAGGAAAAGGTTGTCATTGACAGGTATACGATTTCAAGAGTTACGCGCTCAGAACGATTATCGTGTTCAAATCGCCATAACTTTTTTTCTATGAGAGATAATGAATTGAATCTTGGTGTAAAATAAAATTCAATCCTTTCTCTATAACTTTGCCGCCGGAAGTTTTGTCCAAATTCTAAAAATGAGCATAGTTCCTCGATAGGTGAAAATTCCACTGCACCAAAAAGACAAGGTCTCGAAAATCGCAAAGCGGAATGAAAAGTAATTATGTAATTTCAATTTAAAAGTTTCCCTGAACATCATGAAAGTTTAATAAATAATTTTAAAAAAATTGCAACTCGATAAGACAATTTTTGAGGGAGTTATGACATGATACATTTTGAGCGCGTCGCATTTTCTACGCGCAAAATATGGAAAATCGGCCCGATGTCCCTCTCGCACTTCCCTTCTCTTGCGCAGCTGTAAAAATATAAAAGTTTCTGCCGAATAATTTAAAATTATAACTATGTAAAAACGAAAATTGAGTTCATTCTTCCAGCCACTAGAAAAATTATTCACTGAAAGTTTTAAACGAAGTATATGGATCGACTGCAAAGTTTCTGTAATAAGTAAGATAAAAATATATCAATATACCCTTATACATCTGGCGTCTCGATACTCAACTCTTTAAAATATTCAGAAACTTCTTTGACTTCGGGATTGATAAATTCTCCTAGATCAAAATATGAATGGTTTCAATATTCACGTTGCCATAAACAGTAAAAACTGTTCCACTTTCATGCCTGCCCCGATGTAGCTTATACTAATAGCAACTAAAACTTTCTAGTGAGAGATTTCACTAACTTTAAAACCTACCAAAAAATCATCTGCTTGCATGAACGAGATACGTATCCGCTTTATGGTTTTATGTGTTACGTTCGTTAGCGTTAAGAAATCAATAACGCAAATACATAATGTGGTGTTTTAGATACATTGATCGTGATTCCAATAAAGTACATTTATTTCCAGGCCTGCATAGAATGCATAAATGTTTACTGTTATGCGAACAGTGACACCGAAAGACACTGGAACCTACACACTAATTTGAGGGTGTCTTATCTCGGCCGTTCCTCGAGTTGGAGCGGCGAAACTTGACGCAGACCAATGGTACGCGTGCGCGAACAAATTCATGCGTATTTGGAGGAACCCGTTAGGCAGATGCTGTTAATTTCCCACCCAATTATACTAAGCTAACTATTACTCATTTTCTACGCGAGCTTTTTTTGTGGGTCTCTCGGAGCCACCGTATACGTATGAACATGCAAAGGCGGCAGTGGCACTTTTGGAATAAGTCCAAGCAATGCACCGTGTAAATAATCTGAATTTACATTTCGGTATAGAGCAGCGGGTCAAGCGGAACAGACTGGGAACAAACAAGCCCGTTCTCAACTACCCCGATGCTCGCAAAAGGGCAGACTTGATAAACAAACCGTCTGCTTCGGAATTATGATATTAAACTGCTGGTATGCGCTGAAATATTGGGGATGTTAATAATTTGTATTTCCCGGTTTGTGAAATGCGAGTTTTAGGGCTACGAATATCTATATCAATATAAGACATTTTTCTTTGTTTTTCATCCCTACCTTTCTGAGCACTTCGAACATCTTCCTCCATTTTACATTGTCGAAGGCTTTTTCTAAATCTACAAATCCTATACAGGCTCTAATGCTAGCTCAAACTAGAAATACAATTTTGGATTGCCAGTGGAATAAAGATAATCCAATAATAATTGAATGTTAGCAATTTTCTATGCTTTCTAGTAGAAGATTAGCAGAAAATTATCCCCTTTGGTCACTTAGTGAAATTCTTGGGCCCATAATTTCGTTTATAATTAATGTCTTTATTATACACTTGTACGTAATTATTAGCAGCTATACATACTTTCTTATTTATTAACAAAGTGAAGCAGTGGCGGCGCCAGCTTTATTTTTCAGGTGGGCGACAACCGGCATAAAAATTTTAAGGGTGGACGATGCACATTATTGATTTTAACGGCCGCGCGAGGGGGGGGGGGGTAAGTACAAGTAAAACAAGTAGTAGAAAAAGAAATGAATTTTAATATATAGTCAAGTTAAAAAGCAAACGAAGAGAAAATGGCACCAATAAATAGGTACATATTTGTTATAGTATTTTTTATAAAAGCGTTATTCTTCTGTTATTATGTTCAACAGCAAATGAGTCTATAACTGCTTCCAAATCTAGATTTTTTACAATATTTTTTCCACATACAAAACGCCTAAATCGGCGAGTCTATCTTGGGACATGGTTGTTCTTAAATAATCTTTAATTCTTTTGAGGCTGCTGAAAGATCTTTCACAACTTGCGCTAGAAGATGGTACTGTTAATGTGATGTTACATAATTTATACAGTTCATGAAAAACTAAATTGAACACGTCCAAAAGAACTGCAAGTTCAGATATTGTTTTTATTTTGGTATTGTGATTTACTTCATATCTGCTTATGGTTTTTGGCAATAATTTGATTTCTGCTTCAATTGAGGCTATATCACAACGATAATGTTGGCTAATGGAATTAATTGCTCCAGATTTAAAAAAGTAGTGCTAGATGGATTTAAGCTGTTAAATCCTTTAAAAACATTGGCATTTTCGTCAAATCTACGTGATAGTTCCGAAGTAATTCTGTCAATTATAGGAAAATATAATTTAGTTTTAAATTGATTTTTCTCAGTGACGCATTCATTTTCAAGAGAAGTGATTTTTTGAATTATTATGGAATGATCAAATTTAGCTGGTAGTTTTCTAGATCTTTTAGTGTTCACATCATCTAATTTAATACCATTATCTGTGGCATTTTTAACTGCCCTATTCCATAACTTTTCAAATTCGTCTTCATCTCTATATGACATAATCAATTGCTTCACTGATTCTATTAATGTCATGCTCTTCAAAATGTCACTATTTAAACCTTGAAGATAATCAGAAACAGTTTTTATTTTTGGTAAGAATTCACAGAAAACATGTAAATTAAATAAAAAGGTAAAATTAATTTTATTTAAGAGTCCGTTTGCCTCAGGAGATCGACTGTTATTTGTTGTCGCATAATGATTGAGTAAAACCAATACTGCAGGTAATGTTCTTTTTAAAGTCAAACAGCTTGATACTTGAGAAGTCCATCTTGTATCACTAAGTCTCTTCAATTCAACAGGTTTATTTTCTGGATCTAATTGTTTCTGTATATCCAAAAAGGTACTGTGTACTGCAGATCCGAAAGTGAACACATACAAGTCTTCAAGGAGAGAGAAAAAAATATTACAGTCTTTTAAATTTTTACAAACATCCACCACAACTAAATTCAAGGCATGGTTAAAACAATGAACGTATATAGCCTGTGGGACCTCTTTCTTCAATAATGCTTGCACTCCCCTAATTTTCCCGCTCATCACATTAGCACCAACGTATGTTTGTGCCACACAATAATTTATGTCAATTTCACACTGACTTAAACGCTTTTTAATAAACTGCAAAAGAGACGCGGCGTCTAATTTCTCTGCTGCTTCATAACCCAAAAAACGCTCGTACAATGCACCCTTTAAATAATATCTTATTGTTATCGATAACTGCTCAGTTTTACTTAAATCTTTAGTTTCGTCTGCCATTAAAGCAAAATAACGGGCTTCCTTAACTTCACTACTGATACGTTTTAAAGTTAATTCAGCGATACTGTGTATAAGTTCATTTTGAATTGAATGATGGGTGTAACGAGCGTTTTTTGGCCCCTTTTCTAATCTATCTGACAATATGGGATTATCATGAGACATGAAGTGTAGGAATTCTAAAAAATTCCCTTTATTTTCACCAGTTTTCGATTCATCATGCCCCCTGAAAGCAAGACCTTGAGTAGATAAATAAATTATGCTTCTGATGATAGTTTTAATGTATTCTCGATTTTCTTTAATAAATTTAGAATGGGCAGTAGTTAGTTGTGCAACTACTGACTGTTGTTTCTGGCTACTTTTGTAGGATTGCCACGTGATCATTGCACTTTTGTGCTGATGACTATTGTCATGCTTTTTGAATCCAGAATTTGTTTCTGAAGCTCTTTTCCAGTTTTGGTAACCTTCACTAACAAAACCTCTGGGCCCACCTTGTTTGGAAAAAAATCTGCAAGGGTAACAGAATACAGCATCTTGCATAACGCTATATTCGATCCAAGGATAAATCTTGTAATAATTAGATCTAAAACTACGAAGATCAGAACCATATTTCCTTCTACGAAAACTAGCTAGGACCGGTTGCCTTGGAGGCTCATTTAAAGATTGGGTCAAATCTAAAGTAGGATCCTCATCTAAATCTTTGGCTAACACCCTATCAAAGATAAATTTTATATTTACAAAAATATGGCCGAAATAAGAAGGGTAAAATTCTCACGATTCTGATTCAGCAAAACTAGGAGCATTTTCACCTCTGTCATCACTGTCGCTATCGCTAGAAGTGGAAGACTCATCACCATGAAATACCTCATCCTTTTGTAATTTTCTTTTTTTCGAAGTGCCGCCTTCAGTAGCTTCAGCATTACTGTCGCTTTTGTGAGGTTTTACGCTATCAGGTGTTCCTGACTTTTTAATTTGTGGTTGAAAAAAGTCACTTATGGTACGTTTGGTACTCATATTTTAGTCAAATCTAAAAAGTCACTACGCACAACAAATAACAAGAAATAAATGCAGCACCAAGCACGCGTACACAAAATAAGAACAAGTGTCTGGCTGGACGCTCGAAACTCATTTGCAAATATCTGTATCTGGGGTACGGTTGCACGTGCCATTTGACAGGGCGGTGTTTTATTTTTGTAAAAGGCCACAAAGAAATCTTTGAAACACCGACAGACCGACACTCGATAAGAAGGCGGCAAAAACGTCACCAGATGTACACCATTGCCAAAGTTATTATATTATGATAATCCCATAATAACTTTGTATACCGCTGTCGCCTGCCGGCCACCAGCCAGTTGCAATAAATTGCCTCCATAAATATGCTATATTGTTCGCCCTATCCCATACCTATCACCATTATTACATGATATGAAGCGAACATTGATATGATTTTTCTTAATTTTTTTTCGTTTAATAGGGTGGGCAGTTGGGTGGGCAAGAAGAATTTTAGGTGGGCACTCGCCCACCCGCGCCCACCCCTAGCGCCGCCACTGAAGTGAAGGTACCAGTATGTGCCGCACACCTTTCCAACTAATACGGCGAAACCCATTAAAGTTTGCGTCAAACACAAACAGCGCCGGCAGAAGACGTATTATCCAAAGGCAGACAGAGAGAGCGGATCTTTTGTATAATCCGAAAACGGACAGCTGCCCATTTGTCAGAATTTCGTTCGGTCGCCTGTCGTGTTGAGCAATTTCTTTGTGTACTCGCGCGAAACTGCACACCCAGAAACAGAATCGACTTGGAATAAATAATACACACGCCGTCACGGGGTGTTGCCACTGTCATGAGGTATACTTCCTTTTTGGGTCGTTTTATGTTTTGCCGAATGCACGGTAACAGACTGTAGCTAGTGACGCAGGTACTATTAGCATCCTGAATTATTAGTGATGGGGATAGTGAAGTAAAAGTTGCTGGACACAGACTAATGGAACTAGACCAGTCGATAGTTTTGAATTATTGAATGGCTTGCCAAACACGTTAATAATTTGGTGGTAACTTCGGTGGTTACATTTTATTTTACACTTTGAAGTTGGTAGGATATTTTGTCCCGTTCCAATCCCATCGAAATCCGATACAATTTACCAAACCTCATTTATATAGACGATTTATGAATGTAGTCAAAATTCAAAGAGCTCCTATCCATTATTTTATATTTCTTGACACCCTGTACATCATTTTCGGCATTTTCCAGGGACAGATACTTTGGTTTTCATCGCACCGAAAAAGAGAAAAATGCGTCTCTTGAAAATCAGGTCACTCACAAAGGAAATGGGAAAATCCACACTTTACGACCGGCAGATTTTACGACACTGACACATTTGTGCAAATTGAATTACTGGGCTATGGAAAACCACATTTAAAATTATCGGATATTAGGAAATTTCTGTTTTAAACTGTTTAATAAGTTAGAATATTACACTCGAGTTATATACCCAAATTTGCATAATATAATCGTAATGATAATATTCCCCGGAGCTGTTAAACAAAGGATCCGCCCGTTACGTCATTAGCACAGGCCATTTTTAGAAAACAAAAAGTTCAGCTGTCAATGCGGCCCAAATATGTAATTAAGATTCATTGAACAAGATATCCACTGGGAGTTCTCTCGCAACGAAACTGATTGCATATTCTCGATTTGGCAGCTGCTGAAATTTTGTTATTGGGAACTAATTACTTCCCTGGCACCACTCATACCTATAGCACCACGTTATGCAGATCAAAGAAGGGGGAAGTGTTACACGATTACCTTTATATAGTATACGTCTCTTTTTTCTATAGTTTGTTAGCTCGAGGTTTTAGAAGTAGAAAATATACATAAGTTTGAACATCTAAAAAACAGTGACACGCTCTTTGCAACCCATAATGCAGAAGGTTGTATGGAGGTAATGACAGACGCGAAAAAGCTTTCTATTAAAAAGGATATAATATTGAGTAATATTTATAAATAGTTTTGATATCCACTTGCAGAAAACAGTTTTTATATAAGGTCAAAATCCCATATAAGAAAGTAGTTTCTAAGTCACTCCCACAACATTACAGTTATTGTAATATCAGGTTATAATTATACCAGTGACAATATGCTAATAAGATCTAAATATGTACTAGCTGAAGCCAAAGACAGACAACTCATTACATAACTGTAATTAGAAATTTATACGTAGGACCTAAGGATGGGGTGAAGTTTATGAACGTATTATTTCGCAAAGGTCGGCTTGATTTCCTAATTTAGTAACAAGTGAAAGTTCGTCTATATTCTAAAAGTACAACGCGAAAATCTTTTATTTATTCGTTATGTAATTGTTCAAATTTTAATTTAATCGTTTGTATTCTACCGTAGCTAGATTTGAGCAGACAAATTAATGTTTCAAAATAGGTAGGTGTATTGATATGTTTTTAGCCTACTATAGAAACAACGATTTGAATTTCAAAATACGCCTCGACCAAAATTGTTTTTAAGTTTCAATTCGCTATTGAAAATTTTAAAAAGTTGATTGTACAAAACATCGAAGAAAATGTCCATAATTGCTCAGTAGGTCGGACACTGAGGATAATCTGAACCTACCTGCAGCAATGTAGAAAATTTAAATTGTTTTCTTCTGGAAACAAGATAAAATCAGACAGCCTTGGGAGATAATACTGTAGACTATCGTCCCACGGGAAGCCAGGCTAAAGGGTTGTCTGGCGCCGCCCATGTAAGGTAGGTAAGCGAAAAAAATACTTTTAAAAATGCTCGTGTTTATAATAAATACTACCTAAATAGGTACTTCAAATTCTAAAACTTGATATTAAAAAAATTAAATTGGGAACACCTATAAACCACTGTGGTGTAGAATATGGCATTTTCTAATCAGAGGCTTATTGTAAAGACCCATAATATTAATTAACAATTACTTAATTACGAATATAAAATGAAAAAGGAAAGTTACGGATAACATCAAAATAATAAAGAAAATTTGTAATATTCATTAAATTAGCATAGTAATTTAGGAGATAACTATAGATAGATGTGCTAAAGGGAAATTTTTATAATAAGGTGTTAATATCATCATATATAATTATCGTAATTTTATTATTTAGTGTACATTATATTTTTTTCTAAGTTGATTAGCGCAACAATTCCATAGTACTGAATGTAGTTGTTGTAGTTGCATCAGATTTGGTCCTTAACATATACAGGGTGTTCACGCGAAATTAATAGACTAGCTTGTCCCATTCAAGCTACAGTTTTTTAATAAAACCCATTTATATCATCATTCACGTGCTCTACTCATCGATTTCTTTATTTCCAGGGACAGATTCGTTGAGGAACGGCCCAAAGGTTGTTGCGGGCTTCTAGTGTGGAAACCAGGTTCTCTCCGATGGTTTATCGTCTTAATAGCCTTAGTAGGAGTTTGCTGCGTCTTAGTGGGCACAGCTTTAGGTGCCATGAGACCAGCTGGAAGAGACCACTTAACAGTCTCCTTGCTTATGATAGGTAACTTCGATAAAACCCTTCCAAACAATACTGTATCGTAATAAAAAGTTTTTTTAGGGGTAGGTATAAGTCTGGTAACGGTGAGCGGAATAGCTTGGAGATTAACATCCCATGACACTTCGACGTGTAGATCTTTATGGGGTTTGAGTGGTTCAACGGAATCTATGGATGTTTGCGGTACTGGAGCTTTAACTAGTGGAGGAGGGACGAGGAGGTTCATGCCTAGGCTGCCTCCTTCGTATGGGAGACCGCATCATCCCTACGCTGCTATGATGTACCCAGAATTTCAGTACAGACCTCCTCCACCGAGTTATCAAGCTTCCATGCAAGAATATCGGTTGAGGTTGCTTCTGCTGGACAGGGGTAACTCGCCCCAAATACAAGTTGCGGGTTTGCAGAACGCTGTATCTCCACCGCCAACTTATAGAAGCCATTCGGGTAGTTTATTACGGTAAGGCACTTACAGCACTCACTGTATTTATTTCATCCACTTTGATTCCCAGAGCTTCTCTAACAAATCGAAGGGATGCCACTCAATCAGAATACAGTTGCCCTCCGTCGTACAGATCTCAGACGAGTTCTGCCCGCCATGCAGCTCTCCATAACTCTGCCAACAACCCTCACAGTCGTGAGCAATCTGTCAGCCTATCAGAATCCAACTGTGCTGATTCCGTAGTGAACGTGGTCAGCATTTTCAACGGAACTACCGAAGACGAGATTGTGTTGGACAATTTAACGATAGAATCTTTAAAATTAGAACCTGATACCGAAATAAATTCGTTAAATAGGTTATCTTCGGGGAAAGGAAGCTCTTGTGATCTAGACGAGGGGAATTTGGTGACTATTGTGCAAACTAGTGATCAGAGCCCTGTTATAGTGACTGTTAGTGGTAATTCTCGGGCGCACAGTGGGAACAGCTTGCATATTACCGAGATACCTACGGAAATGGAGATTTTAGCTCATTTATAGCCTTGATACAAATTAATTGGACTGATTTCAACTGTTATAAAAACAAGTTTCGTCTTTATGGAATGTTATGGTATTATTGCTTAAATACTACTAAAATATGGGAAATAAATTTATATATAACAAATTTTAGAGTGAGATTTTACTTTTTATGTTTGTAGAAAGGAAATATGTACATACTCATTGATGAAGTTATAAGAAAATACTCATTTTCATTCCAATGTTGTACATAACTAAATACTCGTATTATTATAAATACATGGTTATGTATTAAGTGCCTAATATATTGTACATAGTGTATGTAGACAACTTTGTAAATAAAAGACATTTTTTAATACGCAATGTTTTTTATTTCACTTTTTTTAAACTTGGTAATAAATGTACCCACCTGCCCTCATACATACACATATTTTTATGATCCATAGAATTCTTTGGGCAACGCCCTCGAATTAATTTTTCATGCCGGTTTTTATTGTTAAATAATTTAATAATTATCTAAAAGTCATAAATAATAATTAAAATCAAATATTTAATTCATCTCCCATCTTTCGACCATTATATGAACTGTCAATCGATATTTGCAGGAAGGACGACAGATGGCGCAGCAGAAGTAAACAATTTTAAAATTAGGTAGCTCACGTCAATCACGAAATGTGGATAATCAATTTAATTTGATTTGGAAATTATACAGTATTTTATAGATAAAACTAAATTTGTGATATTATTTATATTGTATTTGTATCATGCAATCGGCTACTTTGCGAGGAATTTTCCCCGAACCAAGTAAGTTTTGACATTTAAGGTTATGTTTTTGTTTTGTTCACCATATAAATCAATTTTGTATATAAATTACTATGATATTTATTAATTTTAGAGCCCGTCCACAGGAAAAACTTCATAAAAGAAAACATGCGTCATATAAAGCGCCTGCAGGGCCTTTCCGAAGACGAAGGTAACCAAAGAGACAAATACCGTAACGTGCCTCATAAACCAATCGCTCAAATACACACAGAAGGCAAATCTCAGTCACGTCAAAGCATATCACAAGCGCAACCTGCTTTGAAGTTACAGAGAACGTCAAAGAGCAATAAAAGTATCGTTAATAAAACGACAGAACCTAAACGTTTGATTAAAAATAAACGACCGGATGGAGGCAAAGCGCATTCAGAAGAGAGGTTTTCTGAAAGAGCAGTGCAAACTGAACGAGTTGAGAATGTGAAAAAATTGTACGAAAACGGTGTAATTAAATACCCTAGTCCGAATATTGTACGGACTCTAATGGACTCGAGAAGACGGCCGAAGGCTTTAGATCAAGGCGATTTAGACGATAATTTGTGCAGTAAAATGGGAGATATGGAGGTAGATTGTGGAAAAAACTATATAAAACAAAACATAGAAGCGTTAAAAGTAAAATCAGGTCGACAGGAGGGTAATAGCAGTTCAGGACAAATTCCACCGAATTATCAAAAAGGTGTTGTACCTAAATATCTCAGGAATAGAAAGGACGATGACAGGGAAATTCCGGACCCTGCTTGTCCACCTGGACATGTTCTGCTTCCCGAGGAAGAGAGAAAGGAGACGCTTCGAGTATTGAGGCAAAGTAAGCAAAAGTATCACAATTTTTGGGTGTTCAACATTTTTATTTTTGATCTGTTCATCATAGGTTATGCTGACAGGATACAAGAACTGAACAGCATGCCCGTGCGAAATGACACGTTGAGAATGAAAAAACGAAAGGCAGAAATCGAAGAAGAATTGAAAAGGATCGACGAAGGCATTAAAGTGTTCCAGAGACCGAAAGTTTTTGTAAAAATAAATGCGTGATCTCAATCAAAATAGTGTGTTCGTCAAAATTGTGGATATTGTGCGTGGTAAAAGTGCGCTCTTGTGATTGTAAATTATGTTGTAAATAATTGTGGAAATCATTAGCGATATTGACAAATTTATTCAATATATTATTTATGATATTTTGGGAAGGACTGCCGACTGATTTCGTCTTTTTTCTTATTTAATTTTTTTGTTTCAAAAAATATAATTTATCTCTTAGATATCAAAATTTCGAGTACATCATTTTTCACCTCGTAAAGATTTTGTTGCAATGGCAAAAAGGTTACCTTCATTCACCTTTTCAAGAACATTGATAATGTGCATTAGATTGACTTCAAACACATTCGCAATAATTCTGTTATCAAACCAAAAAATGTGCCCAATTAAATTAATTTTTTTAATTATGAATTCATCACGTATGAATCACTCCACAGATCATAGCATTTAAAATCAAAAACGTGCTTGTTACTTCATTTGCACAATCGAACATGCAGTGAATTTTGATAAAAATTAAAACTTTTCGGAACTTTTTCATAATATTTATTTACTGAATAAAATTTATCTTTTAGCTTGTTTCTCCCTAAGAGGTTCATGCACCATTTTTTCTGGATCAAATTGAACATTCCCCTTTCTAAAATCATGCTCTTCATTAGCATACCATTCGTTGATATCAAAATCAGGAAACATAATATTAATTTCTCTTTTAGCGCTCGTTGGCGAATCTAAGAAAAGATACATACTTTACGTATAATTAAAGCAGCTTTCCTGCTTTGTGATGAACCTACCTGAACCATGTACAGCGTTTCGAGTGTCTGATAAACCAAATCGGCCACGTATTGATTCAGGGGCCTCGTAATTGGCTTGGTATACTCTCGTGGGGCCTGCTAGGGCCCTCCACCTATTTATAGCATTATCAGCTGCTAATACAAAAACTTGTGAAGGTCCACTACAAATATTGAACCCTTAAATATTAATATGCTCCCCATAAAAAAACTGCCAATTTCTCCTAAATAAATCACTTAAGTACCTTTGCATAAATGTCATTAATCTATTATAAAAGAATTTTCCTTTATGTTCTCCATAAAACTTCTCTAAATCAAATAAAGGAAGCGTTCCCATTCTAGCTCTCACGAATTTAAAATGTGAGGTTAGGATTAACCCATGTATTTCTTTGGTGACATGAGGAATGGCACAAACATTAGGTTTTAATATTGCTAAAGTTAATTCTAGTACTTCTTTTCCAGGCATGTTGTGTTTTTAATTGACTACTAAAAATTTTTATGTCAACTTGAAATTCTGACATTAGCCGGCATTTTTTTGAACTACCGGTTTCCGTGACTACCAAGTAAACAACTTTAATTCGACCTACTTTACCATAGAACATAAAAGAAACAAATAGAACCTACAATTTTATTTATCTTTTCATATAAAAATATTTACAAACTTAATATAACAACATAAATAATTCAAATTATTTTAATAAACCGTTTGGGCCCTTGGAACAACTTTGTGAATAACGAAGTTTCTATCGAATTGAATTTCTCCTGCTCTAAATTTAGGTTCTTCTTTCGCATACCAGTTTTCCATCTGGAATTCGGGGAATATTTGTCGAATCTCTCTCAAAGCAGACTCTGGTGAATCTAAATAAAATTATGAATTTAGAAAAATTAATTGGACTTTGGACATTCAAAAAAAAGCCGTGACCTTCGATATTGAACTATTTTTTAAAATTTGTGTTTATGTTTTGATTTTGTTACGAAAAACAACAAGCGGTCGACATTGATTTTTATTTTCCAAAGATTATTTTTTTACCTGAGCCATGAACTGCATTTTCTGTTTCTGAATCGCCGTAGATGCTTCTGATCGAATGCGGAGCTAACAGTCTCGCTTCCGCAATTTTTGTAGGTCCCATAAGTTCCCGCCAGTCGCGTATAGCGTTTTCTTTGGCCAAAATTAAAAAAACTGACGGACCACTGAAATTTTTAATTATTTCTCAATACAACCCTGTATAAATATTTTTGTTTCACGTCAAAGAGTTAAATAATTCAAAAAATTTGAAAAAATCAATAAATTGCAATGAATTTGTTCATACCTGGCCATAAATTGCACTAAACTTCCAAAAAATGGTTTAGTTTTGTGTTCGGCGTAAAACTTTTTTGCTTCCGGCACAGACAAACTGTTTTCTTTGGCTCTGACTATTTTAAAATGGTCCTCCAAAATCAACCTTCTAATTTCTTGGACATTTTGTGGTATTTTCACTACATTTGGTTTTAAAATAGCCAAAGTTAACTGTAACTTATTCATTTTAAGCGAAGCGGTACTCGCAATTAACAGTATACGACTGAAATTTTTGAAAATTTATTCGAAATTATATACGGGAAGTATCGCGTAATCTTGAACGACGATTCCCCCCAACAGTCGTTTGTTTTCATGTCTTCACCATTCGGATGTTTCATGATGACCTAACTTTCGCCCATTTTGCGCATCTCAAAATTTGTTATGCCGCCTTAACTTGAATCATTTTAAAGGTCATTTTGATAAAAAAATATCATCATAGAACCGACGAAGATGGTCCCCAAGGGCGCCACCTAGCGGAACTATCGATAACTGAGGAATTTGATAAATCTTTTGAAACGTTTTGACCAGAACATAAGCGTTTGATATAGATTAAACAATGAGGAAGATACTGTTTTGCTTCTATGAATCTATTATGAATAATCTTTCATGATATTTTGTGCAGAATATACAAAATTCCAAGGTTCATCAAGATATACGTTAAATAAAGCGTAGTAATGAACCATTGGCGTAGTTTTATTTTTTTAAATTTAGTTTCTCAACTTATTATCTGTCAATTGTCAAAATTTGACGTTTCTTTACCATTACGGCGGCAGAAGTACACAAAATCCATTGCTTGTGCCTTTAGATACTTATTTACAATTTACAGTTATTTTTCTTCCGAAAATATAGGAAAGCAATTTTGTATAAAAATCGGTTTGAAACGCCAATGCCCTATATCTATAATTTTTTCCTCGTTTTACGATATATGATAAGTTTATTAATTTTGACCCACTGATGACCTTTTGTAGTCTTTTTTTCATAATAACTAGTTTTGTTCAAAACGGAAAAAGCCGCTAAATGATCTAACTAGTTGTTGAGAATTAAGATAAAATGTTTGTAAATAAACATAACATGGCACCGTAAATATGGACAAAACAACTTAATTTAGTTATAAATTGTGATAAAAAGAAGTAAATTATTATTTTACAAAATGACTAGGGTCCCTATATTTAGAGAGTACCGCAATCTCCGCCATATTTACTCACAATAACAGCCGCCAAATTTGAATTGTGGCGGAACGTCAGAATGACATTTTGCTGCTGACACGGCAGTCCGCCATATTTACTCACAGTTCTGAAACATAGTGGTTAGTGGAGCTATTGCTTGCGGTACTCTCTAAATAGAGGGACCCTAAAAATGACAAAAAGTGCGCGACATCTATAATATGACATGGTATTAAGTCTGGGGCAGTTAGAACTTAGAAGTTTCCAGAAGGCGTTTATTTATATACCAATCAGGTTTTGCCAATGCAACGTTTTAGCTTGCTATTATTTCCTTGTTTTCATTAGTAATCGCGGATTTTCTTTAAAAAAATACATTTCGTGACGGGCCACCGAACACAACACATGGAAATCAAACTTCTGTCTTGAAACTACCACGGCGCTTCGATACTGAGCCAAGCCTGTTGCTAGCATAGAATGAACTTGCAAAACCTAGTTGGGATATAAATAAACGCTTAAAGGAGATGGCACCCTCTACTTTTACTTCTCGCTGTTTTTATGACTTTTATTATGTTTATTCGTACGACATCTGTAAGATGGTAGATATATTAGGAATGATATTTAGTTTCTAGCTAAGAAAACTGATGCAACTCGCAGAACATATTGCTTTCTCCGTCGTTTTTGTCATTGTTAAGAAAGACTGAGCGTTTGAAAACAAAATAGAAAAAATATTTACGAAAATATGGCTTCCCAACAAACGTAAATGAACACACGTGTTGTTTCTCTTATAATTTTTAATTCAATTAAAAAAGTACATGGTAAATATCAACACTATCACAACTTAATCATAACATCATTAACATTGCTAACAATAATCAGCCTGTGAATTATATTTAAAGTACATATTTTTATTTATACATAAAATATGTTATCAGTTCACCTTCATGTGACCCCGACCCAAAAAGGACCCCATAACTAAGAAGCAAGAAACTTAGCCTACTATTATTTTTTATGAAAATTTTAAGGGGTCTGAAAATTTCAAAGGGTCTATTTAGGAATCCATGGAAGCAGGCCTTCCACATGCCGTCCCCACATTTGAACCAACAGAAACACTGCAAAAAAATTAAAAGGAACGAATTACGTTAGGTATTATTTCACTTTTACTTGAAATTAATAATTGTAGGTTATCTCATGTCATGTATCTTGCTCTACATTCGTAATCTTTGACAATTGTTGCCATTTTGTTGCTATTAAAATTTGACGTTTGATTGACATATTGGTTTTACTCACATCTGTTGGTTCAAAGAAAATCCGTCATCCATTATTTTCTTCAAGTTGTGCACTGAGTAGCGATTGTACATACCCCAGACACTATTCATTAATTTACTGTTGTATTGTAATGGAGACAGTTCCACTCTTGCAACTTTAAAACAAAATTAAATGAATATAGACGAATTCAAGCAATTTTTAGAGGGCTATTACAATTCTTGAAGAATTCTTTATCTCCATCGTTTCTTGGCGTATTTTTATTGGCATTTTGTCGCACTTTGCAAACGGCAAATGCTGCTTGAGGTACTGCGGACATACTGTAGACACAGCCACGACCTAAAAATTTTAAAAATCTCAATTAGTATAGGTATGCTCAAATTAATGTTGCATTTTTTTTTATGTATGCTTTTCCTAAATATTCGACCAATACTTACGAGAGTTATTAGAAATTGTGAAATTAATCTTTTCCCTGCACATAAAACAAGAACTATCCAGGAATATATCCAGACGCGTATTTTTCATCCAAATTGTAAAAATTATTACAACAAAAAGTAACACGCCAATGAGAAATTCGAAAACTTGGGAAAGCGATAGAAATTGTACCACTAAATAGAGTGAACTAAATGTAAAGAAGCAATCACAAGGGGGGCATGAACTGGCACTGGCATTGATAACATACGCTGATAAGATGAGGCCAATTATATACGAGATGTGTCAAAAAATTATAAAAATATCTTAATTTTTTTTGGGCATTTTTATAAATTTTATGTTGTAAAACGGCACTCTAGTCTCGGATTGGGTCCAGACCTAAAAAATGCAGCCTATTTTGATAAATGATAAAGTAGGTACAGAAATCTATAAATCCACTCAATTTCATTGAATTGTGGAAGGTTGTTATCAATGTGTTTTTAGCCTGACAAGATCTCGCAAAAATCTCATAAATCTTAAACCTTATCAAAAAAGGTGTGTGATGCATTGTTAAAAATCAGTAAGCAGGTATCTACAGTTGATAAGACTTATTTTGGTAATTAAACATTTCATCACATGTCGCAAAAGATAATTTCTTAATTATTGAAATAATTGCCCACTTTCCCGCTCATGTTCAAAGCGCGTATACAACCAAGCGTCTTCATTGGTTGTTTGCGGACACACCGGCGTATGTGTTTCGCGCTGCTGTCATGCGCCGCATTTTGTAAATTCTTAAAAATAAAAAAATATCCAATTTCTCCGGTGGTAAATAAAGTATGAGCAGCATTTTAAAATTACGAAGTATGTTGTCGAAACATATTTTAACGAAAACGAACAAGGCAAGTGAACTTTTAATAATTTTCTTTTGGTGTAAAGAATTTGGTTACATAATGTTAATAATAGTTCGCAAATGAATTGGTATTTGTTTGTTTTAGATTCACTCGTTCAGACCAGCTTTGTCTAGAGGTGTGCACATTTCTGTAGATCGTAACAATGCACGAGTGAGCACAGATGGTATTTCGAAAGAATACCCGGTGGTAGACCATACGTATGATGCTGTCGTGGTCGGAGCTGGTGGAGCGGGACTCAGAGCCGCTTTCGGTTTGGTTGCTGAAGGATTTAAGACTGCTGTGGTAACGAAATTGTTTCCTACGCGATCTCACACAGTTGCCGCTCAGGGAGGAATCAACGCAGCCCTAGGTTAGTTCTCGTTTTACTTTCATTTGTTCTCATGTTTTTGACATTTAATAAAAACAATTGCTTGTTGCTTAAACGCACTGTCATGCTGTGTAAGGAAGGTGGAAACTTAACGGTGTATTTTGCAAAAAATGGTTGAAAATCTGAAAAGTCACGTGTATTTTTCCAGATAAATATACATTTGTTTTGCATTTTATATTGTCTGCTAAGGAGATTCCCGAGTATAGTCGGACTTTGAACAGACTGATAGGCAAATTGCCTAAGATTAATCTTTAAGTTCATACAAGTCGCAGAGAAATATTCCACTTATTTTTTTTCAAATTTGAGTTTATTGTTTTCTGAATAGTGCCGATATCGAATTGGATGTAAATGCAGCTTTAGAGTTTAGATTTTGCCAGCAAAAGAGACTTTAATTGTCCTCAGGTAACATGGAAGAAGACAGTTGGGCATGGCACATGTACGATACCGTCAAAGGTTCCGACTGGCTCGGAGATCAAGACGCAATCCACTACATGACTCGAGAAGCTCCTAAAGCCGTAATCGAGTTAGAAAATTACGGAATGCCTTTCTCGCGCACACAAGCTGGTAAAATCTACCAACGTGCCTTTGGCGGCCAGTCTTTAAAGTTCGGCAAGGGCGGACAAGCGCACAGATGCTGTTGCGTTGCAGACAGAACCGGACACAGTTTGTTACATACTTTGTACGGACAGTCGTTGAGGTACGATTGTAATTACTTCGTCGAGTACTTTGCGATGGATTTGATCATGGAGGAGGGGGAGTGTAGGGGGGTGATTGCGCTGTGTCTCGAAGATGGAACGATACATAGGTTTAGAAGCAAAAACACGGTAAGGCGAGTTCAGACTAGGGCTGCCAGATGTTATCGATATATCGTTTTATATCAATATTATCGATAAGCCATATTGCAAAAAAAAGATATCGATATTTTCGATAATATCGATATTGTCGATAATATTGATATTTTCGATAATATCGATATTTACGATCATATCGATATTTTCGATATTTCAATAATATCAAAATTTCGATATATTGATAATACCGATATTTCCACAATACTGATATTTTTGATATTTTGATAATATCAATATTTTCGATAATATCGATATAATCTCATTATCGATATTCGATATTTTTTTCTAAATACTTGCAGCCCTGGTTCAGACGTGCCAGTTTGCGGTAAAAATATTCTTTCCCAGATTCTAGCGACAGGTGGGTATGGACGTGCATACTTTTCGTGCACGTCTGCTCACACCTGCACGGGTGATGGCACAGCGATGGTATCCCGTGCGGGTCTCCCCTGTCAGGATCTCGAATTTGTGCAGTTCCACCCCACTGGCATTTACGGGGCTGGTTGTCTCATAACGGAAGGTTGCCGTGGCGAAGGCGGTTATCTCATAAACTCAGAAGGTGAACGCTTTATGGAACGCTACGCTCCTGTGGCGAAGGATCTCGCTTCTCGTGATGTAGTTTCACGTAGTATGACCATTGAGATTAGAGAGGGCAGAGGAGTTGGTCCGCATAAGGATCACGTCTTTTTGCAATTGCATCATTTGCCCGCTGAACAGTTACATCAGAGATTACCGGGGATATCGGAAACGGCGATGATTTTCGCAGGCGTTGATGTCACAAGAGAGCCGATACCAGTTTTACCGACAGTGCATTATAACATGGGTGGTGTACCGACGAATTACAAGGGACAAGTGAGTTTAAGAAAATATTTTTTGAAGTCGAAAGTTTTTCGTCGTTTTTTAGGCATTGACGAGGAAAAATAATCAAGATGTGGTTGTTCCGGGGTTGTACGCTTGTGGTGAAGCTGCGTCTTGCAGTGTACATGGTGCTAACCGCCTCGGAGCGAACTCTTTGCTCGACTTGGTTGTTTTTGGTAGAGCGTGTGCTCTGACGATTGCGGAAGAGAACAAGCCTGGTGAAGCCATTGGTGCTCTCAAATCGGTGAGTCTTATCCTTTGTCTTTATACAGTATGACTAGGACTGTGCATTTTTCTCGATATATTGATAAAAATATCGATATATCAAATGACGATATCGACGATATCGATAATTTGATGTATTGATATATCGATATTGCGATATATCGATAATTTGATACATCGATATTCCGATATCAAGTTTTAACAAACATACATATATCGATAAAATATTGATATATCGATATATCGAATAACGATATGTCTTTTAATATATATCAATAATTTGATCTATAAGTATCAATATATTGATATATTGAATAATCGATATATTGATCGATTATTCGATATATCGATTGCATCGATATTTTCAAAAATATCGTTCATATCGATATTTTTGAAATATCGCCCATCCCTAAGTATGGATCAACGTTCCTTACAGAACTCAGGGGAACAATCCGTCGCCAACTTAGACACGGCCCGTTTTGCGAACGGTTCAATCTTCACAGCCGATCTCCGTCTAAAGATGCAGCGTGACATGCAAATGCACGCCGCCGTCTTTAGATCAGAAGAATCGCTTAAGGAAGGCGTGGAAAAAATAAAATCCAACTACAACAGTCTAAAGGACGTCAAGGTATTCGATAGAAGTTTGATCTGGAACTCCGATCTCGTCGAGACACTCGAACTGCAAAACCTCATGTTGAACGCCATGCAGACGATCGTGGGGGCGGAGAACAGGAAGGAAACGAGGGGGGCTCATGCGAGGGAAGACTATAAAGTGAGAATTGACGAGTACGATTACAGCAAGTCTTTGGAGGGGCAGGAGAAGAAGCCGATCGAGCAGCACTGGCGGAAGCACACCTTGACGATGATAGACGAGAAGACGGGCAAGGTTTCCATTGACTATAGGCCGGTGATAGACGAAACTTTGGGCGAGGAAGAATGCAAAACAGTACCTCCGGCGATTAGATCTTATTAAGTAAGTACCTTAAGACAAAAGTTGTTTTCATTACTTTGTTTTGTGATTAAGCGAAAAGTATTGATTTGTAATTTGTGCGTGGCGATTCAGGGAAGCCGTCATCTACAAGAAGTGTCGTTCGATAACGGGACAACTTTTCAAAATTGTAGTTTCGTCATATCGAGCAATATTTTTAGTTTCCGTGAATTACCCCGCATAAAGTAATTTGGTCTGAATTTTTTCGATGAAGCTTTATAGTGTAAATAATTTTTTTTGAGTATTTATTTGAAGTATTTTAAAGAACTCGAGGGCTTTTTATTGAAGTCTTTGTGCGTGTTCTTGGTTCAGAAATAAAGTGACGTCAACTATATTTTTGTTGTGGCGTTTTATTTATGATGACCGAGCCGAATAATTCCGTCTCGCGATTGCCACAATTCCCTTCAGTGTAGGTGATGGAGGTTTGTTTGTGTATAGGCAATTAATTTCTGTGCTAAAGAACTCTGCATGGAACCAGCAGCGTCCGTGGTCAGTAGGTATCACATAGGGCTTATGGTTTAATACTCTCGGGCTGGGTGGGGTTTTGTTTTTCTTATGTTCCTACACTATCTTTTTTACAAAAAATGTGTGTGTCTGGTGCGAGGACAGCTAAGAGGTCTGTTTAAAGAGAAATCACTTTATAACAATTTTAACCCATGACAGATGATACAATAATTTTAACCTTAGTAATAAATCACTGTAGGTGACGCTCTCGTCGCGGCCTTCCTGTGCGAACCGCTTCGTTTTTAGAATGTCGTCACACAATTGACAGCCGGAGGGCAAACATTTGTTTGTTTAAAGCTTAGAGGACGGAAGAAGAGGAGGAATAACAAAGCAGATGTTTGTGTTACGCCAAAAAAGGGGCGTAACTTAAACTCCTTAGTCTCTTTACGCCAAGAATTGAACGAAAATGATATGACTAGTGTTGCACTACTGCAGACGTTGCTTTCGTTATTTTGAGCTAAATTACATGAACTCTAAACAGTAACCGTGACCTGGTTTCACCACTTTCATTGGCACCAAATCTGTTCAAATTTTGGTGACACACGTGCACAGGAAAGATCGGGCGTGTATCCACACTCTGCCCTCCAACAAAAAATGGCGGCCTGTCAAAATCAGGCATTCTAAAACAGTCTATAGGTACTGTGCTCCGTATTACAATATTTCTGAAATTAAGTTGTACTTAAGTTGCTGGAAGGGGCAGCCTATGTCACTTGCAGAATCCCTGTTAAGAAATGCACTGAATTCAAATAATCAGTGTTTAAAATCTATGTCCCATAAGAGCTCCATGATATGAATTTTTAAGTAGGATCAATGCCTCAGGAAGGCATTGGTAGGATACATCATTGCGTGAAACTAGTAACATAACCTAACCAATAGACTCCATTCAAATCCTTCCTATTCAGTAGAAATTGAATAGTTTCTGAGTCTGTCAACAGGTGGCGCTATTTTGGTAACTGCGCGAATGTGTTCAACCAACAATTATACTTCCCTTTTCTACTAATAAAAACTGGAAAAGGGCAAAAGAAAAATAAAAACAAAGTATAAAACAACCTTTGCTCAAAATCGTTTTTAAATTCAGGCCGTTCTGTTGATGGTTGCTTACTATACTTGGGCCGCTGAACAGACGGAGTGATCACCCTGCAAGAACGTGCTCTAGCGGGGCCGATAGTAATTTATGACGACCGAATTGGAGTGATGCGACTTCGTTGGGCCTAAAGAAAGTGCATCACTGCGGTTCGGTTGTCCTAAATTAACAGTGGTCCCACCTAGAGCACATTCTTGCAGAGTGATCACTCCGTCTGTTCGGCGGCCCAAGTATAGTTTAATGTTCGGATATAAAAACTGTCCATTTGCGATTTCTGATTGTCGATCATCGTTTTGTTTTGCCCCCCCCCCCCCCCACCCCCCGAAATTATCATTAATCAAATTTTCGATTAATTCAAAATCGTTCAAAATTTTCAATTACTATCGAATTTTTGAAAAATGCAAACAATTTCTGACTGGTAATCCAAATCCTTTCAGCAGAAATTGAATCGTTTCTGAATCTGTCAACAGATGGCGCTATTTTGGTAACTGCGCGAATGTCTCCAACCAACAATTAATAATAACAATAATAATAGTCCATTTTATATATATATATATATATATATATATATATATATATATATATATATAAGAATTTATTTTCGACTGTTTAGTTTATGTAAATAATAAAATTTCTTTTGGGGAATTCAGTCTGGTATTAAAAGAATACTCTTTTTTAGGTTCAAGCTTTCAACACTTTATTGTGTCTTCGTCAGGAACACTGTAAATGAGAGACAATAAGTATACATTATGGAAAATTAAAAGATTTTTAACACTTACAAAAGTTGAGTTTTAAAAAGTACGCTGAACTGAACATCATTTAAAATCAAAGAAACTCTAAGAAAAAACTGGTAATAAGGTTACATTATTCCACACACAGATTGCATTAGTAATTTAAACGTTTTTTATAATCTAAAAATTATTGTTTGACAGTCAACACAATTTGAAAATTTAAAAATCTTTGAGTAAGTTTTTACTATGGTAATATTGCCTGGGTATAGTTATTATTGTATCTACTTTTAATTTGTTTCCTTAGTGAGTTTTAACAGATAGGAATATATGATGTTCAAACCTTCTATGTCTGATCTTTTATTCATAGAATTAGGGTTTTGTAAAATTCGAGCCATTTCAAGAAACATTCTCTTATTTCGATTTTGTTCTATGTCCAATATTCTGGCATTATCATAATTGGCGTGATGTCCCTCTTCATTTACATGTACTGATAGCATACACGCTTGTCTTTTACTAATAAGTCTGGAATCACTTTTGTGCCCAGTGATCCTGTCTTTTAGTCTTTGGCAAGTCTGACCTATGTAAATTGAATCGCAGTTGTTGCATGGAATGGAATATACTACATTCGACATTAATAGAGGATTTATCTTATCTTTAATTTTAGAAAATATCGTAGATACAGGAGTGTGATTTCTAAAGGCAATGTTGATATTTCCAATATGTAATAGAGATTTCCTTAAGGCTAAAGTGAGTCTTGGTATATAAGGTAGAGAGAAATACTTTTCTGGCATATTACGAGGATTAATTTTGATATTAGAAGTGCTGAAAAGTAATTTGTTAGGGATTTTCGGAGGATACTGGCATTTAAGTAGGAATTCCTTCAGTTTGTGAAGATCAATATAAAAATGTTGATCTTCACAAACTGAATGTCTGACAAGACACAAGAGAGGTCCCAATATGGAGCCCTGTGGGACGCCAGACGTAACATCATGAACAGAAGACATTCCAAATGAACACCGAACATATTGAAGACGCCCAGTTAAATATGACTTAATGAGACATAATGAGCGATTATCCAACCCGCACGAATACAGCTTAGCACAGAGCAGTTCATGATTAACTGTGTCGAACGCTTTCGACAAATCCAACAAGACCAGGATCGAAGCAGAATTATTGTCAAGACTTCTAACAATGTTGTCAGTGACACTCATCAATGCAGCGCTCGTGCTATACCCAGATCTAAAACCAGACTGCTGCGCAGGAAACATACCATTCATCTCCATGAACTCAGTCAGTTGAAGACACAAAATTTTCTCTAGGATTTTACTTAGAACCGGCAACAAACTTATAGGACGAAGGTCATTGTAACTACTGGGATTGCCCGTAGCCGACCGATAGATCTAGCCGTGACACTCATCCCCACTACGTCGATGACGTCAGCAATGCCGATGCGCCGTGCGCTACCGAGGGTAGGCACGTCTTTTATCTAAGCAGCCCTGCAGATTTATTATCAAATGTAAATTCATTGTCACCTAATTATTAATTGCTTATTAAGATACATACTTTAGTTTCCCCTGTTACTGGGCTGCAAAAGCAATTACAATGCGGCGGACAAAATAACCGTTTTTCGTTGTAACATCTGTGGATTTCATCGACATAACTTAATTGAAAATTGTATTGCACATTTTTCGAATATACATATATATTGCTAAATAATTATAGTAAAAATAAAAATTCCGTGCAGTCTGATAAGTATTCTAAGAAAGAAAGAGTTGTGAAAAAACTTGGCAGTAAATAAGGAGATTATATTGATTAACATTTTTATAATTTAAGTTTTAGTCGAACACACAATAATTTAATTTTACTTTTTAAGTTCAAATTTCGTTCCTTTTACACCTAAGTATTTATTTTCCTATGAAATTATGTATGTTATTTTTTGTTTTACATTTATTTTTGTTGAAAATAATTTTAATTTTATTGCCTTGCGCACGCGATTGGGTTATATTTTGTTGGAATTTTGTAATAATTTTATTTTGTGTTACTATATTAATATGTCCAAACATTCTGCCTTTATTCAATAGGGCCTCTGTTTGCAGTTATGAAAATATGTTTCATACAAAAGTTCCTTGGATTTAACTTCTCTATTTCCCAAAACTATTTAAAAGTATGCAGGCCGTTCCATTTCTTCTGCAAGGCACCCAACTTTGCATTTTTAAATGGAACCCCCTGCATATGATTACATTTTTGAATTCCTTGTTGAATTTAAGGGACACCTTGTGTACCATACATTGGGTTTAACTCCCATAATTTCGGCGTTATTTGACGTTAAATATCGCCATTTTTCAAATTTTATCAATTATAACTTGGAAACTGCACGAGATATTAAAAAATGGCTTGCATGTCCCTACCCTAGTTTTTAATTCTCTGTCAAACGGGGGTGGAAAATACTGCTTCTCGATTGGTCATTTTTTGGTCATTTTTGACCCATTCCAAAGCAGTATTTTCTGCCCTCTTTAGATACAGGATTAAAAACTAGGGTAGGGACATGTAAGCCACTTTTTAATATCTCGTATAACTGATCGTTATAATTGATAAAATTTGAAAAATGACGATATATAACGTCAAATAACGCCAAAATTATGGGAGTTAAACCCAATGTTTGGTTAACAAGGTGTCCCTTAAATTCAACAAGGAATTCAAAAATGTAATCAGATGCAGGGTGTTCCATTTAAAAATGCAAAGATGGGTGCCTTGCAGAAGAAATGGAACGGCCTGTATACTTTAAAATAATTTTGGAAAATAGAGAAGTTAAATCCGAGCAACTTTTGTATGAAACAGGCATATTGTCGTAACTCCGCAAACAGAGGCCCTATTGAATAAGGGCAGAATGTGTGGACACCCTGTATATCTGCAATAAACTGGTTATGTATCCGACTACCCAATTTCTTAAAACAATCAAAACTTTACCTACCGATATAAACACGGCCACAAAGAATCAATAGCAGTATAGTATTGCTTTATTCATGCATTTTTGATTATTTCCTTCAGGCTAAATAAACGAAAAATGGATCAGTAATGTTTGAAATATACATATATTTAATTGCTGCGTGGAGAAAAAGTCACAAGTGCACCAAATTATAATAATTAGTTAGAAAATGTAATCACCGCGCTCGTATTTCCATATAAATGTGCAGCCGAGTGCTCCGGCGGTTCATCGCCAGTTGTGACGTCACTCAACCAGTGTCACGGCTAGAACTATCGGTCGGCTACGGATTGCCACACTTTGGAACTGGGCACACGGTAGCAATTTTCCACGCATCAGGAAAGCAGCCTATCTCAACAGAGCAATTAATCAGGTGCAGCAAGTGTTTCATTATTATGGGGAAGCATAATTTTATCATTCGAATAGGCAAACTATCAAAACCCTTCGCATTGGATGATATATGGGAAACCACAGAACTTATTTGCTCCAAAGTAGCTAGCCGAAAAGAAAAGGTCCCGCCCGTCAGAGCAGTCCGAGACATATAATGTGCAAGCAACTCTAGGTCAGCAGCATCAGAAGCAAACGCTCCAAGAAAATTGGTTATTTATCTCATTTGCGTTCTGTAATTCAACAGGGATATCAGTTTTACACCTAGACTGAATATGCATAAGTTTAAGTTTTCGCCACAAGGAAGATTTATCAGCTCTATTTGCTTCGTACTCAATAAAAGCTTGCTGATTTTACATCATTTCGCAGGTTAATGTAACTTTTCCAGTTATCGTCTGAATTATTATGCTTAAATGTTCGTAGTGCTTTATCTCTTTCTTTGATCAACAACTTAATTGTATCAGTCAACCAAGGAGCATACGGCTTACTCAGGCACACTGTACGCATAGGCGCATGTTTTTCGAACAAAGAAATTATGTTATTAGTGAAAAACTGAACCTTCAAATCTATATCATTAATGTAAAATATTTCATCCCAACAAACATCACCTAAATCTCTCAAGAACGAGTCATATTTGAAATATTTAAAATCTCTGTGGGTGTAAAATGTGTGTGGGGCAATTTTGATTTTAATATCCAATTCACAGTATACTAGCTGATGATTCGAAATGTTGTCAGCATTAATTACGCCACTGCAAAGAAGCATATTATCATCACTGATAAAAATTGGGTCAATAAGCGTTTCTGAAAATTGAGTAACACGAGTAGGATCCGTAATGCATTGAGAAAAACCGTACGCCTCAAAACAAATTGAAAGGGGATTGCTGGTATTTAACAAATTTACATTCACATCACCTAGCAAGGGCGCCCATAGAGAATTTTCTAGGGGGGGGCAAAGCGTTGAATTTTCAAGGTCGAGATGTGATTTACAAGTTACAAAAATAAAGTATCAGGCACGTAGATTAAGAAATCCAGCAATCCAGGGGGGGGCAAGTGCCCCCCCTTGCCCATGCCTATGGGCGCCCTAGTCACCTAGTATAACAATGTTATCAAATAATGGGACAATGAAAGACTACACATATCATCATATGATTAGTCAAATTAGTACTAGGCGGTCTGTAAACCACCCCCACTAACATATATACTTTGTTTAACCGAACTTTCAGCCAAAGATGTTCCAAACAGTCCGCAACTCCAGCTGTACTTACCTTTATCGCTAAGAAAAGCTGTAAAAGGGCAAAAGAAAAATAAAAACAAAGCAAAAAACAAACGTTATTTATTTTTAATCGATAATAGAGAGTAAAATACTAAAAATTACACAAAAATTTCCGAAAGAATATTTAAAAATTTGAAATTCAGTCTTGTTAATATAGTGCCTGTTACAAAATATGGAATGGTAACTAAAATATTAATAAATTATACGCGACAAAAAAAAACAAAAACAGTACCAATTTCTCCTACAATAAACTCGGTATAAACGCAATATAATACTTCTAGAGCGAAGAAAAAAATAAGTACAGTTAGATCGGATTAAAAATATATTCATTCGTACCTTTGGACAGCAAGCACAGTTACCGTCCGATTTCGATGGTTTCGCCCCTTAAAAAGCTCTTTTAAACAACGAAGAAAATTTTCCTACAACAATATTGCACATCGTAAAAAATAAACACCCCCTCCCCTCTTTCGAGCCATCACAACAAAAAATAAATATACATATATTAATATAAAAATTAAAAAAGAACATAGACGCAATAAGCATTTAAAAAAAACAACATTTACTTGGAACACGCGCTAAATATATATTTTTATGTATCACAACACGAGCCTCCTAACGCCGCACTCCACGCAGAACTTGGCCGAAGTCACGGGGTACTTGTTTCCGCACTCGTGGCAGAATTTCGAGAGACTCTGAGAATTCTTGGGAACGGGAGATGTTTCGGAACTGCTAGACGTGCGCATGCAGTCTGGTTCTAGAGGCGAGAGTTTTGTGGAGCGCGCGCGAACCTTCGGGGTCTTCCTGTTAAGACTTAACACGATATTAATCCCCCGTTTGCCGAGAACAGAACAATAGTCTTACCTGCCGTACGCCGAGTCCACGCTGATCTTATTCTGCATCTGCCCCGCACTGTCGTCGTCTTCACTGGCAGTGCCAACACCTCCTCCGGATAACTCCGCCATTTCCCTCTCTTTTCGCAGCTTCTCTTCCTTTTCCCGTAAATACATCTCTTCGTACTTCTTGTATTCTTCGTACATCTCGTCGTCTACGGAAAACAAGTCTTCCGGCTTTGAAATACTCCTCAAGTAGTTGTTAGTCGTGTCTAACATCTGAGAACGGACAAAAAATGGAGAACATTTTTACTACTACTTAATAACTTACCGCCTTGTTGGGACTGGCCCTCCCGTTCTTCATCGGACTCTTCTCTTGCTCCTGAAAGTAGTTGTCGACGTCTTGCTTGCTCTTCATAGTCTTTGGTTTCGGCACAGGATCCGCTAAAGAAACCGACCTCTTCAGCGCCACCAAATTCTTATTCTTACCTCCTCTCGTCGAACTGATTCTAGAATTCAAAGAAACAGTTGATTTTTGCACTTGCTTCACTCTTTTATCGCCCTTGACGCTCTTCGTCCTTTGCAGAGGATTTTTCTTCGGTTCCTCTACAGTTTTATCGAGAATTTCTAGGAAATGATCTAATTCGTCTACCAACTCGCTAGTTTCCTCTGGTATCGCTATTTTGGAGTTCACCAGGGGTTCTAGAGAAGCTATTTTTTTATCATATCGAATGCTATAGACGTCTACTTCATTGTCGTTGCGTAAAGTAACGTCAGACGAGAACGTTTCTAGAGACGAAGTCGGCGAGTATTCGTCCGCTTTCAAATCCTCCGGAATGGATAAGTTATCATTTTCGTTGATCAAATGTGGATCGATGGACGACATATCATCGCTGTACTTACGTTCGCTCAAAATCGTTTTTAAATTCAGACCGTTTTGTTGCTTAATGTTCGGACACAAAAAGAAACTGTCTATTTGCGATTTCTGATTGTCGACCATCGATTTGTGCTCCCCGAAATTATCATTAATCAAATTCTCCATTAACTCAAAATCGTCGTTCAAAATTTTCAATTTATCATCGTCGAAAGCTAAAGGCGGATCAATCACAGACGACCGTTTGGTGTTTTCATTTTTGTTGCCGTTTGTTGTGTTTTTTGTTTTCGTCGTTTTGCTGTCGGCCGATTTGATGGTCTTTTTCGATCGTTCGTTGGGTGTGAATGTTTTTGTGGTGGTGTGTGGACGGGCGATCGGTGTGGACGGTGTAGATGGTTTGAAATCGTCACATTCGAGAAGTTCCATGAGTTGCCTTTCCGCAGTTATGAAAGGGTTGTACTCAGGGGCGGTACTGTAACAAGAAGTGATGATTTGAAGACTGAGCACGACGAAAATGAATGAAAATGTACAGTTTGGGCAATGACTTTTGTGGAAAAAATGTTCATCCACCAATATATTAAGAATCTATAAGAAAGACAACGCAATCAATACCATTTACCTCTTTGTTCCATCAGTCTCTGCACTCTTTTTCTTCTCAATCGTCTCCACGACGCCTTTGCTTCTCTTATCTTCAATCAGCGGTAAAAACAGCTTTTTCTTCGTTTTAACTTTATTCTTCTTCCGTGTTTCAACTTCTCCTACCTTATCCACAATTTGTGGCAATTTCACTATCGAGCTCTCCCTATTGTCTTTTGGTAATTCCTTGTCCTTTGACAATTCTTCACTGTCATCATCATCGACGATGCCTCTGAGGATGTGGAGAAGTCTCGGCGAGAAACTTTCCTTGAAAATTTCCTCGTGTTTGGTGATGACCAATTTCTGCTTGATTTTGTCCAAGTTGTTCTTCAAATTCGCTTCATACTCGTCGACATCGAGATCCTTATCGCTCATCCTCATCCTTTTATAGGGAATAATATCCGAGGCGCTACTAGCAGTTCCGCTGTTCAAATCTTGGTTTAAAGTCGCCAACAATTCTTCCCCGGCCAGTTCCAAGATTTTATCTTCGTCCATGGTGTTCGTTTTGTCCGATTCCAAGTAGTTTGATAAATCGAAGACGGTACTGGAAGAAAATCGGATTGAACCGATTCTGGGAGTACGGCAAAGACACACGTCGCTGTGACACTTCCGCAAAGGATCTCGCAGCCTCGCCGAACTTAGAGCTTCGCTCCAATTATTCGGGATATCGCCTTCTATGCTCTCCATGTCCGCGAAGAATGAATCTTTGGCGTGCATGAGAGAAATCACAGATTTGTCTTCTCTAGAATTATTTTTAACTTCCCCGCAAGTTCCTTCGTTAGTTTCATTTTCAGAAGGTTCCGGTCGATCCCGCGTTAATCCAAATTTTTCGCATACGTCAAACAGCTCGTGGAGTTGCTTGGAGAATTTTGGGTCGTGTTTCCTGTGCAAATCTTTTCGAAAATACTTCGCAATTTCCATCTTGAAAGTCTCGCAAAAATGTTCCAGTTCCTTTCGTTTAATAGAATCATCTTCCGATTTAACGGTGCTTGCGTCATTTTGAATTCCTGGTTTATCGTCGTCCTCGAATTGCGATTTGGATAAATCCATGGTGAGATCGCTCAGGAGGATGTAACTGTCTTCTTTGTCGGAGCCGAAATTGATTCCTTCCTCTGAATATATCGTGCTTCCGTTTATTTTCAAATCGTCTCCAGGTTCTGTCCAATTTGACGATATTTCCTGTTCCGAGGTTTTCTATAAATTTTGTTTATTTCTTAGTGTGAAATCTAGAAGAAGTTGCATTTTGTGATGACAAAACATCAGAAAATGCAAGTTTTTCGCAGGAAATCACGATTCTTACCTCTAAATTTACATCCTCTCCAAACTCCTCGTCACTCCTGATTTCTTTTATGACCACCGAAGATTTATAATCGTTTTTTACCGTAAAAAAATGAAATCTCATTTGCTCAAGCATATTTGCATCCCCTTCCCCGAATTTCTTCGTTTCGACAGGTTCATCGACAATCTTACGAAAATTGTCCGCATTTTCCACATCTCCATGACCGTCATCAAAAGTTGCCAGGAGTTCCTTGTCCATGACGTCGTTGCAACTGTAATTTTTATCCAAACACCTAACATCATACATGGCTTCGGCACCACGGACAATCCCTTCAGAAAACGTGTTCTCCAAATTTACATTGCGTTTAAAGTTAAAAATCTTCGCGAAATTTTCTGTATCGGACAGAGTATCCATGTCGATTTCTTCGTTTTCTGCCACGTTCTTCTTGAAATCCAACCCGGACTCCAGCACATCTTCCTCGGCAACGTGCCCGGCAAGAAAACTTTCGCAACCAATTTTGTCTTCAACATTTTTCCCCTCCATATCTTCAATTTCCCTTTTCTCTTCACTCACAACTTTCCAAGATGTTTTGTCCAGAAGATCGTTCGGTTCAAAGGTCCTATCACAAGTTGCTTCATTATCTTCAGTTTGATTATCAAACGAAATCAAGTCGTTTTCCTCCCCACATTTCAATTTTTCTTTTCCGAACATCGATCTTCTTCCAATAGAAAAATCCGCTACATTTTTCTTGACATTTTCCAATCCAATCTTGGAAACAATTGAGTCTTCTTTCCTCGTTTCATCATCCAGTACTTGATCATTGTGAGCTTTATTGAACTTTTCAAACACCTTCTTCTCTTCCCCACCACGAAAATTTCTGCTCTGCTTCAAATAAAACGAATCAAGATCTTTATTGAAGCTCAACAGTTTCCTCCTCTGTTTAGACAGATCTTCGTTGGTCTTCTTCTTGCCGATATCGGAGTTGAGATAAAAAGACTTTTCCAGATGCTCCGTGTATTTTTCCATGGCTTCTTCGTCAGAATTACCTTCAGAATCACTGGCCATCGACATGATTTTGTCCACGTCGACTACATCGCATTTTATTTGATTCTTAAGACCCCGGATTATGGTCTTGGGCTCCGATTTGGTTTCTGAAATGTCCCTCAAATATTTTTCTGGAATTTTCGACCTTCCTTTGATAACTGTTTTAGTACCAAAAAGCTCGACTTCATCTTCATTTCCTTGCTCATATTTGTGGGCCTTTTGTGATTTCAGCGAGTCTAAACTTGCCCTGGTGCGTCTCTTGACCTTCTTTTTGTCCCTGCTTTGAAGAACACTTTCGGTATCCGACATGGTGTCCATTTCGTTCAATTTTACATACGTGTTTTCGTATTTTTCTGAACAATCTTCTTCGGTATTGTTCACAAGTTGCTCCACCACGGAAAAACCAACAACACCTGGCAATTTCAATTTCGAAGTGTCCTTGTTGTCCCCGCTTCCCAAATCTTTAGAAAAAGACCCGAAACTCTTCGATTTCAAAATATCTACGCGTCTATCAACGTCCTCTTCATTGAAATTCTTCCTTAAAACCACGTCTATTTTCTGCACACTTTTGCTGACGTTTTTTTCACTATCTCTGGACCACTTCAACGTCTTATTCATGATCATGGGTTTGATGATTTCGCTCTTCGAACTTTTCACCGTATCTTTCCAAGTGACCAATTTCTTCTCTTGTTCCGCAGCTTTCCTCGTCGTATTGTGAATTTTCAAGGGCGCGACCATAATGCCGAAAGCATCTTGGTTAACACTGGGTTTGTTGATTTTCGTGCAGGAGTGGATATTTTTTTTCGTGAGGAAACTGTAGGGAAGAAAGGAAAGAGGGATTTTAAGGAACGGTTCGAATTCTTTCGTCAGTAAGGAGAAGGGAAATTGATGGAAACGGTAAGGATCGGTTTTGGAGTGGTGAGAATTGAAAAAAATGCCTCTTTCCTTTCTCCCTACTGTGCATGGATAGAAAATGGTAAGGGTCTAAGAAACTTTTCATTTACGTTTAATTATCTGTATTTTTGTGAAAGTTTTGACAAATGTAGAATATCGTGGGATCGAATGTTTTGGCACTTACCGAGATATTTAATTTTCAAAATTAATCTACTGTCAAAATTTGCAAAAAGAAACGACAATCCAAGAAACATGCAGTTGAGAACAAAATTATACTGCGAAAATGCCAAATTTTGTTTCAAAACGGATAAAAATCCCTAAATTTTTTTCACCAATTAAAAAACTTACATTTTTGCCGGTTCAATCTTCCCATTCTCCACTGCAGCTTTCTCCACGTGCTTCTTGAGGACCTCTTCCTTTCTGGGCACCTCTTTCCTCACCATATCACCCACACTCTTCGGCTTCCGCACGCTAGGACTCCTCTCGAAACTGATACCATCTGTTCGAACACTAGAAACGCTCTCTGCCCTATTTACGTGCGGCGAATATTTCTCCCTCGTCAGCGTTCTCCCCGATTTCCCCAACGGGGGTACCCTGTACTTGGTGCGCGCTTCTAACCGCTCTTTGGCCATCACAACACTAGCCGGAGCTTTGTGTATGCGATTCTGCCGTTCTTTACACCACTCGACATGTCTGTCGAAAGCTTTGAAGCCGAACTGGCGGTCACAAGAAGGACACCGTTCTGTCGTGGAGGTGCCTTTCAGACTGAGGGAAGTGGCGGAACGCTTCGAAGACATTTCTGGGGATACTCCTGCGAACATGATTCGAACGGATCAGAGACATGAAGATGGGACACTAAAAATTTTTTTGTTCAGCAATAACTCCCAGAAAACCCCATTTAAAATCATTATTATCAGGAAATTTTTTTTTAATTTTGCTTGTCAATGTCATGTTTTTAATTCTGATGTTTCAATCGAAAGTTATACGCTTTTTGTATGAAATGCGACGCGCTCAAAATGTACCACGTCATAACTCCTTCAAAATTTGTCTTATCGAGTTGAAATTTTTTTAGAATTATTTCTTAAACTTTCAGGATGCCCACGAAATCTTTCAAATTGCAATTACATAATTACTTTTCATTCCGCTCTGCGATTTTCGAGACGTTGTCTTTTTGGTGCAGTGGAATTTTCACCTATCGAGGAACTATGCTCATTTTTAGAACTTGCACAAACTTCCAACGGCAAAGTTATAGAGAAAGGATTGAATTTTATTTTGCACTAAGATTCAATTCATTATCTCCCATAGAAAAAAAGTTATGGCGATTTGAACATGATAATCATTGTGAGCGCGTAACTCTTGAAATCGTATACCTGTCAGTAGCAACCTTTTCCTTGCACGTTGCATAACCCGAAACACAATTAGGCAATACACATTTTCGTCCCATTTTGATATTTTCATCACACGGCGAATACTTTATAAAATAAAACCAAATACGTCTGCACACATGTACAGCCTCCTAAAGATTGATGCTGTAACCGTTTCGTTATCGCACGCTACTGACTTCAAGAGTTACGCGCTCAGAACGATTATCGTGTTCAAATCGCCATAACTTTTTTTCTATGCGAGATAATGAATTGAATCTTGGTGCAAAATAAAATTCAATCCTTTCTCTATAACTTTGCCCCTGGAAGTTTGTCCAAATTCTAAAAATGAGCATAGTTCCTGGATAGGTGAAAGTTCCACTGCACCAAGAAGACAACATCTCGAAAACTCGATTAATAAACAAATAATAAACAATCATGACAGTCTAGTCGTTTGACAGATAGTGTCCAGTGTTGTTTTTCAGTTTGTCTAGTTCCCAAATAAATGAAGCACTCACCGTTTCGCTTTCATATTTTTCATTTCAGCACTGAAATAATCCAAATGTCAAATTCTGATTATTGCTCCCTACTTTACCGACTCAAACTCCACGTAACGTTAGCTTTCTGGGTATCAAAACATCAATTCAAATGACCAATCACAAGCGCTTCTTACAAGACTACGTGGCTCGAGACACTCGCCAATTTTTTTTTATTTGAGCTAATAAACATGTTTTGACCATTATATGAACAAACAGAGCTATTGAGTAAACGACATTCAAACTTACCCGTCGGTATTTTTATTGCAATGTTTACACTGTATAAAATAGAATTCAAATGAGTTAAATACACACTACTGCTTATGCAACTAACATCCAAAGTGATAAATTACTTCGAATGCTGTACTTATTATAGAAAATCGCATGCATTTGCAAAAAAAATTGCTTGCAAAGGTTGAATCGTATTTATGCGCACAAATGCAGAAAACTAATTTAAAAAAACGTAGTTTCTAATAAAAGTTAATAAAAACGACCTTTTTGTATAAATAAATAGTGTCAAAGGGGTTTATTTCCAATAAAATTTTAGTAAAAATAAAAATAGTCCTTACCTTTAGCAGCTCGTATCGTCTGCACCAGCTCCAAATGTTTCTCTTTCCACTTGTTCTCTTTGGCGTTAGTATTCGTCAAGGGTGCAAGGAGAGAAGGGCTGCTAACATTTTTCACGTAGGCGCGCTGGTGAAAGGGTTCTAGATCTGTGCCCAAAACGCGCTGCTTCAAAGAGTCGAAAACTTTTCGTTTTCGGCTGGCGGTTCTCTCACACACCCTCGTATGTCTTTTCAGGGCGTCTGGCAAAAACGTCCGGCCGCATATTTCGCATGGGAGGAAGGAGGACTTGTCGAGGATGATGTCTGCAAATTGCAACGGTTCTATTAAAAGGTGGACTCGAGGCAAATCTTTTAAATTATGATCTTGACACCTATATTTTATTTTGTAAAGTGTACATCACGTGGGTGCATTATACCGGGTCTGGCGATTGGGTGGGTGTTCTCATATACCCACATGCTGTGTATTTGTTGTCTAATTTAGCAACAACACACGCAACCAAGACAATTTGGGACAATATCGCAAAAAATACTGCATCATTATTTCCTCCTTTTTTTGCAAACTAACATTTGTTTATTTGAAGTTCTTTGTTATTGTGAACGGTATTATGTAAACACATATTCATAAAAAAACTTCATCAATATAAATTGTGTATTACAAAACTCTATCCCAAAGGACTTGTACCTTGACGCAGTTCTAGTAATACTGGGACGGGTGGGATGGCTTGCGCGCTTCAATGATATAAAGAGCCGAACCATAGGTTTAACCATATTGGAGGGGTTTTTATTTGAGAAGCCAGACTAAATCAAGTCCCTGGAAGGGGGCAGCAGCTCTTTCAGTAATCATAGTGGCAGAGATCGTGAGGGTTGGTATGGCACTGTGATACACACTACTGCGATGTGGAAGGCAACGGGAAACCACCACATTATTTTATCCCTAGTACAGCGTACTTTAATTTATGATGATGGCACCTTCTGGAGTAAAATATTCCGGAGGTAAAATAGTCCCACATTCGGATCTCCGGGCGGGGACTGCTTCGGGGGGAGTCATCAGAAATGATAAGTGCAACATCTCACGAGTCGGAGCGTGGAATGTTAGAAGCATGAAACAAGTAGGGAAGTTAGAGAATTTGAAAATTGAGATGGATAGGTTAGCATTAGACGTAGTAGGTATCAGTGAAGTGCGATGGCCAGAAGCTGGAGACTTCTGGAGCGGAGATTTTAGAGTAATACACACAGGATCTGTAGGAGGAAATTCGGGAGTAGGAATTGTTATGCGGAAAAAAGTAGGACAGAGTGTAGAAAATTTCTTACAGCAAAGTGACAGGGTAGTTATGGTTAGGTTAGATTCGAAACCTGTAAAAACAGTAATAATACAGGTATATATGCCCACTTCTAACTACAGTGATGAGGCCGTAGAGGCAGTTTATAGTGATATTGAATATGTGCTAGATTTTGTGAGAGGGCACGAAAATTTAATAATTACAGGAGATTTCAATGCAGTCGTAGGCACAGGGCGAGAGGGCGGAATAGTTGGCCCCTTTGGATTAGGCAATAGGAACGATAGGGGAGTTAGACTGATAGAGTTCTGCGATAAACATAACTTAACGGTCGCGAACACTCTATTTCACCATCATGTTAGGAGATGCTATACGTGGAAGATGCCAGGAGACTTAGGGAGATATCAAATAGATTACATTCTCGTTAGGCAAAGATTTAGAAATCAAGTTAGGGATTGTAGAAGTTATCCAGGAGCAGATATAGATAGTGATCACAACATAGTCGTTATGAAAGCCAATCTTAAATTTAAGATTTTGAAAAAAAGAAGCGGAAGAAGGTATCTTGACCCAGAGAAACTAAAAGATGATGATATGCGCAATAAGTTCGAGAAAAAGACAAACGAAGCACTAAAGGGCACGGGTGGAAATATTGTTAGGGACATAGAGGCAGAATGGAATTGCATTAAAAATAGTTTAGTTTCCTCAGCTAGGGATGTTTTGGGTCATAAACAGAATGAAAGTAGGAAACCCTGGATAACAAAACATATTGTGAGTCTAATAGAGGAAAGGCGAAAATATAAAAATAGGTTAGATGAAACAGGGAAACAAAGATATAAGGCGATCAAGTGGGAAATTATTCGGGAATGTAGGAAAGCGAAAGAGCAATGGATCGATAATAAATGCAAAGAAGTGGAAGATAAATTCGAAGTAGGAAAGACTGATGAAGCATATAAAATAATTAGGAGAAATTTTAGAGAAATTGGATCTAGTACCAAAAACATTAGAAATGAGGCAGGAGATATCCTAATCGGAAGTGGGGAGAAGGCAGATAGGTGGAAAGAATATTTAGGAAACTTATATGCGGGACAGGAAGTGCAAGATATATTAGAAAGCGAAAGCAGTGTAGAGGGGGATAACCTAGGGAGTCCTATAATGAGAGAAGAGTTTGAGATAGCACTAAAAAAGTTTAAGGAATAATAAAGCACCAGGTATAGATGGCTTGCAGGCAGAAATCTTAAAGTGCGCAGGTCAAGAGGTAATAGATCGTTTATTTAAACTAGTTAGTCGCATATACCTGACAGGCGAGATTCCAGAAGATTACAAACGGAACATCATAGTAGCTTTGCCAAAAAGAAAAGGAGCGGATAGATGCGAAAATTTTAGAACTATCAGTTTAACTTCCCATGCGTCAAAAATTTTAACTAGAATTGTGCAAAGAAGGATGGAGAAAAAGGCGGAAGAAATATTAGGAGAAGATCAGTTCGGATTTAGACGAAATAGAGGAACGCGCGAGGCCATTCTAGCTTTACGAGTAATTATAGAAAAAACGATAGAAAAGAGAAAGAGCGTCTATATAGGATTTGTAGATTTAGAAAAAGCCTTCGACAACGTAAAATGGGGGAAGATGTTCGAAGTGCTGAGAAAGGTAGGGATGAAATACAGGGACAGAAGAATAATACATAATCTCTACAAAGAGCAAAAGGCAGTTATAGAATGTGAGCAGGAACAAAGGGAAGTAGATATCCGGAAGGGAGTGAGACAGGGATGTGCATTGTCACCTCTAGTTTTCAACTTATATATCGAAGATGCGATTAATATTGTTAAGGAAAGAACAGCCTCAGGGATCAATGTACAGGGCCAAACTATTAACATGCTCAGATTTGCGGATGATATAGCAGTGTTAGCATCTAGCAAAGAAGAATTAGGAGCGGCTCTGAATGAAATGGAAGCAGTTTTGACACAGGGCTTCGGCATGAAAATCAATAAAAAGAAAACTAAAATTTTGGTATGTAGGGGATGTGAAAATAGAACTAAAATGGAAATACAAATTGGAAATGAGAAGATAGAGGAGGTCGCGGATTTCTGCTACTTAGGAAGTAAAATAACTCAAGACGGTAGGAGCACTAAAGATATAAAACAAAGAATGGCGCAGGGCCGAGTTGCGTTTAACAAAAAGAAACAACTGTTATGCTCGAGAACGGTTAATATAGAGACTAGGAAGAGACTCTTAACGTCGTATGTATGGAGTACGGCATTATACGGGTGCGAAACTTGGACAATAGGAGAAGCGGATAGAAAAAGAGTAGAAGCGTTTGAAATGTGGTGCTACAGACGCATGATGAAGATACCGTGGATAGATAAGGTTAGCAATAGGGAAGTATTAGAAAGAGTTGGGGAAAAGCGAAAGGTATGGAAAACAATAAAGAGTAGGAGAGATAGGATGGTAGGACACCTTCTAAGACACGAAGGAATAGTTCGTGACATACTAGAGTCAGAGATAGGAATAAAAAGAGGTAGGGGTAGGCCTAGATTAGACTACTGCTCTCAAATAGTTAGGGATGTAGGATGTTCTACTTTTAGGGAAATGCGTAGGTTAGCTCAGGATAGAAAAGAATGGAGGTACGCGTCCAACCAGTCTTCGGACTGAGAACCTTATGATGATGATGATTACAAAACTAACGATAATGTTAATGAAGATGAAACTTATAAAAAATCATTCCGTGTGTAACAGCTCCCTTGACATCTAAGAATTTTAAGAAACAAATTACCACACATGTCCTACTGGTTTATTAGATAAACGAGACTAATGACAATCCGTAAAATCGAGCTATTTAACACCAATTAAATATCGTAAATTACGATCAAGGTTGACGTATTCGATTTTTTCGGAACAGTTGCCTATTGAAGCGTTTTAATTGCTTTAAGAATACCAATGATACGTACACCTAATTTATAAATGTGCCACCGAGTGTACAAACGAAAAATAACTTGCAATCATGATCATTTGCTACCCTGGTGACGAGAAGTTTCAGTTCCTATTGACGTAACAAACGAAGACCCTATACATATACGAAAATCATCCCCCTCGGACAGAAGTTATATTGAAGAAAAGCGACAGTGACAGTGGTGCATAGAATCATTAACTTAAAAAAAATTGTTATAAAAATGATACACGCTGTATGCTGCGAGTCTGCCTTTTCATTCGCAAGCGCCTTGACATTTTTTTAAGCAAGACAAACACGGAGGAAGATATTAAAAATATCTAACAAGGAGAAAACGAAAGAACACAAATAGAAGAATTCAAGATAGGTACACGTTCTCAAGGTTTTTTGTGTAAAATACATAATGTAAACGTGATAATTGCAAACACTTCCATTCTATTTTTACACGAAAACAACGTACAGCAATGCGGAAAATCGTAAAACTCGCTAAAACACTAAAAACCGTTTCCGGAAACATCGCTCAAAAAGACTATGAAAAACAAACAGCACAAGACTTTGCACTCGGCGATAAACTAACCGAATCATCCTGTATGCCGAGAAACAAATACCCAGTAATTTATTATAACACATTTGTGGTTATTACCATCAACTTTTTCCAAATTATTCGTGCCCATATAGGTACGATAATTTCCGAATCGCCTACACACAAAATTAACTGCGCCACAAATTTATTTAACAATCACTCGAATAGCACCTCAAAAACGTAACAAAACACCATGAAATTACATACATAAAAAAACTATCACAGAAAATCAAAAACAGCAGCTTAAATTATTGTTTCCACTTTCAACACCACCGAGTTCTTGCAGCGCCCGATCGCGAATCCGCAGAGAAAACAATCAACCAGAAAAAACAGCGAGGCGCGCTCCCGTCTCGGCTAAAACGCTCATTACCATCAATTCAAGGATGTCCCATACTTACATAACCTAATAGTGTCTTGTATGCAGGTAAATACACCTCGACAAATCAAATATAAACTTAAATATACGGGGACGCGAGCCGAATTCAAAATTCAGCCGAAGGTGACGGTCGACCAAAGAAAAAGTCTAAACAAATTACAAATTAACAATAAATACATAAATAGTTTTGCAGAGAATTGTGTAGTCGCATATCGCAGATGAGCTCATAATATGAGGTGGTATTGCTATGTAGTTCTCCTATACAATTTCTTAAAATAAAAACTACAAAATTTCGATCTACTGCGGCATACCGATCAATATACAGACCTGAGCAAACAAAAAAAACAAGCACTTCTATCGTTATGCATGAATTAAGAAAAAACTCTACTCAAATCACGCGAACAAGTATTTATACGTTCGTATTATCGCGAACTGTGCTACAGAACTGGTTTAAAGAGTATTCCCAAGTAGTATAAGAACTTACACAAAGGTCTTTTGATACATTTGTATGACTTTTACAAATAATATAACTGTGCCAGTTTGTCTTCACTAAAATATTGTTCAAATAAAAAAAAAATGTTTGTTTTAACTTAGAAAAACATGGGTGGGGTAGCAATTGGGATGCTACAGTAAATCAAGCTACAGATATATTATTTAATATATTTCTCGAATTAATTTTTGGAGTTTACTCCTTAAGAATCGATTTTCAGTTTAAGAGTAGTAAAATCAAGCGTCACATTTCGCGTTAACTAAAAATAACGCGTTACGTTACCTGTAACATTGCAATTATGAACGTATCTATGGATACGGCTGTTTATGTCTGACTGCATATAGCATGGAAATAGTGGAAATAGAGTGGCATAGAGTAGATATGACAGTTGGCCTTGTAAAGTCAGCATTTGCAGTGTTTGTTCGTTTTTTTTTTTATTTTCAAACATTTTTCTTGTCTGTGAATAACATAGATAATGTTTCCTGATTCTTTTTTGTGCACCTTCCTCTAAAACTGTCTCAAACATCTTCCGTTAACGTCAGAAGTGCTAGATTTTTACAATTTTTAAACAGAATCAATGTAGAGTAAATCGTGCCGCCACTGAATTGAGGGCACTTTAAAAAATGCCCGCCTCTATGCAAGAATAACAGTTTCACTTATCTGTGAAAATGTATTCAACTTTTGTCTATTCATATCTGCACTAAAAAAAATTACTTCCACAAATAGCGCTTTGACGCACTTTGCGAGACAATAAGCGAAAGGTAAATACAACACCTGGATTGTCGATGGAGCGTCGAAAAAGGCAAACCATAATGACATAACCAGTATTTACCTTATACAGTATACAGCATTGTTTGGTTGATTTTTTAGTTGGGAAACTGGGACGGAAACTTTGAAATTTTTCCCACGTCTAAGCTAACAATACCTTTTTACTTAAATAAGTTTATAAATCACTATTGGAATTTTTTCATTCAACTACTGTTTGAATATAGCAAAACCGCACTTTCATTTTGTCTTGCTGGATAAGTATTAAATTTCTGGCAGGCACTTTTATTATTTAAAGTGTGTTTTCAGACGTTTTACATGGCATGAACTTACATGTAAACTTTAAACAATGGGGGACGCTTCTTAACCAAATGTATACAAATAATTAGGTAGGTACTTTATACTTTACAGAGACCTCACACACATCACTCAACAGTTGATAGGTACTCTACTGATTCAAAAAATTTACGCACCACTTAATTACAGCAAAATATTTTTTTGGTGTATTGCTAGTACTTGACTTTATCTCGAAAGGTCCTCAAATTGTTATTTATCAAGTTATGTACTCGTCGTTTTTAAAACAGTGAAAAAATTAGTTTTCCTTAGAATTCAAAAGCTCTAAAGTTTCGTTTTCAGTTTAGTTACAAGAGCATTTGATGATTTATCTACGAAATTCCATCAAATACAGTGAGACAAACTACTTAACAATGCTGGAACAGAGAATATGCAAAGGGAATATCTAATCTGCAATCGCCTACATGCATTAACCATTTGTGGAAACCAGTCCTAACCTTATGTGTCGCTTATTTTATTATTTATTGCTGAAATGACGCGACATACCTACCACATACTTTATGTTCATAATCCTCTTAGTACATTGTTTATTTTTTCTACTGATGATTTTAAATAGAAAACTATATTTTGGTAATGAAGTTGCTAAAATCTGACGGAAGAATTGTAACGTCAATTTTTTGAGCTAAAAGCAGAAGTTAAAAAAATGAACATGTGACAATTAAATCGAAAGATGCTAATTTGACGTGAAAATCAAAACATGTCGAATTGCCTACACAGTGCAGATAATTAGGGACATTTCCTGATATTTTCTGATAAAACACACTGTAATGAGTTGATAATCAATGACCAAATTTGACGTAACGTTAACGGTTAACCCCAAAAAATGACAACCAAAACTGTCACTGTCACCAAGTCAAAAATATCGTATTTTCCCGCCGAATAACAAGAAAAACACCGGATATGCACCCTGCATTAAGTTTATAAATACGCACAGTTTATTTTAGTATCAATCAGGACACAAGGCCCATCAGCTAAAGTGCTTTCTCCAGAAATTAAGCAATTAGTGAACACTACGAGTTTAAAAACCACATGTATCTATTTATAATCAAACGTCAAACTTATGAAACACCCGCGTACGGTACCCAAACAACAACAAAACATTTGTAATTAATTGGGCAAAATAAATCGTGTAAATTAGCAAAAATGGTTTAAAAAAAAGGTAAAGACTCACGTTCGTCCATAGTCGATTCGGCCATGATTTTTGTTTTGCTGTGTTTCCAAGGAAACAGTGACGGTAGTTGCCGCAGCATGCTGCCGCCTCGCACGTGATTCTGATACAAAACATACAGAACGTCACTACTGTTGTATCCAAGTCATTACTGAGCTCCAGATGAACAGATCTTCGACTCACAAGCGCAGGTGTACTATACTAAAATAAGAACAGGAAAAAACAGGCCGAAACGAGAACGGGAGTATTTTGTATACCGGGGTTGAGCGAAAATGTTCACTTTTGAGTTGTGGACGATTTAAATAAATTAATTAAATAAAATAAAACCTCTCATGCATACTCATATTTTTAGGTTTTGGTCAAGTGGAGCGAGTGGAGTGTTATCAGTCTATATATTAAAAAAAAACAAAAAGACTCCATATTACATATTTTATATATTCCCGTAACAAATACAACATAAATAACATTAAAAATTATCATTACTTCTCGAAAGTATGTAACCAATTTGCTTTTCTCTTTTCAACAAAACTTCTGACTCCTTCCTTTCCATCTTTGAGCCTTAAATTTTCGACCATTGTCACTTCGCCTAACTCATAAGCAGTTGTAATGTTTTCTTGAAGTTGCCTGTATAAAAACTGTTTTCCCAGTTCAATAACGGATCGACTTTTACTGGAAATTGCTTTGCAAATATCCTGAACTTCTTCTTCTAGTTTTTCTTGAGGACAAACTTTGGCGACTAATCCGCTATTGTAAGCTTCCGAACTACTTATAGATTTCCCAGTAAATAACATATAATTTGCCGTCATTTTTGGTACAGTACGGACCAACGGGATACTAGGGGTCGAACAGAATATACCAAAAGTGGCTCTAAAGAACGCATAATAAAGAATTAAGAAAAGCGATCGCAGAAATCGATTTTGCATACCCAGGAGTAGAAAATGTACTTTTCTCCGAACAAACCGCTATATCACATTGTGCAACTAACTGACAACCAGCAGCAGCTGCTATGCCATCAACTTTAGCTACCACAGGCACTGGAGACCTCAAAATTCCCAACATTAACTTAGAACATAACGTGACAATTTCTTTATGCGTTTCCGAACCTTTCTCTTCTGTCTAAAATCATTTCTACGTTCAATATTCAATAAAAAGTATAATAACGTTTATTTCCATACAAGTTCTTTTAAATTGTGACCTGCAGAAAACACCGGGCCTTCAGCCGATATCACGATAACTCTCAGTTCGGTATTGTCTGTATCTTGTTTTATATGCGACAAAATGTCGTTCATCATATCTTTTGATAACGCATTTCTGTTTAGAAAGAAATATTTTTCTCATACTAATTAAAACAAATATTTTACGTTACTTAAACATTGAACTGGGCAGCAACTATCTACTTTGACGAAAGTAATATGTTTCTAGTAGCCAACACTAGAAATTTGCTACTTTTTGTTGTCAAACAATCAAGGTGGTAGCTGCAACTAAAGCATAGCTACTTATAGCCAGTAACTTGCCCAATTCTGCTTAAGAAACACGGTATAGCAAGAAACGCATCATGCCTCGTTTTCTGGTTACACATGGTTATTTCCTTAACTCCATTATTAAATTTAACTTTAGTGTATTCGGAAGCCAACCTCCTGCTATACGATTGTGTACTCTACAAAAACACACACCCTATTTAAAATAATTTTGTAGGTATTTACATTCATACCAATTTATTCATTAATTTAACCTCAAATTTCCTTAATAGTACAAACATTTTCACGTATTTTTGGTAGTCAAATAAACAATTTTTGTGAATTAGATATACACATTTATTTAAATTATCATCCTAAACTTGAACTGCACGTTTTAACAACATGATATTGTATGTAACCTAACATTTCACAATTATAAATGACAGCTGTTCCCGGCACACAATGACCTACACAGTGCTATTTTGAACTATTAGGTAAAAACTTGTTAACTTGCGTCTAGGCATGAATGATTTCAGAGTGTTACGCATGCGCATTATAAGTAGCGAATAACCATTGTGCTCAAACACGAAAATTATCCAGAAAGTTGGTAAATCAATAAGAGAAAGAGCAGAAACGAAGGAGGCAGCAAAAAACCAAAAGAGTACTATGAACAAGTGCCCAGAATCCAGAATTACAAGAGATAGAAGGCTATGGAAGGAAATATAGAGAAGGAAGTCACGCGACCTCAACTCCTTAAGAGATTATACCGAAAGAAAGAAAGTAAGTATACAGCCAAAGTGGAATTCCATAGTCCTGTATCAAGCAACCACACATCCAAAAATATATAAATGTCAAACTGACGCGCTGAAATACATTAAATTAAAAAATATGGAAGACGAATTTGATGCGGAAACATTAATTTTCACAGATTCCAACTGGAATCCACCCTTCGACCAGTCGACAATCAATTATTTTGCCGCGTCCTCTATTAAATCCGAGGGTAAAGACTCTGATGAAAGTTGCAGCAGCATCGAGACGCATCTGCATGAATATGAAACGCTTTCTTCTGGTCGATCAGTGGAATACTCGGAGATTAATCTTAGTTGGAGCGACATAGAAATACCAGGTGTGAAACGATTATGTTTATAATACGCCAAATGTTCTTTGAATTTAATATGGATAGATCCAGTCGATTGTTTGATTTGTCACAACTTTTTCATGTTTTCTTCTTAGGGACCTGGGGTACTCATGGGGTGGAGACTTACCCGTGGTCAGACTGGTCAAAGCCCGTGATTAAAGTAAAAGATATAGAAGAACTAAAGCTGACAGAAATGGAGAAGCTTGGTGTTTTGTCCGATCGCATGATTGGCTGTTGCAGTTCATACTTAGATAGTTGTCCAGTTACCGGGGAATATACCCTTTGCAAATGTCAACTTATTAGTTTGGTAGGCCAAATTTCCGTATATTATTTATACAATTATTAGGTTCAGTAGATTTAATACAATCGCAGTTCTTTTCAGAACTTGAAAAACGTAGAAATCCTGAAGTTCCATCACTACCTGCAATACCTAGACTTGTCCAATAACAATATTACTGACCTAAATTGCTTAAGTCAGTTACCGTACTTGATGTACCTGGACGTCACCAACAACGCGCTGACAAAATTACTAGATTTTAAACCGCCTTTCAATTTGACTTACGTGAATTATTCGAGGAATCTGGTGGAAGACATCGGTGACCTTACACCATTTTGGTCTATAGTTTACTTGGACATATCGCACAATGATATTTTGATCATGGAAGGACTGGAAAATCTCAAGTAAATAATGAAAGAAGCGTACCGTACCCGGTTATTTAATAATAAAGGTTTCAGGTACCTCCGATATTTGAACCTCTCTTATAACAGAGTAGAGTGCGTGGAAGGATTGGATAACCTCCCCATCCAGACGCTTCTCCTCAGGAGCAACAACATCTATGACTTCGTAGAGAACAAAGAGAAGGGTTTCAAAACGAACACCCATTTGGCCTACGTCGTTCTAAGTAACAACAAACTGAAATCCTTGCAGATTTTTCGGGAAGCCCTCAGTATAGAAGAAATAGATATGTCCTCTAACAGTGTAGATAACTTGTACGAGTTGTGCCACTTGAGGTCCTTAACATACTTGATCAAAATCGATTTTACGAACAATCCCATTACGAGATTGCAAGAGTATTACGACGTTTGCTTGTTCTTCATTTGGTCACTCTGCGTTTTGGATGGAAACTTGATTACTTCTTCAGAGAAGGTACAAGCAAGGGCTAAATTCAATGAATACCACGATTTCAATCTGGCAAAGGGGAACATGCGCCTGAAGATGATCCAGTACTTGAATAATCCGTGTTTTGACACTGCTATTGTTCCTGTCCACCAACCCCCTCCACCAGCCATCGTCGTTGTAGGACCACCAGCGTCTCGAAAGGGAGTACTAGTCCGATACTTCTGTAGGAAGCATAAAAAGTATGTCTTATCTTCATCATATTTGGGGAGAATTATAAGTATTTTTCATTTAGACATGCTAAATTGGGAGTGAGCCATACCACGAGGATAAAATGGGATGACGAGATCGACGGTGAAGCTTACCATTTTGTAACCCACGACAGGTTCAATCGTCTTATCAAGAATGGCGTGTTTGTAACGGTTTCTGAGTTTTTGGGCAACTGTTATGGCTTCGGTAAGTTTACCCACAATTTAATCACATGTACGAAGATATTTTGCAGCCCATAGAGAACTTTTAAAAGTAACAGAAGAAAAAGGCGTCATCGTCTTTCACACTGACCTTCTCACCGCGCTTATCTTACGGACGAAATCGTTGAAGGCGCGTTTTGTTTTGGCGATGCCTTCGACCGAAGAAATTCACGAAGATTGGTTGAGGCAAAAATACAATTACAGCAGATATAATCCAGTGTAAGGACCTAAATTTTCCTCCGCCTTAGAGAAAGAACTATGAGTTTTCTTCAGACAATCGTGTGGTCTGCTGATTGAAAATCGACCACGTACGGATGACGATGTCGAACGCGAAGCACAAATGATCAAAGAAAAAACCGAGAATGAGTTCAAGTTGCGTCAAAAGCTTCTGGAACGGTCGGACTCTCGCCTCTCTGAAACTGAAGAGACTATCGAAGATGACAAACCTCAAGAAGAGTTTTTTATGAACGTCGAACGTGATGAGGTAATGAGGCAAAGTGTGATGGTGCACGAGTTCATGGATAGGGATGAGCCCCGAGAAGTACCCCCAAAGTATAGTGTTACAAATTTTTCACCAATAATAACTTTTCGGAGCTTAATTCTGTTTATAGGGCTTCGATTTTGAAAACAGCATGTAACAAGCCGAGCAAGATGCCCAAAATACGGTCTACCAAAATAGAGCCAACGCTTTATAATATACAGGTAAATTATTTGCGAACAATCCATATTGGTTACGTACAATAAACTTTTATTAGAGTGTTAGAAGCGTGACTTTCCGAATACAGACAAACCCTTCAGTGGAGGACCCCTACCCTACAGAAAGCGCAGAACGTTCGGCCAGTCAGTATTCATATGTCGGCGACAGCATCAGCAAGGCTGCGCTACGCTTTTCCGGGGAAAACTTGGGATACCTAAGCGTGTTGAGCGATGCGACGCTACCGGCTGCAACTCATGAAGAAGGTATTTTAAAAAAGCATGGGTCGGCAATGCGATTCATTTTGATTTGATTCGCAGCGACTAAAAGACAAGAAATGCTCGAAGCAGAGGAAGAAAAGAAGATAAAACCAATAAGTCAAACGTTGTCCGACATTTTCTACAAAGAAATTTTGCGTTCACGCGAAGATTACTTAAAGGCGCACCACGAAAACCCAGGCTTCTTCTGCGAAATGGTACGGGTGCACTTTTTTGCCCATCACGAATAATCAATTTAATTTAATTCAAGATTCAAACAGACAACATAGACGACAGTATCAAGAAACTGAAAGAAGTGCTAAAAGAGTGTGTTCAGCAACAGCCGCTCGCCAAACCTATTTATGAGGTGAAAAAGGACGCTGTGTACACGAATATGGTCAGCGTACGGCTCAAAGAAATGCTCAGCGAAATTAAAGGGTTCGAGTTTGTTTTCAATTTATATTGTGAAAGTTAGGTTAAGTTGTTTTGAAAGTAACATTGACAGATGTCAAGAGCACATGGCTCATTTATTTCTCGTTTGTTTCTAGAGTGATAGGTGTGAAGCCGATGGAAAGAATTGAAATGCATAGGTTGGAGGACAATAATAAAGAAAGACCGCCGGAAATAGTGACGAAAATGGAAGGCATGAATAGTATGAGCAATACTGCTAAAGCTACGGCCGATGACGATTCGTTTACATCTCAGAACAGTTCTATTTTGAGAAGAAAAAGTTTTAAATGAAACGTTTAATTCTCATACTTTATTTTCATCGTTGTACCGATTTAGAAAAATTAAAAATTTCAAAAGCATAAGTGAAACTTAATTGTTTTAGGGCTGTTGCCCCCTCACAGATGTTTAAATTTTAACACAACACGTAGGAATGTTCAGACTAGGGCTGCCAGATGTTATCGATATATCGTTTTATATCGATAAGCGATATTGCAGAAAACCAATATCGATAATATCGATACTATAAAAAATATCGATATTATCGGAAATATCGATATTTTTTCTCATTATCAAATCATTTATTTAGCCCGTCATGTGCTCCTGCCAATTCAATCTATGGTCGAGATGAACACCCAAAAATTTAGTATTTACAGATGAAATTATAACACCATCTGAAGAAAGGGCAAACAATACGCCAGGCCTGAAAGTCATAAGACAAGTCTTATCCAGATTAAGAGTCAACCTGTTTGCCACAAACCAACATCTCAAGAGCGACATGTCCGACACAATCCTGTCATGCAACTCATGACCATCACTACCGATCCAAGTTATATTGGTGTCATCACCAACTGAACGAACTTGCCACTAATGCGCAGAGAAGACATATCATTTATGTACAACAGAAAGAGAAGTGGGTCCAAGACAGAACCCTGAGGCACCACATACATAGACTGAGCAGAGTCAGATGTAAATTTCTGACAATCAGCGTTGACAATAGAAACGGCATGGCATCTTCCCATCAGATAAGAACCCCAGAAACACCCCTGAATTCATAATATGAGCACTTCTCCAACAAAATAGAGTGGTCAACACAATCAAAAGCCTTAGAGAGGTCGAGAAACACAGAAAAAGGAATATAATGGGAGTTGCAGTGAGTGTTTTTTGCCTCATATACAAGGTCCAGAAAAGAAAAAATGGCCAGACCAGTACTCTTATTATTACGGAAACCAAATTGCAAACTGGACAAGGTAGAGCATTTGTCCAAAAAGCTAACAAATCTGGCCTTGACCAGCCTCTCAATCAGCTTAGAAACGGTCGGCAACAATGAGATTGGCCGAAAATTTTCTGGCCCAAATTCACCCCCCTTATGCAATGGCACGATAAACGCTTTTTTTAAAGATGAAGGAAAAATGCCTTCACAAAATGACTTATTTATAAGATCAGCAAGACACAGATGAATATTAATAGTTAAATAAGAAAAAATGATGGCAGGGATCCGGTCCCTATAGGAAACTTTTCTAGATACAAGTCTCAAAGTACGTGCAACTTCACCGACATCAGCTGGAAAAAAAACAAAAGTATCATTCTGCTTGGCAACATTAGTGGTCAAGAAATTAGATGCAGTAGTTGCAACAGCTGGTATTCGACTAACCCATCTCTGTGCAATTGTTGAAAAGTAATTATTCAGGCAATTAGCTGCCTCAACATCCCTAACCACTGCATCGCCAACACATAGCTGAATGTCACTATGAGACTCTTTCCTCCCCAAACTGGTATTAATGATATTCCAGAGTTCTCTGCCTTTATTATTCGAATTATTAACTCTGGAATTAATGTAGTTGGACTTGGCCAATCTGACTGTAGACTTGAAGATTTTTTTATATTTAAAATAGTAAATTTCCTCAAGACATGTAGACAAGTTTTATTATTGTTTTCTTATTGTTCTCCCGAAAGTCGATATTGAAGTCCCCAGTCAATACAATTCGAGAGCGTTTCCCCATCACAGATGACAACAAAATGTCAAGCGAAGCAAAAAATACATTAAGATCCTTTTGAGGCGAACGGTAAATACAAATAATATAAATATCTAAGTCACTACTAAAAACACAGGAATACTCAAACACAAAATCAATAGACAAATCAGGCACAACAAACTCTGAAAAATTTAAGTCCCGCAGGCACAAAATAGCAGTGCCCCCCCTAATACTGCAATCCCGAGAGTAAACGGAGTAACGGAGAATAACTTTCTATATCAACTTGCAGCCTTAGTTCAGACTTCGATGAAGTGATCGAATTTTAAGAAAATATTTATTAAGACCCTCGCAAATTACAATTTACTAGAAAATAAGACCGATTATTGAGAAAAAAAACTTGGTACTTACCTCCTTTTCAACTTTAAACTCACTTTTTAAACAAACATAATTCTCAAACAAAAACACGTTTATATTTTTCTACATTACATTTATTTACTATTTTGACATTTTACAGATGTTATACAATCGCTGCAAGAATTTCCTACGAAACAATGTGACTTGTACATCAACGTCCTTAAATATCCTCAATGTTTTTGATTCCAATTTATTTATGTATAAAAAATTCTTTACAAAAGAAAAAAATTACAAATCGAAACAAAAAAACAAACAAAAAAATGTGATTGTGTACGCATTCGTTCTCCTGCTCTTGACCCAAACACTCGTGGAATTTTGGCAAAAAATAATAATAATAATGTGAATGCAACAATTTTTAAACCACAAAAACAGCCTTTTGATTTTTGATGTATTCAGAGAGGGACATAAAACAACAGACGCAAAACAAAAATATGTTTTTCCAGATTTTTGATTTTGATATTGATTTATTGGTAAAATGGTACCAAAATGTCCCTAATTCTCTATCAAAGAACCTACCTTACCTAACCACTCTATCAAGGCTTACTGAATCATCTAAAGAGATACAAAAAAGCGCACGCAAAAAACTACAAAACTTCTGAAAAATCCACATCACATAAATAAGAAAAATAACGTTACTTAAATAATTACTAAATTCAGTAAACCCAGTAGACTTAAGAAAATGAAACTTAAAAAATCGAAGTCTTAGACGCTAAAAATAATGTATGAACTAGAGAGTAAAATGGCGTCATGAATTCGCGCTCAGTTTTTCCAACCTCGAGCAGAGCTCTTGGGCTGTGGCGTTGGACTCTTTGGTCGGCTGTTGCGCCGGTGAGCTGAGGATACACGAGCCTTGCCAACGCGCCTTACCGCTCGAGTGAGACTGCGACAGCAAAGGAAAAACAGTTAAAAACTATTTCGTTCATTCACCACAAGACTAGCAAACTATTTATGTAGACAAGAATGACTTACCATGGTCAGGTCGCGTTTCCAAGAAGCCCCACAAGCTCCTTCACAGGCAGGGCAGGGTCTCTCCAAGCCGTAGCCGCCGCACTCAGAGCAGTCCAAAGAAACGTGATGTTCGGCCCAGGACACTCCGCAGGTGAAGCAGCTCGACATCTGAAGACGCAGCTCCTCGATCGTCAAAACATGGTCACTGTTCACCTGGGAGTTCCAGCTGCATCCGGTGATGTCTTCCAAGCTGTGGCTCAGCGTCGTCAAAGAACTGCAAGCAGAAGAGAACAAACCTGAAGACAGAGCGTGTGAGTGCGACATTTTGACCATCAAAGTCTAATTATGACATAAGTGTTGACCTTGGTGTGTGTGAATTCCAACGAAATAATTAGAATTCCTGAATGGATATTAAAAAAACCATATATAATTTCCGGTGAATTGTCTCGATTATGTAATTGACAAAAACAATTCTTTTAGTAATTTATTGCAATTTTTGAACACCTACACAGAAAGAAGTAAGTCGAAAACGTATCGAAACCTCCTGGTATATAAGGAAGGAAGCGTAATCCGGTAAGAAATCGGGGTTACCTTGCGGTTTTCCGAAGGAACATTGCCCCTGAAGCAGTTTCCTATAGAAATATCTATCACTTTACAACCTGGCGCGACCGGTTCTTATTCTGGTAACGCAAAGGCCCGACGCAAAAAACCGCCTACTCAAAATTTCTTAAATTTAACCGATCAGTAATTGTTATCCACAACAACAAACTAAACAGTCGAATGACAAACGCAAACTGCGTTAACTCTGAAAACAAAACGATTGTCACGGCTCATCAAAAAAAATGCACAACAAAACCATAATTTCAAAACAAAAACAAAGTGGCATACAAAAAATAACTGATGTTGCATTGAAAACACCATATTTGCGTAATAAACTCGTCCTGATTGTTGTTAACAATTTTTTTGCCGTCTGTAAAAGCGGTCAAGTTGCTTATTTGACGTACCGGAAGGTGGGGGAAGGTGGACATCGCATAAAATAGGTTGGAACTCGGGAAATGAGCAGAAATGGATTTTGTCCACGACTATCTTATAATATACTCTTTATACTTGTGTTTTTTCAATCATAATTAGATACATTAATCACTGCAGTGAATAATGAATATTATTCACCAATAGGAACATCGCTTTGACCCTTTTTTACATTTATTTAGTAGGCCGCGATCGCGATGAATGTGTTAGTTCAAATTGAAACGTCAAATCAGCATGGTTTGCTTTTAATTTGAAATGCATATTCTAAAAAAGAAGATATAATGAGTAGTGAGAGTGGAAACGAGGTTTCTTTAACAGCACCAGCAATAAAAGAAGCTGCAGAACTTGCCTCATTAGATTCATTGCCCAAAAAACCAAGAAAATTATACCTGAGAGCGTATGTATGAATCTTTCTTACACTGGAGAAGGGAAATGAAGGTAAATTCTTTCTGGGAATCTGTTTTGATAGTCGTGGACAAAGCATAGTATACAACTCGTTATAATGATGCTATTATAAACTCGTGTATAATATACTATTTGTCCATATCTCCGGTTAGAAAAAAGATATCAATGTGTAATTTTCACTGTTTTTCTCGTTGTTTTGTCCTCTTTTTAACTAATTTATAACTATTATGCCGTTCCATTTAAAATTTTCAAGAAAATCTGAAAAGTTTGCTGATCTTTCAAACGCCCTCTACAGAACAAAAATGACTTAAATTACATAAGTTGCTCCCCTTCCCTATTAAATCATTACGCGTATCAATTTTCGATTCATTACGTAAGTTTTCTTCCTGTAATTATTGCCAATAATGAAAGAGCTTGTTCATCAACTGAAACATGAATAGAGAATAACCGAGAATAACAGAGATTAAGCGCAAATTCTGATAATGCAGTTCCGGCCATTGTTCCAATTTGTCAGAAGATTCCGCGGAATTTGTCTAAACTATTTACGTGTTAACAGTTTAATGGGACGGACCTTGAATTCTTTTTAAATAAATTGGGTAAATACGAAGTTTAAGGTTTATAAGATCAACCAATCTGCGTTTTGATAAAGCCGAAGCGAATGAATGAAAAAATTCAGGCAATACCTTTCGAAAATTTGATAAAACAGTATCACTATCAGCTTAGATTATTATTATCGGTTATTCAAAAAACTCATCGAATTATTTTGGGTACAAAATTTAAAAACTGATATATCCCTCACGAAGCACCAAGTTAAAACTTGTTTACATAACAATATAACAGTTTTCCAAACTGTTACAAACACCAGTGCATACTGTTACAAACAAGCACGAGAAAAATCAACATACCTATGACTGGAATGCAATTCTGCGGGGTGTACACTCGCCAACGACATATTAGCAGCAACTGAAATAGAAAAAATACCATCAACAAAAAACTATAAACAAAAACACAAAATTCATCCAACCAACAAAACAAAAAAAAAACTAAAACGTACTTGTCATTTTTGAAAATCTTTGAACAGTTTGTATAAAAAGCGCTTCGAAAAAAATCACGATTCTCGTTTGTTTCGTACCGACGTTCAACTTTCAACTGACGCTCGCTGCAATCCTCGGCTAATTTAAAACCTAGCTTATCTGCGAACTAACCGACTTTGTAATGACAAACCACAACGTACGTACATGAAACGCGAACGGGTTCATATAATCCATAATTTTTCAATCACGCTCAGGTATCGTGACGGACGTAAATACATAGTTCACTCGCGGTGCTGATGACCAGAGAAATCAGTGGGGATCTTTTAACGAGATCTAGGCCTCCGCAGTCTAGACAATAAGGATTTTCTAGGCGTTTGTATTTTTATCGGAGCTATGTTTATGTTTATTTTTGAGTGTTCTATTGTGGGTGTACTCGTTTTTGTTTTAGGAAGTAGGTGAAATTGCGCTTCGGAATGGAACAAAAATAAGGATTTCGTAGAGCAGATATGACGACATGAACGATTGGTTTTCCCGGTTTTAGACGTTTCCCAAAAATATTTTGGCAAGAGGGAGTATTCTGTCTATTCCGACTTTGCTCAAGCGTTAAAGTTCATTTCAGAAACAGCACACCATGTATATACAAACAAGTTTTGTTTATTGTTGTTAGTGTTGTTTGAATTATGATAAGTTGTACAAATTGTACAATTATACTTTTATAGAATTAAATAGCAAAAAATTGTATGTAATTAATTTACTACACCGAGGTAAGTATGATAGTTGTTAAAAACTACGTCTAAAGGTCAGCTTTAAGCCATAATTCATGTAAAACAAAATTGGAAAAGAATTGCACTGTTTTAGAACGGACATAAAAAATTTAAGGTGGGCGTAATGTTTGTTACGGATATGCATGGGTGTGATTAAGAACATAGGGTTCTATTAAGAAAACGGACTTTTAAGCGTTTGAAGTTTTTGTTTATTTAGAAGACTTTTTTAGACTTCATCATCATAAGGTTCTCAGTCCGAAGACTGGTTGGACGCGTACCTCCATTCTTTTCTATCCTGAGCTAACCTACGCATTTCCCTAAAAGTAGAACATCCTACATCCCTAACTATTTGAGAGCAGTAGTCCAATCTAGGCCTACCCCTACCTCTTTTTATTCCTATCTCTAACTCTAGTATGTCACGAACTATTCCTTCGTGTCTTAGAAGGTGTCCTACCATCCTATCTCTCCTACTCTTTATTGTTTTCCATACCTTCCGCTTTTCCCCAACTCTTTCTAATACTTCCCTATTGCTAACCTTATCTATCCACGGTATCTTCATCATGCGTCTGTAGCACCACATTTCAAACGCTTCTACTCTTTTTCTATCCGCTTCTCCTATTGTCCAAGTTTCGAACCCGTATAATGCCGTACTCCATACATACGACGTTAAGAGTCTCTTCCTAGTCTCTATATTAACCGTTCTCGAGCATAACAGTTGTTTCTTTTTGTTAAACGCAATTCGGCCCTGCGCCATTCTTTGTTTTATATCTTTAGTGCTCCTACCGTCTTGAGTTATTTTACTTCCTAAGTAGCAGAAATCCGCGACCTCCTCTATCTCCTCATTTCCAATTTGTATTTCCATTTTAATTCTATTTTCACATCCCCTACATACCAAAATTTTAGTTTTCTTTTTATTGATTTTCATGCCGAAGCCCTGTGTCAAAACTGCTTCCATTTCATTCAAAGCCGCTCCTAATTCTTCTTTGCTAGATGCTAACACTGCTATATCATCCGCAAATCTGAGCATGTTAATAGTTTGGCCCTGTACATTGATCCCTGAGGCTGTTCTTTCCTTAACAATATTAATCGCATCTTCGATATATAAGTTGAAAACTAGAGGTGACAATGCACATCCCTGTCTCACTCCCTTCCGGATATCTACTTCCCTTCGTTCCTGCTCACATTCTATAACTGCCTTTTGCTCTTTGTAGAGATTATGTATTATTCTTCTGTCCCTGTATTTCATCCCTACCTTTCTCAGCACTTCGAACATCTTCCCCCATTTTACGTTGTCGAAGGCTTTTTCTAAATCTACAAATCCTATATAGACGCTCTTTCTCTTTTCTATCGTTTTTTCTATAATTACTCGTAAAGCTAGAATGGCCTCGCGCGTTCCTCTATTTCGTCTAAATCCGAATTGATCTTCTCCTAATATTTCTCCCGCCTTTTTCTCCATCCTTCTTTGCACAATTCTGGTTAAAATTTTTGACGCATGGGAAGTTAAACTGATAGTTCTAAAATTTTCGCATCTATCCGCGCCTTTTCTTTTTGGCAAAGCTACTATGATGTTCCGTTTGTAATCTTCTGGAATCTCGCCTGTCAGGTATATGCGACTCACTAATTTAAATAAACGATCTATTACCTCTTGACCTGCGCACTTTAAGATTTCTGCCTGCAAGCCATCTATACCTGGTGCTTTATTATTCCTTAAACTTTTTAGTGCTATCTCAAACTCTTCTCTCATTATAGGACTCCCTAGGTTATCCCCCTCTACACTGCTTTCGCTTTCTAATCAAAGGTTACTAGCGATTTTTTAAACGGAGGAAATTTGTGAAAATTTCGAAAAATAATTTTTATCTCAAAAAAGAGAAGAGATAACTTCTAAGAAGCCGCCACTGTGGGACACCCTGTATTCAATAATCGAACGCAAGTACATACAACAAGCTTATTACAAAGCAATAAAATGTCGAAATGAGTTTTTAAAAATCGTTCCAATCGAGTGTAAAATTTATTGTTTTTAATATCTTTATGAGTAATATAACATCGAATTGGTCAATTATGTTATTTATAAACTATTCCCTCTCCCTACCGCTGTTTTTATTGTTATTTCATGATTTTGTAACTTTATTCTGAAATTGCTTATATGCATTTTATGTTTCATTACAAATATGAATATGTACTGACGTCTCCTACTATGCAATAACCATGATGATTGACAATGACCTCTCACAATCCTGGTTTGTCCCTCTTTGAAACTTTCATCATCATCATCATCATAAGGTTCTCAGTCCGAAGACTGGTTGGACGCGTACCTCCATTCTTTCCTGTCCTGAGCTAACCTACGCATTTCCCTAAAAGTAGAACATCCTACATCCCTAACTATTTGAGAGCAGTAGTCTAATCTAGGCCTACCCCTACCTCTTTTTATTCCTATCTCTGACTCTAGTATGTCACGAACTATTCCTTCGTGTCTTAGAAGGTGTCCTACCATCCTATCTCTCCTACTCTTTATTGTTTTCCATACCTTTCGCTTTTCCCCAACTCTTTCTAATACTTCCCTATTGCTAACCTTATCTATCCACGGTATCTTCATCATGCGTCTGTAGCACCACATTTCAAACGCTTCTACTCTTTTTCTATCCGCTTCTCCTATTGTCCAAGTTTCGCACCCGTATAATGCCGTACTCCATACATACGACGTTAAGAGTCTCTTCCTAGTCTCTATATTAACCGTTCTCGAGCATAACAGTTGTTTCTTTTTGTTAAACGCAACTCGGTCCTGCGCCATTCTTTGTTTTATGGAACTTTATGGAACAAAAAAAAAATGTTTAATGTTGAATAAGTAACGAGTATTACAATTTAAGTATACGCACATTATATGGTTATCTTGCGGTATTACGTCAACTAAAAAACTCATGATTTGTTATTAACTCTCATTACGTACAAAAAGTCTCTAAAAAGTCACGTTACACGATTTATTTTTAAAGCGTGTCAGGTGACGAAAATTTCATTCCTATAAAATTGTTATAAATAAGAAATACTTAATTATATACTGTTATACTCAAAAACTATTGCTAATATACAGAAACCATCAAAAATACAAAGACGACCAAAAGAAAACCACCGAAAGAAATAAATCAGTTTTTTTGGGTTTTTCGAGTTTAATAAAACCATAAAAATAAACAATACATTACTGACAGCTATCAATCAATAAAACTAATTTAACGATATAACTTTAGAGTTTTGATGAATGAACAATTCATTATTTTAAAACTAAATTATAACAAAATGGGAACAAAGGGCACAAACGCGTCGTCGCTATCGGTATTATGTAATTCTGACATTTGTTTTGTGGTCTGAAGGGCAACAGAACATTCACTTTTATTTGTCAGCACCAAAGGTCGACTTGGAGAAAGTCTATTATGGTTTATAACTTATTTTGTGGAAACTTTTCAAACTAAGAAAAAGTTTATTGTTAGAAGAGTTAGGTGATGAAATAGGAAATTTATTGCAACAGACATTTGTGGAATAAGTGGACACTTTAAGCATTTTTACGTCTGCCTCATAAAGTAAAATCTACTTTAGATAATAAAGAACAAATTGGTTGGCATTGCTTTACTACAATCCCATAAGCAGCTCAACCAAACTTATAGTAGAAATGCTGCCACCTGTTCCTAGCTGCACTTCGTTCCTTCGCTAACAAAAACAATAAACAAAAGGCAAGTCGCAGCCTTCCTTATAATTTTATCACCAGACTTGTAAATAAACACTATCGAAGCATCAAAAAAACAAAAGTCTAGACGATCCATGCGCAAGTCAACACGATTTTACGTGTTTCAAAATAAACGCGCCTGATTTTATGAAATTAGAGCGCATGCATTGTAACAATTGAGCGGAAAGATTTCACATTTTACCAAGTGGAATTGTACGGTGGTTACAGCGAGAATGTTTTGTAAAGCGATCAGTTGACTGACGAATGCGATAACATTATAACGGGGTAATAAAGTGGCTATCAAGCCCTCGCCGCGTTGCAAACCTCAGGGGAGTACAATCGAGTTTCTGATTGAATATCGGAAAATCGGGATGTGGAAATGGAGATTTGCAGGTATACGCAATTATTTTGCGTCCTTCTCCACCTGAACCCCAACTGGTACTGCAAAATATTTTATTCAATCCGTAAAGTATGCTCACCACTCGCCAACTTCAATATGTTGGACTGTATATTGAAGGGCAGTGTGTATCTCTTTGGATTAGGTACTAGAATTAAAGGGGACTCTATTTCTTTGTGTCAAATGAACTTGTCTGCCAATTTCCCGACAATATCTCGTGTCTGCGCCCTATAAATCAATTCAGCTATTCCCAAATGGAAGAGCCGCCCGAAGTGCTTTATAAAATTAAATAAACGCACGCAAAATTGGCCACTTTCCCAGACATGCACGTGAGTACGTCGCGTCGAACGGCGCCGGCCGTCGGGTCGATATTCTCTCCGCTCCCTGATCTCTCCCGCTCTCTCCCGACGGGTAAATGACCTAAATTTCACATTGCAATCGAACTCTGGGCTTACTGGAATCCATTAGTTCCCGCAGAGAAAATGCCTAAAACCGCTGCGTAACGCCCCTCGGATTTTGGTAACAGTTTGGTCCTTCGAGCCGATTTAAATGGCTTTAAACGTGAGTAAGACTTTCGCGTGATAGTTTTCAAACAAATTCTTAATTAGATAAAAAAATATGTATATAATATAGACATCTTTACTTTTATAGATAAACACCGACCTACTTTCGCCGTCCTCGCTTAGAAAGTGTGTCTGACAGCACAACACACTTGATTACAGGCGAAACAAAGACTCCATAAGTAAGAGCAAACACACACGTGAGTCACGGAAATGAATGGACGGGATTATTGCGCAAAAGTTGAGACAGACTTTTATTTGTAGCTGCAAAATTGTGACTTATGCTTCAAAACCATGCGTTATTAATACAAAGTGAAAAATTCGAGAGGGGCGTAATAGAATCGAACCGGCAACACCCAGGTCGCCAGTCGAGAGCTCGGTTGATGAATAGGCAACTTTATGCTTATCATGGGCCTATTTTTAACCACAAAAACCACCTTTATAAGGAATATTCAACGTCCTCTTTTCGCACTGCGGAATTTCCGCCAAAAATACCGCCCGATACACAATGGTCGCCGATGTGGGTGTTCAAACTATTTGTTTTCTGCGCTCTGTTGTTTTGTTGCTAAATATAGACAAAATGCGCTTTTAGAATTCCTATTCTTTACAAATAGTATCACATTGAATGCTTGACATTGAAATATGTACGTTCCTGGTACGTTTTTTGTTCGTTTTGACCGAAAATGGATAACAATAACGTTCATTCAATATTATTATCGATAAGCTATATCGGTTAAACCATTTTAATTTTTATTATTCATTTGATTCGTGTTGACGTCTTATTCCTTCAATATATTGTGAGAGGATTCCGGAATTGATGAAACGATAAATTATTAGCATTATGTCAAACGAGGAACCACAACCCTTTTACGTCACGCATCCACCCTTAAAAGTAGCCCGCCTCATCTAGGGCACCGTCGGATCTCTAGCGTGTTATATTGATCGTGTAGCTAAAGCACCCACTTGTACTTTTCCAAACTCCGTGACCTACAGCATTTCAGGATGCCGTAGGTTTCCTTCCGCTCCGAAAGGCAGGGAGAAATTTATTTTTCGGTAAGAAAACCCAACTCTGTTATCAAATAAAGACGCTGATTTGAGGCAACAACGTGATACTGTTTACAACACATATTTTCTCAAAATGAAAAGGAAGTGGTCAGATAAGTCCTCAACTTTGTAGTTACACCACCAACCGCGTTCGCATAACAAACTTTAGTCCAAGATTACATGTATGGATAACAAAACATATTGTGAGTCTAATAGAGGAGAGGCGAAAATATAAAAATAGGTTAGGTACCCTAATCGGAAGCGGGGAGGAGTACGAGATATATTAGAAAGCGAAAGCAGTGTAGAGGAGGACAACCTATAGGTTATCCTATAATGAGAAGAGTTTGAGCTGCACTAAAAAGTTTCAGTGCATCCGATCATATTTCAGCGTCCTGCAACCTAAACAGGAAGCGTGTCCAGATGGCATTCACTTCATTTGCGACCTCCAAGCATCCAATGGCAGAGCATTAGAATGTAAAAATAAACCGGCTTTAACTGTAAAACACACATCCCAGCTATTAACATTACTTTCCGTCAACATAAAAATATTCTTGCAGCGTCGTACCTCCTCTAGATATTGCGAAACGAGACGTCGAAAAATAGATTCCTAGCAGCTGACCTTACTAACCTAACGCAAGGATTCCTAGGATGATATGTTCTGAAAACTTGCAGAAATAAAAATAGGAGTGAAATAAGGCCAACAGAAAATGCAAAACTACTTTAAAAAACGCATGTTAAAATTCTGTTAATTTCTTGCTACAAGCCTGGAGACAGAAGTATAAAAACATTTTTCAACTGCAGTTTTGATTTGTTAACACTTAATTTTGTTCATTTCTTGATAAAAGAAAGCATTATTTCCTTAAAGCATAAACTAAACGAGTAACAAAGTTTACAACCGGCTTGGGACTTGAAGCCAGGATCGTTGACTTGCGATGTAAGCACGTTATCTATCAAGCTGATCGTCACACAATAGTTTTATAATTCAAATAAGGTTTCATTAGCATAAATTCTTTCTTCTGATTGCTCACAAAAGAATGTATGGTATTCCACGTGCTGTTTTTAAAGACATTTCGTTAAAACACCGACAATTTTTCCTTAATCTCACGTTCAATTCCACACGCGAAGTTTTTGTTGACATCGGTTTTTAAGCACATTTCGCAAACCAGTTTTATCTCATTTCCCAATAACAGGCACGCGTCCTTTAAAAAGCGCATCACCAGAACTCGTAAAAATTATTTACGTCAATTTTTAGTCCACGCTTTACGGCGTGGGCTATTCTGGAAAAGTGAGCTGATTCAGTGACATGTGTTGGAGATATACGGATATCAACAAAATATTTGGTTTTAGTAGAGGTTTTTGTTTGGAATACCAGTTCAATGAATAATTGGTCACACATGCAACTATTTGCTATACGGGGTGCAATCATTATTTTGCCGATTCTAAATAAAAATTATTTAACTCTGTGTGTAGACTTTCCAACTTTAAGTCCAACTTTAAAATGGTCTAATATACAAAGAAATACTGACTGAACTATTGTACTCCAGCCTATAAAAATAATAAATAAACTAAACACCTGAAAATTAATTGTCACCGGGCGTCATATAGCAACAAAAACACTATTGTGTTACACGGCGCAAAACTTGCCGCCGCCGACCGGGAGTCGAACCCGGGTCCCCCGCTCCGAAGCCCTCTGCTCTCCAACTGAGCTAATCGGCGACCTTGCACGCCTTCTCTCTAACCGTCTATTTATACCCAAGACTGTAACAGTTCGGCCCGTCCTGACAAGCTAGCCGTCCTCGGCTACCCCAGCCACTGGCCACTTTCAGCGCCCGCGACGCGAACCTGCTACACACAACGCACCTCTTGTGCACACCACCCGCCGTACTCTACTCTAGCACGCGGGTTGCCTATCCCACTTCTGAAATGTTACACGGCGCAAAACTTGCCGCCGCCGACCGGGAGTCGAACCCGGGTCCCCCGCTCCGAAGCCCTCTGCTCTCCAACTGAGCTAATCGGCGACCTTGCACGCCTTCTCTCTAACCGTCTATTTATACCCAAGACTGTAACAGTTGTTATTTTAATTTGAAGAAAACACAGGTGCCACAACAATAAAAAAAACATTAGATGTACTAATATTTGCATGGGTCTCTTTCTGGGGCTAAAAATAAGTTCTATAAATCCTAGCTGTTGGAAGAAGACTTAAAAATATAACGTTGATAACACGCACGAACGCCAATGTGACAATTACTTTACCGTTTCTATTTATAGTTTAAGTTAATTCATAATGGAAAGTTATTCTTGTTCCAGAAGTATAGGGATATAAAATATTAAATATGTATGTAAAAGACACTGTCACGAATATTTAGATGAAATGATTTAGGTAGGTGGGCCACTCTAGAATATTCTATGTAGACCAAAACAGGATGACTGTACAAGAGTTTATTTTAGAATTAACACGGCGACTAGAGTCGTAAAAGCAGATAGAAGTGTTATTTTTCTTTGGGTATTGTTTGGTTAATGACTTTCCGTGGAAACCGAAAATTTCCGCGCAACTCGATCATTAAAAATTCCACGTTTGCTTTACCACTTTTTGTTTTATGGTTCGCACAAACCTAGATTACTCTGCAGTAGAGGATCGGGACCGGAGGTCATCAGGATAGACCGTGTGGTTGACTGCAACGGTAAAAGTAATGTGAAATATGTGGCGAGATAGTGCGATTATCGCTTGAGACTATCACAGTGAAAACGAACCTTTACATCCAAGAACAGCTTCCCGGCGCAGCAGGAATTTTCCCAGTCGAACGGAAAGTTCTCGAGTTGGTTTCTTACAAAATGTATTACAGAATTTTCCAGTAATCAAGCAAGCAACAGAAATATGCTACCCGGAAAAAACGTAAGGTTTGTCCTTCTTTCGTTTCGACAGAATACAGAATTTTCGTTGCACACACGCACACGCATTTTGTGGCATAATCAATACCAGCAAGTACCGGTTGCTGGTCAAGGTTCTCATTTACAATTAGCAGCGCCTCTGGCTCGGCAATTCCCAGCAAAAGAGGCTCGTTACCGAAATAGCAACGGCTGCTTAACAGGGTTCACGTTTTGCGTTAGGGTCAAGGGGCTTCCAGCACACAAACGCTCGTGAAGCGACAACGGATAAGTACTCTCCTGCGCACCGCTTTGCTATGAACGTCAGTGACGTCATTCGGGAGCTGAAGCTTGAGTCTGTCTAGGCACAAGAAATATAATAATTCACGGAACATTGGGCGTTATAATAAGTTACCTACATATTTTTAGTGAGGAATCACCTCCTCGCCAAATTTTCGGGTATATTTACATTTTCACGGCCTACTCCAATGTCGCAGTCAGAGTCAGGTGTTGTCCTTTTCATGGCCTCTACAGTTACGTATTTTTAAACAGGTAAAGTTAGCTCCTGTAAGAATACCTTCATTTTAACAGTAAACTCTCTCTGGATCGCGGCAAAAGTAGGTGACCTAGTGCAAAAGTATTAACGTAATATTATTTATTTATATTTACAGAATTCGACGTCTTAAATATGGCATCACTTTATGTTGTAACCAAATCAAAGGAATCCTTGCATAGTTGATGGAATAATAAGCTTTGCGTGTACTTAATAATACGAAAAGCAGCTGAAAATTGATCAACCATACAAGGCCGCATTCGGAATGTACTTGTGGTATCGGTTTTGTTTTTCTTTTGCTACTCGTGTACGGAATTCAGAAAATTAAACAATTAAAAATATGTACGTAAAATGCACCATTGTTGTCGACCAAATTGCACGTTGAACGGCACAAACAAGGCGAGGTTGTTCAACTCTCGTTGATTAAATTTTACCTTCAATCAGTGTCGTATTGCCGTTCTCGAATTACTTAAAGTGAGGCTAAAAAGTGAAAATTCGAGGAACTGCTGCAGGATTTGTTGAACAGCTCAAGTAAGTCCCTAAGCAATTATTATTAGTTTTTCCGGGCAGACGAGGGTTTGACACTTTTCGTAACAAAAGAATTCTTGTTTCTTTTTAGACCAGCTAAATCTGTATCCGATCTATACACAACAGTATATTAGGTTAGCGTATTTGTGCTAGCAAACGAGAGAACCTGCCTTGTTTACAGACGCCGTTTTGTGGGCATGCAGCCTGGGATTCAATGAATAGCTCCGAGAGGTCCTCGACCTGCAGCTCAACGGGCTCTATGTTTGGAAATAATTGAGTGCAAATTCCATCGAATACAACAAGAGTTGTTCTCTTGCCAAACCAGCCCTTGTAGCTCACTTAAAATATGCCCCACATTTTATTTTCTGGTATCTTCGAATGCAAGATAAAATTGGGCAGAATTGTAAGGATGATTTCAAAACTTTTTTTCAATACCCTGTAGGCAAGTAATTCTTCTAACGACAGTAAAATTTCATAAAGGAAATACGTCTCAATAAGGAAGCTGGCCTTCAGGTACGCTTCCTGGTAATTTTATCATCGTGATTTTTAATGAAATAAAAAAACTAAATGCGCAGTTCGATTACGAAAATAGTAATCTGGTAATCTGGATGATAATTATAATTATGTGAACATATATGTAGAAAATGAAGACCCAACAAATACTCCCCTACTTCATTAACTGTTAGATAATGTCAATATACGGACGCATGAAAATATTACGATGCATTATTATTATTAACTGACGCAAGTTGATAACAATTCCGGGAAATATATGCAAATAACAGGAAAAAAACTAAATTTGCATGCATCTTGATTACTAAAGTACCTGCGCAATTTTAGTTGTTCCCCTATTTTCGCGCCCTTACATACAAAGCTCGGTTTTATTTTTACTAATTTTCATTTCGAATATTAAAACTGCTTCCATTTCATTCAAAGGTATTTCTAATTCTTATGACGAAAGCAAAAAAAAATTACACACGTACAAAAATAAATACCTTTTCCAAATCAATATTGTTTGAAGATGCTTTTAAAAATATGTATGAAATGAACAAAAAAATATTGTTTTCGGGTATAATAGTGAACTCGTCACATACAGCAAATAACATGTTTACCATTTCAAAACAATGTTTACCATTTTTACAAATTGATGTGCACTTTTTGCATTATTTTCAAGTCCAAGTACGACAACATTGCCTTTCGAGACTGTAGGTAAAGTCATAACCTAAAGGAACATAGCTACGTCACTCGCGCTCGGCCCCTTTGACGTTTGGAAGGGCTAAACAGATAGTATTCTCTCTTTCCCAGCAAAACACCCGCTTTTATCGCAAATAAACTATTAATAAACTGAACTTCCATGGATGTGAACTCTTTTACTTTCGTGCTTGAAGGCACATCAATAATTTACAACTTTTGAACTGTTCTAAATCACATCACCCCCTACTGGCTTACATAATACTTGTGCTACCACCAAAATTGAGAATTTCAAACGTGTTGATAGACGTAGAAGTGACATTATGTTACAAAACCTTGGGAAAATCCTTCACATGGTGCATGCAATATATTCCTTGATCACTTTCACTAAACAATATCACAAGAATACCTATTTATAATCATTACAACATTACAAGTGCTAATCGTATAGAACACAGCCATCATTTTCACTTATATCAACAGAAAGAAAACACTTACAACTTTGAACAACAGCAATCCTCAATAATAAAAGCAGGATAACTTCAGTAACTTTCTCCGAATGATAACAATTTCCAAAACGCGCTGAACTATTTTTCAACAAAACTGGCGCGATTTTTGAGTGAACTATCAAGGGGGAAAACCTCTGAAACTGCTGAAAAAGCGGGCCGCAATGCGTGAGCTAGCAAGCCACCAACTCGACTGCCATCGAATGTCAAAATCCTCATATTTAAGGTCGATGCCGGTGTGACGTCACGAACTAGGACGGCGGGTTCAGGCGTCGGTGTAGACGACGGCCTGCAATTCACTTTTGGAGCGAGAGAGAGGCAGGGGACAACGAAAAGGATGGGTTTCGCTGCGTGCTCTGATGGACAGGTCATGGTCCCCGTGGTCAAACTATGGCACTACGAACTTAAGACCGAAAAACATATTCATACGCACTTGTATTGCTCTCGATGTGCATATGTCATCAGTTCGTAGAATGTGAGCAAACTAAGCTAATCACTAGTTCAAACAAAATACTGTTTATTTAAAGAATTGCCGAAACTTCAATAGAATTGACAAAAAGCTTTGTAGAAAATTGTTATAGGTAATAATTGATGTAAATGATTTTACTATTGGCGAAATTTTAGTGATCGTAATGGCATATGTCAACCAACGTGTACTACTAGTAGCAGTATGCGCGCTAACGAAAATTGGTTTCTGCGCACAATTACAAACTTTTGTTTCTACCTTCGACGACAGGAAGCCTCGCGCACTTGCATTTCTAAATAAGTAACTAGCTGCCCACGATCTACACGCTTCAGATCTATCAATCAGCAACCAGGAATGCGAGGGTTCAAAGTCCGCCAAAAACGTAATGACCCACATTTTAATAGTCAACTTGCTTAACTCAACAAAACTTTGATTGAGCAGAGCACGCATAAAATATACGCACACTCCAGCGCAAAATTTTCTATAGACTTCGGAATTAATTTTCTAAAATTAAATCTGATGCATTTGCGAAATTCACAAGTCTGAGAAAAGCGTGTGGTACAAACATATTGCATTATTGAAAAATCTGTCATAAAACCGTAATAAACTCGACACCTTTTTTACTATTTGCACACATATTTATCGTAATTAGAGAGTAGGGTTGTCTAAGTTAATTATTCCTTATTCATTTTCGACCAAGAACGTCTTTATACGTTACTTGGTTGAACCGGCGGGTTGGGATGAAAATTATATTGCAATTTGGGCGAGATGCACAGTAAACTGGATGTTAGTGTGGCTATTGCAATGCAGATGGCGGTGGCGCTTCAGTTTATCCGGTATTTCTAAATAGAAAATAATATTTTAAAGATAGGACCGCCGACTAATCCTCGCAGATTTATTCGGTTGCCGCTAAAGTAAAGCTGTAGAGGTTCCGTCTGAAGAGCTGTGATAGAAACCAATCATAACAGATTGTGTATATTTTGCATAATCCTAATCACGCTTTTGGGCGATAGGTGGCAGCACTGATGTTCAAAGAAAATATTATAGGCGACATTCGCAGCCGCCTGTAATCCTTTCTCAACAGTTCAATAACCTAAGAGAGACTACGTACGGCAAAGAAAAGTAACATTAGAAGATTTACAAATAACAAAATCTATAATAAAAAGAATAGTATAAACATATCTAGCCAACAAACAAATTTTTAGAACCAAGATAGAAAGTACGTATCTCCTCCAATTAACTGCAGCAAAATTAATCTTATTATAGTAATTTCGATAAAATTTGGAAGAAAAGTTAAAAAATTTAGACATAACGTCAACATATAAAAAAATTAACGGAAGTACTTACCTGAAGTACTAGACAGGGTGAATCTGGTTTCTCTATACAAAAGCTGCCTCTGTGCTGAAAAATTATAAATTTATATCAAAACGCATGCATTATGAGAATCTTAAACACCATAGAATGCAAATTCTAATAAATTGTCTGAACTTTCGTTCTTCACCATTTAGCACTTAAAAATTGCAGTCAGCTACATGTTAATGATATAAGTCATAATCTTCTACTTTCTACAATGCATATATACAACTTGGAGATTTCTATCTACATCATACACAGACATACACCATTACTATTCATTTCCAATTATAAATGACCACATGAAAAAAATGCGCACATCCAGACAACAAAAAAAACAATCCATTTCAAATAGAAATTGGCAGACCTATTTAACAGCACAATAAATTATTCCAGTGATTGTAGAACCACCTGTCTAGTGACAGTACAACAAAAAAACATCAAACAAGCAATAATTATATAAACACAATATTTATAGCTTTCTAAAAAAATCGCTGGAAAAAAGTTGTTGGCGACAGGCTCCAAGAGAATGTCAAGTTTATGGTTAACAACAGAAAGGAAGCTATAATGAATGTGCACTCAAATTCCTACTTCGAACTTATCTTCCAATTCTTTGCATTTATTATCGATCCATTGCTCTTTCGCTTTCCTACATTTTCGAATAATTTCCCACTTGATCGCCTTATATCTCTGTTTTCCTCTTTCATCTAACCTATTTTTATATTTTCGCCTTTCCTCTATTAGACTCACAATATGTTTTGTTATCCAGGGTTTTCTACTTTCATTCTGTTTATGACCCAAAATATCTCTAGCTGCGGAATCTAAACTGTTTTTAATGCAATTCCATTCTGCCCTGTCTCCAACTTCTGGCCATCGCACTTCACTAATACCTACCACGTCTAATGCTAACCTATCCATCTCAATTTTCAAATTTTCTAACTTTCCTACTTGTTTCATAAAATATGAAAAAAAAACAATTTTAAGAAAACCCTTACTTGGTATGCACACTGTATATCTCAACACTTTGAGAATAACCTAAACATAATTATGTAACATGTTATTGTTTGTTGCATTCTTGATGGTTCGAGGGGGGTGCCCCTAGACCCTAGAGGTTATCAAATTGTCATGTTTAGGTCAACATGTGAAGCAGCTTCATTTAAAAAAAATATTATTTTCATCATCTTTGCAAAAAAGTCCAATTTTAGGTGCCGTCTTGTCGGTTAGATGATAACAAGAAATCCTTTAGCAATGTAGGTTCATTATATTTGATATTCCACTTATTTATTCTATTTATGCTAATTATATACACAGTATATAAATATAATCAGGCTTTACAAAACAATTTGCTAACAAATTTCACTTTTATTTCATAGTTTTGACCTTAGAACAGTCAATGCCAAAGTTGCGATATGAATTTTCAATTTGAAAATGTGTTCTGTGATCCGAAATATTTTTTTGCCGGTAAAACAGGATCAAGCAACGTCAAACTTCAATTATTCTGACACGCACAATGTCATTTTATGATTATTCATCTCGAAAGCAACATCAATCCTACTCAAACTGGAAAAAACAAACACCATGGCATCTACCCACAAATCGAGATAAAGAAGAATGTGGAATTCCATCACTGGACATGTCAAAATTTGAAATGAACCTTAGGCAATTACTTAAAAAATTTTTCAAACCTCCCGTTTCCTTCACACTCATAAAAAAGCAATTTTACGCCGTAACTTTAGCTTCGTTAGTGGACCAGTTTAATCCATTCGCACAAAAAACAACTCAAGGCTCCCAAAATCGGTACTGGGCCCATCAGACCCCAGAAGAAGTAATAGCAAACGCCGACACATTGTATGAAGAACGCAAATATTTGGACGTTTACGAGTTGCTGAACAGACAGAAGTTCGGAAGCATCGTGGAAATACAGTGGAGGGTGGCCAGGGCGTTATTCAAGATGTCGGAGGAAGGAGATTATTCCAAACAGATCAAAAAAGACATGATGCAAGAGGCGCTGGATATTTTGAACGCATCTTTGACTTTAGGTAAGTTAAATCCTTCGATTCTTCTTCATAATTGACAAATGCTAAAATCGTCTTCTGCAGAAGAAATGAATGGGAGCGTTCACAAATGGATAGCTGTAATAATCCACGCCAAAGCAAAATCAGAAGGTCTAAACGCAACCATACAAGCCTACCCGGTAATCAAAGATCACCTTCAAAGTTCTTTGGAAAACAACCCGAACGATATCACAGTTCTCTACATGATGGGCAAATTGTGTTTCGACTTAAGCGATATGTCTTGGCTGCAGAGGCTGATTGCCAAAACCATGTACGGAACACCACCAACATCTACTTACGAAGAAGCCTACAAATATTTCTCGAAAGCTGAAGAAATCAGACCAAGATTCTATTTGCCAAATTTGTACTTCTTGGGGATGACCTGCTACCATCTGAAGGAGTTCTACAGGGCCAGGTAAAAAAACTACACCATTTACGCAAAAATACAACTAGTTTCACAAATCACGATGAAGCACTGTATTGCTCGGCTCAGGCCTTGTTCTCGGTGGTAACGCTTACAGTCCAATGTTTGCAGGTATTATCTGAACATTGCGGCGTGTCTGCCAGCAAAGAACGACTACGAGACAGAGTGTTCTAAGAAGGCTAAGGAACAAGCGGAAAGACTAGGAGAGTACGATTTAAGTAAAGATGCTTTGTTTTTGCCTACCCCATTCGCCACTCCATTCGACAGCTGAAGTACTCTGTGTCCATAATGTAAGAAAGTAATATGTACAATAAAACATTTACAAATCATTTATTGCTAATCTTTAGCAATGAAAATGCGAGCAGGTGCAAATAACAGTGACCCCTTGCGTTATCAGCAGAGATTTCAAAAATCTTTCATCATCCTTTCATTCCCAACAATATTGTTGGATTTAATACGCCTAGCTACACGTCTTTCGTAATATAATACCGTACAATCGCTGTAATAGCTCCGATAATAAAATATATACAAGCATGTCTGTAAAAGTGAGATTAAAATAGTCAAATGTAACTGACACCTGATGCTGCAAGAAAACTACCAAGAGTATGATTATTTCAGAATTTCCCACTTAGGTACAGAGAGTTCTGAGTTCATCTCTGTCCAGGCAAAGACACGCGATGAGTCATATACCTAACGTTTGTCAATTTGCCCAAGTTATTACTTAACAAAACATGTGCGACTTCACGTGACACAATTACATCGTAACAAAGTGAAAAGTGGTTTGCACTTTGTGGTTCGAGCAAATATTTTTCGGAATTATGTGTAAGGTAATCTCCAAAATGCCCACGACTTTGTTATCATAATCATCCGCATATTAATGCTAATCTTCGTATATTAACAAGGAATTTGTTGCAATGCGAAGGCGTCATCCGTGTTCTAAGAAAATTGCATACTTGTGTCAGCGTGGTCCCCATTATAGCATCCACTAGTGACTGTGAAGAAAGTCCTTGCGATTATGTAAAGGGTCTTAGTACAATGTTATCCAGTAATGACAAAAACCGGATCTATTTTTAGGCGATGTTATTTTAAGTTTTGACGATCGTTTTTCCCCTAATTTGCAATAATACTTTTTAATCTGATAATCTTGGTCGGACTAAGAAAGTTTAATAAAGAGAATCCTAGTAAGTAACTTCTAAAAATAACCGAATAATCCTTCATAAGTGAGGATTATTTTTGGAATAAAAACCCCAAAAATAAACTCTAATTTAGTCTAAAATTAATAAATCTGTTCCATTCATTAAATTCTCGTTTTATGAGCTGCAGCGATTACCGCGTTCCCAAACTAATTTAGTGTAAACTCAGCTTTATAATTTACCTTTGAAGATCATAGGCATCTGGAGACCAGCAACATCACGAGTAAAATCAGGATCGTCTGCATCAAAAAGAATCTCTTCTTCAAACTCCGTGAAACTTTTCATATCATGGTTACTTTCTACTCTGAGCATCTACAATGATAAAAAAAAATTGTTTAGGGCCAGACCTATGAAAAGACTTCTTTAGCAAAGGACGTCAACGTTTTTCCAAGTCCAACAACCCGTATATTATGGCGAATATTCTTCACTTAAATTTAACAGAAGAATTGTAAAAACAAAACTATTCAGTAGCTTGAATTTAATGAACTTAAAAACAAAAGAAAGTCACGGGCGCCAATTAGATTCGTCGCCCTCTGGGATTGTTTTTATTGACCTTGTGCATTGTATTTCAAGCTTTAATTTGCCTTATGTTGTTTAAATTTGATTCAAGCGGAATAGAAAAAAAAACAATAGCTTTTGTTATAAAGTACCCACATAGCAACAAGTAAAATAAGGGCAATAACTATAGAAAAACTGCCTTGGTTAATTACATAACAGTACCCCCTCATAGCAATTACCCCCGTACAATCTTCCACGTTAGCCCATGAATATAATACAAATAAATATTGAAGGGAGTTTTTTAATCAGTATTTATTTTTTATTTCCGCATTTTATTCGTCCAAAACTTGCAGAAAATTTCGTAACAGCTGACACACATTCCACCGAATAACTTACAGCAGACATTAAAATTCGATTAAGAATACTTTCTCCGTCTTTCAATTTGCATTTTTTCTCAAATATTTTAAACAAATAATTAGTTGTTCACGTTTACAAGCGTTCATTGTCGAAATCCGTTAGTTGCCACAAAACAATAAAAAATTAACATAACACAAAGCAAAACTTGTTGTAAAACGCCTTTCACATTCTTGTCTGCCTTTGTAACAGTTAAAAAAGAACAATCGTTTAATAAATCTATTAAATTATGAATACTACCCGCATTCAAATCAAATCGCCTCACATAACCTCAAAAAATGAAGCATGCCCACATTTTTTTCATCTACTTTAAAAAGGTATATACCGTACACAAAGTTAATAATTGTGAATTAAACATACACATACTAACCTTTCTTTGATGATTAAACACTGAGGAGCACTTAAAATAACCCGAAAAATTCACGGAAAGCGAAAATAAGATGGAAATTTTTCTGAAATCAGAATATGACCGCCCAGCCAGCATAAACAAGCGCGACACGCGGGTCCTAACGACCTAACTGCAGCCACAGAACAGCTCCACGGCTTTGCCGTCTTGCCGTGGTCTGTACACTGCACAAGTGGCGGGCCGGCGCGGCGCGTCGGGGACTCGGTAACGGAATCAAGCATTTTTTTCCTCAAGCTTTCAGATTTGATAAGTAAGCGTAGATTGCAATCATTACATGAATTATTTATCGGTTTTTATTTACAAGCCGTGATATATGGTCATATGTCTGTTAACTAATCCGTGTTTAGCGAAGTATGGACGGCAATAATTTTAATCTTGGCGGGTACTTTTATTTTGTCTATAAAAATCGTTATCAGCTCGTGCGGCATTAACTTATCAGGATCATAATCTTTTTTGATTTTTCTTATTTTTTGAACTTGTAGATATAACACTTGGTTTAGTATAAAGGCTGGTTGGACATTACGCAGCTTTTGGGGGTCACTGGTATGGACATACTGACGTCAGTATGTGGAACTCTGGGGTGTTTTGTCGCGAACTACTGTATTTTTCTAAAATCGCCGGTTACCGTCAGCCGTCAACGACACTACGAGCATAGTAGCTGTCAAACTTTGTGGAAGATCAAAATTTTTGGTTGAATTTGAATGTTGTTTTGCTCCAATGTGAGAATAAATTGTGGGAAAATCAAAAGAATAACATCCCTGAAAGCGTAAATTACAATTTAAATAGTATTTGGAATAGAAATTGAAAATTTGTGACCAGATCATAAACTTTGAAATTGAAACTTCAAAAAATCTGGAAATCTGATCTGGAAATTAGTCGTTTTGCAGTTGACACCTATTTGGGCATTACGTAAAAACTAAAATAGTTCATACAAGAGCACTTTCGTGTTCAAACACTTTATATTAACGAAAAACTTGGGAATTAAATCCTGACGTTGCTAAATTGACATATTGGCAGTGTCTAAAGCGAAAAGAATCCGACACTCCCATATACACTCCTGACTACAGAGGTTCTCAACAAGTATGTCCACATGCGCAGAAGGCGACTAAAATCGGTTCTCGGAGTGTCGAACCATTATCTATACTAAACCAAGGTTTCTTTGTGAGTGAATTAATTGAAATAAAATTCATTTTGAACTGCGTTGCTTCGATTCAAAAAATAATCTTGTTGAATACAATTCTTGGTCTGGAACTTTTAGGTCATTTTACTCCAGCTGTTGCTTTTACCACAGAATAAAGAATATAACTAATAGGTATATGGAACTACGGTTTCCTCTAGTAGAGGAAGATCACACGCGCAAGCGCTCAGTCATGATCTTTTAACTGTCAAATTTACACTCGTGGTTATGGTTACAACTTACCAAGCAAGAAGCAAAGCAAAAGCTTTCGTAAAATTTCCGACAATTCCAGACCACTTATTGTATTACTACAGATAATACCATAAATTATAATTCACATTAAATAGTTTACTACTTTTATTAAGGTACAGGTAGTTTAAACATTTGCATAATATTCTAGCTGCTTAATTCTCTCCTCGTTCATCTTTTCAACGAAATCTTCAACTCTTTTGCTTCTACATTCTGAAGCAACACCTGCTTTAACTTTCGTTAAATCTCTATGCGATCTCTGATACATGAATATGACTACTAGCAAGTTCCAAATGCAAAACTCCGGCCAGAGCACTTCCGTAAAACAAATCATAGAATTTTTTATTTGCCACAACAGGAAATCGCTAAAACGCACTTCGCCTGAGGTTCGTACAATGACATCCGGTTCGGGGCTTTTATTGGTGTACAGACAATCTGAGATTAATTTTTCGTCAATATCGTCGACTGATATCGAGTTATCTCGTACGCCCCCTACTACAGTTTTGATGGAATTGGCAATTTCTTCGCGTGATGTGTAAGAAAAGGCGACGTTCAGGAATGCTTTGTTGTTATCTTTTGTTAAGAGAACAGATTGGGCGATTACTTTTCGAACATCAGGCGGCAATTTTGTTAAATCGCCAATTACACGGATACAAACACCTTCCTCCATCAACTTTTCTTTTTCTTCCAACAATCTCTGGAATTTCTCTCTCGCTAACTCCATTAAAGCATCAACTTCCTCTTTGCTACGTTTAAAATTCTCTATACTAAAAGCGTACACCGTCACTTCACGTATTCCTAATTCCTTACACCACTGAATTGTTTCCGATAACTTCTCGAAACCTTTTGTATGCCCCACTGCTTTTGTCACGTTCGTTTTCTTTGCAAAACGTCTGTTTCCATCCATTATGAACGCGACATGCTTCGGAACTGGGCCACATTTTATCACATTCACGCACAGTCTTTGGAAGAAAGTTAAAGAACTCTCCACTATCCACGACATTCCGGCCGAATTTGCTCACGAATGCCTCCCCATCTGATGTAATTTTAATTTTCGTTGCTATAACCTTCAATTCTTCAGTGTCGACGAGCTGTCATATGAGCTGTAGATCTCGTGCACCGCGAGCATTCAAACTACTACGTAATTTTTATCATTTATATAGGTAATAAGCTAATTTAATGGTGTACATAAAACATTGTACTTCCACATGCAAGCAAGAGTTGTATTTGTTCGATATCAATATCAATACATATATCGATATTAATATATGCTAATTTGGAACTAAAATGGGGTAGTTCTAATTGCAAGAATTCAAAATTAATTTTCTTGTGGGTTGAACACATGCCTGTGGTGTTGAAGGGGGTTTAAAAATTTATTCAGTCGATTTTATGTTTATAAAATAATTGATATTAACTGTAGTTCACATTTTTTTACAATTTCGCGTTGTGTTAGAATTAACATAACCTATAAGGTGAGTCATAACCTCAAATGCAAACAACTTTTGAATTTAATTTTTCTGGAGATGGACCAAAAAGTAAACAGGGACAATATGGTTGTGTTAGAGGCTCTTTTGGATAGATCTTTAACTCAAATGGACAATTCTCATAACGGAGTCAATAAACCATCACCACCGTTGACTCCCAAGCAGCGAATCATTCTCAAAAGAACCTTAGATATAGAATTGCAAGAAACAATTGAATATTGTCGAAGGAAAAGTGCTGTCAATATATCCGTGAACCCTCAAAATCAAAAATAGAATGTTGTTATTTTTAGTTTATAATTATTTAAGTTATGACTGAATTTATATTATTTGTAGTTGTATTATTTAGATTTCCAAAGATAATTTTAAGTTTCGAGGAAATACGTATCTATTAGTTTCTTTTTTATGTATTTTTTTTATTTCTCGGCAATAATAGTTATGGTTTTTTATTTTTTCAGTTTGTATATCATTTTTTTTTTTGGTTTTTGTAGAAAGTATATTTTCGGAATGGAACTAGCCCTAAAAAATATTAAACTCCGCCACTGTATCCGTACTGTCACTGTCAATTGTCAAATTTAAATGTCATTTGGCCGGTAACCAAATTTATAATTTTCAAGTACGAAGTTTTATGAGTTTTATCGATACTAATTATTCAAAGCGTAAATAAGTATATTATAATTACATAAAAGTACATCATGTCGGGAACTGACAAATCGAAAGTAAAAGATGCTGTTATTTTTTCGTATTTTCCGTATTCTAACCTCAAATCCTCTTTAGGGAAACCAAGGTGGTGGGGATCAAAAAGCGGAAAAGAAACGCAAGGAATCGATTTTAGATTTATCAAAATACTTAGAGAAAAGCATTAGGGTCAAGTTTGCTGGTGGAAGAGAGGCTGCTGGTATTTTAAAAGGGTACGATCCTTTGCTGAACTTGGTCTTGGACAACACGACAGAATATCTCCGAGATCCAGATGATCCATATAAATTAACGGATGACACGAGAGCTCTAGGTTTAGTTGTATGTAGAGGTACTAGTGTAGTGTTAATCTGCCCTGTCGACGGCATGGAATCCATACCAAATCCATTTATTTCGCAAGATTAAGTTAGGTACGTAGGTTAAGGTACGTTGTAAAATTTTTTTCTTAAAAAATATAGACCTCATATTTCTTAAACCACTTTATTTATTTAATAACATTTGTTTGTTCATAAAGATTAAAATGACGCAACTTAGTCTACACCAAATTCGTTTCTGATCCACGGATATTTCTTTGGACATTCAGAACACGAATAAAAATACCTGTCTCGTTGAAAAACTCTGCTATAGACTTTACAAATGTTCGGTAAATTGCAAGCAACCTCGTTGCGATTTAACTGTTTTCTGCATTTCCAAGGCTCGTAACTTATTATACGGTCTGTCGTAACGGGTTTTTGCATCCATCGGATTGCTTGTGAATTCGTTACGAACCATACGTCGGGTTGGGTCAGCAGAAACTCCAAGAAATCCTAAAAAATTCTACGTATTTCTTTTAACTTCTTGGGTTTTTTTGCAACTTACATCTAGTGCTGTAAAATATTCGTTATTTTGGAGCAACGATGAGTGGAAATGAAGTCCGAATGGGGCCCGATTAGTGTAATAATGTCTATGGAAATTGCGCAGAAGTGTTTTGTAAACATCGTCTCTCGTAAGGTTGAAATTACATTTTTGTAAAGATGACCAGTTGTAACCTTTAACATCTAGCTGATTTATTACCATTTCCCATATACCAGTGTATGGTCTGGTGGGACAACTTTTGGCGCCTTAAAATATAAACAAAAGTTTTATTAAAGATGTTTAAGTAGATGGGCTATGGGGATTCAAGAGCACGTTATTTCTCACCGGTACATTTATGGGGCATTTTGTGGTCCATCGTATAAGGCCACAGAGGTGGATTCGACATAGGAGCAACCATAGAACTGTCATAGACGAAACCGAATTCTTTCATCATTAAAAATTGCCGGTTCCAACCGACCCTTAAAAATGGGACACGCATGCCGCGAACGTCTTCCAGGCGAACGCTAGCAAATCTGTTCAAAATATTTGCTTCGCCAACCATTTCGTCAAACCAATCTTCGATGGTTGCATTTAGTGACCACCAGGCTTCTGGCCCTCTATGACTATAAATTTAGTTCGCGTTACTATAGATGCAGCCACCACATTACTTTTAACTTACGTCACAGAATGGACGCCGATTTCGTGTCCAATGTTCCACAATTTTTGCGTCAATTGATAGTTGTTGTACTGGTGGCTGACAAAAAACGTGGCCGGTATGGGGCACCCGTTTGGATTTCGTCTTTGAGGAGCGAACAATAATTGAGAGTAAATTCGCCAATTTTCTGTAGTAATAGCGTCTTCGAATGTCAAAAGGATCATCTGGGGAACTTTGTACGGTTCCAGATTGCCGGGTATTCTTGTACCTAATGAATTTGTTTTGAAGAAAATGTTTTTGAAGTTGATATCAAGCTTACCATCTCTAGAACAAAAACAGTTAGGGAGCCGACAAGTTGTTACATTGCAGGGCGTAGCTTCATGACGATCTTCGTATAAATCACATTTAACTTCGTCACTACCATCTGGACAATCCATTGAACCATCACAGAAATATTCATCTGGAAGGCAAGTGCCATCTGCACAGCCCAACTGATTTATTTCTGGACAGTTTGCATTATTTAGTAAAGGCTCCATAGAAAGAGTTTCTAAAAGTTTGAAAATTGTATTTGCCGCCATACTTTAATGACCGCCAGAAATTGACATTTGACAGTGACAGATCCGTCAACAGAAGAATAACACTTTCTAGTTGCAGAATAGGTACCACTTATTTAAAATAGTCACGTCTTTAACAATCAAACATTTTTTGTAATCATACCTGTGACTACATCGCAGTTTTCCACGTTGGCTTTGAAATCGCATATTTGTTTGTTTATGTCAAATAAAAGTCCCGCTGAACAAGTGAATTCGAAAACTTCGCCTTCCAAACAAAGAAAATATTTTGAGCATTGTTCTTGTGTCCACACTGTATGCACAGGGCGGCCAGGGTCCCGATAAAATCGGCCGTTTTCCATACATTTTGTTGTAGTTGAAACGTCTAAAAGTTCATAAAATTGTCGGTTGAATTTATAACGTAAAAATAAAGTGAAATGAAAGATCAAAAAGAGAATGCAAACATTGATAATCATAGTGTTTTCCATAAAAAATACGCTATCTTTTGTACCTTCATATGGGTACATAATTTAAATAAATACTGGAGATCATTTGAAGAAAAAAGAGTTTATGTATAACTTTTTTTATTATTGGGAATTTTGAAAAATATTAAAGTATATATTTTAGTATATTATTTATTGAAATTTTCAATCGCGGGCAGTTAAAAAACGTTTAAATTTAAAAACTGATTTTCACGGTTTGCCCAATGTCACCCAAGTTACATTTGATTAAAAAAACCTCATTTCCGAAAGCAGTACTTACTTAGAGAGAAAGCAGAGACAAGCAGCAGAGAAATTAATGCACACGTACTACACTGTGCTATCGGCGCTTTAATTGAGAACATATTAAGAGGCAAAGGATGGACAAATACTGGCATCGAATACATACACGATTCAATGCGTTTCTAATCCACAAACTTTCTCGCAATCATGCCGTGTTTAATAAAATATAAGTGTAGAGAACGCACGTTTATTTTCTGAACGAGTTTTACATTGCTGAGAACGCTTCCTTTTTTCATAAATTGCTTTATACTTATGTAATTGGATTTATAAATGAGAAAATAAAACGTTTATTCCATTATCTTTAATATATACCAGGGCGGATTACTATAAGATTTGCCACACGCGTCTGATAAAGCTATAGACAGATTAGAGACGTGTGTGAGTATACGAAGTCTGCAAGATGCATGAGGCTCTATTTTAAATATAAATTTGTTGTTTTTAGTCTGCAAAAGCCCGAGCGCCGACACTGACACTCAATTTAGTTCAAATGAACCTTGTGATTATATTTAACCTCAAAAATGTACCAACCGATTTCAACACTGAATCTACCCAAATTCATTATTCAAGAAGCAAAGATCTATAGTGATTACTGTCACGAGCAAGTTTCTGGTGATATTACCCATGAATTTACCGAAGATATCAAGAAATTGTCAATAGCACCACCGACCAAAACAGCATTGGATTTATACGTTGAAGAAACTTTAAACGGCCAAATTCCAACATTCTTCAAAGAATTAGATGATTCTCTCGGTGGTGGGATACCCATAGGGTTAATAACAGAGTTTTCTGGCCCTCCAGGTTCAGGGAAATCTCAAATTTGGTTTGTGAAAAAATGTGTACTCTTTCTGGTTTTTCAAACTTTAATTTTAGTTACCAACTTTGTGTTTACGCGCAAATTCCTATTTGGTGCGGAGGTGTAGAGGGTACAGCAATTTACATTAATACAAATAAAAGCTTGGCTTCTCAAAGAATCAAAGAAATTGCTAAAAATGCAGTGGCAAAATACAGTCAACTTAAAACTGTGAACGACCCAAAAAATATCGATAATTTTACTGAAGTAACTATATTAGACAACATACAATGTGTGGAAGCAAATAATATCGCAGAATTAATAGCAATTTCAAAGTATATCGAACACTTTTTAACCAAACAGAATGTAAGTGTTTTTAATCTATCAAAGTTTGAAATTTGCGTTTGGACTACGCGACGGGTATATTGAACTATCATGTTTCTAGGTAAAAGTTGTTATCATAGACACAATTTCTGCTCCTTTTAAACAAGCAGATATGGAAGATCGAAAATTGCTATTCAACGTGCTTGAAAATTTGCAAATTCTAGCTACCCATTATAAATTTGCTGTAAGCATCGTAGTTCTAATTAAGCACATGGTTGCCAAATGTATTTTCTCTGATTTCTTGTTTTAGATTGTGTTAACAAATGACATGACTACTAGGGTGAATTCAGATGGAGCATACATAACTCCTTCTTTAGGAGAAACTTATTATCATAGAATAAATGCAAGAATCGAGCTGTCAAAATTGGGGAGGGCAAGATACAGAGGAAAAATTGTTAAATCTGTGTGTTATTCTCAGAAAGATTTTGAGTTTGCTATACATTGATTCATTTATTGCATTTAAATACACTTTTTATTGTAAAATAATCGATTTTATTAAAAAAGTAGCAAAAGAAAATATCGGAATTATTGCAACAGTGCTGCCACATGTTTTCAAGGTCGTTCTTCCGCACGGCGATCGATGAACTTTTCTGTTGTGTTTTTTTAAATAATAAGTATTTTGCGGTATAATTTGTGTGATTTTATTTTAAAGAATTATGTAAAAAGCATCAAAAACTTGTAAAGATGTCGACTGTTGCTCTACAACAGTTTGTAGCGCATTTGAAATCACGGTCTGCCGATGTTCGGCAAAAAGCTGCCTACGAGCTAACAGTTTATATAAAAAGTGAACTTCGTGAAGCTACCCAAGATGAAATTAATGTTTTCCTGGAGGAATTTAACCATCACATATTTGAAATGGTCAATGGGAGTGACGTGAACGAGAAAAAGGGTGGCATTTTAGCCATTGGTTAGCAAAAAAAAATAGTAGATTTTTAAATAAAATCAATGGAATTTGTTTCCAGAGTGTTTGATTGGTGCTGATGTGGGCAATATTACAACGCGTATATCGCGTTTTGCAAATTATTTGCGGAATTTGCTTCCAGCGAATGATGTTGGCGTTATGGAGTTGGTTGCGGAAACTATGGGAAAATTGGCTCTTGTTTCTGTATCTAAAGCTTCCGAATATGTAGAGTTCGAAGTGAAAAGGGCTTTCGAGTGGCTCAGTGGTGATCGGAATGAGGTAAGTCTACTAATTTATTTATTATTGTTATATATTCTTGAACTTATTAGCTGAAAAGACATGCAGCTGTGTTAGTTTTGCGAGAACTTGCACTGACTATGCCGACGTACTTTTACCAACAAGTGTCCCAATTTTTCGAGCTGATTTTTAACGCCGTGCAAGATGCGAAACCAATCATTCGCGAAGGTGCCGTTGAAGCCCTAAGGGCAGCGTTAGTTGTGACAGCCCAGAGAGAATCGGCTAGACAAAACCCTAAACCATTATGGTACAAGCAGTGTTACGACGAAACTACGAATCTCCTAAAAGTCGAGCCTGGCGATAAAAAAAGGGACGAGAAAATCCACGGTGCTCTATTAGTGTTGAATGAATTGGTCCGGTGTTCCAACGCCGAATGGGAAAGAAGATTCAACACCCTCCTTGAAAAAACGAATACGAAACCGAACAAAGAAGATTCGACGATTTTCGGGAAGCAGCGTTATTTTAATAAACGCCCTACACCTTACCACAGTATTACTGCGTCGGCATTTCACGTTCCTATAACAGAATCTTCGGTATGCCGACAATTAGTCCAAGAAAACTATAACAACATTTGCTTGGACGTTTTAAATCAACGGATGACGAAAACTCCGTTCATCCAGCAAACTCTGCTGGATATTTTACCGAGACTGGCAGCATTTAACAGAGAGTGTTTTGTTAGCACGCATTTGCCCGTGAGCATGTTGCATTTGCTGACGATGTTGAGGAGTCGCGATAAGGATAGGACTGCCGCTTTTATCACTGTGGGACTTATTGCCGTTGCTGTTGAGGAGAACATCGAACAGTATATGGACAAAATAATGGAGGTCATCAAAATAGCCCTTCCAAAAGGCGAAACACCAACCAAGAAACGAAGCGCCATAGACTCCAGCGTTTTCAAATGCATCACATTCTTAGGACATGCGTTGAAAGACCACAATCGCCTCGACGTCCAAAATATCATAGACCCGATGTTGGCAACTGGTCTGACGCGGTCTCTCACAATTTGCTTGAGGGAACTGGCCCAGCTTATTCCTAAACACAAAGAGAGTATTAGCGGCGGGTTGTTGAAGATGCTGTCCCAGATTTTGATGAATAAACCGTTGAGACATCAAGGTATGCCGCATCATATCACGACAAACGTTTTGTCTTTGAGTGGCACATCCGAAATTGCGGATATACAGAGTATTGTTTTGGCTTTGCATACTCTGGGTACTTTTGATTTTGAGGGTAAATTTTTCTCGCTATATATCTTTATCAATTGGTTATTATGTTCTAAATTTAGGTCAAAGTTTGTTACAATTCGTCCGACGTTGTGCCGACTATTTCTTAGTTCACGAACATAGAGAAATTCGCCTCGAAGCTGTTAGAACGTGTAGTCGTCTTCTAAAACAATCCATTTATGGTACTGCAACTCAACCGTCCGAAACCGTTACCAATACAGTTGCTACTGTATTGAACAAACTTCTAGTAGTTGGAATGACGGACACCGATCCTGAGGTCCGTTACTGGGTGCTAATTTCTTTAGATCAAACTTTCGATAATCATCTAGCCCAAGCAGAATCTTTGAGTGCCCTGTTCGTGTCTTTGCACGATGAGGAATTTCGTATTAGAGAAATCGCTTTGTGTACTATCGGCAGACTGAGTATGATGAACCCAGCCTACGTTATGCCGTCACTTCGAAAGACTTTAGTACAGCTACTGACGGAATTGGAGCATTCTGGGACGGGCAGAAACAAGGAGCAGGGTGCTTACATGTTGGATCACCTCGTGGTTAGCGCTCCACGACTTATAAGACATTATATGGAACCCATTCTTAATGTAAGTAATTTTTCTGTAGGTACGTTGGAACTGCAACGTATTTTTGCACATTTCAAACAGATCTTGGTTCCGAAACTGAGAGACCCTGAGCCCAATCCAGGAGTGGTCCTTTCTGTATTGGCAGCTATTGGAGACTTAGCAGAGGTTACTGGAGGAGGCACCGAACTGCACCAGTGGATGCAAGAACTTATGCAGATCCTCTTGGAAATGCTCGGTGATGCTTCTATCCCAGAGAAACGTGCTGCTGCTCTCTGTACTCTTGGGCAGTTGATTGGCGCTACGGGACACGTAATAAATGCTTATAACGAATATCCGACGTTACTCGATGTTCTGTTGAGCTTTTTGAAGACGGAACAACACCCTATGATAAGGAGAGAGACCATCAGGGTTCTAGGTTTATTAGGTGCTTTAGACCCGTACAGACACAAAATAAATAGAGGCCAAATTGATTATCAGCCGGAAGCGCCTGTATTAATTCCCATGGCCGACAAATGTAAGTTAAAATTTAATTTTCTCCAACGTTTCAAACCGTTCCGATATTTCTAGGCGATAATCTAAATACGGATATGACTTCAAATGAGTTATTGGTTAATATGAGCTCCAGTACTCTGGAAGAGTACTATTTGGCGATGGCTATCTCGACTTTGATGAGAATAATACGAGATCCTACATTAGCCGTGCATCACACGCAAGTCGTGCAAGGAATCACGTTCATATTCAAAATTTTGGGCATCAAATGCGTGCCCTACATAGCGCAAGTAAGTAAAGTGTTGCGACATATTTTCCCGGTGTAAAATTTTCTCCTTTAGGTGCTACCGAGTCTGCTGAACGTGGTACGAACAGCAGACACGAACTGCGAGTTCCTATTCCAACAATTAGCCCAGCTAATCGCTATCGTCAAGCAGCATATTCGCAATTACTTGGACGACATTTGCGACCTCATCAAAGAATTCTGGACGCCTCAGAGTTCTTTACAAAAAACTCTCATCGTCTTAACCGAACACATTGCCGTTGCCCTCGGGGCCGAATTCAAGATATACCTCCCGAAACTGATGCCACAAATTCTACGAGTCCTCAATCACGATACTTCCAAAGACAAGGAAGTAACCGAGAAATTACTGGAAGCGCTCTGCAAATTCGGAAATAATCTGGACGACTACATTCATTTGATTTTACCGCCCATTGTGAAATTATTCGACGCGCAAGGTGAGTTTGAACTACCCGACACGCTTGGTACATATGAACTACTCGACACACTTGGTACATATGAACTACTCAAAAAATTTTAGATTGTCCAACGAAGGTGTCGAGGCAGGCTCTCGAAACGGTCGATCATTTGGCGGACATCCTCGATTTCTCCGACTTCATGTCGAGGATAGTTCATCCATTGGTGCGTACTTTGGACCAGAATCCCGAGCTTCGTCCCGCGGCGATGGAAACTCTCTGCAGTCTCGTGACCCAGTTGGGCCGCAAATTTAATATTTTCGTGCCTTTGGTCAAGAAAGTGCTCGCGAAGCACAAGATACACAATCGCGAATACGATATGCTGATATCGAAATTGTCGACGCGGACCACTTTGGCGGATGATAATGATTTTCTGCAGATGCCGCCGAGGAAGAGGAAGCAGAACAGAGAGCCGAATTTGCCGACCGATACGGCTTTGAGTCAGCGGCTTAAAGTGTCGGCTGACGATCTCCAGCAGGCATGGACTCCAACAAGGCGGGTTTCTAAAGACGATTGGCTCGAGTGGTTGCGTAGTTTGAGCATTGAGTTGCTTAAACAGTCTCCGATACCCGCCCTTCGGTCTTGTCTTACGCTGGCTCAAACATACTCGCAGCTACCGAAGGACCTGTTCAACGCCGCGTTTGTGAGTTGCTGGACTGAATTGAAGGAGCCGCTGCAGAAGGAGTTGATTCACAGCCTGGAACAGGCTTTGATGGTAGCAGATTTGCCGGAGATCACTCAGACGATATTGAACTTGGCCGAATTCATGGAACATTGCGATAAGGGGCCTCTACCGCTGGACCCCCAGTTGTTGGGAGAACGCGCCATGCATTGCAGGTAAAAACGCGTGAAATCGACAACTATCTTTTATTTTACCGGGTTTTTTCGTCAGAGCCTATGCGAAGGCCCTTCATTACAAAGAAGAAGAATTTCGGCGAGGCGCTACCAGTCAAGTAGTCGAAGCTCTGATATCGATCAACAACAAGTTGCAACAGAAAGAAGCGGCAGAAGGTTTACTTCAGTACGTGATGCAGCGCAGCTCGAATATTACGGTGCAAGTGAGATGGTACGAGAAGCTGCACAATTGGGACAAAGCTTTGAATTTGTACCAAGAGAAATTGAAGATTGACGAAAATGATCAGGACGCCTGCCTCGGCCAGATGAGGTTAGTGTTCTGTGCGTAAAATATCTCGTAATCTCCATTTTCGGGACGTTGTAGATGTTTGGAAGCCCTTGGAGAGTGGGAGAGTTTGCATAACGTTGCGGAAGTTCGCTTCGAGAGTTTCTCGGGTGATAGCAGGCAAAAAGCCGGTAGGTTGGCTGCCGCTTCAGCCTGGGGTTTGCATCATTGGGAATCGATGGAAAGGTGCAAAAGTTTTTTCTCTTATGTATATATTTTTTGTTTTAATTTTGCTTGAGCAGGTATGTTAGCGTGATTCCTAGAGATACCCAAGACGGATCGTTTTACAGAGCCATTTTAGCGATTAATAAAGAGCAGTACGAGGAAGTACGTACTTTACACATAGTTTGTCTTTTTTTACGTCATTCTGTTTCTTTATTAAGGCACAACGACTTATAGACACTGCACGCGAACTACTGGACACAGAACTAACTGCAATGGCCGGGGAGTCTTACCAACGGGCCTACGGGGCCATGGTTGTAGTCCAAATGCTCGCCGAATTGGAAGAAGTGATCCAGTACAAGTTGGTACCAGAGAGGAGGCAGCCGCTCCAAGAAATGTGGTGGCAGAGATTACAGGCCGCACAGAAGAGCGCTGAGGATTGGCAAAGAATTTTGCAAGTCCATTCGCTCGTGTTGAGCCCCCAGGAGGATGTCCATACTTGGCTGAAGTATGCTTCTCTCTGCAGGAAGAGTGGGTCTCTGGTAAGTAGCTGGAACACTTGAACCATTCAACAAAGTGTACTTGAACTACCCGCCATAATGAATACATTTGAATATTTTCAATTATACCAGGTGCGTCCAAATAGTTGGAATTAAGTACAACTTTGTTATTTCTTATGGAATGTGTATAATTTTATATTTTTTCCGGCTTCAAAATGATAATTTAATGGTACTTTGATAACATGATTCTATGTCTATTGTTAATGGTTATTGAGAAATACATTTTTTCCCGAAAATTTTGACAGATAAATAGTACATTTCAAAAATTTCTATCTCGAAATTGGTAGAAGTTAAGAGGATGAAATTGGTATTGGTATTGGTAAATATCATGTAGTTTTTGACAGATTCGTTGAATTTTATTTATACTATACAGGGTGTTTGCAAAAAAATGTTTTCTGAAACTGTCGAAAAAACATCAAAAAGTCGAATTTTTCAAATGGAATGTTATATTTTTTCTTGCACTACCTGAAAGAGCTCAAAATTTTGAATGAAAGTGGCCAATAATAAACTAATGTTACATAATGAAGTTTTTTAGAAAAATCCTGTTTTCTTCAATTTTTTGTAAAAATGAGGGATCGTGAAAATATCATTAGCCTTGGACGATTATTGCTTGTCAATCTGAAAATGGGTTGTTATAATTTTGCTAAGAATTTAATGTCATTGCTATCAATGTATTGTTATTGGTGTTTTATTTTTTCATTTGTGTTGTTCCCGATTATTGTTTTCGTTTCATTGGAAAAAAAACAATTCTTTGATGAAAGGATCTATCCACGTTATCCAAAACTTCGGGAGTAATAGCCGAGAATGCATTTTGAATTCGTATAGGTGCATGTCTTCTGGTATGGTAGGAGGAATACTATACACAATGTCTTTCACGTAACCCCAAAGAAAAAAGTATGATTTATTTAAATCAGGACTCCTTGCAGGCCACGGATTTTGACTCACAATCCCTATTCACTGTCCTCCAAAATTTTCATTCAAAAAATTTTGAACTAATCTTGCGCTGTAGGCTGGAGCTCCATCATGCTGAAACCACATATTTTCAATATTAACTTCTTCATTGGCTTCATCAATAAGTACAGGTAAGTTGTTTTGCAAAAAATTGTGGTAAACATTTGCATTTAATCTTCCTTCAAAAAAATGTGGCCCAATTACATTTCTTCCAATTATTCCTCCCCAAACATTCACTGACCACTGATGTTGTCTATCAAAGACTTGTAGAAAATGTGGGTTTTCTGTTGCATAACAGTGGACATTCCTTCTATTAACTTTATTTAAATTTTGAAATGTTGATTTGTCTGTGAACAAAATATTTTTGGAAAAATCTTCATTTTCTGTCAGTTTCCCCTGAGCCCAATCACAAAATAAGGTTCTGTTGACATGATCTTGTTCATTTAAAAAGTGGCATGTTCGGGGTTTATAATCATGGTAACGGTTTTCTTTTAAAACTGTATGCTTCTCCTGGAAATATTCAATTCTGTTTCAATTCCTCTGCCACTTGTCTGCAGATTTTCAGCTATTGCCAGCAATACATTTTCCTTTGTCACATAGGTTAATACGGATTTGGTTATTTCATTGCGTTTTTCGTAGAGAACAAAACCAGTTCTTTCAAATCTATCTACCAATCTCTGGGAAGCTTCCACGCGTGGATGACGACGCTGTTCATATCTTTGCCCATATACTCGAGAAGCCAGAAGAGAATTTCTGTTGCATTCAATAAATACGGACAGCATATAAACAAGTTCTTGTTGTTGGAAATTCATTTTAAAAAAAATAATAAAATTGGTGATTAAACACAAAGACAGAAATGAAAACAACAAACGGGAACAACAAAAACAATTACTTATAACACCAATAATAATGACAATGAATTCACTACAGAACAAGATTATAACAATAAACCCATTTTCAGATTGACAAGCAGTAATCGTTCAAGGCTAATGATATTTTCACGATCCCTCATTTTTACATAAAATTGAAGAAAACAGGATTTTGCTGAAAAACTTCATTATGTAACATTAGTTTATTTGGCCATTTTCATTCAAAATTTTGAGCTCTTTCAGATAGTGCAAGAAAAAATATACAATTCCATTTGAAAAATTCGACTTTTTGATGTTTTTTCGACAGTTTCAGAAAACATTTTTTTGCAAACACCCTGTATAGTATAAATAATATTCAACAAATCTGTCAAAAACTACATGATATTTACCAATACCAATACCAATTTCATCCTCTTAACTTCTACCAATTTCGAGATATAAATTTTTGAAATTTACTATTTATCTGTCAAAATTTTCGGGAAAAAATTTATTTCTCAATAACCATTAACAATAGACATAGAATCATGTTATCAAAGTAACATTAAATTATCATTTTGAAGCCGGAAAAAATATAAAATTATACACATTCCATAAGAAATAACAAAGTTGTACTTAATTCCAACTATTTGGACGCACCTGGTATAATTGAAAATGATTTTATGGAATAGAATTTTTGAAACGAGATAGAGTTTGTTATTAGTTTTTCTTTCTAACTATAACCGTATGGCCTCTATCGTCCATCCCCAGGAGTTTGCCCCACCCTGTATAGCACTTATAGAGCTAAAATTGGCTCAGTTTTATAAAACAATTCTATTGCCTAAACATTGTATTACTATTCTCAGAAGCACCTATAAAACAAATACCGAGTGCCTCAGAAACGTTCCTACAACTGTTATGTAACTACTTATAGGTGACTTATAAAACTGATATATAACAGTTTCATCGGACTTATCGTACGATTATAGTTTTTATGAAAGCCTTAGAGTGAGTTTTATAAAACTGATTTGTTACTGTTACTTAAAGATCACATACAAGCTGCCTGTATTCCCTATAAAATCATTTGCGCACTTTTTACCTGTAAAACTGCTTTGTTAGTAGCATTGGCAATTGTAAGTGTCTGAAAACATTTACAAAGTCGCCATCAAGACGAAATCGGCCGATAACAAGAGTACAGTTCAAAATGGAAGAAACTTTTTCAAATAAAAGTTTTTCAAAAATAAGTGCTTAATGAGACAAAAACATTTTCAAATATGGCGGACTTCCGGTTATACCGGAAATGGACACTAACTATGTTATTTTAAATGGAACACCCTGTATTCGTTTGCATTTTTGGATTTCGCATGAAAAATAAATGTCAGTTTGTTAATCAAACATTGGGTCTAAGTCGAACCGCTATGGAGTTTTTTATTTTTTTTTTTGAAAATTTTGACGTTTGCAGTAGTTGGCGCCATTTTGAATATCTTCGAAACGAAAGCACTTAGAGTAATGCGGTTTCGACAGTTCGTCTCTGGAAGTAACAGCCTATTAGACACAAGTATAACATGGAATCATAACTTTTTAATTAAATGAAATTTATCCATGCCAATATTTACTAATTCAAACAGGAATAACTCTTTTTTTTTAAATGGAATGCTACATTGGTTCTCACCTCATAAGACGCAGCATTAAATTTCCTTTCTGACGATGTATGGTTGTTGGCATCTGTCACCAGCAGTTTTTAAGAAATTTGCGTTTTTCTGGAAATTTTAAATAATATCGTGTTATTGCGTTAACAATAGTTGGCGTTCAACGATTTTGTTTTGTTTTGCCAACGAAATGTCATTTCTATTAAATTATTGTTAAGTAAGAGTGCAATTTGAGTTCAATTAGTTCAATTTTAATAAATATCACAATTAAGAAAACTGAAAATGTACACTCAAGAAGAATTAATTGCTATGGTGTATTCCTTGGGTGAAGCAGAAGGAAATTCGTTACTTGCCTCAAGAATGTATGCGCAACGTTTTCCCGAGCATAGACATCCAAATGTAACGGCATTCGCAAAATTAAAAGAGAGGTTTGAACGAACTGGTTGTGTGGGATACGAGAAGAAAGAACGTGTAAAATCAGTGACACATGAGGAAAATCAAGTTTTAGTAGCTGCTACTGTTGTCCGAGATCCTCATTTAAGTACCAGAGAAATTAGTCGAGAGTTAGAAATAAGCCAAACTTCTGTATCTCGAATACTGCGTAAAAATACATTTCACCCGTACCACGTTCAGTTGGTTCAGGAACTAGATCAAAATGACTTCAACAATCGGTTGCAGTTTTGTGAGTGGGCTTTACGTAAACTTCAGGAGCGAAATGACTTTTTCGATCATGTTCTCTTTACGGACGAAGCTTCGTTTCATAAGAACGGTTTTGTTTCAAGATACAACTGCCATTATTACAGTACAGACAATCCCCATTGGATAAGGCCATTGGATCATCAACATAGGTGGTCTTTGAATGTATGGGGTGGCATAATTGGACGATACGTAATTGGACCACATTTTTTCGATGGAAATTTGAACGGTAATAGCTACCTACAATTTTTACAAAACGATTTACTAGAAATGTTAGACAATTTACCACTTGCTGCAATACAACAGATGTGGTATCAACAAGATGGAGCGCCTGCACATTACGGGAGGGATGTAAGGGAGCACTTGACTGCAGCATTTCCAAACACATGGATAGGAAGAGGAGGTCCGACACCTTGGCCAGCGCGATCTCCAGAACTAACAAAACTTGACTTTTTCTTGTGGGGGTACGTAAACGTAAAGCAGTTAGTTTACAGGGAACCTCCAACTACTCGAGAAAATATGATGGAACGAGTTCGCGATGCATTTCAAAGTATCAATGAAGATATGTTGATAAATGTGAACAATTCTTTGTTGAAACGATTGCGTGTTTGTTATCGTGAGGATGGCGGTTATGTCGAACATTTAATCTAATTACATTAATTTATTTTTGTTGCTGTTCTTATCTAATGATCTTTGAAGTTTTGGAAATAGTATAGAAGATTTGGAACGAACATTTTGTAAGACAAAACAAAACAATATCGCCAAACGTCAACCATTGTTAATGCATAAACATGATATTATTCAAAATTTCCAGAAAAACGCAAATTTCTTAAAAACTGCTGGTGACAGATGCCAACAACCATACATCATCAGAAAGGAAATTTAATTTTGCGTCTTATGAGGTGAGAATCAATGTAGCATTCCATTTAAAAAAAAAGGGTTATTCCTGTTTGAATTAGTAAATATTGGAATGGATAAATTTCATTTAATTAAAAAGTTATGATACCATGTTATACTTGTGTGTGATAGGCTGTTACTTCCGGAGACGAACTGTCGAAACCGCATTCCTCTAAGTGCTTTCGTTTCGAAGATATTCAAAATGGCGCCAACTACTGCAAACGTCAAAATTTTAAAACAAAATTAAGAAACTCCATAGCGGTTCGACCGAGACCCAATGTTTGATTAACAAACTGATATTTATTTTTCATGAGAAATCCAAAAATGCAAACGAATACAGGGTGTTCCATTTAAAATAACACAGTTAGTGTCAATTTCCGGTATAACCGGAAGTCCGCCATATTTGAAAACATTTTTATCTCATTAAGCACTTATTTTTGAAAAACTTCTATTTGAAAAAGTTTCTCCCATTTTGAACTGTACTCTTGTTATAGGCCGATTTCGCCTTAGTGACTCACCCTGTATATAATGTAGTACTGAAGTCTGAGGAAGGCAATTCGTCATGTCGGAGTAACCCATCAACAAAATAGATCAATTATGAACACAGTGTTATTTTCTCCCTGAAGTCAAATTTTGTTGCGTCGAAAATTTTACTGTTAATGTGTGACATCACCGATGACGTAACGTCGCAATGGAGGATACGGCCGCAGCTATACTCAAAGCCGAAGATGGGCGTGGGCTTATAACAAAAAGGGGCGCCAAGGAGTTGTCGACAGATCCTCCAGAATACTTACGCAACACGCAGTGGCTACAACTCCTAAGAGCCACTGGTACACAAAAGGGGGTAACAAAACAAAAAAAAACAAAAAAAAAAATACGTAGTCAAAATGGTCAATTTCAAAAGTGTATATTAAACAAAAAAAACTGGTAAATGAAATGCGGAAATTACAAATCGAAATAATTAATTAAGTAATTTAACAAAAAGTTACAGAAAGGTTAATTAGCAAATTACTTATAGTGACGCGAAGCACCCGGTACTAACGCTACGCTCTCAAAAAAAAAACAAGAAAAATAGGCGCCGATGACACGGTAAATACGCAACACGGGTGAAGCTCCACTCGCGCGGCGCACCGACGGGTCTATCACACGCACGCTACCTAAAAAAAACGCAATGAGGCGCAAACGGGAGTATCGGATGTGACAAAATCACGACACAAAAAAAAACAATTAATTGAATTGAATTTAGAAAATAGCTACAAAAAAAGTATAATCAAATTGACAAAAAAAAACAACTATGTATTACTGAACTCTGAATTAAACTATTAAACAAATGAACTACGCAAATTTACTGTAAGATATTAAATTAATGAATTTACAAATAAATGAACAAACTACATAAACGGGGTGGTCACAAACAAGCCGTGACCAGGCATCTACATAAAACCAGCCGCTGGACACGATGATCCAAATGGACAGGCGACACAAACGGTAGAAAAATACCAAAATTTCTGACCTTATATACAGATAGATGGAGGAGGTCAGCTGCTCCAAAAATCTTCGGGGCACGTGCTGCAGCAAGCACCAGGAGGCGAATACTGCACTCCTCGATGGAGGTAAACCAACCAATAAAAATTAGACCTCCAAAAAAAAACCTAAAATATAACACAACCGAATCAAGAAACAAAAGAGTAGAAAGGAAACACGGCACTTAGATGATTGAAGATTTAAATAAATGAAAGAAGGAAAAATATCTCGCTTACCTCGTGGGGTTTTTTTTGCCAAAAGCACGCCAAACTTCAAAACGTGAGTTTAAATCCCTTAAAAAGGCCAGACGACGATTCCAAATCCAAAAATAACGATGAACCGAGGTCCCAAAATAGGTGATTGGAGAAAATCCCAACGAAAAGGCTAGCACAATCAAAAATTGCCAAAACTCTCCAAATTACCTTACACTACACGTCGAAGCACAGCATGAGAAAGACAAGATTGTACGGAAATCGGAAATAAAAAAAAGCGCGCACTGAGAAGATAGTGCGAGTCGGTTCCATGAAAATTACAAGTACTCAAATTTCCCCTAGAAACGCTTTATAAAAGCTTCGCGGAGCAGTTATAAAGCAGTTCCCACCTAAGCAAATTCCCGCAGAGACCGCACGATTGTTCCAACCAAGCACAGTTCTCTTATAAATTTAAATTAAATAACTAAACCTTCATATAAATGATTTGTAGTAGCTTTTCAATTTGCAGATTTGTTTTTTTAAAACTTTTATGAAGACCATATAATGTCTCTACAGCATATGTGTTGCAATTTGTAGCTGTAAGAACGTTTTAACAGCTTTACCAAGAAAATATTTTTGTTGCAAAGCACTATTTGCCATATAAGTGATTTATAATAGCTGTGGGAAACCTTTATGAGACTTTTACAATACTAACGATGCATGTTTTGTAGCTATCGTATTATTATGTCTAATTGTCTATATGGCAGAATTATAGCGCAACTTTATCCTCGGTGCCAGATTTGTACTACTAAAAGTTTTAAAGAAAATGTTTTATTGGCGCTGAATGGAATAAATTGTGCATAATATAATAATTGCTGTTAAATAACATAAGCTTTAAAAAGGTTTCTGCATAGCCCTTATGAAGCAAAAAGTTTTTTAATTGTTATATTATAGTTTTTTCATATAACATTCATAAAGCAGTTTTATAATGGTTATATTGCGGTTCTTTGAACTGTATTTTACTTCTATCGGACAGCTTTATAACTGTTCACAAAACAATTATAAAACAGCAAATGGTTTCTTGTATATAACACCGTTATAAAACAATATTGAACAGGAAATCAATTATGCCATGTAGCATAGGCTGAAAGAACATTCTTGGGACTTGATATAAATCACTAATAAAGGGTTTTCCAATGAGGAGTTACCGGATTTTATTACTGAATAAAACACACCGTAAATGGAAAAAAATTTATATCTTTTTAGGGATAAAAGGTATGAGTGTCTACAATTATGTACGAAAAATAATATCTGCCAAATGGATTCTGCCGAAATTTCCAATGACATCAGAGAAAATTTGTGGTTCAATTACGCGTCGAATCTCTTCCTTAAGCTTGGGAATTGTTTGAGGATTGTTGACGTAAACTTTACTTTTTTAGTAGCCCCAAAGAAAATAATCCAGCGGCGTTAAGTCGCAAGATCTCGGCGGCCAAGTAACATCACCGTTTGAGAAACGACTCTGCCTCTAAACTATCTACGCATAACTAGTCCATCGTTTCGTTGGCCGTATGACAAGTCGCACCATCTTGTTGGAACCACATATTCTTTAAATCAATATCCATTAATTCTGGCCACAAAAAGTTGTCTATCATTGTGCGGTAGCGTTCGCCGTTCACTGTAAGGGCTTGACCATTTTCATTTTCAAAAAATGATTATGGCCCCAATCCATAAACCGCACCAAACAGTGACACATTGCGAATGCATTGCCTTTTCTTTGACCTCTCTTGAATTTTCACTGCCCCAAATACGACAATTTTGCTTGATAACGCATCCGTCAAGATAGAAATGAGCTTCATCCATAAAAATGATATTGTTTCAAAAATTGTTATCAACTGCTTTGTTTTCAAGCACCCAATTAACAAACGTACGACGCTGCCCATGGTCGGCTGACTTCAATAATTGCTGTGTCAATTGAATCTTGTATGCATGGAAAGCTAAATCTTTCCTTAAAATTCTCCACATTGTGGTCTGGGTAAGACCTAATTGCTGGGAACGGCGTGGAATGGACATTCTCGGATTTTCGGCCACACTTTCACGAACCGTGACAATATTCTCAGCTGATCGACATGGACGAGCACGAACTTGGGTCTGCACATCTTTTACAGACTGTTTCTTCGAATTTACGCACTATATTGCGAATTGTTTTCTCTGTCGGGCGATTATGTGGGCCGAAAAAATCACGAATTTTACTAAATGTTTTTGTTACAGAAGACGAGTTTCCGTAATACGTTTTAACAATATGAACTCGTTGCTGTACCGTATATCGCTCCATGACGAAAACACTGTCATATGATAAATAAAGCCTTAAAACATCCGGTAACTCTTATTGAAAAACCCTTTACAACAGTTTTATTGAAAGTTTTATAGCAGCATTCGATAGCAAATATAACATCGTTATAAAACAATATTGAACAGGAAGTCAATTATGCCATGTAGCACAGGCTGAAAGAACATTCTTGGGACTTGATATAAATCATAAATACAGCAGTTTGATTGAAAGTTTAGTAAAAGTTCTTAAAACGAAAAATGTGCAACTATTTATTAGCATCTCACAACTAAATAGTGGAAATGAAAGCTTTTATACGAGACATAGTTAAGGTTGCAACCTTTATAAATCAATAAAAAAACGTCTGTTTTTTCAATTTCAATTTTACAGCAAGTGTGCTACTTGGGCTAGGTGGTACTTTTGAACCACTCGACACGCGTGATACATTTGAACTACTCGATTCGCTAATTATTTTTTTCCAGATGTTGTCTCACAAGACCCTCGTTATGTTACTCGGTTACAATCCAGAGAATTACCCGACCAACGCTCTGCCGTTGAGTCAGCCCCAAGTTACCTTCGCCTATTGCAAGCATCTGTGGATGTCGGGCCAGAAGCTGCACGCGTACGAGCAGCTGGCGCACTTCTTGCAGGATTATTCTCAGCTGCACGATGAGGACGTTGTGTCGCCCGGCGAAAGAGATAGGTTGCTCGCGCGGTGCTACTTGAAGTTCGGAGCCTGGCAGGAAGCTTTGGAAGGTGTGAATGAAGATTCGATACCTTCCGTGTTGAAGTGCTACAGCCAGGCGACGGAATATGATCCGGGATGGTACAAAGCCTGGCACGCTTGGGCGTATATGAACTTCGAAACCGTGCTGTTCTTCAAGAATTTGAGCGAGAATTCGACGAATCGGGAGAAGACGCAGGAATATATTCAGTATACAGTGCTGGCCGTCCAAGGATTTTTCAAGTCAATTAAGTTATCTAAAGGCAGTTCTTTGCAAGATACCCTGAGATTATTAACACTTTGGTTCGATTACGGCCACTGGCCGGACGTCCAGAATGCAATAGTCGAAGGCATCAGGATAATCGAGAAAAACACGTGGTTGCAGGTTATCCCGCAGCTTATAGCTCGAATTGATTCCCCTAGGTTGCTCGTCTCGACGCTGATACATCACTTGCTCATCGATATCGGAAAAACTCATCCCCAAGTAAATAATCTTATAAATTTCTTTTCCGGCAAACATTTTGGACTCTTTTACAGGCGCTAGTGTACCCCCTCACGGTAGCCACGAAATCGTCTTCGGCGATGCGCCGCAACGCGGCAAACAAAATCCTCAAGTCTATGAGCGAGCATTCTAATACCCTGGTGACGCAAGCCGTGATGGCCTCGGAAGAACTGATCCGTGTGGCCATCTTATGGCACGAAATGTGGCACGAGGCTCTCGAGGACGCGTCGCGGCTGTACTTCAGCGAGGGTAACATCAAGGGGATGCTGAAAATCTTGGAGCCTCTGCATATCATGATGGAGCGAGGCCCGCAGACTTTGAAGGAAACGAGCTTCGATCAGGCTTACGGGAGGGACTTGAACGAGGCGCACGAGTGGTGCCAGCGCTACAGGGTGAGTCTGATATTCTCTCTATTCCACTTCATAGTTTTCCCCATTTAATAGATGTCTAGTAACATACGGGACATAAACCAAGCGTGGGACTTGTATTACCACGTGTTTAGACGCATAACACGACAACTACCCCAATTAACATCACTAGAATTACAGTACGTTTCCCCTAAATTGTTACTTTGCCGGGACTTGGAGCTAGCTGTCCCGGGAAGCTATTCTCCTGGGCAACCAATCGTCAGAATAGCCTACATTCATAGTTCGTTGGAAGTAAGTCATTTTACTGTTTTTGTCTTTCGAAAACATCGAGAAATGTTTATTTTACAAAGGTGATAACGTCCAAGCAACGTCCGCGGAAACTTCGAATTCGAGGCAGCAATGGCAAGGACTACATGTTCTTGCTGAAAGGTCACGAAGACCTCCGGCAAGACGAGAGAGTGATGCAACTATTCGGGCTCGTCAACACCCTGCTGATGAAAGACCCAGATACTTTCAGGCAGAATTTAACGATTCAGAGATACGCCGTAATACCGTTGAGCACGAATTCTGGGTTAATCGGGTGGGTGCCCCATTGCGACACTTTGCATACCCTTATACGAGAATATCGGGAAAAGAAGAAGATTCTTTTGAATATTGAGCATAGGGTTATGCTCAGGATGGCGCCGGACTACGATCATTTGACGGTAATACAAAAGGTGGAAGTTTTCGAGCACGCTCTAGAACATGTCCACGGGGACGACTTGGCTCGTCTGCTTTGGCTAAAAAGCCCTTCGTCGGAAGTATGGTTCGACCGCAGAACAAATTACACTCGTTCCTTAGCCGTCATGTCGATGGTTGGTTATATTTTGGGCCTGGGCGACCGACACCCTTCCAATTTAATGTTGGACAGACTGAGCGGCAAAATCCTTCACATAGATTTCGGAGATTGCTTCGAAGTCGCCATGACGCGCGAAAAATTCCCAGAAAAAATACCCTTCAGGTTAACCAGGATGTTGATAAATGCGATGGAGGTCACTGGCATCGATGGTACTTATAGGTGCACGTGTGAGTCGGTCATGTCTGTCTTGCACCGCAACAAAGACAGTTTAATGGCCGTCCTGGAAGCTTTCGTGTACGATCCGCTGTTAAACTGGCGTCTGATGGAAGCCAACATACGCAACAATAGGTCAACTACGAACGAAGTTGGATCTATCTCGACCAGTTCCACCCAAGACCAAGAGCTTCCCGAGTCGCTGAGCATTGTAAACCTCTCCAAGAAGGTAAGCGAATATTTTTCTTGGACTTTTGTTTTTATCGCTCTTCTCTAAATCAGGGTATAACTTCACCTGTCACTTTCGCTGACGGTTCTCAGCCTGAAGCCGTTAATAAGAAAGCCGTATTAATTATATCGAGAGTTCGGGACAAACTGACAGGCAACGATTTCCCTCAGGAGGAGACCCTCGATGTGCCTAGACAAGTAGATCTTTTAATCCAACAGGCGACCAGTAACGAGAACTTGTGCCAATGTTATATTGGCTGGTGTCCCTTTTGGTAATGATGTTTTGTAAATAATGACGGTAATTTAGGGTATAAATGGGACTGAATTGAAATCACTGGGCCTGATTTTGAACATGAAACAATGACGGCATCGACTTGCTTTTGATGCGGCAAATTTCACTTTTTTACGTATATTGTGTTATAACTTTTTTTGTGCTTTATCGAAATTTTCATGAAACATCGAGAAATGTGTTCTTGACGAACTGTGAAAATTTGATACCAGTAGCTTTCTCCAAAAATGAATTATAAATGATTTTTTAAATTTTAATACGAGATGTTTTTTGTGTTTTTGTGTAAATGTAATATTGCATTTTTTTTGTGAATTGCAGAATATTAATCAATACAAACCAACCCGATGGAAATTTATTTATTCAGGGTGTCCCGTTAGTGGTGTGTCCAAGTTTTGTGCCTTTATTTATGCATTTTAGAAACAAAATTGTATGAGAGCCCCCTCCCATTTATAGTTCTTACTTTAAAATTATTTCCATCTATACACGCTGTCCCATTTCTTCTAGTACCTAGCTTTGCCTTCTTTAAATTTAAAATGCTCAAAAAAAGTGTAAAACTTCGCCGCGGCACTATTAGGGCACTCGGGCATTTAATCTTTGTGATATAGTTAAGGAAGTGGCTAGAGTCCTGGATGTGGGAGTGTGGCCTGTGAGCCTAGGCATTTTAGACATTTCCAAAATGTCTGCTGTATGGGAAGTCGCCATGATGGGCCCTCTCTCACTAGAACTAATAATTTTGTATGTTTGCAGTTAACTGTTGCTTCTTTCACCGCTTTTTTTGTTATTTTTTACCCTTTTTCCGTTAAATTAAAGAAATTACAACATGCAACATTGTTAGGTTGTGTAACATCTGGCAACTGTGGAGCACATCATGGCTGCCTCCATGTGTTGTGTAGCACCAGCAGTCTATTCTGGTGAACATCCTGCCGTCTTCATTTTTGACATCAAATAACCCACTTTCGTAATTCTCGCCGCATCCTATAATTAATTTAGATTTAAGTTAGAACGCATTGTATTTGTTTCAGATATTTCTATGTAATAAAAGACTGTATGCAATATAGTTGTTCTAGTTTGCTCCTACGTCCACCGATATTTAGTTGACAACAGGACCTAGGGCTGCCAGATGTTATCGATATATTGTTTTATATTGATAAGCGATATTGCAAAAAATTTTCGATAATATCGATATTATATTATCGAAAATATCGATATTATCTAAATATCGATATTTTCGATAATATCGATATTTTCGATAATATCTAAATATCGATATTATCAAAAATATACATATCGAAAATATCGATATTTAGATAATATCGATATTTTCGATAAAATCGATATTTTCGATATATAGATATTTCGATAATATCGATATTTAGGTAATATCGATATTTAGATAAATATCGATAATATCGATATTTTCGATAAAATCGATATTTAGATATCGATATTTTCAATAATATCGATATTTTCGATAATATCGATATTTCGATAATATCGATATTTCGATACCGATATTTCAGATATTTCTATGAATAATATCAATGTGATAGTACCGATATTTTGGCAATATCGATGTTTACAAAGAAAATAGTGATAAAATATCAGCAGTAATGAATAGGGCTGCCAGATGTTATCGATATATCGTTTTATATGGATATTGCAAAAACTGATATTGATATTTTCGGTAACTTCGATATTTCCGATAATATTGATATTTTCGATAATATCATTATCGATATTATCGGAAATATCGATATAATCTCATCGATATTCGATATTTTTTCTAAATACTTGCAGTCCTAAACAGGACTGCCAGTTCTGATTGATAAATAACGGGGATTCCCCCACGAGATCATTAAATGTAACTTAAAATACAACTCGTCCATCTACCTTTTCTATTTACAATTACATAAATAAGTAAATACACATATTAATAATAGAAGGGGTCAGTGCAAAAAGTGGTTAAGTCACATTTCCATGTTTTCGAGTTATTGCATAATGAAAGTTTCAATATACTCCCACTTCTATTATGTACTGTTTAGGAGGTTTAGTATTTTTTTAATGTAAAATAGTACCTGCAATGAATATAAAAACCTAAATTATACACTGAAAAACTTATTTAGTTTCACAGAAATTTGATTTTTGAATTTGGACTTAGCCACTTTTTGGGTGAAAAATAATCAATAATTGAGAAAGTTTTAGAAAATTACATTAAGAACGATGGAAATTCTTCATTTTTGTTTAATTTTCTGATGCAACTGCAGATTAAAAGATAAAATATCAGTTTTTACACTCAATAATGATAGGAAAAATAAAAAAACTGAAGGTGTAAAGAGAACTATATTTTGTTAAAGAAATAAAACATTTTACGGCTCGCTTTACTGAATAAAAAACGCAGTGCAACAACCAAAATATAGCAAAAAAATATAAAAAGACATGACGAGCAAATCTACTCGTATACAGGCTGTCCCAAAATTCCGTGGACCTCAGGGTATTGGGGCCAAAATAAATGGATTAGACCACACGTATCTATATACCAAAGCGCTTCGTTTGAGCATGATGAAACTTCAAACTTTATTAAAAAACTTGTTTTCTTCAATTAATTCGGAAAAACTTCGTTCAATTTTAATACAATTTGGTATGTAGATATTTCCTTGGAAGTATTATTTTCTGATGTGCAAAGCAAATTAACTGAGGTTCTAGAAAGATGAAAACTACCCCTACCCCTAATCAAACTTTAACGTAAGTAATTATTGAGCAAAACGGCCGAGAAATAAATAAAATTGCATTGCCGTTTTAATAACTACTTCGTATGTCTAGGTCAAAAAGTGGCTAAGTCCATTGAATTAGCCACTTTTTGATACTTAGCAACTTCTTGCACTGAAATGACGATCAGCTCTGCATCACACATATGGGTTTTCATGCAGTTATTTACTTCTTACCGCGAATTTGACCTCACCAGTCGATAGTACGGACAAATTTGGGTAGATGGCTATACTTAACTCAGTTTCACAAAAATATGGACTTAGCCACTTTTTGCACTGACCCCTTCAATAGGACTTTTCATTATAAAAAAATGCTGAGGCGCATGCGCGAACGCGCCATGACAATTTCGGACGAATGTCAAAGTCTTGTATCAATATCCCCTAGAGGGGTAGGCGGTATTACTTGTTTGAAAGTGTTTATTAATTCTTTGGTAAAATTTTACTGCAAACGTGCAAAATTAGTAATAGTTCGGAACTAAAACACTATGGAGCATCCAAGCATTGTGCTTTTGGTGCCTGCCAAGATGATAGCAGTGCGGGAAGGCCAAGTTATCGCTTGGGATTACGATTTTATCCATTTCCTAAACCCTGCCTAATACTGGGAAAAATCAAAGTTAATAACTAGGTTGGTGACCATGTGAGGAAGTGAGGATTAGTTCCACCTATATAAATGATGTTGCTTGGATAAAAATGTGTAAGAGGCAAGATTCGAAATGGAAAAGTGTATTGAACGTTTCCAGGTTTTATGTCATTATTTGTTAGGTCTTTAAAATAAGAATTACTTGTAGTTACATACATACATTTCAGAAAAATACGCACATGTACCTATATTAGATCCTTTTTCTCCGTTTTCTTTTAAAAAATTGATTAATTTTCAGAGCTATATTAAAAACCTACATGATTGAAGTATCTTGGTTAACATTCCCGTATTTCAAGCAAGAGCCAGGAGCCAGGCACGCCTTCGGGATTCAGCCTCACAATTTTACGAGGGATATCACTTGGAACTAACATTTGTAATAATTTTCGGTCTTTCAAACACCCTCCTTATTTGGTATTCTACTATTTACTTACGAATATTCCACACGAAGTTTATAACGCCTGACACCTGACAGTGACACTCGTCCGAAAATCTAAGAACAGCTGATTGTCAGCACATGCGCACTAACGAACACAGAACGAAATGAAAAGGCCTATTGTCAAAATTAAAATTAATAACTTTTGTCGGGATTTTGTTCAAAACTGAACGGTAACAAGTTGTGTAAATTAGTAACCAAAACTTTTTCCAGTTGCGGTTTTGCTACGTAAATATCCACGTTCCCAAACTCAACCAGAAATTGTCTGCATCCTCCACAAGGTGGAGTTAGAAAATTCTCTTGATAAGCCACCACGGCAATTGCTTTGAATTTGGTTTTACCCTCACTGATTGCTTTGCAGTAAGCAGTCTTCTCTGCGCAGATCGTCAATCCGATTGAAGCATTTTCTACGTTGCACCCGGTGTATACTGATCCATCGTCGCAAAGTAGACATGCACCCACTTTGAAATTGCTGTAGGGGGTGTACGCCATTTTTCTTACTTCCACCGCATTTTGTAGCAGTTTGCGGATGCTACTGTCTGAGAACAATATGTAAAATGTGTAAAACACATTCGAATATGTCATTCCGCCATTTTCGTTACAAGTTACAACTGTCAAACTTTTATATAACCAATAGACGGTACTTTATACACATCGCAAGAAATCAAAATTTAAAATAATGTAATATACATAATTGTATACTAAATTACATTGTTTATCTCCGAATTAAAATGGTAAAATTTAGGTAAATACAATGATTTTTTTAAATTATCTATAAAATCAGGATTTTAAAACAAAATTATTTTTAAATATCAAAGGCCTCTTGCTAAATTTACGCTAAATTGGGAATTGACATTCAAACAAAAGAAATTGACAGTTCTATCAACAGATTATCACTAATGTTTACAGTTGAATATAAACAAAAAATTATTTGTACTTACCCAATGTTGACGCGTCAATAATATTACAATTATTTACGTGGGTAGCGTTATTATTGGTCATTTTTTGCAGCTCCCAATAATGCAACAATAATACACGTCAAATGATTTCAATTTAAAATTTAATATTGTTAATTGACGTAATCGGTATAATTTATCCTATCAAAATTAGAGTGGATAATAACAACCAAAAACTATTCGTTTTGGTCATTCAGCCATTCAGCGACAAAGGAAATAGTTGTTTGTGAAGGACACACGGAATTCATAGCAAAATTATCTCTAAACTATCGCTTCAGAATATCAGTTGTTACTTAACTGGCATTGAATGTAGTTATTTTTGTAAAGTATGTACATTTGCTGGCAAATTTTGTTTATCAATAAATTAAGATAGTATTCCAAAATAATTGCGAAATAAAGAAAACTGATGAATCAGTGCAGATGTGATCTCGAAGTTATCAGAATTTGCTAGAAACTAAGTTCTACCGACAAATATACGCGCTCAGCTGCCCTAATGATACTAATTTTGCTTTTAATTACTACTTATTACGTCCAATTTAAACAATTTATTATAGAACTTGGTTCAAGGAACTATTCTCCCGTTTAATGAATTTCACTCCACAGCGTATCTGTGGCAGTGTCTAAAAGCTAACTATAAAAACAAATTATGACAGCTGCTGTCATGAAGATGCAAAAATCGCATTTACTGGAATATATAGTGAATATTCAATACTTTGAAGCTGTTTTTACCTACAATGGTAAATACTTTGCATAAGTTGTTATCGTTTTGATTAGCGAGTGCATAATTACGTTATTTATCAAGGATATTGTTATCAAAAGGAAACAAACGTGAGGTTGCAGCCCGTTTTATCATTAACAAACTAACAATGCAGAGCAAAACAACGATTTATTTTATTTTATTGTGCATAACTTGCGCAAGTACCCAACTATACAGCACTAAGAATAGTGTACGATCTATGTGTCCGCATCTATACCAAAAGACATTTCGTGGTTACGTTCCAAGAGGAAATTTGACTGCTGGAGTTTACACGGAAGTACCTGAAGTCAGTGAGTTGAGGAAATGTGTTCTAAAGTGTTGCGTCAGTGATAAATGTAACGTGGCATTTACTACGAAGAGCAAGTGCTATCATGTCGAATGTACGAGTAACGAATTGTGTATTCCTGTGAAGAGTGGAAATGCGGATAGTTTAGATGATATATCTATGGTTTTGGTGCAGCCTGCGATTGGAGACGATTCTTGGGAGCAAGTTCTCAGTCGACAAGGTAAGCAAATCTTACAGAAACGTAGCTTATACCAAAGGGAAATTTTTGTTAGCAGAATTCTCGACAGAAAAGCTACAGCGCGAAATGTACAATATGCTAACAGACCCACAGAACGTATTAGATGAATACAACGATTTAATAATGGATGGTAGTGCTTTATCCTATAGCGCGGCGTGTGAAGTCGGTATAGATGATAACTGCATGCCAAACGAAAAGTGCTTTCCGAATTTTCCAAAGTCCAGAGCAGGAAATTGTCGGTGCAAGGAAGGCTACGAACCCAACCAAGAAGGCATATGCACTTCTGTAATTGACTTGAATGCGCAGACTCCGATCGACATGCCCGACGGATTTAGCGATAAAATCATGACGTACTCTGCTAAACCCCAAAATATTACGCCAATCGCGAGAAAGGTCCTCATGGTCACTGCTAAATCCAAAGAAGTACAGTTACCAACCGATGAGGTCACTTTAATAGCTGCTGTTGCCCCTGAAGATGAAAACGAGAAGAATCAGTTCGAGTGGACGTCTTTGACGCAACCGGATAGTAGTACTGCTGTTAAGCAGCAGAACGGGGGGCAACTGCAGTTGACGAAGCTATCAGAAGGGCTGTATACATTTAAGGTTAGTATTTATAAGCTCTCGTAGTTTGGGAACCAATTTTTATCTTAGGTAAGTGTTTCGAGAGCTGATGGTTACGGAGAAGCTTTTGTCAACGTAACAGTGTTACCTCCGTTGCGAATAAATAAGCCCCCGCAGATAGTTATAACTCCAGCGAATCAAACGGTTAAATTACCGAACACGGGGACTGTTTTGGACGCTTCTTCTTCGACCGACGATGACGCAATCGTCTCTTGGCACTGGGAACTCCAACAGGGCCCTCTGGGTACGATTCATTATTACTTTTGACGTTTGTATGCACGTTGTGTGTATGTAGGTTACGAGCCACAACTTCAGGATTCACCCACGTTACAATTGAACGATTTGAGTCGGCCGGGGAATTACACTTTTAAGTTGACTGTGACGGATACAGACAAGGCGACAAGCACAGCAACTGCTGATATCACGGTTTTAAAGATAACGGATTATCCGCCAGAAGCTAACGCCGGTTAGTTTCACTATATAAATTTACTTATTTATCAGAGGTAATAACTTTTCTTCGTATTTTTCCTAGGGCAAGACACGATTATATATCTGCCCCGCAACAAGATCACTTTAAATGGTAATTTGAGCATAGACGATCACGCCATCACGACTTGGGAATGGACTAAGAGTCCTGATGATGCCGACAAAGCTGTAGACATGCAGGACACACGAACGCCGTACTTGCAGCTGTCTAATTTGGAGGAGGGCATGTACACTTTCAGTTTGAAAGTGACGGACAGTGCCAATCAAAGTAGCACGGCCGAAGTTCACGTGTTCGTCAAACCCCCTACTAACCAGGTAAATGCAGATTTTTAGGTTTTTAACGAATGGAATTTAAATAATTATTAACTGATGTTCAGCAAATTTTTTTGTAGCTTTTGTTGCGATTGGTCTGATTTTATGAAATTTCCATGAAACCTTAAGAAAAATGAACCTGATGTGCTATGGAAATTTAGTTTTCATTGTCTTTATCATAAGAAGAATTGTAAATTTTAAAAAATTGATTCAAAATTAAAGTAAAAGTTTCAGATCAGATTTCACCCCAATTTTTATCAATTCTTCGTAAAACACATTATAACTCTCGCTGCGATTGGCCGAAGCTCCTGAAATTTTCGTGAAATCTTGACAAAAGTGGTCTTGACATTCCCTGAAAATTCAGTGTCCGTAACTTCTACCGTCAATGAATTATAAGCGAATTTCTTTCAGCCACCTGTCGCTCACGCAGGTAATAACGTGACCATGAGTCTGCCCCAGACTTGGGCGGTCTTGGACGCGAGCAACAGCTCCGACGACAATAAAATCGAAAGCTTCAGATGGGAGCAGATGGAAGGACCGTCGATGGTCAATATACTTTCTGAAAATGCGAGCATTTCGAACGTTACTGGACTAACGAAAGGCGACTATATTTTTAAAGTTTCCGTAACGGACGATAATAATAACGTGGCTACTGATTTGGTGTACGTCACGGTTAATCAAAGTGAGTTTTGTGTCTTGTGTGTACATAGATGTTTAAATTTTCTCCGCAGACAAAAACCAGAAGCCGACAGCGAATGCAGGGGGTAACTTCGAAGTAGAACTTCCTCGCACTGCTGTCATTCTAAATGGATCGAAGTCTAGTGACGATTGGGCCGTGACTCGCTGGAAGTGGACCAGAGATGAGTCTTCGTTAGCCGTAGGAAACATAGTCGAAAACACGGCCGAGTCTTCTGTTTTGATTATAACGGGCATTTCGGTGGGAAAGTACGTGTTCAATTTGACCGTTTTTGATGAGCAGGGCTTGAGCGATACCAATCAAGTTACGTTTGTGGTTAAAAACGACCCAAAACTGTATTATTTAGTAGAAATCGTTGTGGACGCGGATATGAAATATTTGAGCGAAGCTCAGTATAATACGATAAAAGCAAAGTTGGCGCTGTTGGTTCGGGATGGATCAAAATTGCAGGTAGGTGGTGTTTCGAAAACTTCCATTCTCGGAGGCGTATTAACGCTTAATTTCAGATTCGTAATGTAAGACCCCAGGTGGGTACAGACAAATCTGTGATAACTTTCTATGTTGAAACGCCTGATGGGAAACCTTTACCGGCCAATGACGTGGTGTCCCAACTTAGAGAAAAGCTCAAATTAGACGCTAGTCTCTTAGGTTTCACCGTAACAACTTTGACGACGGCTGTTTGTCAAAATAACTGTTCTGGACATGGGGTTTGTGACGAACTGACCAGAGAGTGTCATTGCGAAGCTTTCTGGATGGAAGTGAGTCGATAGATTTCATTTTATTTTCGTTTATGAAAGCGTTAAAAATTGTGCAGGATTTGTTAAAATTATATCTGCTGGATGGCGATTCAGACTGCAGTTGGAACATTTTGTACGTCGTTTTGGGTTTTCTGAGCGGACTGTTGCTTTTCGTCGGTTTAATTTGGGGCCTTGCGTGTTTCTGCGTGAACTGGTGCGCAAAACGCAGGGCCATCGCAAAACCGACAACTTATAAACTAATAGAAGACACAGATGATCTGCCTCCTTGTAAGTTGATTTTTTTGTAAATTCAACTTTCAGACGGTAGTTTTTTTAAGACGCGACGAGAAAAGGGAACATTTCCGACAGCGATACGGACTCCGAGGTAATGTTCGATTCGCGCAGTAAAGGTTCCACGAGATTTGGCAGCGAGAGCAGGAACGGGCACAAGCCGACACGTAACGGCTTCCCTAAACCCGGGAGGAGAGTCAAGACGTGAATTTCTAAAGTATTTTGAAATTATAATCTTAAGTCTCGTGCCTAACGATGAATACGTTAAATGTCGTAATATTTTTTGTGATGACGTCCCAATTTGTGATTTTATTTTCTGCTTAATTTTAATCGAGTTACCAGTTTAGAAATTTTTGATAGGTGGCGCGATCGAGAGTTGATTTTTGGTGGTTTTAATTTGTTTTTGCGGTGCTTTCTAGGTATATATTTTTACGACAAAGAAATGGAAAAATCATACTCGATACATTCGACTGCTTTTATTTACTTATTCTATTTTATTTTCGTGTTTATATTTGTCGATTTCTCAAAAGCGGATGGAAATTATTCAGTATTTTTAGAAAATTTACGTTGTACATTTCATTTATATATTTTTTTATTTTTTGCTAGTCATTTTATTTATATGTTTATGCTATTATGTAGTAAAGGAAGGTAAGTGGCTTTCTATATTCTATTATTGATAAATTTCTTCAGCATTCTCAGTTTTTTTTTGGTCTTAGGCTAGGCGACCGAGGATCTAACTTTTATTGCTTTATGAGTCAATAGTGTGGGATTCTTTCATAGCACCTCTATTGTACATTTTAGAGAAAAATGTTACATAAGAAACCCCCTTTAATTTGTGATTCTCTATCATATAAAATTATTTTCACCTATACAGACTATCCCATTTCTTCTGCACAGCACCTAACTTCGGTTTTTTAAATGGAACATCCTGTATTTCACTTCATTTTCAAATTCCTTGATCGATTTGACTCTCAGGTTGTATAGTCATTTTTGTCTTATACCCCATAATATTGCCTTTCATTTTGCTATACGCTTCCCTTCAACCGTTTTTGCCAAATTTACATTTCCTTGAAAAAAGTGCCAAATCAGACAAGTAAATAAATGCTGAACATTTTGTTGTGTGCACGACTGAATTCTCTGCTGAAATGAATTTTCAACTCTTCTCAAGACTTCAAGATTAACCCTTAGAAATGCATCACATATTCTTTCCATGATGTCAGCTCTTGTAGAGGGTCGCACTTGGTACACTTGATCTTTAACAAAACCCCACAAATAAAAACCTAGCTTCGTCAAGTCAGGAGGCCTAGCTAGCCAATTTATAGGGCCGCCTCTATATTTTTCAATTCATGTTGCAGAAAGTCGAAATAGGTGTTTCCATCCACATTACCCAAAAAATTAGAACCAACAATCGAGTATTATTGAATCATATTTGCTAGATTCATCTGGAAAATACAAATATTTCAAAAACGTTTAAATTTGGGATAGGGTTCTATTTGAAATTGGAAAGTTATGGTGTTTTGAAATTTCCTAATTTGATCCTGTAATTGCTAATATCCTGTATAATATTTTCGATTGTTTCTCACAGCAACAGTTATTCCTAAATGTTGCTTTCATTCCATCAAAATACCACTGCTACAGCTTTATTCAATTCCGAGATATTAAAATTTCAAAATTGTTCTGCATCTGCAAATATTTGCAAAAAAAATATGAAGTTTAGAAAAAAATTATTTCATACAATCTCGTAGTGAAATCGATCAAGGAATTCGAAAATGAAGTCAGATACAAGGTGTTTCATTTGAAATAACGAAGTTGACCTGCATACCTTTACAGCAATCGATAATTGATTTAAAGCAACAAAATTTTTATCCTCAATATTTTCGGTCTTCACGAATTTTGTCGACATGCCGTTTTATCAAGACTATACAATTGTTTGGTTTGTTGGTGGTGGAAAAATTAATATTTATATAATATTAACTATTTGATAATGGTTCAGTGTGAATTATTTTTGTGCAATTGTTTCATTTTATTGCACGTGCAAAAAAGGGTGGTGTTTAATAAATTCACGAATTATTTATAAATATTTAAAACGAATTGTACACGCTTGCAACAGTGTTCTTTTTTTTCTCGCAGAAATAAATATTAAACTTGAGCAACTTTATTTTGTTTTTACAAAAGGCCTATTCCACATTGTAGTCACATTTCGCTTCAAAATGAATTCCTACGAAGTTATAGTCGTTACTCTATATATAGTCCGGCATAATGTTCCTTATGGAATTTAATCCGCTCATTGAGCCTAGGATACTTTTTTTGGGATGGATCAGTTCCCGTTTTTCTTCCTTTTAATCTCATAATGCTTTGTGTGACATTGCTCTTTGTACTATTGCTCTCCACTTGTTCCGATCTCTAACATCTTCTCTCCAGTTGTTCACCTCCATGATTTGTAAATCCCCCATCACCTCATCTATCCACCTCTTCCTTGGGCGTCCCCTGCCTCTTCCCTCATCTGGCCTCCATTCTGTTATTCTTCTCAGTACACTTTCTTTTGAGGTGTGTCTGATGTGTTCAAACCATCTCATTCTTTGCGCCTTTATAAACTTTACAACATCCTCTCCTCCCACCCCGTGGAGTATTTCAAAATTCATTTTTCGTCTATACTCTCCATTGTCCATTTTTTTGCCACCTAATATCTTGCGGTAGATTTTTCTTTCAAACACTCTTAGTTGCTCTTCCTCTTGTTTTGTAAGGCACATCGTTTCACCTGCATATGTTATAATTGGTCGTATCATTGTTTTGTATATTCTGAGCTTTGTCTTGGTGTCCACTATTTTATTTTTTAAAACTGATTTATTTGCAAAGTACGCTCTGTTCGCAGTTTGTATTTTTTCATTGATTTCATCTTCACTTCCCTTTCCAATTCTCACACCCAAATATTTAAATGTTTCTACTTCGTCGAAATCATAGTCTATCTTAATTTTATTTCCTTCCCTTTGCTTCTTCCGGTTTATTTGCATATACTTTGTTTTTCTTCATTTATTTTTAGCCCGATCTCTCTGGCTCCATTTTCCAAGCATCTGAATATACCCTTCATAGCTCTCACTTATCTACACATTATTGCTACGTCGTCTGCGTATGCGATTATCTGCCCTTCTCTGTTTGATATCATTCCTCTACAGTCAGTTCTTTGTATTGCGTGCTCTAATACGATGTTAAATAATGTAGCTGATAATGAGTCTCCTTGTCTCACCCCCAGGTTGAATTCAAATTTATCTGTGTCTCCTACTACTGTTCTTACTGCTGCTTCGGATCCTTGCATTGTGACACGTGTCAGTCTTATTAGTTTTCCCGGTATTTCCATTTCTTTCATTATTTGAAGTAATCTCTCTCTATTTATAGAGTCAAATGCTTTTTTGAAATCTATGAACAACAGGTGGATATCTATATTATATTCATAGCATTTTTCTATTGTTTGTTTAACTATATGTATAGCATCCACTGTAGATCTACCCTCACGAAAGCCATTCTGGTATTCTCCTATTATGTTTCTAGTATATCTTCCTAGAGTTTGCTGCAATACAGTTTATTTTGTAAGCCACATTTAGTAATGTAATTCCTCTATAGTTCGTGCAATCTCCCTTTTCCCCTTTCTTATATATTGGTATATCAACCCCTTTAGCCATCGTTGAGGTATTTTCTCCTCTCTCCATATCTTGATTATGAGTTGATATAACTTCCTGTGTAGTTCTTCACCTCCTTCTTTTATCAGTTCTCCATCAATTCCATCCTCTCCAGGGCTTTTACCATTCTTAATATTTGCTATAACTTCTTTCATTTGTTCATATGTTGGTTCCTCCACCATCCCACTTTCCATATTTGTCTGTTCATTATTATCTCTTTCATTTTTCTCAGAGAACAATAGTGACTGGAAATATTCTTTCCAGGTGTTCTTTATTTGATCAGTGTTTATTTGCAGGTTTCCTTCCTTATCTTTTATTCCCCTTGTGGCTATAATGGTCTTCTTACTTGTATTTCTCAGTCTATAATAAAAACTTTTTGTGTTATTTCTCTTGCCGTCTTTCTCTATTTCCTCCATTCTATGGTTTATTCATTCCTTTTTTTTGACGACATTTTATTCCTTTAGATCACACTTACCCCTCTTAATGGGGCAAGTTTAAAACGCACTTACCCCACCGCACATTATGCCTCAATTCGCAGTTTCAGAACACCAAAAACATCTACACCCTAATTTATTCATCACATTTTATTCGTTTAGATCGCACTTGCCCCTCTTAATGGTGCAAGTTTAAAACGCACTTACCCCACCGCACCTTGTGCATCAATTCGCAGTTTCAGAACACGAAAAACATCTACACCTTAATTTATCCATCACATTTTATTCATTTAGATCGCACTTGCCCCTCTTAATGGGGCAAATTTAAAACGCACTTACCCCACCGCACATTATCCTTCAAATCGCAGTTCCGGAACGCTAAAAACAATAATACTAAAAAGAAAACACTCATAAACTAGATTTAAACTTTAATACCGCATAATCAACAACAAATTTTTAGTGCTTACAACACAAACAGCTCAAACAAAAAAATACACTACAATTTTACGAGTTGGAATGTTAAAAACTATAATACACAATAACATATTTACACGATAAAATCTACCTAATTCTTTAGGCTTTACCGCTGATGGGTGCCTGTCCGGGTTTAGACGATGTCTTAGGATCGCCACCTTGATCTTTCTCCAGCTGCTTTCCCAAATACTCCCAATTATGTACCATTAATTTTTGGACAGCCAAAAGGGCCTCGTAGCGCACATTGGGGTCTTCGTGAGCCAAGAGCTGCATCACCAGCTGCTTACCTCCCAGTTGCTCAATCACGCTAGGAAGAGCAACAAAACTGCTTAAACAACAACCACTAGAAAAAAGACTTACTGTTTTCCTCTGGGATAATGTCGAACGTATTCCCCGATATCGAAACTCGCCACGCTCAAAACGAGCGGATCCTTGCTCGTATCTAACAGATGAATCAAAATGCGCAACAACTCGTAATTCTTTTCGTTCAAGCGTTGAGCGTTCTCGCGCCAAAATTTGCTTTTGTGAACAGGGGACCATTCTAATCTGCCTGATTTCACTTCCGTCGCGTATTCATCGAAGGAGCTGAGGTCCTGGACCGAAGCCTGCAGTTTCTCGGTAAGGAATTCAACATCGCCCGTCAAGTCTTCATCGTCAGTTTTGCGCTGTTCCAGAATTGCTAGTTGCTTGAGGACTTTGCACTGGACCATCGCAATGCAATGTTCCTTGGATACCTGCGCGTCTTCTGGTTTCTCGATCAAATTCCTGAAAACCGCCAAAATGATCCGGGTAACCTTCTCCTTGACAGAATCGCTAAGGATATCAGCCAAAATTGGAATAACGTTGAATTTGTTCATTTTTTCCGCCAGCAGGGGATTGAAAGTCAACACCCACAAGCAGAAAATCAGTTGGTACTGCACTTGGAAGTTCACACGGCCAGACAGGACGGATAATAACGTGGAGATACCGTCCACGGAGACGAAAGCGAAACGGTACTCGTCTATGCGAAGCATCATTTGCAGACAACGAGCAACTGACTGAATGTACTCGTTATTCTACGAAATTAATAAAGTTAATAAGCGTTATCGAATTAACTAAAATAAAGTAAATAATCTCTACGCAACCCGAGGGGTGGCTCACGGACTCAAATTCTGTACACCATAATACCAAAACGGTATTATTTTAGACATAATACTGTAATACCTAAATAATACGGAATATCTGAAGTAATACCTGACTACCAATAATACTGGGAATAATACCGGATAATACCAGTAATACTGAGATTATACTGAATAATACGAGGCATGATACCAATAATACTGGATAATATCCATAATACTAATTATTCTGGCATAATATCGAGTAATATCTGTATTACTTCAGTAGTATTAAGGGAGGTATTATTAGGTATAGGTACAGGCTCTCCCACGCTAGCGTACTTCCTACATAACTCAACCGGAGTAGTAGATATCGAAACATGATTCAAATGAAAGTTGCATCCAATCAACTTCCTCACATTATAAAATTATTTTCGACTATACAGGATGCCCCATTTCTAATGTACAGCACCTAACTTTGTCTTCTTTAATGGAACACCCTGTATCTGATTGCATTTTGAAATTGTTTATTGAATTTAAGAGCCACTTTGTTAACCATACATTGGGTTTAAGTCTTACGGTTTCGGCGTTATTGCTCGTTAAAAATCGACATTTTTCAAGTTTCATAAATTATAACTTTGAATCGATACGAGATAAAGAAAAATGACTTGCATGTCCCTATCCTAGTTTTTAATTCTCTATCTAATGGGTCTGGAAAATACTGCTTCCTGATTGGCAACTTTTTGTCAATTTTTGACCAAAGCAGTATTTTCCAGACCCATTAGATAGAGAATTAAAAACTGAGACAGGGACATGTAAGTCATTTTTCTTTATCTCGTACCATTTCTAAGCTATAGGAATTGATGAAATTTAAAAAACGACGATTTTTAACGTTTAATAATGTCGAAACCGTAAGACTTAGACCCAATTTATGGTTAACAAAATGGCCCTTAAATTCAACAAACAATTCCAAAATTCGATCAAATACAGGGTGTTCCATTGAAGAAAAAGAAGTTAGGTCGAGAGTTAGGTGCTGTGCAGAAGAAATGGGGCATCCTGTTTAACCGAAAATGATTTTATAATGTGAGGAAGTTGATTGGATGCAACTTTCATTTGAACCAATTTTCGATATCTACAACTCCTGTTGAGTTATGGAGGAAATACGTTAACGTGTGACACCCTGTATAATTGTATGACATCATCGGTTACTGTTCAGGTTACCAGAGAGTCAGATCAAAAAAAGTGTGCATTTTCGACTTAGATTTATTTCGAGCAGGTACACTCGTAATATGGGTAACATTTGACTTTGGTCCTAAGTTGCTTCAACAACCATGCCTAAGCTGCTTCAACAACCATGGAAAATCCCTCATTTGGGGGTTGCTTCGGATATCTCGGCACCCGTGGTTCTCGATATCCTACTGAACTACCGTCATTACTGAAAGTTGCAATACAAGTAGGTAACATCAATAAATGCTGGTAATAACTCTAAGAATTCAGATAGTCTGAATTTGTCTATAGCTTGCTTTAGGAGCGCCACTCTTCCAACAATCCACATAACTTCAAGATAATCGAGGAAAATTTTGTGACATACTGAAGCCGGAAGAATAGACGATACCTGGGACGCATAATACAAAAGTCAGACACCATAAATTTCATTTTTCAACAAAATTCAACGATTTAAGCAATTTGAATGCCTTTTTTCTCTTAGGTTGGAAACGGAGAGTGATACGAGAAAAGTGAAAGAGGTACTTTCGGAGGTGCTGCCGGAGAAGAACCGTTTCAGATTAGAACATATGGCTTTGGTCCTAAGTTGCTTCAACAAGAAGGGAAAACCCCTAATTTGGGGGTTGCCCCCCTGTTTCTCGATATCCTACTGAACTAACTTCATTACTAAAAGTTACAATACAAGTAACGTCAATAAATCTTTGTAATAATTTCAAGAATTCAGATAGTCTGAATTTGTCTATAACTTGCTTTAGGAGCGCTACTCTTTCAGCACTCCGCATAACATCAAGGTAATAGAGGAAAATTTTGTGACATACTGAAACTTAAGTAGTTAGAAGAAACTTTTACTTCGACAAGTTCTCTATTAAACCGAAAGAATCGACGATACACAGCATACAGAAGTCAGATACCGTAAATTTCGTTTTTCAGCCAAATTCGACGATTCAAGCAATTCGAACGCCTTTGTGATTATAGCTTGGAAATGAAGCGTGATAGAGAAAAGTGCAAGAGGTACTTTCGGAGGTGGTGCCGGAGAAGAACCCTTTCAGATTGTAACATTTTGCTTTGGTCCTAAGCTGCTTCAACAATAATTGAAAATTCCTAATTTGGGGGTTCCCTCAGATATCTCCGCATCCATGATTCTCGATATCCTACTGAAGTACCATCATTACTGAAAGTTACAGCTCAAGTAACGTCAATAAATGCTGGTAATAATTCCAAAAATTCAGATAGACTGAATTTGTCTATAACTTTCTTTAGGGGGGAGTTCCACTTTGTCCATCCTGATATATTCGCCTTTCTCACATAGCACACTTTTGTTTTTTTTTTTTTTTTATTACCGTTAAATAATACCAAATACTGGAATAATACCAATCATTTTTGTATAATATCCCTGTAATACTGATAATTCCTGAAATAATACCAATAATACCTCATAATACTCATAATACTTGAAATAATACCAATCCTGATGTACTACTGGGACTACGAAATAATACCCATAGTATTGAATAATACCGAAAATTTGTAGGTAATACGAATAATACCTGTAATATTTGTAGTATAATACAGTACTGGTATTATAATACTGGCAAGGTGTACACCATAATACCGTCGTGAGCCACCCCTCGACGCAACCCATGCGAAAATTTCCCATGCGTCATGCAATAATCTACTAATGGATCGATTGAAATAAAATGTGTGTGCATGTAAAAAAATACTGTTTACCCAACATGAGACAGTCACAAACATCTTCTGTTGAAATTAAAACGTCACCAGACATGATCGACCAATTTTTCCCCCAAAAACGAACACGTTACACTAAGTATAAGTACATATTATGTGTTTTGTGACTACGTTAAAGTGTGTTTCAAATGGAAAGACATTCTATTCAGGGTGTCTCACAATTTCGTGGATCTTATTTGATGCATTGCACTGTCACTGAATTGAAGGTGTTTATACCGGCAAATTCACCTCATTTGGGTGGTTTGTGGGAAGCGGGAATAGAAATGTACATTTAACATGTAGTTTACAAAAACAATGTATTACAAAAATACCCACAATCAATAAGTACCCTGAATATATGCTTTACTACAATCCTGGACAAAATAAAAGCGTAATTTAATTGTATGTTTTAAAACAGAAAATTTTGCCCAAGATTCTCACTTCTAAACCTAAAAAGTCATATAAACCTACGTTACTTCACAAAAATATATACCGTATATTCTGAAGTGTCAAGGTGGTCATCGACGCTGAAAGGTATTTCGGCGTATTTTTCCTTCGGTTTCTCCTCTCTAGGAGCCCCTCTTAGCACATCGGCCTTCATCTGTGCCTCTAACAATGCTTTATACTAAAAGTATCATGTGTGCTGTGAAAAATCTGCGGCACCCTAACTAATAATCCCACACCTCCAAAGCCGTTTGAAATTTGACAAAAATCTCTCGAAAGACGATTTTTGTACAAATACCCAACAATTTAGTCTTGAAACTATCGTGTGTATGTGTATTAGAGAGACGTGTAGGCAGAACAACAATAAGCTCAAGCAAAAACAAAAGAATACGCAAGAAACAATATACAGTCAAATGACAGGCCAACATAGGTTAGAACTCAAAAAAACCGCCACAAATGGTTGTTATTTGCCATTTACTATAGAAACAACGCAAACAAAATGTAATTTACCTGTGCCTTCAATTGATCTTTTAGCCAAGTAAGGTAAAAGTGTAGATCGGAACGCTCCATCTGCGTCTGAGACCAGCAAGCAATTTTCGCGATAATTCTCGACGTCATATTAGTTATGAAACCGTCCTGACGATTGAGCAAGTTCAAAAATGGCCCCCATACAGACTCTTTCTCCTTCTGGGCGTGCTCGTGGAAAATTTCTACCCTGGTCCGGTCTTCCTATTTTAATTCCAAAAGAAAAACAAATTAACAACCAAAACAATTTTAGATATGTTGCAATTGGTACCTGCAACATATCGTCGAGCAATACGAGAATGTATTGTAGCGTTTGGTCCCTCGAAACGTGCCCCAATAGATTCAAAAACGTCTTCGCACATTGCAAACGATCTTTCTTCAATAACGCCTCTCTCTTCGCATGGTCTTGGACATCGAAAGCAACTATAAACGTGTAATCTTCCTGCGATATCATCTGCGATCTAAAAATATTTTTAACTCGCAACAAAAACCGCGGTTAAACCCTCTAATTACTTACTGAAAATACGACTGCCAGTTAACTTTCTGCGACCTAATTTCGGTGGCCTGATGCTGCAAAACACTGGTAGCAGCCAGCATATCTGAAATACCGAACATTTTACTCTAGAATTCACAAGAATTAGTTATCAATAGCCGAATTTTCCTATTAAAAAAAAATTTTGGCAGCCACTGGTAAGTTCATCTGTCACGTGAATAGCACCGCCTTTTAACAGTGTTAAAAATAGCTTTTCTTATTTCCCAGTGAAAAACTGAGCATAAACAAGCGCAAGCCGCGTATTTATTCAAAACTGAACGACAAGAACTAAAAGTTCTCAAAAAAAGGGTGAGGCAATTTTTCGTTAAACTTTAACCTGAAAATTTCTGGTACCTATCTTGTCATCGTCCAAAGAAGTTATTATTTCTTTGATTTTGGGGTCCGCCGTGGATGGCACTGCAGTACTCGCCATATTTTCGACTTTTTTAACCCCCGAAAATAATTTCCAAAGCACTTTCACAAGACACAATAAAAACTGTACAGCTGTGTGTCACAAATCTTGTGATCACTTGGGGCGCAGGTCCGTACCGAAATTTTTCGCGCATCTTGTTTATCGAACATTAATTGAAAAAGGTAAGATAACAAACAAACATTGACGATTATTTCACAGCCAACTGCAATGGAATTAAGGGAACCCCGTCGCAAGAAATACTCATTTTCCATTCCAAACAATACAAAAAATAACAAAATCACCATTGTTAATGGTACTTTTAACGGACTTTCCGTTATTGTTGAGAACGATATTAAATTCCTGATGGACTTGGGATGTTTTGGTAAAGGAAATTTATCCAGAACTTACCCGGTTTTTACAAAAAATGAACCAAAAATAATAAGAAAGCGGCAAATGAATAAAAGAAAGCAATGGATGGATAAATTTGGAAAAATAAAGCAACTAAAGAAAGTAATTGTAGTACCTGATAGCGACGAAGAAACAAACGAAAAAGATTATTTTCAAAACATGACCCCTATTTATGAAATTGACGCCACTGGATTGACGGAAACTTTAAATTTATCAATGTCGGAAGCCTATTTCTTGAAAATAAAACTGAAATGTTTAGATATATTCTACTTAAACGAAAAATTAGACGACCAAAAATGTTGGGACTTATTTTGCGAAGCTGACAAATATTTCGTTCAAGATTATATTTGTTATTCGCATTTTCGCGCTAAAAACTGGGTAGTTCGGTCAGGAATTAAATTTGGTGGGGATTATTGTGAGTATAATAAAATTCCGCCATTTAATGTGACGTAATTTGAAAAGGCTGACATTTAAGTTGTTTCAGTGTTATATAAACAAGGGCCTGCATTTTACCACGCGTCTTACCTAGTAATAATAGATGTGGTCGAGCAGGAAACTTTAAACCATAAAAAAGATATGTGTAGAAGGTCTATGGACGTTATAAAAATTGCTGGGTTGAATAGATTGTGCGAAACAGCAGCTAAAGTACGTAATCTAAACTATATTTTAATCTAATAATTTTTGGCATTATTTCAGGAATTGCTTGTGTTGCAAATACAATGGCCAACTAATTTAACGGTCGTTACTTTTAATGAAATGGAAAATATAAAAGTAAAAGAAATTTTGATGCGAAGATGGATTGCGTCGGAAGAAAGAGCGGAACAAAGTTGATATATTTTATTATAAACGACTAAATATACAAATAAAGATTTCTTTTACATATTTGTAGGCCACCTTTTTTGTTTCTGTGTTATCCCCGTCCTTCTGTACTCACTCCTCTCCTCTAAATATTCTTTTTTACATAATTCTTTAAATTCTTCGTCTTCGTACCATTTCGTCAAGCACGATTTTAATTTGTCGTTCTCCTCACGACACGCGAACACCATTAGTATATTATTGGTCTTGCAACAGTCTGTGAATTTCGCAACTTCTTCGAAGCATTTTTCAGTACGGGCTTTATCTCTCATTTTCTTCGGAACCATAACATCTAATTCTACCTTTCGTAACCTTTGGTCATTTGGATCACCTGAAATTTTATTAGTGGAGTAAGTTTAAAGATGAAAAATAAGAATTTACCTAAACCAAGGGGTCCATCGTGATAATTTTGATGCGACTTGGTTTGCGAATCACCTAAATTTGCCATCATTTCTTAGGTTATGAATTTGACAGTTGATGTAGCGGCTAATTGCAGTATACTATCCTTAATCCATTCTTGCCGATTACGCCCAGGAATATTACTAAAACATCTAATTTGGCATTTCTCGTAATGCGGATATGTATATTATTTAAGTTAACAAGACGATAACGAACATTTTCAATAGAAAATTCAACTATTATGTTTGTGTTTAATCTACTGCGCATGCACTAAATGGAATATCATTCTGTATCTAGACTAATGGTTTTTAAACGTCATGATTTGCAGTTGTGCACTGCGCTGTCAAAAGTCAAATTCGTAACTGACAGTCCATGAAACGCAAGCAGTCAAGTTTATTTTCGTTTTTGAATTGAAATATTAAAATTCTTAGCTTCTAGGTGTGTGATCAATTAAAACCAGCAGTAATCAAGTGAATTTCTGATTATTTCAACTTAAATTTATTAAAGAAATAATGGATCGTCTTCTTCGTTTGGGCGGTGGAATGCCAGGTTTGTCGCAAGCACCACCGCCTAGCGATGCCCCCGTGGTAGACACAGCTGAACAAGTGTACATTTCTTCTTTGGCTTTATTAAAAATGTTAAAACACGGTCGAGCTGGTGTGCCCATGGAAGTTATGGGTCTAATGTTAGGTGAGTGAGGTTATGTTCTGTGACAAAGCAGATTTCCATTGTTCTAATTTCTAGGCGAATTTGTTGATGATTACACCGTACGTGTAATAGATGTTTTCGCGATGCCCCAGACTGGAACTGGGGTTAGTGTAGAGGCTGTGGATCCAGTATTTCAAGCTAAAATGTTAGATATGTTGCGGCAAACTGGGAGGCCCGAAATGGTAGTTGGATGGTACCATTCACATCCGGGGTTCGGTTGTTGGTTGTCAGGGGTTGATATAAATACGCAACAGTCATTTGAAGCTCTTTCGGAAAGGGCTGTGGCTGTAGTTGTGGATCCAATTCAATCGGTAAAGGGAAAAGTCGTAATTGACGCTTTTAGGTAAGTTATGTCAAATTTTATCCTATTTATGTGAACTCTGTGTTGACGAAGTGTTTTTTGCAGATTAATCAACCCAAATATGATGGTTTTGGGACAAGAGCCGAGGCAAACGACCTCAAACTTGGGTCATCTCCAAAAACCATCAGTCCAAGCCTTGATTCATGGCTTAAATCGTCACTATTACTCGATCAGTATAAACTATAGGAAAAACGAACTGGAGCAGAAAATGCTGTTAAATTTGCACAAAAAATCGTGGATGGACGGCCTTACTCTGGCTGATTATTCAGAAAATTGTACAGTTAATGAGAAAACTGTAGGAGATATGTTGGAATTGGCTAAAAATTACAATAAAGCTCTTGAAGAAGAGGAGAAAATGACGCCGGAACAACTGGCGATAAAAAATGTAGGAAAACAAGACCCGAAACGACACTTGGAAGAGAAGGTCGATGTTCTGATGACGAATAATATCGTGCAATGCTTAGGAGCGATGTTGGACACGGTGGTCTTTAAATGATTCTAATTTATTTTTTTTATAAATAACTTTACTGTTTCTTGTGTCTAATCTGAATAAAAAGTCTTTACTTTTCCAAGTTTGTACTAATATTTTTTTCGTAATTAAATTTTCGAAGATCTTCCATTTTTTGATTTAAAATCCTATTCTCGTACTACTATTTATGCAATGTAAACAGCCAGCAAAGTGAATGAACTAATTTTTAAATACATACAGTAGTTTATTTGCTAAAGTTCACAAAAATAAATTTAAATAAAAAAACTGGCACAAATAAATATAAAAAAATAAGGTAAATAAGGAAAAAGTTATAGTAATGATAAATAAACTATATTGTGTACTCATTTGTGGACCCCAGAAATTTTATTGTTCTTCCGCATTTCTTCATTTTTGAATCGGTTTTCTGCATCTTATATTTTGGCAAAAAAAGTTTACAGTATAAACGTTTGATTGCTGCAAGAAGTGTTGCTTTAGTCTTTAGCAACTTCCAACGTCCCAAAATTATGCCTTAAATTTGTTGTCATTGCCCTATTCAAGTTGGGGAGCACTTCTGATAGGAACAGATAAAACAAATAAATAAAAGTACAAGAATAAACAGACACAGTAGCGAAATTTAAAGTAGTAAGGCATCTAAATATATATACATATATTAAAAAGGATCACTCACCTTATTTAGTATGCAATTTCTTTATTGCAAATTTCACATTTGTGGGCTGCATTGTCTAATGCATCTCCAGTGTAACACGCAGTATTATTATTATTTAAGTTGTGTATCTATGGGGCCTTCGATCCAGCAGATCTTAACTCGAAATCGTCATATGATGTGCCACATGAGCGAGAGGTCCCACAAATGTAATAAATTTCATGTCTAAAATCACATTTTTGGGGCCCCTCGTTCGTGTGGCACATCATATGACGCTTTAGAACTGAGATCTGTGCAGTACAAGTTAGGAGGTTTAGAGTTGAGGTCTCACGGACAAGAGGCCCCGCAAATGCAATATATGCAACACACCTACATTGCACTTGTGGGGCCTCCCGTCCATGTGGCACATCATACAACAGTTGATTTCATGGAATTCTCTATATGTGCCACCTTCTCAGTTTCCTTCAACTCATTTTTTGCGTCGTTTCTTATTTTACAAGAAATGTCTACCTGTAAATGTCGTAAATTCAACAAACGTTTAAAATTTCAAAAATATTACGCTACACACACCAAAGAGAGCAAAAGCTACACGTACAATCGTATTTAGTATTTTCGTACATTTACAATAAATTGGTGAAAAAAATTGTTGAATCTACGAAGTAGGAAAAGATTTTTAAGAACATTAAAAACACACAACTTATATCAATTTGTAAGGTTAGAATCATACGTAAAACAAATTTGAAACAAAAAAAAGAAGAATAGGATTGTTATTGTTGCACTATTATTTGTATTTTTCATAGTGTAATAAATAAAATAAATGCTTACTTACTGAATTTCGTGTAAAATTAATCGTATTCTTTAAGATGCATATCAAATAAGAATGAACTATGTTCAAGGTCGCCATTTCTGTCACGTTCTACAGATAGGGATGGCAAAAATACATCGATATATTCAAAATATCGATAAATGCAGTCATATATATCGATATATCAGTTCGATATATCGAAAAATTTACTTTCCCTTTTCTGTCAAAGACGTGATATTTTAAAATTTACGCAAAATATACACACATCAGACATTACCTTGAGAAAAGCACAAACTGAAACTGCCATATGGTTATAAAGTGATATTTGTGGAAATATCTTCTACGCTACTGCTAATTGTTGGGCGTTTATTTATATCCCAACTATGTTTTGCCGTTTTTGTTCAAATCCAAGCGAATCCTTTTTCTTTTTTCTCATGAAGTTTGTTGTAATTTACAGAATTTTGAATTCCATGTGTTGTGTCCAGTGTCCCGCCACGAAAGGTATTTCTTTAAAGAAAATCCGCTATTACTAATGAAAACAAGGGAATAATAGCACGCTTTATTGTGTGTTGTACTTAGCTTTTGGTAGACAGGTTTTTGTAATTAAAAATATATCGATATTTCAAATATATCGATATTTTCAATATATCATATGATACAATATATCGATACATACAAATATATTGCCATCCCTATCCACAGAACACGAGACCTTAATAGTAGCTCCTGGTTGCATACAATACGCATGCGCACGCATTTTGGAAGTGTAAAAGACTGAAGCTGAGAGAACGCATTTTTGAAACAGACGATTTAATTGCCCTCTCGCACCAGACACACGCATTTTTTTAAAAAAAGATGATGTAAAAACAAGCAAAATATATCAAACCCCTACGGGATCAGAACTCGTCTAGCCGTAGGAGACCAACACGGCAGTTCTGTACGATACCCGAACACCCACCGAGATCGTTGGCGATGTATTCCAATAACGAATTACGTAAACGTCATTTTACTGATAAAGTGTAATGGTCACGCCGCATGCGTATTATATGCAACCAGGAGCTACTATTAGTGTCTTTTAACACGCGTTGGTCATGGTCTTAGATGAGAGAAGAGTAAGGATACACAACGCCCGATCTTTGCCGTGCACGTGGGTGTTACCAAAATTTGATCATGTTTGGTGCCAAACAAAGTGATGAAACTAGGTTACTGTTTAGAATTCATGTAATTTAACTCAAAATAACGAATACAGCGTTTGAAATAGCGCAATTAGCCATATCATTGTAAGATTCTTCGTTCAATTCTCGGAGTAAAGAGACTAAGAAGTTTAGGTCACGCCCCTTTTTTTGGTGCCGAATGGTAACACAAACATCTGCTTTGTTATTCCTCCTCTTCTTCCCTCTAAGGTTTTAATTATGGATAACTAGAGAGGAGGATGCCAATCGCCGCTATTCCACAATGTAAATCGCGTGGTATCGTTCTTAGCTATGTCAATTTGAAGCCGCCAGATGTCAACTGGATCGTTAGGGCCTCGTTTTTATTAAGAGTTAAACGGGGCGACCGAGAATTTTGTTCAATATTTCTGAATATAAGGCAATAAAATTGCCCCAAAAATTTCTGTGGAAGCTTTAGTCATAAAGGAGTGGTATAACATATTTTTTGTAAGATTTATTTTTATTTTCGCAAAAATTTTGTGTTGAAATCTCACAGCAATAATTTAGGTTATGCTCGGATGTCAAACGTCAAATCTTAATTCTTAGTTCAAGTAGGATAAACTTGTTTTAAATCTCAAAGGTAAGTTAAATATGATAACACTGAAAATACAAGTGGTTGGTACCTACCTACCTTTATTGCAGTTTAATTTCAACTATTTATTTATACGGCTAAGGATGATTAGTGACGGCTGACAACATTATAACCAAAGTGTGTCCGAGTTGCATTTTTTATCATTTTATGGCTGATGACTACAAGGCACTTCGAATTTTACGGCACTGTGTCCGTGGTTGTATCATTTTGATCCGTTTTCTATTTGGTATTAAAACTGAGGTAATAAGTTTGTAATTTTTAAATACCTGTTATAAGCGAATTCAATGTCAATAAAACATTTTGCCCCTTGATGCCACAAATTATTTGATGTAAGTCTGTTCTTTATTTCTTGAATAACACGTAAAAAATACAAAAATTTAAACCTTAACTATCTCGTAAACTACCTTAAAGCAAACCGCCAGATTGACAGATGATTAAAACAAGGGAGTTGTCAAAAACTCAAACTAGTGACATAGCGCGTAATTCAAATTTGTAAGAATATCACCTGCTTTATTCTTAAGAAATTAAAATTCCAGGTTCAGAAACTTGATTCTTGAAATCGATCTTCTTCGAGTACCTTATTTTAGACAACTCATTAAAACATTTCTGCCTAACCTTTTGATTTTCTCGTAGAAATGTTAATTTATGTTTGATACTTCCATAAGATCCTATAATAAAATCAAGGCCCTGCTGTTGTGCGCGCCTCTGGTATGAAACGCGGAACTTCAAATACAGCTGGAAAACATGACCAACTTTATGGCTCTCGTTTACAAACCTCTCCTATAGGTAACCATATGCACAACACACGTTGGTCATGGTCATTAACACTGATCTGACATTAGCTGGTAACAGTATCGATTACCAGTGGCGGCGGACACTTCCATTTGATTCATAGATTTAAAAACTCTTTAAAAAAATTATTCCGACGGAAAAATGAATAAACAAGAAATAATAATAGTTGATTTTAATTAATACAGTGATTATTATTTGGTTTTTACTAATTTCTTATTAACCTTTGTTGTCAATTCGGGAGATAAGTGGCGCGTCACAAACGTCAGATTTTCATTCCAAACAAAACAAAGCCACGTGCTTTCTGACGTTTTAACCTAACCTCTGAAATATAATTATAATTACATATAGTTGTTTTCAAGTTTTTATGCGTAAGCCCAACACACAAATTGAAAATAAACTGTTTTCACTGCAAAACGTCTATAATTATATTGCAAAAACTAGTTTAAGACGTATGACGAAGGCACTTAGGTCCCGAATTGTCATCTGCAGACAAGAGAGTTATGAATGAACTACCATCATTTCTTAGATGTCAGTAGCGGCGGGTATTGCAGACATAAAATGGGGTTCAAACATTTATTTATTTTAATACTTCTCAAACTTAAAAGTAAAAATTTTCATGACTTACTCCTTATGGAAAGTAAAATATAATAGAAATAAAAACCAAATAAAATTATTTATTTACAAATTATTACAAGCATACAATTATCAACTTTGTTACATTTTCTTTCATTTGTACCTTGACCTTGAATTCTGTAGTCGGTAATCTCTTGTTAAACCATGAAAATACTTATCTACTGTGCCTTCGCCTGAGTGTGAACCAGGTGGTGTTTTTTCAACAAAGTGCTGGTTCGAGTGCGTTTTCCACAAAATTCGCATTTGTGAGGCCATTCGTCAGTATGCCACAACATATGAAGTGTTAGATGAGTGTTTCGCCGAAAAGCTTTTTTGCATATTTCGCATTCATAGGGCCGCTCGTCCGTGTGGCACCTCATATGGGCTTTCAGAGATGAAAGCTGGTGGAACATTTTATTACACGTTAAGCACTTATGCTGCTTCTCATCTGTGTGGCGAATCATATGGACCCTTAGACTGTGCGGCGTACACAATGCTTTATCACATATCTTGCATTTGTACGATGTCTCGTCTTTGTGGTACGTCATGTGGTCCTTGAAAGTCGAGGTGCGGCTGTACGCTTTATTACATATTTCACATTTGTATGAGCCCTGGCCTTTGTGGCACAACACATGTCGCTTCAGTGTCGAGGGTTGGCCGAACGTCTTATCACATATATCGCACTTGTAAGGTTTCTCTTCCACGTGCGACATCATGTGACCTGTTAGGTGCGCTGGCCGACGGAATCCTCTATTACAAATTTCACATTTGTAAGGCTTCTCGTTCGTGTGACACATCATGTGACCTGCTAGATGTGTAAGTTGACAGAACCGTTTATGACAAACTTCACATTCGTGAGGTCTCTCGCCAGTGTGGCACGTCATGTGACTCGTTAGATGTGCAAGCCGACGGAACGTTTTACGACATATTTCGCATTCGTGGGGCCGTTCGTCTTTGTGGCACATCATGTGACGTTTTAAATTTGAGGTCTGACCGAACGACTTATTGCATATCTTGCACGTATAAGGCTTTTCGTCTGTATGCCACATCATATGACGGGCTAGATGTGTAGCCCGATAGAACCCTTCATTACAAATATCACATTTGTGAGGTGTCTCGTTCGTGTGTGACCTCTTGTGAGCTGTTAGTTGTGCTTGTTGACGGAAAGCTTTTTTACATATTTCACATTCATGGGGTTTTTCGTCTGTGTGGCACATCAAATGACGTTTCAAATTTTCTGGCAAACGGAAAGCCTTTTTACATAACTCGCACATGTAACGTTTTTCACCTGTATGTATTGTGGAATGGGCTTTTAACCCACCGATGGTGGTCAAGACTTTGGGGCACTCGGGACATCTAAATTTACTTGAGTTACTTTCTACGCCAAAAGCTTCTATCGGCCCATTTTTGACACCATCATTATTCGTTTTCAGGATAATCTCTACCTGTAAATATACATAGTTAATTCAACGAATATTAATAACAATATAATATCGAATGTCGGCAATGTCAACGATATCTCGTTGTTTTGCTTACCTTTTCTTCTTTTATACAAAAATTTGACATGACATTTGTCACAGTCTGTGACCCTCCTCCACCAATTATAAATTTTTCTTCTATGTTTACTTCGGCACAATCATTTTCTAATTCATATTTAATTGGATCGCAAAAAGACATTTTCTGTAACGAAAACATTATTACTGCTATTTTACTTCAGCAAAATATTTGTAAAAAATACATAACCAAAAAAAACCTCAAATTATTAAGAAACAATTTAACACTTACTTTGCTTTTTACAAAATTTCTTCAGATTTGTTAACTATAAATTAAAAATCCGTATTCAAGCAACAGCGGCCATTTGCAAAACAGAAATGTCAATTTGTTGTACGAACAAACTACTGTCAACGTCATTGACTCTTCCAATGATCAAAAAGCAGTGACGGAGAGCATCAAATCTTTTTCGTTTTGTAAAGCAAAAAAATGTATTATAAAATTCTCGGTTTTTATTTCAGTTTAATTCTTTGAATTATATTTTTATCGTTTTACATCTGAATAAAAAAATAGGGAATATTAAACATACGTAGGTGCGCGACATACGAAACACTATTACATAATTGGCGCCGTATTATTTTATTTCACATTTACAAAGTTTCTCATTCGTGTGCAACATCGTATGACTTGTTAGCTGTGCGTAACGACGGAAGTGTTTTTTGCAAATTTCACATTTGTAAGGCTTCTCGTTGGTGTGGCATAGCATGTGATTATATTGACGAAACGCTTTATTACAAATTTTACATTTGTAAGGCCTCTCGTCTGTGTGTATCATGATATGTTTCTTTAACGTTACGTTTTGGCTGAAAGCTTTATTGCATATTTCACATTTGTGTGGCCTCTCGTCTGTGTGAATCAAAATATGACGTTTTAAATTCACGCACCGATTGAACGCTTTATTACATATTTCACATTTGTAGGGCTTCTCTTCCGTGTGCCTCCTCATATGATCCTTTAGGTGTCCAAGTCGACGGAATCTTTTGAGACATATTTTGCATTTGTAAGGTCTCTCGTCTGTGTGGCACAACATATGCCTCCTTAAATATTGCGGCAGACTAAACATTTTTTTACATATTTCACAAGCTTGGCGCTTTTCACCGGTATGTATCGCCAAATGGACTTTTAACCCACTGATGGAGGACAAAACTTTGGGGCAATCGGGACATCTGAATTTACTCGAGTTACTTTCTACGCCAAAAGATTCTATCGGTCCATTTTTGACACCATCATTATTCATTTTCGGGATAATCTCTACCTGTAAATATACATAGTTAATTCAACGAACATTAAGTAATTAATGAATTAATAACAATATTATCGAATGTCGGCTACGTCAACGATATCTCGTTGTTTTGCTTACCTTTTCTTCTTTTATACAAAAATTTGACATGTTATTTGCCACAGTCTGTGACCCTCCTTCGTCAATTATAAATTTCTCTTCAATGTTCACTTCGGCATACTCATTTTCTAATTCATATTTAATTGGATCGCAAAAAGACATTACCGCTTTTTTAGTTCAGCAAAATGTTTGTTAAAACTACATAACCAAAAAAAAAGTTTTTCATTAGTTACTCAAATTATTAAGAAACAATTTAACACTTACTTTGTTTTTACAAAATTTCTTCAGGTTTGTTAACTATAAAATAAAAATCCATATTTAAGCAACAGCCGCTATTTGCAAATCACAACTGTCAATTTGTCGTACGAATGAACTACTGTCAAGGTCAGTGAAACTTCAATACTTTTTGAAGTATCGATATACTTAAGGTTATCGTAGGTATCGCAACATCGATAATTTTGTTATGATACTTCTATGGTATCAATACCTTCACTCAGATATCGTATCGATAAATTTAAAAATATGACAGAATCTCCAAAAGTTCTGGTTTTGCAGTATAAATTGCAAAATAGGTAGTTGGGTACAGCGGCAGACTTTTAGAGGCGACAAAATTCTTTGCGGTCTTTGAAGTAAATAAAAACAAATAAGAGGATAGTATCCTCAGAATACCAAATGAAACTTATGAGAGGGAAAGATTTTTCATTTATTGATAGTACCCCTGGTTTTTAATTTTTTTTATTTTTTTTGTGGGATCACCATACAGCGGCATTTTTGCAAAGAACTCTTTGGGCGTCCATAGTAATAATAATGAAAAATGTATTTCGTAGATTATATTCAGAAACGCACACATATTTTTGAGTTGCAGCCACATCCGTTCCATAGCTAGTGCTACGATTACACAACGGAATACGGAACAGATTAACAGGCAAACGTTTGTCAAAATTACTTTTTTTGAATAGGTACTGCTTCTGAAACGGAATTTATCTTGTAACTTTTTAGGGCGTCACTACAGCCATAGAGACTAATCATATGATAGCATAGACTAATCGTATGATTAGTCTATGCTACAGCTCCTTCCGAACGTCACCTAAAAGTTTGTTCAAACACGGTCTGGCATGCGCATTACAGAATGTCAACACATTTAGCATTTTGGAAGTATAGAAACAAATTATGAAACTAAAGCTGACGGAATGCATTTTTGAAACAGACCACTTAGCTGACGGGACACCAGACACACGCATTTTTTTAGAAAAAAAAGTTGATGTAACCCTAGCCGTAGGAGAACAAAATAGCAACCCTATGCGATACGCGCACACCCACAAAAACCTTTCACGGTATTTTCCAATAAGGAATTCGGGAGATAAGTGGCGCGTCACAAAGGTCAGGTTTTCATTCCAAACAAAACAAAGCCACGTGCTTTCTGACGTTTTAACCTAACCTCTGAAATATAATTATAGTTGTTTTCAAGTTTTTACGCGTAAGCCCAACACACAAATTGAAAATAAACTGTTTTCCCTGCAAAACGTCTAGAATTATATTGCAAAAACTAGTTTAAGACGTTCTAAATAATATCGATAAACGTCAAATGGCACGTGCTTTTGTTTTGTTTGGAATGAAAATCTGACGTATGACGGAGGCATTTAGGTCCCGAATTACTAAATGTAATTTTACCGACATTGCGTAATGCGCACGTGCGACCGTGTTGAAACAAAATTTAATGTAACGGTCGGACGGAGCAGTAGTCACTTCCAACTTTATATTAGATAAGTATTGGGTATATTATATTTATTATATTAAAGTTTTATATTTGCTTATGATACAAACTGAGCATTTACCAAGTAGTTTAAGTTTGTAATTTTTTAAATACATTTTTTATTCCTCGTCTTGTTCAATCAATCATTTTTCTCCGATACTCAATATTTTCAAGTGTCGATACTTTTCCGTCAAATATCGTATAGTATCGATACCTGAATAAAAAGCATGATGTGATAAAAGTATAGATACTTTTCTTGAATTGTGCATCCCTAATCTGCACTACTGTCAAGATTGCGATACAATTGAACTACGTTGAAGGTCATAATTTCATATGTCAAACAGTAATGGCGGCGTGTGCGAAATTTAAATATCTTGTTTTTTCTAAAATTAAATCAAAAAATCAAACAAGTTGTATTCATTTCCGTTGTCCCTATCGCCGAAATTAGCAATTATCTTACATCTAAGTAAGAGAGCGGACATAGGTACGTAAACAAGTAGACAAAATTGTCCATTTATATATTATTGGCATCATGTTCTACGACTTTCACATCCAATTTTTCTTTATCAATGTTTTTCGTGGCCCACACTATTTATCTGCCCGAAAAAATAAAAATAGGGTGTTGTGTAAATGGCAGGCTTATTCTGGCGATAAATTCAAGGAGTAATTCTGATCCGACTGCATATTCATCAAAATTTCCAATTTATGGGGACTCTCGTCCATGTGACGCTTCATGTGAACCTTTAGAGCTGCGGGACGACTGAACGCTTTATCACATATTTCACATTTGTAACACTTCTCGTCCACGTGGCATGCCATATGGTTCTTTAGGGTCGAGGTGTGATTGAATCCTTTATTACATATTGCACATTTGTGGGGTCTCTCGTTTGTGTGGCACGTCATGTGACGCTTTAAAACTTTGGACTTACAGAACGCTTTATTACATATTCCACAACTGAAGGGCCTCTCATTTGTATGCCACATAATATGCTCTTTTAGAGTCGACTGCTGACGAAATGCCTTATTACATAATTCGCATTTGTGGGGCCTCTCGTCTGTGTGGCACATCATGTGACGCATTAGGTTTAAGGACTGACGGAATGATTTATTACATATCTCGCATTCATGTGGTTTATCGTTCGAGTGGCAGGTCATGTGACTCTTTAGGCTCGACAGCTGACGGAATTCTTTATTACACAGTTGGCATTTATAAGGCATCGCATCTTCGTGGCATAACATATGGCGCTTTAAAGCTGAAGGTTGAGTGAACGTTTTATTACATACTTCACACATGTGAGGTTTCTTGTCTGTGTGCCACATCATATGACCCGTTAGATGAGAGCGCCGACGGAACGCTTTATGACATATTTCGCATTTGTGGGGTCGTTCCTTCGTGTGGCACATCATATGACTTTTCAGATTATGCGCCAGACGGAACCCTTTATTACAAATTTCACACACATAAGGTGTGTCGGCCTTGTGACATACCATATGGCTTGTTAGATGTCCAAGCTGACGGAACCCTTTATGACATATTTCACATTTGTGGGGTCTTTCGTTACTATGGCCCTTCACGTGGCACCTCAAATTTTCTGGCAGGCGGAATGCTTTTTCACATATCTCGCACTTGTATCGTTTTTCACCGGTATGTATTGTGGAGTGGGCTTTTAACCCTCTGGCGGAAGCCAAGACTTGGGGACAATCAGGACATCTGAACTTATTTTCTCCTCCTTCGAGACTCTCTGACGGTTCACTTTTTATTTTAATGTCAGGAAACGCTCTTGCCTGCAAACATACACAGTTAAGTCAGACAATTGCACAATGTTGGTACTGTTTTGCCTACCTTTTGGTCCTGTACACAAAAATCTGATTCGACATTTTCCATTTTTGGCAGCCTGTCAAATCCTTCTTCAACTATAAACTTTTCTTCAATCTCCATTTCAGGTTCATTCCAATCATTTTCTGGTTCAGTTTTAACTGGATCGCAAAAAGACATTTTATGTAAGAATCACTATTTTTGTTCACAACAGAATGTTCACAAAGAATTTATTTTATTTGCTGATTTGCAGTGTACCAACGAGCTACTGTCAATGTCATCCATCAGCTATATGCACCATTGGCGGAGGGCATATTTTTCATTTTACCACTGAGTCGGGCAGAAAACAATAAAACTAAACAAAATGTACAGAATAAAATGTATCTAAAAATAATTATTGTGTATAAGAAAAGTATGTTCTTCATAGGGTTATTCATTTATTTTGCTATTCTGTTAGAAATTTGAATGGTTAGTTTAAATGCTCAAGGTTATCAATATTCTTCATGCATCAACTGTCAAATTCAAACGACAACACTGCACATTGATGAGAATTTCTTTTGGACATTGGGAAAATTTAGCACGTTTATCGTTTATGTTGAAATTATTGTAGAAGACTTTTCGTTACAATGTCTTTTTGTGGAAGAAAACAATAAATGCTAGGTATTTTTAAATATTTCCGATCGCCTTTTAATTAGTACATTAGCACTAGCAGCGTGTGAAGCTGGCTTTTGCGCAACCTGTACTGCGCAATCAAGCCATCTCACAAACGCCATTTACTGCAACTTTTGGATAAACACGATGAAAATTTAACAGATAACGCAAATCTAAGATCTTACATTTTCATGAGCAACTCGAATAATATGTAGGTTACGGTTTCTCATAAAAATATGTGATATTTCTTATAAATATTTAAGGTTGGAGTTTGCTTGTCTGCATGAATTTAAAATTTTTCTGTTAGGATTTTATGAGTTTACAGATTTACGAGCTTGCGCACAGAATTGCTGCATGTTTCGCGCATATCTCTATAGGTTATGGTAGCCAAAAAATGCAAAAAATGGTAATTCTTGGCTCTCTGGATGCTTGTGTAAAAATTAAAATGTCTTTTCAATCAACGCTATTACATAATATTCTACTACAGTTTTGGATAATTTAATATTTGTTTTTAAGCTAGATGCATACAGAAAAAGCTGGAAATTTCCATAACCGCTAAATCATGGTTTTCTCCCGCTAAACGATTATCAAATTCGGGAGATAAGTGGCGCGTCACAAAGGTCAGATTTTCATTCCAAACAAAACAAAGCCACGTGCTTTCTGACGTTTTAACCTAACCTCTGAAATATAATTATAATTACATATAGTTGTTTTCAAGTTTTTACGCGTAAGCCCAACACACAAATTGAAAATAAACTGTTTTCCCTGCAAAACGTCTAGAATTATATTGCAAAAACTAGTTTAAGACGTTCTAAATAATATCGATAAACGTCAAATGGCACGTGCTTTTGTTTTATTTGGAATGAAAATCTGACGTATGACGGAGGCACTTAGATCCCGAATAAAGCTAGATTTGACGGTAAATCCGCTAAATTGGCAACACTGTGCAAGTGTACGAATGAACTATTATCAAAGCCATTAGTACGCCATATCCACCATTGGCGGAGGGCATCTTTTTCATTTTAAAACTAAGACTGGCAGAAAATATTAAAACTAAACAAAATCTACAAAACAGAACATGTTTAAAAATAATTATTATGTACAAAAAAAGATATAAGATATAAAACAAAGAATGGCGCAGGGACGAGTTGCGTTTAACAAAAAGAAACAACTGTTATGTTCGAGAACGGTAAATATAGAGACTAGGAAGAGACTCTTAAAGTCGTATGTATGGAGTACGGCATTATACGGGTGCGAAACTTGGACAATAGGAGAAGCGGATAGAAAAAGAGTAGAAGCGTTTGAACTGTGGTGTTACAGACGCATGATGAAGATACCGTGGATAGATAAGGTTAGCAATAGAGAAGTATTAGAAAGAGTTGGGGAAAGGCGAAAGGTATGGAAAACAATAAAGAGTAGGAGAGATAGGATGGTAGGACACCTTCTAAGACACGAAGGAATAGTTCGCGACATACTAGAGTCAGAGATAGGAATAAAAAGAGGTAGGGGTAGGCCTAGATTAGACTACTGCTCTCAAATAGTTAGGGATGTAGGATGTTCTACTTTTAGGGAAATGCGTAGGTTAGCTCAGGATAGAAAAGAATGGAGGTACGCGTCCAACCAGTCTTCGGACTGAGAACCTTATGATGATGACAAAAAAAATATATCCTTCACCGGGTTATTCAATTTATTTTGCTCTTTTACATGCAGATATCCGAAAAAAGTCAAAATTAGGTTTTCCTTATTTTTAATAAAATATTGTTAATACTAGGTAGACTAAATTATTATTTATCATCAGCTGTTCATACCATCTTCGCTGCTCAGAAGCGTTACGTCTTTAATGTGGCACTTCATATGGATTTTTAGAGTCCAGATACGACTGTACGCTTTATTGCATATTTCGCATTTGTGGGGTTTTTGGTCCATGTGACATATCATATGGTTCTTTAGGGTCGAGGACTGATGGAACGCTCTATTACATATTTCACATTTGTGGGGCTTGTTGTCCGTGTGCAACTTTAAGTGACCATTTAGGGTGGAGAGCTGACGAAACGCTTTGTTACACGTTTTGCATTTGTGGGGTCTCTCGTCTACGTGGCACGTCATATGACGCCTTAGACTGAAGCATTGACCGAACGCTTTATTACATATTTCACATTTGTAGGGTCTATCGTCTGTATGGGTAACTGTATGGCTCTTTAGACTAGCGAGCTGACGAAATGCTTTGTTACATATGCCACATTTGTGGCGCTTCACATCTGTGTGGCTCACCATGTGAATTGTTAGATCGTTGCGCCGACGGAATGCTTTTTTACATATATCACATTTGTGGGGCTTGTCGTTTGAGTGACACATAATATGGTGCTTTAGAGTTGAGGACTGACGAAATGCTTGATCGCATATTTCACATCTGTAAGGCCTATGGCCTGTATGTATCATCCCGTGCCGTTTTAAGCCACTGTTGGTACAGAAGACCTTGGAACAATCCGGACATTTTAGTTTGTTCGAGTCATTTTCCTCGAAAGCTCCTATTGGTTCATTTTTAATTCCATCGTTATTAATATCAGAAAACGGTTCTACCTGCAAATGAAGTAAAAAGATCCTAACGAAAAAATTAAAAATTCGCCCGTTGCAGCATTTCTCACTTTTTTACCTACCTTAATGTCTTCTACATGAAAATCTGATCTGAATGACTCTCCTTTGTCAGCTATAAATTTTCCCTCAATATCCGTTTCATCCCAACCATTCTCTAATTCAGATTTAACTAGGTCGCAAAAAGACATGGTCCGTGATGAAGACTTTCTGCAAAATCTATGAAACAGAAAAAAAATTCGATCGGCCAAACAAAATATTTCAATTTTAAGGTTAGAATTTTAGATCACCACCGAAAAAGACTAAAACCCTGCTTTCTAAGAAAGAATACGGATCTATCAATAAATTTTAGACAGAATACTTACTCTGCTTTCTATTTTATGAATCAGATTATTTTTAATATTACAAGGTCCCAAAACTGTCAATGTCAAATACGCTCAAGGCCAACGTTGGTTGAACTACATATCCGTCAAACACCAGTGGCGGACAGTTCACGGACAGTTCGGGGATGGGTGGAAAGAAAAGTGATGATTTAAAATGAAAAAATCAGTATATTTATGACAAATTCATACAATAAAAAAAATAATTCAACCTCAATTTTGTTGACACGCTCTGATAGCAATTAATTGCAACAAGATATACAAAGGCGCAAATACCTCACAATAATCTAGCGTAATCTGCCCCATTAATTTTTTACACAAAAAGAACTTGAACAAAAAAACCATAAACAAAAAAGTCATTGACCAGCTCACTCTCAACAGCGCCCCTTTTAAAGACGTCTCCAATAACATCCTTATAAATATAATTATACAAAAATACGTACTCAAAGCGTCACCTGCGAACAACGGTAGAAAAATCAACCACCAATTGTTACTGTAAACATCCGCGAGAGGGTTGAATTTTAAGACGAGGAATATCGTGAAAATCAACAGAGAAATCAGATTTATCCACATTTCGAAGATCGTAAGGCCCAACCAGCGCGACAGTTCATCACTAGTAAAGAACATTTTTTATTGTTTTTCTTCTAAGAAGTTGGAACGAAATATACGGATTTTCAAGGCGGAATTTAGCCGTTTTTGGATTTCATAATCTGCCTCGTCTGTTGCAGGCTCAAGATCATCTATAACCATACAAAATTGCATGAGTAAATATTATTTTTATGGACAACAAAATAGCACATGCCTATAAGTTCGGTAGTTAAAGTATTCGTATGAATTTTATATGCAATATGTTTATCGCACAACTGCAAAGCTAATAATATGCCTCTTTGTATAGCAGCGCCCATACAATAAATAATTATTTCCTCTTCATCGTCGTTAATGAGTTTCTCGCACTGACTTAACAGGCTCTGCAGAAAAAAGTAAGTAAAAATCTGGTTCCGCATAACCTTACTTTCATAATTAAATCATCATACCTTGGTATTTGATTTTGTACTAACATACAAAACACATTTACCACTTTCGTACTTATGGGGCTGCCTCTTTTTGAAATTGTGCGATTTATTATCGAAAATTGGCTGCCTTTTAGAGCTTAAACTGCCTTGTACACCACCTTCTGCCATATTGACCTGTAAACTGACATTTGACATGTAACATTGGAACTATTGGAAACTTATTGTTGAATTTTTATTTGAATCGATGCACTATATAAATATTAAAATAATTTAGTACATCTGCGTTACGATTATTTATTTTAATATCAGTTGGAGTTTTTTATATAATAAAATATAAATTTGTAAAAATTTTGAGTGGATAGTTCAAACGCTCAAGGCTATCTATATTGGATTACTGAAATGTCAAAGTAAGGCGAGAGGTATTTATTTGCAAATATTCAAGCTTTTGAAGTTAAAAATGGTTTTGTGCCGGTTTTTCCTCCAAGGAACCTGTAGATTTGGAGACAGTTGTAAATTTGAACATCAAATTGGAGGTCTGGTGAAGATATAGTCATTTTGTGTATTACAATTTCGAATATTTTTTTATAGATGCTCGTCATAGTTCTTCGTCAGTATTGCGTCAACAACAACAACCAGAACAAATACAAAATCCGAATAATGTTGACTTAAATACTCTAGTAAGCTCCGTAAAGAATGATATGGTTAGTGCTGAAAAAGGAGGACAATGGTTGCTGTCTTCTTATGCCCCTTTTAAAAATAAACCCACATTTCAAGGGTTTGAAGATATGAGTTTTGAGGAAGTTAGATGGGGCTTTTATGAGGCACAGAAAACGGGAGCTCTTGAAGATTATGTAAGTAGTACAGTACAGTAAATTTGTTTGAAGGTAAAACATTTTTTTTAGAAAGCGAAGTTACAAATGGCGCTACAAGAAGCCATGATGCGAAATCGGGCATTACAAAATCCTACACCGGATTTGATTACTATAATATCCTCCATTTATAATTCTCCGATCATCGCAGAAAATGTGCTGCAACAAAATGCGTCTGTTTTTGGTAATGCTTCGTCGATTTTAACGCAACAAGCTCAGAATTCTATATTTGGGGGACCCACGCCAAGTACAAATAGTATTTTTTCACCACCGCAATCACAGAGTCAATCAAGTCAGTTTAGTTTTGCTCAGAGCGGTAATAGCATTTTTAGTCAACCAAATCAAGGAGTTCAACCACAAGTGGGCAATAGTTCTATTTTTGCATCTGCTAATAAGTCAGTTTTCAACGGAATTGAGCAACCGCAAAATTCAGGATTTAACGGTAAGTAACGTGCATTTTTATTTACTAGAAAATGGAGCACCCAAAATTATTTTTAAGATACGTACGCAAATACAAACCAAAGTATCTTTGGAGCGCAGCCATCAGGCCTTTTTGGGCCCCAAGTTTCCATGCAGCAACCACAGCAGAAGAATAACCCTTTATTTTCTTCTCCGTTGGTACAGCAACAACAAATGCAAAATATATTTGCTTCACAACCACCGCCTTTCAGTAATCAACCGACTGTTGCTTCTCAGTATGTAGCACTGGCAACTACTGTAGCACCTATGGTTGCTCAAAATCGATATGGGAATGTTTTTGGGACAGAGACACAGATTCCTGGGACACAACCAGCTGGTTCAAACATATTTGGCACTGCTAATACGGGAAGTATTTTTGGGGGAAATAAGGTCCAAGAGCAATCGACGGGTAGTATGTTTGGTGGTACTTCAAGTCTTGGGGAAGACGCAAATCAGAGAGACGCGAGTTTGTATTCTAAATTGGAAGAGTTGTCGCAACAAGATTTATCGGCGTATGGGAAGGAGAGATTCGAGTTTGGCGAGATACCGACAAAGCCTCCGGCTATTAATTTGTGTTTCTGACAGGGTTCCGGCGCGAATCTGGAGTGATGCTGGAAATTTCCAAGTTTAGGAGATTTTGAAATGACGTATTGATGTACCGGATCTTATGAGGCAGTTTAATCTGGCGTGGTGTTATTTCCTAATGTTTTTAGGGTCATTCATTAAAGAAATTTGATTATATAGTCTGTAAAATGATGAATTAAAAATGTAATAAAGATCTCTTCGTTTCAATTTTTGGATTAAAATGAATTTAAAAATAAAGTGCAGTTTTCTATGAAGGTAAAAACTCTACAAGATAACGCCACAACACTTACAAAAAACTCTTTTATTTACAAATAAAAAACAAGCAATATATAAATACGATTAAGTTTTATTAAACTTTACATAACAACGTATGTAAAATAACATTCATGACTTAATCTTCTTCCTCTTCAGCAGCTGGACCGCTGGTGCTCTTGCGCAAGTTTTTCCTCTTGACACGTCCAGGTCTGCCGCCGCCGAACGGCGACTTCAATGAGAAATCGATGTTTCTGTGAATCTAGACGGACGATGAACGAGGGGATGTTCACTACTTGCTTGCGCACCCTGCAACATCGAGAAAAGAGTCAGACAATGGACCCACGTTTGGCATGCTCTTGCATAATCGTAGCTTTTGGTCTGTCGCCTCACAAGGTACCCGGCCTCGTTATAATTAACTAGGCCGGGGCATAAAGCTGGTGTCATTACTTTACGAGTTAACTGTAGCACTGGATCAGCTTGGGTACGCATGTCCAGAGACTCTAGTCTCGATTCGCAACATACATCTTCCGTTTTTCAGAACGGGTCACGCCATGAAACAAAATTCAAAAGTAAGTCAGAATTTTGAGAAACCGGTCAACCACCTTGAGTAAGCTGAATTTTTCATAAGAGAACCACTTAAAATTTGCCGAATTTGAAAAGTGTAAGTCAAAATTTTAACGAGAATTTCCAGGAAGTCAAAATTTGCAGAAATTAAGTTCCAAGTTTTAAAGAAATTAGCATTAGTATCCTTAAAAGAAAATCAAAATGGTAAAAAACGGAAGTCAAAATTTCAGAACTCCAATAAAGAATTTTTGAGTTCAAATTTTAAGAGCAACGAGCTAAATTTGAAGTTGGTAAGTCAAAATTTAGAAGCGTAGAAGGTAGTATGTTTGGTGGTACTTCAAGTCTTGGGGAAGAAGCAAATGAGAGACGCGAGTTTCTATTCTAAATTGGACTGTCGCAACAAGATTTATCGGCGTACGGGAAGGAGAAATTTGAGTTTGGCGAGATACCGACGAAGCCTCCGGCTATTAATTTGTGTTTCTGACAGAGTTCTGGTTCGAATTTGGAGTGATACTGGAAATTTCCAAGTTTGGAGATTTTGAAATGTCGTATTGATGTACATGATCTTACGAGGCAGTTTAATCTCGAGTGGTGTTATTTCCTAATGTTTTTAGCGTCATTTATTAAAGGAATTTGATTATAGTCTGTAAAATGATGAATTAAAAATGTCAGTCGAAGATTTCTTTGCTTTTTAAATGAATTTAAAAATAAATTGCAGTTTTCTATGAAGGTAAAACCTACAAGATAACGCCACAACACTTAAAAAAAACTCTTTTATTTACAAATAAAAAACAAGCAATATATAAATACGATTAAGTTTTATTAAACTTTACATAACAACGTATGTAAAATAACATTCATGACTTAATCTTCTTCCTCTTCAGCAGCTGGACCGCTGGTGCTCTTGCGCAAGTTTTTCCTCTTGACTCGCCCAGGTCTGCCGCCGCCGAACGGCGACTTCAACGAGAAATCTATGTGTTTCTGTGAATCTAGACGGACGATGAACGAGGGGATGTTCACTACTTGCTTGCGCACCCTGCAACATCGAGAAAAGAGTCAGACAATGGACCCACGTTTGGCGCGCTCTTGCGTAATCGTAGCTTTTGGTCTGTCGCCTCACAAGGTACCCGGCCTCGTTATAATTAACCAGACCGGGGCATAAAGCTGGTGTCATTACTTTACGAGTTAACTGTAGCACTGGATCAGCTTGGGTACGCATGTCCAGAGACTCTAGTCTCGATTCGCAACATACATCTTCAGTTTTTCAGAACTGGTCATGCCATAAACCAAAATTCAAAAGAAGTAAGTCAGAATTTTGAGAAACCAGTCAACCACCTTGAATAACCTGAGTTTTTCATAAGAGAACCACTTAAAATTTGCAGAATTTGAAAGGTTTAAGTCAAAATTTTAACGGGAATTTCCAGGAAGTCAAAATTTGCAGAAATTAAGTTCACGTTTTAAGCAAAGTCCTATGTATACTTAAGAGCCAAGTATCCGATCGCCAACATCAAGATTTTTTTAGGGACGTAAGACGAGGTATGCTCTGAAGGCGGAGCTACGCGTGGCTCGGAAGCTCTTCCAGGGTCGCACTCTGGCTTCGCTTAGCAAAGCTTTAATTTCAATTTGTATTGCAGCTTGTATAGGTCTGAATCTGGTTCGGTTTGACGTTTGAAGGGACTATGCAATTGGATTTTTGTCTGTACAGGGTGTCTTATTTTCGTTGTGATTTGGGGGTTTCTCATAGAAGCAGCAGAGATAGAGCCTTGGGATTTTCGCAAACATGAGCTATTTTCTTGAGTATAATATAATGCCGAAACCAGAATTTGGATATCATTTTTAGTTTTCGAGAAAAAAAATAATATTGATTTTTATCGACTGAATTCCTTGGAAAAAGTTCTATAGTAGTCTGCTTAGTACAAAAAGAATTGGAGAGATAAAAATCAACATTATTTTCGAGAAAAACGGTATCCAAATTCTGGTTTTTGCTTTGTGTTTGTGTAATTTTGATTAAAAAATTGATGTGCGAACGTAGGAAAGGGGGGGTTGTAATACCCACTGCGTTCATTTCTTTTATTTTTTCCCTCTTGTAAAATTTTGATTTAGGGCTTGGTTTACGAGATGTTACAACTCATTTGACTATGTGTGTTGTTAATCCACTCGCTGTTTAAGTCTCCCAATTTTTCTAAGGTGACGAACTAAGCTCGAGAAAAATGTCCTTGGATGCATATGTTCCTGCATAACGTATAAGCTTCAGAAAAATGCCCTTGGATGGTACCGATTCGGTCATATTCCTGCATAACGTCTAACAGCCAAATTAGCATTGGAAAGAAAGACGGGTAGGTGTTAAGTTGCCAAAATAATTATTAATAAAAGAGGTACCATCCAAGGGCATTTTTTGAAGCTTAGATGTTATGCAGGAAACATAGACGTGCGCAGGAAAAAGTTTGGGGGTCAATGGGTATTACAACCCTCCCTTTCCTCCGTTCGCGCATCGATTTTTTTGATCAAAGTTACACAAACATTTTATCGGTATGTGAGAAAATGTTGTACAAAATTTCAACGGAATATCTTAAAAAGCAAAGGAGTTATTCATAAAAATAGTTTTTTAAATTTTAACTTTAACACCCTGTATCTTGAAAGAAAGAAGCCTAAATGAAAAATGGCATAAGGAAAGTCCCATTATTTTCGGTCAGATAACCTGTGGTTAACGGCTTGACCTACTTGTTTGTAACACCCTGTATATGCTACGGGCATAGTGGGAAAGTAGGGCAATGCTGACGGTGCCCGGGCAATGCAAACAATGACCGTTCATGCTGTCCGGTCTTGTAAGGTCGTCACGTTGCCCAGGCATTGCTAACATCGCCCGATTCGTCACTAGGCCCGTAACATATACAGAGGGTGATTTATACCAGGGGGCGAAAAATTAAAATTAGGGTTCAGAGCCACAAATTAAGTAAAAAATGTCATATGAAGGTGTGTCCGGAAATGATTCGTTTAAAATTTATGCTCGTCCAAACATGATAGACTCCATGTTTGGACGAGCATAAATTATGTTGAAACGATAAGGGATGATTAAAAAATATCTCTTCAAAGCTTCCCTATTAGTATAATAGGTGTACCAAAATTCATTTTTATGTCTTTCTCAAAAGTTGGGAAAAAATTAGAAACCTAATTTAATAGCCTCCATCTTTGGACGAGCATAACTTTTATACGAAGTATTTCCGGACATACCTTCATATGACATTTTTTTACTTCATTTGTGGCTCTGAACAATAATTTTAATTTTTCGCCCCCCCCCCGGTATAAATCACCCTGTATATGTATAATAAAGCGAAAGAATATTTCAAGAACTGAGCATTCCGTATTTGTCAGAAACTCCGGACGGTCTTATAAGAGATCAAGGTGTTGTTGAAGTTTATGCCCAAAGTTCTTGTAATCTAACCCCGGAAGAAGGTATCGAGAAAAGGAAAATCATATTTTGGAATCGAAACGGGAAGATAAATAAGAATCACAATTACTTTTATCAAATTCAGGGACAAATGCAAATTACAAAAAGAGGATATTGTATCTTTACAGTCTGGACACCCAAAGGCATAAAATATGAAACGGCTATGAGAGACGATGAATTTTGGAAAATGAAAATGGAAAATCAACTTGTAAACTTTTATACGAATGTGTTACCAGAATTAAATGATAGTAGAAAAAGTAGGAATATGCCTATACGATGAATGTTGAAAGCCACGCTATTAGAACTCTGCGCGAAATTAGCATTTTTAGTTTGTTCAGAGTTACATTACCTAAATACTTGTTATTTATGAGGATCATTCCATTATAACCCGGAATTACTATATTGCAGATAAATTACTTGCAATCTTGAAAATATTTGCTCAGGTCTACTTTTGGATCAATTTACAAATAAATTATAATAAAATCCCCGCTCATGTCAGAACAACCCTCGTATCGGAAAAAAATTTACTGGGTTTTCATTCAGGGATTTTAAGTTGTTGTTATTTGGTTATAAAGAGAACACTATTTAAGGTGAAATTCGAATTATTTTATATCTTGCTATATGTTCATTACTTTCAATAACAAACGTGTTCAAATTGTGTAAATTTACTTTCAGATAAAATCGACTCTAAATTGAACAAAATTATAATAAAAATGTGGGATATGGCAGAGCGTTGCAATTAAGCACAAATACATTAATTCGCAAGACCAAAATTCTATGTTCGCGTATGTACGATTAAAATATGCAATGTATGGCGATACAATTATTGAAGTGGGCCCCATACAAAAATCACCGAGTTCGTACTAGCAGTTTACCAAGTGCTGCGCGATGAACAAGCAGAGGGCGTTACAATGCAGGCCATTAAATCGCATTTGCAAGGGCAGCTCTCTTTACAAATTACTTCCTTATTTATGAACCGATTTTGAAATTGTTTGTTTTATTTGAAAGAAGAAACTTTTGGAAATCAGCCTCTCATCTCGGATTTTTAAAAGAGTAATTTATTTGTAAGCTATAAGTACACAAAATTAGGGTATATTTGGAGCCGAAAAAGACAAACTTCTATTATTTTTTTTAGAAATCGCTGATGAGACGACTTAAGAAATGTTTTCTGTATATGCTTGCAAAATTAGAAAGCAAAATATTAATAAATAACCGTACAGTTTGCAAAGGCGGGAACGTCTGAATCGCTCGAAAATGCAGCAGGGAGACTTGGCTCTTAAAGGAAAATGGCAAAAGACGGAAGTCAAAATTTCAGAAGTCCAATACAGAATTTTCGAGTTCAAATTTTAAGAGCAACGAGCTATATTTGAGAAGTCAGAATTTTAGCGGCAGTCAAAATTTGAATCTACAAATTTCAGAATGGATCGTGTCATAAAACAAAATTCAAAAGAAGTAAGTCAGAATTTCTCATAAGAGAACCACTTAAAATTTTCAGAATTTGAAAGGTACAAGTCAAAATTTTAAAGTGAATTTCCATGAAGTCAAAATTTGCAGAAATTAATTTCACGTTTTAAAGAAATTAGTGAAGTCCTATGTATCCTTAAAGGAAAATCAAAATGGCAAGACAGAAGTCAAAATTTCAGAAGCTGAAATTTTAAGAGCAATGAGCTGAATTTGAAGTTGGTAAGTCAAAATTTAGAAGCGTAAGCGATATCTAAGGGACATTAAAAGGAATTTCTCGATGGCTAACCTGAAAGAAGTCAGAATTTCAGCGGAAGTCAAAATTTCAATTGACAAATTTTTACGTAAAACAGTTAAACATACACATACAGTCGACATCCAAAATTACCTGTCCCTCTTCCTCACTTCTCAACCGAAGTCAGTCGAGTTTCGTTTTTCAAGGCGTTAGATATTTCATCTAAGTGGCCCCCACGAATCAAACACCAAACAAACTACTGTTCTTTTTTTAAACATTAAGACATTACCGAATGTGTCTCTGTCTGATGAGCACTCTAGCGTGATGGATGGATTTCGCCAAACCCAACTTGAAAACTTGTGTCTGCAGCCTGCGCTCCAAGAAGTCTTCAATCTTCAAACCCAAAACGTAATCAAGCTTCATCCTGTTTTCGTCTAATACTCCGATACGCACTAGACGACGCAATAAGGCGTTACCTATATAAAAAATGTTTACTTGACGTAAAACTGCGTTTAAGGACAAAAAATCGAATGTTTCCATACTTTCGGCACAGACGAGGCCAGAAAAAGCGATTCGCCTGTTTCCTAGTTGGAATTTAACAATGATATACCCCTTACTAGATAAAAATCTGGCACTCGTTTACAGACAAAACATCTGTACGAGCGTGGCGGAGGGGCCCCCCAAAAAAAACACAAAAACTCACCTTCGAACAACCTTTTTTGATCTTTTTCTTCTAACGTAAGCAACTCGCGCGCTGCTTTTCGAATTTTGGCCAAGGTATATTTGACCCTCCATACCTCTCGTTTATTTCGGAGACCGTACTCTCCGATTATCTTTAACTCTTGATCTAAACGCGCTTTCTCATAAGGACGACGTGGTGTGACATAGGTCTTTGAACAGACCGACGGTATTCTACCGTTTACCATTTTGGCGAGCGATTACTGAAAAATAAAACACGTGTTGATGCACCATAACCTAACATAAATTATGATTCATTGAAAAAACAATGTAACCTTGCATTGAAACAGTAAAGCAGTAGTCATGCTCCCTGGGATTAAACAAGGTTTTAATTTAGCCTTATTTGATTAAGAAACTCGGTTAAATACACCGGATTCTTTGCCCAGTAAACAAGGCACACCATCACAAATCTACCAATATTTTCTTAATCGTACCAAAATCTCGTATAAAATCTTATTGATTATACTTAAAAGACATTCGACAAAAACTGAGCGATCATATTTTTGTAAAAACATTAGATTTATTTAAGTAAAATGCAAAAAGGCACTTACACAACCCGCCTGCTCCGACACCAGGACCAAAAAGAACTGACGTAGACGCAGTAGACGGAAAAGCAGCAAGAAGGTAAAGTAGTTGACTACGCAATACAAGTTGGGCACACACTTTAAAAATGAAACAATTACGTTGAGAAATATCGCATATTCAATTACTTAAATCACCAATTTAAACCGAGTACAAATTATTGGTGTATAATGTTTCATAAAAGTATTGTTTTAACAATAAAATTGTATAGTTTTAATCTTTTGTTGATTGGAACTGATTACAGTTCCCTATACTAGTCGGCATTGAATAGCAGATTTCGATTACCACCAGATTTCTTTATTATTAAGTCTAGTGATTCCTAAACAATCTGGCAGCGTGGCTTTGAAGGTCACATTGTTTACTAATCAAAGAAATGTCATTGCAACTTTTATTTACTTTCACTTTTCGATTGAAATAATAAGTAAACAGATTATAATTTGTGTATTTCATCAGTAGATTAATAATTATGGTGATCTATCGAAATATTTCGTCATGATTCAAACGCGTGTCGTTACTTCTATAATTCGCAGGTTATCGTTTACGAGTGATATTCGTCTACCAATAAAACTAGAAATTGGGGGTGCAGTTTCGAGTTGTTGTTATAAATCGTCTGAAAATCAGAGTAATTCGGATAAAAGAAGCTTGAAAAGGTGAGTTAAATAGACATTTGTTATGGGCATGTCATTTTTAACCTTGTTACTCAATGTTATGAATATTGACTTTGAGGATACTTTTTATGGTTATTTCGTAGGTCTTTATCAACTGGACAGCAATCAATAATCCTTCAAGTTAGTAAAATGAGTAGCGAAGCTGGAATTCCGAAGACAAAAAATCGTTTGGCTCTGGAAAAGTCGCCTTATCTCTTGCAACATGCGACTAATCCAGTAGATTGGTATCCTTGGGGGCAGGAAGCTTTCGATAAAGCAAAGAAAGAGAACAAGTTGATTTTTCTTTCTGTCGGTTATTCCACTTGCCACTGGTTAGTTTTCGTTAATATTTTACTTCAAATCGAGTTCAAAATACGTCAATTCCTTTACTAGGTGCCATGTAATGGAAAAAGAATCATTCGAAAATGAAGAAGTGGCAGAAATAATGAACAAATTTTACGTTAACGTTAAAGTTGATCGAGAGGAACGTCCAGACGTAGACAGAATGTATATGAGTTTTATCCAGGCTTCGGTTGGGGGCGGAGGATGGCCCATGTCTTTGTTTTTAACGCCTGACCTCGAACCCTTAGCTGGAGGTACTTATTTCCCCCCGGAAGATAGATATGGCAGAAGAGGTTTTAAGACGGTCTTGAAGAACATCGCCGAGCAATGGATGTCAAAACAAGTTGCCTTGCAAAATTCTGGTAAGTGAAAATCGAAATATTTGTTTTTCAGCAGCTGTCGGTGTTGAACATGCGTCAAACTTGGTCAAACAGATAATATTTGTCAGTGTCTACAATTCAGTTGTTTATTTTGTGTTCGCTTTGTTTTGTTATCATTATTACGAAATATTTCAATTCGTGGATGCTCAAACTATCGAATCCATTTTATCAGAGATTTTCTCAAAATCAATATTTTTTCCATGGCAACGTCTCGAATTATTTGAAATTTCCAAGGTCAACTTTATGCAACATGTGGTGTATCTGAATTGAATTGTTTTGAAATATTTACATGTTTAACAAAAATTGGGTACCCACACACATGTTCAGTTTGTTATTTTCGATAATAACGTAGTCGCGGTGAAAAATGGTCATTTCCGGTCCAGCAGGAAGTTGTCGCACGTCACCGGCAGTTTTGTGTGGTCTTGGTTATTTTCATTCCATAGTCACCAAAAAAAATATTAGATCTAAACCTGAAAATCTCGTTATCGCAGATTGAGAGTTGCAAGTACTGATTTACTTCGCAGATAGAAACCGATAGGTAACATAATCACTCATTTACAATCTCTAAATCGGTCTATGGCCACAATAATATTATGTTAATAGAGGTTTTCCCAAAACGTAAGAGAAATTATTATCTGCTATCTCATTAGCAAATGCTGAATCATCATTAGTAATTAAATAGCTACTTGGGTTTAGTAGGTCAACCTCGTTAGCGACCCTCCAATGATTACCACTAGAATAGACATACTGGTTAAATCCAACCATATATCCATATATCGTGATAAACGCGATAACCGTTTAAGGAGAACGCCAATAAACATTAAAGAACAAAACTTTACCGCCAGCTGTTTGATTGTTTTCTAATAAATAGAGAATACTAAACACTTTTTATTTATTATTAATCCAGATGGTAACCAATCTGATTTTGTACCAAAATGGAAAATGATCAACGATAATTTGATAATGCTTCAAAAGATATGAATAAATCTTGATGCCTTAATTTTATTTGTGTCTATTATTAACATCCTCCCTTGTGATTCTTTCTTCTGTAATGGCATAGGTAATACACAACGTAGGTAATAGAGGATCACGTGGCCACTTCGATAGATAGTTATTTAGGTAAAATTTAATTTAGCTTTTTCCCTTAGATTGCGTGGTTCAAAAATTACTTGTTTTATTAATATAACGTATATTTTTAAATATGATTAAACGTCACGAATCTCAGATAATAGCTGCCCGCGTCCAATTAATTATCGTTACCGATTTTGCCTGTTCTAATAAAGGCATATTTATTTACTTTAGCTCGAGAAAAGCCGCCGTTATAATAGGCATCAAGGCTGGACGCCGGGGCCTCCCGAGTTTCTCCAGGCGGGTAAATAAGCCGACGCCGACGTCGCATTTAAAAAAATAGGAAAGTTCGCCACGGAGACAGCGCGTTATTGCCAGAGAAAACGAATGAGTGGAGACGATTTTACGATATTTGTTGGACGAGATTTTGTACGACAGACAGTGTTCAAAAACTGCGTCCGATGGAAAAGTAAAATTAACCCGATTTCTATTTTATGGGGCATCAGGAGATTGTAATCATTTGTAAATGTCTATTTCTATAGACTTACTGCGTGGAGATAAGTCAGTAAATCATTTACCGGACAGAAAACGTAAATGAAACTTTTGCAGACGAAGAAATATTTACGGCACTTTATCTTTCTTTGTTTTTGTAAATAGCTCATTTCCTCAAAAGATTTATTAACTGTGTCGCGTATAATAGTGTATACACACGTTTTAATATCAGGATGTCCGGATTATAAAAATTACGTCAGAAAAACTTAAAGTTTTACTTTCTAGCGAGGACCAAACCGCGAACCAATTGATGTTACATTTACCCCCCCTATTGAAGCGCTCTGGTGTCAGGTATTATTTATTTTCAGAGACCCGTTATAACGGAAAAAATCCGTTATAACGGGTCTCTTTTCCGTTATAACGGATCTCTTTTCCGTTATAACGGATGTTTTTCCTATATAACGCATCTTTTATTCCGTTATAACCTATAGAATAGACAAAGACGTAGAGATAAGAATAATAAATAATACGTGACACCAGAGCGCTTCCGTACTTGCCTACATTTTTCTCTTCTCAATTTCAGGCAAACATTCTTTGGAGATCCTCCGCAAAGTCAACTACCGCGAGGTGTCCTCCCACCAGCGCATAGACGTTCCTCCGGAAGACGCCTGGCGCAAGTGCCTCCTGCAGCTCTCCCGCTCCTACGACGACCGTTTCGGCGGTTTTTCCTCGGCCCCCAAGTTCCCCCAACCCTCCAATTTTAATTTCCTCTTCCACGTCTATTCCCGCAACAAGGAAGCAGAGCAGGGCCGGGCGGCTCTGGAAATGTGCCTGCACACGTTGAAGAAAATGGCGCTGGGTGGCATACACGATCACGTCTCGAGCGGTTTCGCGAGGTATTCGGTCGACGAAAAGTGGCACGTGCCGCATTTCGAGAAAATGCTGTACGATCAGTCTCAGCTGGTCGTGTCGTATTGCGATGCGTTTGTCGTGACGAAAGATCCGTTTTTCGAAGAAGTTATTAGGGATATATTGACGTACGTGTCGAGGGATTTGAGTCACGAGCTGGGGGGATTCTATGGGGCGGAAGATGCTGACTCGTACCCGTCTAATGGGGCCCTATCGAAGAAGGAAGGTGCGTTCTGCGTCTGGGAATACCAGGAAGTCTACGACCTTTTGCCAGGAAGAATCGGTCAAATTTTGGACGCAGATGTCTTCGCCTACCACTATAACGTCCGCGAGGGTGGTAACGTGGACCCCGCTTACGACCCTCACAAAGAACTGAAAAACAAGAACGTCTTGGTCGTGTTCGGTTCGTACGAGGACACCGCGAAACAGTTCGGTCTGGACGTGTCCAAAGTCAAAAGTCTGCTAGGCGATTGCTTGAAAGTGTTGTACGGGGCGCGGCAGAAGAGGCCCAGACCGCAGACGGACACGAAAATGGTGACCTCTTGGAACGGGATGATGATTTCGGGGTACGCGAAAGCGGGGTTCGTGCTGAAGGACCAGAGCTACATAAATCGGGCGATTTTGGCCGCGAATTTCATCAAGAAGTTCTTGTACAACGAGGCGGAATGCAGCCTGCTGAGGTGCTGCTACAAGGAAGAGGACAGTCGCGTGTCTAAAGGGTGAGATTGTGTTGCTGGTATCGCTATTAGCGATGATAACGGCTGCCCGATAATGGTAACGAATTCGGGTACTGTTTTCGGGCACCCGTTAATTACACGCTGTCCGTTAACTACCAGATCGGCGTTGACTGCGCGATACCCGTTAATTACCCGCAACCCGGTAATTACCCGTTAACCGCTTCAGTGGTCCCTTAAACATCACGTGGCGACAAGCAAGTAGGAAGCAGTTCGTAAGCCACCCCCAGCCCCAGCCGCGCTTCTAACAAATCTAAGGCATCACGCGTCTGTAATAACCAAGTAAAATTTTCAGGTACCGGTGAGCTTTTGAAAAGGTAAGATGGCGAGTTGCGAACGGAAAGGTGTTACGTTGTCAAACACGGGGAATAGCGGAGAATAGTGTTTTGTTATAATAAAAGTGAGAAAAGTGAATCGGAAACATTGGAAAGTGTACACACAGTAGTTGGATCAAGAACCTTGACGTGAATTCACTACGAATTCTCAATAAGTTAACCCCACTCGCCAAAAGACAGTGACACAGTAATTAAACTCGACACGTGTTTCGCTGGCCGGCAAGGCTTAGGACTTACCAGCACTGTTATATGTTAAGTCAATCCGGGCGGCAAGTTAGTTCGCACTACCAGTCTTGTATAAATGTACTCTAGGCGCGCCAGTTAGCGTATCGCTCCACTCATTCCAGCGCTAGAGATGGGTTAATCTGCAGGCTAAATAATCGATTAGGGGTGTGCGCTATGAATATAATAGGCGTTTAAACAGATAAAAATATTATATTCCTTAAATTCCTTGCAGATTGCAACTACGTCTAGTGCGTTTACCATCACTTGGTAAACGAGTTTTTATTGGGGAACTGGCAATTATAGGGTAACGGGTAATACCCGGGTACAAAAATCGTCATCGTCATTCTTAATCGCTATACATTTGAAAAACGGAGTTTTTCACAGAACAGTAGAAAGTATTAGTCTACGAAGTTTTTTGATACACATCATTATTAGATTTGCACTGTATTGCTTTGAGATAAATTGTGTACCTCTGATACCGTCGCACTAGTAGGTCTTGCCACGTGGGAACGCGCGCCCAAAAACCGGAACATTTTTTATCGCCGTCTGCTTCTTTCTCGCCTGCTGACTTATTTATTTTTATTTATCGATCCGCCCCGCTAAAGAAGTGTCAGTGCCGGGGCTCGGACGTTTTTAAATTTTCATCGGGTCATCAATCTTTGACGTAACCTTTTGTCCGCGACAGCTCGCGGCCATTGTCTGTTAAAACTTTCTCGGATGTAACAGGAATTAGTTTTTGTTTGGAATTTTTTTGTCGGTCTGGACGTAGCAGTGATCGAAATTAAGTAAATAACCAGATTAGTTCGTTTGACTTTGATGTGTATAATAACCAACAATGAGTATCGCTCTCTGACGTCAGATCTGCTGTTTGTGTTGTGGAATCGTTTTCTTGTTTTGGTTACAGGCCCGCGCCGATCGTGGGATTCTTGGACGACTACGTTTTTCTCATCAGAGGTCTCTTGGATCTGTACGAATCATCACTGGATGCGGATTGGTTGCAGTGGGCGGAGCTGCTCCAGGAGCAGCAAGACAGAAGGTTCTGGGACGGAAGGAACTACGGTTACTTTTCCAGTCCCGAAGGGGACGAAAGCATCTTAATTCGTGGAAAGGAAGGTCAGTCATTTAATGCAGTTTTGTTAAGTTATCAAAGTTTGTGTCGCTTTTGGTGTGTCGAGGTCTATAGAAAGTTTAAGCTTTGGCCTCTCCAGGGACGATAGTCTGAAGAATTATAGGGGATTAAGTGGATCGTTACCAGTTTCCCTTTCAGATGCGTGACCGTTCCGTTCGACGAGCCTGAGAACGAATCTGCTAACTCAAATAAATTGGTCGCGTCGAAAATTTATCATTTATAAAAACTCATAGGAATAATCACTGAAGAACAACAGAAGAGAGTCAAAAGGATATCTGAGGAGTCGTTTTGTATTGTTGCAGATCAGGACGGAGCGGAGCCGTGCGGCAACTCCGTCGCAGTCCACAATTTGATAAGACTGGCCGCGTATTTGGACAGGCAAGATCTGAGGGCAAAAGCGGGTAGGACGTTGACTTGTTTCTCTGATAAACTTAAAGAGATTCCAGTCGCTCTCCCGGAAATGTCCTCTGCTCTGTTGCTTTACCATAATTCTCCCACACAGGTAATATAAACTTATTTTCAGGTAAACTAGAAGACGAAATTTTTTGCTGTTTAGGTGTTTATAGCGGGAAAAACGGAAGACAACAACACGCAGGCTCTCTTGGACGTGGTCCGCACGCGGTTTTTGCCCGGGCGTATTCTGGCCGTTGCGGACGGACCGGGCGGTCGCGCTGGTCTTTTGTACAGGAGACACGAGTCTCTAGCTCGGTTGCAACCGGTTCACGGCAAACCAGCCGCCTATGTTTGTCGGAATTTCGCTTGTTCGTTGCCCGTCACCGAACCCGCGGAATTAGCCGACAACTTAGATTTGGACGCCAATAGGAAGCTTGTTGCGCCGGTGTCTTCAGTGGGAGACACGTCAGAGGTGTACGAATCAACAGATAAATGAATATTATTGGTTATTCAGATTACACTAATTATTTATTCCCAAGGAGGAAATTCGAATTGTTGTCCCTGATTTTTGAGTTTCGTCAATTTTTACAGCCCTAGTCTGGTAGATTTTCGCCTAATATTGCACCGGCTTGCAGTTTTTATTCTTGAATTGTGTTTGTACACAGGGACAATTTATTGTGATATTAGAACAAAAGGTTGTGTACTTAGATTTAAGATATTATTGGAAGTTTGAAATATTTTCTGTCACTAATAAAAAATTAATGTTAACATAGCGTTTTATTTCATACACCTTATACTTTATACACTCATTCGTTGTTTTGTTACGTTTTATTGAAGGTAAGTAAAATATATTACATACTGTAGATATAGATGTCAGATACACACTCGTTAATGCAGACAATCGCCTCCTTGAATTTAAAAATAAGGAAGCATTCTTTAATGGCCGGAACATACCCCCGACCTTGAAAGAGTCAGCTTTCAAATTTATCAAATGTAACATTAAAAGTAACTACTGGAAAACCTGCAGCTGAGCCTCCTTCCATTTGTTACGCACTTGCAGTTCCGAAATTAATTCCCAAAAATGGAAAGCTCGTTATGATTAGATGAGAGGACTTAAAGGCCTCGAATTCAGAACTGCCTCGATTTCAACAAGAACAATATACAGTTCTTCAAAAGTTAAACGCGCATTGCCCAACACTCTTCGAATATGACCCTTTGCGGACTTTATCCCAACATCCCAGAGCCCACCAAAGCGGGGTGAGAAGGCCGGAATAAAATGCCAGTTAACTTAGTGCAACTTAGTTTGGTTTGTTTTAAAGAATTTTGAAAACTCCAACAAATCTGAGCGGGCCCCGATAAAGTTAGTTCCGTTGTCGTCGTCAAATAATTTACCGAAAATCGACTCTTTCATGAATGCTGAATTCTTTGCTAATATTTCATATAGGGCGTAGGTATATTGTAGACATTATAAATCTGTTGTGTATTGTTGAATTATCGAGAAAAGGTAGCTTTGGACGGTAGGTCGATTTTAGTAAAAACGTCCATAAAAATTGAGACAAAAAAGGCGAAAGCGCGGATCTAAAAACATCTTTCACCTGAAGTCATCAGGTGAACCACGCATGCCTGCTATGATCCGCACATTGCAAAGACGCTGTTGCATCTCCAGTCACCGTTCGGCACATGCATGCGTCGGAACGCCGGCGTAGCGTGCTCTCCCAAAGAGATCGGAATCGATACATCCCACAATTCAAAAACCAAAAAATTCGAAAAACCGAAAAGTTCATCTCCCGGTCTTGTATTTGCTTTGTTATTTTTAGTTCGCCAAGGAAATAAAAACTAAAAAAAACATATGCGCGAACAGAAAAAAAAGTTTTGTGATTTAGTTGTTTAAGTTATTGAATTATTTTGTGCGTTTATTTAAAAAATCTGTAAACATAATTTCTTGAGTTTATAAATAGTGGAAACTAGGAGGAAATAAAAAAAATAGTTTTGAGTTTGTGAGGTATTCGCAAACAATAACGATTCTTGTGTTAGTAAAGGACGATTAGAATCAGTTGGTTAGAGCGAACCCACAGGTTTTTTTTGTATTTACCATATAATAGTCGGAGAGCAGGACGTTCCAAATATGCAAAATAAAAGTGGGGTATGCAACTCGCGAACATACAAAAACTGATGTCGTATTCTTATGTAAAATGACCTGCTGAATTCGATTCTGGAGGTCGCGAATCGATTCGGAATTGCGAAATTGAAAAAAATCGAACTTTATCATATTTTTACAAAATTTCTCGGAAATACATTATTTTATATTTCCCATTCTATATCTTTGTCTGTAACAATTGGATCGGCTTAAAACTTTGCATACATATAGTCTGAAATATGCCGAATCCGTTGCCATACATAAATGTGCACTAATGTGTAAAGATATGGTAGAAAAATAATATTTTCGTCGCAGATCCCATGGATTTTTCAGTAACTGCATTGAGAAAGTTGGTATCGAGGTAACTTTTTTATTATTGGAGATAGAGTAATAGTATAAGCGAGTCAAATATAGTTTAAGGTCTGAATTAATTTATAAAAAACAAAAAAATGTTGTTGGTAAAAGTTTGGTGATCATAAAAGGTTAATATAGACGAGCGATGTACGCGCTACGTTGTCTCCTGTGTTGCACCGAAGCAGACCGCGTGGAGAACTTTAATGAGAACTGTTCTTATTTTTTTTAAATTTGTACTTACAGAATAAATACATTTTTATTAGTCGATATACGTACATTTTCCTTCACAAAAACAGCTTATGGAACACAGTACATTAGCTTCTAAACAAATATAGGTTGTGCTACAATTTATTGAAATACTCACATTTGCAAAATGGTGTTATGTTTACAAAATCTGGTTTCGCACTTATTGTGGTCATGATTGGCATTATGCTACCGTTTTCTTTCATGCACCACCCAAAATTCCAAAAGATTTGAGCCCGGTTTTTCAAAGAATCTAACACCGAATTAAGTCTGACACCGGCTTCGTTGCTATGATTCAATCAATGAGAATCAATGAGAAAGCCGGTATCATAGCAACGAAGCCGGTGTCAGACTTAATCCGGTGTGGATTCTTTGAAAAACCGGACCTTGATAGTTTTGGTCGAACTAGGTATGCAGTTTTGTAAACGACGGACCGCAAATACATATGTCCTGAGGACATGAAAACGAAACGTGTTTTCGGTGGGTGGTAAATCCCTAAGAAGCGAAATTTGCTTTGTAATAAATAGGTACCTTACTGATATTCGTTTGCTTACTTACCTAATGTCTGTTTTGCATGTTGGAAACAAATGTACTCTTAAACAGTCCATACTGCCGGTAAATTCTGGACGACCATATTATATATGTAATGAATTTCACTCTATTATCGCTTGACATTTAGTGTAACATATTGAATATTTCAATAAAACAAAATTTTTTAGTGTTTTCAACGGGTTTAATCGTTATCGACAATATTGTTTCGACTTACTAGGTCATCATCAAAGGTTCTTACAAAACAAATCTTAAAACTAAAACAGTGCCTTACATACAGTATTCTATTTTATTTTCGTGTGGTGGGGTAAGACTGCTTCTATGATTGGTGAATGGTTAAATTCCAACTGGTCATTTGTTATCTGTTGATCTAATTTCTAAGCAAACTTGATCAAAACCCGGTTTGCTTAAATAAAAGAAATTTAGGTTCATTATAGTTCAATAATAAAGAAAAAAGAAACACAGGAGATAAAAGTGGTGTTTCTCAGTTAAATTGCAATGATTGCAGCGCGATTTACATACGTCAAACCGGGAGGGATTTCAATACCATACTGAAAGAACATAAAGTCTATTGCCAACAATTCAAACAGGACGGGTTTTTGGGAACATTGTACATATTGTAAACAATCATAATTTTGTCGAAAGTGATTTTAAAATATTATATCAAGGATCTAAAGGTAGAAAATTAACTTAAGCGGAAAGTTTTGAAATTTGCAAAGCCATTAAATTAGATCAACAGGTAACAAATGACCAGTTGGAATTTAACCATTCATCAATCATAGAAGCAATCTTACTCCACCACACGAAAATAAAATGGAATACTGTATATAAGGCACTGCTTTAGTTTTAAGATTTGTTTTGTAAGAACCTTTGATGATGATCTATAATAAGTCGGAACAATATTGTGGGTAACGATTAAACCTGTGGAAAACACTAAAAGTTTTGTTTTATTGAAATGACCATATAATGGTTTAAAAAAATACCCTACACACATTTAATAAATGAAAACTCTAAACTCCGTCGGTGTTGGCACGGCAGACATCTTTTGTCCGCGATAACGCGCGCAGGGCGCGACATATGACTCACGTTTAACACACTTTTTCTGACTTACTATGTATTTTATGAAAAAATACTCAAAACAAAAAAACATCCTCATTTTATGCGCTACAATTTACTCGTTTATAGTATAAGTATATCTTCAAAAATAAAAAAGTTACCCCGATACACACTTTTTCGCTGTAAATGACACAAAAGTGGCAACTCTTCCTCGAATATTTATTAATTTTTCAGTCAAATCACAACAATTACTATTTTCTCGTACAGCGTTAGAAAGCGGATAGTTTCATTATCCTAATGCTAAAATTTCAAATTTGTACGACAATGAGTGACAGATATACAGAAGGAGAAACAATAAAAGTGCGAAAATAGCATATTTCGGAAGAAAGATGAAAAAATGCAATTTTCTTCAATTTGGCAATTCCAAATCGAATCGCGACCTCAAAAATATGTTTTGTCAGGTGTTTTTATGTAAGAACTCATCGTCTGTTTTTGTATTGTATGTTCGAAAGTTGCATACCATGTGTCGAATTCAGACTATAAAGCTTTTGTTGCAAACTTCCAAAAATTGTTAGGAAGCTTATGTTTGTGACCTGGCAGATCTTTTTAGTACCCAACAAAATTTAAATTTCCTCTTCTTGCTATGAAAACAATAATACAGCTTACAAGTACCTTAATAAAATTTGCAACATCTTTTATGAACATTCAGAATTTAGAGTAAATTTGTGCCAAATAAATTATAATTACCGAGGGCCCCTTGTAAAGCATTTGAAAATAGTGAAATTATTGGTTTCAGTATAATTAAAAACTTGCGCTCATCCCCCAGCTGTAAATATTTAACGGATCGTCCGGTCAACACTATCGGCCATAAAACATGATCTAGAGTGTACTGGTTTCATTCAAGGCGAATATTATCCTCTCGAAAATAGCGATCGATTTTCACGCGGCAAGTGATGTTCTTTTTCAAAATGACTAAGAAACTCCATGTACCCCGACGGTGCGAGGGCAAGTGCTTATAACACATCAACAGTGCGGGGTGTCGAATATGTATTATTATTCGGGGTATGCACACTGCAGATCAAGGTCCGATTCCGGGCTCACGAGGCGCCGGAATTCAGGGAAGGAACCGGAACCGACCGATAGTGGAGATTCAACCCTATCGGAGCTCGATGGTAAGTTTGTGAAAAACAATTACAACACTATTGCGACACCTTTGCCCATGACCATAAGTCTGTTGCACTCCTAGCCTCCTTGCTCTCCTTTTGGTTGGGAAACTTTACAACGCGAGCAGTTACAACGTCCTTGTCACTCAACGATTTTTTTCTATAAATATACGAACCGATTTCAGGTGCTAAGACGTTGAATGTTGAAGAACTTTATTTATTTATTTTTGGTATTACGAGTGGCGAAAATAGACGTTGTTTTGGTTGGCATTTTATTCGTAGGTGCTCCTGTGAATAATCTGGCTGTTATATTTTAGTAAAAGTGAGTAGTTTGCTTCTAAGTGTGAAGAGAATAAAAATATACCTTTTATAATACTTTCTCACGTTAGGTAATAATAATAATAATAATTAGTATAGAAAGTATAGAAATATGTATTAAAGAAAGCAGTTTTTTGCATCCAAATCTAGGAGACTCCTGAATTTCAATGTAATCTTTAATTTTTATTTTATTTAATCTAAAAACCCTTGTACCGTTAGGTGTTGGGTGATAACAAATTACATATATTAACATGATACGTTTTACATCCTTTCACATATCTTCCCTTTCCAAATCTTCCTGTCTTGGGCTGTCTGCCTAACTTCGCTCCATTTGATTCCCCTCTTTTCTGCTGCGTGTTGCACTTGTTCTTCCCACTTCAGTCTTGGGCGTCCTACTTTATTTTTTCCCTGCACTCTAACTTCATACATTTGTTTTGCAACCCTGTCTTCACTCATTCTGTGGAGGTGTCCCAGCCATCCCAGCTGTCTCTCCTCTATTGCTTTTGTAACTGGTTTCATGCCCAGCCGATCCATAACTGTCGAATTTCTTATTCTATCTCTTCTTGTAATTCCCTCTATTTTCCTTAGAAATCTCATTTCTGTAGCTGTAATTTTGCTTTTATCTTTCTGTGAGACCGTCCAAGATTCGCAGCCATATGTGAGCGTGGGTCTTACTACTTTTTTATAAACCTGCGTCTTTATCGTTTTAGGAATTTCTCTTTTTCCTAGAAATGTCGTTCGCAACGTATTATAGATTCTTCCAACCTTTCCTATTCTCTCGTTTATTTCTTTATCTATTTTACCGTTATCTTCAATAACTGTACCTAAATAATTATAACTTTTAACTTGTTCCAATACTGTTTCTTCTAATCTTATATTCTTATTTTTCTCCTTGATTGCTAATATCATTGACTTTGTTTTATCGGTATTTATTTCCATATTTATTTTTCTCAGTTCTTCGTGGTAGATTTCTAGATTTTTTTGGAGGTTTTCTTCCGCGTCTGCTATCAATATCATGTCATCAGCGAACATTAATTCTTGAAGTGCTATTTTGTTCATCTTCCAGTTTCCTACTTTCATTACACTTCCTTTTGATTTACTTCTCTTTATGGCATCATCTATAATTATAGAGAACAATAGGGGGCTCAGTACACAACCCTGTTTCAAACCTATCTTCGACTCAAATACAGCAGATTCATTATTGTGAGATCTTACTACGTTTCTGTTATTTCTGTATAGTGCTTTTATCATTTCTATCATACCTTTTTCAATTCCCCTCCTGTGTAAGCTTTCCCAAACGTCCTTTCTCACTACTCTGTCAAAAGCTTTCTTGAGGTCAATAAAACAGATATGCATTTCTTTTCCCTTTCTCAGCATCTTTTCTGCTAGTTGTCTTATTATAAATATCAAATCTTGCGTACTTCTTCCTCTTCTAAACCCGTGCTGTGTTTCCTCTAACGATGTTTCTAGTTCTTCTCTTAGTCTATATTCTAATATTCTTGTAAAAACTTTCCCCGGTATACTTGTTAACGTAATCCCTCTATAGTTGGTGCAATCCTTAATGTCTCCTTTCTTATACATTGGGAGTATTATTCCTGTATTCCAGTCATGAGGTAACTCTTTCTCCTGTAAGATGTTGTTCATTAAATTGCATAGCCTCTCCTTTCCTGCAATTCCCATATATTTCAACATTTCCGCCGTGACTTCGTCTTTTCCGGCGGCTTTGCCCAGTTTTAATTTGTTAATTGCTATTGTAATCTCTTCCATGTTTATTGGCTGTATATCCCTTCTGTCATCAAATTCTAATTCTGTTTCTTCTTCTTCTTCATATTTATCTTCGTCCCTGTTAGTTTTTGTCAACTCTTCGAAATATTGTTTCCATCTTCCCATTATCTCCTTTTCTTCAGTCAGTACATTCCCTTCTTTATCTTTAATATTCTTTAGTCTTGGTGGTTTCTTTTGTCTTAGTTGTTTCAGTGTGCTGTAGAATAGCTTCTGGTTCTCATAATAGCTTTCCCTCATTTTGTGTCCGAATTCCTCCCATGTTTGTTGTTTTCTACTTTTTATTGTCTGTTTTACCATTGACCTGGCAGCCTTATAATCGTTATAAGCTTCGTATGTTCTAGTTTGTAGATATCTTTTCCATTTATGCTTCTTATCTTTAACTTTTTGTTGTATATCCTGTGTCCACCATTTACTCTTCTTTGCAAATAAGTTTGTACTCTTCGTAATTCCACAAGATTCCCTAGCTGCTCCAAGTATATTTTCTTTAAATCTCCTCCATTTTTCTTCAATTCCTGCATCCCTATTTTCCTCCTGTTCAAATCGTTTCTCTATATTTTCTTGGTATAACTTTTTAATTTCATTATCTTTCAATTTATAGCTTTTTATTGTTTCTTTTGTTATTTTCTTCCTTTTCTCTTGATTTAGGTTCTCTGTGTTTAATGCAATTTCCATCTGGACTAAAAAATGGTCACTTCCAATTTCCGCCTGTCTCTTTACTTTTACGTCTTTTATCATCCTCCAGTTTTCTGTGGGTACTATGAAATAATCGATAATGGATTTTTCATTCCTTGAATGTACTTCTCTAGTGAACTTGTGGATATCTTTGTGCATGAATTTGGTGTTAGCTATAATGAGTTCGTTACCCACACATAATTCTATTAATCTCCTTCCGTTGTCATTTTTCGCTTTTTCTCCATGTGTTCCCATGTCCTTTTCAACTCCTTTATTATCAGTTCCTACTCTTCCATTCATATCTCCCATTAATATAACATTTCTCAACCCAGAGTCGAGTTCCGCTTGTAATAATTCGAAGAACTCATCCTTTTCTTCCTTCTTTGCGTTATCATTTGGCACGTATGCTACCATGATTTTCCATAAATTTCCTTCATCTATCTTTACTTCCACTTCTAATAATCTTTCATTTATATATGTTTCTTTTGTTACGTTTTTGACATTCTCCGGTTTCACTATTAACCCAACTCCCCCCATTCCTCTATTGATTACATCTACTCCTGACCAGTATAGCCAATATCCATCTTTCAGTTCCTCTACTCCTCTACCCTTCTTTTTTGTTTCGGTTATTCCTAGATAATCTAACTTCTGCACCTTCATCTCTTCAATTATTTCATCCTCTTTCCCGTTTATACTTCTTACGTTCCATGTAGCAATTCTTATAATGTTCCTTCTTTTTTCCCCTGTCTTCCGGTTCTTATTTGTTTTTCTCCTGTTTTCTTCTTCAATTATCTTGATTTCTGTCGATTTGTTCCTTTCGCCGGATGTTTGTTTCCGGTTTGTTGTCCTTTTCGGTGTCGGCATTTTCTTATAATATGTGATAAAATTTTTGTTATTTGATCCACACACACAGGATCTGTAGGAGGAAATTCGGGAGTAGGAATTGTTATGCGGAAAAAAGTAGGACAGAGTGTAGAAAATTTCTTACAGCAAAGTGACAGGGTAGTTATGGTTAGGTTAGATTCGAAACCTGTAAAAACAGTAATAATACAGGTATATATGCCCACTTCTAACTACGGTGATGAGGCCGTAGAGGCAGTTTATAGTGATATTGAATATGTGCTAGATTTTGTGAGAGGGCACGAAAATTTAATAATTACAGGAGATTTCAATGCCGTCGTAGGCACAGGGCGAGAGGGCGGAATAGTTGGTCCCTTTGGATTAGGCAATAGGAACGATAGGGGAGTTAGACTGATAGAGTTCTGCGATAAACATAACTTAACGGTCGCGAACACTCTATTTCACCATCATGTTAGGAGATGCTATACGTGGAAGATGCCAGGAGACTTAGGGAGATATCAAATAGATTACATTCTCGTTAGGCAAAGATTTAGAAATCAAGTTAGGGATTGTAGAAGTTATCCAGGAGCAGATATAGATAGTGATCACAACATAGTCGTTATGAAAGCCAATCTTAAATTTAAGATTTTGAAAAAAAGAAGCGGAAGAAGGTATCTTGACCCAGAGAAACTAAAAGATGATGATATGCGCAATGAGTTCGAGAAAAAGACAAACGAAGCACTAAAGGGCACGGGTGGAAATATTGTTAGCGACATAGAGGCAGAATGGAATTGCATTAAAAATAGTTTAGTTTCCTCAGCTAGGGATATTTTGGGTCATAAACAGAATGAAAGTAGGAAACCCTGGATAACAAAACATATTGTGAGTCTAATAGAGGAAAGGCGAAAATATAAAAATAGGTTAGATGAAACAGGGAAACAAAGATATAAGGCGATCAAGTGGGAAATTATTCGGAAATGTAGGAAAGCGAAAGAGCAATGGATCGATAATAAATGCAAAGAAGTGGAAGATAAATTCGAAGTAGGAAAGACTGATGAAGCATATAAAATAATTAGGAGAAATTTTAGAGAAATTGGATCTAGTACCAAAAACATTAGAAATGAGGCAGGAGATATCCTAATCGGAAGTGGGGAGAAGGCAGATAGGTGGAAAGAATATTTAGGAAACTTATATGCTGGACAGGAAGTGCAAGATATATTAGAAAGCGAAAGCAGTGTAGAGGGGGATAACCTAGGGAGTCCTATAATGAGAGAAGAGTTTGAGATAGCACTAAAAAGTTTAAGGAATAATAAAGCACCAGGTATAGATGGCTTGCAGGCAGAAATCTTAAAGTGCGCAGGTCAAGAGGTAATAGATCGTTTATTTAAATTAGTTAGTCGCATATACGTGACAGGCGAGATTCCAGAAGATTACAAACGGAACATCATAGTAACTTTGCCAAAAAGAAAAGGCGCGGATAGATGCGAAAATTTTAGAACTATCAGTTTAACTTCCCATGCGTCAAAAATTTTAACTAGAATTGTGCAAAGAAGGATGGAGAAAAAGGCGGAAGAAATATTAGGAGAAGATCAGTTCGGATTTAGACGAAATAGAGGAACGCGCGAGGCCATTCTAGCTTTACGAGGAATTATAGAAAAAACGATAGAAAAGAGAAAGAGCGTCTATATAGGATTTGTAGATTTAGAAAAAGCCTTCGACAACGTAAAATGGGGGAAGATGTTCGAAGTGCTGAGAAAGGTAGGGATGAAATACAGGGACAGAAGAATAATACATAATCTCTACAAAGAGCAAAAGGCAGTTATAGAATGTGAGCAGGAACAAAGGGAAGTAGATATCCGGAAGGGAGTGAGACAGGGATGTGCATTGTCACCTCTAGTTTTCAACTTATATAACGAAGATGCGATTAATATTGTTAAGGAAAGAACAGCCTCAGGGATCAATGTACAGGGCCAAACTATTAACATGCTCAGATTTGCGGATGATATAGCAGTGTTAGCATCTAGCAAAGAAGAATTAGGAGCGGCTTTGAAAGAAATGGAAGCAGTTTTGACACAGGGCTTCGGCATGAAAATCAATAAAAAGAAAACTAAAATTTTGGTATGTAGGGGATGTGAAAATAGAACTAAAATGGAAATACAAATTGGAAATGAGAAGATAGAGGAGGTCGCGGATTTCTGCTACTTAGGAAGTAAAATAACTCAAGACGGTAGGAGCACTAAAGATATAAAACAAAGAATGGCGCAGGGCCGAGTTGCGTTTCACAAAAAGAAACAACTGTTATGCTCGAGAACGGTTAATATAGAGACTAGGAAGAGACTCTTAACGTCGTATGTATGGAGTACGGCATTATACGGGTGCGAAACTTGGACAATAGGAGAAGCGGATAGAAAAAGAGTAGAAGCGTTTGAAATGTGGTGCTACAGACGCATGATGAAGATACCGTGGATAGATAAGGTTAGCAATAGGGAAGTATTAGAAAGAGTTGGGGAAAAGCGAAAGGTATGGAAAACAATAAAGGGTAGGAGACATAGGATGGTAGGACACCTTCTAAGACACGAAGGAATAGTTCGTGACATACTAGAGTCAGAGATAGGAATAAAAAGAGGTAAGGGTAGGCCTAGATTAGACTACTGCTCTCAAATAGTTAGGGATGTAGGATGTTCTACTTTTCGGGAAATGCGTAGGTTAGCTCAGGATAGAAAAGAATGGAGGTACGCGTCCAACCAGTCTTCGGACTGAGAACCTTATGATGATGATGATCCATTAACCCCATCTCGTTTTCCTGTTCTTTGCCTGTCCGTCGCCTTTATTTGCCCACGTTTTTCACTTTCTAGTTTTTTGAATTCTGTGCTGGTTGGGGAGGGTTCTCATTTGCCTCAGTTAGTGTTTTTTCTCTTCTATCCCATATCTACTTCCTGCCATTTATATACATCCTTTGATAGTCTATTTTTGCCTGATTTCCCTTGTCTTTCTCCAATTTTGCTCGATCTCTTATTTCTTTTTGTATTTTCCTTTCATTCTGGGTCAGGTCGCTATTTACAAATATTTTATTCGTCTTCAGATATGGTGTTTTTCCCTTCCTTCTCATTACTTCAATTTTCGTTTCGAAATTGTCCAATTCAATAGTACACAGGTGCTGGTTAATTATATGGCATGACTTAATTTCCGTTTCAATTTCTAGGTGATTTTTAAATAATCTTTCCACTCTTTCCTTCATTATTTGATTGTCTGTTGTGTCAATATTGATTCCAGATAACAACAAATTATTTTTCCTCTTATCTTTCTCTAATTTCTCTAGCTTTTGTTCCACTAGCTCGAGCTGAGCTTTAAGAGCTTTATTTCTTCTTTATATTCTTTGTTCTCTTTTCTAATTTCCTTTAATTCCCCCCACATACCTTTAATCATGTCCTTTACCTCCTCCATGTCCCCTAGATTTTGACTAGTACTGCTTTTCTTGGTTGGTGTTCTCTGTATCCTTTTGCTTCTTTTAAAAGCCTCTGTTTCGAATACCTCTTGCCTTTTCCTCTTGTTATTTTCGTCTGTAGAGTATTCCGACCCGCTGTCTTCTGAGATTTCTTGATTTTCTTTAGACGCCATCAGTTTATGTACCTGTTATCTTCCAGTACTTGTGTCTATATAGTGAAAAATGCTTATCGGTACACGCGCGAAGAACATAAACAATCTTTAGTAAGTAAAATTAACTACAAGAGCAGCATCACAGCATCGAGATCAAAAGATGCCTAGCTAGGAACTTTTTTCTTAATTTCCCTTTGAAATAAGTTACATCAAGAGTTATTTTACGAGTATAAATGGCCAGTATATCCTCCTTGAGTAATTACAGATTAAGATAATGTTGCTATGCTCGTCTGTTGGACCGAAGCAGTTAAAAATATTTTAAGATCAATCGTAACTTATAATTTATGCAGTAAACATAATCGTAATGGTACTTATCGTCTACCTAGAGCAATTTCATATATGTACCTTGTCAGATAGCTCAAATTACAAAAAAATGTAGGGCATGCTAGGTAGACGTGCTCCGAAAAGTTCAGTTTTACTTTTGTCTGTACGATTAACTTTTGTAAATTTATTTTGAAAAGGAAAAAAACAGCAAACCCTAAAGTTTTGCACCTTATCAATCGAATACAAATGAACTAAATTTAGAAAAAAATATGTCCCGATCGAAAGCACTTTACAGAATACTAATTTAGAATTTTCAACAACCATCGGTTGAAGAAACACCACAAATTCTTAACTTACTAAATATTTATGTAAATATCAGATTTTATTGCCGAAGCCGATTGGGAGTCGAACGTAAGTCTAATACTTGCTAGGCAGCTGTTGCACCTACTCCCCGAATACTCAGAGCTAGAGAAAAGGCCTAAAATTACGGATATTCTATATTTAAATCTCCATTTCTGATATTAAGGAAACAGAAAAATATAGGACTGGATTTAGCACCAAACATGTGCTACTTCAGCTAGTTCAAGCACGTTCCGTGATCTGTAAATGGGAGATAACGAGATTTTTTTTTTATCGTGGAATAACAGAAAGGAATATCTGCCCTTGATCATTAAATAAAACGGCTCACCGTATGTAACTTGAGGATTATTATTCATTGCTCTTTGCCTTCAACTTCTTCCCTCATAACTTTGCTGCTCAGTGCATTTTTTATCTCGAAAATTAATTCTCTTTCTCTCGAGCCAAAGATGATTCACTGAAGAAAAAGTCGAAATCTAATCTCATTTCTAAAGTACCTATTTCCCTTTCTTTGAATTAATAAAATACTTCGCCTATTACCAATAGAATTAGAGTATTGAAAATATAAACTACATAAAAATGCTAGCACGGCAGTTCAAGAAAGATGATACAAAAAGCTTAAACTTAAACAGAGAAAAATAAGTCAAAACATTTGGTTAAATCAAGAATGTTTAAGAATGAAGCTAACAAATAATTAGATAGGTACCAGGTATCAGTCATCACACCACTCTCCTCATCAATCTAGAGCATCGATCAGACTAAAATAAAATCGTGGGGCGAGTCGAATTTCTATTATCTACAGTAAACCGCTCATATCATTATATGTATGCTTTGGATGCATATTCTCAATAGGCAACATCGCAGAACGATCATTTACATATTTACTCCGGTTTACGCTACGCCCCACGATTTTATTTTAGTCTGATCAATGCTCTAGATTGATGAGGAGAGTGGTGTGATTGGTACCTGGTACCTACCTAATTATTTTTTAGCTTTTAGTACATTATCTGCATCATTATTATGTTTTTTTACAATAAAACCGTTTAACTTAATTTTTTTTAACTTATTTTATTTTCAAGTTTTTAGTTTTTTTAGTTTGCTTTTGTTTTGTTATTATTTTTCTAAAGTGTACTCTGATTTACTTGTCAAGCCCTTTCATTTGATACCCATATTGAGGGGATTGAAAAAAAAGTAATCCGCAATTTTGTCGTGGTGGCCATCTTGGATTTTGCATTATTCATGGTGTACTGTATTCTACTAGTTAAGCCCTTTCATTTGATACCCATATTGAGGGGGTTGAAAACAATATCTAATCCGCCATTTTGTGGCGGCGGCCATCTTGGATTTACAATAATACTGAATATACATAATTGTATTGTCATCACAACTAAAGGTGTGTACCAAATTTCAGATCAATCGGTCAACAGGAAGGCGGTAAAATTTCAATTACTAGATTTGACGCACACAAACAAACAAACAAACAAACAAACAAACAAACAAACAAACAAACAAACAAACAGCAAGCTAAATAAAACCGTTTAAAAAGGGTCAAAGCGAAGTTCTTATTGGTGTAGTGAATAATATACATTAATCATTGCAGTGATTAATGTATATTATTTATTATGATTCAAGAAACACAAGTATAAAGAGTATTATAAGATAGTCGTGGACAATAGTATATTATACACGAGTTTATAATGAATGCTATTATTACCGAGGATGAAGTTTACAACACGAGCGAGTGAAACGACTATCAAAACAGATTCCCAGAAAGAATTTACCTTCATTTCCCTTCTCCAGTGTCAGAATGATTCATACATACGCTCTCAGGTATAATTTTCTTGTTTTTTTGGGCAATGAATCTAATGAGGCAAGTGTTGCAGCTTCTTTTATTGCTGGTGCTGTTAAAGAAACCTCGATTTCAGTCTCACTACTCATTATATCTTCTTTTTTAGAACATGCATTTCAAATTAAAAGCAAACCATGCTGATTTGACGTTTCAATTTGAACTGACACATCGCGATCGCGGCCTACTAAATAAATGTAAAAAAGGGTCAAAGCGATGTTCCTATTGGTGTAGTGAATAATATACATTAATCATTGCAGTGATTAATGTATATAATTTATTATGGTTGGAGAAACACAAGTATAAAGAGTATATTATAAGATAGTCGTGGACAAAGTATTTTATTAATTCAACATGAATTACTACCAAGAAGTAACTCAAGAAAATATAAACTACATATTTCCCTCTCATTTTTCTTGAAACATCCATGATTATCATAATTACACCCTTCACGTCAGTAGAAAACCCTGTTCCGTGAATGATGTCACCCTAGAGTAATCACCAATTCGGTGGTGAAAAAGTTCAACAAGTTTCCAAACTTCCTGACAACTCCCCAGAGCGCATTTCTCACTGATGATTTATTACAGCGCATTTTAAAACCGAAATGCAATATGTGTTAAGACCAGAATCTGAAAGCTTCTACCAATCAGCATAATGCCCCCTGTTCTTGCCGTACTGGCGCCAACGATTATTACAACACCAGTAATTCAAGATCTAAAAATATATATAAATATAAAACGCTCTTAAGCTGACTTTCTTTTTATTGGAATGTCTCTCTCTTTCATCGCAAATTGCTTTGGCGTCAGGCCACGAATATTTGACGATTAACATTAACAGTCATCGAATTCCAGAAATGCTGCTGCATCGGTGCTTGCATTAGTGAAACTCTAAATATAGTCCCTACACTTCTGTTTGTTCTACCTACTTTTCGATTTCATGGACAGGACTGTAAATATACTCAGAGATTCGTTTATAATCTTGTGGAACAAACTGAGACACGTACGCTGGGGCATTGTTTTAAGTGGCACCGGTACTCCAGAAAGTTAAATTATTAATAGATTGAACGACTTACCTGTAAGGAAGTTCGATCCAAATTATACTACATCTATCTCCAAGTAGATCACATGGTAGTTTGCGAATTAAGCATAACAACACAAAGTTCAAAGAAGCGTACGCACTCCCTAGATTGATCCCACCTAAACCTCAATCCCTTTCCATAAGGCATATCTCATTGCGAATTTTTTAGCTAGATAGCCCAAGGGGTGGGACAGAAATAGGGTAGGGACTGATCTACTTGGAGATAGATGTAGTATAATTTGGATCGAACTTCCTTACAGGTAAGTCGTTCAATCTATTAATTATACTTCCATCTATCTCCAAGTAGATCACATGGTAGACTTTTAAAGCATTGTGATCTAGCTACAGGGATACGCAAAGCAATAAGCACATAAGTATAAAGAAAATTGGTATGATTTATTTAACATGTGTAATAATTACTTACATTAACAATAACAGATAATTTTCTAGAATCTAGATAATAAGTTGTTCTTAGGAACAATTTAGGTCAGTTTATTATAGCAATATGAGTATAAGGTACTATTGTGTACTTATATTACAAACTATTTTTATTCTATTCCTAATACACAATCTGAGAATTTTGTCGGGTTGGACAATAAGGGTCTATTATAAAATGTTTGAAATACTTTAGATTGTTTTGACCACCCCGCTGCCAATCTAATCGTGTCAAAATCAATGCCTTTTCTGAATGCAGCTGAGGTTGAAGCATGACGGGTACTATGGGATGAAAACTTTTCGGTATCTATACCACTTTCTTTAAGAGTATCTTTAACCCAGTGACTTATCGATTGCTTTAAGATTAAACACAAATCTAAATTTTTTATTGGGTTTCTTGACAAGAAAATACGAAGACAAAAACTGGTCTTTTGAATATTTACATTTTTCGATTGCTCCAATTCTAAGAAGCTTATCGATTTCAAATTTGTAACGTAAAAATTCAGTTTCGGAAGAGAAGGATCTCTGTTTTGGGGGCCATTTCTGGATCGGAGTACACGTAAAGGGAATATTATAAGAGTATGGTATTTTGGGTTAATGACTCCCACGCAATAAGAAAATGTTTAATTCTTCCAGCGTATCTCACCTCATTAGTTACTGTCTCCGCTTGAGTGGTCTGAAGGATCCCCTCGATGGTACTGTTTTGTTGTTGTCGGGTCTCATTGTGGGTTTGTACTTCACTTTGTATTTCGGGCGCGAAGAGTTTAAATAGCGATTCGGCTTAGTTGAGGAAGATGATGATGGACCTGCTACAGGCTTTAGTTTTTGAGCCGATTTTTCTGCTTCTTGGATAGCTTTAAGTTTTTCCGGTAAGTCACAGTGGCGGTTTCTCCTTAAGGTCAATTGGTCAATGACCCTCCTAAAATATTCTAATCAAAACCATAATTTTAATAAAAATATTTTTTGTCTAACAGTCCCAAATTTAAAATCTTCAGCGGTCTGCATTCGCAGCAATACTAGAAATAGTCAAGCGTCAAGCCGCGCTGCGCGCTCTCTAGCAAGCCGGGACGTTATTCAAATTGACCCTGCACAGCTCTTATGGCTTATGGAGAAATGCATGTAAAGAAGAACAGTGACAGCAGATGGCGAATTCTTGAGTGGAAGTGAGAGTCACCTTTTACTCCTATATCTCCAACGTGGTCAATGTCCCGATTACAACTGCGCAGAATCGAGTTTAGTTCTACAGTATTCAGTTATATTTTCTCTGGACTCTGGATTTCAGTTCTTCTTAGATAGCAGGCGGGAAACCTTTCTTTATTGTTGCGGATGTGAACTGTGATCGTTGTGAAGTTCTGATCGTTGAGAAATTTTGTGTGTTTAGCAAAACAAGATGAGTGTTGTTGAGGATATATTTGCCTTAAAGTCAGCTGGAACATTAAATTATGAACGCCGGCTTGAAAAGAGGGAAAGTGGACGGCCGAAACCAAAACTGAATTTGAAGCAGACAACAAAGGATAAAGGTAAAAATGTCCAAAGATATTTTAAAGAATCGATGTACAATTTGTGCGACTGGATTTGTGGATGCAGTGTTAAAAATGCGTTCTTTTGCTATCCGTGCTTATTATTTTCAAATGATGCTATATGGGCTAAAAATGGAGTAACCGATATTAAACATTTAAAAGACAAAATTAAAAAGCATGCTTCTTCTGCTTCTCATATAAATTGTTCAATGAGTTACGCCAGTTTAGGACGTGTAGACATAAGACAGCAACTTGATAGTGCGTATCGCAAATCAGTGCACGACTTTAATGAATCGGTTTCTAAAAATAGGTACATATATTTTAAACAAAATAATTGATTGTGTAAAATTTTGTGGAGTCTTTGAAATTGCATTGCGCGGTCATGACGAAAGTGACATGTCCAATAATCCTGGGATTTTTCGTGGCCTTATAGATTTTGTCTCTGAACTAGACTTAATATTTAAAGAGCACCTTGAAAAAAATACAGTATTCAAAGGAATATCAAAAACAATTCAAAACGAAATTTTAGATTCAATGTTGGCCGTTGTACACACACATATAATAAAGGAAATTGGCCAGACAAATTTTGTGGCAATTCAAGTTGATGAGAGCACAGATAGCTCCAATAAAACGCAAATGATTTTTATCTTTCGATATGTATTAGATGGTATTGGGCATGAAAGATTTTGGAAATTTGTCAACCCTCCAGGTACCACAGCACAACATTTATCCGATGCAATAATGGAAGAACTCCAATTATTAAAAATTAATGAAGCACCCCATAAATTGATTGCTCAAAGTTACGATGGTGCATCAGTCATGAGCGGTAAGCTGGGAGGAGTACAAACAAAAATTAAAGAAATGTATCCAAATGCACACTTTATTCATTGTTATGCCCATCAACTTAATCTTATCCTCCAAAAAGCGGCGAGTCAACACAAACCGATAAAAATATTTTCTGCAAATTTACATGCATTTTCGTCTTTTTTCGGACGATCCCCAAAACGTACGGCGGTATTGGATAGGGTGGTTAAGGTGAGATTACCTAAAGCTGCACCCACTCGATGGGCTTTCAATACAAAGTGTGTTGAAACTGTACACACTTATAAAGATGATTTAATATGTTGTTTGGAGTAAATCATTGATGAGGAGGAAGACGGAAATAATATAAATCAAGCAACTGGTTTAAAAAGGCATTTGGAAGATGAACTTTTTTTATTTTGGTTAGATTTTTTTCATAAAATAATGCCTCATGTAGACATATTGTTCAAACAATTACAAATGCGAGATATTGATGTTATATCAGTCAAAAACTACATAATGTCTTTCAACAGCAATATCCAAAAAGTGAGAAGTGCTATTTTAGAATCGGAAGAACCAAGCACATCATCAGCGAAAAGAAGAAAAGTTAATGCAGGGGATCCTAAACGACTAACTGCACTTGAAATTTGCGACATTATTATGTCCGAAATTCATCATAGATTTGGATTCAATGATCATCTCATGATTTCACAGTTATTTCAGACGGAGAAATTTGAAGCATACACTACCTATTTTCCCCAAAATATTTTAAATATGGTGAAGGCTAATTATGCTACAATAGATATTTCCAAACTAAAATCAGAACTTGAAGTAATATATTGTCGTGAGGATTTTCGTAACAGTGCCGGTGCAGCCGCCATTCTTCAACTTTTTATTAACATGAATTTGTCCGAAACATTTTCTGAAGCAGTGAACTTGTTAAATATCTTGTGTACACTACCAATGACAACCGTGGAAAGTGAGAGATGTTTTTCAACTTTGAAACGGATAAAAACATTTTTACGCAATACAATGGGACAGTCTAGACTTAAGTGCCTTGTCTATGCTGAGCATCGAGAAAACGCTTGTCAAGAGCATTCCAAACTTCAACGAGAAAGTCATAGACCATTTTGCGGAACAGAAGGAGAGGAGAATTGACTTGAAATATAAGCACGTTTAAGGTATGTTTTATTTTATCAATATGTCCCCTTATATTTTTGAAGATTTGTATATACAACGTGTCCTATAAAGTTCTCTACATATGGGAAACTTTTTTATTATCCGTTTGTGAAAAAATAATATTCTTCATAAAAAGCTCTGAATTGCTCAAAAATCAAAATGCACTCGCAACATTCCAAAAATATCGGATAATATACAAGGGAGATAAAAAAATAATAATTTGACTGAAGAGTAAAGTACCCTTATTTTTGAAAATAATGAAAAATGTTATTCGGGAAAGTTATTCAGTATAAAAAGTTATGGACTATTATGAAATAACAGCCACCTATGATCAAATTTATGTTTCGTGAATTTAAAGCAAGAACAGCAATTTGCATTGAGAGAAAAGGTGGATATTTTGAGGCAATAGTTTAGGAAGTGCTCTAATTTAAATTTTTAGTTAATTTAAAATAATTTTAGTTCTTTATTAGATATTAACACGTTTGTAATTTAGAAAAATAAATTTTATCATAGGTGGCTGTTATTTCATAATAGTCCATAACTTTTTATACTGAATAACTTTCCCGAATAACATTTTTCATTATTTTCAAAAATAAGGGTACTTTACTCTTTAGTCAAATTATTATTTTTTGATCTCCTGTATATTATCCGATATTTTTGGAATGTTGCGAGTGCATTTTGATTTTTGAGCAATTTAGAGCTTTTTATGAAGAATATTTTTTTTAATAAACGGATAATAAAAAAGTTTCCCATATGTAGAGAACTTTATAGGACACGTTGTATATGTATATATTTTTAGTATTAATTATAAGTTCCAAAACCAAAATGACCCCCCTGGTTATTAACCCACGAGCCGCCACTGGTAAGTCATGTCCGAATAAGAATTCGTCTGGTTTGCTATCATACACAGTTTTCTTGGCTTTGAAATTAACGGACGGAGAAATTATTAATCTCCTGTGCCCTGAAAGGCTATAGTGCACTTTAGTGAACATTTTTGCAGCCTCTGATAGATAGGAGAAAACCAGAGTTTTGTCTAAATTTTCTGTATTTATAATGCTATCCATAGAAATGCCCACCATACTTAATCCTAGTCCAAGCTGATCTTGAAGACGACAGTAGAAAGCGTCTTGTTTCTTGGTGAAATCTTTTAGTAGCGCCTGGATTTCAGGATTTAGCCTCGGTCCCTTTAACGCAGGGCAATTAGGAGCAAAATTCCACGTGGACAGAATTTTCTTTTCAGACTCAGGACTCAATCCGTTTTGGAGATAACTTGTCCATCTCGAAACTAATTGCGGGGGTAAGGTTTTACCAACAACCGATGTTGCAGCAGGATCATCGCCGAGAATATTAAGAAATTCTTCACTCATTTGTTGTAATTCTGGCTCTTCAACACGAGCATCTGCTTCTTCAACACGAGCATCTGCTTGGCTGTGAAGACTTTTTGTAGATTCAGCAGATACTGAATAGGTTGTTGAAGAGTCGGAATCGGAATCAGAACCTAAAATCGTAAAACGATCTAATAATTGGGAACCTTTATTTAATTTAATCGTTCAAAATGGAAACAATGATTATATCAAGCCAAAATTACGTAAACGGCACCTCAAAGAGGGCCAGTATAAGGACAAAAAGTCGGTGAGTATAAACATGTACTTATAAAAGTTTTTGCGCCTGACATCAGCGACAGCAAAAACTCTTTGTTTTCTTGAAAGTGTATTACAAAGAGCCACATCGCAGTACGAGTGGTTATGTAATATGTTACCATCCACCGCAAAACGGGGTGGTAACACAAACAGGGCCATGGTAAAAATAATATAATCCACGAATAAGAAGGTTATCCCAACAGATCACCTACAATTTAAAATTATGAGTCAGAAAAACACTTACTAGTATCGTCTTTATATTTAAGTAAATATTCCAGTTTCTTAATTCTTTTCTTCAGGGAGTACACATCCTTGGATGACTTCCTTTTCTTCGCTTTTGGCATATTTTAAAGAATCACAAGTTTTACAACACGCGTAGCACTTAACAACTTCATGCGTTGCACACAAAATTCGCAATGAGATATGCCTTATGGAAAGGGATTGAGGTTTAGGTGGGATCAATCTAGGGAGTGCGTACGCTTCTTTGAACTTTGTGTTGTTATGCTTAATTCGCAAACTACCATGTGATCTACTTGGAGATAGATGGAAGTATAATTGCTGTATGATAAAATATCGAATAGAAATATATTCGAAGTCACACGTAACACTGTATAACCACAAGAGTTCAGTATGAGGAGGCATCAATATAATTTTCCAGTAGATATGTGTATTGCGAAAAGGTGAAGAAAACAAATAAGAAAATCAGTTCAGGACTCAAATTCCCGGGGTTGATAGAGTCTAAAGGAATCCGCAGGAGCAGACGCCAAAGAAGAATGATTTATTGAAAAACACACAATAGCTTGCCTCTCTTCCTCGATATGTATGTGTGTGTTCAACTCAACAGTCGCCGCCTCTCTGCCGTCCCCGTACATTCCAGCAAAACTCCCCCTCCCCATTCATCATCCTACCTAACGGAAGCGGCTGCAAGCCCCTTTGAATTCGAAACTCGATTGTGCCGAATCTTTCCATTATGACGAATGAAATATTCGTCGAATCGGAAATTGATAGAATGTATCTAATAAAATATGCAGTCAGTGAGTTAATAATGTGAAGTTCGAACGAAGGAAACTCATTGTTATTCGATACTTTGGAACAAGACTAATTCTCGTCCCCACAAACTCCTATGAAATGTTATCTACTTCACCAAAAAAAACTGTGCCATTTTTATTACCCATTTTACGATATAATGTATATTCTACGTGCCCGGTCCTAATTTCGGAAAGCTGCTGCGTCTGCCGTGTCCAAAACTGACCCCAGTGTTTAACAACCGTGGATTTATCTGCTGGCCGTTCGTACGGAAGCAACTGTCAATAGAGACCCAATCAAATATTGGCTTTATGAGCTGTCTGAGGGAATAATTCATAGCGGATGTTTTGGAAGCTTGTGTGCGAATCTGTCAACGGTTACATCATCCCTTTTCCTAATAGGATTTGATGCTTTGACCCTTATAAAGAGTAAATAAGATTGGGGATGTTCCTTAGAGACTTGACTTCTGCTTCGGGCTAATCGGCCATTTTATGTGACCGCGGAGATCCTCGCAAAAACTGTTTAATATAAATACATAGCACTTTAGTAACAGTGAAACAAAATAAGCAACTGAAAACTCGAAGGACCAAATTAAAGTTATTAACAAATTAAACAAAATCCACTGCTCTGTACATATTATTTTTTTCCAGAATCCGAGTCGGGATCTGGATCTGGTATAGCGGTGGACCCCAATTTACCGTATCCTGGAATAGCTCCGATTGCACTCCGCTATTTGACACAGACAACTCGACCCCGCAGCTGGTGCCTCGCACTCATCTCTAATCCATATCCTTTTTATGCTTTCTTAAAATGAGATGATTATATCGATTCAGCAATCAGGTACTTGTCTTGTGTCTAATGTTAACCTAGAAATTTGGCAGTTAAAGCATAATCGACCTTAAAATTTTCAGAAAAATTAAGTTGAAATTTACATTGGGATTTTGGTTTAGAACTTGTATAGCACAACTACTTTGGGCATTTGTTGGGACGATAAAAACACAAACTTTTGGTAGGAATGCTGACCTCTTGTACTGCTGAATTCAGCAAATATGTTTGGGCGTAGACGTACTATAAAGTTTTGGTAATTCGAAAAGTTTGTTCATATCTCGAATATGAGATTTCGTGACAGGTTCCCTCGTTCGGGATTTTCTTGTGAAAATTAGACGTAAGATTATGTACTTTCTTGCTGCAGAGAATAAGTTATCTACCTAAAGGCAAAGGCATGGTCACAAGTTAATTAAGGAGAGCAGACGAAAGGAAGAAGAGAAAAGGTAGGAGATTCTGTTATTTAGTTCCCGTTAGCGGATTGCCTTTGATGATAGCGGCCCGGGAATTATTTATATATATCCTGGAGATGTTTCATCTCCCACCCTTTCGGTTATCAGTCACGGACTCGCTAAATGGGGGGATGGTTGGATTAAAGATGCGTGGGATCAAAGAGATGTAGGGCTTTATCAATTTTACACAGAATTAGGCAATTTGCGTGACCTGGTAAATTAAAAGAAATTGGCTATAAAGAAATGAAAGTTAATTGTATTAATAGAGTTTCAGATTAAGAGTAAAATTTCTTAGTCGGGGAGCAATTTGCTCTAATTCGACACCCTCTATACAACTCGAACACACACAAGAAAATGAAGCTGATTTTTATGTAAAATGATCTGGACCAAATAATGGTTAAACTGAGGAAAACTTGCACAATTTTGTGGAGAGCAATACGTAAGAAGCAAGTTACCATAGCTGTGATACGTTGAGTTATAGCAGAAAAGCGAAAATTAATTGTAAAATAAAATAATTTATTTTATTGAGGTTACTATAACGGCATAAAAAATAATCGTGTCAATCGGTGGATATAATACAAAAAAAAACAATTTAAATTCGCTCTAGCGTGCTTCCATTTGAGAAAAATTCGTGAAAAGCACGCAAACCGGGGATAGATCTATTGTGTTCGAATAGTACAATGAAAAACCATTATGTCTAATTAATTGAGTCAATTAGAGACGAATGTGCTTTTTTGATGAATTACTTTAGGCCATTCTTGTATAGTGCCTAAGGATTTGGATATATAGTCACCTATTTTTGAGTACTAATCTACCACGCAGTGACGCAGTTTCTTCGTTTTTGTTCCGCTTCTACGTGCGGCTAGGAGAAATATTTGATTTATTAAAAGCTTATTATTAAATATGTTTGTGTAAAATATGCAAAATAATAATGAAAGCTCAAACATTTGACGTTGAAAGATCACAACAAACTATTCCTCTGTATTAAAGCAATTTTAGAACAGTAGGTAACAAATTCTCCCTAAAAAGAACGGTTTAAATGAACTGTTCAGTTATCAGAGCAGGAACAGGTCAACACTGTTCCTAGAAAAGAACAGTTTTTAATATTAGTAATTGGTAAGGTTCAATACTGGCAAAGAACAGTTTAAATGAACTTGTTCTCTTGCCAGTTCTATGGTCGATAGAGCAGTGACAAAACAGTAGAAGATTGATGAACGCGAAAAGTTTTTCGAACAATGCAACGTTACTTTTTACATCGAAATAACAGGGCCGAGGGAGCCTACACATTCAATTACATAGAGGAGTCAACAAGTGCTTGAGGTGACCGTGACCCGCTCCTGTGGCCCCGACCAGAGCTCTCACAGCCGCGTATGTCGGGGTCGGCGGTTCCACCCTCTCTCTCTACCTCCAGTGAGGGTGGTCGCCGGCGGCGGCGGCATTGTTCCCTTCCATTGTCTCTCACATTTTAAAGCCGGTATCTGAAAACTTAATATCGTCCGTATTTCTTCCAGTTCTTTTCATTTTCAATAGTTCGCGAAAATACAGTGTCATAAGCAGGCGGGCTCATTAAAAGAAACAGCTTTTGTCGCCGCCGTTATTTTCGTTTAATTGCGTGTTCCGAGGAAATTTTTTAATATTACCGCCTCGAGATGTTTTACAAGGGAATTAAGTTGATCGTAAACTCACCAGTTGTCTCCGGTACCTACTACAATGTTCCCTAGCACCAGTTCAGTTCATTTCTTACCCTACTGGTTCTTTATCATATGAAACCAAACAACTGCACAAGAGTGTAACTACATAATGGTAAAATAATCTGTATCAGGCAGATTAGGTATTGAAACCTTATCGTTTATATACTACCTGTTTGAGAGAGTCGTTCAAGTGAACGGCTTCTAGTGAACGAGTCTCATAATTACTACGAGAATTGCAGTTTCTATCAAATACCCACCAGGTACAGCATTTAAGTTTACCGTGTATAAAACTTGATACTTGAACTTGCGCCCTCCTGCCACCCCCTCAGCTTCCATTTATGCAGGTAACTACCTTATTCCCAGCTCGGAATTTACGGGGATTTACAACGTTGTTCGAAAAGTTATCCGTGGCAGGCTGCCAACGAATTGAGTAATGTTGCTGCTAGGACGTCAGAAGGGTTGGTGTATAGGGGATTAAAATATCGCGCCGAAATTCACTAGTCAATTTCACGGTGGTCGACTTTAAAAGACCATGTTAGCAACGACTTTGTTATGAACGCTGGTTGCACCCTTAAACATATCATCAGCACCCCCAATTTTAAAGCTAGCTCACTTCAGGGAAATAGCTTTTTAAGAACTGTCAACGTTGTCAATTTATTCGTAGTAATTGTGTTAATAAATTAAAAATCACTACTGGGTTTGGATAGAGTGCCTAACAAGAAAGGTACCCGCAAACACTAATCCACCCCGTGAGAGAAACTTTAGCAGGAGAACAGGGGTTCTAAATTCAACAAGTTAAACTCGTAGGTAACTAACAGCAGAAACTGTCGTGTGTCCCTTTTCACGCTATCGTTCTTCGCCTCCGTGGCCTATTGTTTCAGAATAATAATTGAAAAAGTTTTCAGCCACCCCGAGCCTACGAATATGGGAGAAATTTTGACAGTTGGCCCGGTTGCGAAGTCAGGAAAGTCGGTTATAATAATCGCGGCTCTCGGACGTTGCAATTGATCTAAAGAAAGCATTGATTTTTGCGGGGTTCGGGTAATTAATTATTTTGACGACGTTCCGGTGAGGTTGGAGGGCTGAAAATTTTACGCAGTATACGCAAAAGTTTAGTGAGAAGTGACGAAATATAAAGAAAATATTTATCGGGGCGGGAAGGAATCGTAATATACCCCCAAAAGATTGTAGTGTCTCGCAAAGAAAATCATTTGGGTAGTAAATGTTATAAATGTTGAAAATTGTTGCATCAAAATGCAGTATATTCTGTATGCCTGATACAAGTATGAGATGCAGCACTGTTTTTAATACCGAAAATTCGTTTTTACGTCAACCATCTGCGAGTTCTGGCCTGATTAAAGCAGCACAAGTTAGTGTAACAGCCGACGCAAAATCGCTATAAAAGAAACTAAGGCACCTAAATCCAACGAGAATACAATAGAGACCCGGTTTGTTTTTGCTGGCGAAGCAAAAGAAAATAAATTTCATTTCGAAAATGTTGCAAACAAAGAATATAAGGCTCTTTTATCCTGGGCATTCGCCTGTTATTTTTTTTGTTTCTATTATCAATAAAATCGATTTCAATACTGTAGTGAGCACGCGAAAAGTTCTTATCCTTTTCTTCAGATTTAATTCGGTTTCCTCTTTTCGAGTGTGCCTCACGAACTTGCTTTAAATAATCAAAGTGTGACCTACATGAATGGTCTATAGAGGGTGCGAAATAGACTGCATTGATAAATCAGTGTAATAAAAGCGCGAATTGAGTTTTCAAGGCGAATACTAATGTAACCCAGTCAATTTGTTTAGAATATGCTGAGAAAAATTTTAAATTCAATTTGGGGTATTAGCACGGTTGCTTGTTGTTATCTTGTGGTGAAGTGCTACTTCCCATGAGTTAAAATGTTGAATGACGGTACGCCAAAAACCAGAAAGAGTAAAATGTCTGATTTTCCCGGAGTAAATATAAAATTCAGGCGGATGTTTAAAAATACCTAGATTTTCTCAATGCTATCGCGTCTTGCATACGCGGGAATCTACAGTTTATTTACTTTTCCCACTAAAATTAACAGCGATTGTATATATTGTGGGAAAATACTAACTTTGGTTACCACCGGTTTATTAAATTAAATTATTCAAAATAGTGACAGGGAACGCAAAAATAGATCTATCGCTCGTAAAGGCAGATGACCGCTGGCTTCCTTAGAACGCTAAAACACTGGCAGTATTAAACTAGATAAACGTAGATAAACGAAAGTAAAACTTACAAACTGCTGATAGTATGAGGTGCATTATGTTATTTAAATCTAGTTACAATAGATCGGGTCAATTTTTATTAGTGTACAATTTCACCGAGCGTTGCCGATCGAAAGATCATTGAGTTGGTGTCGAATTTCACCAACGCCGGATGTGAAAAATGATACCATAGATATTCTATCCAAGAATCTTTCACGATCTCTTGCATACATTTCACATTGTCCTTTTCAGTTATGAGTTTTCATTCTTTCTGCATTCTTTTTCTTTCAGGTTTCTTGATGGCTGGTTCCAAAGAAATATATCTTAAGTTTTTTCTTAATTCATATACAGCTAAATCTTGGGAGAGTTTTCTAAGTGATGGAAAGAATGATTCGAGTCTCATTTCTAATTCTTCCTGACCATGTAAACCATGTAAAAGCATTGCAAAAAATTTGTCCACAAGAAATTACATGGTTTGAGTCAGAACTCATACGCTATAAACGTTGTCGAATAAATCAAAAAACAGTGCGTCTGACGCATAACAAGACATAATTTCTAAAGTGCCTCTAGTTCCCTGTCGTTACAAGGAGGTCAGTTGTCATTTTGCCCGCTTTTTGGTAATCTCTCCAAGCAGCCAGATGACGCGTAACTATTAAGACGATTAGCATTTGTCAGAACCAGAAATACCCTTATTATTGATGATTATCGGTGGTTGAAGGGACTAAAATACTGTTTAAAATGTTTGAAACATAAGAATATATGTAATATGTCCCAGCAAAAGGAAAATCACAAACTCTGAAGCTATAAGAATAAGAGAAATTAATTTTTCTAGAATAGGGAGGTTCGGAGAAAAATAAGATATCTATTTTTGGCATGAAAATAACAGAAAATTGTTATTGTAATTGATTTACGGCGAATTTTTTTTTCTACAAATTTTTTTTGCGGCGTAATAAGCGAAAGAAATTAGCTTATCACGCCCACATGCTAGTTCGCTTTGTTATTGGTTTGACGTCAGAGATTTGTAAGGCGCTCCTCCCACTTCTCTTGAAGTGCCCGTGAAGCGGTACCTATCTCATAACATACTTATTGGGACTATTTCGAGCGTGAATTTTTAAAGTAAGGTGTCAAGGAAACATAAAACAAAGACAACATAATCGATATAATGATGTAACAAGGGTATCAAAAGTCCGATTCACATAATTTGCCATATTTATGTAGTAGGTAGGTAAATACCCGGTAAATGCGGAAATGGTCTGTGATTCTTGCATCTAACCCCAATTTTATTCAACCTCAAAACAGTAGTGTAAAGGCAGACCGGTATAAGTAAAACAAAGTCAACAATTTATTAACTGTACATGCCTTTTATAATTCAGTATAAGTAGGTATGCAGATTGTAGATACCTGCTTACTTCTGTTTGTAAAATAGGTACCTACTTATATTCTCTAATGCAATACAATACATACCTACTCATTTATGTAGGTATGTGGTATGTATACCTAAGTGATTGACAAGTTATCAAGTTAACAGTTTTATAACGGATTGGAAATTTTTTAAAAAAACGGAAACAAATACAACTCACGCGAATCAAAAAACTACGCTACGTAGGTACTAGGTACTTGTTTAACAAAAAGAAACAACTGCTATATTTTGGAACGGTTAATGTAGAAACTCGGAAGAGACTCTTAAAGACGCATGTATGGAGTACGAAATTATACTTATAGGTGCGAAACTTGGACAATGGAAGAAGCGGATTGAAAAAGAGTAGAAGCGTTTGAAATGTGATGCTACAGACGGGTGTTGAAGATACCGTGGATAGACAAGTTAGCAATAAGGAGGAATTAGAAAGAGTTGGGGAAAAGAGAAAAGTATGGAAGACAGTAAAGAATAGGGGTTAGGATCGTAGGATGGTAGGACACCTTCTGAGACACAAAGGAATAGTTCGCGACATATTAGAGTCCGAGATAGGAATAAAGAGGTAGAGGTTGGAGCAGATTAGACTACTGCTCTCAAATAGTTGGGGATGTAGAATGTTCTACTTTTACGGAAATCCGTAGGCTAGCTCAGGGAAAGGATGGAGGTACGCGTCCTACCAGTCTTCAAAAGAGAACTTTATGATGACGTACTATTTAATTATTATTGTAAAATAGTTAATAAAATTTCCTTTTTTAGTTCAGGGAGGGAACGCTACGGCGATTCAGTATTTGGCTCCGTCATACTCCTAGCATCCTGTTTCAAATTATGCTAACCGTAACACGTTACCAAGTACCAAGGGGCCCCAGAAAACTGTCGATAAATTACATTATGTTCGATTTTATTTAGAGTGGCTGCAATGGGGCAGCCGATAATTTTATAAACTTTTGCAATGATAAACTAACTCGCGAAAATATCGATAATGCTGACCGATTTTCCTTCTGGCTCCAACGAACCACTTTTTCCGTTTTATTGGTGTGCTGTACGATGTATTAGTCTGGGTACAAAACAGAAAACACCAGTTAGAACCAATTAATAATATTTAACAATTTAACTACACATGCATATGCATAATACTTATGGGACTGCTGCGCGCTGAAGCTGAGACTTGTACGTTATACCAAGTTCTGACGTCACGCGGCCTACTCTCGCTGCAAGGTACGATTTCTAGCCTCGCACCGACGGAAAACTTTGCAACGGCTTCACAGACGAAGGATTTTTTTTTAACAAAAATTAACAACATAACTGCCTTCAGTATAATAAATTCTATCAATTTTTATGAAATTTGAAAATTACCGAACCTGCCTATTGTTCTCAGCTGGAAGTAGCTAGGGATTAAATTTGGTATATGCGACAGTGTTACCACTTTCTTAGGGCTGTCAGATCAGTTCATGTACATAATGAAAATGTTTTGTTTCAGCAAATTAAACGCATTTAAAAAGAAATTAAGCAGTGACGCCAACGCTAATTCTAATCATGTTTACTTTGCAAATTACCCATGCGATTTTCTTGAGTTCTGTGCGGATTACTTTTTAAATATGTACTACGGTTGTTGAATGCCATAAAACATATGCTAGTTATAAATGATATATACATTCAATTTTGGCACAGAGCCCAGATGCTCCGAGTCGTTAAGGAACTCCAGTAATTTACGGATACTAGGATTTTAAGGACTTCCACTGGAACACGAAAATGATTGGCTTAATTAAAAATCGAGTATCAATTATTTGTCTAACTAAAACTTGATAATGGGTAACTGAAAACCTTCCGCATAGTTGGGGAACTCGTCCTCTACTTTATCCTTAAAATAATACCTAACCTACAGTTAAACTTGAATGTTGTTTTAAAGGTAAGAATACGGTGCAAACCTTGACTTATAATTTCGTCGTTTGACGTATAAATAACCTCAAAAATCAACCTGTCATTTGCAGCTTTTCGCTCTAAATCCATTTATAAACTGTCGAAGTGCAAATTTCTCAATGTACCGATCGTAAAATCATTGCTGGAGATTGTGTAATTCAGAACTTGTAGCGTTAACCTTCAAATATCCGTCTTATAAATATTTACCTTTCGGGAACCCGTCGTATTTAGCTCCTGTACGCGCTCTCCTGGAGTTTGAAAAAACCGAACCCGAAAATAAACTGTTAAGGATTGTGGCACTTTGTACTATTTGTTTATAATCGTATTTGGGACTTGAATTGTTTTCGACTCCGTGGGTATTCAATCGTTAAGGAAGAAAAAATAATTTTCTGTGTTTTGAAATGCTATTTTCTTTGGCTATTTTCGAGTTATGTGCGTAAGTCAACTGGATTCGCCCAAAATTATAAACCCTGTCTGCTCAATTGTAATATCTGCTGCAATGTTTCAGAGCTCAAGATTATCGCAACTCAACTTACATCATTGTTCCCAGAAAATTCTTGCATCTCTTAATCTAAGTTGATCTCTTAGATTATCAATTGCGGTAGAAATAAGGCATGAAAATCCAGCGCATTATCCAAGACGTATTTTCCTCTTAAAGTTTCTAGTTCGTTACAGTTAAACCAATTAAACAATGCAAGAACTTCCAAGTTCCCGTTGCAAGTCCTTACTTAATTAAAAAATTCTAATCGAGTTTGCTCAGCCCTAAATAATTCACCAGTCCCACTAGCTCTGTTTCAAGACTATCTAATTAAAAATGGTTGCGACAAATTTAAAACATATCTAGCATTTTAATGCATTAGACTTATTATTCGTGCACTCAATTTTTGAATGTTGTGTAATTACTTTTACTTTTACAATTTTCAGTTGTCTCGTTTATCTCGAATTTTACGCGAACTACTCATCGCATTCAAAATTCCCGCTCTCTGACAGCAATTGTTCTTCCATACACTAGGAGGCGCTGGCAGCACCTCGAAACAATACACCAAACAAAAAACTATAAGCCTACGCTCGTAATCTCTTGTACTGATTGAACAACCAACCTAAGGCAATTGCAAACGATTTTGAGGGAGCCGTCCGACAAATAAAACTCCGGGTAATCATCCGAATGCTTTATTTTATTTTCTCAAAGCCGACAAGACGCACATAGAAAGAAAAACTGCTTAGACGCCACTAAATCCGCCAGCCAATTTAGTGTATTCCCATAAACATACACCCATACAGATGTATATCGCTAACGTTATTATACTTTTAAACACTGAGACTGACCTGTTAGATAGTTTTGAATACTTACTAGGTTCTCGAACAACTACTCCTCGGGAAAGTACCGCTACTGCACTTAATCATGTGTAATATTGTAATGATTCAGTTATAGGAGTTACAATTTCATAACCTCGAGAGGGTTATGCTTATGACATAAGCCCGGAAGAATTTTTACTTGACCGCCTTACTTCTTAAAAAACATGCCGCATATTATAACCTATTGATTTGGACAAAGAAGAGTATCGGAGCGTTACCACGTTGCCAGAAACCCTCCAGTATAAAACCAATACTTTTCTTGCACAGAGGATGTTGCATCTGGTCTGGTTCGGTGGGAGCTCAGAGTTGAAGAAGTTTTCTCTGGAACAAGGAATAATACTCGACATAAAAATAAATGTTTTTTGTTACTTTAGCTATGTACATGAAACATATAAGGGAAAATGTATTGAAAAATGCATTGGAAGGGTCTTCAGTTTTAAAGTTTTCGTTTTGATGCCATCAACGGTTTAACCAAAAGGCGTATTTTGTTCGTTGAAGTAGTGTACGCACAGAAAGCTATAGCAACTTGCTGTTTTGCCTGCTACCTCACTGTGAAGTCAAGGTTTAATAATTAAGAGGAGAGGCGCCGCGTATCGTCTGTTACTGGCGTCTGACATCAAACCATGGATAACAAACATCAAGTCATCCTTATAAGGTGAAGGCAAGAGCGAGCAGTAGCAGCCGCGTCTGAGAAATTCGTAAAGGAAGCGAATATTGCTTTGTACTCGGCGTATACAACATAATTCATTCCACAATTGAGTTGCAACGGTGCTTTTAGCCTCCATTTTCTTGACTTTCAAAGTCGCATGTACATTATTGTCAGTCGACTATCTCAACGACATAGACACTAAACTCGACACGTGTTTCGCTGACAACTTCATGCTTATACACTGTATAAATGAATGGGTAGCGTAGCGACCGACGAAAAAAGCGACATGTAAACATCTGTCAATATCGAATTGATTATTTACTTCCTTGAACCTTATTTTTTCCACGCGTCATCAAATAGTTGGCGTTGACTTCGTGTTTTGATGAGCGCCCGACAGATCTTTTCTCCATAAATTTTGAAAGAAATTTATTTTAAATGTGTTCAAAGTAACCTTGGCTGTATCCGATACATTTGCTTGAAAGTGCCTTCCGGTCTTTAAAATTTTTCTTTGAAGCTGTCGAAAAAAATTAATATTCGAAATGCTCTAAAGGCTGCGATGTGCGATACATTTTTAACTGGAATTTACAGTTTACTGAAAAATTTTTCGCGCTACGAAAATGAGTGAATAGCAGGCACCTAATCAAGTGGTCGTACACATAATCACACAATCAACTGGTAAAAGCAGAGTTACTGTCCTTATCTAACACTGTTGCATGTATGTTTAATACTTCTATATATAGGGCACGGGCGGCAGGTGAGCGAGATCAATATAACCCCACCTGCTGTACAGCATCCAACCAGTTGCGGCCTGCTCCGTACAGAACCACCACCATCATTTTACGTTTTCGCCACCAATTTGGGGATAATAGTTTGTGGTCGGGTGCAGTTTTGTTTTCAACTTAGTGGTGGCAGCAACGTCAGCGATAACGTCTTTTAAATTTCACCCCTTTGAACATAATAGTATATTCTCTTATATATTTTTGGTATCTAATAGATCAACTGATTAAATAATCAACCAACAATTGATTTATTCCACTGTTGCAATCAATAACTTAATAGTTTACAGACAAAATATGTATGCTTTTGAATCACATCAAATGATTGATCAATTTCCAGATGTCAATCATATTATGTAATCAACAGTTTATGATTGCAACCACTTATTTAGCGTCAATCAACTTACTTCAAAAGTTGTGTTCTATATAAAATACAATGCAGTCAATCAATAAATTACACCAAAACAAAGTCATCAATTTGAGCTTAAAGTGGCGCCGTTACATTCCTCCCTTCTCTAGTTTAAAATCTGAACACAAGTATTATCTATGCAATGGGCACTTCATTGTTTTTCAAAGCTGCTTTGGAGGGGTTCTTTTTTGGAACCGAAAGAACAATTCCACAGAGCATGTATATGTTGAATTGCTTCATTTGGTCAACATACAGAAAAACGTCAAACAAATTCATATTCCATGCAGTGTATAAATCCAAATTATTGGGGCATAAAAATGTCCTTGCTGCATATTTAAATTCAAATGCCAAGGAAAAGGTGCATTCTTTAGGTAGAATTGGATGCACATTTCCGTCTCAGTGATATTCCAACAAGTGAACGTAGCCGGAACCAATTTTCCAGACAAACAGGCACGAGAAATCGATACATTTCCTTGTGGCGTGCATTTATCTTATTTCCGGTGTTGGGAGCAAATGAGGAGACGCGTCACGTCACACATTCAAATAAATCCCAAGGAAATATGGCCCGTGTTCTCTCTCCAGCGCCTTCTAGATCCCGAACAAGGGCTAAGGTTCTCGCCTTTTTGCTTTCGACACCCGAGTCGACGATTAGGCTCAGAATGTCACACGTCTGCCGATATTTGCGTTCAAATGAACTGGAGTCAATTTGACTCTCTACATCTTTCGAAGTGATATATTCGAATACGGAACTTTCTTACGAATTTATAAGGTGCAACTATTACATACCTAGATAATCGAATCGGAGGTCCTAGCCACGCCAATTTGGAATTAGTTCTTAGAAACTCCTAATTCTACTGCTTCAAATCTGGAGAGTACGGTCCAACAGATTTAAGTTGGTGAGCGGTTGATTTGATGTTAAGAACAATAATCTGAGTAAGAAGGGGACGTCTCGACTGCCATTATTACGTGCAACGAGAAATAGTCCCCAAAATGAACGAAATAAGAGATTATATCTGAATGTTCCGACCCCGAAACCGTCGACTCCGACTGGCATCTGCAAATAACGCATACATATTTTATTTTTAGAGGGTTTGTTCTCCTGTAGCGTTACTAAATAAGCCAGGGAAAATGAATGAACAGCGGGTCCTTTACCAAACAATTCGGAGTTTATTTGGAAATAGCAGAGGTCAGAGTACAAAACAAGCAGAAAACTTAATAAAGAATGGGGGGATTTTGTGACGCATTAAATTGAGCTCGGGTAAGACTTAACGAATTTATTCTTCGTGGCTTAATCTGTCACTAATTGCGAAATGAGTGTTTAATTAATTGTTTGCCTGTTTTTGTTTCGAGGATGCAGACTCTTCTGCCTTTTCCCATTCAAATAAGATATAAAAACAGTACAAAACAGTACAACTCGAACACACACAAGAAACCAAACATTAATATTGTTGCTGAAAAAAGTTACAGCGAATTAAACACAAATAATAATAAATAATAAATTTTACGTTAAAACCGAATCATTCGGTTTCAAGCATAAACTCTCTGAAGGGCTAGCAACTCAATTTTGCCCCCAAGAACAACCTACATCTTGTTTGCTTCGCAAGTCGATAAATCTTGTCTTTGATTAAGTAGGCGTTAAATTAATAAGTCCTCAGGTGTGCTCTGTAGAAGAACGGATGGAGTATAAACTGCAATAATGCGTAAAATAAATTTATAAACACGGGATTCACTGCTCACCGCTGGTGTGAAAATGAGAATTTAATATTCTCTTCGTATTAGCATGGGGCACTTGGAAATTATTTTGGAGACCTATTTTATCTTTATTTGACGCTGACATAGGCTGTTAGTAATTAGTTTTATGCAGAGGCTGCTCGTGAACTTTAACACGAAGCTCTGAAAAGGTGCTTCAGATCGCTCGCCAACTTAAATCTGTTGGGCTGTACGTGGTCTGTGATTTTTCGAGAATTTAGTATTAAATTAGATACTTATAGAGAGAACTGCCTAACTCGTCTTGAGATAATTTGAGATTCAAGTAGTCTTCAAACGAGACTGACTGTATATGACGTTATTATAAAGTAATGACGTCATCTGCCTAAATCTGCCGCATTATATTACTATTTTTTCTAGTTTTACTATTTGTTTATGTTTAATTTTAGTGTTCCGTATATATTATCGTTGCAAACAATATTCTTGGACTCGAACAAGTGCAAATTCGATAAAAATAAATTCCAGATATATTTGAAAAACTTTGAACCAAATATTGTTTTGGCCAATCGTGTGCAATTTTTATGGTCTAAAGAAAAATAAACACTGCTGCAATTTAGTGTGAAGCTCTATTATTAGATCTTTTAGCCACATGGCCATTTTATTACAGAACGTGATAAATGCCGTAAAAATTCTTGGGTGTGTGTCTCAGAAGGACCGGTAAATTTCACATTTTATTATTAATTACGAGGCACGATATTTTTGTGAACTCAGAAGCGGTTCGATCCCCCTGAGAAACTTCTAAAATATACCTCTACATAACTTGAATAGGTAGGTTCGGTAATTTTCAAATTTCATTAAAATTGATAAGAGTTTATTATACTGAAGGCAGTTATGTTGTTAATTTTTGTTAAAAAAAAATTCCTTCGCCTGTGAAGCCGTTGCAAAGTTTTCCGTCGGTGCGAGGCTAGAAATCGTACCTTGCAGCGAGAGTAGGCCGCGTGACGTCAGAACTTAGTATAGCATACAAGTCCCAGCTTCAGCGCGTAGCAGTCCCATAAGTATTATGCATAAGCATGTGTAGTTAAATTGTTAAATATTATTAACTGGTTCTAACTGGTGTTTTCTGTTTTGTACCCAGACTAATACATCGTACAGCACACCAATAAAACGGAAAAAGTGGTTCGTTGGAGCCAGAAGGAAAATCGGTCAGCATTATCGATATTTTCGCGAGTTAGTATATCATTGCAAAAGTTTATAAAATTATCGGCTGCCCCATTGCAGCCACTCTAAATAAAATCGAACATAATGTAATTTATCGACAGTTTTCTGGGACCCCTTGGTACTTGGTAACGTGTTACGGTTAGCATAATTTGAAACAGGATGCTAGGAGCATGACGAAGCCAAATACTGAATTGCCGTAGCGTTCCCTCCCTGAACTAAAAAAGGAAATTTTATTAACTATTTTACAATAATAATTAAATAGTACGTCATCATAAAGTTCTCTTTTGAAGACTGGTAGGACGCGTACCTCCATACTTTCCCTGAGCTAGCCTACGCATTTCCGTAAAAGTAGAACATTCTACATCCCCAACTATTTGAGAGCAGCAGTCTAATCTGCTCCAACCTCTACCTCTTTATTCCTATCTCTGACTCTAGTATGTCGCGAACTATTCCTTTGTGTCTCAGAAGGTGTCCTACCATCCTACGATCCTATCCCCTATTCTTTATTGTCTTCCATACTTTTCTCTTTTCCCCAACTCTTTCTAATTCCTCCTTATTGCTAACTTGTCTATCCACGGTATCTTCAACACCCGTCTGTAGCATCACATTTCAAACGCTTCTACTCTACTCTACTCTACTCTACTCTACATTAACCGTTCCAGAATATAGCAGTTGTTTCTTTTTGTTAAACAAGTACCTAGTACCTACGTAGCGTAGTTTTTTGATTCGCGTGAGTTGTATTTGTTTCCGTTTTTTTAAAAAATTTCCAATCCGTTATAAAACTGTTAACTTGATAGCTTGTCAATCACTTAGGTATACATACCTACATAAATGAGTAGGTATGTATTGTATTGTATTGAGAATATAGGTAGGTACCTATTTTAGAAACAGAAGTAAGCAGGCATCTACAATCTACATACCTACTTATACTGAATTATAAAAGGCATGTACAGTTAATAAATTGTTGACTTTGTTTTACTTATACCTGTCGGACTTTTGATACCCTTGTTGCATCATTATATCGATTATGTTGTCTTTGTTTTATGTTTCCTTGACACCTTACTTTAAAAATTCACGCTCGAAATAGTCCCAATAAGTATGTTATGAGATAGGTACCGCTTCACGGGCACTTCAAGAGAAGTGGGAGGAGCGCCTTACGAATCTCTGACGTCAAACCAATAACAAAGCGAACTAGCATGTGGGTGTGATAAGCTAATTTCTTTCGCTTATTACGCCGCAAAAAATATTTTATATCTTATTTTTCTCCGAACCTCCCTATTTTGTTGTTTTATTGGGATGGCATTCATGAGGTTCTCGAGAAGACAAGACAAATTATTTCTCTACAGATAATTACTTACAATGTACAACACAAAAGGAGAATTGCGTGTCGAGATAAACAAGTGTTGGGAAATTAATAATCTTAGTGACGCTTTCGTGAGAGACATTTATGGAATTACCTAAAGCTATTACCTTTCTTTAAACACTCCCAGTGCCGTGGGTGGCGGGTTCTAGAACTGTAAATATATTTTCGCGTTTTTGGTAGAGCTGACAGCCCCTATATGTTTACTCCACTGATCGACGTAATTGGATTTGGTAAAACTTTTATATTCTTCGTTCTGATTTGTACAATTTGCATCCGAATTGTGGAGCGAGGTAGATCCTTCTGGAAGCAACCTGTTGTATATCCGAACACGAATAAACTCGATAGGTTAAGCTCATCTCAGCGAGCAGATAAGTTTTTCGGGTCAATTAAGCATTGTACCTCTGTAGTAAAATTAGTGCATTCCCTTGTCGGGGATTCACCGCAAGACCTGTTCCGAATACCTTGTAATCCAAAGTTTACACTGAATCAACTAGAGAAATAACCGCTGAAAGCGTAGGTATGCCTACCCGTGTGAGAGAACATCTGTGCGTCGCTGGAGCAGAACTTTTAAAGACGTTTAGCGTGTCTCTCGACGCCCGTTTTTCAACACACGCCTGCCTGAAATTACCGAGATAATGGGGAAATAACCAGACTAAGTAAAATGCGATTTAGTTTGCGAGACGGTCGCTACTACTTTTTAATCTTTACATTCGAGTTTTCCATATAGCTGCAAGAGAGAATGAGGGTGTCATGGCCCTATTTCGAAGTTTTCTTTCTGTAACTAATAAAACTTTGGATGCAAGCGGAAAAATTTGTTATACACTGGCAAAATTTTTAGATGAGCATTTTGCAACTCTCTTGTAATGATTTAGATCAGTGTGTACGAGGGCGAATAACAAACAAGTACCTGGGAATTAACAAAACAAAATTCACAAACCAGTCAAAGTTGTTTCGGCCCGTACCCATTATATTGTCCGCAACCCGGTGATTTTATCTGACACGCCCCACTTAGTTGCGGGGCACCATACAATTTGTGAACATAGCAATTAGCGTGTAAGCCCCAGAATTAAGCATAATCATCCCTTACGTAGAGAGACCATGTTGCAATTTATACGCTATCGTAGTTTCTGATCAACAGATACAGAGGCTCTTACAGACATGCATACAACTCTGTAGCCATGCTCAAAAAAGAAAAAAAACAGGAAATTAATGGTGAAATGTTTTGTCAAATTAAATCACCTTTGCATTCAGATTTAAGAATTTATTTATATATTAATTATTACAGTTTCAACTTAATAAATTGATTTAGTGGTATCTATAATGCCTTTCCCTTTGGTACTTTGAAAAATTAAGCAAGTAGAAGAATAGGCACGAGGCCATGACGGTTTGAAAGAACGCTGTAGCGCCTGCGCGTTTCGGCTGACTGTACTTGTGCTGCCATCTCCACCACGCTGAAGACAAAATACACGACATGAGTGTCAACAGACAAGTACGAACAACGTTAAAGCGTAGACTGAATAACTCAAGACCACTATTGTAAACGCAGACGCGGTTTTTACTTGATAGTAAGTGGCATCTGGATATATTTGCGCGTGAATTCATAGTGAATTAGGTACGTCAAAGTTCTTGATCCAGCTAATGTGTGCTCTAAATTTTTGAAAAAATTGCATACTTGCAATCGTAGATCGCATTTTAGATGATACAATTTGACAGCGAGAATTTGAATGTGCTTACACTTTTTTAGATGAACACTTTTAGATTCCAAGTAGCTTTATAACTAACATTTAAAAACGACATTGGTGAGACATCTTGAGTTATTCAGTCTACGACTAAAGTCAAGTTTCACTTGCCTCTGCCAATCAATCCACCGAACGAAGCAGGTGTCATTTTTCGACGAAGAATCCATGCTGGAAGTTCTAGTAACTTTACTTGTCCAAAAGGTGTATCCGCTAAAAATATTAAACTTATTTCATTACTTCTATGCTTTCATTTTTAGGTTAGGCTTTAAAACTACTTTGTTTGGAACATATTTAGGGAGTGGTCTTACGCTTTCCATAATAGCGAGCTGGATCATAAGGTCCGTGGATTTTAGGATCGTATTCTGGAGGATAGCTCGCCATTCTTGCCCATAATCTGTTCATTCTGACTAAATAGATGGAAAAATTGCATTTAACAACACTGACATTTGACGTAGTGATATTTACTTGGTTACAGTTTTTTTCATGGCCATCTAGTCTGTTTTATAAGGTGAATGTTTGAATTTCTTTGAAAACCATATGAAATATGAGATAGGTACTCGTAGGTCTTCTTTAAGAAACCTCGCTGCTATATTCTTTTAATAGAAATATGCGTGCAGATATCATTGGATCCAACCGAAAACGAATAAGTTAAAAGATATGAGTGTCCTGATGGATTTATACGTTCACCCCAATCTGACAGCTGAAATTAAATTTAGGTTCTAGAGTTTCTTGCCTTCTGTTCTTTATTTTGACTCGTGCTGTTGCTGAAATTCTTTTTTTATAAAACGATTGAAGACCATAGCGCGAAAATTTTGAAAATTTATCATTAGTTCATGCGTCATTTACGAATTATTTCAGATGCATGGTTTGGGGTCTGTTCTCAAATGCACCCTAAAATTGGGTCGTTAAAACAGTCCCCTGAACGAAATGATGTCATGCGTACGATAGCTTATTACCCTGTGCAGTAAAATAATGTTTTATACTCCGGATCGATATATTTAGTACCAAATCAACAAATAACATTCATGAAATCACTTACAGACCGTTTCTCGTTTAATACTGTATGTACGTGGAGTGGTACTTGATAGCTCATTTCGAATGCCTATTGGGGCTTTAATTAGATTGTCCAAAGTTTAACCAGATAAATTATATCGGAGCTTTAGCTACGCTGAGTATGTGACGGTTACGAGCTCCTTGAACGGAATTAATTATTGTAAGGGAGTGTGACGATATCCAGATTGAATTCGATGAAAGGATTAAATGTATCTAAACATAAAATTGGAAAATAGTCTTCCTGCCCTCACAGAACGATTATTGTTAGCGCTTTAGAAATATTTAACTTCAATTCTCTTGGAGAAAACCCCATTTTCTTGTAATAACCCGAGAAATTCGGAACCCGTTATGAATACATCATTCAGCTCTTTCCATTCAATCTTTGCGCAACATTTTAATTCGTTTATATTAAAATAATAGCTCGTTCATTTGGGGGAATATCACTTTTGTCTGGCAAAAATTATTAACGAGGCGTTCCTCTCAAATTACCCAATATTCAGTGATGAAAACTGGGCTAGTAACAGGAAATTACTAACAGCGTCGAATCGGCCAGTTTACGAACTAATTAAAAACCGGAAGTCAAGAGCAATAATTACGGGAACCTACATGTAAATTTCGTGCAAAACTTGTAAAAACTTGTACAGTGATGTGCGTGGGTACGCATAGTGAACTATATCGAGATTGGTTAGTATAAAATTGAGGTTTTTAATCCCCTTCGCGCACCACACTTTGGGGGTTTTTGGGAAACAGTGCGCAAAATCACACGTAAGAACTCTGTAATCGTTATGGAAACAGAATGGCGTTTTACATTAGGACGCGCATTGAGCTGGCATCTACCTACATCTAAGATTATCATAATGCTTTTGAAGATGATAAACAACGAACAGCCGCTGAACAGCGCCTGTAGGTCGTGTAGTCGCTTGTATAATACATGCATCTGCATAATGATGTTCACCTACAGGTTCACTAGTTCGTAATTCCAAACTACTTTACATGTAAACTGTCCAAATAACGGAGTTGGATATTATTTTCTTTGCTGCCGATATTATTTGTGTTAGCAAAAATATTTGGGACTTTGAAGCACGCTTATTAGTTCTTGATCATACAGCTTATAAATCCCGGTCAGAAGATTTACCTCTACGTAAAAACAAACCCCTTAAAATCCAAGGTCCATCAATTTATTTCCTGCTATCTATAAATAGGATCGTTAGACAGGAGACGGCAGTTTCAGAATGAATAAATTATTTTTTACAGTCTTAATGTTCCGGCAAGTGAAAAAAAAACAAGAATCGTCAATAGCGTCATTTACATATTTGTTTTGTTCTTTCTGTTTGGAATTAATTGTTTTCTTTTGGGGGATGGGTAAAAGCTTTAATTCTCACTGCCTGAAATAAACTTTATTTCCTTCAATTTTGTTAAGAGAAATTTTGTGACTCTGCAAATACCTACTTAGCAATCACTGGGGTGCGTTGGTATAAATGTAAACCAAACATACAAATTGTTGGTTGTGTTGAGCACAAATTAATGTTCATAACACAAACAATAGAAGTATCCTTGAAGAATGGAAAAATTGCTTGGAAGAAAATATTAGACGGCATGAATTGGAACTTGAGGGAAAGTCGTGAATGAACGGTTTGGAAAACACCTAAGCAAATATATTTATCTCCGAATTAATTTATGTACCCTTTGGATAAACCGACAGATCTGAGCACCCTTGTTAGCTCACACAATTCAAAATGTGAAATATAAACAGAAAACTGAACCGAAAACTAAACAGTTCCGTCAAACGACCAGGTAAGTAAACTTCTCTATGCGTACCTTACCCTTTCGCAACAAACAAACAAGGTGAAGCCATTCTGCAGGAATAACAGCACCGTTAGGAGCTCCGCAAGGCTCGCACCTTGGTCCACTACTGTTTAATACTGAAATTGTGAAACATAATTGCCGATTTAATGCATTAACACAATGCATACTAGTTATATTACGAATTTGGTAGCAAGTAATGAATTGCCAATTACAAAGGTGTTCTAAAATCGATGAGCAATTTAGAAACTTCCCCGTTTGAAAGGAAATAGCTTGAGCAGTTGAAATCCACCGGGTTTACTAATAACAAATGCATTCGTCTTGGCAGTCGAAGTTGTGAAAGGATGACAAGTGCAAATACTAGAGCTGGATTCCTAATCCTCGCGGGAGAACCCGGAAATAGTCCCCGGTTGCCGGATTACTCACTTAGACGCTTACATACTCGGGCAAAACTGGCCATTTCGCCAGGTTTTGTTGGGTTTTTATTAGTTTGAAGAGGAAATTGCGATTTGATGTTTAGAGCATCTATTTATTAACGAACTTGCTATACGCTGCAACTGATAATTACTGTAATTAAGCAAGTTTGCAACATGGTGTTGTTTATTGACTTCTAGTGCAGAACGTGTCAAGTACGTATAGCAGTTTCGTTTGCAATAGATACCCAAAGAATAACAAAAGGCCGTCTTAAGTTTGTTTTAATCAAACTATCATACTAAGTTTATCAAAACTTTATAATAAACGTTCACGTCAAATTAAATATGTAATAGAAATTTCAAATGTGCTGTGAAAGCCGTAAGCACTCGTTTCGTCCTTTTGGAACTCATCAGTATGGTGCCTTCGGATGCCTCGTGATTTTACTATTTTAATCTGGCAACTTATACGTGGCCACTTCTATTGCAACTTATTCTTTCAACGCTATGGATGCATGAAACTCATCATATCATGCCACATAAAACCCTATTCTGTTATTTACTTGCCATTCATAGAAGGGTTAGTAGTCTCGCTGGGTAAATACAAAAGCGACAGAATTGAGACGAAGGAAACCAACAGATATTTGTGAGAGTGGTACGCATGTTGGTTTAGAATATCTCGTGTCGGGTGCTAATTAACTGGCTTGTTTTTTGTTGGGGGGTATTGTTACGAGTGAACATAAACTGGGCGAATTATTTCGGAACGCGTGGATATTGTTCGTTTTGTATTTTGGGGATAATTGGCAAACGGAGGCAGCTTATTAAATTATGTCACTGTAGAAATGATATCTAGATAACGTGCACAGTTTAGCAAAAAGATTCTCCCGATGTTGTATCTACACAAAATGAATTCACGTGTTCTAAAGCTCACCGATGAGCAATTTCATTAGGCTATTTTATTATTCTCTATGTCACATGGGCACAAAATCGTTTACAAGAGCTGTAATGACACTGGCGCTGATATAAAACTATTCGAACGTGAACTGCCTGCTTCAGCAGTTGTTAAAAGTATTAAAACGCTCTGAGAGGAGTCGATTTAATTAATTGACGTCCCATAGAGCCGTTTGTTTGAGTTTCATAAGCAATTTAGGCTGTCCTGCGAAGCACTTGTCTGGTAATATTAAAATGGCACGTAAATATGTTCTCTCGTACTTTAGAGTACAAAATATCCGTCGTTGGATAAGAGCAGAGGTGTATGCATATATTCCAGAATATATTAGCTGTGCGCAATTCATCTTCAAAGATAAGCAAATATTTAAGCAACTTAGACGCATCCTCCACACCCCGATAAGGATAAATATATACCTCGACAATAAATCTACCCCTCCGCTCTTAAGCTAATTTCCTTACGCATACACTTTATCACCGCTCATCGAATCATTTATAAACTAAGTGAGATAACCAAGTTGTGGATGGAAATCTGATAAAACGAAGACAGTGTCCCATGAAGATTCCGACACAAACCGGCTTGCTTAACGAGATAATCCGATTATGGTGGTGTATTATCTCCGAGTGGTTCCATAGCCACCCCTCTAGTTTGCTTGAAATTGGTACTGTGCAGGTGTATCTCTCTGTTAGTGCAACTGTAATCCGGAGGATTTAATTTTGAGTTTATATCGTTGACTGAAACGATAATCCCTGCAAGTCTTGATGCCGATTCGATTTAATATTATGAAGTTGTTGCTTCTTTGTGATTTTAATTAAGGTAATTGAACAAGTTTGTCGTAAAGAACCTTTAGTGAATACATACGAAGTTTAGTCGATAGGTTTGACTCGAACCAGTGTTTGAATTTTATGTACACCTTGATTGTTCGAATCTACCTTCTTTATGTTTTTTAAATTCTATTTTCTGTTGTTTCTGATTGATATTTTAGGGTTATATTTTTTTTCGTAAAGCCAGATAAATACTAGAGAGAATATACAGAAGTATACAGAAAAATAGCAAGGGAAAATATAATATTTCCTTGCATCTTTGGGACTGCTTGATTTATCCGTCGTATTTTTAAGTAATTCATTCATATTAATAGAATTGATAAATCTGGAAATGAAGCTAGCAAATGTTAATAACCAGTACACGTACCGAAGACAAGGCACATGTTATATGAAATAAAAGGTTTTATTATAGGTAGGTATAATTACATAGATAATTTAATCCAATTTCCAAAACACCCTTTTCTCTTAAGGTTTTTTGTAGACTTGCTAGAGTAACATTCACTCTTGCTTAATATAAATTATAAATAACATTTCTTACTTCCATTTTTTCGGTATCACTTAAATCCTTAGTTTTCCTGTATTTCCTTCTTCGTTTTTCTTTTCTTTTTTCTGGCTCTCATCCTCTTTCCGTTTGTCATTATCAACTTATTATAAACTACTCTCTGAAGACTGAAAGTAAGAAGAAATAGATTTGTTGACGTGTTGATAATAATAACGTACACGTACCGAAAACAAGACGCCTGGTAAAAATCGCGCAAACTTCCATACAACAAACATCAAAGTTAAGTTAATGTAACTTTTCTGCGAAGGACTTGTACTTAGCAAGGACGACCTTCTAGATAAAATAACGTTTTAGCAATCTTAATTCCAAGTGGTGCACGTGTGTAAAGTAAATATTTCCACAGAAAGCTTAAGCTAAATGTGTACCTTCTACTTCTTCCTCTGAAAGTGCGTAACTGAACTCTGCAATCAGAGAGAGGAGTATAAACATTTACACAAGCATTAGAAGCTGATAAAATACCTCTCTCAAAGTTAAATACTGACTGGTATAAAACGAAAATGGTGTTTATTAAATATCCTTCTTCTTGTTTGCCGTGCACTGATTTTACCCTGACTTATTTTTTATGACAAGTCTACAAATGTATTCGGTAAAATCCTAAGCACCCCAAATGCATTATTCAGGCAGCACAACGTCTAAAACATTTATCACAATATCCCTCTACCGTTTAAAACCGAGAAGCAAATACGAAATTTATGTTTAACCCTCTGAAAAATGTGCCAGCCGCCCTGCATCTTTTGTAAACACCAAGTTGGATTTATGATCCCTCGCTTTCGGCTATGACTGTATTATGCAGCGACCCCTAATGCTAAAATCAATTCTGATCATGTCGTTATGATGGCCCGTTTCTCCTCGCACATCATACTTTAGTTTTGCATGTTTGACGAGCTGGCTTCTAGGCGATAAGCACTGTAGAGCAACTCAATCCGGGAATGTAACGACAGACAGTGGCGCAGTACGCGAAAGACGTTAAAATTTAATGTCCCCCCACTGTCATCTTATACTATTTTAATAAGGGCCAAATTGTGAAATAACCCTTTATTGAATTAAATGCTACGCTACTGTTTGTAACGAGCAAAAATAAAGCACATTACGTTGCGGTAGGCACGGCTATTATGAATATTGATAAGCTGCGTAATAACTTTAAAGTAGCTTCAGGGGTGAAAATTTGACTGGAATATTATTACTGGGAAATTACCCTTTTAGGACTGACTTTCAAGTATATTTAAGTTTCAGTCTTTTAATGGGGGTCCAAAAGCGAGCTTTCCATTCGGGAAATTTTTTCCTTCATAATAAATACAAAATTTTTGATATACCAAGGTGTATTAAAATAATTGGAAATAATATCAACTGTATATTTGGAGGATGTAAAATTGTGTATACTAAATAAACCACCTGTATGTATAATTGGCGACCAAACAATTTTGAAGAAGTCGTTAGATTTTATTACTGTCATTCCGCATTACCTTCCACAATAAAAAAAAGTAATAAACCAACAATTTTTACAGAATATAAACACAGAAATTCACAACGAAATAAACAATCTGATAGCTTTATGAACGCTAATGACAGAATATTCGGTTCAAAATTTCAGGCATCAAAAACGAGGCACAAAGGACGAAATTGTATTAGTAAACAACCCTGGCATTCCTTGATGTGTATAATTTACTCATCAAAGAGATTAAAATTGAATTTAAAAGACAATTAGTTCCATTTAGATTTGGTGTTGTATTCGTAACTCGTAGCACGCCTTTTGGAGTAAATCGAAATGATTTATCACGATAATCGTAAACAATAGGGAGGGGATGATTTGAAGACTTCAGGTTGGTACTGAAAGTCTTTGAAAATTAGCATGTAGCATTTTACACCTAATATAATGCTTGTCAGTGTTTTTTCTATTTGACTTGTAAATGGCGATGTTATTCCAACAGATCGTTTTTCATCCAAGCAACGAAGACAAACATTGTTTAGGGTAGTATTTTAATTACTTGGTTAGATGAAGTTTTAATAGGTCTACTAGGATGTCGAGTTGTCAGAGAGGGTTATAATCGGTTTAACTAAAACTGACTGGTTTCAGCCGAGGAAACTGTTTACGTACCCTATGAATAGTGATTCGGTTTGTTGTATGTTTGGGTATTTTCTTGTTTTGCCAGTAGCAATCCCTAAGTACGTTGCGGCGAAAGTCAGTAAGTAAACTTTCAGGGGTTCTAGATGAAGTGGAAAACTCGGGATATTTGTTCTTGTTTATCTTAACAAATTGGTGCCGGAATTTACTACAGTTTAGTTTAAATTTAACAGAGAACTTGATGGCGATGCACAAGACAGTATGTTCTACTAAAAATGGAGATGTTAATCTAGGTACCTAACCAAAGTTTCAATTCTATCAAAACGAAAACTGAAATAATCCGCTTGCCAGGCCGATCGATTGAACCAAAGCAGGAAGTAGTCCTCTCGATAGCTTAATGTTCAAACCGATCTATCAATTTCACATGCAGCATCAATTTAAAAAAAACTTTTAGAACTGTCGAGAGAGGAACCGGAAGTAAGGTTATAAATTATTAGAATTGTCCAGGACATACTAATTCAGGTCCATAGTTTAGGGTAAATTGTAGGTGTCGTCTAACCTATTAAAAAGTTTATTACCATTTCCTCTACCTCAACATTTAGATTTCTTGCAACTACTAAAAAAATAAATGATAAGATTAATTTTAGTCTTGTTTCACTCCACGTTATCACTTGTTAAATTTCTCATAATCACAGTAAAATTTAAGTTAGCGAACAATAAGGAATTAGCAACTAGGTAATAATAATAAGCGAATCAGAATTATCTAAATAAAAACCAAGTAAATTTATTAGTAAAAATTACCTTCTTTCAATGAAAGATTCCCAGTATCTTCAAATTTCTTAACTAAATTTTTTATTGTTGTTACCGAAGGAATAGGACTGTTATTGAATTTTACAGAAACCTTTTCTTCAACTGAATAAATATTTTTGTTCATTTTGAAACCCAAATTTTAAATTGTCGATAAATAATGTTGACAGTTCAGACGAATTAGAAATTAGAATCAAGGGAGTCTTTGATTAGAATAAATTAAATTGTCATAGGTAATCTGATGAATATCCGTGTTTTAATTCGAAAATTATTAGTGTAATTTTTGCTTTTAATGCTTTAATAAATTGGAAAATTGCAGAGTTTTTGATATCCTCATACGCAGAAAAAAATAGTCTTTCGATTGCTACCTTTATCACCACTGTAACTACACATGGAGAGCAGGAATCCCTAAAAATGTAATTGCCCATGTTATTTCCGCATGTACACATGGAAATTTGTCACACGGTATAGGTATATATAGTTACAGAAAAATATTTAAAATCAAATCATACTATCTAAAGGTATTGTTGATTAGTACATATTGAAGATCGAAAGTATTCCATATTGAAATGACATTTGAAACAAAGTAGCTAAATTTTAATTTGCAAGCCCATTATCTCGACTACCGCTCTCAAAGTTTAGCAGGTTGCGGCGGGTTTTGGGTTTATCCGCAAGTCTGCAATATTACCCATAGCTATTATAACGTGACTCGTTATTTTTGGATGAGCCTCTGGGAATATTGTTGAATTAAAATGTAATCTCTCAACGGAAAATATCAGAGTAAGGCAGTTTGATTAAAACAGCGACTTTCCTTGCCCCTGAGATTCGATATTAAGAGCATATTCATCTTTGGCAAATTAAAAATAGAAAAAAAGCGTCACGGTACTTTTGCTGTGGGTAATTTTGCACAAAGTTTGGTTTTGTGCAGAAAAACATAGGTATATAAAAGTTTTACTCTACTCTCGGCAAAATTTTCAATATATTTACGTATGCAGATGTCGAAAGTTAAAGACAATTCTCAAACTCATAAATTTGCATATTATTCTACTTCGCTACATAAAGGAATCAATAAAATGCATTTTCAGAATGGTAGGTAATGCAAATTTCAGCAAGTCAGAACTTTTATTGTACTTCCTATCGTAGTCATGAATTTTCAAGACAAGAATATGCCATGAAAGTTTCTCATTTGATGTACAAAGAATTGACAGCTTCATAATTCACAGTGGTGTATACTTACGAACCACTTAATTGAACAGTGATCAACTGTTTGATAGACAGATATGTTGTAGAGGGTCGTCGATAAGTTGTGAATTAACCACCCGCCGAGACTGAATTATTGAGTAATTGATACAACTGACAGTTCGCTTTATACATTTACCACCTGCACTATTAGATAAACGCTCAAGTCCCTAGAGTTGATTATCATCGATAATTGAAAGATGTCACTAGGATCGTATTCGTACAATTGAACCGGACCACGCGTAAGTAGTTAGAAAATGAGAGTACTGGATACGAACCCCTTCGGAGCACATAGCGCCATCGAGTTCTCGAGGTGCCATCGACTTCTTCGGCAAATGACCTTGAAAGACACCAGAGGTTGCTGAAGGAGTCGTTGAGGCATCCGAAGAAGTGTCTTCAGCAGCGGCATCTGCGGCAGCCTCTGGTGTCTTTCAAGGTCATTGCTGAAGAAGTGTGCATGTCTTCAGCAGCGTCTTTCAAGGTCATTGCTGAAGAAGTGGTGTTCAGCAGCAGCAGCAGCAGCAGCCAGGCGCATGCGCCGGGGCTATTCCTCAGATCAGTCCATCGAGTTCTCCAGGGCGTGTCTGCAGCAGCCTCTGGTCAATGCTGAAGAAGTGGTCTTCAGCGGGCAGCCTCTGGTGTCTTGCCATTGCGCACCCAAGCCGCCATTTTGGCTGTGGGTCAGGCGCCTGCGCCGGGGCTGTCGCGTACAAAGCGCGTGTTGTTCAGGCCAGTCCATCCTGGCCCCATCCACTTCTTCGGCAATGACCAGAGGCTGCTGAAGGAGTCATGTCTTCAGCAACGGTGTCTTTGGGGCCTTTGGCCGTGGCTCAGGCGCATGCGCCGGGCTCTGGCTATGAGAGTGGGCGGGGCAACAGCCAATGAGAGTGGTTGTGGGCAGCATCCAATCAGAATTGTTGTTAGGTGCTGTTGGGCCTTTGGATGTGGCCCAGGCGCCTGCGCCGGGGTTTTCGCAAAAATAAAAACGTTGAATATATTTTTACATCAATATAATTAAAACTATAATCTGTATACAGAGTAGGCATGCGTGTATTTTCTGGGCAAATCGAAGCCCTGCAGCTTCTCATACCACTCTTCTGACCGATTCATTACCCGGTGTATACTCAACGATGCGGTCATGCAGGATGAGACAGTATGCGGTTGTGTTGGGCGGAAAATTCTCGCTCGACTCAAATTCTAGACGCATATCTATGGGTCCAGGCTTGATGCTTTCCGACTGCTTTGATGCGTCAATCACCACGATGGGCGCTAGATCCTTGAACTGTTCCTTGCCGTATAACGGCTCGCCAACTTTTCCATAGTATGAACTCTGGAAGTTCTGGTACATTTCGTATAGCAGGGCGTATTTCCCCGTGGAGAAATCCAAGTTTAAATTCTCGTAGGGGAAGCACTCAGAATTCAGGTACAGTTTGACGTGTGTCAGATTGCAGTGGTCAAATTTGCTTGAATCCGTGTCCAAATTCGCTTTGCGATTCGTCTGGAAGGCGACAATAACGTAGCGGGGTTTCTCCAACCGTGTTGCAGTCTTGACGGCCCACGTTTGTTTCGTAGCTTGCGGCAACACCGGATACTCGTACAGCTCCCAGCTGCGAAAACATATCTGCAACGTTCTCTCTTCCTCGACAATATTAAGAAGTTTTAGGTATTCAGCATCCGATGGATAGACGTACGGCACCCTCCAATGAACCTTGCTCAACTCAATTCTGGTGTCCTCGTTACCCACGAAAGCGTTCCTATCGTTTTTCAATCGAGTGAAAATGAGCTCGTGACACACATTTAACAGAATTTTGGGGTAATCTTCCAAGAATCCCAGCAGGATTCTTCCCGGGATGCACACGTTAAAGTTCCCGTTCGCGTCGATAAGGTGGCTCGGTGAGTCTCCCGTATTCGTCCAGCCGGCATTCTCCAGGGCACCTACCTCACCCACATTCAGAGAAACTACACCCTTCAGTGTGCTCGTGATGCCCACGTTTTTTGTTCGATCCACCTCCACCCCGTTTATTTCATAGCGGACGTCGTCAAAGAGGAAACTGAGGGCGTTATTTGTTAAAGCCGCATTTCCGCCTCCTGCACCCTTGATGAGCCTGCCCTCTATGTAGATGCTGCTTAGATGCGGCAGTACGTAAACGTCTTGTTGGTGGATTGGTATGCGAATTTCGTCATTGGCGTTGAATGTTGTTGTTGTCACGAACGGTTGATGTACGTGCACCTCGACACGGCGTGCTGACTCATCCAAAACAGCACCGTCCAGAACACGAAACGTGTCTACGTTTATTTGTGTCATTATTCAAATGCGGTTCCCTTGTTGAAGCACAAGTACTAACTGACAGCACCGTTAATTTTCTTGCTTAAATACTCTCCATACAACCGTGCGCATGCGCAGTCTTATTCTTGCTCGTGTCATCAGCCATGGTGTTTGCGAATACAGCTGCCTGTGTCAACAGCGTGTCATCAGCCATGGTGTTTGCGAATACAGCTGTCTGTGTCAACAGACAGCTGTATTCGCAAACAGACAGACAGACAGACAGACAGACAGACAGACAGAGAGACAGACAGACAGACAGACAGACAGACAGACGGACCGACAGACATACAGACAGACAACTACTGATAAGAATTCGGAAGTAGGAGAATAACTATAGATTCCTTTTTGTCTCATCGAGCTGATTAATTTGATACCCTACATGATCTAGGTGGTCGGGGCAAGGAGCGTGGCCGGGGGCGCGGTCAGTGAGTGGCCACCCCTAAAAACCACCCCTAAAATCCACCCCCAAAAATCACCCTCCAAAACCACCCCAAGAACCGCCCCTAAAAACCACCCCTAAAAACTACCCCTAAAACCACCCCTAAAACCACCCCCTAAAAATCACCCCTAAAAACTACCCCTAAAACCACCCCTAAAACCACCCCCTAAAAATCACCCCTAAAAACCACCCCCAAAAACCACCCCCAAAAACCACCCCTAAAATCCACCCCAATATTCCGATACCTCTAGTCGAGTCCTTTAATTTGACACCCCACATGACATAGTTTTTACGTAGGGGTTAGCCTAAATTTAGACTACTGTTCTCAAATAATTAGCGATGTAGAATGTTCTACTACCGAGAACTAAGATGTTTGCATATATCAATCAGATGGTTCCCACACGTGTCCGAAACGCATTAAGATAACAAGTAATTTCAAATAAACAAACTGGAGAATGTTCTAGAATGTTTTTTCCCACACGTGTCCGAAACGCATTAAGATAACAAGTAATTTCAAATAAACAATCAGAAGAATATTCTAGAATGTTATTTTATTGTAATAATACAAACAAACAAACGGGTCACCTTGTAGTGTCTACAACGTATTAAATGCACATGCAGAGCGTGGGATCAAACCTAAACAAACATATCCTATCGGCAAGATGAAAGGTTATTTCCCATAATAAAAACAATTATAACATCTCTTATCGGCGGCGAACGTGCTTTTTTCTTAAACTTTAATATCAATATTTATTTAGTATAAACAATTGTAAATTTCCGAGAAAATAAATATTAATTCTGTAACTTCTGTTTACAATCATAAGTATATACGGATGATTTGAAAGACGGGCTTGTGGGCCGCCGATTAGCTCAGTTGGTTGGAGCGAGGGCTCCGGTGCGTGGGGACCCGGGTTCGAATCCCGGTCGGCGTCATTTCCAGAACGTTTGCGAAAACCCCGGCGCATGCGCCTGAGCCACGGCCAAAGGCCCCAAAGACACCGTTGCTGAAGACATGACTCCTTCAGCAGCCTCTGGTCATTGCCGAAGAAGTGGATGGGGCCAGGATGGACTGGCCTGAACAACACGCGCTTTGTACGCGACAGCCCCGGCGCAGGCGCCTGACCCACAGCCAAAATGGCGGCTTGGGTGCGCAATGGCAAGACACCAGAGGCTGCCCGCTGAAGACCACTTCTTCAGCATTGACCAGAGGCTGCTGCAGACACGCCCTGGAGAACTCGATGGACTGATCTGAGGAATAGCCCCGGCGCATGCGCCTGGCTGCTGCTGCTGCTGCTGCTGAACACCACTTCTTCAGCAATGACCTTGAAAGACGCTGCTGAAGACATGCACACTTCTTCAGCAATGACCTTGAAAGACACCAGAGGCTGCCGCAGATGCCGCTGCTGAAGGCACTTCTTCGGATGCCTCAACGACTCCTTCAGCAGCCTCTGGTGTCTTTCAAGGTCATTTGCCGAAGAAGTCGATGGCACCTCGAGAACTCGATGGCGCTATGTGCTCCGAAGGGGTTCGTATCCAGTACTCTCATTTTCTAACTACTCGCGTAATCAGAAATATTTAATTAGCGCACGCGGTCGCAATGCCCTACGTTGCTTAAAATAGTTTCTACGAGACTGACAATTCATTACTGACAGAACCGGAAACGTTTTATTATAACGCACGACAAATCTCTTGATTTAGTTAAACCAATTTCTTCCCTCGGAACATGTACTCCTATTTTTGTCCGACCGCACAAAAATCATGCAATCCATCAACCTAACTTTCGGTCACGCTTCCCTAGACAACGCACTGACTGTAGACGCCAGCGGTGCAATTTATCACGTTTACGAGGGGGGGAGGGCAGTAACAAACCGGCTTTATGCTAAAATGCTAACGTTCCACTAAACACTTCTGCGATGCTGAAAAAATCCTCCCTAAATGAGTCTCTTGGGAGACAATCGCACGTGTGGTCAGTATATTGCCTTTTTGTCGGGAAAAGTGAGTCTTTTTCGTAATTTATGTTGTATTAAGTTGGTAACACAATCACTATTTACTCTTTGATAATCTATGTACATGATGGAGTATGATAATATCGGTTCAAACTGGCATGAATCATTCATGTACTAGGATAATATTAGTTCATAAATGTTTGCTTTACTAAATGTTGAAGGGTAGGTAACAGCATAATTGAGTTTGCTGGATGCAGCGTCTGTTTTACTAGACAAATATTGGTTTGTCATTGCATCCACGAACGATGATAGGTACGAGTATGCGAGCATTGCAGAAAAACCGTAAATCACCTGAACTAGCTATTTTGAAATTTCATGAGCTTTTCAAAAGTTCGTTTGTAGGTTATCAACTGATATTGAACTTGGGAAGTTTCCTATTGGTTGTCTTCAAGTGTCTTTAACTTTTTCAGTAAATGCGGCCACTTTTAGTGGGGTTTCATGTTCAGTTTCAGATTTCATCGTAGTAGACGTAGAATCCGCTTATTTCCAGAAAACTTTTAGAACGAAAATAATACTTTGGACGAAAACAGTTTTTTTTTGTATTCATTTGCCAATAAACCAGAGATATAAACCTTACTCTCAGAACGGATATTCGTTATTTCCGTTAAATCTTTGTTACTTAATGAAAAATTCATTCTCTCGACTTCAACTTCCGAAGCCTATAACAGGTCCATCAAACAGACTTTCAAAATTGATCGGCAATCAGATGATTGTCGATCGTCCAATTAACTCCAAAAGCCCGTCGTTTGTGATTTTATTGCCTGTTCAGTCCCGTGAATTTTACAGTTTACGTAATAAAACTGGAAATTAATAACCCCTTTTGCAACTGCATATTTTCCCCCAGTTATGCCAGGAGCACTGTTTTTGAACCTATGCACATTTCAGCTGGAAAGGTATTAAATTCTCGTTTCTCGTTTCATTTTAATTAGCAAATAACGTTTATTAAACTCCTAGGCAATATGTAGAACACTATTTAGTTATATTAACAATTTCTGAGTAGGTAGTACGGCGGTTTGGCCTCTCCCCACTAGTGAATTTCAACATTCACTTATAGTAGGAGAGCCCGCTGCAAAATTATGCACCCATCTGTTAACGAAATGAAATGTGCGGCAAAGGCATGTAAAAACATCGTACTCAACGGAACGGCACCCGTGCCGGTCACCATTTGGTGCAAAAAGGTAAAAACAATGGCACTTCCGGTACGGAAATTTGCGGAAAATTGCGCGATTTGTTAACGAGATGAAAGTTGTGCCATCTTGTAGCCTGCGATTAATTGAATTAAAATCGGTACCCGTGCCATCTTTTACCCTAGTACAAGTCCCCGGCACGGCGACATTCTTGCAGTCCGTAACTCGGACAAATTCCCGTCATGTGTTAACGACTTGAAATAAAGTTCAATGGAAAGGGCATTATGTCCCCTTTACGAATATCCAAACGTGCCGCGATTCAAAGCAGTCTAAGAAGGTGGCACGGCCCGATTTATAACGCGCTACGCGGCGTCAAAATGTCACTTTTTAATCAATTCCAATGGTCGCGCAACATGTCGTCGAATATTAAATAATGTTTTTTGTGTGGTGCACAATTGACATCTGTCACTGTGACACCTGTTAATGGTAATGGTAACTAAGACATGATACAAAGAACTAACTAACTAAGTAACTACAGTCCTTCTTTTTAACTTGATCCTTAGGTCATCAACGTAATGTGTAAGTTACTCCGCACGGGCAGCTGTAATATTGCATGTTGAAAAGAGACACTTTCGAAGAGAATGTCTGGAATGCCGGTATGGCGATTTGCAGTGTGCAAAAAAGGACGGTACATAAAAGTAGCCGCTGAATTGCATGCCGGCTTACGTTCTTTTCAGCGTTCGGACTGCTGGACTGAGTGACATTAGGATCAAGTTAAAAAAGGACTGTATAGGGAGCAAGTAACTAGGTAAACTTTCGCTATTAAATCATGCTGCAAATGCAACGCGTGACACTGTTGCTGAATTTCGGGCCTATACTACGAACATAAAAACATTTCCAATATTTCAATGTTAAAAACTCGCGCGCGCCGACTGCCGAATTCCCTGAAAATGGCGCCGCGTAGCGCGTTATAAATCGGGCCGTGCCAACTACTTAGACTGCTTTGAATTGCGGCACGCTTGGATATTCGTAAAAGGGACATAATGCCCTTTCCATTGAACTTTATTTCAACTCGTTAACACATGACGGGAATTTGTCCGAGTTACGGGCTGCAAAAATGTCGCCGTGCCGGGGATTTGTACTAGGGTGAAAGATGGCACGGGTACCGATTTCAATTCAATTAATCGCAGGCTACAAGATGGCACAACTTTCATCTTGTTAACAAATCGCGCAATTTTCCGCAAATTTCCGTACCGGAAGTGCCATTGTTTTTACCTTTTTGCACCAAATGGTGACCGGCACGGGTGCCGATCCGTTGAGTACGATGTTTTTACATGCCTTTGCCGCACATTCCATTTCGTTAACAGATGGGTGCATAATTTTGCAGCGGGCTCTCGGACTATTATTTCACAATTACGATTTGAACCCCAACAACCCGATAATCATCCCCTCGCAATAGTTGTAAACGTAAACAGTTAGCAGAGCAGCTGACGTTTAATTATTTTTAATTAGGTAGTCTATCTAAACCGAATCTCTTCAACGTTATGATAAAATGTAAACAAAAACCGTCAAAGTGAAACTTTTGCTTAGTTTCAGATTAATTAACCCAGAGGTCGCGTCCGACTCATTACCAGACCGGCGAAGCCCAATCCCCACTTCTATAACGAGCAGAGTCTCCGCTGTTTTAAATACAGCATCCCAGTGCTCGAGAGGCTTAGAGACCGACGTTGAGCTGCACTCTAAAGACAAAATAATGCATTTTGATGTTGAGTGTGATATAGAAATGGCGGATATAAAAGAGGCGTTGGAAGTGTTTGGTAATTTTATTTTGTACGCAGGAAAAAGGGAGGTAAAAATTAGGGAAACTGTAATTAAAGGTTTTAAATGAAGGGGCTGTTTTATGAAAGGTGTCATGCTGGGGCGCTTTAGGATATAATCAAAACAATTTTGAAAGGGTTTATTGTGGACTTTGTTCTGAGAAAACCTGCAAAATAAAACATTGATATTGAACTAGAATATTTCGTTACATAAAAAAAGACAATACTTTATACACGTTTTGAACCTTCGATTATAAAATATGCTCTTTTGTGATCAATTAACTTCGAAAAGGAGTACCTAAAGCACTATTTCATTTTTCTAAATTGAATCGTTGCCTACTAAATCATTCCTGCACTCACGCTGATTTTATTTCTTTCTCACCGAAGCATATCCACTGTGTGAGCCATTCTAGGAATTCCAGTTCGGTTTAATAGTATTGGAATCTGTTTATTGCATTGCAAAGTGCATTCAGAATTTCATAAATCCTTCTTCGACATTGTAACAGAAAGTAGCTCTAGTAGTTACTTGTTGGGAGTACGTAATGGCGATTGAGACCAGTTGATAAAATTTTAGGTACTTAATAATTAAAAGATTTTGAATGCCCAATTTATTCCTACTCACACAAAAAATTCAAACTAGTAATTTGTAATCTACGAAATGCTGTTCTTTTAATACAACATTGCATTCATTTTATTCTGATTACACGTTTAATTTCAATTTTCATATCTTACAAAAAATGCACTCTTAGGTCCTACATTTTCAAATTAGTAGAATAAATTTGGGCGTTCTGACTTTTGAGGAGTCACTTTTTGTGTTTTTTTTTGTATAATTTCCTTAACAAAGGTTACATGGTTTGAACGGGTGTCCATGTTGGTGATCCTGCTCAATTGTGTCACCTTGGGAATGTATCAGCCTTGTGTTGACGATGACTGCGAGACCAACCGGTGCAAAGTCCTTGAGGTAAGTCTAGAGTTATAATGTAAAGTTGTCAAGCTTGTAGTTAGGAATTACACTAATTGCACAAATAATATAAGATAATAATATGTGTGAGCACCGCTGATAATACGTTAATCCAAATAATCCAATAGTCAAATAAGCTATAATAAATTCGAAACCTGATAAACGAATTACAGTGCAATTTCTGGTTTTTCAAATGCAAATGTATCGCCTATAATAACGTTATGTGACAGATTTCTAGCCTGCTTGCCAGCACATTAAATAATTTCATTAAACCCAGCGGATAATAAACCAATGCTATGAAATTTAAATATGGCTACCCAACTTGTGAATCCTGTATTAAACAACGATGTGGGGAAATATTAAATCAAAATTATGCATATGAATTTTTTAGTGGGATGTAAAATACAAAGCCCGAATATATTATTATGTATAAATTTAACAGGGCTTTATAGCCAGGATCTCTTTGCTAAAGCTGCGAATACAGGAGAAACGCAATTTACAAAAACAGGATATCTCACTGTACTCTTGTGTTAATGCAGGTGTTCGATGACTTCATATTCGCATTCTTCGCACTGGAGATGATGATCAAGATGATAGCGATGGGTGTGTGGGGTCGAGGGTCCTATTTGGCGGACTCTTGGAACAAACTGGATCTCTTCATAGTGTTTGCTGGAGCACTCGAATATTGTTTGAACTTAGAGAATATGAACTTATCTGCGATAAGGACAATCAGGGTACTAAGACCTTTAAGGGCCATCAATAGGATACCAAGTGAGTCACCAATTATTGTAGAATTTTGGTGCACAAACTATAACTTGTAAAATTTTTTTTAGGTATGAGGATACTCGTTATGCTTCTATTGGACACTCTTCCAATGTTAGGGAACGTTCTTCTTTTGTGTTTTTTTGTCTTCTTTATTTTTGGCATTGTCGGGGTGCAACTATGGCAGGGTATACTTCGACAGCGCTGCTTCATTCCAAAGGGGACTAACATCACCTTGCCTGGGTAAGTTCAATTTTTAGCTATTGAATTCGTGCTAAAATATTTATGATGGGATATTTTAGGGATATTATTTGAATCCTGATAAATATCAACTTGCTTTTATTTCAGCAAAATCCCATCGACACTGTTTAAAACCCGTTTCTCTATTGGCTAATAAATCTAACGTACACAACTGAGTGGAGCTATTGTACTTTAGTGAATCGACAGCTGAAATAGAATTCCCAAATTTCTCCTACTCTCAAGAAAAATTGAAAATAAAAATTTGCTTTCTGTGAGTCACATATTTAAAAAAAATATATAAAATAGTCTTAATTTACTTTTGCTCTAAATATAGGTTCAATTCTGACTGTAATATTCTACAGAAAATTAAATTATCTTTTTTAAGTTTTTGCGTTAGTAGGAGAAATTTGGGTGTTCACAATAATGATCTCAAAGGTTATCTACAAGCATAAAAACCTGGGGCGATATGAAGCTCTTTCCAAGCCTATAAACAGTATTAATATCAGAAATGTCCGCATACGATCGTTCCATTCAGTTTATAGTTTACATTCTAAAACATAATGTTGAGAAACAGTCTCGAGAAACAACAATAAAAACAGTTCTCTTTTACCACCACAAACTTACACAAAGCGTTTTATCTGTACGTAAACCGTTCAGCGTAATGCAACTAGCTTTATCCTTTCGATATAAATGTCAGATGTTAGGAAACGTACGGGGAAGAGAGCACCTATCACAGAAAGCACTGTTCGGTTGTTTTGTATGTACTGTGGTGGTGTCTTGATTTGCGGTAGTCTTCAGTAGTATTGAGTGACTTTCGTAATAAAATTTTAGAATACGCCGCGTAACCAACGTAAACCGTTGCGACTGCATACGGTTAAGTAAGAACTGCATAACTTACAATGGCGCAAATCAAGGCATCACAAAATCATCGATACCTTCAGTCACCGATACACTCGGCGTGACTGTGCCGAACTCACTGTTTATGTGTGCTTTCTCACGCAGAATACAACCGAAAAGACTTTGCTATTGCTCTCACCATCATCCTCTTGAAGGATCCAATCGTTTCCTGTAACAGTGCATTTCTATAAGCATGATTATATATTATCAATTGCGCTGCACGCTGCTGAAGTACAGTTATTCTACAAATACTCTAATGTACACTGGTTACTGGTACATGGTGTAAATCACATCAATTTGCACATATTTTTGAGGTTAAGTTTCGACCTCATCCCACATACTTAGATAAATATACCGCCTTTGGACCATTGCGCATCAATTCCGGTCATGCAATAAAAAGGGATAGAAAATTACGCCATTTTTACATACTCGCGGTTGATTGGTGGATGTAGTCCAATCAAATCTGGAGTTGCTTGCTGGCTCAACAACTGACAAGTGTCAAGTAACATAACCAAAGAAAATATTGTTTGTTTAGTTACTTATGTTCTTTGGTTTCACGTTTTGAATGTGGTTTAAAATCCCATACATTTATTATTCTGATCAGTTGGAATAGTTTAAGTGTTCTTTTTTTGTGTGAAGTTTTCATCTCCTAGTGCACCCATATACCTGCTGTTCCTTTTGGAATCAAACTCGTTTAAAACTAACATAATTTTGACGTAAAAATATAGATTGTGAATGTTTCCTGAGTCAGCCTTTTTATTCCACTTGATTGGAGCCTGATGTTTTGACTTGGAAGCACAGTTGCTGAAGCCACCGAGACCCAGGTTGCGGACATACAAACAGAGCACGGGATCATCATGATTTGTGCGTGGAACTGGACTAGTTCATTTTTATTTGTGTCAAACATGCACAATAAATTGTGATTTTTATGTAATTTGTCGAATTTTTCAATTGCTATTCTTACAAGGTCAATAAAAATACAGTGGAACTTCCATAAGTCAAATCTCAATCTCAAGGGACGCAAAAAAATTGAGTTAAAGAAACTTCGAGTTTAAGAACATTTTATTAAAATTTCCATACATTGCATTATTCACAAAATAACATATAACGTAACTATACACAATATACCCATACAAAATGCAGGTTATTACAATTCTGTAACCAATCAAATCATTGTTTAATAAAAAAGTGTAATTTTGCACTGTTTTTGATGACATAACTGTTCATTTTCACAAAATTGCACTTGCACACAAAAAATTAAAAATGTTACAAACTGTCACCTAACTGCTTAGTTGTTGGTATTGTTATCCCAGTCTCAACGCCTTCACTTTCATTTTCTTCGTTGCCTTTGCTGTCGGACATTTCGCAATTAGACGAGTGACATTTTAAACTAGACAAAATGTCATCATTAGTTGGAAATAATGCAATTTGGATGTCGTCGTCGATGGCAATATTCTTCTACGTCAATATCTTCCATCTGTACCGATTCCCTGTATTTCGCAAGCGTTGCCTTTAATTAATATCTTCCATTTGTACCGATTCCCTGCATTTCGCAAGCGTTGCTTTTAATTCAATAAGACTAAGATCATCTTCATCCAACGAATGATCTTCATTTTCACGAATGTCGGGAGAATCCGGCTTTCTTAAAACAATTCTGAATTGTTGTTGCTGAGACATCTGTATCCCATGCTCTTGATATTTCTCTAATAGCATCTAAAGTTACCGCTAATGTTCTATGATCCTCCATGGCAGCGATAGTTTGTTTCAGAATCCATTTCCGGTAATTCATCTTCAGGTTCAAAGTATGAGAACTTGATTGACTGGAAACTCTCATAATGTACTGCTCAGCGAAGTTAATGAGTCTATAGCTCTATATGTACATACCTATAATCAAATTGTTAATATAATAACAACTTTGTACGACTAGACACAAAATTTTCTTCTTACAAAAGAAAATATAAATTCATGTCCAAAATACCTGCTCTTACCATATATTACAAAGTTACATTCTCCGTGACAAGAAGCTTTATTAACAACAATGTGCTTATCAAAATATTGTGGTTTCTTCTTACTGAAAATTCTTGGGTTATGTTGTTTGACAGCTAAAGTAGGTAAAAATGGCGCCAAGGTCAAGTTTCAATTTTACAAGTGTAGTTGCACTCTCTCAAGCGATATAGTGATCTATATATGTGCCTCATCCGAACCATTAATAATGAATAACGCGAGAAGTTTTCCTTTCCCTTTTTTCATTTGTGAAGTCGGAATTCCGGGGAATTCCGCGTGTTCAATATCGGATAACGCCGATCTACACTTCGTCGATGACAGATGATAATGGTAGGTAACTGAGACCAATTAGTCATTTCTCTGCCATGATTCTTGTTGGAGCAATGCAGCCTCAAAAATATGTGTTTGACGTGTTGATGCGATGTGGGGTTAAGGCCCTTAAATTTACAGAAAGATCTAGATCAGTTTTCTTTATTGCACTAAGTGTCAAGTATAACGGTGACATTCTATAATTTCTATAAGTTACTATTTGTTTCATCGATCGCAACAATGAAAACTGAGCTTCTTCATCGAACTACACTGTAAACACTCTCATAGTTCTGATTCCACACATCACGCAAAGCACAGAGTCGTGACCACCGTTTGAATGGAGCTGCTTTTTTGTTTTGTTACAGAACGTTATCGGACGAATTCAAAATGCGCGTGCCTGTAACGTAAGATCACGTGAATGTGCTGGATTGCTTGATTTGTCTGTTTGTTCACCATTTTTGTTCGTGTTCTGAGTGTTGCGTGTACGCTTGTTTGTTCGTACAATCTTTGTAACACTGTTTTCTTCATTTATTGTTGATACGAAAGTAGTGAGAAAACGGGTATTCTTATTCCTCTATAAGTAGAAGGAATTGGGGATTTCAACTCTTCCCTTTTTGTGCATGTTAAATGAGCACATCGAGAAGTTTCCCTGTTAAAATTTTCTCTGGCCATAAAGTCTTGTAAGCTTTTATTCCATAAATGTACGTCGTCAAGTTCCCATTACAGGACAGAAAATTAATACTCTGTGACGAACTCATTTATGGCGCTATAAAACTATTTTGCAAAGCAGTTATTGCAACTCATCTCATCGCGTCTTATACACCATTAAGTCTTTACTTAGTGCCGAAGTGTAGAAGTTTGAAGACTGCTAAAATCATGAATTCCACACTGAGTTTAAGGATCAATAACACGGTAGTAAGATTGCAACGAACTATGCTGGTAAATGGACATACCTCATTAAGTCAGTTAGTTTAATTATTGGTAGCCCCTGGCTTTTATAAACGCTCCTGCAGTTTCGGCATTCTGCGGTCGGGCTCGTACTCCCTACCGCCGGATTGATCTGAATATGGATGTGCCATATGTATAAAACAAAAAATGCAACTTTCAATTTGAGAAAGTTGTAAAACTGGGAGCACTAAGTGCAACCACGCTACAAACTATCGACGATTTTTATTAAGCTTGTTCAGTGTGGTCCATACAGATGCTGGCCGCTACTTTCCAATAAGTAATCGAGAAAACTAGCTGAATTTAATTTAAAACTTCACGTGCTAGTGACTGCAGCAGATGCTGCTCAATAAAAAACTGAGGTCGAAATTGAATGCGAAATTGAACCTTACTTTTATTAAGTTTGTTTTGTACTAAATCTGTTAAAGTTTATTAAATATTGTGTGCTTCTTAATGAAATAGCAAGTTCATCAGTTTTGCAGACATGGGCGAAATATAGCAACAAAAATGTTGTGAATAATGTACGAGTATGAACCCGGTTTGAATTAAGTGGTAACCCTTTGCAACCCTTCAACACATTAGTAATTAACACACTGGGGGGTGTATTGATTAGATTAAAATGTACACTTCAACATGTTTTGTATGAAGAAAACACATTCATCCTCCTGTTAATACATTTACCGAATTTTAATTATTTATTATTGTTTAAAATTTGAAAGAGCATTTTAGTAATAAAATTCGCCTTTATGCTTATTTTTTCATTCATGAAACCGACATTCTACTTGAATACATTTCATATCGTAAATGACTTGTCCGTTTAGGATTGTGTATACAGTGGAGTTGATTAAACGAAGCAAGAAACTAGGAACAAAGCATCTCACGCGTTACAATAACACTAGACACCAGATAAACACGTTTTACTAGAACAAAAGCTTAATCTGCGCTGCAGCATTTACATAAAATATTCAGTATTTAGCCAAGTTTTGAATAAAAACTTGGAAACCCAAATAAAACAGGAATTCCCGCAATTAAAACTTATGCTGCAGACTTTATGAAAGTGAGTTGAAAATTGAATATTTTTTCATGGAACTTCCACCACTAAAATGTTACGAAATAACGACTTATAAGATTCCTGGTACTATTGAAAACTATCAAAAACTTTATTTACTACTTCAGCGTTTAAGTTTTAAATTGCCCAGATAACTTATCCAGTGTCAATTTGATTCGTTCGAGCAAACACCAGAAACTTTCTCAATTCCGAATTCATTCCAAAAATGTCGTCATTATTCATCCGAAATTGCCCCCACAAATTTACCACAAAATAGAAAAATTGGAAGCCGACATTAATTACCATAAAACTGCAGTTGCAATTGGAATATATGGCTTCTCCGGGCCCCAATTGTTTTCACATTGTCCGCTTTGTTGGAACCCTGTGCAGTGCCACCACTTGTTGATATCTTTTTCCACTTCAGTGCTACCAACCGATACGATCATTAATTAAAGGTGTTCGTGGGAACTCGAAGCCAGCGTTAGTTAAACGACTCTGGGAAGGCAGTGAATAGTTTTTGTACCTTAATTTGATTGTATTGAGTTTATGTGCACTACCAATAATTATTATATAAGATCATCAGAGAATGTTTATTATTTAAAATTAAAAACAAAATTCCAATAGAACCCAGACAACTTCAAAAACTACAATTTGTTGGAATATTTCTAAACACCATATAATTTCCAATGTTCGATGTATCAATTTGTCCCAACAAGTTTTACAAGTAGTTTTGGCTTTATGTTCTATTCTGCGATCTGCGCCCACATTAAATATCTGAAAAGTAATTTATGGCGGAATCGGCGCCATTGCCTTATGATTACGTCCTCTATTGTCTTCGATCCATCAGGCCCGACCCTACGCAACTGTTTGTTTTCTTGTTTTCCTTTTAAAATATTAAACAGCCCGAAACAGCCAACAATGTGGCATTCTACTCCAAGAAAATCCTTCGACTTCTATAAATCTTAATTTTAAGAAACGCCCTTCTTGTTCAAGCCTGACGTCTTTTTCATTATTTTAATTCCCGGACAATTCAATCTACAAATCTCTTTTAGAATACTCGAGTGCTCTTCTCAGAGTGCACATTTATTTTTTTTAATTCTCATTTATTCTGGATAGGGCACTAGAATGAACTGAAGGGAGATGTAACAAGTGCTTTTCGTTCTAAAACGTAGCGATTGGTATCGACAGCGCCGATTAAATCCTTTTGATTCGCTGTAAACTAAATAATTCTTGGACACTAATTTTTTATTGCAATGAAAGTTCCATCACTCTTTTAATCGCAAATAACTTTTTTAATGTATAACAGCGGCCGAATTACTCTCAGGGTAAGTCGTAAACAATTTAATGTACAAAATTATACAGCATATAATAGACTTCTCTGGTTTCATAAAAATAGAGAAAATAAATTAGGGGACGCGTCATAAAACACGGAAATACGTCAAAATTTTAAGTGGATAGGCGCGACTGCGCCATGTGAATCCGAATTACCCTGAAATTCACACATATTATGCGTTATTTGACCGCAATCAAATTGACCGTTGTAAATTATTAGAAATCTTTCACGAGTCGCCCTAGATTTCCATGAATTTCCACGATGCACGCGTTGTTCCACCGTTATTGTTTCCATTTATTTTTAAACGTACGAATGATGGTCATTTCCGCCTTTTCTGATTTTTGTTATTGTGTCGGAATTGTTCGAGATGTTTTGTTCTAATTTTGGGGCAGGTGAACACTTCGAAATTCTGTCTAGAGTAGGTTTTTTTAAGAATTTGCACTTTCGGCAAGACGCAAGCGACGCAAAAATAAACTTTTCGCAGCCAACTCATAATGTAGTGTTTATTTTTTTCTTCTATTTAAAGGAACTCGATAAAACTTCGATTTTTACGTCGGTGAATCAGTACAGGATTTTTGCTGGTAGATGCATCAACGCCATACGCCGAAAAAATCAAGTACATTAGAGGGGCAATTTTATGTAGAATCCATCTGCGATATAAAATTCTAGTAAGACAAAACTAGTGATCGGGAAGCATATTTACTAAATATACTTAAAATCACTTTGAAATTTGCCATAAAAAGAGCATTAACACAAGATTAAATGTATATTATTATGGAGATAACTCTGATGCAATGTTAAACAAATACACTGTAGATGAAAATAATATTATAAATGCCGACGACTGATAACACTCCGATTGGCAAAAACCGGACAGATTTTAGAATAAAAAAGTGTAAAACAGGATTAGAACTTACAAAAAATAGTGCGATGGGCGGGATTTGATCTAGCTATGCTGCTTCACAAGCTACTAACTTTGGAGCTAAGTGAAAAAGGTGTAGATATTGTGCTGGTATGCAGTATGTTTAGTATATTTAGGTAGATTTAGTAACTACGCGATCGGAAACTATAGGTAAAATTCTACAATCTTTGTATCGCCTTGAAATATAACCCTAACTTTATCGAATTAGAATCTAACGACCCCAAAGCTTAAAAATTAAGCTTCTAATGAAGATTTGTGTTTCTCGTGAGCTTGTGACGATAATCTCTATTGTTTATTGCGTTTCTACCTGATGAGAATAAACACGCGTGTTCATTTACTCCATCACTTCGGTCACGTACAAAAGTTTTTAGTCAAATGTAAATACGATATGAGGTGGTTTGTGTATTTTTTGACATTGCCCGCGACCGCAATTTTCAGATACCGTATCTCCAGGTGCGGGTAAATTAGGGGTGATTTATTAAACACTAGTAATCACGCACAAATTTTGGGGAAACTAGCAGCAATAATCGGTCTTGTTGAAAATATTAATTCCACCAGTCCTAGAAAGAAACTTTAAACACAAAAATAACTTTAATTGGGTTCTAGAAAAAAGAATTGATCCCGCTGTATTTTTATAAACTCTAAATGTGTAACAGGAAATGAGGAGCAAGCTGAAAATTAAATTACTTCTTCGTTTTTTTCAAACTTGAGTCGTTGCGTTGGTGGATGCAAATGCTTCTCATTTAAATTTACATCTACTTCCTGCAATAATTAAAACTTTTGTTCCGTAAATTCTAAACATTCGTAATTTTCCAATTCATTCGGCATGTGATACGATTTTCTTTGTAAAGATAAGACTTTCTGCTACATTATAACTTAATTGTAACTTATTACTCTCCAATTCATTGTTAACGTTTGACCAATTTATTTTCGAACACCCTCTTGTGTGGAGTACCTATAAAACTCAACCAACAAAAGTAATTTTTCAATTTTCTATCGCAAAAGTACGCTCCAGTCTACGGAAATAAAACCCAGCCAAACGTAAAGACCAATCTAATAAAACAAAGGAATTAATCGAAGCTCCAATCAGCCGTGCAATTTTTAAAATGAAAATGTTTTTTTATTGTTCACTCAATATCCAGCGCAAGTTCCTGTTTTCTCGATTTGTGGAATTGAAGATGTTTTGCAATAACCTGCTTAGAATTGGGAAATTCATGAGACCATATTTTGAAGTTGGAAGTTCACGATATATTCTTGGGAATAAACAACATTTGTAGTTCAGAATTACAATAATTCAGAATAAATTATTGGGAATTATGAATTATTAAAGTAGAAAGTATCGACATACGTTTTCAATGGACCAGCCTGTATATATAAAATTTAATTGTACGTGTGCTTGTATGCTTTATGGCCTAATAGTTGTTGAAAACGTTAGAGAATGTGTGTTTGGATGTCAAGTTAATCTTATAGACTCACTACACCACATTTCATGTTGCACGTCATCCAGTTCAAAACTCTACTTCTCACAAACCTTACTGTTAACTATATGTTCGTAATACTGTCACTCTACCACTGTTGCTTTGTATTAAAATTATTGATTTTATAGGGTAATGTCAATACTTCATGGGTGTGATCAATTGAGATTAATTTTCGTCTGCGGATGACGTCATGTGGTCTAAATGTGGTTTATAATTTTTTGTAGGAAGTAAAATTGTTTTATAAGTGTACACACCCGCCGACACAAACAAGAAAACTTCTGTCAAAATGATCAAAATATTTTAATGGTGCTTTAGTTTAAGAAAAAATAAATAAGGCCCAGATTAGACTACTGCTCTCAAATAGTTAGGGATGTAGGATGTTCAACTTCTGGGGAAATGCGTAGGTTAGCTCAAGATAGGAAAGGATGGAGGTACGCGTCCAACCGGTTTTTGGACTGAAAACTTTATGATGATGAGAGTTGTTTCTGAAAGTAGACCCCATGACGTCACAGATTGTGAGAGAGAGATAGACACAGACAAGTGCACACCATATTTTCTCTCACTACGGAGACACCTAGGCACCAAAACATTAACTCACCTATTGACATTCATACCTATATGAAATCGCTGTACAAATATACTTGTATATACACCCACAGAACCGAATAACCTGAAAGCATTTCATTGTTTCTCTACACAAAACTAATTAGTGTGTATGTCACACTCAATGAAATGTCCGTCTCGATTTCGACGTTTGATTACCTGGCTACAGTGGCGGCGCCAGCTTTATTTTTCAGGTGGGCGACAACCGGCATAAAAATTTTAAGGGTGGACGATGCACATTATTGATTTTAACGGCCGCGCGGTGGGGGGGGGGGTAAGTACAAGTAAAACAAGTAGTAGAAAAAGAAATGAATTTTAATATATAGTCAAGTTAAAAAGCAAACGAAGAGAAAATGGCACCAATAAATAGGTACATATTTGTTATAGTATTTTTTATAAAAGCGTTATTCTTCTGTTATTATGTTCAACAGCAAATGAGTCTATAACTGCTTCCAAATCTAGATTTTTTTATAATATTTTCTTCCACATACAAAACGCCTAAATCGGCGAGTCTATCTTGGGTTGTTCTTAAATAATCTTTAATTCTTTTGAGGCTGCTGAAAGATCTTTCACAACTTGCGCTAGAAGATGGTACTGTTAATGTGATGTTACATAATTTATACAGTTCATGAAAAACTAAATTGAACTCGTCCAAAAGAACTGCAAGTTCAGATATTGTTTTTATTTTGGTATTGTGATTTACTTCATATCTGCTTATGGTTTTTGGCAATAATTTTATTTCTGCTTCAATTGAGGCTATATCACAACGATAATTGTTGGCTAATGGAATTAATTGCTCCAGATTTAAAAAAGTAGTGCTAGATGGATTTAAGCTGTTAAATCCTTTAAAAACATTGGCATTTTCGTCAAATCTACTTGATAGTTCCGAAGTAATTCTGTCAATTATAGGAAAATATAATTTAGTTTTAAATTGATTTTTCTCAGTGACGCATTCATTTTCAAGAGAAGTGATTTTTTGAATTATTATGGAATGATCAAATTTAGCTGGTAGTTTTCTAGATCTTTTAGTGTTCACATCATCTAATTTAATACCATTATCTGTGGCATTTTCAACTGCCCTATTCCATAACTTTTCAAATTCGTCTTCACCTCTATATGACATAATCAATTGCTTCACTGATTCTATTAATGTCATGCTCTTCAAAATGTCACTATTTAAACCTTGAAGATAATCAGAAACAGTTTTTATTTTTGGTAAGAATTCACAGAAAACATGTAAATTAAATAAAAAGGTAAAATTAATTTTATTTAAGAGTCCGTTTGCCTCAGGAGATCGACTGTTATTTGTTGTCGCATATTGATTGAGTAAAACCAATACTGCAGGTAATGTTCTTTTTAAAGCCAAACAGCTTGATACTTGAGAAGTCCATCTTGTATCACTAAGTCTCTTCAATTCAACAGGTTTATTTTCTGGATCTAATTGTTTCTGTATATCCAAAAAGGTACTGTGTACTGCAGATCCGGAAGTGAACACATACAAGTCTTCAAGGAGAGAGAAAAAAATATTACAGTCTTTTAAATTTTTACAAACATCCACCACAACTAAATTCAAGGCATGGTTAAAACAATGAACGTATATAGCCTGTGGGACCTTTTTCTTCAATAATGCTTGCACTCCCCTAATTTTCCCGCTCATCACATTAGCACCATCGTATGTTTGTGCCACACAATAATTTATGTCAATTTCACACTGACTTAAACGCTTTTTAATAAACTGCAAAAGAGACGCGGCGTCTAATTTCTCTGCTGCTTCATAACCCAAAAAACGCTCGTACAATGCACCCTTTAAATAATATCTTATTGTTATCGATAACTGCTCAGTTTTACTTAAATCTTTAGTTTCGTCTGCCATTAAAGCAAAATAACGGGCTTCCTTAACTTCACTACTGATACGTTTTAAAGTTAATTCAGCGATACTGTGTATAAGTTCATTTTGAATTGAATGATGGGTGTAACGAGCGTTTTTTGGCCCCTTTTCTAATCTATCTGACAATATGGGATTATCATGAGACATGAAGTGTAGGAATTCTAAAAAATTCCCTTTATTTTCACTAGTTTTCGATTCATCATGCCCCCTGAAAGCAAGACCTTGAGTAGATAAATAAATTATGCTTCTGATGATAGTTTTAATGTATTCTCGATTTTCTTTAATAAATTTAGAATGGGCAGTAGTTAGTTGTGCAACTACTGACTGTTGTTTCTGGCTACTTTTGTAGGATTGCCACGTGATCATTGCACTTTTGTGCTGATGACTATTGTCATGCTTTTTGAATCCAGAATTTGTTTCTGAAGCTCTTTTCCAGTTTTGGTAACCTTCACTAACAAAACCTCTGGGCCCACCTTGTTTGGAAAAAAATCTGCAAGGGTAACAGAATACAGCATCTTGCATAACGCTATATTCGATCCAAGGATAAATCTTGTAATAATTAGATTTAAAACTACGAAGATCAGAACCATATTTCCTTCTACGAAAACTAGCTAGGACCGGTTGCCTTGGAGGCTCATTTAAAGATTGGGCCAAATCTAAAGTAGGATCCTCATCTAAATCTTTGGCTAACACCCTATCAAAGATACATTTTATATTTACAAAAATATGGCCGAAATAAGAAGGGTAAAATTCTCACGGTTCTGATTCAGCAAAACTAGGAGCATTTTCACCTCTGTCATCACTGTCGCTATCGCTAGAAGTGGAAGACTCATCACCATGAAATACCTCATCCTTTTGTAATTTTCTTTTTTTCGAAGTGCCGCCTTCAGTAGCTTCAGCATTACTGTCGCTTTTGTGAGGTTTTACGCTATCAGGTGTTCCTGACTTTTTAATTTGTGGTTGAAAAAAGTCACTTATGGTACGTTTGGTACTCATATTTTAGTCAAATCTAAAAAGTCACTACGCACTACAAATAACAAGAAATAAATGCAGCACCAAGCACGCGTACACAAAATAAGAACAAGTGTCTGGCTGGACGATCGAAACTCATTTGCAAATATCTGTATCTGGGGTACGGTTGCACGTGCCATTTGACAGGGCGGTGTTTTGTTTTTGTAAAAGGCCACAAAGAAATCTTTGAAACACCGACAGACCGACATTCGATAAGAAGGCGGCAAAAACGTCATCAGATGTACACCATTGCCAAAGTTATTATATTATGATAATCCCATAATAACTTTGTATACCGCTGTCGCCTGCCGGCCACCAGCCAGTTGCAGTAAATTGCCTCCATAAATATGCTATATTGTTCGCCCTATCCCATACCTATCCCATACCTATCACCATTATTACATGATATGAAGCGAACATTGATAGGATTTTTCTTAATTTTTTTTCGTTTAATAGGGTGGGCAGTTGGGTGGGCAAGAAGAATTTTAGGTGGGCACTCGCCCACCCGCGCCCACCCCTAGCGCCGCCACTGCCTGGCTATCCAATTAATTTTCCAGTACATGGCCGAAAACTTGTCAATTATTTTTGCAAGAGAAGCAGCCGCAGACTAACGCGACAGTGTTTTCAATCAATAATGATATACCGGGTGTCTAGTTTTCTTCTCTTGTTACTTTGTATTACACACATGCTTTCATGCTTTCATCACCGTTATGAAAGTTTTTATAGTTACGACGGTCGTCTCAAAAGTACTGACCCAGTAAAGCTTGCAGGGGAACAATGAAATGTAGGAACTAACCCTTATTTCTTCATGTATATAATGCCCTTTCGGTGTTTTGTGTTTTAATTTCTTGCGATAAGTTTTTAGGTTAGCATAAGTAGTATATTTTTGGGGTTTCTAACACAATATCCTCCCTATTAGTAGTGTATTTTTGGGAGTTAAAACTTAACGCAAGAATTAACTAAATTTTCTGTTTACCACTCTCGCCAACAGCCCTTATATTTTCCAGGGATGTTATGCATTATTATACAGTAACAATGGAACAGGAATATATATGTAGTAAACGGGACCATTCCGGCATGCATCTTTGCAACGACTTGCCAGTGTTCAAGAACGAAAGTAAGGATTGCAATCTCACCTACGAGGAGCGATTCGATAATCCTAATGACTGCGTCAATTGGAATCAGTATTATACTACGTGTACTGAAGGTGGACCGAATCCTTTTCAAGGGACTATATCATTCGATAATATTGGTCTGGCATGGGTCGCTATATTTTTGGTAAAGAAATTGCCTATAAAAGATAGTTTCGTTGAATGATTTTTATACTGTTCAAGGTTATATCATTGGAGGGTTGGACCGACATAATGTATTTCGTGCAAGATGCTCACAGTTTTTGGGACTGGATATATTTTGTCTTGTTAATTGTGGTAAGCAGTTTGGGATTTTGCTAATTTTAAGTGTTTGTGTTCAATATCTGTTCTAGATCGGTTCATTTTTCATGATAAACCTCTGCTTGGTCGTCATAGCGACCCAGTTCTCCGAGACCAAGAAACGCGAAATGGAGAGAATGCGCCTAGAACGCGCACGATTCCAGAGTAGCAGCACATTAGCATCATCTACCAATAACAGCGAACCAACCAGTTGTTATGCAGAAATTGTTAAATACGTGGCACATCTCTGGAGGAGATCGAAGAGAAGGATGATCAAGAAATTCAGGTTGTTCCAGTATCGACGGGAGCAACGGATGGAACAGAAAATTGCTGCAGGAGAGACTTTAAGACTTAATTTCACAAAAAGGCACCACCCTTGCTGTCCTAGGTTAAAGCAAGGGGTGAGTTATCAATACGTTTTCAACTCTGAAACTATGGAGTGTAGTCCTCATAAAAACTAGCGCGTATATGGATATAAACATGAATTTCTTTTCACAGCAACAACTTCAGAGCATGTCAAGCACTCAAGGGGTGTCAAGAGCCAGTTCTGCATGTGCGAGCGAGAATACTTCAAGGGAAAACAGGGGTATTGAGGAGCAGCACGAACTCGCCCCTACTGTGCAGAAGAGGCCCAGCCTCCTTAGAGTGCCTTCGGTGTCAAACCAGGACGCTCCTGTCAACAATAATGATGTATATTATTATATTTTTACAATTAACTACTTGATGAACTTTATTTTCTTACTAGAGTCCGACGAACCTCTTGACACCGCCTTCAGCTCAATCAAACAGAAGAAGATCCTCTGTCATGTTCAGTGACATCGTCCTACTACATGGAGAAAATGGTACTCCACCATCAGGCACTTCTGCTTCTGCCAACTTGGCCACCAATAACGTAGACAAGAAAAACGTCTGCTCCAGCGAGAAGATGACTCAAACTGGTAAGAACTGCTTACCAAAGATGATCTAAACAATCGAAATAACCAAAACAATTTCCAGATGATCTTGCCCCACTGTCTTCTTCTATTTTAGGAGACGGCAACATCTGGCAAATAACCCCGGTTACTGCTCAACAAAATCAACAGGTTGTGTCCCAAGAGTGTTGCAGCATCGTCAATAATGGTGAAACTATGACTTGCCAAGAGCTCTTAGCTTTAGGGGCGATAAATGCTGCTTTACCAACTGGCCAAATCTCTTTAGACACCATCTTAAACACGCTTTCAAAGGGGTTGAACAATCGCCAGAAAAACCCTGATGATATCTACGTCCAACTTCCAGATGATGACTTCAGCTGTTGCCAAGAACTCTGGACGACAGATCCAGACTGTCGAAACGTGAAAAGATCCAAGTTGTACATTTATATCTGTACGGTTATCAAGGGTATTTTCTATTTATTGAGGAGTGGGAGGAAGTTCGTGAAGGCAATAGTGGAGCATAAATATTTCCAACAAGGGATCTTGTTGGCAATTTTGATAAACACCCTCTCCATGGGAATAGAGTATCATAAACAACCTGAAGAGTTAACAGCTATTGTCGAAACAAGTAATGTGGTGTTCTCAGCAATTTTCGCAGTCGAGATGATGTTGAAGGTCGTAGCAGAAGGCCCTTTTGGGTATATCTCGAACGGTTTTAACGTTTTCGACGGCATCATCGTAATTTTGAGGTAATATCTCCCAAAATTTATTCGCAAAATCAAATTTGTACACTATGTTTTCAGTGCTGTTGAATTATGCCAGAAGCACTCTGGTCCAGGTCGTAGTGATTCAGGCCTCTCCGTTCTAAGGACCTTCCGCCTTTTGCGCATCTTGAAACTGGTCCGGTTCATGCCAAACTTGCGAAGGCAACTCTTCGTCATGCTGCGAACTATGGATAACGTAGCCATATTTTTCTCGCTTCTCATATTGTTCATTTTTATATTCAGGTAAGTCTTTTGAAGTTTTATCGCCTTTAAGTGAATAAGATGGTTTACGTGAGTGTTCCTGAACGGCGTGAGTAGAATAGAAGTGGAAAATTTTAATGCTATTCTTAGGCCCGGTTTTTCAAAGAATCCAACACCGGATTAAGTCTAACACCGGCTTCGTTGCTATGATACAACCAATCAGAAAGCCGGTATCATAGCAACGAACCCAGTGTCAGACTTAATCCAGTGTTGGTTTCTTTGAAAAATCAGACCTTAGTTTTGGAAACACTCGTGTAAACCAGTCTTTGTATTCCGTTCTGCATTACACCCCGGGAAATCGCCGAGGCTTATAAATTCACGGGGTTGACGGCTGTCGTAAAAGTCGCGAACTTTACGAGTGGCCTCCAAACGCTTAATTTTTTATGTACGTGTGTATGCCGCCGAATATCGATCTTCAGCGATTTTTTTGTTCAAAACCCGGGGTAATAAAGAACGTACCTACACGATATAAAAAAACAACATTAAACTGCTTACACATGAATACTTAATGTGGTAGCAACCCCCTGTACTGGGTCGTTGAGATTTTATGAGATTTTTGGTAGTGAGTACGTTACTTCATGAGCTGTGAATGTTATTGTTTGTGAAATTCGGGGAAATGGCTACTGTTAAATCATTTTAAATTTATATTCCTGCTTTTTTCACTTCCAATTTTGTATTACAATCGAAAATCTTAGAGGTTACGCCTTTCCAAACGATTGCCAATTTTTTATAGGAGTGACTACTGCTCCGGCCGACGGTCCCCCGAAATTTTGTTCCAATACGGTCGGACATGCGCATTACTTAATGTCGGTAAAATGACGTTTAAGTATATCGTTATCGGCTAATAGCGCCAACGGTCTCGGTGGACGTGCTGGTATCGTACATAACTGCCATTTTGTTCTCATACGGCTAGACAAGTTCTGCTCCCGCAGGGGTTTGATATATTTTGCTGGTTTTTACATCACTTTTTTTCAAAAAATGCGTGTGTCTGGTGCGAGAGGGCAAGTAAATGGTCTGTTTCAAAAATGCATTCTCTTAGCTTTAGTTTTTTTTAATTTTTACACTTCCAAAATGCTAAATATGTTGACATTCTATAATGCGCGTGCCCGACCGTGTTCGAACAAAATTTTAGGTTACTGTCGGACGGAGCAGTAGTCACTCCAATAGACAGTGTTTGCGTCATATCCGTGTAACGTCATATCATAAAAGCACTTAGCTCCTTGCGTGTATTAAAATCATTGACTTGGCGGTCTAGATAACCTCGTTTTAGATTGAAACAGCTCATAACTAAAGAGTTATGCAAATATTGACCAAACGCCGAAAAAAATACTTCGCCTACAATAACATTTATTTTTGGTGAAGTAATGTTGTCAATAAGCAGCGACTAAAAATAAAAAAGAACAATAATTTTTGTGTTCCTTGGGGTGGCAAATGATTGATCAGCCATATATGTGTTTAGAAGAGTTTGAACATTTTTTTGTTACTTTGGTTTGATTGGTGTTAGATTATATTTATATACTATATATGAAAATTGTTTGTTAATCTATATTATATACTCTTATACATCACTATACTTTATTCACACCACTTTTCTTGTCTTTTGCTATTATTCTTTTATACATCACCGAAACTATTCGAAGTTTTTTGGGCCACTGCACATTTTTCTGAGCGATTAAAGTTTAAAATTTTTATTTCGCGTTGTTTAAATTTCCCAGACGTGTAACTGAATTTTTTACGTAATCCGTATCCTGCATACACGTAACGCTAGTGCCAGTGCATACTGGATTTTAAACTTTAATTGAACGATGCTGTACATAAAAATCAATTCTGCAATGCCACAATTCTACACGCTTTGCTGGAATGAGGTCGAGTGTTGTGAAGTACAAAGTTTCTGTAATTAATTTATCTTTTATTAATTTTTAAAAATATTGGTACGTCTTCACAACATTTTGCCTGAACTCTGTTTGTTTTGGAACTGTCAGTTTTTGTACTTCAGTCATATTTTACTGCATTGTAATATGCAAGAGCTGGAGCCAGAATTTTCTACTTACAGCAAAGCTTACGGTTTTAAAACAAATCTGTACATAATATACCGACATATTACAATCATTCCAAATCTTACATGTACCTAAACGCGTAAAATACAAATAAAATCTTGCAAAAGAAATATAATCATTTGGGGTGTTTCTAGTATCCTTGGTATGAACATTTTCGGTTGCAAGTTTTGCAAAGGCAATTGCTCGAAGGTGCCAGACGAAGAGAAAGATAGGAAAAATTTTGACTCCCTCTTGTGGGCTCTTGTTACAGTTTTTCAGGTATTTGGCCAATGAACCCCATCTCCCCCATCTTGCACCACAGTTTTGGTTTTATGTTGTTTATTAATCAAATGGGAGTTATGATATTATTTGATATTTGCTTCTTTGGATTCTAAGTTATTCATCTAGAATCATTCTTTGCTTTTTCGATATTTTATTATAATTTTGTGAACTACCAAAAAAGTACGGAGAAAAATGATTTTATGTGTACATATGTCATATCTCTCATTTGCAACTATAAGATTACTATTGACGAATGCTGGCACTAACATGGATGCATTTAATGAACTAACAATAGTGCACATCAGAAGTTTGGAGTGATGGAAAAATTTTCTCCATCGAGAATTTCGAGAAGAGCTCGGACACGTTTGTGATAAACCAAATTTTGTCTTTTCAACTAATAAATTTGAAGTTTCCGTGGTTTTTTGAGAAAAATCGGGGGAAAGAAAACATTTCCATCATTAAAAACCTTTGGTCGTGCACTTTTTCACTGCAATACGCTACTGTATTACCCGTACATGTAATTTTTGATATACTTAACGCTTTTGAGTTCACATATTTTAAGGACTACTTTTATGGTAGCATAAAAGTACTCACTTCGTCAAGCAAGAGAAGGTAGGTTTTATGAAGCAAGATTGTCAGATTGCTGCAACACCTAGATGTGGTTTTTATAGAGGATGTTACATTTTACAGTAGCTGTAGAAAAAGAGAAGGAAACATCTTCTTAATGGAGTAATCTGACTGTTGATGTACTTACCAATTTTAAGCATGCTTTTAGGAATACTATTTTCCTCTTATGCATTTTCTATCACATTTCTGTGTGCATATTAAAATTGCTTATTATGTCTGCATAATGCTGCTAATGCATTTTTAATCAATTTGTCACCCCCGTCCCCCGGTGTTGTTTGTTCTTAATTTATAATTCGTAAATCCAACAGAAGTAGATTATAGGGACGAGATTTATTTACAAGATATTTTATTAGGAATGTAGATGTCAAATAACTATAAGCATTATTAGAGATAAGGTTTGAATTTCGTAGTGTCTATATTACAGCTAATAATAGTCGTTCTTGGAGCGTAAAAATGCTATTCAAATCGGTAGTTTGTATTGCAGATTTCTATAATTTCACTCCTCTGCACATGTCAAAATTTCGAAAAATCTCAAAAGCTAGTGCCTTTCGCTACATAAACGTCTATCTAGAATCCATTATGACTTTATATTTAAATTATAAATTGGAATACAAGTTGCATGCTAATATAGGGAAAAACTTGAAATCTGCAGCTCACATAACTTACAATTCATAATCCAACCGCGTTTTTCTTAAACTACGAGTACAATCCAATTGGCAGATATTAGCAATACTAGAAACTAAAAAATTACTAAATGCTAGAGCGCAATAGCACTCACAAATTTTGGATTTTGGCAGCATACTCGGGATGTACCTTTTTGGTGGTAAGTTTTGCAAGTACACAGATGTTGAAGGAGTGGTAAAAAGTTGCACGTGCGAGATGATCATAACTAGAGATGAGGGATGCGAATGCGACAGAAAACACTTCAACAATATCTTGTGGGCCACAGTCACCGTCTTTCAAGTGAGAAAATTCAGTATTTTCGTTGTTGCTGTTTTCCTCTGTTATTAACATTTGTTTGATGTTTAATTTCACTATTTATTGGTGTTGTGCATTGATGTAGTGCGTGTTCTTAGTTCAACTTGTGAAAAGGGGAAGAGAACTGCGAAATAATGCTGCGTGTTAGTAGTTGAGTATTGGGAATTTTAGATCTCCGCTAGTAGTTGAAAAATGGGCATTTTAAATCGGCGAACCTTGGATACTCTGAAATTTATATTGTTGCAGTTCTTTTCTTCATACACGCATACCAAAAATAAAGCATTGAAACAACGAAATTGCAGATATTAACACAAGAAGACTGGAATATGGTATTATCGAACGGCATGGAAAAAACGTCACACTGGGCGGCATTATATTTCGTAGCCCTGATGACGTTTGGAAACTACGTCCTCTTCAATTTATTAGTCGCCATTTTAGTTGAAGGTTTCAGTTCGGAAAGGCACGAAAGGAGAGAGAGAGAACAAAGAGAAATGGCGAGAAGGAAGATGTCGTATATTTTAGAAGCAAGTTTACGCGACAGTTCTGATAGTAGATCTGTTTCTAGTTCTAGTGGCAGCTATGTTCAGGTGATTTATATACTTTTATCTTTGGTAAATGTTTAATATCTAATAAGCAGGAGTCAAAAAACTGTTGGAGATCTGCTGAGGAATTGGGGAAACCCAAAGCTTTAAATGGTCACAGAACCACAGTAAGTCATGGCTATTGCCATTGTAGACAAAAACTACCACCCATTCCAAAAGAGTGTTGTATCTTTAAGAAGACTGGACACGCAGAAGCTGGTGATCCAAAATGTAATATACAAAAAGAGTCGAATATGTTACGCCAACCATCGAGACAGGTACGAGTTACTTTAAGCGAAATTTGCTTCAATTTTGAGCTAGATGTTTCAGACTTCCCCTCCAATAATAACGCATACAGCGCCAACTCCACAAGATTCCCCTAGTACAACTCTCGACGATTTTCCGGAATTTCGATATAAGATCACAACAGAGTCGGGGGAATTATCGTCACCGTCCCTAACATCGATAGTCGTTCCTCCTAATTCTGAGGGCGCTGCTCCAAATAGTGCGAGTTTCTTGAAACCTCCAACGTTATCACCACCTCCATTGGCGTTCCGCCATTTTGAGAGACCTTTAGATGAAACTCCACCAACATTGACTGCGAAGATCATAACGCACAACGAGAAAATCGGTTCGAAAACCACAACATTTTCAGAAAAAGTAAACTTAATAATATGTCATAAAATCATCTAACATATTTCTTTGAAGGTGTTATCACCTGTGAATTCCAAACTCGCAAAAACACAAAATACCAACAAGGATAGGGCCCAACTAAGAAGAACTTCTTGGAAGTTATCAGCCAGGCCGAGTCTGCGAAGAAGAAAAAGCAGAAGCGGCTCAGATTCTGAAGCAATTCCTCTAAATAATGGTCGAGATCATTCACAATGCAACGGTGGAAATTTGAGCAGAAACGTAAGAGATTTTAGTAATTTTCTAATGGGGCAATATACGTAGATACTTAATTTTGGGGAGTAAAAGCTAAATCTAGGTACCATTATAATTTCAGGGTGGATCGAGAAATGATTCGCTTTTGCAGTCATCCATAAGAATCCAAAACGACACCCAAAAAGAGACACCTAACAACATGAGCACGAAAGGCCTTAGTCCTCAAAATTCACTCAGAAGTAGAGCCAATACTTATAGTTCAGTACCTCAAGTGAGTGTTTAAGAAACTTTTTCCATCGTTTTGGATTTGATATCTTCACAAACATATCACTTTTATAACTGATGTGTATTGCATGTCGAATTTCTTTTTAGGTCTCGTATACGCCACCCTTGACAAGACACAATTCGCTGACGACTTCTGTTCAATCCAATCTGATAACATACCGTGCTCAATTGCCGAAGAAAAACAGTCCAACATTATCGAGGAAGCAATCGTATTTAGACGAAAAAAGTGTAAATAATATAAATAGAAGATCCATAGCAGTTAAAGCGCTTCCAAGGATCAATATGGAAGAAAATGTTATAGTTCCAGAACATGTGATGCCAAGAATAAACCATTTTAGGAAAATTCTGTTATTTTTAGAGCCCAAAGGGTGTATGGAAGAAAGGGATGATTTTGCTCTCTATATTTTTCCACCAAACAATAGGTTTGCTTCACCATAGTTATTATAGGATCGTCTGAATCTTAAATGGTGTGTTTGTAGATTTCGGCAATTTTGCACGTGGTTGGTAAACCAAAAGTGGTTTGACAACGTAGTTCTTTTGTTCATAGCAATGAACTGTATAACTTTAGCGATGGAGAGGCCAAATATACCTCCAGATAGTTCGGAGAGAGTTTTTCTTTCGACGTCTAACTATCTTTTCACCGTAGTCTTTACAGTTGAAATGTTCGTCAAGGTACTTAAGTAAAAAATAATAGATGTACATAGTTTGGATACTTATGTTCTTAGGTGGTGGCTTGTGGTATGTGTTACGGTGCAGATGCATACTTTACATCAGGTTGGAACATCATGGATGGTTCCCTTGTAATCATATCAATAGTGGATCTACTGATGTCCTTGATAAGTGAATCTAGTCCTAGAATATTCGGGATTCTTCGAGTATTTAGACTGCTCCGTTCCCTTAGACCTCTACGCGTAATCAACAGAGCTCCTGGTTTAAAATTGGTGGTACAAACCTTGCTATCTTCACTCAGGCCAATAGGAAACATAGTTTTAATTTGCTGCACTTTCTTCATCATTTTTGGAATTTTAGGAGTACAAGTATTTAACCAAATTTGCCATAAGATTTTAAGCATATAAATCGGTTATATTTTTAGCTTTTTAAAGGAGCTTTTTACCATTGTACAAAGGAAGGAGTCACTAATAGGACTGAATGTGTAGAAAGACATGGAGAAGAGGCTTGGGTTAACCAAGAATATAACTTTGATGATCTAGGAAAAGCGCTTATGTCACTCTTTGTGCTCAGTTCCAGAGATGGTTGGGTTAATATTATGTATACTGGTTTGGATGCTGTAGGGGAAGATCAACAAGTGAGTATTTCAAGCTCTTTCCTCAACCCAGATTTTCTCTTCCTTCTAATTTACAGCCAAAAGTCAATTATTCCGAGTGGAGGTTGCTCTACTTCATTTCCTTCATCCTCTTAGTTGGATTCTTCGTACTGAACATGTTCGTAGGGGTGGTGGTTGAAAATTTTCATAGGTGCAGAGAAGAGCAAGAAAAAGAAGAAAGGGTGAGGAGGGCTGCCAAAAGAGCGTTGCAGATGGAAAAGAGAAGAAGGCGTAAGTATTATTATGAACTGAAATCTTAAATCAATCACGTTTTACTACAGGGATGAATGAGCCACCATATTACATTAACTACTCTCAGTGGAGACTGTCAATACACAGCGTCGTCACTTCAAAATACTTCGACTTGGCTATAGCAGCAGTGATCGGTCTCAACGTCATAACAATGTCAACCGAAAGTTACAAGATGCCGGAAATACAAAACTACATCCTCAAAATATTTAATTACTTCTTCACTGCTGTCTTCATCTTGGAAAGTATCATGAAACTGATAGCTTTAGGATGGAAACTGTACATGAAAGACAAATGGAATCAGTTGGATGTTGGTATAATTATGTTATCAGTTACTGGGATTGTTTTAGAAGAACTAAAGTCGAATATAATACCGATTAATCCGACGGTGTTGAGGGTAATGAGGGTCATGAGGATAGCTCGAGTTCTGAAATTATTAAAAATGGCGAAAGGCATAAGGGCTCTATTGGACACCGTAATGCAGGCTCTTCCTCAAGTTGGAAATTTAGGACTACTGTTTTTTCTTCTCTTCTTCATCTTTGCCGCGCTCGGTGTAGAACTATTCGGCCGACTGGAGTGTTCCCCAGAAATTCCTTGCCAAGGTCAGTAGAAGTGTTGACCGTTCGGCAAATCATCCCCACCACTATTACAATTTTCAGGTTTAGGGGAGCACGCGCATTTCAAAAATTTCGGAATGGCTTTCTTGACGTTATTCAGAGTGGCTACTGGAGATAATTGGAATGGCATCATGAAAGATACCCTGAGGAAAAACTGCGATAGCTCTACTGATTGTTTGCAAAACTGTTGCGTTTCTCCGGTGATAGCTCCGATTTTTTTCGTAATATTCGTGCTGATGGCTCAGTTTGTTCTTGTCAATGTTGTTGTGGCCGTAAGTATCTTCTCAACTCATAGTTTTGGACGGTATTGCTGAATTTTGTTTAGGTTTTGATGAAACACTTGGAAGAATCGCATAAACACCTGGAAGATGAACAAGACATGGATAACCAGTTGGAGAGGGAGTTCCAAGAGAAGCAAGAGATGGAAGAGAGAAGAGGGTTATGTTTGGCTCTTCAGATGGACTCAGAGTGCGTTCAGCCGAACTACAAACCACTGGCAAAGGTATTGACTTAAAGTTCGTTAAATAGGGCATTCCCCAATTTTATTGCGCGCAGGTTTTATCACTGCCTTCCAACTTTACCTACAATCCACCAGGTTCGAAGCGCCCTCTAGAACGACAACCATCTCAAGCTCGCCGCCAAACTTTGCACAGCCAAGAACCGATAATGTTATCGAACATGGAGGACATCAAAAACATCGACGAATCCACCTCAGATATTTACTGTTTGAGGGATTACGAATTTGAGGAAGAAACGCAGAAGAAAAATGTCCAAACTAACTTGGATGATATCATTACAGTGGTTGATGATCCTCCTAAACACGAAGATAGATATCATTCGAAACAAGTTAATGAAGATAGTGATACCAGTTTCTTGCTACCAGACTTTCAATCGGCGCACAAAATGTATGGGAGTACAAAACATTTGTTCATGAAGCAGAGATCTATGGATCTTGGTGAAGAAGGTCCATTTTTGTCTGTTCCATTAAACATAGAGCAAGTTGAAATAAATATCATGCCAGAAGATAAAATTCCTAAACACGATAGCCAGGAGAGTGTCCAAAGGATAATCTCGGAAAGGAGAATGTTGGATGATAATTTTAAGGATGTGGATCAATCTGATATTTTTGATGTTACGAATGGAAGTGAAGAGAATTTAGTTGACAGAGAAGCACAAGAAGAACAAATGGGGAATGATAACGTCTCGTAGTCGATAAGTGTATATTTTTATAAGTGCAGATCAGTATTTTCTTTCTGATGTGAAAAGCATCCTCAGTCGTATGAGAATCAAAACTAGATTTAACTGTGTGCCGTGATTTCAGTAGGCCTAAACAGGATTTGATGGAAAAAGTACTTTGAACTACTATGAAAAGAAAATCTATAGATGTAAATATTATAAATTAATTGATATTGTAAACTATTAGATAGGAAAGTGGTAGAGTAAATTACTCTGTAAAATATTGCAAAACTGCTTGCAGGATATGATAAAATCGTACCAACTGATCCTTCAGCTGAACCACCTAGGTACATATTTTCAGGTTTCAATTCGCTGAAAACTCTTTTTGGTTTCAGCTGGTGTGATTGTTAGGACAAAAATACTATTGGTAAAAGCGATAATAAAATATTAGGGAACTTAAATGACAATCTTTAACTTAGCCTTCTGAACTATGAAGCTTGTAGTTAAATAAGAGAGGACCTAACGGTATAAGAAAAATAAATAAATGTTAAGTAGAATACGAAGACTTGAAAAACCAAAATTGAAACTATATTACTTTTACTCGAGTATTATGATTTTTCTTGTGGTCGATGCGAATGTGTTGAGCGTGTGCAGTCTGTGATATTTTTAGTCTCCGAAGTAGAATTTCCGAATTACTAGACCAAAAAGAGAAAAATATTATTATAAAAAAAAACTGTAAATGAAAATTTCGCAGAACGTTCTTGATAAATAAACGAACACGTATTCTTTTCTGTGCAAATTTTCATTGTGTAGTTGCTTGTATGTAGTTCATTCAAATCTTTTAGATACTTTTCTACTGTGCCTTCATCTCGTCTGTATAGCAGAAATTCTGCGACTCATTTCTATGAAAACAGATTAGGAACAAATGTTATAATTGCTGTACAATATTGTATTTAGCAAAATAAATTGTAATTATTTGAAAACTAATTCTTTTACCAACTAAACTTCTTCCTACCTACCTTTTCGAGTTGAGGACGACTATTATGCATATTACACGACCCCCAACAGCAACGAAATTCAGTCACCCCAAACGAGGTTCCTGGTCTTCCATTTCGCCCATAAACTCAAAACTAACACTTTAACTTGCAAAAACAACCAACTTAAATTAAATAATTATACACACAATAGCTTATAAGAGAGATGGCTTCCTTCCAGTGGCGGCTCGTGAATAAAACGATTGGGGGTTCCGCAGGAGAAAATTTATGGAATTTCAGATGTCTAAATGAATATTTTAGTGGGCATTATACAGTTATTTTGCGGTCACCACAGTACTGAATCAAATTAAAATTTGTGCCAGCTACAATCTTCTTGAGCTGTTTATACGAATAAGATGTTTTTCTGAAAAAAAATTAAGAATGTTTCCAAATTATGAGTTTTTGGTTTCTATTTGTTTGATTGAAATTATAAAGAGGGGTGTTATAAGTATGACGTGTTTGTGTGTCTGTCTGTGGCATCGTAGCTCCTAAACGAATGGACCAATTTTGATGCGGTTTTTTTTGTTTGAAATCTGACGTGATCGAGATGGTTCTTAGCTATAATTTACTAGCTGGTACCCGGCGCGTTGCTGCCTCAAAAGAAATAATTGTGGTAAAATCGTTTGAAACTTGATAAACTGCGAATGACATATGCCGTTTGACGTTTGCTGTTAATTTTCACTTTATAAATTATTAGTTGCCCGAGCCCGGTAGCGTATTGCATTCCCAACTGTCGACTGACAGCAACGGGCGTATTTTCTACTTATACTCGTATACTATATTCGTAATCTTTCTTCCCAGCACGCCTTCATGGCTCAGTGGCCGATGTGTCAGTCTCCCAAGTCGCAACGTTGAGGGTTCGCACCTCCCAGTAGTTGTTTTTTGTTATGATGATTTCTCTTTTTTCTTTTGAACAAAAAATCGGTCAGGTCCAAAAGGACAGCTAGGGGATCCACTCATTTGCCATACCTCTGCGACCACGGTCGTCCGATACGAAACTAAGCTAAGTTCGGCATTTGCCAATCTGCGATAGCAGACGCTCGATACGAATATGCTTCCCAGTACGACACGCGCGGCACCTACTGTAAGTTAATCTTCAGATTAGCCCAGCGGGTGTTCCTGTTAAGTTTGCTAGCGATCGGATCAACAGAATTTTTTTTCTTGGTCGACTGACAGCAACGGGCGTATTTTCTACTTATACTCGTATACTATATTCGTAGTCTTTCTTCCCAGCACGCCTTCGTGGCTCAGTGGTCGATGTGTCAGTCTCCCAAGTCGCAACGTTGAGGGTTCGCACCTCCCAGTAGTTGTTTTTTGTTATGATGATTTATCTTTTTTCTTTTGAACAAAAAATCGGTCAGGTCCAAAAGGACAGCTAGGGGATCCACTCATTTGCCATACCTCTGCGACCACGGTCGTCCGATACGAAACTAAGCTAAGTTCGGCATTTGCCAATTTGCGATAGCAGACGCTCGATACGAATATGCTTCCCAGTACGACACGCGCGGCACCTACTGTAAGTTAATCTTCAGATTAGCCCAGCGGGTGTTCCTGTTAAGTTTGCTAGCGATCGGATCAACAGATTTTTTTTTCTTGGTTTTGTGAGAAGCCGGTGCTTGATATGACACATATCAACTGTCAGATTTGACAAATAAAATTTATTTAATACTTTCTGACGGTCTGAATTTTATTTGTCAAATCTGACAGTTGATATGTGTCATATCAAGCCCCGGCTTCTCACAAAACCAAGAAAAAAAATTCTGTTGATCCGATCGCCACCAAACTTAACAGGAACACCCGCTGGGCTAATCTGAAGATTACCTGAAAATTTCATCAACATCGGTCCAGCTGTTTCGGAGTCTATAACGGACATAGGTAGGTAGGTAGAAACATTTTTTGTGTTTTATATATATATATATATGTATACTTCGTTCGTTGTTCCCTCCATGATAAACACCGGGCGGACCGACCTCCGGTATTTCTATTACATATACTACGAAAAGCTTGTATATACATATTTGGGGGAGGAGTCTTTATACGTCGCTCAAGAGAGGGGTAAAGAATTGGACCAAAAAAATGTCTATATATTTCCAAGATATTATTCATTCTTAGTTCCCTCCGAACTGATATATTTTATCATTAATAATTACTCGTGCTTCCCTCCAGCGCTGTTGCCATATTGTGGAGGGCGCTACGTGTTATTATTACTGTTTCCTTATATTATTTAATGCTGTAATTGAATTAAATATTTGTGGAAGGTTGGGTATTGCAAAAGAGGTAGGTAAGTAGTACGTTATTATTGTTATGTCTTTTGGATGAGGTATTAAAGATAGTTTATCTGTTTAATAGGGCAGAAAAATTTCTGAAGGAACATTACGTGGTAACACATGGAAAGAAAGTTTTTTAGTAATAAATTGTTTTTCAGCTTTTTGTACTCGTTATTCAGCTTCAGATTCGAGATTCGAAATTTTACAGTGGACCAAATAAGTAGCGAATGGAAATTATTGAAACACGTTAATATTGGTCAAAAACTTAATAAGTCCCTAAATATTCCTCTAACTAGCGGCTAAAGGAGTGAATTCAACCCCCTTAAATCAGGAAATGTTTTGAAATATCACGATAACCGTATATAACTCTGAGACTTTACAAAAATCGTATTAAAAAACACAAAAAATACGATTTTTAACATTAAATAACGCCGGATCCGTAAGACTTAGACCCAATGTATGATTAACAAAGTGACCCGGACGGAACGAGCAGTCATTCAGGAACTGAGGGAAAACAAGGATTTGATGACACTCCCAGCTGACAAGGGCAATGCCACTGTAATCATGGATATCACGGAGTATAAGGATAAAGTGAAGGCTCTTCTAGCGGACCCCATTTACCGGAGGATCAAATCCAATCCTGTGAAGAAAGTGGAACAGTCTGTGAACGCCGCCATCAGGACATCGTCTATACCAGAAGAAATCCACAAACATCTAGTGCAGTCGGACTCGAGAGTGCCTCAGTTTTACTGTCTGCCGAAGATCCACAAGGCCGGGAACCCTACCCTCTTCGCCCTATTGTGAATGCCAGAGGATCAGCGACTCACCCTCTAGCCAAGTACATCGCAGGAGTTTTTCGGAGTCTAGTAGGGGAGACGGAGCACCACATCAAGAACTCTGGACATTTCATCGAGAAGATACGAGGGATACAACTTGACCCAGGAGACATTTTGGTGAGCTTCGATGTCACTTCACTTTTCACGAAGGTACCCATTGAGGACGCTTTGGAGGAGACCCGTTCCAGACTGAGGCAACGAGGAATGGAAGACCTCTTGGGTTTGGCTCGACTCTGCACAAAATCTACGTTCTTCGCCTTCGACGGGGAGTTCTATGAACAGGCCAATGGAGCAGCGATGGGATCACTTCTATCACCAGCATTAGCCAACATCTACATGGAAAGCTTCGAGATCACGGCCCTGGACACAGCGACTCTCAAGCCGAAGTGTTGGTTCAGGTATGTGGATGATACCTTCATCTTATGGTCCCATGGATCGGACGCCCCCAGAAATTTCAAGGACCATCTGAACGGACTGCACCCCAACATACAGTTCACGATGGAAATGGAGAAAGACGGCGCCCTCCCATTCCTGGACGTCCTCGTCAACCGCAAGACTGATTTGCCTGGGACACAGAGTATACAGGAAGCTGACGCACACGGATCGCTATTTAAATGCCACTTCCCATCATCACCCGGCACAGAAGCAGGGAATCATTAACACCTTGGTGCACAGTGCTGGCCAAATCAGCGAACCGGAACACTTGGAGGAAGAACTAGCGCATCTGAAGACAGCCCTAAGGAGGAATGGATATTCTCTACGAGCCATAGAGTCATAGAGTGTGCTATCGGGAAGAGCGACCAACGGCGAGAGGCCTACATTGCGGCGGCCTACCTTTCTTACATAGATGGATACACGGACAAAATCGGACGCCTTCTCAACAGACACAAGATCAATGTAGTATACAATCCGCCTGGAAAGATTGCTGCAAGTTTCCCTTGGACAATAAGAGAGCAGAAGGAGCATCAAGGACCAGGAGTATCCAGCATCCTATGTATCTGCGGTAAGGAATACATCGGAGAAACGAAGAGACAAATCAGCACGAGGCTACACGAGCACAGGAGGGACTTCAGGGACCAACGGACGGACAAGTCAGCAGTTGCGGAACACTCCTCTTTGCCAGGACACGAGATTCGATTCGAGGATGCTAAGGCGCTAGCAAGGATTCCCAATTTCTGGCCCAGACGGATCAGGGAGGCTATAGAGATCTTCAAGAGACCCAACTTCAACAGAGATGGAGGAATGGATCTACCGGTTACTTGAAAGTTTCAGAGTAGGAGTAGCTTCTGAAGAAGACTCTGATATGCGAGTCGAAACGTCAAGTATTAATGTTAATTTTAATTTTAGTGTTACAGATTACCAACGACGACGTGGCAACCAGCCCGGAAACTATTATTCCACGGACAACGGCCACGAAAGCCTTAAGAAGAAATTGACCCTTGAACTCAACAAACAATCCCAAAATGTAGTCAGATACAAGGTGGTCCATTTAAAAAAACAAAGTTAGGTGCTGTACAGAAGAAATGGAACATCCTGTATACTCGAAAGTAATTTTAAAATGTGAGGATGTTGATTAGCTGCATCTTTCATTCAAATCATTTTTCGATATCTACAACTCTTGTCGGGCTATGGAGGAAATACGCTGGCGTGGGACACCCTGTATACTGGGATTTTTGTACAAAATCTCAAAGTGGTACAAGTTTCTGTTTGACATTTACGAATTCCTCCTGAATTTCAAGGGTTAGATTAAACCCATTATCCCTTGAATAACGGGTTCATATTTTCTTACATAGTTAGTCTTATTTAAGAATTCTTAATGAATTTCAAGGTTTGGATTCAACCCCTTAACCCCGGAATCAAGAGTTCATACTTTTTCCCAAGTTAGTCTTATTTATTGGGATTTTTGTACAAAATCTCAAAGTGATACAAGTTTCTGTTTGGCATTTACGAATTCATCCCGAATTTCAAGGGTTGGATTCAACAACCCCTTATTCCCTGAATCTCGGGTTCATATTTTTTCCCAAGTTAGTCTTGTTTACTATAATTTTTGTGCAAAACCTCGTAAGTGATACAAGTTTCGGTTTGGCATTTACGAATTCTTCCTGGATTTCAAGCAGTGGCGGCTCCTTAATAAGTGCGCTCGTGCGCGCACACTGCTTACAAAAATATGGTTTTAACCTTTTTTGATAAAATGTTCAAACCTTATAATTATAAACTAATAAGTTTAAAACGTTTTGAATCTCTGCCGTAATATTTATTAATTATTATGCGAGATAATAAATAGTACGCGCTCTTAAAGCATTCCGCGTCGTCTTTCAAAATGTCTACCACACACGCAACACCAGCCGTCCGAGTCCGAGTACTGAGGTGTGGCACTCTAAGGCAAATGCATATTCGATATGGGAGCGAGACCGGCGCGACTCGGGAAAATTTCGTCGTATGTGCTTTTAGGTGGAAGAATTATAGCTCGTCTTTGAGCGCTGTTTGAGCACACACTTATTGTTGGGCGAAGCACGTGACGCGGGAGTTTGTACTTCTGCGGCTGTGTTTATTGTTTTTGTTTACCATATTTAGGTCTGAGATAGCTCGTTGCTTTGCTTATAACATGAGTAATTAGCTGCATTATCGTGTTTATTTTTAAATATTGAAATTTCCAATACTTAGCATGGCTAAAGGTAGAGGTTTGATTAAAGTCAACACTCTTAAACATTGTGGAGTGAACTTTAACAAAGTGGTCGCCTGATTTTTGCAATTTTCAAAATTATTATTGTGTTGTAATACTCCATTCAGTTGAAAATGAATATTTTATCTAAATATACTTTTGATAAAAAATGTTAAATAAAATGAAATGGACGTCCTAAGCCTGTGCGAAGTATCAAATGCTTTTCGAAAGTTCGGGATAAAAGTTGTGTGCGAAAGTTTAACCTTTTGGATTTGGGATTTTCGTTAAATACTGCGGTGAGTGAAATTTCTTGTTTGAAAATGGCTTCTAAAGCACTTCATTTAAAAAAATTACGGGGGAGAAACCGCCAGACCCCCCCCAACCCCTGAGCGGCGGTGATTTCATTCTAGAGCACTGCCAAGTTCTAAAGTCAGGAGCCGCCACTGATTTCAAGGGTTGGATTCAACCCCTTATCGCCTGAATATGGGGTTCATATTTTTTCTCAAATTAGTTTTGTTTACTACGATTCTTCTACAAAATCTCAGTGATACAAGTTACTTTTTGGCATTTACGCTTTTTTTTGAATATTGGGGATTGATAATTCATCCCCTTGTCACTTGAAATTCGGGTTTTATATTCTGTTCTTAATACGATTTTTGTAGCCTCAGAGTTATACACGATTATCGCGATATTTCAAAACATTTCCTGATTTAAGGGAGTTGAATTCACCCCTTTAGCCGCTAGTTAGAGGAATATTTAGAGACTTATTAAGTTTTTGATCAATAAAACGTGTTTCAAGAATTTCCATTCGCTACTTATGTAAAATTTCGAATCTCGAATTTGTCAACACTCGCATCTAATAAGTATCCGATCACTTTAATTTGCATGTTGCATCAGAGTACTATACTCATAGAACATAAATCCTACACTGCCAGAGACAAGTAAAATAAAACGGTGTTGTCAAATTTCAGAGGGAACTAGATCGAATATTTAAATTACAATCTTTTAAAACAAAGTGGAGGGAACATGGAACGAAATTTGTAATCTACAAACACGATTGCAGCGCCGCCGGTAGAAAGTTGAACTAAACCACCCATTTTCAAGACAAAGATATACAAAGTACCCTCCAGGCAATTTTCCTTCAATTGCTAGGAGGGAGGTTGGACAATCGTTTAAAATGATTTTTAACGCAAAACGTTGTTCCCTCCATAATCGGAGGGAACTTGGTTATATATGAGGGAACTCGGAACTAAATATTTGTAGTTTGGAGGGAAGAACGTATGGGTTATAAATATATATATATATATAGATAGAAGATAGATATATAGATGAAGATCTGTTCAGGCGTTGTGTCGGGGGTTACTTAAAATTTTTAATTTTGTTTATTCGTTTTGATTGGTGTATAATATTTATCAAAAAATTCTGTTGATCCGATCGCCACCAAACTTAACAGGAACACCCGCTGGGCTAATCTGAAGATTACCTGAAAATTTCATCAACATCGGTCCAGCTGTTTCGGAGTCTATAACGGACATAGGTAGGTAGGTAGAAACATTTTTTGTGTTTTATATACAATATATAGATAGAAGATAGATATATAGATGAAGATCTGTTCAGGCGTTGTGTCGGGGGTTACTTAAAATTTTTAATTTTGTTTATTCGTTTTGATTGGTGTATAATATTTAACCCATTTAACCCATTGGAACCAGACGACTTGAATCAAACAAACAAAAAGAACAGAATGACTAAACGTTTTTATTCAACAATTTGCTGTAAAAATAGTTTCACAATGTTCTTAATCTATCTTTATTAAGTGTATTTTAATATCATACATATGTCACGTGCACCCGAAGTACGTGCCTACAAGTTACAAAATAAGAGTATACCGGGTGTCAACGAGAGCATGTAACATCCCGCCATTTGTTTACTTTTTGAAGTACACTCTGGCAATCCGCTGTAAGTATTATACTCCTAAAACCTCATAATTTTATCATATTTGACATATCTAATTACTTCCGGTTAAACCGGAAGTGACATCAACTTTATTATGTTAAATAGCAATATATCATTTTTATTAGATAGTTCGATAGGCCTTTTTATTCTCTTCACAACCATCTATCATACATACCCAAGAACTTTATATTTTTGACGTCAGAGGGCGTTAAATGAAAAAGTCACGTTGGCTGTGAATTTAAAGATATGTGTCTGATTTTAAAAGTTTTAATGAATTAAACTATTAATTCTAACAGACTGTTTTAATGTCCAGGGAAAATTTTTCGAATTTGAAGCAGTACATCCGTTATTTTTTTAAAATAAGTTTAACATAGTCGTTTCAAGGGTTTTGAAAAATGTAATTTAAGTTAGTAATTGATCATTGAATTGCACTTTTTATGCACTAATTGTGAGGACAATAAACTGAAGTTCGAAAAATAAGAAAAATATTAGCACCTTGCTATTTAGAATTTCAGGAAAAACTCGGTTTCAAAAACTATTTGAAATTTTTAAATTTTAAATATTCGTTTTTAAAACCGAGTTTTTCCTGAAATTCTAAATAGCAAGGTGCTAACATTTTTCTTGTTTTTCGCACTTCAGTTTATTGTCCTCACAATTTGTGCATAAAAAGTGCAATTCAATGATCAATTACTAATTTAAATTCTATTTTTCAAAACACTTAAAACGACTATGTTAACCTTATTTTTAAAAAAATAAAGGATGTACTGCTTCAAATTCGTAAATTTTTCCATGGACATTAAAACAGTCTGTTAGAATTAATAGTTTAATTCATTAAAACGTTTAAAATTATTCTCATAACGCCAAATTCACAGCCAACGTGACTTTTTCATTTAACGCCCTCTGACGTCAAAAATATAAAGTTTTTGGGTATGTATGATACATGGTTGTCAAGAGAATGAAAAGCCCTATCGAACTATCTTAAAAAAATGATATATTGCTATTTAACATAATAAAGTTGATGTCACTTCCGGTTTAACCGGAAGTAATTAGATATGTCAAATATGATAAAAATATGGGGATTTAGTAGTATAATACTTACAGCGGATTGCCAAAACATATTTCAAAAAGTAAACAAATGGCGGGATGTTACATGCTCTCGTTGACACCCGGTATAGTCTCCGTTCCTACAAATGCTTCAATAGAGAATTCACTCTTACATGTAATCTTGCTTCAAAATCAAACCCACTGTAGTTATTAATTTCGTGCAGCATTGACTTTCCTTCATCTTTTGTCTGAGAGAAAAATTAGTAGTGGTGCATGGCCGGTTCTAAAAGATCCCTTCCACCTCATCAAACTTACCTCTGGACTTTTAACAAGCAACGATCCCAGCTCATACAGACTGAAGGCAGATACATGAGCATCTTCTGCATTTCGTGGACTGTCTTTCCTCTGTTCCAAACTACTCCGAAAACAACTTACACCCATTTCACTATTTTGTTTTAAACAAAAACAGGCACCTTGTATTAACTTCGACAAACCTAACATGGGCTCCCTCAAGTTTCTCTGAGACACACTCTCGCAATCTACAAATGAATCTCTTAAGCAAAATGATGGCTGTGCAGTTCTACAAATATAAGAACTATAGTAAGAAGCAGGAAGGAGAATATCAAAAGCAAGCTTCAAATTCACCTACCTTCCAAAATCTGATCGAGAGATTCAGAGCTGCAGCTGGGCAAGGTATTCCACAAGTATAGCATTTCGTACACCAGTAACTTCCAAAAAACATCGTCAACCTCGTCCAACTCTTTCTCATCCCTCGGATATAACTTATATCTTCTCGACAGATACACGTCGAGCTGTGACCCCTTTGGGGTCTTCCCGAACAACCCCTTCATTTCTTCTAAAGCTGCCGCGTCAAAATTATCCGCAGCCCCAGCACAGATGGATTTTAAATATGAGTAGAAAGAGCCAGACCATCTGCTTAACAAGCATAATTGATCTAGAGTAGCTCTTGCTTGGGGATAATCCAATTGTATGATATAACACCAAGCAACTTCGTGTAACGAAAGAAGTTTTACCTCGCGTTGAGTTGCATTCTCTACTGATTGTTGAAAGGCTTCCAGGGCAGCTGGAATTTCTGACTGAAATAGCAAAAGTTTGCCGCATTCAAGAGATAACATCGCTTAAATACGAACTTGTAATCTATAAACTCGGCCACGGAAAAACAGGAACAACGCCGAATCTTTGTATTCTTCCTCCGATTCTTCTAGCAGTCTCTCCGATTCAGTGGCACCTGCCTGTACATTCCTCCCATCTAACGCATAAAAAGGCCTTATGATTGTATGGTACCACAACAGAGCCAATCTACAACAAACTTCTTACTACTATTCATCAAGAAGTGTTAGATGTCTCACGTGGCCAAAGGAGCTCGCATATCTTCCTTCAACCTAGCATACATGAGGCACTGAATTCCAGCTTGCCTATTCCCGGAGAAACCAAGGAAATTGGTGAACTTGAGCAGTGATGGAGGTAACAAGGAAACGCCGAGTTGGAACAAACCGTATCCGAAAGAAATTGCGCCCATCAGGCGAGTTATGGTCTCCTTATCGATGGATTCATCGGATTCCCTGAAAACCACCCATAGTTTTATATCTAGAGAAGCCCCAAAACTTTCTTTAATTACACAATTATTTATTACACCCAACCAAAAAATTTTGACCTAATAATTCGCGTTTGGAAAATTATCGACGCTTGGTTTTCGACAGACCAAACCACTACTTACATCCTGAACACGCTGAAACTTGACGAGAAAAGCGACGACAAACTATCGGACAAGGGCGAGAAAGCGTTCGATTCTCGACCGCCGAACCCCAATTTAGAAGACAATGAATGATTGACGGAACGAGATTTTTTCATACTCCCGCGGGACGAATTTCGGGACGGACTGCGAAAGTGAGCGGAATATGATCGCGGGACGGATCGGGACGAGGAATTACTTAGGTGTTTGTACCCGTTAGTGATTTTTACGGACTTTTTGATCTCGGAACTGGAGGAGAACTGGGGATCGGGAAGGTCCTCTACTTCCGGTGGTGGCATTGAGGCGTCGTCGGATTGCAGAGTGAAACTGGAGTCCAAGGAGTGTCCCATAGAGCGACCCATACCGTGCTCACCTGTGGGGAGAGAAAAACTGTATTTAGTAATCAAAGTAACGGATGATAACGTACTTATGGAGGAACAGACTGACTCTGGTTGCACTGGGGTATTTTCAGAGTTTTCCGACGAGTCTAATAAAAATGTATGAATACTGTATTAGAAAACACGAATGATACCGTCTGTCGCACAGATCAAGTAACAGAGTGGCGATCCTGTTATCATACAACAAAAGTGCTCCTATATTCTGCGCGTGCGAAGCTTCGAATCATGCCGCCTGATTTGATTTATATTAATGTTTGTTCTTACTTGAATCTTGTTTTTTATCTTTCCTATTGTCCTCATTACTAATTTTCTACATTTCTTTTTGAATTGCTATTCAATTATTAAATCGAAAAATACAGCATTTACTTAGCATAATAAAACAAATTGCAAATGACTTGAAAATTACACTAAACCGCGAAACTTTCCTTACCATCCATGGGCATGGGCAGTTCCCCAACAATCTTAGCATACAAGGTGGAAATTTCCTTATAAGTCGACTGGTAGACTTTCCATGATTTTCTCAGTACCCATCCGCCTTTGAAGTACCCAGAAATGTCTTGTTGCAAGAAAGTCAACAGAGCTATGCAACACTGCGAGTCTGCCAAAATAATCTGAGTTTCCAGCCTTTCTTGCAACGATTTTTGAATGACCTCACTGCTCCCGAACATTCTGTTTTTGACGGATTTTAACCAACCGCTGTCTGAAGAACATCTTCGGTCTGTTTCTTTTAAGTTCGTAAGAGCAAGATTTAGTTTGTCCTCTTCCAAGGACATTAAGGCATCCTGTGAAGAAATAAGTCATGTTATTCCTTATGGAGGTTAGTTGTAGCTCTCAAGGTCAACGCAAGTCTTTAGCTAACTTCGGGCCGGTCGGCAAGTTAGGCAGCGTGGTGTCCTGCAATGACCTTGGACGTTAAAAGGAAATTCCATAAAGAATAGCATGCTAAATTGCGCCAGAACCGGCATACTTTATCTACTGATGTCAAAATAGCGAAACGGTACCTACTTTCAGTCGCTACTAAACTACTACTAAACTACTCACCAAAAATATTGTGGTAGCATAGCCAGCAAACATGAGCAAATTGTCGGGATATTTTTTAAATAAAGTTATTGCTTCATCAGATTTATTGTTTATGACCAGTTTTATACCATGCCTAGCTAGCATCCAATCTGGCATATTTTCTAGTGAGATGGGATTTTCTTCTTTTTTATCTTTTTGTGTGTCATTTTGCTGTGATTCTTGGTTTTCTTTGGTTGTCTGGGAGGCTGCCATTATATTTATTTTTTAATAATTGTTCACGTTACATTCTTTAACATGGTGTTCATTTTCATAGTAACTTGTTCTAATTTTTGGAACACTAATGGTCAACAATCGAGTATTTTAAAACGCGTTAATAACTTACCGTTTCAAAACTATAAAATTTTGCCAGATTGGGGTCGATTGCTAATTTTTGCACTGCGGATTTTGGTTTCTCAGGCACGATTTCTGACAGTGAACTGTCAGGGGAGAAAGTTCACTTCATTCAGGGCAAGTTCATTCAAAGCATGCTTGCGGAATTTCTGTATTGATTTTCTTTGATGCGGCAAGTAACGTCTACCATAGGTGCCATTTATACATTTTCCTTTCCAAGGTTTTCAAGGAAATATTAATTTTGGACAATATCAGTTTCAGCTTGCCATTATTTTTTGGTAACGCCTATTTTTCCATCTTTTTACAATAATAATTATATCAATCATGATAACCATGGTTAACTAACTAGATTATAGTTTTATAATAAACTAGAGAAACCAAATTTTCAATTTCGACCGAAAAACAAAAAAGTTACGAGTAAAAAGCGGTACCGTTGCATTCGGAGTTTTTCGTCGTAGATCGTGCTCTCACCTGCCTCTCGGTTACTGATCAAAGTCGCTCAGCTAAGTCAGCCATTCCTGAGATAGGGAGTGCGCGTAATTGCTTCACTGTACCTCTGAACTCCCCGATTCTTAGTAAATTAGTGTGTCGGGCTCTTAAACATTCGATGATTGAATTTCGAGTTTTTAAAGTATACAGTGTGCCCAAAAAATTGTGTAATGCATTTCTAATGGGAGAAACGGCGGCCATCTTGGATTGATCCAGAACTCTTATACGCTAACTACTAATAGGACATTTTGTATCACGAATAACACTAATTTTCGTGAAAATTACGAACTCTTAAAACGTATTTATTAAAAAATACTATGCCGAAAAATATTTGATAGCGCTTTTTTCGAACATTGGGGTGGTCTGTAAGTATTTCCTTCATTTGTGGGTCATCATATCCTATCTCTAATTTTTTTGCTTACCACATTTTATTAACATATTGATAGGCACTTACCTTTGGTAATTCTTGAAAGACCTTTCTATTTCATTTATTCCATAATTTTATAAAATTACACAAACAAAAAGTAGAGAATATAGATATAAAATAAAACACAATAAGAATACTTAAAAGAAAACTTTTAATCTCGGTATATTACAAAGATAATAACAAAGTACGCATGAACATTCATAATAATAATAATCAAACTAAATTGTGAATCCTTTCCAAGAACTTAACTTGATAAAGATTTATTTAACGAGAAAATTTTGAAAAATAAGGGATAAACACAATGATCACCTCGATATATGTGGAGCCCTTTGGATTATATTAGACTGGTATCGTCCCCCAAACCATTAGACTACACCAACACGCTTTAGACTTGGCTCACCTGTTAGTAGTAGTTGTAGTGCTGCCAACTGCAAAGATCCAAGATTGAAAATATGGGAAGACGACGGGCGTTCGCAAGATTGTCATTTTTCCTTTTCTGCCGGCCTTGCACCAGTACACCTTTTTTACTAAAAATACTTTCTATATTCATAGATAAATAAGAATCTTCCAAGACCCAAATGAATTCTTGCAAAAGTGTGCTAGTGCAGGACGACATTATAATAATAAATACCTCGAAAAATATGTGGTTATGTATCAGTAAGCCCCACTTAAGGGTGGTATAATAAGGCGTAACAGACAATTTATATTTAATAAATAATAGTATTAATTTTTGTGATTCATAAATACCTCATTTGAACTATTGAGTGAGAGTCAGGTACGTAAGTAACACGAATGTCTGGCTAAAAACTCAACCATGTCGACCCGAATTCAGCTGAAAACTCAATCAATATCATTGCGTCGGTTCGCAGAAAATTGGTACAAAATAAACAGCAGTTTTCCAGTACCTCTTACACGCTGAATTTTCAAATAAACAAACACAAAAATTCCTATCAACCACACAAATTGATTCTTTCATTTTTTAAACGAAAACTACAACTCGTTAAATATAGTTTTATATTTCGAACGAAATATACTTAAATAGTAACCAAAATGTAAATGATTCTGTAGTTTATAATTCGAACATTTAAAATAATCCACACCGACACTTTTATCGTTATTTCTTACCAACCAACAGAACCATTTACATTTTGAACAAATAATCTTTTTCTTTTTATATAGCATCCCATTTCCCTTCCCAGAAAATCACTTTTTAAACAAATTCATTGGCTCAAATTCACTAACCTGCATGTGGCTGAAAGAGAAACACAATATATAGCAGAATTCCACCTACCTGGTCAGGGGGAGTCTTACTGGTCAAACGTATTCGAAAACTAAACTATCGGCGATGCGAATGCCTACTGCTCTTCGACTCTCGTCCTGAAATCGAAACAAAACTTACTACACCACGAACAACACTAATTTGTTTCGACACTACCAGAATCTCGATCAGAGCGATGTCGACGGTCTCTCCCCCTTTCCCTCTCGCGTTCCCACCGCCCTTCCTTCTCCCTCCTGTCTCGATTACCTCTATCTCTATTCCCACGATCGCGTTCTCTATCTTTCGTCAACCTAAGTATTGTAAAATTAATAAACACGAAAAAACAGACAAAAAACACTCCACCTCTGCTCTGATCGATCCCTCTCATGATTTCTTTCAATATTATCACGTTTACGATCGTTTCTCTCCCGCTCCCTCCTATCATCCATCAACCCAGACCCTAAACCCCCTGATCGAATGCCCCTGCGTTCTTCTCTCGCGGCACTAACAGCCACTTGAATTTCTTCTATTGCTATCTTCAATCTAGCATATCTATTTTAAAAAATGTACATTGGAAGAAAAAAATGCGAAAAGTGTTATAAAAAACTTGCCCGACGTGTTGCTTTCCCATTAAATGATCGTCAATCCGTTGTTGGGCATCGCCGACGATTAAAAATGCCCCGCAAACTTCGCAGACTTCCATTTGTTTCTCTTGGGCAGCCGCTAGTTCAGCAGTTGCGCTCCAGTGGCTACACGACATTACGTACAAAAAACCATGATTTAAGGGTACAACTTACCTATTTTCATTTTGTTTCTTTAATGCATCTCGTTCTTCCTTTAATTGATCGCATAGCTTCATCAAACCTTGCGCTTGCTCAACGTTACCGTCATTACCAGCTTGTTCTGCCTCTTCTACAAGTCCGTTTATTCTCTCATTCAACAAATTGATTTGTTCTTGATTCCTCTGCGTTTGAACAGGCGTAAGAGCCGGAGCGTCAGCTTTACCGCTCAGAGCCAATCTCTGCTTTCCCTTCTGTATTTTCCTCTCCACTTCATTCACCATAGAAGAACAAAATCGGATAAATTCTTCTTGATAATGAATTTTCCGGTGTCCTTTCGCTTGTTCAAAAAGTTTTCTAACTTCTTCGTCGTGTACTTTAGAACAAGCCCCCAGATCGGCTCTGGTATTCACAAATAGATCGTGGGGACAGAATTTCACCATGAAATATTTGCAATACTGGGAAAAAGGACTATTACAACACTAAACTTTTGGACTTTTTGACATTTACTTACCTCGGGATCTTCCCAATTCAATTCTTTAATTTTCTCATTCGGGGCTATATTTCTATTTCGCCCCATGAGTTCGTCTAAAAGTGCAGCCGCTGCCATCACCGCCATTTTCACGGAAAATTGTTGAATTACTGAAGCACAAAGGAAATTCTTGGGAAATTTGCACTGCTGTCATTCATCAACCACCATGACAGTCCTACCATAGAGCAAGTAATAAGCACATAAGCAGTAATAAGCGTTATAGTGATTCCAATTCTGACCACCGTTTTTGGAGATCCACTTTTGTGTCATTTAAAGATTATCGAAATGTTATATTTCGAATTTGAGGTTGTGAGAACTTCTAGACGTGCATTATTTTTCTATTTATGATAAATAAAATACCGAAAGATTGTAATTACATTTTGAATCATATTGTCTATGGTTTGTCAGTCATTTAGATAAGTAGGTAAATAACAAAGACTATTCCATTTTAAATAATTGAAAATTTTATATTGATTCTATAGTTAAAATAGCAGTTGGTAAAATTCTAAAATTACCTAATACAATTACAACAGATCAGAAAATTCGAAACATTCCTGAATTTCACCTTTCTTAAGAACAGTCTTGCGCAGTTGACGGAAAACCCCTTGTCATTTAACTTTTCATTGATATGTCAAGCAGCTTTTGACACGTAGAAAGTTAGGTTAATGTACAAACTACAAATATTTGAAATACATATTATAGTATTAAAATTATCAGATAATATAACTAATTGAATACGTAAATTCATTAACACAATGAAAAATCTACATTTTGAATACGTTTCAGTATTCGTGTGGTGTAAATTTTTGTGATGGCTAATGAAAGTGTAAATCAAAAATTATTAGATGATACGGAAATGGGTTTCGAAAGAGATTGGAGAAGACCTCTCAAAGCCCAGAGAGGGTTCAAAATTATGGATAGAACTTTTCGAGGCCAATCGAGCTGTTTTTTAACAGTAGTGATAGCAATTTTAGTTATAATGTTCCTATATTATTTATTACCGAAAAACGCTCATAGTTACGTGTCGTTTAATTATTATAATAATACCTATCCTTTATCAAACCCCATTATAGTTGATAATATGTATACGTTTCGCATAGGTATAATAGCAGATTTAGACACGAATTCTAAAAGTAAATCGGAACCAAACACTTGGTTTTCATATTTAAAAAAAGGTTACCTTAGTTTTAATCCTGCCGAGAAGTCAGTTGTCGTAACTTGGGACGAAGGAGCCTCAAAACGGTTGACGTCTAGTTATTCTTTGAAAGACAGGGGCATGGAACTGTCTGAGTTGGTGGTATTTAACGGACGTTTATTATCGTTCGATGATAGGACAGGCATTATTTATGAAATCGTTAATGATAACGCTGTGCCATGGGTTTTACTTATGGACGGAGATGGAAGGTATTTGATTTTTGTTTTTTTATTCGTATAAAATGTTGTGTATTTTAGGAACGCAAAAGGCTTTAAATCTGAATGGGCGACAGTGAAAGACGAATTTTTATACGTAGGTTCGATGGGGAAAGAGTGGACTACAAGCACGGGAGAGTTTGAAAATTACAACCCGATGTACATTAAAAAAGTTTCTACAAAAGGAGAGGTGTTCCACTTGAATTGGGTAAACGAATATAAAAAATTAAGAGAGCAGCTGGACATCCAGTGGCCCGGTTACATGATTCACGAAAGTGGTGCTTGGTCTAACGTCCACAAAAGATGGTTTTTCTTGCCTCGGCGATGCAGCAAAGATACTTACAACGAAGTGACTGATGAGCATATGGGCTGTTCTTTCTTGATATCGGCAGATCCTGAAGTGTACAACCTGAGGGGGGTACAGATAAAAAATTCTATCAAAACTAGAGGGTTTTCGTCATTCAAATTCGTGCCTTATAGTGACGATACAATAATTGTGGCGTTGAGAACGGAAGAATTAAATGGGACAACTGCTACTTATATCACTTGTTTTACTGTAGACGGAGAAATAATTGTTGACGATACGTTAATAACTTCCGAATTAAAATTCGAAGGCTTGGAATTTATTTAAAAATAAAGAAAGTTCCAAATTCATCCTGTAATATTGTAAATTTTGTTTTATAATAAATATTTTTGTTTTAATTGTTTATAAAGTTGACGATAGACACGGCTGTCTAGTTGATAAGTAAGACGTACGGGGATGCAAAGTTGTAAAGTTATATTAGTTTGATGTTAGTGGATTATGAGTCCATGTTTTCATCCGGACGTTTTTCTTGTCCTTTCTTGATGAGCTTGGTTCTTCTTGCTTTATGTGTGTAAAATCTTCCACATCACTGTAAGTCTATTATTTTAATTTTTTAATTTTTTTTTAATTTTAATTTTTTAATTTTTTTTAATTTATTTTTTTTAATTTTTTTAAAATTTATATTTAAAAAAAATATTTTTTTATTTTTTTAAAAAAAATTTTAAAATTTTTTTAATTTTAATTTTTTTTAATTTAATTTTTTTTCATTCTTTTTTTAATTTTTTAAAAATTTTTAAATTTTTTAATTTAAATTTTTTTTTTTATTTAATTTTTTTTTTAAATTTTAATGTTGTTTATACTCATTTTGTTGTAATTTTTCTCTCGATTTTTAAATATTGAAACAAAAACTAATGCATATCAAAATATAATTCTTTATTCAACAACAGTTATTCAAATATTTGGTATTAACACAATAATAAAACAAATATATTGTAGGAGGCCGAGCGGCTCACAAAATACATAAAGAAAAAGATAAAACGTCTTCTGATTATATTCCAATGATATTTTATTATCTCAACTTTCAAAGAAATCTCTCTTCTCAAAAAACTTCGCTTCAAAACAATACAATAGCTTTTTTTCAACAACAGTGTCAAAACCTATTTTTTTTTCTTCGCCAACTTTCTAGTTACAAATTATTTATCGGAATTACTTTATAACAAAATAAACGCAGAAGGCGGCATAATTTTAAACTTTTAAAATAAGTGGCCTACAACTCGGCCTTCCTGACATTATGGCCGCCCCCGGCCATTGCAAGAATTTAGAAAACTAAACATTTATTTTATTATATGTAAACAAAAGCTATTCTAAAAAAAAATAAACTTACTAACAAATACAACTAATGTACAGCAAATCTTGTCATCATATGCTAGGGTATGATTTCAACCTTGAAGCATCAATAACACCATCATAAGGGATTTGAGTAAACTGAAATCCGATAATATCTGCGACAACATACCTGTCATTAGGCAAAACTTTCTGAATAACATAAGGTCCACGGTACTTGGGAATTAATTGTTTACTAACCCCTACTGTTGCATCCACATTTGCGATCATTACATATTCACCCTATTTATAAATACGCTCAGGTTTGTGTTTCTTGTTATAATAATCTTGATTTTTCTCTTGTGATTGTATTATCTTTTCGCTGGCTTTTTCTCGTATTTCATCCAAAGATCCAATCTCCTTCTCTAGTTCCTGCTCCAAAAATAATCGCACGTGATCCTGGATTTTCCCTACTTGATCCCTCCCAAACAATAATCTGGCTGGAGTTTGTCCAATAGATTGATTAACCGTGTTATTAAAACAAAATTCGACGTCTTCTAATAATTTGTCCCAACTGATGTTTTTTTCATTGGCCATTTTTGCCAACCGAGGAGTTAATGTTCTATTTGACCTTTCAATTTGGCCATTTGCCCACGGAGCACCTGTTGCGATCAAAATCTGTGAAATATCATTTTCAGCCAGGAAATCTTTAAATAATTGAGATTTAAAAGCACTACCCCTATCGGAAACTATCACTCTCGGTCTACTGTAACATGTAAAGTATAATTTCAGATGTTTCAAAACTTCAGAAGTGTTAGTTGATTTACATGAATCAAATTTTGTAAACTTAGCGAAAGCGTCAATGACTTCAAATACGTATTTCTGTTTAGATTTTGTAACCTCCAATGGTCCATAGTGATCAACATGTAAACACTCAAATGGCTTTGATCGCTTCGGGATGCTATGTAAGAGACCTTCCTTCTTCCCAGATTTTGGATTATATTCGACACATTTCAAACAGTTGCGTATATGTTCCTTAATTTTTTCTTTTAATCGTGGAAACCAATACGTCCGTACCACAAGTTCCATTGTTTTATCAACACCGCAATGACCCATTTCATTGTGGTATGTATACAACACAGAAAACTCCATATCTTTTGGTACATAAAACAATATTCCTTTATCTACCTTACGGTATACCAACCCATTCCTCAATTCAAACAAAGGATCTTCACAGCTTTCTAACTTCGTCCTTAGAGTAACAATTTCAGGATCACAAGTTTGTCTCAGTGCTAAAGTCTGCTCAAAAGTATTACCTTCTAAAATAAGTATGCTTTGCACACGACTTAAGGCATCTACATGGCGCATTCTTGAGTTTGTCCGATGCTCTATAGTATAATTGTAATTCTGCAGATACATGCACCACGGCATTATACGAGGAACAATGTCCTTCTTTGCTAATGTAAGCCTAAAACTATCACAATCTGTTACTATCTTGAATGGTATCCCTTGTAAATAAACATGAAAGCGCTTCAGTGAGTAAGTAATTGCTAAACACTCAAGTTCGTAGCTATGATACTTAGCTTCACAATCGCTAGTACGTTTGCTAAAAAAAAACACCGGGTGAAACTTCTCATCCCCCTGTTTCTGCATCAAAATAGAACCGTACCCCAAAGAGCTTGCATCACAATGGAGTTCTGTTTCCAAAGTAGGCGAATAGATTGCAAGCACTGGTCCGGATATAAGTTTGCACCTAATGTCCTCAAAAACATCCAGCTCCTTAGCCCCAAAGTGAAATGTAGTATTCTTTCTGATCAAATCATACAAAGGTTTTGCTGTACAGGCAAATTTCTCAATAAATCGTCTAAAATAGCTTGCCATACCTAAAAAACTATGCACCTGCTTTGAGTTTGTTGGTACAGGAAAATTGGAAATGGCACTGACACTGTCTGGATTTGGACGGATCCCTTCTTTGTCAATTAGATATCCTAAATACTCAATTTTATTCTCCAAGAAACTACACTTCTCTACGTTTAGATATAATAAATTTTCTACCATTAATTTAAAAACTTTGCTCATTATCTGCAAATTTTCCTCGACACTCTCTGTCGCCATCAAAATGTCATCAATGTATATTAAAATTTGCCCTGTATTTATCAACTCCCTAAATATCTTATTTATAAATCTAGTAAAAATAGACGGACTGTTGCAAAATCCAAACGGCATCTTTGTAAATTCAAATTGGCCGCGTGGTGTTACGAAAGATGTATATTTTCGGGAATCTTCATCAATATTCACATGATAAAATGCATCCTTCAAATCTAATTTTGTGAAAAATTGTTTATGCTTTAATAAATCCAAATGATCGTCGATAAGTGGAAGTGGAAAACAATCTTTAACAACTAAATTATTCAGATAACGAAAATCAACGCAGAGACGAAAACCTCCACTTTTCTTTTTCACTAAAACAGTTGGAGAACAGAAAGGTGAATGACTCTCCCTAATGACTCCTCGCATCAACAAATCATTCAAAATTTTCTGGAGCTCCTGTTTCTCTACAAACGATAACCGTCGAGGGCGAAATGAAAAACATTCTTCACGTAGAATATTAATTCGCATTTCAAATTTTGTTTGCGGCTCAACACCCCTTTCAGGTTCGAGATAATCACTGATTTATCCCTGTTTTTATCCCTTTCTGACAAAAAATCATTTATTTTCAAGTCCGGCATACTTGATTTCACACTGTTATCACAATTTATTAACATTATTTCTCGAGCTGCAGTTTCAAAATTATTTTCAGAAACATCTTTACAAAGCTTCTTTTTGATTATTGCCCGGTTACCGCTAAATGTGACACTCAGTTCAGGGTTAGCAATGAAACTTCTACCCAACAAACATTTATGCACACTGGGAATAGTAGAATCAGGTACAACATAAAATTTTACAGGCAAAACAACATCAGAAAGAGTAACACGAGTTTCCAAACTTCCCAAAATATTAACTTCAGAATGGTTTACACCCAAATAATGACCTTGTGATGTGTTTATTGGCTCAAAACCTAATTCGTCTACTAAACTAAGAGAAATTAATGAAATAGCACTTCCTGGATCTAAAATACAATTAATACTAAAACTAAACTTATCTGTTTCGATATCTGCTGTGACAATATAAGGTGGTGTATCCTCTTCGGTCACTAGGGCAACAACCTTCTTATCTGCACGACAATTTTCAGATTTTACACCAATCTGAGGACAATTTCTGCGAATATGGCCCACCGAACCACACTGGTAGCACGAACCCCATGGTCGAGTTGGCTCAGGACAACGAGCTGACGTGTGCCCCATCTTGCTGCAATTAAAACATTTCCTTACATCAGGACGTGCTCCTGTAGACTGCGTAGTGCCCACTGAATTTTCATATTTCCTATTTCCATCCTTCACTTCGACTTGCTTGCTAAAATTGGATTTTCCTCTGTCTTTCCGTTCAAAAATCCTCTCCTTCCTACTACAAGCTATCCTTTCAAATCCAATTATATCTTGATAAAGGACATCTTCATCTAGGTGATTTCTGCTCATAATAAAATTGCTCAATTCTCTTGAAAATAATCCAACTGCTATTTGTTCCTTAATTTCATCAAAACTTAGACTTAATTGCCTACATAATTTTGCTTTCTCGTGGAAGTAATGGCTTAACGATTCTTTGGCATGTTGTACCTTCGATGTCATCAATTTCCACTTTTCAGTTTGGCTTTTTTCCGCAACAAAAGTTTTCTTAAACGCATTCCTCAATGCCTGCCAATTAGTAAGCTCACCATGTCTTCCTACATACCAATGCTTGGCAGCACCCACGAAATGACTACGAGCTGTTTCAAAAATGAATGGCTCAGACCAAGAATGAAGGGTTGCTGTTGTTTCCAGCTGTTCCAACCACAGTTTGGCCGATTGCCCTCCAGCTTCCCCATTGAACTGATCAATACCTTTCGATAAATCAGGCATTATATTGAAATTTGGTACATCTGAAACTCGATCTGATGATAACACACTCGCAGACCTAAAATTTTGTTCCTGCTGTTGCAACATGGTCAACATTTGCGCGTTCAGTTGGACCAGTAAATTAATCGTACTTAACATTGCTTTAACATCACTGTTTCCATTAACAGTGGATCCTACTTCATTTAGCACACGAGCACCAACGAAATTCTCAAAACTTTCTTCCGAGTGACTCATTCTACTTTCTGTCAAAAGTAAACTTCAAAACACACCGTCTGACACCTATGTCCAAATAACCAGCTCAAAACACGTCCAATCGTGTTCCAACGGACCACCGTCCAACCTTCAGTCCAACCTCTTTGCAACCTCTTGTACCTCTTGGCAACCCCACACCTGAAGTTGTAGGAGGTCGAGCGGCTCACAAAATAAATAAAGAGAAAGATAAAACGTCTTCTGATTATATTCCAATGATATTTTATTATCTCAACTTTCAAAGAAGTCTCCCTTCTCGAAAAAACTTCTTTTACACTTCAAAACAATACAATAGCTTTTTTTTCAACAACAGTGTCAAAACCAACTTTCTAGTTACAAATTATTTATCGGAATTACTTTATAACAATATAAACGCAGAAGGCGGCATAATTTTAAACTTTTAAAATAAGTGGCCTACATAATTTTAATTTTTTTAAAATTTTAATGTTGTTTATACTCATTTTGTTGTAATTTTTCTTTCGATTTTTAAATATTGAAACACAAAAACTAATGCATATCAAAATATAATTCTTTATTCAACAACAGTTATACAAATATTTGGTATTAACACAATAATAAAACAAATATATAAATATCACAAGCCAAAGTAATACCGCACAGTGCCAAAACACAAAAACACTACGCGATATCATTGCCCCAAACTATTCTAAATTGAAAGCTTTTACGACAAGAAAATAATAATAAAACAGTAGACGTGGCAAAATAAAAGACAAAAAGAAATATATAAACAACAAAAAATGTAAAAACCCAAAAGCAAACGACTAAAAAGAAATATAAGCCTCAAATAATTCATTCTATCTTTCGCTCTTCAATATTCCACCAAAAATAATTGGAATTTCTGTACAAGAATATATTCTTTCTTGTACCTACACAATTTCCATGACTTCCCGTCATAAAAAAAATTATTGAAACTTACACTACTATTTGAGGCCTATACTTTTGGTCAATTTTTCGTAGACAGTCCAAGCCATGGCTGCCATGAGCGTACGTCGTAACATTCTCGGTACCATCCCCTTAAAATAACCCTTAACGCCATATTTTTGATGAACGTACACCACGACAGACCACATTCCGTTAAATTTATTTGGGTACAATTGCATCTTCGTTTTAAAAACATCCGCTGGTTGTGTAACTACAGATGCTAATATTCCTGCTGACACCCCACAAGTAAAATGTACGGGAGAGGCGTAGGCAGAGTCGTAAACATCCTGAGGAAAAGCCTGCTTGGCGCTGGTATAAAACATCAGATATAGCCCGGAAAAGGGGGCGTCTCTGAACAACGTCGGCACCAATCCGCAAGTCATGCCTCTGAATCCCTCGGTGCGATATATCTCCTTCAGAGCCGATGTAACACTGCTGTAGCCATAAACCCCGCTCTCGTACCTCGTTTTAATCACCGTGATCGGAATTAGAGCGACGCCGCTCATGCAACGAGCCACTACTCCCAGAGCAACAGATTCTAAAGGAGAAGGGGTTTCCGTCTGGAAATAGTGGGTCTTCAGATAATCCAACGAGCAAAAATACAAGCCCACGCCTGGCACGCATCTCGTTATTGACTGGAAAGATAAAAACGTCCGATAAGCAATCTTTTTCAATGTATTATCTACAAACTTCGAATTGTTCACGTGAACTAAAAACCGAAAGTTTTAAACGCAATAGAAGGGTCAGCTGATACTAGATTGACCCCCTAACGATTTCTTAACGATTTAGAAGGATTAACAGTTCGACTTCGTCCAAAAAGTACACTTTTGTTACTTTTATACAAACTGTTTTGTCTGTTATTTTCCAATCGAAACAAATTTAAAAAAATTGTGCAGCTTCGCCTAAACAATTTTCTTTTTACATTAATTTTTACTTCGCAAAGATAAGTTGCAAACGAATTCATAAGTTAGCTATAAATAAATATCAAAGCGACCTTCAAGCGATAACAAACTTTCTTATAAAACATTTTCAAGATTGCACTTTTATCGCAACTTATTAATAAATAAATTTTAAGGGCAAAGCGGTGTCTTACCGGTGTCATCCCCCTCCATAAGCCTCGCAGGTGTTCTTGCTGGAGAATCGTCGCAAATATGGAAAACATACCAACGCCAGAGCGGCCACTTTAACAAACAAAAAAGTTAATGAAGAAACCATTCAAATGAAAGTTATAACTTACTTGATAACGGGGGTGGGATTCTGCAGACGGGTTTTTACCAAGTCCAGCGGTTGGAAGAGAATTGTTGAAAAAGTGCCAGAAAAGGAACCGGCAAGAAAAGCTTTCAATACAGGATACTATAAGAGAAAGCGAAGCAATATTTTAAAGTCGTCATAATCTACATACAAAACAAAAAATTTTAAGCATCTTTACTTACACTAGCAATGATATCCATGGTGTTTTTTAAATATTTTATAGAATTGTTAAGTACAAGCAGTCAGTCAAAAGTCTTTTGTATAACAAGAAAATAAATTCTTTCTCAAAAAAAACTCAACAAGCAAAAAACAATAATTTTCTTTCGAAAAAAGTCATAAAAATAGTAACAAAAAGCATTTATATAATAAATAGGTATAAAAAAATAATCAGCGATGAAGAAACCTTTCCTAGGTTTCCAAATTAACACATCGTATCAGAATAGTCTGAGTAGTATATGGGGTTAACACGAAATTTGTCAGCAATAGTCATTTTCTGAACGGCTCTAATATGCATTTATATTTGATTATAAAACAAATTTAAATAGATCTCGAAAAAATAATTGAAATGTTAAAAGTCTTACAGTCGTCGTCTGTCTTACTCAACTCTCTAAAACAATTCGTAGCGCACCAGTTTACTATTACGTACTCTCGTACACACAAACGCTATCGACTAAGAGCGTCTGGAGTTGTTCATCAATATATACCGTGCTTGGAGGTCAAATGATAACATTTGGACCCACAGCAAACATAAATTACTATCTCGAAACTAATTTGTTATCAAAAACTTGTTCAAAAATTATGTTTACTACTACACGAAGGCAAGAACTCACGTTTTGCAAAAACTGTTTTGAGCTGCTAGGGTCAACATTGAGGTGACCCCCTATGGATTTCAATCCTTCATGTGTTGCTATTTCGTTTGCATCCAGAGGATCTGCATGCATCGCAAATCATTTTATTTTATTTAGAATCTATTATGCAATAAACGGCGAAGAAAAATATAGGTTAGAATGATTACTTTTGTCGTAAAGTCACTATATCTGCACCAATTTGTGTAAAATGAACTCAGGTATTCAGATTACGAATATGATAATAGAATTTTATGATTATTGTTAGCATAATTAGCGTAATTGCTTGTTTTTGTCAATAAATGACAGCTGGGCTGATACGCAAAACGTCAAAACAAATCTGTTGTAAAATCCATATCTTCGTTATCGACCGGATCAGCCCCATTTTTTTTAAATCATCATCATAAGGTTCTCAGTCCGAAGACTGGTTGGACGCGTACCTCCATTCTTTTCTATCCTGAGCTAACCTACGCATTTCCCTAAAAGTAGAACATCCTACATCCCTAACTATTTGAGAGCAGTAGTCTAATCTAGGCCTACCCCTACCTCTTTTTATTCCTATCTCTGACTCTAGTATGTCACGAACTATTCCTTCGTGTCTTAGAAGGTGTCCTACCATCCTATCTCTCCTACTCTTTATTGTTTTCCATACCTTTCGCTTTTCCCCAACTCTTTCTAATACTTCCCTATTGCTAACCTTATCTATCCACGGTATCTTCATCATGCGTCTGTAGCACCACATTTCAAACGCTTCTACTCTTTTTCTATCCGCTTCTCCTATTGTCCAAGTTTCGCACCCGTATAATGCCGTACTCCATACATACGACGTTAAGAGTCTCTTCCTAGTCTCTATATTAACCGTTCTCGAGCATAACAGTTGTTTCTTTTTGTTAAACGCAACTCGGCCCTGCGCCATTCTTTGTTTTATATCTTTAGTGCTCCTACCGTCTTGAGTTACTTTACTTCCTAAGTAGCAGAAATCCGCGACCTCCTCTATCTTCTCATTTCCAATTTGTATTTCCATTTTAGTTCTATTTTCACATCCCCTACATACCAAAATTTTAGTTTTCTTTTTATTGATTTTCATGCCGAAGCCCTGTGTCAAAACTGCTTCCATTTCATTCAAAGCCGCTCCTAATTCTTCTTTGCTAGATGCTAACACTGCTATATCATCCGCAAATCTGAGCATGTTAATAGTTTGGCCCTGTACATTGATCCCTGAGGCTGTTCTTTCCTTAACAATATTAATCGCATCTTCGATATATAAGTTGAAAACTAGAGGTGACAATGCACATCCCTGTCTCACTCCCTTCCGGATATCTACTTCCCTTTGTTCCTGCTCACATTCTATAACTGCCTTTTGCTCTTTGTAGAGATTATGTATTATTCTTCTGTCCCTGTATTTCATCCCTACCTTTCTCAGCACTTCGAACATCTTCCCCCATTTTACGTTGTCGAAGGCTTTTTCTAAATCTACAAATCCTATATAGACGCTCTTTCTCTTTTCTATCGTTTTTTCTATAATTACTCGTAAAGCTAGAATGGCCTCGCGCGTTCCTCTATTTCGTCTAAATCCGAACTGATCTTCTCCTAATATTTCTTCCGCCTTTTTCTCCGTCCTTCTTTGCACAATTCTAGTTAAAATTTTTGACGCATGGGAAGTTAAACTGATAGTTCTAAAATTTTCGCATCTATCCGCTCCTTTTCTTTTTGGCAAAGCTACTATGATGTTCCGTTTGTAATCTTCTGGAATCTCGCCTGTCAGGTATATGCGACTAACTAGTTTAAATAAACGATCTATTACCTCTTGACCTGCGCACTTTAAGATTTCTGCCTGCAAGCCATCTATACCTGGTGCTTTATTATTCCTTAAACTTTTTAGTGCTATCTCAAACTCTTCTCTCATTATAGGACTCCCTAGGTTATCCCCCTCTACACTGCTTTCGCTTTCTAATATATCTTGCACTTCCTGTCCCGCATATAAGTTTCCTAAATATTCTTTCCACCTATCTGCCTTCTCCCCACTTCCGATTAGGATATCTCCTGCCTCATTTCTAATGTTTTTGGTACTAGATCCAATTTCTCTAAAATTTCTCCTAATTATTTTATATGCTTCATCAGTCTTTCCTACTTCGAATTTATCTTCCACTTCTTTGCATTTATTATCGATCCATTGCTCTTTCGCTTTCCTACATTCCCGAATAATTTCCCACTTGATCGCCTTATATCTTTGTTTCCCTGTTTCATCTAACCTATTTTTATATTTTCGCCTTTCCTCTATTAGACTCACAATATGTTTTGTTATCCAGGGTTTCCTACTTTCATTCTGTTTATGACCCAAAATATCCCTAGCTGAGGAAACTAAACTATTTTTAATGCAATTCCATTCTGCCTCTATGTCCCTAACAATATTTCCACCCGTGCCCTTTAGTGCTTCGTTTGTCTTTTCCTCGAACTTATTGCGCATATCATCATCTTTTAGTTTCTCTGGGTCAAGATACCTTCTTCCGCTTCTTTTTTTCAAAATCTTAAATTTAAGATTGGCTTTCATAACGACTATGTTGTGATCACTATCTATATCTGCTCCTGGATAACTTCTACAATCCCTAACTTGATTTCTAAATCTTTGCCTAACGAGAATGTAATCTATTTGATATCTCCCTAAGTCTCCTGGCATCTTCCACGTATAGCATCTCCTAACATGATGGTGAAATAGAGTGTTCGCGACCGTTAAGTTATGTTTATCGCAGAACTCTATCAGTCTAACTCCCCTATCGTTCCTATTGCCTAATCCAAAGGGACCAACTATTCCGCCCTCTCGCCCTGTGCCTACGACTGCATTGAAATCTCCTGTAATTATTAAATATTATTAAATATACGCTGTATATTTTTCATTTTATAATTATTGTAATTAATTCGTTTTAGCACTTAGAACACATTTATTTATAGGGTAGTCATGAAAAAATTGCGCTTTGTAAAAGATAGCAACATTTGTAATCATTTTTCTAGAAACCTTTGACTTTAAGGAGTCAAAGTTTGTTTATGATATGAAATTTTTATCAAATTCTAAAACTGCTGGGGGTCCAAGTCTGGCTGTATTCCTTTGTTCAACCGGCAACTGGAGGTTATATTATTTAAATATTTATCTAAACCATAATAATGCGTCTAAAAAATTGGATAAACTCTTCAACAGAACAAGGACAGGTCTGCTTTATCACGCCATTTATAATTGGCGTAAAAATTAACACGAAGTTGTTTTTCCAAAATCACATGTACGGTTGCTCCTTTGCAAAAGAAATATTACAAACCTCAAAAATTAGCAAAATAAAGTAAATGTATACGTCATACTTAGAGATGCCATTAAACGTCAAAAAATGTATCTTCATTTTGCTGTTCAACGAGAATTTTTACAAGCATTTTGAAATGAATTTTCTACCAAATAACAAAAATAAAACAGTCTTATTTTACCCAAAAGTTAAAAATATCCACTTACATGCATAATGTCAACCATTTTAATTATAAATTTGGAAATGCTTCGAAACGTATATAGGTCTGCTTCCTTAGACAGTACTGTATATTACAAAATTATTTGTGGGAAATTGAAATATTTCTTCGAATAATAAATTATTGAATTCTTTATCTATTGAAAATATTTATTAACATAATGTGTTTGTTTTCCGTCTCCGCAGGGGTTCGTTGAGAGGTCAAAAGATCAGTTTTGATAAACATATTATTACAAATGGGTTAAGGTTTTTGTAATAACAACATTTTAAAAATAAGCACGATGCACAACGGGAAATTCAGAATTAGCAAATGGTTTTCTTGGTTTCCGAGCTGAATGCCGACGTTTCGTCAAACATCACAAGCATCATCATTCACCAGTAGCCCCTAAGAAGTTTCTTGCACTTATAGGATTTTGAAATTAAATGAGAGAGCCATGTTTTACATCGACCTGTCATTTAATAGGACCACTTGACTGTCGAGCGCTAATCATTTAAAAAAGAAATAGTTTAATGAGTTAGAAATACAATAAGATATGTCTAAAAAGCATAATTTAAGCAATTCATCATTAATTTTACCCCATTCGGGAAGTTCAACCCCAAATAAAGGTAAATTTTTAGATCAAAATTTCTGAGAAACATAATCACATTTTTCTTCCTTCCTGCTTTTGACAGAAGTCACAAACGTCACACACCTCCACGGCCATTTTACAAGACTGCAAGGTAAGAAAAGAATATATATGAAATATAAGTACGTACCCCACAAATATTTCAGCACGTCGATCTTTTGCCTCTAATTCTGAAACGCCTTTAACACCCAGAAAACTTTACGTAAATTTATCAAAATCAAAAAAAGCAAGAGAAGAATTGAATCAGTCTTCATATTTAGAAGAAAACCGAGATAATAACTGCAAGAAGAGTAATGATAATCTAGAAGTTTACCAAAGAAATTACGTAGATTTCAGGAACAGAATGGACTGGAGCGGAAGCAGAGAATGTGGACCAAGTTTTACAGCGAAATATTCAAAACTTATTTCTATTTTGACATTTTCGAGTAAGTAAACTTCTTTTGAATCATGTGGAGACTGTCGTTGAATAACATTATGTAATTGTTTTCTTAGTTGTAATCTTTGCGGGACTCTTCCATTTCAAAGAATATTATAAATTGTTATTGAAGTATAAGGAAGATTTTCAGGAAATGCAGAATATACTGAAAGCCATAAAAGTAAGTATGCCTACTACCGGTAGGGGTTGTCAATTTTAAACGGTTTGAATGGTTTCCGTGACAACTGTTGCTAAGGGGCGTTACCAAAATCCACTGTCGCAATTGGAGCAAATGTTTACGTAGCTTTTTACAGACCCAGAATAATAACAAGCCAAATAATGGTATGTTGATTGTCCCTCCCAGTGTTGATCCTTTACCTATTCCCCCGTCGCCTTCAGCTAATAGTGAGTATTCCCATATTTTAATCCGTCAGAGTGATAACCGCAATGATTTAGAGGAAAAGGGGCAATTAACAGATCCAATTCCTCCTCAAAGTGGATGGAATAACGAAAATGATCCGAACACTGTCGGTGGTACTAAAGAAAATACTAAAAACAAGGATGTGGGAGGAGGACAGTTCAATGTCATTTTAGGTCCTGGTTCAACAGGAAATGAAAATAACGGACAAAGCCAAACTGGAGAGTCTTCGAATGAACGAGGAGCTCCAGGGCCAGGACCTTCATTTGACACTGAAGATATTGAATGTCCTCCAAGATCAGGAAAAGTAGATTCCAGTAGTAGAACCGATGCTTCCGTAAATGCGACCCCAACAGGCCAAGAGTCGCATTCCCAGGATTCCCCAGACAATGGGCAAAATACGCGTCCTGATAAAGGAGGCTCATCTGTTAAAGATGAGTCTGCACCAGAAAGCCCACCTGATAAGGGAGATTCATCCAATAAACCTGGATTTGGAACAGAAAAGCCCCCTGATAGAGGAGATTCGTCTATTAAACCTGAATTTGCGCCAGAGAACTCGCCTGACTACGCTCTAGAGTCATCGGGCGGCAGCATAGCAAACATAAGGAATACCCAGAATTACCAAGATGAGGAGATTACTTTTCTTGGGTTCACGATGTGCGAAAGCGTTAATGGTCCGAGAGCGATGATACAAGTAAGCATATCTTATACAATAGGACTGTACAACGACCTATTCTGTTGCGTCACCTGATGGCTATTCGTAAATGTTGTTTCTGTGTAATGTAACGGTGAGAGACTCTCGCAGCCTTTCGACGCGAGCTTTCTCTATGAGTGGGCTGAGAAGAGAATTATTCCGTCCTTCAATGTAAATGATGGCGGTATTTTATCGTGTACTAGCAATTAAAATACTATGCTAAAGACCTCTGCACTGCATTTAACCCCAAGAGCGGCGGTATTACACCTCCTATCAACTTAGGATTGTAATGGAGAGGCCAGTGGTAGGAGATTTTGGAAGGATACTTCGCCGCGCGAACATATTTTCGCTAAATCTTGCAGCTGGCATCTCGCTTCGTACGAAAGGAGAAAATGATTATTCATTTATTTGAATAATTATTGCATTTTCTTTTGCATCGTTACAACTGCTCGACTTATTCTAATGATTCGCAGGCGAGTGTCTTACCGGGAGAATGCTGGTCATTTCGGGGTGCTCATGGGGCTGTCGTTATCCAGTTAGTGGGAAGCGTTTTTATTTCTGGGGTGACCCTGGAGCACATCCCCAGATCAATCTCCCCTGCTGGGAACATACTGTCTGCTCCCAGAGAGTTCAGCATATGGGTAAATCTTGCTCGGCAAACATTTAGAACATAGACTTTATATATTTTTGAAATTTAGGGTGTTATAGAACCTTATGAAGACGGTACAAATCTGGGATATTTCGCGTACGATAATTATGGGCCTCCTGTTCAATACTTCGGAATCACTCAAACTGCTAGGTCGTATAGATACGTGGAGATGAAGGTTTATTCCAATCATGGACATCCCGAATATACTTGCATATACAGGTATGTTAACAGAGAGTCCGCTTACGGTCCATTGCAATAGAGAAGGGTACGCGTGCTCGACAGCAAACAGACGTTTGGTGAAACGATGAAATGTGCCTCTTTCTCTTATGCAACTGTTAGCATAATTATTTTGGTTTTCTTTCAGACTGAGGGTTCATGGAACATTGGATAATCTCCACAGTACTGTTGTAAAGGTGTGATGTTAGATAGTTATATTGTGTATTTTACTTTATTTTCCAAATAAAATCAGCAAAAACTATTTTATTTGAAAAATATACTATGTTGCTTCTTATTTATTCTAAATAAATTGTTATTTTTCATTGGTTTAAAAGGGGAATTATTGAAATTGAAACTGTAAAACTTAGTGTTTATTAGAACAATAGTACTTGTATTGCTTGTTCTTTTATAACATAATTAAGATTGTACAATGTAAGTAAATAATATAAGCCATTTTTACTACAAATATATAACTATTACAAAAGTATATAAGGCAAGAATTCGCTTTTAAAAATAGCACACAATTATATTTTGGTGTACCTACACTTTAATAGAGAAAAACGAATTATTTAAAACTAACAAGTTTAAGGCAAGAATGCAATAGAGTACCTATGTTTGATGCATTTTTGTTATTAAAACATAACTGTCGACAAAAATTTCTTGGCGTAAAATGGTCCAGTTGAATGTAAAATAAAAATTTGAAACGATTATGAATTGACTTGATTCTTAATTTTTTTTTGTGTGATATGCTATTACATTATTATTGCGATACCTTAACCCTAACAGTTCTAAAAAAATAAATATATACGCCGCTACCGAAACTACATACTTAATTGCAACAAAATAAAACTATATGTACTTAGAACGTGGTGGGGAAAATGCGGCGTTTAAATTTTTTTATCTAATAAAAATGTGAAATGTAAATTAAATGTGCACGCCATATTGTTTTCCCTTTGTACAGGGTGGTTCATTATCGATAGCCCCAAATGACAATCGCAAAAGGACCACTCTGTAGATACGGTACCAAATTTTTTAACTGCGGCCTACGTCAGTTTACTGTACATATCGTCTAACTGTGGTTTGAAATAACTTCGGATTTGGGGTCTTTTTGATTTTAACGTTGGTGTCAGAAGACCGTTCTGGACGCTGAACATGTCCGGGTGCAAGTATATATCCTTTACCTGGCCAAAAAGAAACAGAATAATAAAATTGTTAAAAAATATAATTTTGTGGAAGCTATTTTTACTTGTTCAAAAGATTTCAGGCCTGCTTCTTTTCCCCAACCCAGCATGTCGTCCATTATAAGTTGTTTAACTTCAGGGTTGTTGCACAAAACGCTGAAGGTGCCTGGTATACCATTTTCTTGGGCCCAACATTTTATCACGTCTACATCAGGAACTACGATGGCAACTATACAGGACTGCAAAATACAATAATGAAGAAATATTTATTATTAACCAAAGATAGGTTACCTTGAGAGATTCTCCATGTACAAAAACTTGACTAACGTATTGAGAACGTGTATAACAGCTCTCTATTTTTTCAGGAACTATATACTCTCCTTGGGACAGCTTGAAAATATGCTTTCTTCTATCTATAATTTTCAGCGTACCATTCTAAAGAAATTAATTTTTCGGTAAGATCCTACTGACTGCGCCAGTTAATACTCACTGGTAACCACATCCCTACATCGCCTGTGTGATGCCACCCTTGTTCATCTATGCTCTCTTCAGTTCTCTCGGGATCTTTATAGTAACCTTGGAATACGTTGGTGCCTTTAACACAAATTTCACCTTGGTTATTCCTGGCCCAATATTCCATTTCTGGAACGTCCACTAGTTTCACGCAACAACAAGCTACTGGTGGACCAACATGGCCTGGAACATGGTCTCCTTGGATGGTTAAAGATATAGGTGCACAACATTCTGTTTGTCCATATCCTTCGACTACCTAAAAGAAAAAGGCAAATAATTTTTTGAATGATCATAAAGGAGGGTATGTACCAAACATCCCAAAGCACATCTTGTAAATGTGAGGACACTATCTGCAAGAGGAGCAGACCCGACCAACATGAACCTCAGTTTGCCACCCATTCCATCTTGCACCTTTCTGAATACCAACATATCCCAGATGCTGTTTTTCCTTATTATTCCTCTATAATAAAAGCAAAGACCAATCAATTTCCTATTCAAATTGGCTCGTTTCATCGATGACGCACCGTTTTATTTCGCTTTCTTTCGCGCTCATCGCCATGTTGAACAAAAGTTTCTTGATACAACTGTTGTTGACCTCGGCTTGTACTTTATCGTATATTCTATTGAGCAGTCTTGGAACAGCAGGTGTGACAGTTGGACGCAAAGCTTTCATGTCATCTGATAATCTTCGGATGTCTCCTTGGAAGAATCCAACACTGGCTCCTACCAAGTACATTGCGTTCTAAAAAAATAGGAAAAAGCTGCAAAAAGTAATTTTAATTTGTTGAAGACTTACTTCGCAACAACGTTCTAACATATGCGCTAGAGGTAGGAAGGATATCATGACGTCAGAACTGACTGGCCTGTGATCGCCTAACTGTAATATTACTGCGCAAACTGAGGCCACCACGTTTTCATGGGTAAGCATAACTCCCTTCGGATTACCTGTTGTACCACTCGTGTAACAAATAGTACATAGATCTGATGATTTTGGAGGCTGTAGGGAAAATTTACTATTTAAATAGAAAACATATACAACAGAAGATTCAAACGTACAACTTCTGGATGATTAGTTTTTGATCCGAGAGTTTCGATGTCGAAATACTTGATGATCTCAACTCCTCTGTTTTTTGCTCTTTGTTTTGTTGCTAACCTAACGTCCTTAATAACTATTAATTTTTTTAAACATCTTGGTGCTCTTTCTAATAGTAGATTGCATTTCTCGTCGTCGTCGCATACGACGAGACTAATTTCAGCTGCAACAGACGTTAAAGTATAGGTGGTGGGAGAAACTCCAGAACCGGTCATGCACCACTACTCTTACGTGGGAGAAACTTCAGAACCGGTCATGCACCACTACTCTTACGTGGGAGAAACTTCAGAACCGGTCTTGCACCACTACTCCACTACTCTTACCTTGTTTAATGATGAAGGCACATGCGTCCGGACCCAGGGTATCGTATAGTGGTACTAGTACCATACTGTAACAGTACACAGCTTGTTCTGTGAGGATCCATTCTGGGCAATTCTGGCAATATATGCCTACGAAAGTGTTAGGACCAGGTTGTAGGCCTTGTGAGATCAAACCAGAACCAAAGTTCTTTGCTCTTAATAGAGCTTCGTTGTAGTGCAGCCATTGGAATGGCTTTGTGTAGGATTCTCTCCAGCCCAAGCAAGGGCCATTATCTAGAATTTGGAGTTAGTTAAAAATTGGCATTAAATAAGTGTTTTGTGGCATACTTGATTCTTTGGCGCCTTTTCTGAAGGAATCATATAAAGTTCTTGTGTCGTCGTATAAGTAGCTAACGAATTTACCTTCTTTAGCATTCTTGTAGAATCTGGAAACTCTTATTAAATCGGGGCCCTAGAAACAAAAAAGTTTTATGATGTTATGCGTTCTAATCTTCAATAAAATTTGGATTAACATCCTATCATTACAAAAGACGGTTTTGTAAGGAAACGACGCCAAGACGCCAAGCGTACACTGAATAAATTATGAATATTCTCCTGATGTCTTTTCTCCTTGCAAATTATTCATGCGTGAATGTTTACAGATGCTTTCGACATATTTAATAAAAGTCAGCAAGTCAGAAACAATCGATAATGTTCCTAATTATTCATGAAATGTTTATGACACTGTTTAAAGTTTACAGAGCTAATATTTTGTGTACTGTTGATGTATACATCGCTACTGGGTAATGAAACGTGTTATAAATTTGGGACAATTTGTTTGAATTGTTTCATGCTATATGGGAAGACATGGGTAGCATTCTTACTTTCCAGTTGTACACATCCGATTGATTCTTGAGATTGAGGGGTGGTGTAACGGGTGGAGCGCTTCCACAGCACTTGGAGCACATAATCCAAGTTTTAAAAAATATATCCGGAAAATAACTGACGTCACAAAGGACACTTAGAACATTTCACAACTCCACCGGTTTCCATTTCTACTAAATTTGTTGCACTCTTATAATGAGTATATTTGGCAGATTTTCAGGAGCTCAATTTTTATGTAACAGTAAATAGGTATTTTTGGGAGAGTATATTTAGGAAAAAATACTTTCGAAATCAGATATGTGTCTGACATTTGCAACAACTTTCTGATTAACATTTACCCATAAAAATGCTTTAAGTAAGGAAAGAAATGATAATTTATTTTGATTCAATAGATAGGAAGTATTGGAAAGGTATTGCGAAAAAATTATATAAAATTGATCGTATTCTTCAAAGTTTGGTAAAGTTACATAAAACTCTCGCTCTTTACATTACAATTACACCCGATTTACGCACTCCGATATAAAAATCGGCGAAGATTCTGGAAACACTTATTTTCCCACGATTTATTTAAAATATCTTCGGTTAAACTAACCCGACGGTCGCACTATTTTGACTGAGATATTTCTGGTGGATTCTGCTGTGGCCCTGAATAGACGTATCTTTTGGCGCGCTCCCTAAAATGCGAGAGCACGTTGCAACCTTCTTGAATTAACTTGTTATTAGATCAGAATCTGAGATGTTTACACGGCGTATATGAGGTTGTAAAATGAATCTGATTCTAAATCAATTTTCGACCATTTTTAATACTTTTCTTGTTGTATTTCAGCAACGAAAAGAGTTAGAGATCTGTTTTTTTCGTGGAATATACACTGAAGCGTGTTGATCATCACAGTGTACTCACGTTGCCTCTACAATTTTCCAATTTTATGAAAAAAAATGCTTTCTTGCTAGATCACAAGTTTGTGTAATGTATTTTTCATGTACCGGGTAAGTAATCTTATTTTTCGGAATTAACATATACAAAACGAGACCAAATACAGACAAGGGCTCGAAATTATTTTTTGTGAAGAAACGAAACATTAATATTGTTGCTGAAAAAAGTTACAGCGAGTTAAACAAGAACCCCCCTTTCACCCTTCAGAAGCTGCTCAAAAGAATGGAAGCGACTTTTGACGGAAGGAAATTCTAAAATTGTGCCTACTATTTCCTTAAATAAATTACCTACATTAACTGATAGAAACATACTTGCCTAACAAATCATTTACCTAATGTTGTTTAATAAATCTGTCCTTAACCGAAAGCAGCACATGACATTTTCACTATTTACTTGCAGTACTTTTGGATTTGGTCCAAACAGACGTGTCGATTTTAGCATCTCTTTAAAAACTAGCTACAGGCAATAAGAAACAAATAAAACGAAACCAGAAAATGACCATGAAACTTAAGAGTTGGGCCATTGCCAGAATCAGTGACAAACTCGAAGGGAATTGTTATAAGGCAAGAGGGGTAAATTTAGACATTGTATGCTCGATTTTATTACATTTTATAAGTTTATAAATTATTATTTATGGTTGGGGCTTAATCATCAAAGTTAAAATTTGAGTACACTGAGAAAAATATTTAGTTCCCACAGCAAGAATCTGATTCTTATAACCATAAATTCCTGTTAGTATAGTGACTTCAGTAATTTTTGTTGTAGTTACAAAATGATTCTTGTTAAACCAATTCCTTATGGTAACCTAATGTTAGGTAGGCACAACCAAACATCGTTGTGTTATAGTAGCTGCATGTTCTTTAGGGATAACCAGAACTGGATTGTGCCATGTTCCAAATGCTTATTGAAGTCAGCAAAATATTATGGTTGCCACAACAGGAATCTTAGATTAGGGCAGCATATTATTTTGTAATGGTACACGAACTGTAATGCCATACTCACCAAACACTTCTGTTATGTTAGCAAGAATTTCTTGTTGCGACTTCAAATTGCCGGCTTCCTCTACATTGTATTACTGCTACTCTAACTAGATTATTCTGTTGTGTTTACTATTCATTTTGCATTGTATGTAACAACATACAAGGGAAGGTGGTATTTTTGACGAATTTATTCAATCTTCTTTTTAATAAGAAAAAAACACTAACCCCTTAGGGTCATTAGTGTTATTGGCGTTACAACTTGAATTAACGTAAATTAAATTAGATTTAGTATTACAAACGATAGGGACATATCAAATAGAGTTGTACATACGCTAAGGTAAAACGAAGAAGATGATAGGCTGTCTCCTTTACGAATTAGGCAGTTTCTAGATTTTATAATATATGTTGCAGGTTAAATCTTGTTCCCTCCAAATATTTTCTGAAATATCCCCAAAAAATGCATTTTTTTCTTTTTTAATATCCTTGTTTTTAAACGATTGGAATGGTAGCGCCAGAACTACTCTGCAGCGCAAAAAAACAAAAGGTAGTTAAGTTTTTTATTTCTTAAGGGGACACATTGTATTTTTCAACTGTCTGATGTATTTTTTGACTCGGAATTCAATAACGTGGCATTTGTTTTGGAAAACAACTTCAGTTAATCTCGATATGCTAGGAAAATAACCAATTTTTCTTTTTTACTTTTTTTGGCACTTTACCCATGGAAAACTGCATTGTGCAAACAATTTAAAATTTGAAATATCACTATTGATGGAGAATCTTCATTTATATACGTACAAAAATTGCAAACATTTTATTCCAGTACGTTTCAAATTAATAAAAAGTAATGGAAGGATGCTTGAATGTCTGAATGTATTCAAGCAATTTTGTTGGTGCTTTCATGACCCCCAAAATTTTGAAGTAAGTAGGTAAATTAAATAAATTTTATCAATAGACACATGAGTAATTGAATACCTAATTTTAAACACATTCATTTATTTTTCTCTTTAAAAATATAAAGTAAACACTATAAGGGATACATAAACCCAGAAACTATTACTATAGAAACTACAAATTCATGCAGCTCATAATATAGGTTAGAACATATTTTTTTTAGGAAGACACGAGCTGAAAATAGGTACAAATTGTTCTATAGAGAATACTAAACTTATAGCTACATTCAACGTAGTTTTTAAAGTTCTCTTTTCACTGAAAATTGTTACAACGAACTTCTAACTACACACAGCAACAAAAGTCTTGGACCCCCTATGTATCCTAAACAATATTGCTGTTCTGAACAAACAAAAATATAGTTTTGAAAGTGTATTACTTTGTGATAACTACACTCACAACCACTTTCTTGGGGGTCGGTAAATGAGACCATAAAAAATTAAAAACTAAAAAATGGCAGATTAAGTTTTATTCTCAAAAACAACAAAATTTTAAAATAATGGAAAAGTGAACAAAATGGAAGACTGGAGTGAAGGCTAGTAATCCGTATGTCCTCCTCTTCTCTGTAACAACAGCAAAACTCTTCTGGGCATGGATCTAATCAAGTCATCGATGGTTTCTTGTTGAATGTTGTTCCATTCCTCTTCTACAGCTACAGCAAGCTCCTGGAAATTTCTTGGTGGATTAATTCGATTATGAATTGCACTAGATACATTATCCCACAGATTTTCTATGGGATTTATGTCAGGAGACATTGCTGGCCATGCCATTAGCGTTATCTGGCCCTCTTCCAGTACCTGCTGAACCCTGCGGGCGCGATGGGGCCTCGCATTATCATCCATGAAGATGAAATTATCCCCTATTTCGTTACGAAGGGGATAAATGATAGGCTGGATAATGTTTTCTACGTAAATTTCACTGGTCATTGTCCGTGGTATGAGAATTAATGGAGTCCGGCGATTGAACATTATACCCCCCCATACCATTATTGTACCACCTTGATAGGGAGCAACTTCTTGAGGAAAACTGAGTCCCTGTTGTCGACCTGACTCCCTCCAGACCCTTTGCCGTCTGTCATCACTCACCAGTTCGAATCTGCTTTAATCAGAAAAAAGCACCCTCTGCCATTCTGGTAAAAGCCAATTCCTGTGCTCCCTTGCCCACTCTAACCCGGCGCGACGATGGCGGGGTGACAATATGGGAACTCTTAAGGGTCTTCTAGATTGGAGATTTGCAGAATGAAGCCTCCTTCGGATGGTAGATGTTGAAATGACATGGTGAAAGGTGGCTTAAAAGTGTAACCTGAGAGTTGTTGCTGAAGCAGTGCGATTGCGGCGAGCATATTGGGCTATATAACGATTCGAAGTTCTACGTCGTCCACTTCGAGGTCTTCTTTCTATGGTTCCAGTTTCTTGATACCTCTGGATGATTCGTATAACGGAGCTTCTAGAAATTCCTAAATTAGCCGATATTCGATGATTTGATACACCTTCATCGAATAATGCCACTATTTTGGCTCTGTTGAAGGCCGAAATTTCTTGTCTTGGCATTATAAACCACAAAACACGAAATAAGAATGGTGTTTACCTTACAGAATTTGCGGTGAAACTGAACGATTAATTTCATTTAAGTGACAATTCTTGACAGACCGAAGAACTCATTTGTTTTCAATGGTTATTGTTTCCTAGAAAGGCATACTTTGATGCCATATAAGCAAAAAATTGTAATCAAGTTCCTATCTTTCAGTATGCAGGGGGTCCAACTAAAACTTAGTCCCCAAGCGGATAAAAAATCTTACACACCTTTATCAAACATATCACCCGTCACTTTTCACACCACACAAAACAACATAAAACTAGAAATTCTAAAGGTGGCGACTGATTGGAGCGGAGCCTTGTAATGTAATGTTCAGCACGAGCATTACGTTACACGGCTCGTTTATTTAGCGCCACGAATGCTCATCCTGAATGCTTGGCTCAACATTGCTCCACTTCTCCTTGGTTCAGAGATGTTGGATCTAGAAGTTGCAAGTGACCGGCACTGATTTGTAATGTAACAATCAAAGGAATTCGCTAAAAAACCCGACAGTCAAGTGGAGCAGTCGTGCTCGCTTTGAGCGGTTCGGCTCGGCGCTCGTCGTCCGCACTGACTAGCGAATGCTCGTGTTACATTACGTTACATTACGGCGCTTTTCTGCTAGTCAGTCGCCGCCTTAAAGTTTTAAACGACGAACTCGCGAATTGAGCAACGTATCTTGCAAGCTACGATCATAAGGCGGATGGCGGATGCGCGTGCTCGGCGTTCGCGAATCGGACTATCAACGACCACTGAGGCATCTTTTGTGCATGCGTATACTGCAGAATAACGCGTTGCTATGCTATCCCCAACAAGAAATTTGGTTGTCTCTTCCGAATGTTCTGTAAATGTCACTAGAAAACGAAACTAGCCATTTTACCAGAATATCTGGTAATCACACCCTAATTATTGCAAAATGCAGTTTCCAATAACAAAATCTATTGGTTACCTCTACTAAATTTAACTTGTAGGTGTTTCAGTAATTTCTTGTTGTTCGTACAAAATGGATCTTGTAAATCCCAACAAATGTTCTCTAGTTGTAACCAGACTTGTTGTTATCCGTTCCAAATAATTGTAGATGCAACAAAACGTATTGCTAATTGCTTCAATACTCTCTTTACAAAACGTTATGTAACTATTGCCAAACAAACAGCAGAGTCAACAAGATAGCAAAGTGCCAGATTTGTATTGCACAGACTACAGAACAAAGTTTAAACTATTTGGTTATCAGAACCAAAATTTTGTTGCCAGTACAATCCGTCGATTAACAAAACATATTGTTAAAATATTTTTTTCAGTGTACCTGGTGCTTGAAAATGGCTTCAAATTGAAAACGAGGAAAATATAAACACGAGCCGTATTTTTAATAGATTTTTTTACCGAGGTCATAACAGCCAAATATTTTTCTTAGTTAATTTAGTTTAGTTGTTTGATGTTTTTTTGCAACATTTTTGTCTGAGTATACAGGGTGGTCCAGTTTATATCATCAGGATTTCACCACACGAAAGTTTATCAAAAAATAAAGGTGGTTTGTCTAATAAGATATGGTCCAATTTTGCTTTCTTTTTGATGTACAGGGTGTTAAAGAAAATAATTTATTTGATATAATTTGCTATAAATCAATAATAAAAAAGGGTAACCTTCTGAAATTTTGCATTAATTCAATTGCGATTCTTGCTTAGTTGATATTTCAGTTAAGCTTAATGTTGTTTTTCCTTTAAGTAAATAAATTCAGTAATTGATCACATGATGCTTTTTGATATTTTTTTTTGTTTTGAGTTGAGTTATCAAAAAATTGTAAGATACAAAAAATTTCTAAATTGGATGGGAAATCGTCGCTTTATTTGGTGTTCTAAAAAAAACAGTGGCGTACGGTTTATTAAATAAAGTATTTTTGAGAAAACCCGTACGCACGCCTCTGTGTTTTAAATAAAATAATTACAACCACTATTTAATAGAGAATACAAAAGAAATGATCTATGAAAAATTTCAGAAGGCTAGCCTTTTTTATTATTGATTTATAGCAGATTATTACCAAAAAATTTATTTTCTTTAACGCCCTGTGCATCAAAATGGAAGTAAAATGCAATGGTGTTTTATTAGACAAACTACCTTTATTTTTTGATAAACTTTCAGCTGGTGAAATCCTGATGATATAAACTGGACCACCCTGTATGTCATTAAAAACTGAATATTTATAGTTTTACGCAATTGTTGTTTTTGTAACAAATTGTCTAAATGAAGTAATTAATATGACTTTCTACAGCGGAAATCGTCAAAACGGGATCTCTAACGTGTTCCACATTTATAATTTGCATAAATTGTGTCTGCATTCGAGTGACACAAATGGCACTAGAAAAACTACATTTGCGTATAAGTATTGTGGTTACTTCTAGTCGCCAAAACAATAATTCCTACAATACGGTACTTCATATTATATGCATTAAACATTAGTACCAATAAACTTACCGGTAAGATTTTGCACTGTTCGTCCAAAGGGAATAGGGGTTTTTCAGAAGCTGGTCTGCTGGCTAAATAAAAAGCTGAAGCTGCAGCTACACCAGTTAAAGCTAAAGCTCCTGCCCCACCTCCAATGAAATGCAAGTAATGCTCCATATCTTCGACTGTAAGTAAAAGAACTTATTGAAATGGAAATGGAATTAACAGAATTATTTTTAGGTGTAAGTTCGTAATGAAACCGATTAAAGATTCGAAATTGATCTCGTGCTCTAAAACTACGCTAGATCTCGAAAATAGACCACCTTTTAATCGATCACGAGATGGAAATATTTACACAATACCTACACCCGTATATTTTCGGAAAATATTATGAAATATCGCAGTGATTAATTTTTAATATGAGTTTTGTAATAATAAGAAGCTTTATTTTTATTTTTAACGCCAATACCTCGTCAAAACAGACACTTTCACATTAAATTTGAGAAGCGATTTGTTGCGACATCTGCTGTCATCATAAATGAATTAGAACACTTAGAATAATTTTCGCTATTGAAATCATACAACCGCGTGTTCCATTTATAAAAAAAACTTATTGCTAACATCTTCGAACCGTTGCCAAAAGTTATCAGAGTCCAAACACATTGAATTCGTAAGTATTTCTATAAATACGACGGCGACCTTAATAGTGGAATATCGTCAACAATATCCGACGTTTTGTAACACTCGGTATACAACTATTGTCTTATTAAAAATGACGAAAATTACAGTGAATATCCAAACGCCGAAAACGGTAAAAATTCTTCACGGTCCTGTGAAGTACCGCTACTGATGCAAACGCTACAGAAAAAGTATAATTACATCAAGAATTTTAGTTAAATAAAAATTGTCAGAGGTTATTGACTGACCTTTCTATTAAGACAATGATTCTTCTGTCTTTAATCCCAATGCCATGTTAAATCTTTTGGTATCCAAGAAAACCTAAGTTTTTTTTGGTCCTGTTGGCACTCTTATTACATTTTCGAAAACATGTTTCCCGATCTCGCATTATTTTTTGGCATAACTTATTTATCGCACACTCTGTATAATTTGCTATGTTTATGAGAGTTTTTGATAAATCCAGTAGCATAGGAGCGTGGTACAGAGAGAAGAAGGTTCAACGACCTCAAGATTAAATTCAAGTTCGAGGTTATAAATTTGCAATCTTATCATTTGATCTAAAAGTAAATGTAAAAGTAGGTGAGCTCGTGGAGTAGTGAAAGATGGATTTTACGGTACACAGACCGTGTTACTATTACAAAATAATAATTGTTAGGAGTGCAATAATAATTTGGCCAATTAGATCCGGGTTTTGCAAGGATTAGAACTAAAAAAGATGCGTTTTGTTGCGAAAATAATCATATTTGATTGTTTTTCCAACTTTCGAATAGTACATGTACAAAATTATACTTTTTTGTTTTGAATTTTCCTTAGGAGTGGCACAAAATTGGTCCTTTAGTGGACCCATAAGCAACACACATGAAAAACACTTACTATTTCTGCGTCTACCTCTATGTTTATGTTTTTTCTCTTTCTTCAGCTTAATCCCATCATCTTTTACAGTATTCTCCTCCTTTCGTCTGCACCTTTTAACATATTTTTTGGCACTATTCACAAAATCTTCGAACATAATTAGCAAAACACAAATCACTAAAACATTTTAAAATCTCCCACCCGCTGAAAAAGGCTTTATAGTATCGAAAACGAAGTTTGGGATGTCAAGATCTGTTCGAGCCTGAAGAACTGGAGGAGTATGAGCCGGAAGAATCTTTTATGGTCCATATTACTCACTCCACCACGTTGGTTTCAGCGCGGCATCGCTCTAGAGCGGCACAATAACAAACCAGAAGAGAAAGGCAAATTTTTATAAAAATTATTGTACTCATTCCAGGTTATAAAAATGACGTTCTCAAAGTATCCTCCCAGAAGAGATAACCATAATTTAGACTATTATCTTAGGTCCATATATTCAATTTTACTTCACTAACTTTCAGACCTACCCATGTATGTACTGACCTTAGCAACATTAGCATAAACAACAATAACATTTCATTGTCAAAAATAAAAATGTCCTTGCTCTGTCTCCCTCATCTCGTCCAACCCAAAAACGTCTTATAACCTCCCCCACCCCACTCCCAATTAATTCTTTTGTGTTACGAAAATGGACGCAGAGAGGTCGATGCACTGTTAGTGGGATAATATTCTGAATACAACAAAAAATAAGTGGGACACGATTTTATTATTTTTATTTATTTCCGCTTGGTTAACCTTGCGCTTAGTGCTGCAAGAAGTCGAGGAATTAACGAACATCGCTCTTCTTTTGTAAGCTGGCACAGAAGTAGCTCAGTGTAGAAACGTATGTCGTTGATGGAGCACCAGTACCGTAATTTCTATTGTGTAGTGGTTGGTATTTTTTTATTTCTGTTTCCCCATGTCTTTTTATTATATTTTTAGTTAGTGTTGTCCTGAATTTATAAGTAGCGGATGGTAGCTCTTTTGCAGCCTATGTTACAGCTTCATAAATTTTCATCAAAAGGCGTATCATCTACACCTCCAAATGATTCATTAAAAGATGATTTTAGTGATAAGGAACCGCAAAATTATTATCCACATAATTTAATTTAGTTTCTTCCAGCCCACGCAAAATTACCCAGTAGAGAAGATTAGCATCTCCTCTTGTCTCGCTTTTCGGGAAGGTCGAACTCGAGGTATTCCAGATACTCTTATTTGGGCTTACGTAAACTCGGATGGTTGTGTTGGTGGATACAAATATTCTTATCTTCAAAAGTTCGGGCCTTTTTCCAACACTTAAGAACAAAAAGTGGGTAAACTAGTCAAATTTTTGATCACAACCAAAAAGACCTAGCTTATGAACCAAGATTACATAGTTTCTTTCGCACGCGACCAGTTCCATTCTGTGCAGGTGAACAACCTCCTTACTTGGTCACTATACCAGTTTATTAATCCGATCTCAGCGCTGAGCCGCATATCAACCCGATTCGAAGAACAACCCTTATTCTAAATTAGCATAAGGTCCAAAGTGTGCGTTGCGGAGTCTGTGACCTGCTTCTCGTCTAACGGCTGTTCCACCGGCTCTACGGCACCGACGTATCACGAACAAGAATTTTAACAAGGTCATTCCGCATCCAAAATACAAGGTACATGTAAATTGCTAAGGAGTGCACAGAAATTTATTATAAACTGTTTAAAGACAGAAGTTCCATTCTCTTGTAAAATGGTACTCACCTAAATGAAAAATATATTCTAGAGACATTTTACAGTACAATCTTTCACATATCACAGGAGTAGAAGAACGGAGAAATCAACATAGACTGTTTGTTTAGCTCGAGTACTTGTATCACGCTGCAAGTACTGATAACATAAATTAACTTTCAATGTTCAGTCTTATCTACATTTTATAAACAAATCTATTGTCTATTAAATGTACTTAACGTATGTTCAGAATTTTCATAAACTTTTGTGCAAATATGACGTAACCTAAATAATTTTTTTTCCTCACATTTTCAGTTAAGAATATTAATTTCTGTATTCTATATTAAATATCTATGGGTAGTAAATTTCAACGGCATTTCTTCTTATATAAACATGGATCAGTTGCAACATGAATTGAATACCAAAAGGCGATTAAAGCCTGTACAAAGTTCATTGCAAGTTTACATAATGCGTACTTACATTATCATAAAAATAATTTATAGTATCATCTAAAGTTATGCATTGTTTTATGTTTCATTAACTTGAATGCATTTCATAGCTATAGTTATATGACTAAACATTACGATAGGATTCGTATTTATCTGGAATAGATATCGGGTACTTGGCAATTTTGGAAACTGAAATTTCTCTGATAATGCAAGGAACATTTCTGCAGTCCCGGCGCCTCCACCATAAATGAATTTGTCTTAAAAATCAATCTGACTTACCCATGGTTGCGAAATCAATTTTCTTTACGTAATGCATTGAAGTAGTGGCTAGACCCATTAAAAATTCAAATCCTAACATTGTATTGACTATATTTCTTATGATCTGCTATTTATTTTATTATTATCTTTTAGTACTACTAAATCTCAACTTAATAGTTCGTTTGATCACAAAATATTTACTCGAAATTTTAGTGCCTAGTTTATTTATATCACAATTTAGTTACAAGTAACAAAGCTTATTGAAAACCGTACTTTTTAAATACTATTCAACAAAATCACAGGTAATTTTTTTAGAAACGCGACGCCGCATGCCGGTCAGGTCATGCTTACACGGTGGTTGTTTTCTGTGTGATTCTCACCCTGGCCAGGAAGCCAAGGGGTAGTATTGAAGGTTAATTTAATCAATGGAGATACGTGGGGGTGCAAGCGAGGAAAACTCAGTAGTTTTACGTTTTGATTCGGTTTACTATTCTAATGCAATCCAAATGATGGAACTAAAAAGATTATTACCAGAGCTATTAGAAAAAAAATCTATTTTCTTGGTCGAACCTTTGCGTTGCTTTCTGGATGTATGTGACGTCTACTTGCGCGCGAATATTTCCACTCTGACGTCATACTACGGATGCAGGTCAATATAAATTTACGTAACGCGTGTTCCGTTCACGGACTGCTCATTTTGCAAAGAAATAATTAATTTGTTGTGTGACGAAGCTATTATGAGCATGCATTGTAGGTTATAGTCCAATGCGAATCTAATTTTAAAAATAACGATCAATTTCTGCCTTTTCTTACTTTTCGATTATGATGTCTGAAACCCAGTTTTTAACGTAGGGGACGAGAACGAGCAGTTACAAAATTATTTCCAGTTACGTACTGACCATCCTGTATGAAAGATTTGACAATAATTAGGCTTGAACTACTTAATTATAAATATAGAATATCTATGGATACCTCGTGTTCTGCTATTTTTAACAGTTTCTGTTTCGAACATTTGTATTCTTATTATGCGATAAGGAAGCAAATGGATCTCAAGTGTTCCCTATGTCTTACCGGTTGGATGCTCATCGTCTTCAGTATGATGCACCTTCTACAAAAACACGAGGCAAAAATATGCCACTACCTCATAATATTTATTTGTTTCGTCTTGTTCTCTTGGTTTTTCGCCATAAAAATCGCAGGGAGAAAAGCAGTTTCAAGCACAGAAATTGAACTAAACATAATTGACCAAAATAACATCGTTTCTAAAATAAATTTAAGTGAAATCGGTACCAGAAACGCTAATTATGGAGTGAATAAGATGAAGAGAAAACACCACGTGCCCCAAATTATGTTAGATTTGTATGAGAAAAGCAAGCGGATGGGGGTAAATTTCACTACACCTGATATAGTCAGAAGCATCATTCCGAGGAGTGCAGGTAATCAATTCATTTAATCAGAATAGTCAAAAACGAGTACTATTATTTTATTCCAGGCACTCTTTGTAACAACGACGTTCTTAACGAATTCGGAGACAGCCATCTGTTGATCTTTGATGTCCCAAAAGCCAAAGATGACGAAGACCTTTTAAACGCAGAACTCAGGGTCCTTACCATCGTTGAAGCAAATGCACAAGCAGGTGTGGAAAGGGTGGTAAAACTATCAGTTTTCGACGAGAATTCTAAGAAATTTGTTGAATTAAACGAATTTCATGTGTATCACACCAACAACACCTGGATGACGTTCAATATAACTCATCCTGTCTTCGATTTGCTGAAACAGAACTTGAAAAACAACACCTTAAAAATCATTATATCAATTAAAGCTTTCGTGACACAAATGAGACTCTCTTCAGGTCATTTAAAGTTATCTTTAATGCCAGTAGATGATGCGTTTGAGCACGATTATCCACTCTTATTGCTATCATACGTTTCTAGAAATAAATACGGTAGTAGTAGATTAATAGAGAAGAATTTGAGAAGGAAAAGGAACATTGAGGATGAGTACGAGGAAGAATCAAACATCCTCTTTGAAGATAAACAGCAACTAAAAAAATTGAAGCGTATTAGAAATACTTGCAGACGAAAACCACTATATGTGGATTTTGCAGAAATTAGATACGATGAGTGGATAGTCCAGCCCACAGGATACGAGGTAAGATCAAACTGTACAACCGTTCTTTTAAAGTAATAGAGTGTGTCCTCAGGCGTATCAGTGTCAAGGGAAATGTTTTTACCCGGTTGCAGACCACTTGAACCCTACCAAGCATGCTGTAATCCAAATTCTACTGCACAGTGCAGCACCGTCTAGAGTACCAAGACCCTGTTGTGTACCGACAAAGTTAAACTCTATTTCTATATTGTATGTTGATGAGGCTGGTGTGGTAACTTATAGATATGCTTACAGTGATATGGTTGTGGCTGAATGTGGATGTAGATGAAGAAAATATAAATATATGCACACACATTTTTAATTTATTTGACGATATCTATACATAATCATTTACAAAAAGATCACAATAATATTGCTGACAGTACTACTTGTTTCTCTTTTTCTTGTTCTTCTTCTTCTTCTTGTCGTCCGATTTGCAGTCAACCAATTTCTTTTTTTCCATCTGAGCGGCTTTTCTAGCCTGAGCGAGAAAACGTTTCTTCTGCTCGTATGTTAAACCTTTCCATTCTGCAGCGCCTAAACGAGTGACAGCTAACATGGGCAATCCCCGACAGATTCTCCTAAATTCTCTCAAGAAATTTAAGAATGGATTTTTGGACAGTACTTGCTTACGAGAACGTTTGATCGGTTTTCTTAATTTTGGTTGCCGTTTCTTACGATGGCGCCCCATTTTCCATTAAAAATTGAATAATGTTGAGCAAGACAAACAAATAATATGACAGATTTTGGATTAATTGACATTCGATTTGTCGAATTTTTAATGAATAGTTTTTCGATGCTTATTTCAAGATATCTAGATGAAGTTTAGTTAAATTTATCAAATTTTTGACTAACTGACCAGTGTCTTGAGGAGGAATGCTTGGAAACAAATTTTTAACGTCAAATGAGACAAATCTTGGATTAGTAGGTACATAAAAATGTTTCATTTTGTCTATTAATTGATACGAATTCTTAATAGACATTTAGTTCAGTACCAACATCTGAAGAAGCCACTGTGTAGGCGAAACAACTGTTATTAGACCAGGAGCCCATAGACCAAAAATTGTGCATAATAGGTTTACTCCAAAAATGCCTGAGATGTTATGATTTTTGGGTCGTGGAGCACAGAAATCCCCATGCCAGTTTTTGTTTTTGGTACAGTGATGTGTGGCAGACCCGTAAATGTGTAAAAAAAATGCGTAAAAAAGTATTATAGGTTTAGGACTGGGGTTTGCGGGAAGCGCTAAATAATAAAAAGTAATCCAGGGGACGCGGTTCGCTTGTTGTGAATTCTGGGACACTGACCTGCTGCAGGGGTCAAACTGTGTAAATAAATCACCCCAAAAAATCGTAGGTTTACGCATGGGGATTGGAGGGATCTCCTAATTTACCCCCAAACATCATGAATGTCGACTCCCATTCATTTTGGTTGGTACAAAGAGGCGCCACTCTCGCGACATTTTGTAAATTCACTCAGCTAAAAAAAATCATAAGTTTATGAATGGCGTTCAGTAACTTGTTTAATATAAACATACTGAGTGCGAAAATACATTCGCCATCGTTGAAAAGTGGTACAAAAGTCTTGCCATTCACGATAATTGATTGTGCACTGAAGCTTCGTTCCTACTGCGTGTAGATTACTGCAGTAAATAGGAAATGCAAGAAATTAAAAAAAAAATAAAATGGTTCTACGAACCGTTTAGCTGCACATACCAGACAGGCGATATTCCAGAAGAATACAAACGGAACATCATAGTAGCTTTGCCAAAAAGGAAAGGCACGGATACGTGTGGAAATTTTAGAACGATCAGTTTGACTTCCCACGTGTCAAAAATTTTAACTAGAATTGTGCAAAGAAGGATGGAGAAAAGGGCGGAAGAAATATTAGAAGATCAGTTCGGATTTAGGAGAAATAGGGGAACGCGCGAGACCATTCTAGCTTTACGACTACTAATAGAAAAAGCAATAGAAAAGGGAAAGAGACCCTATAAGGGATTTGCAGATTTGGAAAAAGCCTTCGACAATGTGAAATGGAGGAAGATGTTGGAAGTGCTCAAAACGGTAGGGATTAAGTATATGTATAGTTAGGTAGCCGGTATAGTAAATTATGACTGTATTTTCTACCATGCCGGACATTATTAATCTTAATGTATGCAACAAGAGGAAGAAGAATATGACTATGAGAAAGTTGCATCTGAGTCGCACCGCAGATGGCGCTCTTAAGAAAAGTTTCGAATTGTCTGGCACTCGCAACTATCTAATGTGTCTGGCATTGATATTTTGGCATTCTTCATAATACAAAAATTCAGTAAAAGAAAAATCTGTTGGTAGAAAATACGTCACGTGACGCTCCTGCTTAAGATAAGTTTGGGGTTCTCTGGCACCCACTCGCGACTTATAATGTATCTGATTCTTCTTTTACTGACTATTTGTATCATGAAGAATGCCAAAATATCAATGCCAGACACATTAGATAGTCGCGAGTGGGTGCCAGACGATTCTAAACTTTTCTTAAGAGCGCCATCTGCGGTGCGACTCAGATGCAACTTTCTCATAGTCATATTCTTCTTCCTCTTGTTGCATACTTTAAGATTAATAATGTCCGGCATGGTAGAAAATACAGTCATAATTTACTATACCGGTTCCATAACTAATAGGGATAGAAGAATAATTTGTTCATAATCTACACAAAGAGCAAACAACAGTTACAGAATTTGAGTAGGAACATAGAAAAGTAAATATCCGAAAGGGAGTGAGGCAGGGACGTGCGTAAACGCCTCTAGTTCTCAATTTATATATCGAAGATGCGATGAATATTGTTAAAGACATCAGAATAGCTGCTGGAATTAATATACAGGGTCAAACTATTAATATGCTCAGATTTGCGAATGATATAGCAGTACCTATTAGCATCCAGCGATCCAGCAAAGAAGAATTAGGAAGGACTCTGAACGGAATGGAAGCGGTTTTGACGGAGGGCTATGGTATGAAAGATCAATAAAAAGAAAACCGAAATTTTGTTGTGTAGGGGGCGTGAAAATAGGGCTAAAACTAAAATACAAATAGGAAACGAGAAGATAGAGGAAGTCTCAGATTTCTGCTATTTAGGAAGTCAAATAACTCTAGATTTAAGACAAAGAATAGCGCAGGGCCGAGTTGCATTTAAAAAAAGGAAACAACTATTATGCTCGGAAATGATAAATGTAGAAACTCGGAAGAGGCTCTTAAAAACGTATGTATTGAAAGGGATCGCACTCTACTCAACCGGTGTATGTTTGGTTGCATAACCAAGTTTTAGGAATGCATGTTAGGTTGCCTAGTTCGTTTCGTTAAATAGATAGCCAAAAGCGAATAAAGGGTTTTAGGTTCTTAGACGCTGATGACTTCACTTGAAGGTTTTCACTTAATAAAGATAAATGGGTTTTTCCCAAGAGGTTTTCCCAAAATATAAGAGAAATTCAAAAGGTTTCCCTTCGAGCGGCGAGATCTCAGAGAGTGCTTGTTCCAGTTGTTTTATCATGTAAATTATTCTCTGCTATCTCGTTGGTAAATACTGAAGACATTCCAGTAATTAAGTTAGCTAATTTTAGTCTTTGTTATTGTAATCCCCATTATTAGGAAATCCAGTAATTATACGTTAAAATCTGTATTTTATTTCAATAGGTTACTTTCGGGACAGACTGTATACTTATAAAGTTGCGTTCACTGGATTGCAGACATAAACAAAAGTAGGTTCAGGAGGGAGACTCGAGACGGCAGTGTAGGGTGACGCGGGGAAGGTTAGTTAGGCAAGGGACAGAAGGTTTTGGTCCTCAAGAGAAGTAGTCGCGTCTTTCAGCTAGTTTCCACCAATACAATAAAATAATAATATATAAATTTTAATATAAATATCAGTGTAAAGAGATTATATCAGGTATGTCTGAATACAATTCTATTATTTTGTATATTTAATGTAACTGCAGTATAATACAAAGTGTACTTTAACGTCGTGGCTTCTAAACTGACCATTTGGTCACACTTATTACTGACTTCAAGTCTCTTAGCTCAACAAATGCATAATTAATAATTATTATCATGTATGGTGTTTATTATGTGAGATTCGAGAAGAAACCCACTGGGTACCTTAGCCAAATAAACCATGCAGTAGGCGGGATGGTGGGAAAGCCCAGAGCGCCCATCTAGAATTAACACTACAATAAACATCCTAGTGATTAAATCCAACCTATATCTCTGATCCGTTATAAAGGCGATAACCGTTTAAGGAAACGCCCATAAACCAAACAAAAAGAAACAAAACTTTAATGACAGCTGTTTGATTGTTGTCAGTAATACATTATAATAAATACCGTTTACAACTCGATAGATAATAATTAAACACTTTTTATTGATGATGACTGCAGATGGTAATCAATCTGATTTTGTACGAAAATGATTAATGATAATTGAATAATTCTACCAAAGATATGAATAAATCTTGATTTCTCAACTTTATTTGTGTCTATTATTAACATCCTCGCTTGTGATTCTTTCTTATCAAAGTAATGGGGTCTGTAATGGCATAGGTAATACACAACGTAGGTAATAGACGATCACGTGGCCACTTTGACAGGTATTTAGGTAAACTTTAATTAGGTTAATTAATCAGCGCTGAACAGGTAGATAGTCAGGTGAGCAGAAACTTGCAAGGGTGGGGTAGGGTCCATTACAGTATGGAGTACAGCAGTGTCCTGGTGCGAAACTTGGAACGCCATTCATAAACTTATGATTTTTTTTAGCTGAGTGAATTTACAAAATGTCGCGAGAGTGGCGCCTCTTTGTACCAACCAAAATGAATGGGAGTCGACATTCATGATGTTTGGGGGTAAATTAGGAGATCCCTCCAATCCCCATGCGTAAACCTACGATTTTTTGGGGTGATTTATTTACACAGTTTGACCCCTGCAGCAGGTCAGTGTCCCAGAATTCACAACAAGCGAACCGCGTCCCCTGGATTACTTTTTATTATTTAGCGCTTCCAGCAAACCCCAGTCCTAAACCTATAATACTTTTTTAAGCAATTTTTTTACACATTTACTGGTCTGCCACACATCACTGTACCAAAAACAAAAACTGGCCTGGGCATTTCTGTGCTCCACGACCCAAAAATCATAACATCTCAGGCATTTTTGGAGTAATCCTATTATGCACAATTTTTGGTCTATGGGCTCCTGATCTATAAACATAAATAGTCTAAACTAAACACCGATTGATAACGCGGGAGGATAAAATGTACCTAAGTACTTACCTACATTTATGCCAGACATTCTCTTGTACAGATATAATATATAGTTCCAGTACCACAGCTTAGTGGACACATAAATAGGTACCTATATTATGCACCATCAAAAAGAGAAATCGCCAACCGTTTCCTTTTTCTAGCTAGAAAAACGTTAAAATCTAGTGCACCTTTTAACATAACAATTACGTTAAATTGACAGATGTGTTTTGAAAAATTCTTTTTGTAAACTCAATAAGTATTTTCTGTTTTAAAAATACTCCTCGATGGCTGATCCAGCAAGTTTTGATATGGAGACTAAAGTGAGGTACCAGAATATTGCTAAAGAAGCACCGAAGATGGTTTATCGTAAAAGACCAAAGAAGAAGATGCCCAGACGCAGAAGACACCGCGAACGTCGTCGTCTTCTCTATATGTAACTTCTTCATTACTGCTTTATGAGCATCTATGGTTTGGGTGAATCCTAGTACATCATACAGTTGATGCCTGGAAAAAGCAAATAGGTATAGCAAACACACAGTTTCATATTATTAAAAATACTTACAAATGTTTTTTATATGATTTAGACCCCAAAACCTTAGCTATATCTTCTTTGGCGCCCCATTTCCCATTAAAAATTGAATGATATTTAGCAAGACAAACAAATAATATGACAGATTTTGGATTAATTGACATTCGATTTGTCGAATTTTTAATGAATAGTTTTTCGATGCTTATTTCAAGATATCTAGATGAAGATTAGTTAAATTTATCAAATTTTTGACTAACTGAACAGTGTCTTGAGGAGGAATGCTTGGAAACAAATTTTTAACGTCTCTCTGACTTGTACCGAATCGGCTTCGGGATTTCGTGAGTTTTTGTAAGCTTTAGAGATAATCAAACTCGATAACCAAATTGTATTTATTTAGTTCATTTAAACATTCAAAAGCCTGCAATATAAGTACAATAAATTACACTGTATATTAATTATTAACAGAGAATGCATACCTGCGACAGGTAAAATAACATAAATTAAATTACGTTATCAGCAACCAGTAAATCGCTCAGCTTTTGCCGTTCAAATGCCTTCTCAAAATATACCAAACATAAAAGAAAATGTTTTTACCAAAGTAAAAAAAGAACAGAGCAAAAACCGCTCGACCCACCGGAGCATCGGCTTGCGCGGCTCGATAAATGAAATTTTAAAACTATTATTCAAACAAATAACATAAAATACAATTCTGTTACATCCGCCCCCAAATCAACCGGAGAAACTAAACAGTTGGAAGGGTTGATTTAATTAGGTATGGAATGTAGGAGGATGATAAGGTTTAATATGTGATGCATGAAATGATCCACGTTCTTTATTAGAGTCAGGCTCACAAAGAATATACGTAGCGGGTGCAATAGCCTTTTTTACTTTAAAAGGTCCCTCAAATAAAAGTAGGAACTTTTTGGTCTCCGAATTGAGCGCAGACGACATGGGATTTGCGCGGAGTAGAACAAGATCTCCCGTCTGAAAGTTGGGATACGGCCGACCAGGATGGTTAACCGAACGCCGCGCAGCACGACCCTGCAAAGTTTCCCTCGCCAGAATAAGTCTCCTTCCTGGATCTGGAGCCACGTCACCGCCATCCGGATAAACAACACAATCGCGAGCTAAAGATACCGGCCCCTCGCCCAAATGCAGTTCCCTTGGTGAACACCCGGTAGACTCGTGAGTAACCGAATTAAGAAATTCCTGGAACACAGGCACATGCAAAGCCCACTTCGTATGTCGGGCAGAACAATAAGTTCTAAATAAGCGTGACAATTCCCTCATTGTTCTTTCCACAGGATTTGACTGTGGATGCCTAATAGAACTGAAAACTACCTGAATTTCCAAAGATGTAAGCGTCTTCGACCATGCCTTAGCTGTAAACTGGCTGCCGTGGTCAGTTAGAACCTTTCTGGGTTTTCCGAATTTAGGGATGTAGTCCACGGTGAGCCGATTCATCACAGAGCGAGTTGTTCCCCTCTTGATAGGATACAACACAACAAATTTAGAGAAAACATCAATCATCACGCACAAGTGCTGTGCCCCCCCTCTCGACCGCGGCAAAGGACCATACAAGTCCACAGATAGAATGTCATTTACCCCATCCGCCAAAATCGGAGTCAAAGGAGGATCGTTTTTCGGACATACTTTGGTCTTTTGACAGAGCTCGCAATGCTTAATGAACCGTTTTATATCCCTAAACATATTCCGCCAATAGAAATCACGTCTTAGCGCAATCCAGGTCTTATATACGCCAAAGTGGCCCAGCGCTATATGATATGCAGCAATACATTCTAAAACTAAGCCCGACGGAACACACAACACACATCTCTCCCCCTCAGCACGCCTAACGTAAAGAGCACCACCATGAACCACATACTTTCCATTGAGTTCACCACGCTGAAGAGAAATCAAAATGTCCGACAGCACAGGATCCTGTGTCTGCATAGAAGATATGTTATTCAGCTTCTTCTGGAAATCTCCCGGCAGCTTAAGCAAAGACATCAGCTTAAAACATCGATCACTAGGTACCTGGTAGCGCGGTTGAGGATTTCGAGACAGCACGTCAGCGATGACATTTTCCGTGCCCCTTACATACGTGATAGTAAAATCAAACTCCTGCAGCGCCAGTGCCCACCTGCTAATCCTAGGAGATAACAACCTGCAAGTTTGAATGTATATTAAAGCTTTATGGTCTGTTAAAATGTGAAAATGCCTTCCTAACAAATAGGAACGCCACTTCTGCAAAGCAAATATCACCGCAAGTACTTCCTTCTCACACGAACTGTAGCGCCTTTCTCTATCCAATAACAACCGACTGGCATAAGCGGTCACACGTCGTTCTCCACCAACTCGCTGGTACAGTTGCGCCCCCAAGCCACATTCGCTAGCATCCACCTGGACAAAATAATCCAAAATATTGTCGGGATGATATAAGGTCACCTCCTCCTGCAAAGCTTGCTTCATGTCTGCAAAAGATCTCTGTTGGTCTGCTCCCCACATCCATTTTGCCCCTTTACGAAGTAACCGCGTCAAAGGTTCAGCACGAGAAGACGCATGCCTGCAGAAAGCGCGATCATAATTACAGAGCCCAAGAAAAGCTTGCAATGTCTTGACATTTACCGGGGTGGGATAATTCACTATGGAGCTGGTGCGGCCAGGGTCCGGCCTGATGCCTTGATCTGTCAACAAATATCCCAAAAACAACATCTCCACTGGAACAAACTTACACTTTCTAAGACGAAGGGTAAGACCCGCCTCAGACAACCTACTCAAAACCCTTTCCAAATGCAAAATGTGGTCCTCAAACGTCTCTGACACAATAAGCAAGTCATCCACGTATGCTATGACAAAATCATCAAACTCCGGTCCCAATACTTCTGAGATACACCTAGTGAATGACGAAACAGCTGTTTTTAAGCCGAACGGAAGCACCCTAAACCTGTAACTCTTCGTACCAACAACGAACCCAGTAAAGTCTCTATCCTCTTCTCGCAAAGGTACCTGCCAGTATCCCGAAGTCAAGTCCAAGCAGGTTCTGTACTTCGCCCCCGAAAGCGACTTCAGAATATCGTCAATGGGACGTGGCTGATCATGCTCAGACTGCATTACCGAATTCAGACGCCTACAATCCAAACAGACACGTACCGTATTATCCTTTTTGACAGCCACCACCAATGGATTGATATAAGGGGTAGCCGCCCTCTCAATGACACCCCAAGACTCCATTCTGCGTATTTCGGCAAATACCGCGTCGCGATGTGCCACAGGAATCGGATATTGTTTCATTTTAAATGGAGTATAGTCGGTTAACTTAATTTTGTGTGTGTAAGCAGTCGTGCGACCTGGCACATCTGAAAATACCGCCCTGTAACGCCAAAGTGACTGTTTGAGAGCTCTCTGCTGATTTACATCCAAAGTAGTAAGTGAGTGTACAAAATCAAACCGTTCACTTTCCTCCTTCGCCTCGCTGATGGCCTGCCCCTGTGAATATTTATTTACTGCCACTACTCTAATATGTAAGGATTCCGAATGTATCTTATATTCGTGAACTGCATTGAATTCGTTAACAACAATAGCGACCCCGTTTGAGTGAAAAACAATTTGGTTATCCCTCAACTTTATCTCAGCATTCACAGCCCTCAAGAAATCGGTGCCTAAAATAATGGGAAAGATCAGATCTGAAATCAACAAAAACTCATGGGAAAACAAAGTATCGTTCACCTGGAAGTCGATAAGGAGCTGGTGTGTTATGCGTCGTTCCTTCGTTCTGAAAGCCCCTGTAATTCTAACCCCGGTACATGGAAAAGCGGGAATATTTTTCTGAAATTCTCCCAACTGCGAAAAAACTTCACCAGACATACAAGTTACCTCGGACCCAGTGTCGACCAACGCCGGAAATGTAAAACCAAAAATCTTAATGCTTATAATGGGCGAGCGCTTATCTAATACGGGGTGTTCCATATCGCACTCATCCAACAGGTCCTCCAGTGGATTGTTATTTATAATTGCGGCCCTATAACACTTGACATCAACCCTTGGGCCTATTGGTCGTGTCTCATCTCGTTTCCCGAATCTATTACATCTTCAGAGATATCTACAACTGATATATTATGGTTTTTATTGGGAAAATTTTTATTGGGTGTCAAATGTTTTGATTGAAAACCTACAGAATTTTGAAACTTATGTTGAGAATCATCTGCCCTAGCATAGTAATCGGCTTGACGTAATCTACTTAAAGCGTCATTAAAGGATGTTACTCCAATAAGGATTGCGGCTATTTGGGGTGGATAGTGTCTAGCCACCAAACTAATCAAAACATCATTACTAAATGGTGGTTGCAAATATCGAGCCATCGCCACATATCTTGTAAAATGCTCTACATATGACCCTCTTACATAACGTGCAGATTCTAAATTTAATTTAACTTTAATTTGCTTTGCTGAACTCCAAAAATTTCCAAGAAATGCAATTTTGAATTCTAAAAAATTACCAAACGTTGACAGAAAAGCATCTGCCCATGCCCGTGCGCGACCTTTGAATTTACGTGAAATAAGCACTGCAAATTTATCGAAACATATATTAGCTGGATCATGCAACAGGATCTCAATTTGATTAACAAAATCGCACGGGTGGATACTTCCTTCGTCATCAAACGGCTGAATTTGCGACACATCGACGTCAGAGTCGTGTGTGATTATGGTACCCAATGGGTTATTATTTACCCTACTGCTACTAGTGTGCTGTTCTTCTATAATATTGAGGTTGGTAGCGTATCCGCCTAATAGGTGGCGATTTATATCCCCCAGATGTCCTGACAGCGTTTCCTGAACGGCCTCTTTCACCATACTTGAAATTAGACCACTCAAGTCCCGGATTTGTTCTCTGCTAAACTGATCTTCGTTTCTTGTTTTGCTTGCTGGCTCTACCGTTTGTCCAGTCGTTTTGGTCGGGACCGGGTATGGTGGCAACCCATACGCCGCAGCTGACAAGTGAGATACCTCAGCTGGTTGTTTTGGAATAGCCCCTGTATTTTCCCAAGTTTCAATAGCGGTTACTGGAATGGTGTTATTACCAGAGAGTTGATTGGGCTGGAAACCCTGCTGCTGTACATCTGGGTTTATTAAATTTTTCCTTGCCCTCGTAAAAGGTGGTGTATTACGAGGTAGCAATGTTTCTTTTTCGTCCGGTGTTCGACGAACCGACATTATACCGAGTATTTATCTTAAAACTTGCCACTAGTTGGACGCCAAGTTGTACCGAAACGGCTTCGGGATTTCGTGAGTTTTTGTAAGCTTTAGAGATAATCAAACTCGATAACCAAATTGTATTTATTTAGTTCATTTAAACATTCAAAGGCCTGCAATATAAGTACAATAAATTACACTGTATATTAATTATTAACAGAGAATGCATACCTGCGACAGGTAAAATAACATAAATTAAATTACGTTATCAGCAACCAGTAAATCGCTCAGCTTTTGCCGTTCAAATGCCTTCTCAAAATATACCAAACATAAAAGAAAATGTTTTTACCAAAGTAAAAAAAGAACAGAGCAAAAACCGCTCGACCCACCGGAGCATCGGCTTGCGCGGCTCGATAAATGAAATTTTAAAACTATTATTCAAACAAATAACATAAAATACAATTCTGTTACAGACTCTAGTATGTTGCGAACTAAGCCTTCGTGCCTCAGAAGGTGTCCTACTATCCTATCTCTCCTATTCCTTACTGTCTTCCATAAATTTCGCTTTTCTCCAACTTTTTCTAATACCTCTCTTTTGCTAACCTTATCTACCCACGGTATCTTCGTCATGCGTCTATAGCGCCACATTCCAAATGCTTCTAATTTTTTCCTATCCGCTTCTCCTATCGTCCAAGTTTCGCACCCGGACACTGCTGTACTCCATACATACGTTTTTAAGAGCCTCTTCCGAGTTTCTACATTTATCATTTCCGAGTATAATAGTTGTTTCTTTTTTTTAAATGCAACTCGGCCCTGCGCCATTCTTTGTCTTAAATCTAGAGTTATTTGACTTCCTAAATAGCAGAAATCTGAGACTTCCTCTATCTTCTCGTTTCCTATTTGTATTTTAGTTTTAGCCCTATTTTCACGCCCCCTACACAACAAAATTTCGGTTTTCTTCTTATTGATCTTCATACCATAGCCCTCCGTCAAAACCGCTTCCATTTCGTTCAGAGTCCTTCCTAATTCTTCTTTGCTGGATCGCTGGATGCTAATACTGCTATATCATTCGCAAATCTGAGCATATTAATAGTTTGACCCTGTATATTAATTCCAGCAGCTATTCTGATGTCTTTAACAATATTCATCGCGTCTTCGATATATAAATTGAGAACTAGAGGCGATATTTACTTCTCTATGTTCCTGCTCAAATTCTGTAACTGCCGTTTGCTCTTTGTGTAGATTATGAATAAATTATTCTTCTATCCCTATAGTAAATTATGACTGTATTTTCTACCATGCCGGACATTATTAATCTTAATGTATGCAACAAGAGGAAGAAGAATATGACTATGAGAAAGTTGCATCTGAGTCGCACCGCAGATGGCGCTCTTAAGAAAAGTTTAGAATCGTCTGGCACCCACTCGCGACTATCTAATGTGTCTGGCATTGATATTTTGGCATTCTTCATGATACAAATAGTCAGTAAAAGAAGAATCAGATACATTATAAGTCGCGAGTGGGTGCCAGAGAACCCCAAACTTATCTTAAGCAGGAGCGTCACGTGACGTATTTTCTACCAACAGATTTTTCTTTTACTGAATTTTTGTATTATGAAGAATGCCAAAATATCAATGCCAGACACATTAGATAGTTGCGAGTGGGTGCCAGACGATTCGAAACTTTTCTTAAGAGCGCCATCTGCGGTGCGACTCAGATGCAACTTTCTCATAGTCATATTCTTCTTCCTCTTGTTGCATACATTAAGATTAATAATGTCCGGCATGGTAGAAAATACAGTCATAATTTACTATACCGGCTCCCTAACTATACTTGGGCCGCCCAACAGACGGAGTGATCACCCTGCACACTGTCGAAGGCTTTTTCCAAATCTGCAAATCCTTTATAGGGTCTCTTTCCCTTTTCTATTGCTTTTTCTATTAGTAGTCGTAAAGCTAGAATGGTCTCGCGCGTTCCCCTATTTCTTCTAAATCCGAACTGATCTTCTCCTAATATTTCTTCCGCCCTTTTCTCCATCATTCTTTGCACAATTCTAGTTAAAATTTTTGACACGTGGGAAGTCAAACTGATTGTTCTAAAATTTCCATACGTATCCGCGCCTTTCCTTTTTGGCAAAGCTACTATGATGTTCCGTTTGTATTCTTCTGGAATATCGCCTGTCTGGTATGTGCAGCTAAACGTTTCATAGAACCATTTTAATTTTTTTTTAATTTCTTGCATTTCCTATTTACTGCAGTAATCTACACGCAGTAGGAACGAAGCTTCAGTGCACAATCAATTATCGTGAATGGCAAGACTTTTGTACCACTTTTCAACGATGGCGAATGTATTTTCGCACTCAGTATGTTTATATTAAACAAGTTACTGAACGCCATTCATAAACTTATGATTTTTTTAATTTACAAAATGTCGCGAGAGTGGCGCCTCTTTGTACCAACCAAATGAATGGGAGTCGACATTCATGATGTTTGGGGGTAAATTAGGAGATCCCTCCAATCCCCATGCGTAAACCTACGATTTTTTTGGGGTGATTTATTTACACAGTTTGACCCCTGCAGGGGGTCAGTGTCTCAGAATTCACAACAAGCGAACCGCGTCTGCTGGATTACTTTTCATTATTTAGCGCTTCCCACAAACCCCAGTCCTAAACCTATAATACTTTTTTAAGCAATTTTTTTACACATTTACAGGTCTGCCACACATCACTGTACCAAAAACAAAAACTGGCCTGGGCATTTCTGTGCTCCACGACCCAAAAATCATAACATCTCAGGCATTTTTGGAGTAAACCTATTATGCACAATTTTTGGTCTATGGGCTCCTGATCTATAAACATAAATAGTCTAAACTAAACACCGATTGATAACGCGGGAGGATAAAATGTACCTAAGTACTTACCTACATTTATGCCAGACATTCTCTTTTAATAGATTAGCCTATTGTACAGATATAATAGATACTTCCAGTACCACAGCTTAGTGGACACATAAATAGGTATATATCAAAAAGAGAAATCGCCGACCCGTTTCCTTTTTCTAGCTAGAAAAACGTTAAAATCTAGTGCACCTTTTAACATAACAATTACGTTAAATTGACAGATGTGTTTTGAAAAATTCTTTTTGTAAACTCAATAAGTATTTTCTGTTTTAAAAATACTCCTCGATGGCTGATCCAGCAAGTTTTGACCAAGAAAAAGTGTTCCGTAAGGGATCAAGATCAAGATCAGTTCATAGGTCTACGGGATCAAGACCAACATCTGTTCGTAGATCTATTCATACTATCTTAAAATCACTCGGCCAGTCAAAAAGGAAAACTCCGGATGGAACAAGTTTATTAAGGGACGATAAGGTTCAAAGTGGCTGTAAAATTACTCGAAATCCTTTCATAAACTTTTTAAGAGATTTCAGAAGAAATGTCAGCAGAAAACCCGCTTGGTTGACAGCAGTAATCGGTGCCAAAGTATGGAACGGTCTGGATATGGAGACTAAAGTGAGGTACCAGAATATTGCTAAAGAAGCACCGAAAATGGTTTATCGTAAAAGACCAAAGAAGAAGATGCCCAGACGCAGAAGACACCGCGAACGTCGCCACCACGCTAAAAAACATAGGCATCACAAGAAACAAAATTAAACTTTTGTAAAAAAAATTGTGCTGTTTTTATTTTCTAATTAAATTCTTGTGGTTTATTGTAATAAAATATCTTGTATAATAAAAATGTATATACAAAAATTATGTACACTATTTTTAAACCTCTCTCGTGTGTCACAGCTAACTTAATCAGTAATTATTTGGTTTAAAAATTGCACCGCACATGTCACTATTTTTCTTATTTAACGCATATGTCTTTCCTGGCATGATAATTTTTTGGTATTTTGCTGCTCTCAGTTTGTGTTTGCTGCCTGGTATACGTTCGATTTTGTATACGTTATGTCTGAAATGAAAAGTGGTATACCAGTCCAGTGCATTGCAAAGTTTTGTAGATTTACCTTAACAGAGAATCAGGCTGGGTCAGTCTCATACACAAATTGACATTAGAATAGAAATCTATATTGGTATAGAGCAACAATTTCGGTTCCACTGATACTTGGAATTCTGTTTTAGACGTGACGAAATCAGTGTCAATAGACAATAATCCGTTGACTACAATCCCTGCACTGAAGCAAACGAAAATTACCTAAACGTTTCCTTGAAGCTTTTAGAAACCCCTACCTCTTTTCAACTAGAGATTCGGCATTTCTATTCCAAATTGAAATCTCCACTTTGCCAGCCAAGTCGAAAGAAGATGCCCCTTTTACATCCAATTCAACAACAAATCCAGATCCTAGACGAAGATATTCAAGGTGATCTTGGAGCATCATCGACGCTTGGAAAGCGGTGGTTCTTTCAGAAGCTGTTCCTGACCAAACGTGCCCCATAAGTTCGCCTTGGCCAGTGAAGAAAGTAAACGGTCTTATTTGTGTCCCCAAAACAGTCAATTCCATTCCAGCTGTAGGATCCTCATTGTCGCCCTCAGAATCGCTTGAAAGGAAGCTGCTGAGTCCTCCAGAGAATATCCCCAACTGAAGAAACTTGAACAATTTAAGAAATATTTGGTGGAAAAACACTTACACTAAAAATCTCCTGGGTACTTCCTTCTTTCTCCAAAACAACATTGACTATTCCCCTCTTTACTATTCCTCCAGATATCTCCTGGATGCTCACTAAGCTTCCATTCGAAGAAATTCCTTCGAAGAAACTTCTGGCTAAAGCCGTGGATAACCCTTTCTGACCCAGAATATGATAGTTGTTGATTCTTGGATCTCTTCTGGTGATACTGCTGATTTTATTAGAAAATTGCTGGTCCCGTTCTGAAAGCATTTTCAGTCTTTGTAGGACGTATTGCTTTATTTCAAAAGTCGTATCATTCGATAATAAATAGTAGATCATTTCTTCTAATACTGGTACTATAGGGTTTGCTTCCAATAGTATATCAGCAGCAAGAGTCCTAGAACTGGAGTCATGTTTCCTATCCAGCTGATAAAAGGTACTTTTGGCAACGGCCAAAATTTTTTCGTCCCAAAGGGACTCGTCGAAAGACCTAAGAGCCTTCCATGCTAGAACTCCTTCTTTATTTGTTCCTTTCTTGATTATGTTGATCAACAAAGGAACTGAAGATGGCGATTTCAAATTCTTGTAGGCCCTTAAGAAAATATAACGTTCTTCGTCTTTGGAAGAGTCCAGACCTACTTCTAGCATTTCTTCCACTGCTATGATTACCTAGAGTAGTTCAATAAGGAAAAAATTGTTACATATTTAATCCATCATACCTTAGATTTAGCTGGACAATATGGTAACTTCCTCAACCTATATGCCATTGATGCTAAAGTCAATATCAGAGTTTCTTTCACTTTAATGGGGATATCTATTAATTTTCTGTATCTACTTAGCAGATCTTTGATTATATCTGGATGTGGTTGGGAAGACATTGAACAAGCCCATAGATATCTTTCACTTAAGTCAACCAAGTTAATCTTCTCTATATGCAATTTCTTCATTACTGCTTTATGAGCATCTATGGTTTGGGCGAATCCTAGTACGTCATACAGTTGATGCCTGGAAAGAGCAAATATAGCAAACACACAGTTTCATATTAAAAATACTTACAAATGTTTTTTATACGATTTAGACCCCAAAACCTTAGCTATATCTTCTTTGGTACTCCTCTTAGCAATTTTTACCAAATGCAGAAAAGTTTTGGCGGAATTTATAGTGCCCAAACCGTCAGGATCCAAGTTGTCTTTGAATTCCTCCACTGCTTTACCAAAAACATTTTCTTCTTTTTCCATGGTGACTTTTTGCTTAATTTCCAAACTTTCTGTTCCAAAATTTATATGTTCTTTCGCCATTATGTTCTTTAAGGCTTCTTCTTGACTGTCAGCTTTTATGGTACTAATTTTTGATTGTTCTACGAGTTCTAATTTTTGTTCTACCTTTACTTGACTACCAACAGTCTCACTCATGGTTAAATACATTTCGTGTGCTTCTTTGGCAATAACAGATTTAATAAATTTTCCGTCCACATCCATTTCATAATCCGAAAATCGAACGGATTTGACTTTGGTGCTTAATAGAGGGTCTGGGTTTTGTACATAAGGCAAATCTAGAGAAATGCATTTTGTTTTTGATTTATGGAAGCCTGTCGGGCTTGTTGAAGAATAGTTGACTTCACAGAAGCCAGACGAATCAGTTTCATTTGCTGTGTGGTCCAATGGATGAAACTATAAAAGATTTCTTCTTTTATGTAATAAAAAAGAAGTAGTAACTTACTTGGAAAAGACTAGCAATCCCTTTCTTCAAATTCCATATAGAAATTGACTCCCCTTCAGGTAAAAAAGTTTTGTTCACAATTCCTTTGTCCCATAAGATGAAGAAGGGGCCATTCTTCAACGAATCGAGTTTTGAATCGTGATACATGAAGCCCTCATTGTCATCTGGTGTTTTTCGTGAACGAATATGTAGTTTTGGGGATCTTAACTGCAAAATGAAGACGACAGTTTCTCTAATTCTTATGCGAGTTGAATATTACCTCAATTTTCAATATTCTCTTGTACTCCTTGGCCCAAAGAGACTCCACGTAAACATCAGCTTCAATGAAGAAACCCACGTTCTTGTCTGGTAACCCAAAACGATCGTTCAGCAACACAGTTGATTGTAGTCGGTAAGTCCACGCGTTTCCCGGCACTAGCACTTCCGTTTCAGGAGTTTTTCCAGCAGATAACAATACAAAACCATAACAAAAACTTAGAAACCACGTCAACATCATGTACCCGAAAGTGCAAGCGTTAGGTGCCAAAATTCTTCCTACCATTCCTTTAACGTTAATTTCTTGTTAACATAACACGTTTTTTATAATTAGAACTCGACTAAAAACAGTGTTTCTGAAGCACCAAACGCTGATTAACTGATTTTAATGTTTAACATTGTGGTAGAGTAAGAATATAGAGTTATCACTTGAAGTCAAAGTTCGGGTTCATGTTATACTAGAGTGTTGAAGTTCTTGGCTTATCTCCGTACCTATCGTTTAGGACTGCGTGAATTTAGGGCTTAGAGGTAGAAAGTTCGCTCTTCTGGATGATAAAGCCGAAGTGGGACAATAACATTTTAGTTGCAAAATGTTTTTATTGCTCTAGTACCTGTAAAAAGACGCTATATTTAAATTTATGGATACAAATAAGCATTAAAATTATCAGTTGGTTGTAAAACTTAAAAACGCTTCCTCTAAAAGTGGGCAATTTGTGGATTTCTACTGATACTGCATCTATATGAGGGCGTATGGATATTCAAGCCCAACAATAGTAATTAACTTATTTTATCGTAATTTTATTTGAATATATTTTGTATACAATAAGTGTATTATATCCAACAAAGGTAAAATAATTTATTTGCCTAATATTATATAGATGAATCTAATCTACGATGGAACCTATGGTACCTATATCTGAAATATCAACTACGCTCTGTTTAATTTTACATAATTTTAAGTACTCATATTTTCACTATCATAATTACTTTTGGCATCTATTTTTAACTCCGAGGGTAAATTATTAATCTTAGAAAATTTTAAATTTTAAATAACAAAAGTAACCTCGACCTTGTCTGTAAAAATACCTGCCTGTCCAAGGCCTTTAACCTTAGCGTAATCATACGTTTACAACACTTGAACATCCAAGAACATCATTTTAAACTATCCTCCACAAACTTACTTAAAATCTAGAACGCGACAACTACAATACACTCGACTTTAAACATGTTAACAAACTAAGGAGACCTACTTAGGGTTTAAAATTGCCGTAAAAGACGCAAATTCTTTAGCAATGTTTCACCCATCACATATACAAGTTAAATCCACGTGTACTGGACATAGTTTGAGCGCAAAGATGCTTTAACCAGTGATAACTGTACTTGTACTCTGTGACTCCTGCTTTTATTGACTCAAATAATTTTTAATTTGGTTTAATAATAGGGCTCATTTGTATGCGATGCGCTTAAACAACCTTTCCGGTGAAACATTCGACGCTTTTTTGTTGTTTAAAAAAGGAAATTCAACCGTCTTTATGTATAGAATAAAATTAAATCCAAAAGAATTTCCCAAAAATTCATTTTGGTACTCATATTTCAAATCCATTATAGGGATTTTCTTGTTATCACTAGTTCGCAATGTCACCATACGTCAAAAGTTATGGGCGGGATAACCCAACATTTTTCAGTTTATTGTCCTAGTTTTAACTGCATTTTCTTTGATTCTTAACAATCATTTATTAGAAGAATGGAAGGTTATCCAAATCCCGATGAAGAATTCGAACTTATGTACGAAGATGATTTCGAATTATTGCGAGAAGTCGAAGGTAAATGAATTTTAAAAAAGTTAGGTTATATTTTTATTAATTTGAATTTCTCTCGTATTTAACAGAAGAATTTTATGGAACACAAAAATCTCAAGTTACTAGTAGTGCTTCATCAAGAAATACAACTGTTGAACTACGAAATGTGGAGGAAAATACAGGAAGTCCACATATTTCTGCATCGACGAGTGTGATTGATTTAGATGCCGAATCTTCAAATACCCAAATATCCAAAGCAAATTCAAGTTCAAAAAACACCAGGAAGCGAACTATTGAAGAACTATTTGGTGATATCGATGATATTTTATTCGATAATGATGTACGATACAAACGGAGCAAAACAAAAATATCCGACGAAGACATGATACAACAAATTTTAGAATTACGTAGGAAAGCCAAAGAAAGTATCAACCCAATGTACAAGAAGAATTCTGATAATTCCGAGGGAATTCATTGTAAAAATAATTTGTCGTATTCTGTACCGAAATATTCATTTGTTGGTGTTACAAGATATGATGGGGCCCGGATTTATGTTCGATGTCATTCGGAGGAATACGAGAAAGATGAAATGAAGGCTGTCGCAATGGGTAGTGGTTTTTCTGGGGTCATGGGGGAGTCGTTTAAAGAAGTGTGGAAAGACGCCCTAAAATACGTAAGCGCTCTGTTTTTATCCTTTGTCCGTCATAAACATTATTCTTTTTTAGCTAAATGACTGTTTGGATAAACAAAAAGATACATCAGCTCACGAATCGTTAACTATGGAAGTTGACATAGTAGAACAATCGATAGAAGCAACTCAGGATCTTTGGGTAGAAAAATATAAACCGAAAAGATACCCTGAGCTCTTAAGCGATGAAAGCACAAACAGAACTTTGTTAAAATGGATAAAGTTATGGGATAAAGTTGTCTTTGATAGGAAGCCGAAAATAAAACAAATCCAGCAACTAGATGGTCAAATAAATAAGTTTCTGAGGCAGCAAGAGCTTAATTTGAGATTAGATGCTGATGGGAGGCCTCAGTATAAAGTCGTCTTGATTTGTGGGCCCCCAGGTTTGGGTGAGTGATTTTTAAAAATAAAATTTTGCAGTTTTTGTTTCTATTCCGATTTAAGGTAAAACTACTCTAGCTCATATTGCTGCTAGACAAGCGGGCTATAATACAGTCGAAATAAATGCTTCCGACGACTGTTCAATACAAAACTTCCATACAGCTATAAAAAATGCGACTCAAATGCAGTCTGTTTTCGACAAAGATCGCAGACCAAATTGTTTAATTTTCGACGAAATTGACGGAGCTCCTGCGGCTTCAATAGAATTTTTAGTTAAATGTATTACGGCCGTTCCTAAAGTACAAAAAGGTGGTAAGAAAGATAAGTCGGTAGTTTTGAGGAGGCCTGTTATTTGTATTTGTAATGACGCTTACGTTCCTGCTTTAAGACCGTTGAGGCAGATTGCGTTGGTCATTATTTTTCCTCCGACTTCAAGTGGAAGATTGGCCGAAAGGTTCACATATTTAGTTTATGTGGGAATGTATTATAAAATGTATATTTTAGATTATTTGAGATATCGAAATATCAAGATTTAAAAACAGACGTTGGTGCACTTAAAGCTCTTTGCGAAAAGACGCACAACGATGTGCGGTCTTGTTTGTCTGCTTTACAATTTTATAAGGCCCAAAATAAACCGGTTACTCTGTCTGAAATTTATAAATCGAGCGTGGGGCAGAAGGATATGCAGAAAGGGCTGTTCGAAGTTTGGAGGGAGCTTTTTCAGATAGATAGATCTAAAACTAGAATAAATGTTAATGGCAATAATTCAGGTGATTTTAATACGCTCTAAAACCATTTATGTTGTTAATTTTCCCTTCTTATTTTAGCTGAAACGAATATTGATTGTTTTAAAGCTCGTTCGAAAAGAATTCAACAGGTGGTGAATTCTTTCGGAGATTTCGAACGGTTAGCTCAGGGCGTCTTTGAAAATTTCCCAGATTTAAACATAAAAGATAGTGATCTGAAGGGCACAAGGGGGGCCTTGGAATGGTTTTGTTTCAGCGATCAGTTGAACACGCAAATATACGCTACTCAGAACTACGGACTTAACAGTTATTTATTATTTGCTTTTGTTGTTTGGCATTTTGCTTTCGCAAGTCTTACGTGGCAGAAAATTAATTATCCTACTCAGGGATATGAGGTAAGTGGAAATTGTGAAATACACCACGAAAGTGGCGCGTCACAAACGTCAGATTTTCATTCCAAACAAAACAAAGCCACGTGCTACCTGACGTTTTTAACCATGCACTTGTGCGTTTTATAAAGCTTGTGTGAGGACATCTAGCAGTAGCATTAGAAACTTCCTGGAGGTTTTTGTTTGTATATTGATTCACAGGAAGCCACTAGCGAGTAACTCGTATGATTCTTCGACAACTAGATGGCGCCAGATGGCCACGCAGAAATTTTAACGAAATAGAGTTCGGAATTTGTTCGTATTTGGTCAATTTTCGACCAACTAACGTCTAAACAGTTGTTTTAAATTACTACCTAATCCATAAAGATACGGCGGTTTTCAGAAAAAGTAAACTACTGAACGGATAAAGCGTTTCATAAGTCATAACCAGACCGACAGATTTGATAATTTTTTTGAGGACGTCGCGCGTCTGATTTGGGGCGTCGCGTAATGATTTCAAATTCCATCTGAATAATAAGAGGGTGCTCGGCAAAACAAAGCGGACACCGCAAATAATTAATGCGCTTTTATTGTGTGCCATAATTACACTCGGCTTGTTATACGGAAAAACCTTTTAAAGAAATGAAAACGTATTAAAAATTGCGCACCGGATAAAAGTGATTTCTCCTGATTTAGTACGTTTACAGAGAGGCTTAGATTCGCCCAGAAGAGCCACGTAATAACAGCAGTGGAATAACATCAGAATAAAAGAATTGAATAAGTTAGGTACATATTATAAATTTATGGGTATTTTTTTAAACCAAAATAGGGTACTTGCTCTAGTTCCCTATATTCGAGTGCGTTCTCATTGGTGTGACGTCACGCATAAGTGTCATGGCTTCCGTCAACAAGGTGGCTATTTATTTGCGTACTTAGTTGTTCCAGTCCTTGAGTTTATGATAGTTTATCGCCTAATTATTGAGAAATGAAAATTAAGTTTTTCTGGGTTTTTATGTCGTCCGAAACGTAGGTACAAGAAACTTAAGGAATTGCTGTCTGCCGCTTTAATGAAGTCCTAAATAATGCAAACGTCATTCTGCGCCGGGGCAAACTCGTTACATTTAAAAAGATATCCGATAGCGGCCGTAATTAGCAGTACTTGGAAAAGCGAAAGATTAAAAAATGCGCGCCGTACAGAAGGGTTTTATTATGTCCATGCGACGAGACGAGAAAATCGCAGCGAGATAATTAATTTTTCACTTGGAAAATTATAGCTAGAGATTTTATTCTATATACCGGGTGTCCGGTTAAGGTTGGCAACCGGCTGTATCTTAGGAACTGTTCATCCTACAGTTTTCGAAAAAAAACCTTATGGAAGTGGTCATGGGGCACAATTTTAAGAAAGAAATAGACAATTCTCATAAGGGAATGATGGGAATACCTCGGTCTGTTGTGCACGGGATTTTAAGAGATCAGAGGCTGTATCCATACCATGTACAGGGTGACCCAAATTGGGTGCAAGTATGGGGTATCTTGGTAAATATTAGTGATAGAGAAAAACTGATAAAGCACTTGCGAGCTCTTTTTTACGTTCAAGTCAATGGTGCAGAGAAACTTTTGAAATTGTTTTTTATTTTCGAGCTGTGGACGAAAATTGAGTTTTTTGAGATTTTCAGTAATGCTCGTATCTCGCTTATTATAGGAGTTGGTGGGATGCAATGCAGACATTCTTAATGCACTTTTTTAAGTAAATTACAGTGGCGTAGTCAAAATTTTTATATTATAAAGGGTTTGGCAACTGCAGGCCAAACTTTGAAATTTTAAATGGCGGCCATATTTGATTTTCATTTCGTTGAATAGAGGATTTTTTTCTGCTTTCAAAAATGTATAATTTGACATATCTGACTTCAATAATTGCGGAGTTATGACGAATTTTCTGTCTTAAGCGTTACCTATAAGTATAGGCTTATTTCACAGTCATAGCCATCTTATGTTTTCGACAGATATATATATATATATATATATATATAGTCCGTTAACCCCCTGTACCTTTCGGTGTCGGGGCATACCATTCACTAATTATTTACAAAGTCAACCCATTTTTTTCTATCGTTCGCTAAATTTCTTGCCTCACTTACTGTTTTTCCTTTATTCTGCAATATTTTATTCACCACACTACTCCAACTTTCAGCTGGCCTCCCCCTACCTCTTCTCACTTTTATTTTAGCTTCCCAAACTCTCTTCACTTGTCGATCAGGTCCCATCCTCCTTAAGTGTCCCCACCAACTTAACTGTCGTCTCTCAACAAATTCCAATATCGGTATTATTTCTAATTCCTCCCTTATTTCTGAGTTTCTCCTTCTATCCAATCTTGTGACTCCTTTAACATCTCTCAAGTACCTCATTTCTGTCGCCTGAATCTTGCTTTTTAATTTTCTTGTTAGGGTCCATGTTTCGCTTCCGAATGTCAGGATTGGTCTAAAGATCGTTTTAAATATAGTCATCTTCGTATCTCTTGATATTTCCCTTTTCCTAATAAAATTACCTCTCATGCTATAGTATGTTCTCATAGTCTTCTCAATTCTTTCAGTTATATCCATTTCCTGATTACCACTATTTTCTATTGTCACTCCTAAATATTTAAATTGTTTCACCTGTTCTATTCTCTCCACTCCCAATTTTATGTTCAATACTTCTTGTTCCTTGGAAGCCATCATTACTTTAGTCTTCCATGTGTTGATTCTCATTCCATTACCTATCAACACTTCATTCCATATTTCTAAATTCTTTTGTAGATTCTTCTCGGAGTCAACCATAATGACCACATCATCCGCAAATGCACATTCTTTTATTACTACTGGGGCAAGTCGATTATAGCCTATTCGTATTCCTCTTACTTTTGGTTCACATTCTCGCATAATTTCGTCCATAAAGACACAGAACAATACGGGGCTCAACACCCCACCTTGTCTAAGTCCTTCCAAAGTCTCAAAAGTTTCTGATTTCATACTTCTATATGCAATATAATTTGTACTTTCTGTGTATATGCTCTTTATTGCTTCTATCAGCTGTCCATCTACATTCCGTTTAAGTAGGGTGTCCCAAACTCTCTGTCTCTCTACTTTATCGAAAGCCTTTTCCAAATCAATAAAAGCGAAGAAAGCTTTGTTCTTACTCAATACTGTTTTTTGTATTATATCCTTCATTGTAAATATATGATCTTGGATGCTCCTTCCCCTTCTAAAACCACTCTGTGCCTCCTTTAGTGTTGGTTCGATAATTCTTACTAGCTTTCTCTCTAGAATTCGTTCATAAATTTTGACTGCTGTACTTAAGAGCGTTATTCCTCTGTAGTTATCACAGTTTTTTGCATCGCCTTTTTTAAATATCGGCAAAATCACTCCTGTCTTCCAGTCTTTTGGTGTCACTCTCTGCTTCCATGCTTTATTGCATATCTCCAAAAACATCTGAGTTCCTTCCTCTCCAAGATTTTTCATCATTTCAGTTGTCACACCGTCATGGCCTGGCGCTTTACCGTTCTTTGTCTCTCTTATTGCTTCTTTGAGTTCTTCTTCAGTTATCTCCATGTCTTCTACGTTGTTTCCATAATTACCAACCCACCCCGTTGTTAGGCTTTCCCCGTGCTCTCCTCTTCTTGCTATATTATCTCTGTTAGTTCCCAGTATTTCCTCAAAGTGCTGTCTCCATCGGTTCATTATTTCATCTTCCTCCGTCAGTAATTCCCCTTTTTTACTTTTGATCGTCACACTTTGTGTCGCATTAGTCTTTCTCATGGTTTTAAGAACTCTATAAAATAGTTTCTGATTTTCCTTGCTGTTTGTCTCCATTTTCTCACCAAACTTCTGCCAACTAATTTCTTTTGCATCTCTGACCATATTCTTAACTTTAAGTCTCTGGATTTTATATATCTCGTAGCTCTCATCTGTTTTTTTTTTATCAAATATTCCTTCCATTTCTGTTGCTTTATTTTCACTTCATTCTTTATTTCTTGATTCCACCAAACTGTCTGCCTTTTACCGCTATTAGGTCTCACTACTCCACAAGTAACTTCTGCTACTTCAGTTATAATTTTCCTAAACCTCTGCCACAAGCTTTCGACATTTTCTCTTAAGCCATTAATTCTCTCTGCTTTCACCCTAATGCTAACCAACTCTTTATATTTATCAGCAACGTCCAATTCCCTCAATTTATAAGTCTTGATTCTTCTATATTCTTTTGCCTTCTTTCTTCCTCCACTCAGTTCACTTATTAGTTTATTAACATCATTATTCTTTATTTTTGCCACCAGCATAAAATGATCACTATAAATTTCGGGCCCTCTTCTGACTTTCACATCCATTATATATTTTCTGTTACTTCTTTCCGTCACAATATAGTCAATTATTGACCTTTCGTTTTGTATGCCCTGCCATGTATATTTATGAATCTACCTATGCTGGAAAAAAGTATTCGTGACAACCATATCATTTAGTATGCAGTAATCTATTATTCTGTGTCCATTATTATTGATTGTTTCTTCGCCATATCTACCTATTACATTCGTTTTTTGTACATCATTTCCCACTCTGCCATTGAGATCTCCAGCTATATATATTCTTCCCTTACAACCTTCAATTATTCTATTCAGATCCTCCCAGAATTTATCCTTTTCCTCCGATCTTTCATTTTCATTTGGTCCATATGCAGCTATTACTGTCATCCTACTACTCTTTCCAACTTGTATATCCACTGACAACAACCTGTTCGAATGGCTTTTCCATCCTCTTATCTGGTTGACAATCCTTTTATTAATAATACAACCAACACCTTCCGCTGCTCTCTTTTCCTGTGAGACTCCACCATATACTAATAAATGCCCATCCTCCAATATAACCTCCCCCTGCCCTTTCTTTTTAGTCTCTGTGATAGTCATTATGTCTAAATTCGCTTTGGTAAATTCACCACTGAGTTCCTGTTCCTTCCCATTTATTGATCGTATGTTCCAGGTTCCCAGGAGCCATACATTTTTATCTTTATTGGCTTCGAATTCTCGTTTCTTTTTCTTTTTCCCACACGTCATCCCTCTCTCCCTCCCAGTAGATCCTTTCGTCAATGTTATATTCCAATCATCCGGTTGTCCATTTTCCAGCCTTTCCGTCATTTTCAATCCGTCCGTATCCTCCCCATCTATTAGTTTTTTGCCATCTCCAGGATCTTTTCATTTTCCATCTTCTTCAGTTTTTGCGCCTCATAAGACCATTTCCATTTCTCACCCTCAATGATCAGATATTGGTACCCAACCTTTGTTTTCAAACCCTTCTTCTTCTCTTCCGCCGCCATTTTTCTAATCTTCCTCTGAATCTCCCTTTCCTTGTACGTAAGATCATCATCAATAAACACCCTCATTTCCTTTAACTTGTTCAACTTATGTTTATTCTTCATGATTTCTAACTTTCTATCATATCCCTCGGCCACTCCCAGCAACATACTCTCAGAAATTTTCTTAACATGTATCAATTTTGGTTCAATCTCTAGATCTAGGAAATCTTCAACACTCTCTTTCATCGCCAGACCTTCCTTGCCTTCCAATCTCAATCCAGATACAATAAAATTGTTCTTCTTTGTTTGTCTTTCGTCTCTTTCAAGTCTCCATTCCATCTTCTCCAGACCCTTCATCTTCATCAGGTGAAAAGTACCAAAATCGTTGCATTTTTTTTTAATAACAATATAAAAGTATAGATATATTTTGATAGCTTAAAAAAAGTCGCCAACCTTAACCGGACACCAGGTATACTCAAAATGTTTGTAGGTAAAGCAAAAGGCAGCTAGGAATGAAGCTGTGATCTCAGAAATTCTTAAAGGCATGCAGCCGTCACGCAGGACATTCGTCAACAGTACTAGTTTAAAAATGGATGTTCTTCCTTATCTTTCGAAGATCATGGTGCCTACTTTACGTTCTGTCAATATCCAGTACTTTACAGAGGAGGAGAGGCATAAAATAGCTGATGTTGCAAGTATTATGATAGACTACAATTTGACGTATGTCCAGGAAAGAATGCCGGATGGACGGTACTGTTTTATCACCGGTTTGTAATATTGTAAATTTTCTTGTTTTGGGTGGTTTAAATGTTCTTTGATAGATCCCAACATAGAAGATTTGGTTTTATTTCCTGGTCAGAAGAAGGTTCGTCTGTCTGATAGTCATAGACATACCGTCGCTTTAGAGATAGGTTTGCAAAAAATCAGGAGGTTGGAATCTTTGCATGGCAAAATGGACGAAAAGAAGGGTGATCAAAAGCAGCAAGTATCAAGTAATACCAAAGCAGCGGCACCTAAGAAACTTGTAAGTTTGTTCTTCAACGTTTGTCAAATTCTTCACCTGTAGCATCGTGATTAACATTCTCTAAATTGCAAAGCACAAACCCCTCTATATAAATAATAATGTGCTCTTTGTGGACATGTGGCCGGATTGTAAAATCGTGTTCCAAGCAACCCCAATCCATATGCTCTGATCCGATGATCCCACAGTAAATATCAACTCGAATTACGCCAGACAATGGACCTGTGTGTATTGGGGAGTGGCGGCCTTGGGCCATCACGCGTATTTGTACGCACCCCTTTCCATACGCGAGCCCCCGGGTCAAACCGCAATCTTCTTATTTATTCATGCGGTTTTTTATTATATATTTTTTTATTTTGTGTAAGAAAATTGTTCTCTCTCGAGTTAAATAAATGTCCATTCCGGCCCCGTAATGCACATTAATAAATCCCCGTGAACGACCATCCGGAAGCGGGGTGTAAGTGATCTAGAAGTCAGTCTCGGCCCATCCGGATGGGAATCCCCGCGCGGTGCTGCTTCTGACTGGCGGCGCTGATGTGTTAACTTCGCTAAATTGCTTCCGCAGTTAATGGATTTTTTGGAATGGAAGTCGGAGAGTGAGTCCGTCCGGAAACGATACGAGCCGGAAATAAAATAACTCTTAAGTTGCTGCCTCTTTAGAGACTTGCGGATGGGAGAGCTTAAGGAGTTAGGACCGTTAAACAGTTTCGCCGATTTAATCGCTTTCTGGGAGAGAAAAAGGTTTTCAGCGGGCGTTTTCTTTTGTTGGAAATCTTTATGTTAAATATAAATAAACCACGGGTCTTTAACCACGTTTTAATCCAAAGTTCTCAGTAAATACAAAGTATAATGTAGAGATTGAAATCAGATACAACATACTGTGAAATTCTACAAATACTTTTTTAAATTTAATCTTGCTAAGGTCATCCTGTATACAGGATGGGCCAATAGTGTGTAGTCGGCCCATATCTCTGGTTCTATTCAAGGTAGCATATCAACTTTCATGAAATTTTATGGGGAATCCAAATATGTAAAAAATGTGGGGCATTCTATTTAAAAAAATTCACAGACCTCGCATCTTACGCAAGTATCATAGGCGTATTGAAAATACCGACACAACTGCTCGATTTCTAAGATGTCCAACAAAAGTGATCTGTGCCGTTTCAAGGTGGTATATTATTGATACAATAAAATAAATGATTTGTGACAAGCACAAGGCACATAGTCAAACTGACGCAATATGTAACAAAATATTAACGCATCAGTTTTGTACAGTTTGGACTTTTATTGCAACTCGCACTCGCCGTACCTTAGTTTACATCTGGCGATTTGGCTAGCGCTCTCCATCCAATTTATTAGCGGCCTCGACTGCGCGCGCCGCCAACAGAATCTGTCGGGTGTCGATACATTTTTCGTAAGATGAGTCCCATATACACGAGTCCAGAAGTATTTTCAATACTAAAACATAACTTTGATTTGGTATGTAGCACGTGAACATCCTGTATACATCAACATAATTTTAACAGAAGCTTCGTGGAGCTTTCCACACACACGTAAAATTTCATATCAGAGATATGGACCGACTACGCACTATTGGCCCACCTGTATATTGAGTCGAAATACATATAGAAAGAAACTTATAACCCTTAATAAAACTTTTCGCCCAGTAATTTCGGTTCGATTTCCAATTCTCGGAGAATCAATTTGCCACAGAATGAAATCTATCTCGAACGTAATGCCCTATTACGTGGGAGATTCCGGTTGGCGTGCCGTCCCGACATAACTTCATACTCTTGCTACTTTATCGGGGATAGGAAAACGGATAATAATAGGTCCTGTCGCAACCCCTTATCCCCTCGGTGCCGGCCGCTAATCCTGAAAAGAACTTATGAGTTCACATTGTACAATATTGGTGCAATTTTTGCTAATAGTAGGTACAAAGTAATCAGAATCAGCAATCTGGACATGCCCCGCCTTATATCCGCTAAAATTCATCTTCTACAGAAACGCCAGAGTATTCCACGCAAAAACTTTACTATCCCCTTTCAGACCGCACTAAATCAACCCCCTGTTACGGTCTCTTAACGGGGGGCAGTAAATCTCTTAAGTGGAGGGCCGTCTTCGATTAGCTCGCTTAACCTGAGTGAAGTCGGGCATTTCTCAAATCGTGTCGCCGCCCACTACGCCAACGTGGTCAAATGGCCGGCCGGAAGGAAACGGTCATCGATCTCTACCTCACGGCTCCAGACGCTAGGGGTGATATCCGGTTACTCGAATTCCTAATAAGTTTTGCGAAAAACGAGAAAAATTTTAAGAAATAAGATTTCATCTTCGCCTTCAAGAATCAGTCGACAACTTTTTTATGCTGACTAACTGTTCCTATATCATCAAAAAAGCATCCGAACGTTTTGGATAGAGACCATAAATACGATCGGATTACTTTGTTCCCCGCGACGGGGCGTCGTACCCGGAACGTGTCAAATTGTTCTACTGTGTAAAACAATCTCTTCCGGTGAGAGCGGCGACGACAGCGATGCTTCAAGTCCCGGAGACCGTGGCGGCACTTGTCGGACCATTTAACCGGCCGAAGAGGCCGCACAGCTCTGCACCAGTGGCGGATTTAAAGTTGGCTGTATTATTTCGGATGATTTTACAAACCCACGGAGTGTATTATGGCTTGTGATGTTAATTCCAAATATTGATTATTCGGTAATTGACCCTTCGGTACGCCTACGCGTGCGAAGCTTCCACCGTTGAGTAGATACATTCTGACGAGCCGCAACTGATCTGTAGCTAAGTTCCTATCGAATAACATTATGTTATGATGCGATAATATGGTATTCATGCAATATGAATTATAGTCTCTGCTTCCGCGCAAAAGTTCCCTTAGTATAATGCTTGTTTAGTCATTTTTGCAGTGAATAAACATTTGCAGTTATGAATAATGCAAGAGAAACAGTTCAGGTTCTCCTCTAAACGACACACTATTGCTCTTTAACGATCTAAATAAAAGAGATTGGAGTGGTAAATGGAATCTGCTTCTTATCGCAGCGGCATCCTGGATTTGTCGGCTCCTCCCGGTCCATTAAGGCGAACTCACCCCTCTGATTTTCATAGGAAAACTCCACTCTGCTGTCTTGTTGTCTAACTGATTTTTGGAGCGTTTGGTACCCTTTTTACGAGGTAGAATTAATGCCAGTTTGAAATATATTTTTAAGTCACAAAATTACCGTTGTTGGGAAATTCCAAGGGTAAAGTAGAGGACAAAAAGGCAGAAATGTATGAAATAAAGTTGTTACCACCATCCAGCAGTAGTAAATTACAAATTCTATTGCGCAAAGTGGAAAGGCGACAGCTGCTGAATGCTGCATCCACTCCCCTTCTCGGTTGTACAAGAGTTGTATAATAGTTGTAACATTAATGACTGTGTAACAACGGAACAATTACACATGTCCCTAGCTCGGTGATAAACTGTTTTGAAAGCATAGTTAGTTCATTAAATTACTGATGTATACAAGGAGTTGGTACAGGGGTATGAGGATATCAAAAACTCTACAACTTTCCAATTTATTAAAGCATTAAAAGCAAAAATTACATTAATAATTTTCTAACTAAAACACAGAAATTTATCAGATTATCCATGACAACTTAATTTATTCTAATCACGGACGTCTTTGACTTTTATGGATTTTCTGAACTGTCAACATTTAAAAATGAACAAAAATATTTATTCAGTTCAAGAAAAGGTTTTCATTGTGAAAATATTTTACGGCGGCAATAGTTTGCGCGTAGTCCGGGCCTTATTTTCTGTAAAATTCAATAACGGTCCTATTCCTTCGGTATAACAACAAATAATTTAGTAAGAAATTTGAAGGCTGGGAATCTTTCATCGAAAGAAGTTAATTTTTACTAATACATAAACTTGTTTTTTTATTTAGATAATTCTCATTCACATTATTATTGTCATTACCTATAGTTGACAATTAATTGATTACTGGTGTGGATGATTCGTTGGTGAATGCTGGTCCATAGTTTAGGGTAAATTGTAGGTGTCGTCTAACCTATTAAAAAGTTTTTGGGAAAATGTTAAAGCAGTCAAATGAAATAATAAAAATTAAATTACTTTAATTTTACTGCAATTATGAAAAATTTAACAAGCGGCAACATTTGTTTATTTTGCTCTAATGAATTTTGTAATCTGGCAATTTAATACTTATTTATTTCATATCTAGGTAAGGACAAAAACTTATTAATATACAATGAAATTAAAGTAACATAAAAAAAGAAAAATAACTATAACAAATATTCAAATAAACCCCCATTCTGTATCAGACAGTATCCCAGCCTATTATAGAAAGAATTTCTCACATTCGCAAGTTGCCGATCGTTTATTAAGTTGCATTCCGCAAAAATAGCATTCCTTAAAGAATCAATATTTGGGTGATGAGTTTTATAAATCTTATTTTTTAAATGACCCCACAAGAAAAAGCCACACGGTGCCACATCGGGAGATCTAGCTTGCCAGTTTATAGCACCACCTCGACCAATCCAGCTGTCTGGAAATATTTCATTTAATAATTCCCTCACTTGTGCTCCAAAATGTGCTGGGCATCCGTCATGTTGAAACCAGACCTCCCGATTCGCATGTGCAACTTCTTCTAATGCAGGGCCAATATGGTTAATGAAAAGATCTAAATAAGCTTCTGAATTTAAATTTCCCTGTATTTCAAATGGTCCTATAATGCGATTATTAAAAATGCCTGCCCAAATATTGATTTTTTGAGGGTATTGTATGGCTAGATTTATTCTGGGATTTTCCTGGGCCCAATGCCTAACGTTTTGTGTATTTGGCTCTTGATTTAAAGTGAAGGTACACTCATCGGTAAAACAAATTGATGAGAGGAAGCTGCGATCCCGATTAGTCCGTTCTTGCATTTCTTCACGGAAAGTTTGCCTTGATTCTTCGTCAAAAGGAAGTAACTCTTGGTGACATTGGAATTTAAAGGGATGATATTTTTTTTAATATGTTACGGACAGTTTCTCTTGAAACATTACATTCTAAGGCAATAGACCTTAAACTAGGTGTTGAACTAGCAGTTATCAGGTTAAATTTATCATAATCCCAGTAAAATTTAAGTTAGCGAACAATAAGGAATTAGCAACTAGGTAATAATAATAAGCGAATCAGAATTATCTAAATAAAAACCAAGTAAATTTATTAGTAAAAATTACCTTCTTTCAATGAAAGATTCCTAGTATCTTCAAATTTCTTAACTTAATTTTTTATTGTTGTTACCGAAGGAATAGGACTGTTATTGAATTTTACAGAAAATAAGTCACGGACTACCCGCAGACTATTGCCGCCGTAAAATGTTTTCACAATGAAAACCTTTTCTTCAACCGAATAAATATTTTTGTTCATTTTGAAACCCGAATTTTAAATTGTCGATAAATAATGTTGACAGTTGAGACGAATTAGAAATTAGAATCAAGGGAGTCTTTGATTAGAATAAATTAAATTGTCATAGGTAATAAATTGGAAAATTGCAGAGTTTTCGATACCCTCATACGCAGAAAAAAATAGTCTTTCGATTGCTACCTTTACCACCACTGTAACTACACATGGGGAGCAGGAATCCCCAAAATTGTAATTGCCCATGTTATTTCCCCATGTACACATGGAAGTTTGTCACACGGTATATGTATTAAAGGTATGTTACACAATATTAATAACTTGTTTTTTGTAGAATTAGTAATTTCTATAAAAACATTCAGTACCTAGGTATTAGTACTCGTTGTCCAATGAAGCCTTTTCCCTCACTTGTGTTTCAATATACTATTATTTCATTACTTCGAGGAATTCTCTTTTCGAGAAATTGTTATTCGAGCAAATAGGCCACGAAATTCTTTTGCGACCTCGAAATTGTCTTGCCTCGGCCGCAAGCGGCCTCGACGATCATTTTTTTCTTGGGTACGCTAAAAAGGAATATACAAATGACTATTTTAACGTATTAAAACTCCAGGATTTGAAATAAAAAATAGTGACCGCCTCCTACCGCACAAAAGAGGCTAGAGTAAATGATTAATATAGTCTACGCATAACGTCACCGAAAACAAAATTTAGAATAATGCATCGTAACAATATTCTTTCCGGAGGCGACGTTGGCGGCGGCGGTAGGAGCCCGTGGCCAGTCAGTCGTCTGAGGCGCCCTCAGAAAATAATGCTCCGCATTTCAATATGAAAAGAATATGAAAGAAGCACTCGGCCAAATATCGGTTTAATTATGCTATAATGGACTTGAATGCGTTCGAGTAATGGAGATAATGGAACGAAAACTTATGGTCTTCATAAAAGATATTCCGGACGTCGAAAAAAGCTATTAGTTATCTATTTCGGACGGTTCTTTATTGTTGAGGGCTGAACTGAGGAAGGGGTGGGTTTTTTATTCTTTGTAGGCGATTATTAGGTATAAGAAAATGGGGTTGTGACGTTGTGAGCTAAAGGTTTTCCCTAAAATGTGCGAAAAATGCCTGGGTCTTGTCAGCGAAACACGTGTCGAGTTTAATTACTGTGTCACTGTCTTTTGGCGTATGGGGTTAAATATAGTTTTCGAAATGTATTTTTATTGTTGCAGACAGCAACAAAAGTGGTGAAGGACATTTTCGGCCGAGTAATAGAGAAAAAAGCAACGAACGGTAAGTGATCCTTTATTTTATTTCATCCTGTAACGGACAGTAAACAATTAGTCGGAGAGCAAGAGCTCTGAATTCGACACATGGTATGGAACTTTCGAACATACAAAAACAGACGATGAGTTCTTACGTAAAAACACCTGACAAAACATATTTTTGAGATCGCGATTCGATTTGGAATTGCCAAATTGAAGAAAATTGCATTTTTTCATTTTTCTTCTGAAATATGCTATTTTCGCACGTTTATTGTTTCTCCTTCTGTATATCTCTCACCTATTGTCGTACAAATTTGAAATTTTAGCATTAGGATAATGAAACTATCCGCTTTCTAACGCTGTACGAGAAAATAGTAATTGTTGTGATTTGACTGAAAAATTACTAAATATTCGACGAAGAGTTGCCACTTTTGTGTCATTTACAGCGAAAAAGTGTGTATCGGGGTAACTTTTTTATTTTTGAAGATATCCTTATACTATAAACGAGTAAATTGTAGCGCATAAAATGAGGATGTTTTTTTTATTTTGAGTATTTTTTCATAAAATGCATAGTAAGTCAGAAAAAGTGTGTTAAACGTGAGTCATATGTCGCGCCCTGCGCGCGTTGTCGCGAACAAAATCTGACTGCCGTGCCAACGCCGACGGAGTTTAGAGTTTTAATTTATTAAATGTGTGTAGGGCATTTTTCTTAAATCATTATATGGTCATTTCAATAAAACAAAACTTTTTAGTGTTTTCCACAGGTTTAATCGTTACCCGCAATATTGTTTCGACTTATTATAGGTCATCATCAAAGGTTCTTACAAAACAAATCTTAAAACTAAAGCAGTGCCTTATATACAGTATTCCATTTTATTTTCGTGTGGAGGGGTAAGATTGCTTCTATGATTGATGAATGGTTAAATTCCAACTGGTCATTTGTTATCTGTTGATCTAATTTAATGGCTTTGCAAATTTCAAAACTTTCCACTTAATTTAATTTTCTACCTTTAGATCCTTATATAATATTTTAAAATTACTTTCGACAAAATTATGATTGTTTACAATATGTACAATGTTCCCAAAAACCCGTCCTGTTTGAATTGTTGGCAATAGACTTTATGTTCTTTCAGTATGGTATTGAAATCCCTCCCGGTTTGACCTATGTAAATCGCGCTGCAATCATTGCAATTTAACTGAGAAACACCACTTTTATCTCCTGTGTTTCTTTTTTCTTTATTATTGACCAATAATGAACCTAAATTTCTTTTATTTAAGCAAACCTGGTTTTGATCAAGTTTGCTTAGAAATTAGATCAGCAGATAACAAATGACCAGTTGGAATTTAACCATTCACCAATCATAGAAGCAGTCTTACCCCACCACAGGAAAATAAAATAGAATACTGTATGTAAGGCACTGTTTTAGTTTTAAGATTTGTTTTGTAAGAACCTTTGATGATGACCTAGTAAGTCGAAACAATATTGTCGATAACGATTAAACCCGTTGAAAACACTAAAAAATTTTGTTTTATTGAAATATTCAATATGTTCCACCAAATGTCAAGCGAGAACAGAGTGAAATTCATTACATATTATGGTCGTCCAGAATTTACCGGCAGTATGGAGCACATTTTTTGTTTCCAACATGCAAAACAGACATTAGGTAAGTAAGCAAACGAATATCAGTAAGGTACCTATTTATTACAAAATAAATTTCGCTTCTTAGGGATTTACCACCCACCGAAAACACGTTTCGTTTTCATGCCCTCAGGACGTATTAGTAGAGTGCCAAGCAAATTTTATTTCGACATCATTGGGCATTTTGAGGTTAAAATATATGACTTGCCCAGTATTGTAGCTTAGGCCCTATGGAACTAAAATTCGAAAGTCGTCAAAAAATTGTCCTGTGCAAAAGGGCGCAATTTAAAATTTTCAAGTTATGTATACGAGCCGAAAGGTGAAATCATATTCTAAAAGCAAAAAAAAAATTGAAGAGATTTCTGTAGAATTTATATGTTTTATAAATTATACAAGTTTTTGAATTACGTAGCCTCTTACGGAACTCGAAGACGTTTACAGGCGTTTTTCTCCGTTCGAAGTGAACAAAAATCTAATTATTTTATGCTTTCTTTATTTTGAAACTCTATTATCTCTTACGCCGTTGCATTTAGCGAAATTATCCTCTATTGATAAATTATTGCCCAAATCTTGTAGAATATGATGGTTTTTGATTTATAATTTTTGAATGAATATTAAGAAAGTTATGCCATTAAATATAACATGGTGCATAATCTAGAGGCTCGCCACCGCTGCGCGAATCACTCGATACATCGCATTGCACCGCACCCCGCAGTCCACACGCGCGACTTTCTTCTCTTTACTTGTCTCACTCCCTCCTTATAAACCTATGCTATTTAGCTTCTGGCATACCTACACTATTCCTTATTTCTGGCTTATAGGGCTGAATTTATTAATCATTATTGCAGGACCTTTTTAATACAGTACCTAGTAGACGTACATACCATAAGAAAGGGACAATTTATTAACAACGTAAAATTTAACTTGAATCTCTATTTCCTATTTGACACTGTTAACGCATGAAATGCCAGTAAATTTTTCAATAAAATGCAATGGGTTCCATATTTATTTCATGTATTGCAATAAATCTGTGTGAACTTTGATTTCCCACTTTCATCCAAACTTCCTGTCTTAACAATTCCTTGAAATGGGCAAGAAGAACTATGACATCTGCGTCTTTGCAGTCTACTATGCATCTAATATATCCGGATCTCTTTGCAGATAAAATATGTAGGAGGATTCTTGTGTCAGCTTCCTCGTGTCTAGATTCTAAGATATTATCAGCAAGTTCAAAATTAGATTTACTTATAATCCAAGACATTGCTAAATCCCCCGCTGGTCGCAAACTGAATAGGGTAGTTCTTTGAAGCAAGTACCAATTGCTGAGACAAAAAATTTGCCAATTGACCTTTGTTCAAATATTGCATGTTTTGAATGTGTATGGAAAACCGCAGATCAACTGGTTTCGTCCTTTTGGGACTCATCAGTACGGTGCTTTCCCCTACACACTCAAACCATGCAATTTAACTTGCTATATAATTATGCTGCCGCGCTCTGGACAGATATTAGCAAGTGACAACTACTTTGAGTAATTATCTGGTATTAATTAATGGTACTGGACCGTTCGAACAACTACTCCTCGGGCAAATACCCCGCCAGTCATTGAATTATAGAACTAAATCCAGATTTTTTGTACTACGAGACGTTTCAGACTGCTACCCCACCTAAGGTAGTTGTCACTTGTCCAGACCGCGGCAGCATATATAGCAAGTTAAATTGCATGGTTTGAGTGTGTAGGGGAAAGCACCGTACTGATGAATCCCAGAAGGACGAAACCAGTTGGTCTGCGGTTTTCCATACACATTCAAAACATGCAATATTTGAACAAAGATCGTCTTAAAAGCACGTACGTACATGGAGACAAATTAGGATTGTTTCAAAGTCACCTTAGGTGGGGTAGCAGTCTGAAACGTCTCGTAGTACAAAAAATCTGGATTTAGTTCTATAATTCAATCTAGAAGCCTGCATGGTGTGAATGTGCACAGCAATCCGCAGACCGGTTTCGTCCTATTGGGACTCTTCAGTACGGCGCCGCTATGCACAAACACACCCTGCCCAACGGTCTCCCTATGAATAACTGCGATAGTCATCCATAAGGGAGCGCCAAAATCACGCCATCTAGAACGTAAATTGTTGAACAGCTGCCGACTAATACACCCGCTCAAACAACTACACCTCGAGCAAATACTCCGCCAGGCATTGAATTACAGAACGGGCCTACGTCGGCAGAATGTACATTAGGATGCACACAAGAGGCCTACCCCAGCAAAGCTGGCCTTGAAAGCCTCCATACGTGCCCCATCGTACCACAGTGAACCAGGTTCACTATTCAAGCTAGCTACCACAGTGAACCAGGTTCACTATTCAAGCTAGCTTGAATAGTGAACCTGGTTCACTGTGGTACGATGGGGCACGTATGGAGGCTTTCAAGGCCAGCTTTGCTGGGGTAGGCCTCTTGTGTGCATCCTAATGTACATTCTGCCGACGTAGGCCCGTTCTGTAATTCAATGCCTGGCGGAGTATTTGCTCGAGGTGTAGTTGTTTGAGCGGGTGTATTAGTCGGCAGCTGTTCTATAATTCAATGCCTGGCGGGGTATTTGCCCGAGGAGTAGTTGTTCGAACGGTCCAGTACCATTAATTGACCTTTATTGAAAGATGAGTGGATAAACAGGTGCCATTGTTGAGGTAGTGGTGTATGTATGCTATCTATTAATCTGCTTATTGGCGTTTCCTTACTTCTCTTTAAACGAGTTGAATCCTTAATTGAATTTTCATAATAATAATCAAAAACTAGGTCGATCCTTTTAGCGTCGTATTGGTTTTAAAAAATAATAGATTGGAATATTTTCGCGTAGGTAGTCTCCGAAAGTTTTTGCTTTGGTCTCGGCTTTGGTCGGTTTTCCAAGAACTTGAACCACAGACATTCCGTCAAAAATATAACATGTTTCACCGGAGTTAATTGATGGCAAGACTTTAATGGAACTTTTGTAGGTTTCTATTACGTTACCTAGTGCACTTTTATTCGATGGTGTTGCTAACATTCCATTTGATGTTAGTGATGTTAGTGCCATAGATGTTGTTCTAAATGGGGGTAATTCATAATAGATTGTACGACAAAAGGATGCAGCTGCAGAAAAATGGAATATCCTGCATTGGTTCATGTTTTTGCATGGGCCAAAAGTCGTGTAAAAACGCAGTGTCAAATAGGAAATGTAGATTCAAGTTAAATTTTACGTTGTTAATAAATTGTCCCTTTCTTATTGTATGTACTTCTACTAGGTACTGTATTAAAAAGGTCCTGCAATAATGATTAATAAATTCATCCCTATAAGCCAGAAATAAGGAATAGTGTAGGTATGCCAAAAGCTAAATACCATAGGTTTATAAGGAGGGAGTGAGACAAGTAAAGAGAAGAAGGTCGCGCGTGTGGACTGCGGGGTGCGGTGCAATGCGATGTATCGAGTGATTCGCGCAGCGGTGGCGAGCCTCTAGATTATGCACCTTGTTATATTTAATGGCATAACTTTCTTAATATTCATTCAAAAATTATAAATCAAAAACCATCATATTCTACAAGATTTGGGCAATAATTTATCAATAGAGGATAATTTCGCTAAATGCAACGGCGTAAGAGATAATAGAGTTTCAAAATAAAGAAAGCATAAAATAATTAGATTTTTGTTCACTTCGAACGGAGAAAAACGTCTGTAAACATCTTCGAGTTCCGTAAGAGGCTACGTAATTCAAAAACTTGTATAATTTATAAAACATATAAATTCTACAGAAATCTCTTCAATTTTTTTTTGCTTTTAGAATATGATTTCACCTTTCGGCTCGTATACATAACTTGAAAATTTTAAATTGCGCCCTTTTGCACAGGACAATTTTTTGACGACTTTCGAATCTTAGTTCCATAGGACCTAAGCTATAATACCGGATAGGTCAAACATTTTAACCTCGAAATGCCCAATAACTTAATTTTTAAGCACATTTCGGACGCGCCAGCACTCCACTATATGTATTTGCAGTCCGTCGTTTACAAAACTGCATACCTAGTTCGACCAAAACTATCAAGGTCCGGTATTTCAAAGAATCCAACACCGAATTAAGTCTGACACCGGCTTTGTTGCTATGATACCGACTTTCTGGTTGATTGAATCATAGCAACGAAGCCGGTGTCAGACTTAATTCGGTGTTGGATTCTTTGAAAAACCGGGCCCAAATCTTTTGGAATTTGGGTGGTGCATGAAAGAAAACGGTAGCGTAATGCCAATCATGACCACAATAAGTGCGAAACTAGATTTTGTAAATATAACACCATTTTGCAAATGTGAATATTTCAATAAATTGTAGTACAACCTGTATTTGTTTAAAAGCTAATGTACTGTGTTCCATAAGCTGTTTTTGTGAAGGAAAATGTACGTATATCGAATAATAAAAATGTATTTATTCTGTAAGTACAAATTTAAAAAAATAAGAACAGTTCTCCACGCGGTCTGCTTCGGTGCAACCCACGAGACAACGTAGCGCGTACAACGCTCGACTTTATTAACCTTTTATGACCACCAAACTTTTACCAACAACATTTTTTTGTTTTTTATAAATTAATTCAGACCTTAAACTATATTTGACTCGCTTATACTATTACTGTATCTCCAATAATAAAAAAGTTACCTCGATACCAACTTTCTCAATGCAGTTACTGAAAAATCCATGGGATCTGCGACGAAAATATTATTTTTCTACCATATCTTTACACATTATTGCACATTTATGTATGGCAACGGATTCGGCATATTTCAGACTATATGTATGCAAAGTTTTAAACCGATCCAATTGTTACAGACAAAGATGTAGAATGGGAAATATAAAATAATGTATTTCCGAGAAATTTTGTAAAAATATGATAAAGTTCTATTTTTTTCAATTTCGCAATCCCGAATCGATTCGCGACCTCCAGAATCGAATTCAGCAGGTCATTTTACATAAGAATACGACATCAGTTTTTGTATGTTCGCGAGTTGCATACCCCACTTTTATTTTGCGTATTTCGAACGTCCTGCTCTCCGACTAAATATAACCAACGCAACCGTAAAAATAATTCCCCATTACAGATCAAGCTGTTGTACGCTCTCCTGCATTATTTTATTTCCGTTACCCAGATTTATTTACAGAAATCATCCCCGCGGTAATTCAAACCCCACTTAAAAGGCCCAGATAGCGGATCGACAATCCGAAATTAATTCAAACATTATGACAATGCAAATAGCAATAAGCCCAATTGCAATTTTCCTCTACAAACAATGTAGAGAACATAGCCTTGAGTATATCGAAGGCGGCGTAGTCAATTACCGATGAATTACCGCTCGAGCAAGCCCCATAATTGCCTGTGTTGGGAAGAGGCGGTGATGGTTCAAATCTCATCTCGTTCGACTCCATTTTGTCAGCTCGTACTAACCGCGTTAATTAGCAATCTCTGAACGCGATTATCTTGGTTGCTTCTAGAATTTAAAGTGCCGGAATGTGGGTTTAATTCTTTGAGGGAATGCTCGGAAGTTTTCCTATAAATTTAGTACAATTTGTTATAATCTGCTTGAGATTCGTACAGAAAAAAATAAAAATGCAGAAATGTGTGATTAAGCTCTTTATTGTTTTAATGAAAAGTAAGCAATAATGTGTATGGCCTCCTCTAACTCGTGAGACTTCAGCGCGATGACGGGGTATACTTTCAACTAAATTTCGAATAGCTTGAGGAGGCAGCTGTTCCCGCTCTTCAAGGAGGTTTTTTTCAACGTGTTGAAGGTTCCGGATTGGCTGACGTTCCTTCAATCGTTCAGTCTAAAAAACGTTCACGTGAGCGTCTCCAGACTTGAACTCGTCCATCAATGTGATTTAAACAGAACCTGGATTCGTCATGGCGGAGTAAATAATGGGTAAAATTGTGTCGTTTTTTTTGATGAGCTTAGAACAAGATCAGACCCAGTGGGTATTGTCAGCAACAGCATTATACACATAAAAACTCAAAATACGACATTTTTTAGCGGTCACCACATTTTTAAAAAACTATAAAATTTTTATTTTTTGAAAAGTCATGCTTTTTTGCATATCTGCTGGCATATCTCAAAAACGAATTGAGCTATCGACGTAATCTTTTTTTCGTTTTAAAGCACACACCTATGCGCTTCTTTAGATGTATAATAATAATGCTATTGTTTTTTAAATAAATGATAAAAACGCCGATGATCTTGGACGTTCAGAAACTATGCATGTAAATTTTCACTAATCGAGAAACTTTTTTGTTTTGGAAATTTTTATATAACATGATGCGATGGAAATATAGCCAAAAGACCAAAAAAGTTTTTAGAAAAAAAAATCTGGATATTTTCAATAGTTTTTATAATATGATTTTTTTAGTTTGGAGGGTAATATCTAAGTTTGCGCGCACGGTGCAATAATAGTGGGTAATGTTTCGGCACCTTCAATTTTGCTGTGTTTATGGCCTATTTTCAGTATTTTCAGTTATTGATCTGAGATGCTTGGGCATCTCAGATACAAATTATTAAAGCCTGACCAAGTTAAAAATGGACTAGTGCCTTTAAAATATTGAAATAGTTTCCATGTCAAGTTTATTTTTGTAAATATTTCATCGTTTTTTTGTTAAACTAAAAGGACTTAAAGGGTAAAGGCTCTGGTCATTTTGGAGTGCTAAAAAGAGCAATATGTGTCGAAAGAGAAAATCAAGATCTTCTGAGCTTAATGAAGAAGGACCTTTTCTAGGTATATTTTCACCTATAGGTAAATGTATATTTTCTAAACGTTGCTGAAATACCACCATACCCACGCAATGAGTAGTATTTTCTCCGTGGATTTTGTCCTCATTTAAATCAAAATTATCTATACTCGCGTGTGTGTAATTTTTGATTGTATTACCAACAACTTTTACCTGGAGGTACATAAATTTTGTCATTACTAATTCTTTGTTTGACAATGTTGGTTGTTAATAATTTTCTAATATCGTTATAAGTACAGCTAATACCAATTTCAGATTGGAAGTCAAAAAGTTGTCTACTTCGTAGTAAATGGTGTACACATAAGTCTAATCCAAATTTAAAAAGTTTTTTTATATAACTTGCCGAACAACGCCATAATAAAATTGCAAGGAATAACAGCTTTTGGATTTATATTTTTTTCTAACGTTATAACTGTCATCGTCGATAAGCCAAGATATAAATTGTAGCAACATATTTGGTACTTACTTTGTAAACTCATTTTGATTAATATCATGAGGAGTTTAGGAACAGGAAAAATTTTTCGTGGAGAACTGAAATTGTGTGTTTTTTAAAAATTCCAGCTGCTTGATGCAAAATTTCATATTCATTTTGATAAACTTCTTTCTTACAGACATCATTATTAGCAGTTTCAGATACAAAAGAAGAACTGATTCTCTTGTTGATTCTATTTTATCAAAGTTTGATGAAAAAGTCGGGACTTCGGCTAATTTTTTGTTAATTTTCAATTTATTTAAAAATGCTTGTATGTTATACATATTTCGAAATGTAATGGCTATAACACGACCTATGATATTTCGCATCATGCACAAACAAATCGTCATAACCGGTGAACTTTGCAACCATTCCAATATCGCCCCTCTTTTTGGCCGCTTTGATTATTTATACATAAGTACTTTTTCCTGTCCCCTCAAGAGATTAAGATAAATTGGCTATTGTAGTACATATTCTTAAAAGTTTCTATAATTTTTTATTGTACGCTATCCGGTTTCCTATTTTAAGTGTATTATCCAAATAGAAGTCAGCAAACAAAAGTGTAGACTGTAGGTACTTCAGTAGTTTTTTATTCTGAAGTAGGCACTTACAACCTCACTCTCGACCTAACCCCAAAAAATTATCAGTTTGGAACTTTTTTATTTCATATATCAATGGTATATTTTTATGCGAATTAATGTTTAATTTAAATTAGAATTTTTCGAGTTTTATTTTTAGAAGCCTGCATGGTGTGAATGTGCACAGCAATCCGCAGACCGGTTTCGTCCTATTGGGACTCTTCAGTACGGCGCCGCTATGCACAAACACACCCTGCCCAACGATCTCCCTATGAATAACTGCGATAGTCATCCATAAGGGAGAGCCAAAATCACGCCATCTAGAACGTAAATTGTTGAACAGCTGCCGACTAATACACCCGCTCAAACAACTACACCTCGAGCAAATACTCCGCCAGGCATTGAATTACAGAACGGGCCTACGTCGGCAGAATGTACATTAGGATGCACACAAGAGGCCTACCCCAGCATGGAGGCTTTCAAGGCCAGCTTTGCTGGGGTAGGCCTCTTGTGTGCATCCTAATGTACATTCTGCCGACGTAGGCCCGTTCTGTAATTCAATGCCTGGCGGAGTATTTGCTCGAGGTGTAGTTGTTTGAGCGGGTGTATTAGTCGGCAGCTGTTCAACAATTTACGTTCTAGATGGCGTGATTTTGGCTCTCCCTTATGGATGACTATCGCAGTTATTCATAGGGAGATCGTTGGGCAGGGTGTGTTTGTGCATAGCGGCGCCGTACTGAAGAGTCCCAATAGGACGAAACCGGTCTGCGGATTGCTGTGCACATTCACACCATGCAGGCTTCTAGCTTGAATAGTGAACCTGGTTCACTGTGGTACGATGGGGCACGTATGGAGGCTTTCAAGGCCAGCTTTGCTGGGGTAGGCCTCTTGTGTGCATCCTAATGTACATTCTGCCGACGTAGGCCCGTTCTGTAATTCAATGCCTGGCGGAGTATTTGCTCGAGGTGTAGTTGTTTGAGCGGGTGTATTAGTCGGCAGCTGTTCAGTTTTATTTTTGTTTATCTTTTGACTGACGAAACCACTAAAATAATAAAAAGAAATGGGTATATAGGTACCTAATACAATCTGCAAACTTGTTTGTATAAATGTTAATTTTTGCTTTTTCTTTGTCCCTTTTTGATTGCAAATAAGGCACATTTCACGTATGATTCCATGTTACTCCTACTTTTTGAAGAACCTGGAATGTCTCGCGGAATGTTTCTGTCTCCGTCCGAGCTATTACTAATTTAGCAAACTATCTCAATATTGTCCTTGCTGGTATACACCTTTCTGCAGTCTTCATGATATTTTACTTTAATTTTTCCGTTTAAAATATCATTCTTGATTGCTAAAATTTTCTGTCCAAAATCATCTTTTCTTAGTCCCGCAGCCTTAATTATTGTCTCTAAACCCCACTTCCAAGGCTTATGCACAACAAGCTTATCTTTTTCCTCCACAACTTCACCACATAATAAGCACTTCATTTTAATATTTAGCTCATCTATCTTAAATATTTTTAAGCAGTAAAAATTAAAGAACTCGCCACTAACAATACGAACTAATGTGTAAATAAAAGATTATTTTGTTCTTTCATGTTACATCTCGCACGGACGATATTGTCATCGGTCGCTCCTTATTATTAGCCGATATAAAAAATCATAGCGCCTAAGCTACAAAAGTCACAATAACAATTATGCTGCCAAAAACTTTTTTGGTCTTTTGGCGGCATTTCCTTCGCAGCATGTTATATAAAAATTTCCAAAACAAAAAAGTTTCTCGATTAGTGAAAATTTGCCTGCGTAATTTCTGAACTTCCTAGGTTATCGACGTTTTGAGGATATTAAAACAAAAGACACCAACCAATACTATGCTTAGAAAGAAGCGTCTAAGTGTGTGTTGTAAAACAAAAAAAAAGATCATGTCGATAGCTCAATTAGATACCTAGATATTAGAGTGGATATATAAAAAAGCAAGGTTTTTAAAAAAGGTACGTACGTATCCACACTTTTTTGGAAATAAAAAATTTCGTGACCACAAAAAAATGTCGTATCTTGTGATTTCTCATAAACAATGACCTAACTAATAAAATGAGATATGTCTCAGTTTGTTCTAAGATAAAAAAAATTAAATCGAGAAGGAAGCTACTTTTGCCTTGGTTTTTACTCGACTATCAGTGAACAGAGAACGTTGCTCCACTGCCCCAAGTTCCAATTAACATGTTCTTCAGCAAAGAACCTTCTTGCTCTGCGATGATCACGTCTTAAAGGAGGTACCTTAGCTGGTCTTCTTGCATGAAACTGACGTTCGTGAAGCCTGTTACGTATCGTTTGGGTACTTATTCTGATTCCTGTGGCCTCTACGAGCTGATTTTGGAGCTTTGTAACGGTACTTCTACACATTCTGGTGGCCCAAGATATTAAAAATAGAAGCTTCAACCCTTCCATTTACATTTTGATTTCCTCTGACACCCCAAAGTATTTTTATACTCGTGTTAAGATAAAAAATGCCTATTTTATTTGCAGACCAATCAGTCCACTGCTCTTCTGGCGACATCTGGTTCAAATTTAAGGAAGGATACAGCAACGCTGTTCGACGTCCTCTAAAAATGTCTTCCCTTGAATAATTGTATAATGATGTATTTTTTTTAATAATTTTATTCTAGATTTAATGTTTAAGCAAAATACATACTTATTTTCTAATACAACAAAAGCATGGGTAATTTAAACTTTCAACTTCAAAGATGGGTGAATTTATATCAAAATAAATCTGGCCTACGTCTGAAAACTGAGAATTCATTACGCAAAACGCATGTTTGCTACCCAGAGAAAGGATTTAACTTTTGCAATAAATTTGCCCCTAAGTTTCTTAGTGCAATTCGCTAATTGTTTTGTAGAAATGTTTTAGTGAGTGCAGTGCAAGAAACACCATCTGGGGTTTGGAATCTACGTAGTTTTTGTTTACTGCAAAGTTGGTAAAGTGACAGTGGTATAAAGTTAAATATATAATCGAGGAAAGTCTTAAATAAAGGAAGCAGGTGCGTTCCGGTTTTCCAAACGTCTCATCTTATTATTTCAAGAGATTTATGTAGATCTCATAATTTTCTTCTCTAAATTCGCAGTGGTGCATGCAGAATACAGTGCATCCAACTCGAACCAATATACAGCCATGTTTCTTGTGTTATGGCTAAATTAATGACTTTAGTCCGACGGTAGTCTACCAGAAGTAAGTGCCGGTGGTTAATTATTGTTGCTGTGGCGCTACCAATAATTAAACACGCGTTAGTTGATACGTTGTAGAGGTATAAGTGACTCATTAAGGCTTGTTCTGAAACCCGATTAGTGCAGTGAATGTTCAATCCATGAATTAGCGCAGCTGAATGCTTCCCTTGCAGTGAAAATTCGCGCATCTCCATTCAGCTATTGCAGTGAGCGATTGAACGACAACTAGCACGGTTGGGTTGAAGAGCAGTTATACAACTACGTACGCCATCCCAGGGAGAATTGCTTGCGAAACCTGGTTCAAGACCCAGTGCTCGTTTGCTATTCGCTCTAGTAAATAAATACGGCTTAGGGACTGGACATCCTGTATAGCAAATTAACAGGGAAATATTTTTCATAACAGCTTCAAGTTCTTTCATATATTTAGATGTTTCCATTAATATTATAATATTTGATTCAATTAATGAGTTTAGAAACCGACCCGTTTGAACTTCAATTCAATCCTCTCATATTTTAAAGTAACTTAGGGGTTGCCTATAATGGGGTGTGCAAACAACAACCATAAATTAATATCAGACTCCGAAACTCGTAATTCAGCTTAATTGTACCTATGTAGTTTCGTACATCTGCCTGACATAGTCACTAATGTGCTATGAATTTATGGAAGCAATTGTGAAATTAGATATTAATATTATGCTAAATGGTATCTCACTAACTCACGCGTATACAGGGAATATATCGTTATTTACGTTGAGGACATGTAATATAAAGGGGTTGACTAATTTGTGGTTATGTAACTGGAGTACTAGTTTTTTAGTTTTCGTCAAAATTTGTAGGAAACTTGTCGTCACTCGTCGGTCATGGAAGGAGGCTAAATAAAGTATATCATTCGAAGATAATGAAACATCCGGTATACTAGCAACCCCTTCCTTTCATTTCTCTCTGTTACAGCTACGAAATAATGGAATTGCCAGTTGATGCTGTTTGCCTCCGTAATTTATGGATATTAATTTCTACTATATTTCAAATTAATTGCCAAAATGAGGAGGAAAGGAGTTGTTGGAGCAAATGAGTTGAAATGTCGTTAGTATATTATTACAGTATTACATAAATTTCACAATTTACATTAAGTATGTAACAATTTTCTGCGTCTCGTAATATTTGCAGACAGAAACAACTCAAACTCTGCTGAATACAGTTGTTGCGCACTATTTACTTATGGATGACGTCACAGGCACGTCTAGCTTATCGAAGACCTAGGAAAAGTCAAGCAGGACCAAAACAATAATTTTTATGGGGTGACTCACCCAAACTAAAGGCGCAATTACAATAATGCTCTGTTTTTGAATTATTGAAACTGGCGAGTCCATTGACCTTCGCCCTTCAGGTCATCGATCTCCTTGAACACGATATCATCATCAAAACTATCGAAACTGCAGTAACTTGAACCCGTCAAGAACTACAATCATTTCATGGAACGCAGGGTTTTGGTCCAGAATCGACTCTATATGTCTACTTATATGCTCCAAGATTTTTTGAATTAGTCCAAAGTAGGTTTTTCCTCGATGAGGTGCATGCATCTGAGACAATAAATAATTCAGATACTTACAGGGTTCGTATATTTACATGCCCACAATGCCAAAAATCATAGAAAACTTTGTTAATTTCATACGGTAATGTAAGCTTGGATGCCATAAAATCTATCTGGATGAGCTGTGCGGGATTTTAGCCCGCAAATTGGTATGCAAAAGCGATTAGAGGCGTGCAAAAAGTCATAATGGCTCGTCCGTATATCATAATAATAAGTTTTCGGGACGCGGCAATTAAATTGTGCTCCATACACCGGGCGTTTTAAATATAAAAGGATAGACCCGGTGTGTTTCATAATTTGAAATAATTGACTACGTTATGCCGCAAAATTGGACAATTTTCGCTCGGTGCAGGAAAAATTCGCGCAGAGGAAATTTCGTTTCGTTTTTTTTTTCAATTCTGCTCGCGTTGGGTGAGTATACATGCACAGAAAAACGGAAATTTTGAAAGAAACGAATTCCCAAAATTATTCAGGGATTGCAAAATCCGAATCAATCTGTTGCTATTACTAAATTAATAAAACTCTTCAAATATTATTTGCCTCAATTGAAACAAATAACGCTTATAATCGAGGGGGGTAAACCGCATCATATCTTCCGTGATAACACAATAGAAGAGGGGGGTGATATCTAAACCACGCCCTCAGCGAGCGTCGCCAATAAAATTTTTACATTGAGAGTGGTCTATACATTCAAGGCGCCGTGACGCCTTCGCGAAACACATATGCGCGTCAGCTCTCCACGCGACGCCCGGCGTCGCTCACTCCAGAGTTGGATAGCGAAGGAATCTGGAGCGTTTCGGTTCAAATTTTTTGTTTATTAGTGACTTCTGGACACAAACAGCTCGAACTCAGAAAAGTGTCCACAGAAGAAAATAAATACAGGGTAATTCAGGTGCGAGGATCACTTTATTGAAAATTTATCAAAATTTTGATATTCCAGATGGCATTTTTGTAATATTGTGCAGTCTACGTACGGGAGAGGTGAATGGAATAATAATTTTGCGAATAGATAATGCGTTTATTGGAACTCTATTTTACATGTCTTTGTATTACTTTTACTCTATTTTTTTTATTACATTTTTTGTTCAAATACAAGTCTTATAGTCTAAAATCACATCACAATATTTTAGGGTAACAGATTCGCTACAGTACCATAATTATTAAGTCTATATAATTTACATAATATATATTTACAGTAGAACATTACATATTTATTTATATATGTACCGGGTGGCCAGATAAGAATGCAAAGTGCTGTATCTCGGAAGCTATTTATCATAGTCTTGCGGTAAAAAAAAATTATTACTAAAGTGGCCAAGAGAAGACCGTGGAAAATATTTTCAGATTTCCAAGATGGTCGCCAGAAGTGATTTTTCACTGAAATCCACCTAGTAAATGTACCAAAAAATATGTGTTTTTTTAAAGATAAGCTGTAAATATTTTCCACGGTTTTCTCTTGGCCACTTTAGTAATATTTTTTACCGCAAGACTATGATGAATAGCTTCCGAGATACAGCACTTTGCATTCTTATCTGGCCACCCGGTACAGTACAATGCTGTTTGGAAAACTATTACTTTATTAAGTTGTTTTCAATGTATGCAGTAGCAAATTTTATATTTTCTACATTACTAAAAGTGCTACAGCATCAAACACCATAAAAATGTAAGATAAATACACTCGGTATAGTGTCTTTGGTTTCATATTATATTGCACTTATTGCAAACAATTTTTACAAGGAAATATTTACAATTATTTAGTACCCAGCATTATTGTTATTAAATAAATACTAAGTACATTTTAAGGTACCTATTCATTCATATTTTAAAGTCATTCCCAATTTAAAATTTAAAAGCAACGAACAATGGTGATTCTGGAGATACATAACCTTCTCAGATGGATATATTTTACATAATATTGGTTATAACCTCCTAAAACATGATTATGCAAATTTAGAATTGAATTTTGTTGCAAATGTGTTTTCTCCGACAGCGATTTCATGAATCAGCATAATCGAACAAATATTATAAATGAAACTCTCAAACCGCGTTGGAATATTGACAGGTAGAGATCTGAATTCTCAAGAGCGCCCCAAAGAATAGTACACATATGATTCTAAACCTGCCTGCTTGCTCTGTCTCTCTCTAACCGCGCTCGTGCGAGCACCTCTTGTATATTCCATCGTGTCTATTCTCTATTCTGGCCCTCATTAACCCAATCAGTTGCTCTCCCTATCTTTATTATCACCGTTTGGATCTCCAAGGCTCTCTTGCTTCCTCTGTAACGCTTGTAAAGTTAGAGGAGGTAACAAAGGAAAATTCAAACCGCCGGCCAAACTGGCCGCTTGTTGAAAATTTGCTACGTGTTGCAAACTTTGCAGCAATGCGGCTGAATGTTCTTGAGCCTTTCGTCTAAGTTCGGCCACACTCGACGAACGCTGGTCGTTGCTATCCGGAGATGCTTGGTCTGATTGGTTATGATGGAGACCAGAAGAAGTTAGAGACGAGAAGGGCTTCATGGGACAGCAGGAACAGAGCCCTGGAAAACCTGAAATGATAAATTAATCTAATATTAACATTTGTAGGGGTCACACGTAACACTACCCCCCTCTTAAATATCGCAACTTGGCAGCATAATATTATTAATGTGCTCCCTCGACAGTAATTCCTAGCAACAAAATATCAATGGAGTTAATAGCAAGGGACATAGGAGCAGAGCAAACGTTATTTCCATAAGTGACTGGGAAGGAAGATTTATAGCGAAATCGTTTTGATGAATCGCATTATGCGTTTAAGTATCGCGCTGATCGTTTATTTCCTCCCACGAGCAGCCCGAATTCAATCCACTTAGCCTACAACATCTCGCCGATTTGCCTAACGCTTTACACCTGCGATCGCCTAAATTTCATTTCGTTTCAGACCTGAGGCAGTTAAAAAAGTTTAAATTACATTTTCAAGCACCAAACTTACGAGCTGATTTCACTTATAAACTACTTACTCAAGGAAGAATGAGGATTTTTCCTCGCAGGACCTTCTACCAGTTATTATGAAAGTGAAACTTTAAATTGCAATATAGGTAGAACACATGGCTGAATGAATTCTTAACAGCACATAACATCAAAACACTCGGTACCTTTTAGACCTGGAAACAACGGTGGAGAAAATTGGGACGATATGTGGGAGGCCAGATGTGGAGGGAAGAAGAGAGGCGGCGTGTTTCTTGCTGTATTTCCGTCCATCACTGGTCTGAAGCCACCAGATCTGAAACAGAAAATTCAAAAATGAATAAATAAATATTAGCTTGCCATGATTACTAAAAGACTGTCCATGTTTGTCAAAATAAATTTGACAGAACCGAAACACTCCTTGAGACAATAAAAATGGCTGGATTCTCGACGACCATTTATAATGTATTTTTCAAGAAGTCTTCAAGATTTTTCCTGAGTTGTGTTGTCACAGCAGTATTCTTCGAAAGAGCTGTTGACTCCAGCTGTGACGCGCTTTTTGAAAAGTTAAATGAAGGAGTAAGTAACAGCGAATTTTATCGTTTTCTTCTGTTATTATGTTGCCTGTTTCATTTATTTTACAGAAGCTATGGAAGGATATTAAGGATAACTACACTTAAATCGCTTGTTTTTGTACATTTTTCTTGAAATTATGTTAGAATAGGATGCTAGTATTCTTGTTAATGTACGTCGCTTGCCGACAGTCCAATTAAGCAAAAATTAAAAACTCCAGCGCAATAATTACGTCATTGCATCATCTATTAACTATTGTTAACGAGATTTTAATGCCAATTATTGCCAGTTTTAACACCGCGCTGAAGATGTATAATATTGCATTGAACGTAAGTACGAGGGTGTATGTGTTGTTCTTTTCAGTGGATTTGGGTTTGTTGTTGCAAATTAATTGAGTCCAAGGTTGACAAAGTTCAGTTTATTGAACAGAGTTTCACAAAAGGTACCTGTCAACATACAAAAGAATCAATATCTAATTTGACAATTTTCAATAAATAGAATTATTCATGACTTTATACAATACAATCTTAACATACCTTTTGAATCTTCTGACACTCCTTGTTTTATTAAACAAAATTATAATTCGGAGCACGTTTTGCTTTTTGCCTTTCTATTTCGCTTTTTACGCTGTCTCATGAAAATTAACAAAAGTTGTTTATCACCTGCCTACTTACAAAAAAAATGAATGTACAAATAAATACATGATTACCAACTTTGACTCTATATAAAACAAAAGTAAAGTGTGAAGTAAGGTTAGATTCAGGTCAGCTGTCAATTGATCAAATTTCAACACTCCTCCTTAATCAATTTACAGCGGAGCGTCTCAAACACTCTTCTGTTGAGTGGCTTTGTGAGAATGTCTGCAATCTGCTTGCTGCTCTCGACGTGTTGCAATGTCACAGTGTTGCCAACATGTTGCTGAATGTACTTTCGTGGTATCTCAACGTGTTTCTTGCCTCTGGTTGTCTTTCCTTCGTGTGCATTCTGTAACATGTGAATGGCTGACATGTTGTCGACTTTCAGAGTGATCGGCTGATCACTTTCCAGGATACCAAGTTCCAGTGCAATTCTCTTGATCCAGCACACATCGTCAATCACGGACACCGCGGCTCGGTACTCGGCTTCTGCAGTTGATGTCGCTACCAAACGCTGCTTCTGTGAGTACCAGATCACTGGTCCTCCTCTCATCACCAAAACTCCACTCGTCGACTGTCCTGTCTCAGAGTCTCCTCCAAAATAGATTCCTGCTGTCACTGTCCCTCTCAAGTACTGAAATACACGTTTTACCATCGCCTGATGGCTTTTCATGGGGTTGTTGCAGAATCGACTCAGGTAGTTCACGGCGAAGCTTATGTCTGGCCGAGTGATTGTAGCTAAGTACAGTAAGCTCCCTATCGCCTCGCGATAGTTGTTGTTTGCCGGAAGTGCCTCGTCGTTCTTGAAGTCTGTCTTCTTGGTGATCATTCCTTGCTCAATAGGTGTGAATGCTGGGTTACACTGTTCGAGTTTCATTTTCCTCAAGATCTTCTCCGTGTAACGAGGCTGATTCACAAAGATACCATCTTTATTGATCTTGATTTCCATGCCCAAGTACGTCCTGTGCTTTCTTGCTGTATGTGATCTGAAACTCCTTGCTTATCTCCTTCAAGAGTCTGTATATTTCCTTTTCAACCTTCCCAGCTATCAATCCATCATCCACGAAGAGTGAGAGCATAATGCTCTTGTCCTTGTTATAGTAAATGCACGGGTCATCATCTGTGTTGATTAGGCCAATCTTCTTTTCAAAGTGTGTGGTGACCCTCTCGTTCCACATCCTTGGAGCTTGTTTGAGCCCGTAAAGACTCTTATCCAACTTGCAAACTTTCCTTGATCCATCGTCAAACCCTTCAGGCTGGTTCATATAGATGACTTGCTCCAGGTTTCCATACAAGAATGCCGTTTTCACATCGAACGATACCAACTTCATTTTCTCTGAAGCTGCATGACTTAGTAGTAGTCGAATTGATGCATGGCGGGCTACTGGGCTGAATGTTTCCGCGTAGTCCACTCCTTCCTTTTGTTCAAAACCTCTTGCTACGAGTCTGGCCTTGTATCTTCCGTCTGCCTTCTCTCGAAGTACCCACCGACAAGTGATTGGCTTCACTCCTTCAGGACAATCCACCAGTTCCCAAGTTTTCATTTCCATTAGCGAGTCGTACTCCTCCTGCATTGCCTGTCTCCATTTCTCATCTTTGAGTGCCTCGCTCACCGGGATGTCTTCCGTTCCACCAATCATGGCTACTTTTGCGCTCTTTCCTCCACGTCTGGAGTCAAGTACACAGTCTCTCAGTCTCGGTGGTGGTTGTAAAGTTCGACGATCTCGCAAAATTTTCTTTCCTGGCTCTTCTTCTGGCGGTTGTGTCCCATTATCGTTGTCACTTGTCTCCTCAGCACTTTCTCCAGTTGTCCAGTTGTCCTCTTCTTCGTCTGACTCACTGCTGCTTTCTTCTTGTTTCTCAGGTGTGCCCTCTGTTGCCGATGTCTCAAGTTCAGTGCCTTGTCTCTGTCGTATCTTTTCCTCGTCAAAGATTACATTGTCTGAAGTGACGACCTCTCCTTTCTCTTTCATATAAATCCTATAGCAGGGCGAATCAATGTCATAGCCAACCAGAATTCCCTTTTCTGATTTTCTATTTATCTTGCCTCTCTTCTGTGCTTGGGTCAGCACATAACATTCACATCCAAAAGGTCGCAGTTTCTCAATCTTCATTTTCCTTCCGAACCACAATTCTGCTGGACTCTTTCCTGGTACGTTGCTGGTTCCTGTCTGGTTGATCGTGAAGATTGCATGGTTCATTGCATCTGCCCATAATCTCTCGTCCAAACCATCTGCTTGTATCTCTGCCCTGGCTGCCTCGACAATCGTTCTCATCTCTCTTTCCACCCTTCCATTTTGCTCTGGCGTATGTACATTCGTAAAAGTGTGAAAAATTCCCAACTTGTCCATCAGCTCTTTCGTTTTTGCATTTTTCAGTTCCGTGCCGTTATCAGATCTCAGACTCTTCACTCTTCTTCCCAGTTGATTTTCTACAAATCTCAGGTAGCTTTCAATCTTCGCTGGGGCTTCACTTTTCGTCTTCATGAAATAACAGGTTCGGTAGTGAGTGAAATCATCTTTCAACATGAGCCAATACTTTGCTCCTCCTAGAGATGAGATGTTCATCTCGCCGGTGTCGACATGCACAAGATCTAATGGCTGCTGGGCTGTCTTGGGGTTGTTTGGGTGTGAAGATCGATGTTGCTTGCCATATGAGCACCCTGTGCACACATAATTATTCCAGTCATCAACATACTTGATCCCTTTTCTTTTCAGTATGTCCCTCACATACTTCACGTTTTGATGGGCGAGTCTTTCATGCCATACTTTGATCGACTGGACCATCAAGCTTGTCTCTTCTTCTCTCCTGAGCATCATTTTGTACAAATTTCCTTTGCGCCTTGCTATTGCCACAATTTCCTTGCTGTCCTGACAGTAAAAAGTTGACTCGTTTCCATTTGCCTTCTGTACATGTCCCTTGTCTAACATCTGACTTACTGAGAAAAGATTAAAGTTGAGATTTGGTACATAGATCACATCTTCAAGTACCACTGGATACCACTTTTGACCATCAAAAGCCTCCATATCAATGTTTCCGACTGCAACGCCATCCAGCCTGGTTGAATCTCCAATCACAATTGGAATTGGCTCGTCCAGCTCAGCAAGCTGTACAAACCATTCTCGATGAGACGTCATGTGTTAGCTGGCTCCACAGTCTTGATACCATGAAGTTGCCCTGTCCTGCGAAATGTCGTTGTCCACTGTCGAGAGTGCTGTGGTCAAAAAAGCCCTCTTTAATGGTTTTCCATTTCCTGACTTGTTTCCTTCTTCTCGGGATGGACATTCCTTTGCGAAGTGACCTTTCTGCTTACAATTGTTGCATGAGTATTTCTTCTTGCAATACTCAATGTATATTTGACATGCCTTTCCTCTGCACTCTTTAATCACATGACCTTTCTTTCCACATTTGTAACATGCGAACTGTGACTTGTCCTGCTTGCTTGACGACTGTCCTTGTTTCTCGCGTCTTGTCATGAGAGCGTTGCTGGCGCTGCTCTCTGCGTTTGTCGTCGGTTCCTTAAGTTGCTCGTCCTCAAGTCTCAGACGTTCGATGAGAGTATCTAAGTTTCTTGTAGGTCCCGTCACGTTGTTCCATGATGTCCTGAAATGCGCCAGTTTTGACGGTAAGACACTCAAGATCCTCGTCATGACCCAACTTTCTCTCATAGGATCATTTTCAGTTGACACTTCTTCAGCCAAGTCCATAATCTCCATACAATTCTCTACTGATGACTTGCTTTCATCATACTCAAAAGTAAAGAATTTGATTCGGGCCGTTTCTAAAGTTACATCAGTCTTTGTGCCATATAAACTAACTAATTTGTCTATCATGTCTTTGGCAGTTTTACAATTGGCAATTTTGTTCGCTATCTTACTGTTTACATTTAAACCTATCAACATTTGAGCTTCGACATCTTTCTTTATCCAAGCTGAAACGTTTCCTTCTGACACATCACCTGTTGGTCTGACTTTCACACCTGTCACAATGTCGTACAGGTCTTTATTCTTAAGTGCTAGATTTAGTTTAAATCGCCATGAAATGAAATTGACATTTCCCTGACTATCGTCACTTAACATCTCCAACTGAGATTTTACAGTATCCATTTTACTTTTAAAAATTTTAGGATTTGACTGACTTCTGACAATTTTTAAAATAAAATGAATTTACAGTCTTTCGTGACGATTTTCTGACTTAAAGCGACTTGCGTTTACGTTGCTCAACGTTGACTTGCTGTGCGATGACTGCTCCGATGTCGCTCATTTGTAGATTATGTCTGCCGTGCCGGTTCTGACGTTTTGGACTGCTTTCTCGACTTCACCGTCGCTTTCCTGACCTTGCTTCCAACAATAAAAAACCCTTTTACAGCTGCCCTGGGCCCATAACCTGTTGTTCTTTTCAGTGGATTTGGGTTTGTTGTTGCAAATAAATTGAGTCCAAGGTTGACAAAGTTCAGTTTATTGAACAGAGTTTCACAAAAGGTACCTGTCAACATACAAAAGAATCAATATCTAATTTGACAATTTTCAATAAATAGAATTATTCATGACTTTATACAATACAATCTTAACATACCTTTTGAATCTTCTGACACTCCTTGTTTTATTAAACAAAATTATAATTCGGAGCACGTTTTGCTTTTTGCCTTTCTATTTCGCTTTTTACGCTGTCTCATGAAAATTAACAAAAGTTGTTTATCACCTGCCTACTTACAAAAAAAATGAATGTACAAATAAATACATGATTACCAACTTTGACTCTATATAAAACAAAAGTAAAGTGTGAAGTAAGGTTAGCTGTCAATTGATCAAATTTCAACAGTATGACTATCTATTTTGTTATACCCCGAGAGTCCCTTAAAGGCGCTTTCCGAGGCTGCCTTCGCACAGTGCAAAAAATACCAAGCTAGAGACAATAATAGAATTAATAAATTATGGCTTCTTAGAAGCGGAATAAATTGCATGATTTGCAGACATATTTAGCAAATTGATGCACAGTGTTCTGGTGCGTTTGTTAATACCTAATTTATTTTATTTAGTTTCAGCGCTCAGTTTATTTGATCAATTGAGTGTTCACGATATGAATACCGATGAAACATAACCATTAATTTGTTTCAATAATTCGCTTACAATTTAATTTCTTTTTCTCTTCATTGCTTAAATTGATATGGACGTTTTCGATACTGCAGTCGCCTATCATTCCACATTGTTACGAACACACCGAATAAATATGACAGATTGTGGAAGAAATGTGCATTCTAAAAAGCCCGAACGTCAAGATTGTATCATGAGGCGCGGGGTGTCGAGAGATACAATCCAGCAACGTCCAGTAACAACTGTGAGATGTACGCCACTGTTTCGCGAATAGTAATCTAATAACGTGCTATCACGTTTTTAGCAGTGTACGCATGATTCAAATTAAAGCATTATTGCAAATTGACACTTGACCTGTTGAAAGCGCAGCTTCGAGAATTGCAAGAACATAAATAGAAATATTTAATGACCTTTAATTTAAAAGACACCATATCTAACTGCCGAAACATAAATTAGCAGAATTTTTATTGTTTTATTTTTAAATTTGATGTTATATCAATTGGTGCATGTAGTTTACTGCTCCCCACAAAGCAAAATTTTAATTCCAAACAACAAACGTACCCGAATAAAAATATATAGTATAACACATTAAAAAATCATAACCTATGTTACAAAGAAAAAAGAAAAATTTAGTATGTGTGCTACATACGCTGAAACAAGAGAAAATCATATTTAAGACAGAGAAATAAGACGAGAAGAGGAAATCTAAAATCCATATTCTTGGGCTTATGCGTTTATGTGTACGTGGGATACACTCATACAAGGAGGGGATGATTTTTAACATTTTAAATTCTCCCCTTAATTTCCCATTACCGAAGCGCACCCTCGCGATTTTAAATAAATAATAGGCATATTTATGATGTGGAAAGGGGCTTTAAATAAATAAGCTACAAACGAGAGTCAGATATGTCTATTATCCTTTTAAAACCGTGATGCAACAGTAAAATTCAAAAAAATGGTATCAATATTAGGGGTTTCTGTTCAAGATACGACCGTATGAATAGAAAAAAATGTTAAACCGTTAGATGTTCGAACCCAGTTATTCAAAGAAAGAAACTTCCGTGTTCTGATCTACAGGATCTACAGGCCACCACCGTGGGACATCCTGTATACGACCCTGTACGTAACTCATTTTTTAAATTTTAGTGCCCTTCTGAACGTTTCTATTTTTGAGAGCTTTTGGGTTTTGAATTCCAAACTAATATTTCTTCTTGTTATTTGATGTCTAGAATGATAACAATATTTTTGTAAAGAACTTTTGTTTGATTCGTCACTTGCGTGCGACGGTGTGAACATGGCTTTATCTTAATTACATCATAATATGGTGTTACAAAGCAGTTAATTATGAAAACAGTCACGTTGTTATTGTAATTTAAATTAAGTGTACGGTTTTTCTAAATTAATTTATATGGGCTTTAATTGACCCAATCAAATTTTCTCTTTTAATTTCCAACACCCGGATCATAGAGGAATTAATGCAGGTCCTAAAAGTGGACAGATGTAGCTACATTCGACTTAATGAATACAGTACATTCATTATAATAACGCGACTTTAAACGCACCTGGGTATTCCGTTGTTTCTGTCCGGCGCTCAGCAAAGAAGTTAATAAAAAAACGCTGAAATATCTCGCGTTTGCTTCATTTTCAGAATAATATCGATCAGCTGCGAATATAAGGGGTGGAACACGGAGCAAAACGGGGATTTCCGTATTTATTTTGAGCGGTTCGGTTTTGCGAGTTGCGGTTGCCAGAGATTCCCGGCCCGCTTTGATCCGAACGCGTCTCCTAATTAGTTGATTAATTAATTGCACATCCTACTAATTCGATAGCTATTTATTTATGAGCAACTGAATTAACTAAATTATCGTTTCTAGCAGGTGTCCCGGATCACTCTAATAATCCGGAATTGGTGTAGAGGACGGGAGATTAATTTGGGAGAATGAAGTGCTTTTTAGTTATTCAATATCTTGATTAATTTACGCGAAGAGGGATTGTGGTAGTTTAGTTGCCCTTAAAATTCTCTAAAAAGGTTTCTTCAACAACCATTACGATGGTACACCTATGCAAATCAAGAATATTACGAATGTTCAATTTTCGCAACGATGGATGGGAAGAGATGGCTCACAAACCTGGCCTCGTTTGGAGGTGTATGGGTTCCCCATCGGCTAGAACTAGAACACACCTGTGTGTATAATTTGGAATCCTCGAAGTGAGACCCGGTATTGTAAATTAGCCGATTGTGAATAGGGGTCTTTATTCTTTAATAACTCTGATGCAAGGGGAGAGAAATCATCCTTCCCGTTTGCGCATATCATTGCGACCGAGTTGGGTACCTTAATTCTCCCTATGTAGCTTTAATATAATCATAAACATCTCTTCCATATTACGGCCTCTTCCAAAGACGCTGCGTTGTAATACCTTGTTATACTATTATCTGTTTTATGGGTCTACTTAGGTAAGAAAATGGTTGCTCCCCCCCTTTTTCCTTACGGGAATGTACAATAATTTCAATCAGCAAGCTATGCCTGTTTACGAGAGCGGCTTTATAAAATTTAGACCGATAGTAACACGAGGCATTATTTTTCAGGTTATGTAATGCAGGTTATGTAATGCATAAAACAAGTAGGAAAGTTAGGAATTTGAAAATTGAGATGGACAGGTTAGCATTAGACGTAGTAGGTATTAGTGAAGTGCGATGGCCAGAAGCCGGAGACTTCTGGGGCGGAGATTTTAGAGTAATACACACAGGATCTGTAGGAGGAAATTCGGGAGTAGGAATTGTTATGCGGAGAAAAGTAGGGCAGAGTGTAGAAAATTTCTTACAGCAAAGTGACAGGGTAGTTATGGTTAGGTTAGATTTGAAACCTGTAAAAACAGTAATAATACAGGTATATATGCCCACTTCTAACTACAGTGATGAGGTCGTAGAGGCTGTTTATAGTGATATTGAACATGTGCTAGATTTTGTGAGAGGACACGAAAATTTAATAATTATAGGAGATTTCAATGCAGTCGTAGGCACAGGGCGAGAGGGCGGAATAGTTGGTCCCTTTGGATTAGGCAATAGGAACGATAGGGGAGTTAGACTGATAGAGTTCTGCGATAAATATAACTTAATGGTCGCGAACACTCTATTTCACCATCATGTTAGGAGACGCTACACGTGGAAGATGCCAGGAGACCTAGGGAGATATCAAATAGATTACATTCTTGTTAGGCAAAGATTTAGAAATCAAGTTAGGGATTGTAGAAGTTATCCAGGAGCAGATATAGATAGTGATCACAATATAGTCGTTATGAACGCCAATCTTAAATTTAAGATTTTGACAAAACGAAGCGGAAGAAGGTATCTTGACCCAGAGAAACTAAAAGATGATGATACGCGCGATAAGTTCGAGAAAAAGACAAACGAAGTACTAAAGGGCGCGGGCGAAAATATTGTTAAGGACATAGAGGAAGAATGGAATTGCATTAAAAATAGTTTAGTTTCCTCAGCTAGGGATATTTTGGGTCATAAACAGAATGAAAGTAGGAAACCCTGGATAACAAAACATATTGTGAGTCTAATAGAGGAAAGGCGAAAATATAAAAATAGGTTAGATGAAATAGGGAAACAAAGATATAAGGCGATCAAGTGGGAAATTATTCGGAAATGTAGGAAAGCGAAAGAGCAATGGATCGATAATAAGTGCAAAGAAGTGGAAAATAAGTTCGAAGTAGGAAAGACTGATGAAGCATATAAAATAATTAGGAGAAATTTTAGAGAAATTGGATCTAGTACCAAAAGCATTAGGAATGAGGCAGGAGATATCCTAATCGAAAGCGGGGAGAAGGCAGATAGGTGGAAAGAATATTTAGGAAACTTATGTATATGCGGGACAGGAAGTGCAAGATATATTAGAAAGCGAAAGCAGTGTAGAGGGGGATAACCTAGGGAATCCTATAATGAGAGAAGAGTTTGAGATAGCACTAAAAAGTTTAAGGAACAATAAAGCGCCAGGTATAGACGGCTTGCAGGCAGAAATCTTAAAGTGCGCAGGTCAAGAGGTAATAGATCGTTTATTTAAATTAGTTAGTCGCATATACCTGACAGGCGAGATTCCAGAGGATTACAAACGGAACATCATGGTAGCTTTGACAAAAAGGAAAGGCGCGGATAGGTGCGAAAATTTCAGAACCATCAGTTTAACTTCCCATGCGTCAAAAATTTTAATTAGAATTGTGCAAAGAAGGATGGAGAAAAAGGCGGAGGAAATATTAGGAGAAGATCAGTTCGGATTTAGACGAAATAGAGGAACGCGCGAGGCCATCCTAGCTTTACGAGTAATTATAGAAAAAACGATAGAAAAGAGAAAGAGCGTCTATATAGGATTTGTAGATTTAGAAAAGGCCTTCGACAACGTAAAATGGGAGAAGATGTTCGAAGTGCTGAGAAAGGTAGAGATGAAATATAGGGACAGAAGAATAATACATAATCTCTACGAAGAGCAAAAGGCAGTTATAGAATGTGAGCAGGAACGAAGGGAAGTAGATATCCGGAAGGGAGTGAGACAGGGATGTGCATTGTCACCTCTAGTTTTCAACTTATATATCGAAGATGCTATTAATATTGTTAAGGACAGAACAGCCTCAGGGATTAACGTACAGGGTCAAACTATTAACATGCTCAGATTTGCGGATGATATAGCAGTGTTAGCATCTAGCAAAGAAGAACTAGGAGCGGCTTTGAATGAAATGGAAGCAGTTTTGACACAGGGCTATGGCATGAAAGTCAATAAAAAGAAAACTAAAATTTTGGTATGTAGGGGATGTGAAAATAGAATTAACGTTGACATACAAATAGGAAATTAGAAGATAGAGGAGGTCACGGATTTCTGCTATTTAGGAAGTAAAATAACTCAAGACGGTAGGAGCACTAAAGATATAAAACAAAGAATAGCGCAGGGCCGAGTTGCGTTTAACAGAAAGAAACAACTGTTATGTTCGAGAACGGTTAATATTGAGACTAGGAAGAGACTCTTAAAGTCGTATGTATGGAGTACGGCATTATACGGGTGCGAAACTTGGACAATAGGGGAAGCGGATCGAAAAAGAGTAGAAGCGTTTGAAATGTGGTGCTACAGGCGCATGATGAAGATACCGTGGATAGATAAGGTTAGCAATAGGGAAGTATTAGAAAGAGTTGGGGAAAAGCGAAAGGTATGGAAGACAATAAAGAGTAGGAGAGATAGGATGGTAGGACACCTTCTAAGACACGAAGGAATAGTTCGCGACATACTAGAGTCAGAGATAGGAATAAAAAGAGGTAGGGGTAGGCCTAGATTAGACTACTGCTCTCAAATAGTTAGGGATGTAGGATGTTCTACTTTTAGGGAAATGCGTAGGTTAGCTCAGGATAGAAAAGAATTGAGGTACGCGTCCGACCAATCTTCGGACTGAGAACCTTATGATGATTCCGTACCGGAAGTGCCATTGTTTTTACCTTTTTGCACCAAATGGTGACCGGCACGGGTGCCGTTAAGTTGAGTATGGTGTTTTTACATGCCTTTGCCGCACATTTCATTTCGTTAACAGATGGGTGCATAATTTTGCAGCGGGCTCTCCTACTATAAGGAAAAATTCTATTATTTATTATTAACGTTTGTATTTGCGGCCATTTTTTCGACTCAAAAATGTGATACGAGATTCTCAGGCTGATTCAAGTTTCAGTAAACAAAACAGTTTACTGCTCCATAACCCAAAAGCTGGTCTACCCAAAATGGATTATGATCCTTCTGAAAAACGAGCGTCTCGCACATGAAAACATGAAATATTTAAGCAGGAGACGAGGAAAATTCGAAACACGTCCGCGCGGCACAGTATAAGTAGGCAATTTCTCTCGAAATTTTATTTCTCGAGGTACTTGATATACAGAAATTGCATTCCGAGCATCAAAAGAAATTACGGCACTCGCTCCTCTTTGGTGCTGTTATAAAAATTAAATCAAATTTTCCCCGATAAAGTTTCCAAGATGCAAGTTTCGGGCGAAGCGGGACCCTCCCACCCAGTTGACCTGATGATTCTTGTCTATCTGCTTTCGATGGCCTACAAATCAGCATACTTTAGTTCAGACCTCTGACTTGACTAAGTAAGTTTGGTTAAATTATGTACAATATGCTGACGTCGCTTTGACGTCAGTAACCAGTAACGTTTACTCCACGTATACATAATGTTTAAATTCGATAGCGCGTAGAAATGATGATATTGAAAACTATGGCCGCAGCTAATGTGGAAAGCCCCATTTTCCCATTCAAAGCGACATAAATAATTCCTGTAGACGTTGGATTGATTTCGAACAGAGCTGTGTCTTCAAATTCTGCTTATATGCGATTGTAAAAAACTTCGTTTGCAGAAAACAAAGCGATCGAGGCCTCCATTCTTTATTCTTTCAGTGTTCTCCCCAAATATATGGGAAACGTATTACGGCGACTGGAGTACAACCCCCTTTTTCCACCCACTACATCTGACAAGACGAAAATTTAAATATTCATAAGTCAGACGTAAAGGTCGTAATAATATCGCCATAGAAATTTTCTTCCATTCTCCGCTAGGGAAAGAATAAGAGAAAAAACAGGCTGAAAACCTGCCGGCAGTTGCTTATTTCCATTTTCCGAGGAACGACAGTGATATTTTCATTAGACTAATTTTGTTTTAAGTGAATTAGCGTTCTTAAAAACCTCTCTGCAAGCTAGTTTTCTGCTTGTTTCGTCGAGGATAGCGTGCTGGAATGGAAGTACAGATAAATATAATTCCCTTTCATTTTGCATCTTAATGTGAAATTATACCATCATGAGTTGTCTCCCCCCATTTAATAAAATATTAAACTTTTCATCTATCCTGCCCCATATTATCCAAAGAATTAAACAAACCAAAAACCGCCGTTTACAACAACAAAAAAATCACTTCAAACACATAAAAACACCCTCTCGATCGCGCATTTAAGCTCACCCTCTTTACTCCGGGGGTGCGAATCATCGTAGCATGTGGAAGACTATTTCGTGCAACCACCCCTTCGACAAACAAAAGGGGGCACGAGCGATTACCGTTAAGTCAATGGCGACCGGAATGCAGCACATGCGCTGAACAGGAAAAGGAAATACTGCCAAATCCGTGCGTCCAGAAGGACAACTTCCGTACTGTAAGCGTAATGACTTTTAGGATATGTGGAAGACAATGGCCCTGGAGGGTGGTTGGATGGCGTAATGCATTTAGGGGTTGTTGGATATGTTAACGCCGCAAATTATGGGAATGATTGCCATAAATATTGAAGCAGTTCGACCATACGGTAGTGGTCGACGTGGGTATAATTTTTTTAATACGTAAAATAAAGTGTATGCCTCTTACCCGTCGCCAAATGGAAATAAGTGGGGAAACGGTGGTGGTACAGGCTTGGCAGGTTCCGAAGATGCTGATGGAGTTGGACTGTGGGGTGAAGATGGGTTCGAAGGCACTGCTTCCGGTGCACTTCTGACCTGTTCTGGGGATTCTCTGCCACTACTTCTACTTGAGCATTCGCGACCACCTTCGTCAGGTTCCCCGTTGTTTTCTGGGGAGCTTGTTGCGTTGATTTCTTCGATCTGAAGAGAGAAATTTTCAATTTAATTTGGGGAAAGATGAAGGTGGAGAAGAGAAGAGAAGAGGAAATTAGTACAGGACATGGAGAAAGTCAATAATGATAATTCATAAAAGAAGCGGCTACCTTTTCCTCTTTGGTATCGCTGTCCCTTTTCACCATATCTTCCCTTTTTCTTTGTTCTTCCTTTAGCCTTTCTGCTTTCCTCCATTTCGCCCTCCTATTTTGAAACCAAACCTTAAATAGAAAAGTAGAGTGAGAATCAAAATTCCAGCTTGCGAGAAAATTAGATTTCCACCCTCAACCCCTAATTACGAATGTATCAGGTTACCAGAAATCAAATAATCTACAGTCCTGCGTCCCAAAACGCACATTTCTCATGTCAATCCCACGTCATTTTATATAAGCGTCCGTCCACTCGCTCTCTAGCTTCAAATCCATATACACCCCCAGTAAGTAGCTAGGGGATGTGTTTTTAAATTTATTTTGTTAGAGCTTCTGTTTGACTTGAATTTATCGGCCCGACAACTTCTTTTAAAACTCGCTTCTGTCACATGTCAGGTGAATTGCCGAGGACGACGGGAGATACATAGGGGATGTTTTAAAATACAAGGTAAACAAATTTCAATTTGGTTTAACTCGCTCAGGCGGGTTTTCCGCTTGGATACTCGTCATAAGATTGCAGTCTGAATAAACTGTAGCTACGGGTGTCAAATATTTGTATGTAACAGAAGTTTTGAAGAGAAAAACAGGTGTTTCTTTGGCTGATAATCTAGTATTAATAATATCCAAACACCTATTGTTACTGAATGATACTTGAGTCGTCTAGTGGGGGGTTGCTGCCCGTGTGACACCGGGTATTAAGAGGACCATACAAACTACTGACAATTGGGACTATAAAAACGGTCGCCTGGCTCACTTTGTTCACTCATTGTATTCTTAATTGGAACGTACTCCCTTTGTTTTATTATTTTACATAAATATTGTACCCTTGTGAGATTGTGTAGAACAAAAATGCAACGTGCGTCTACTAATTGTGTTTTGTTTCTGTATGAATGCTTGGGGATGAAGAACACCCTCTTTAATCGGAGCAATTAGAAAAAACTCGAGGATATCTATAAGTGCGTAGACCAAGGAAAGCACTTACAATGGTACACAGTTTTGTCAACAGATGGCGAAGCGATAATCGAACATAATTCGTTTGTGCGCAGCATGTTGGCGCATACAGTTTTGTTGCGTTCAATAAGATTTGACAGTGAGTCAAGAGTGGCAATTTTTCTTAGAATCCACATTCGCAACAAAGGACAATGTCTGCTTGAAGAGAGCTCTTGAAAAATAACAAACGTGTAACAACAGCAAACGAATTGTGTAATGTGGAGTGTGGAGCACAAAGCGAGTGACGAATGGTGACGAGTGTAATTTTGTCCGTAGTGGCTCATTAGCCGCTGCTAATTGCGAGCGCAATTTAATACACGCCTCAGCTGATGGCAGACATGACGGTTTCCCTCCCGGGCATACCTCGGTTTATACCACTAGATGCCTGTGTGCACCTTGATTTTGATCTAAAGCTGCTTGTTCGCATTCTGTGTGCTACTCAGTTTTGTTTCTTTTAGTCACCAGAGGGCGTCACTTGAGCTACTACAATAGACATACGAATGTCTAACCATATACGTAAAATACAATGGAATATTCACTTCAAAAATACAGAAATAGAACCACAAACTTGATTATTCCCTTTAAACAGTTTGATGCAATAACAGTCAGTTCCGAGCAACCCCCGAGTATAAAAATATAAAATGCCACAGGGTAACAATAGAAGACACGGGCCAATAAGTGAGTGTAATATGACACTAGACATGTCCATTCCGGGCGGCACTCCGGGGACCCGTTTTACTAACCGGAGTTACCGTTCTATACTGTTTTACAACGTCCACACGTGCCCTGCCAGTCTTTATTTCGATCCCCCGAGCGTTTCAATTTTTAACGATGATAAAAATGCGTAATTTCATTTGGAGAGTGAAAATAGCAAGTCCAGAAGAATTTCGAATTTCTTGGGAGATAATATTTGTATTGCCCATACACGGAAAAAAACTTGTGTGTGGCAGCTCCGACGCACGACTGGAGTTTACTCCTTACGAACGATTATTTTAACTTCAAAACAGTGGCGGTTTCTCCTTAAGGTCAATTGGTCAATGACGCTCCTAAAATATTCTAATCAAAACCATAATTTTAATAAAAATATTTTTTGTCTAACAGTCTCAAATTTAAAATCTTCAGCGGTCTGCATTCGCTGCAATACTAGAAATAGCCAAGCGTCAAGCCGCGCTGCGCGCTCGCTAGCAAGCCGAGACATTATTCAAATTGACCCTGTACAGCTCTTATGGCTTATGGAGAAATGCATGTAAAGAAGAACAGTGACAGCAGATGGCGAATTCTTGAGTGGAAGTGAGAGTCACCTTTTACTCCTTTATCTCCAACGTGGTCAATGTCCCGATTACAACTGCGCAGAATCGAGTTTAGTTCTACAGTATTCAGTTATATTTTCTCTGGACTCTGGATCTCAGTTCTTCTTAGATAGTAGGCGGGAAACCTTTCTTTATTGTTGCGGATGTGAACTGTGATCGTTGTGAAGTTCTGATCGTTGAGAAATTTTGTGTGTTTAGCAAAACAAGATGAGTGTTGTTGAGGATATATTTGCCTTAAAGTCAGCTGGAACATTAAATTATGAACGCCGGCTTGAAAAGAGGGAAAGTGGACGGCCGAAACCAAAACTGAATTTGAAGCAGACAACAAAGGATAAAGGTAAAAATGTCCAAAGATATTTTAAAGAATCGATGTACAATTTGTGCGACTGGATTTGTGGATGCAGTGTTAAAAATGCGTTCTTTTGCTATCCGTGCTTATTATTTTCAAATGATGCTATATGGAGTAACCGATATTAAACATTTAAAAGACAAAATTAAAAAGCATGCTTCTTCTGCTTCTCATATAAATTGTTCAATGAGTTACGCCAGTTTAGGACGTGTAGACATAAGACAGCAACTTGATAGTGCGTATCGCAAATCAGTGCACGACTTTAATGAATCGGTTTCTAAAAATAGGTATATTTTAAACAAAATAATTGCATTGCGCGGTCATGACGAAAGTGACATGTCCAATAATCCTGGGATTTTTCGTGGCCTTATAGAGTTTGTCTCTGAACTAGACTTAATATTTAAAGAGCACCTTGAAAAAAATACAGTATTCAAAGGAATATCAAAAACAATTCAAAACGAAATTTTAGATTCAATGTTGGCCGTTGTACACACACATATAATAAAGGAAATTGACCAGACAAATTTTGTGGCAATTCAAGTTGATGAGAGCACAGATAGGTCCAATAAGACGCAAATGATTTTTATCTTTCGATATGTATTAGATGGTAGAATTGTGCATGAAAGATTTTGGAAATTTGTCAACCCTCCAGGTACCACAGCACAACATTTATCCGATGCAATAATGGAAGAACTCCAATTATTAAAAATTAATGAAGCACCCCATAAATTGATTGCTCAAAGTTACGATGGTGCATCAGTTATGAGCGGTAAGCTGGGAGGAGTACAAACAAAAATTAAAGAAATGTACCCAAATGCACACTTTATTCATTGTTATGCCCATCAACTTAATCTTATCCTCCAAAAAGCGGCGAGTCAACACAAACCGATAAAAATATTTTTTGCAAATTTACATGCATTTTCGTCTTTTTTCGGACGATCCCCAAAACGTACGGCGGTATTGGATAGGGTGGTTAAGGTGAGATTACCTAAAGCTGCACCCACTCGATGGGCTTTCAATACAAAGTGTGTTGAAACTGTACACACTAAAAGATGATTTAATATGTTGTTTGGAGCAAATCATTGATGAGGAGGAAGTCGGAAATAATATAAATCAAGCAACTGGTTTAAAAAGACATTTGGAAGATGAACTTTTTTTATTTTGGTTAAATTTTTTTCATAAAATAATGCCTCATGTAGACATATTGTTCAAACAATTACAAATGCGAGATATTGATGTTATATATCAGTCAAAAACTACATAATGTCTTTCAACAGCAATATCCAAAAAGTGAGAAGTGCTATTTTAGAATCGGAAGAACCAAGCACATCATCAGCGAAAAGAAGAAAAGTTAATGCAGGGGATCCTAAACGACTAACTGCACTTGAAATTTGCGACATTATTATGTCTGAAATTCATCATAGATTTGGATTCAATGATCATCTCATGATTTCACAGTTATTTCAGACGGAGAAATTTGAAGCATACACTACCAATTTTCCCCAAAATATTTTAAATATGGTGAAGGCTAATTATGCTACAATAGATATTTCCAAACTAAAATCAGAACTTGAAGTAATATATTGTCGTGAGGATTTTCGTAACAGTGCCGGTGCAGTCGCCATTCTTCAACTTTTTATTAACATGAATTTGTCCGAAACATTTTCTGAAGCAGTGAACTTGTTAAATATCTTGTGTACACTACCAATGACAACCGTGGAAAGTGAGAGATGTTTTTCAACTTTGAAACGGATAAAAACATTTTTACGCAATACAATGGGACAGTCTAGACTTGGTGCCTTGTCTATGTTGAGCATCGAGAAAACGCTTGTCAAGAGCATTCCAAACTTCAACGAGAAAGTCATAGACCATGTTGCGGAACAGAAGGAGAGGAGAATTGACTTGAAATATAAGCACGTTTACGGTATGTTTTATTTTAACAATATGTCCCCTTATATTTTTGAAGATTTGGACTTACAACGTGTCCTATAAAGTTCTCTACATATGGGAAACTTTTTTATTATCCGTTTGTGAAAAAATAATATTCTTCATAAAAAGCTCTGAATTGCTCAAAAATCAAAATGCACTCGCAACATTCCAAAAATATCGGATAATATACAAGGGAGATAAAAAAATAATAATTTGAATGAAGAGTAAAGTACCCTTATTTTTGAAAATAATGAAAAATGTTATTCGGGAAAATTATTCAGTATAAAAAGTTATGGACTGTTATGAAATAACAGCCACCTATGATCAAATTTATGTTTCGTGAATTTAAAGCAAGAACAGCAATTTGCATTGAGAGAAAAGGTGGATATTTTGAGGCAATAGTTTAGGAAGTGCTCTAATTTAAATTTAAGTTAATTTAAAATAATTTTAGTTCTTTATTAGATATTAACACGTTTGTAATTTAGAAAAATAAATTTGATCATAGGTGGCTGTTATTTCATAATAGTCCATAACTTTTTATACTGAATAACTTTCCCGAATAACATTTTTCATTATTTTCAAAAATAAGGGTACTTTACTCTTTAGTCAAATTATTATTTTTTGATCTCTCCTGTATATTATCCGATATTTTTGGAATGTTTCGAGTGCACTTTGATTTTTGAGCAAGTCAGAGCTTTTTATGAAGAATATTTTTTTTAATAAACGGATAATAAAAAAGTTTCCCATTTGTAGAGAACTTTATAGGACACGTTGTATATGTATATATTTTTAGTATTAATTATAAGTTCCAAAACCAAAATGACCCCCCTGGTTATTAACCCACGAGCCGCCACTGCCAGTTTCCAAGATACCTGTTGTTATAATGAAAAAACTCACCCTGTGGCAGGCGCCAACGCGTCGCGCCTCTACCGCTCGCCACTTTAAATCTGTTAGACTGTACCGATTGTTTTCCCCGTTGAAGATGACTTTCGTAATTCTGCCCAAACACACAATTTTTAGATTTACCTGCGTCAGTGTGCAGTAGAAAAATAGAGAAGTAGACCAGGCGTGTCGTGGACGAAAAAAGCAATTTCCGTCATCATGTAAAAGCATGGGAGCTCCAGTGGCGAGAGCGGGCGTCCCGGCGGACCCCGGAATCTGCATCCTGCATTCATTTACGGCTAAAGCTGTAATACTCGATACAGATGCGATTATTATGCATTTAACATGAGCACTTTTCATAATTAGCTCATGTTATACTGATTTATAATTGCGTTAAGAGCGCCAGAATTTATGATCAAAGAAGTGGCGGCGCTGGGAGGAAAGACCATACTACAACACCCTAATATCGTTAGCTCGCTAACTCAATTTATGATGCTGCTTTCTATAATGTCTGTAACTGATTCGAAGCGACAACAGATTATTATGGCGCATTACCGACAAAAACTCGTCTGCTCTATCCAAAAGTAACATTAATTATTTCTCTTGAAACTTAAATAATATAGGATTTCAAAGCGTAGTAACATACATCGCTCTGTGATGCCTCTGCACCCTCAAATTTCTAAAATGAAATTAAAATCATCTACCGAATTAGATATTTGAAAAAAGGAAATACCATATTGGATTGTTATGTCATTAAATAGCTTATTTCTTGCTGAGAATAGCAACCTATTACAAGTTGATATACTGTCAAAAATAATAGCTTCAGAAAATAAAATTCATAAGTTGGTGAAAAAATTTAGTTATCCAGGGAAAAACAACTTCATTTAAGAAGTAATTTTGCAAGAATTATTAGTTTTATTTCGCTTAATAGAAATCAATGAAACATCCATAATTTGTAGCAGTAGAAGTTGTTTTAGTCTGTCTAAATGCATTATACCGTGTGACAAACTTCCATGTGTACATGGGGAAATAACATGGGCAATTACTTTTTTGGGGATTTCTGCTCCCCATGTGTAGTTACAGTGGTGGTAAAGGTAGCAATCGAAAGATTATTTTTTTCTGCGTATGAGGATATCAAAAACTCTGCAATTTTCCAATTTATTACAGCATTAAAAGCAAAAATTTGATTTAGATAATTCTGATTCGCTTATTATTATTACCTAGTTGCTAATTCCTTATTGTTCGCTAACTTAAATTTTACTGGGATTATGAGAAATTTAACAAGTGATAACGTGGAGTGAAACAAAACTAAAATTAATCTTATCATTTATTTTTTTAGTCGTTCCAAGAAATCTAAATGTTGAGGTAGAGGAAATGGTAATAGACCTGATAACTGCTAGTCCAACATCTAGTTTAAGGTCTATTGCCCTAGAATGTAATGTTTCAAGAGAAACTGTCCGTAACATATTAAAAAAAAAACAAATATCATCCCTTTAAATTCCAATGTCACCAAGAGTTACTTCCTTGTGATGAAGAATCAAGGCAAACTTTCTGTGAAGAAATGCAAGAACGGGCTAATCGGGATCGCAGCTTCCTCTCATCAATTTGTTTTACCGATGAGTGTACCTTCACTTGAAATCAAGAGCCAGATTCACAAAACGTTAGGCATTGGGCCCAGGAAAATCCCAGAATAAATCTAGCCACTACAACGCAATACCCTCAAAAAGGCATTTTTAATAATCGCATTATAGGACCATTTGAAATACAGGGAAATTTAAATTCAGAAGCTTATTTAGATCTTTTCATTACCCATATTGGCCCTGCATTAGAAGAAGTTGCACATGCGAATCGGGAGGTCTGGTTTCAACATGACGGATGCCCAGCACATTTTGGAGCACAAGTGAGGGGAAATATTTCCAGAGATTGCTGGATTGGTCGAGGTGGTGCTATAAACTGGCCAGCTAGATCTCCCGATTTGGCACCGTGTGACTTTTTCTTGTGGAGTCATTTAAAAAATAAGATTTATAAAACTCGTCACCCAAATATTGATTCTTTAAGGAATGCTATTTTTGCGGAATGCAACTTAATAAACGATCGGCAACTTGCGAATGTGAGAAATTCTTTCTATAATAAGCTGGGATACTGTCTGATACAGAATGGGGGTTTATTTGAATATTTGTTATAGTTATTTTTCTTTTTTTATGTTACTTTAATTTCATTGTATATTAATAAGTTTTTGCCCTTACCTAGATATGAAATAAGTAAGTATTAAATTGCCAGATTACAAAATTCATTAGAGCAAAATAAACAAATGTTGCCGCTTGTTAAATTTTTCATAATTGCAGTAATTTAATTTTTATTATTTCATTTTACTGCTTTAACATTTTCCCAAAAACTTTTTAATAGGTTAGACGACACCTACAATTTACCCTAAACTATAGACCAGCATTCACCAACGAAACATCCACACCAGTAATCAATTAATTGTCAACTATAGGTAATCAATTAATCAATTAATTGTCAACTATAGGTAATGCTACCCAAAGGACTTGTACCTTGACGCAGTTCTAGTAATACTGGGACGGGTGGGGTGGCTTGCGCGCTTCAATGATCTAAAGAGCCGAACCATAGGTTTAACCATATTGGAGGGGTTTTTATTTGAGAAGCCAGACTAAATCAAGTCCCTGAAAGGGGGCAGCAGCTCTTTCAGTAATCATAGTGGCAGAGATCGTGAGGGTCGGTATGGCACTGTGATACACACTACTGCGATGTGGAAGGCAACGGGAAACCACCACATTATTCTATCCCTGGTACAGCGTACTTCGAATTTATGATGATGGCACCTTCTGGAGTAAAATATTCCGGAGGTAAAATAGTCCCACATTCGGATCTCCGGGCGGGGACTGCTTCGGGGGGAGTCATCAGAAATGATAAGTGTAACATCTCACGAGTCGGAGCGTGGAATGTTAGAAGCATGAAACAAGTAGGAAAGTTAGAGAATTTGAAAATTGAGATGGATAGGTTAGCATTAGACGTAGTAGGTATTAGTGAAGTGCGATGGCCAGAAGCCGGAGACTTGTGGAGCGGAGATTTTAGAGTAATACACACAGGATCTGTAAGAGGAAATTCGGGAGTAGGAATTGTTATGCGGAAAAAAGTAGGGCAGAGTGTAGAAAATTTCTTACAGCAAAGTGACAGGGTAGTTATGGTTAGGTTAGATTCGAAACCTGTAAAAACAGTAATAATACAGGTATATATGCCCACTTCTAACTACAGTGATGAGGTCGTAGAGGCAGTTTATAGTGATATTGAACATGTGCTAGATTTTGTAAGAGGACACGAAAATTTAATAATTATAGGAGATTTCAATGCAGTCGTAGGCACAGGGCGAGAGGGCGGAATAGTTGGTCCCTTTGGATTAGGCAATAGGAACGATAGGGGAATGAGACTGATAGAGTTCTGCGATAAACATAACTTAACGGTCGCGAACACTCTATTTCACCATCATGTTAGGAGACGCTACACGTGGAAGATGCCAGGAGACCTAGGGAGATATCAAATAGATTACATTCTTGTTAGGCAAAGATTTAGAAATCAAGTTAGGGATTGTAGAAGTTATCCAGGAGCAGATATAGATAGTGATCACAATATAGTCGTTATGAAGGCCAATCTTAAATTTAAGATTTTGAAAAAACGAAGCGGAAGAAGGTATCTTGACCCAGAGAAACTAAAAGATGATGATACGCGCGATAAGTTCGAGAAAAAGACAAACGAAGTACTAAAGGGCGCGGGCGAAAATATTGTTAGGGACATAGAGGAAGAATGGAATTGCATTAAAAATAGTTTAGTTTCCTCAGCTAGGGATATTTTGGGTCATAAACAGAATGAAAGTAGGAAACCCTGGATAACAAAACATATTGTGAGTCTAATAGAGGAAAGGCGCAAATATAAAAATAGGTTAGATGAAATAGGGAAACAAAGATATAAGGCGATCAAGTGGGAAATTATTCGGAAATGTAGGAAAGCGAAAGAGCAATGGATCGATGATAAGTGCAAAGAAGTGGAAAATAAGTTCGAAATAGGAAAGACTGATGAAGCATATAAAATAATTAGGAGAAATTTTAGAGAAATTGGATCTAGTACCAAAAGCATTAGGAATGAGGCAGGAGATATCCTAATCGAAAGCGGGGAGAAGGCAGATAGGTGGAAAGAATATTTAGGAAACTTATATGCGGGACAGGAAGTGCAAGATATATTAGAAAGTGAAAGCAGTGTAGAAGGGGATAACCTAGGGAGTCCTATAATGAGAGAAGAGTTTGAGCTAGCACTAAAAAGTTTAAGGAATAATAAAGCGCCAGGTATAGATGGCTTGCAGGCAGAAATCTTAAAGTGCGCAGGTCAAGAGGTAATAGATCGTTTATTTAAATTAGTTAGTCGCATATACCTGACAGGCGAGATTCCAGAGGATTACAAACTAAACATCATGGTAGCTTTGCCAAAAAGGAAAGGCGCGAATAGATGCGAAAATTTTAGAACTATCAGTTTAACTTCCCATGCGTCAAAAATTTTAACTAGAATTGTGCAAAGAAGGATGGAGAAAAAGGCGGAAGAAATATTAGGAGAAGATCAGTTCGGATTTAGACGAAATAGAGGAACGCGCGAGGCCATTCTAGCTTTACGAGTAATTATAGAAAAAACGATAGAAAAGAGAAAGAGCGTATATATAGGAATTGTAGATGTAGAAAAAGCCTTCGACAACGTAAAATGGGGGAAGATGTTCGAAGTGCTGAGAAAGGTAGGGATGAAATACAGGGACAGAAGAATAATACATAATCTCTACAAAGAGCAAAAGGCAGTTATAGAATGTGAGCAGGAACGAAGGGAAGTAGATATCCGGAAGGGAGTGAGACAGGGATGTGCATTGTCACCTCTAGTTTTCAACTTATATATCGAAGATGCGATTAATATTGTTAAGGAAAGAACAGCCTCAGGGATCAATGTACAGGGCCAAACTATTAACATGCTCAGATTTGCGGATGATATAGCAGTGTTAGCATCTAGCAAAGAAGAATTAGGAGCGGCTTTGAATGAAATGGAAGCAGTTTTGACACAGGGCTATGGCATGAAAATCAATAAAAAGAAAACTAAAATTTTGGTATGTAGATGGAGTGAAAATAGAACTAAAATTGAAATACAAATAGGAAATGAGAAGATAGAGGAGGTCGCGGATTTCTGCTACTTAGGAAGTAAAATAACCCAAGACGGTAGGAGCGCTAAAGATATAAAACAAAGAATGGCGCAGGGACGAGTTGCGTTTAACAAAAAGAAACAACTGTTATGTTCGAGAACGGTTAATATAGAGACTAGGAAGAGACTCTTAAAGTCGTATGTATGGAGTACGGCATTATACGGGTGCGAAACTTGGACAATGGGAGAAGCGGATAGAAAAAGAGTAGAAGCGTTTGAACTGTGGTGTTACAGACGCATGATGAAGATACCGTGGATAGATAAGGTTAGCAATAGGGAAGTATTAGAAAGAGTTGGGGAAAGGCGAAAGGTATGGAAAACAATAAAGAGTAGGAGAGATAGGATGGTAGGACACCTTCTAAGACACGAAGGAATAGTTCGCGACATACTAGAGTCAGAGATAGGAATAAAAAGAGGTAGGGGTAGGCCTAGATTAGACTACTGCTCTCAAATAGTTAGGGATGTAGGATGTTCTACTTTTAGGGAAATGCGTAGGTTAGCTCAGGATAGAAAAGAATGGAGGTACGCGTCCAACCAGTCTTCGGACTGAGAACCTTATGATGATATAGGTAATGACAATAATAATGTGAATGAGAATTATCTAAATAAAAAAACAAGTTTATGTATTAGTAAAAATGAACTTCTTTCGATGAAAGATTCCCAGCCTTCAAATTTCTTACTAAATTATTTGTTGTTATACCGAAGGAATAGGACCGTTATTGAATTTTACAGAAAATAAGGCACGGACTACGCGCAAACTATTGCCGCCGTAAAATATTTTCACAATGAAAACCTTTTCTTGAACTGAATAAATATTTTTGTTCATTTTTAAATGTTGACAGTTCAGAAAATCCATAAAAATCAAAGACGTCCGTGATTAGAATAAATTAAGTTGTCATGGATAATCTGATAAATTTCTGAGTTTTAGTTAGAAAATTATTAATGTAATTTTTGCTTTTAATGCTTTAATAAATTGGAAAGTTGTAGAGTTTTTGATATCCTCATACGCAGGTTAGGTTTGGTTAGGTTAAGTAATAGGCTAACTAAGGAAAATAAGCAGACTAATAATCAATATACAATACTGAGTGATATAAATCTCTTTTGTATTCTACTCTCGCTGAATCTATTTAGAAAATCATCAGTTTCCATAAAATCCGATCTCTTCCAGATCCCCGATAATGCACACTGAAAACGGAAAAGGGAATTCAGTTTAGGTCGAATAGCCCTTTATCCTTCGGAATTACGGCTACGTCAACTTCGATACAGGTCGAATTTTAACGCGAAAATCCCATCCTTTCCTACTTTACTTGCCATTTAAGGAGACTCGGATGCTGGAGTTCTTTTTATACAGTGTTTACCAAATTTGAGAATTTGAGGTTTGAAGATTCATCTCCCTTTAATTTTGAATTCACCGAGTACCTACTTTGTCTTGTTCATCAGATGGCTTAATAGAGCCAACAATAATAATCCCACAATTCAAACAAACCACTATTTTAACCGCCGGCAGTCCCAAACCCACCCCTTTCAGGATCTGCTCAAATCTCGCATCAAACAATAACCCAACCACATAGGTAATTACAAATCATAAACCGTGTAATTTAACCAATGTAACAAATGGAACAAACACTCTGAAACCGGTAACATGTGTGCCAACTACCATCCCCCTAATGCTCAAACAATTTAACATTTCCGTCTTTGTTTTAACCCTTCCAAACGCAGATCCCTATCTTTGTCGTACTTGAGCTCCTATGTTTGAGGAACAGTAGGGGGATGTTGATTTAACATGTGCAATTGCTACTGTTGCACCCTGAATATAGGAGTGCATAATGGACCATATTTATGTGTATTCATGGTGTTTGTGAAAGGTAAACGCAGAGGGTGGGACCCAATTTGCCAGAGAAAGCTAATTATTGGTATTAGATGTTTATATTTCATTTCTCTATAAGTTTTCGATCGAAATTTAAATCGGTTTCGGTTGTATTGTATTTTTTAAAAGGGGTGTATGTAGTGCACAATATTTTAATCGCGTGAACGCAAATGTCAATATCGAAGAGAAGAGGAAATAGCGCTTGCTGTCACGGACCAAACGAGGCTGTCTCGCTCGTACCACTGGGTTGCCCTAGCTACTAAGGAAACACCTCAAGTACCGGCAGATTCTTTTTTAATACCCCCTAAAAACGCTCTTATACCCAACCCCTAATCTCTTCAGAATGATTTTACTCCAAAGGCTGAAAGTCTATCAAGTTGGAGGTTTAGCTGTTGACATGCTTTCAATGCATTTGTGACTAATAGGATTAGCACTCAATTATTAGGTTAGTGTTGATGGCGTTATGCTACATTGGATTTATAAGCAGTGGCTGAAAATTGAGTTCGAAAGAATGCTCATTGCAGAGGTCGATTCAAAAATTCACTTTGAAAATATCAACGACAAAACTTCAAAAACTCAATTTTTTCAAATGGCCACATACCCATTTTTAAATCGTCATCCGATAGAAAATTATATTATGATTTGGAATTGAGCTATTCCCCGACTCACAAGAGCCTGTCTTTGCATAAACTTCATCCCGATCCTTTACGACTGCAAAAACTCCGGCCAAAGGATTATCCTAAACGGATTGCCTTTTGCGAAGAACTTTTGGTCAAAATACAAGAGGATGAGAATATTCTGAAACGGATTATCTAGACGGACGAGGCCAAATTTGTTCAAAGAGGAGTATTTAATAGCAGAAATCGTCATTTTTGGGCCACCGAAAATCTAGTTTTCAATCAACGTTTTTTGTTTGTTGTTGGACAATCGCGTGGCATGGTACCTACATGTACCAAGAAAGTTTAAATGGGGAACGTTATTTGCAAATTATTCGCAATTTTGTTGAAAATTTTCTAGACAATTCAAAGATTTGTTTGAAAATAGGTGGCGGGGAAATAGAGATCCATGGCTTTGGCCGCCCCGTTCACCGGACTTAACACCACTTGACTTTTACTTGTGGGGACGAATCAAAGAGGAAGTGTACCAAACCCAGAACTGTGGAAGACTTGATTGACAGAATCACGTTGCAAAAGTAAACCCAGTGGATAATCAAAATTGATTGGTGTTTACTTTGGACGTTCTGACGTCACGCCGTGATGTGGAAGGTGGGAGAAGCACGCGAGCGCCATACGAGACAACAGTCAAGCGAGATGGATGGTAGTTGCGCCCGGCCCTAATCCGACGTCATGTATTTTCATCCGGCACTACTCCTCCCGCTAGAAACCTGGAAGTAAACCGCCGAAACTAGGCCCCACTTCGTCCGGCCCTCAGTCAGGACCAGTACTCCCAGCATCTGAGATGATGCTGGCCGCTCCGATCCGAAACAGAAGTAACTGATAGAGTTTGCCTAAGTTCCCCGTATGATTAACTGATATACAAAAAATAAATTTGAGTAAATGCCCGGTGAATGATAGTTGGTATTGCAGTAATATTAACTATCAAACACAACCTAGTTGCGAGTGGACTAGATCCAGCTTTGCGTAGCGAGGGAATAGATACAGCAGGAGCTAAGGGTGTCTGCTGGTGTGGGTTGGATCGATTCGGCAATCTCGTGATGACATATGTCAACAAATGAGACGATATACCGGCGGGGATCGAAAACACCTGACCGAACAGGCGGCCTTTAGTACAATCCAGCTGTATTTCCCCGATACGTATAACCCGGTGATATTCCAGAGGAGATTGTATTCTGGGGCTATAACGTAAACTCCACGAAACCGATGGTAATTCAGTTTGATCATACGACGAGCCCGTGGTGGCGTGTCCAATCAGAATACACCGCGAAAACCGATTTAATTTTGATAAAGAAAACTCATTTAATTTAATGTAAATACCGATTTTGTTGTAAATGCCATTCGAAAAAAATGAGTTTTTGAAGTTTTGTCGTTGGCATTTTCAAAGTTTTTTTGCAGTGTCAAACAAGACAATTTTTTCAACAAGGGGCATACTGAAAGACACCTCAAACTTTTGGTCAAATTGAAAATCTTCTAACGGGCACGTTAAAAAAATCGCGCTGTATAGAAATCTTTTACCGCGTATCTCCAAATTACTAAGTTAAATCCATTTCGATGCAGCGTCTCCCGTTTTGGAAATAACAGAAGTGGAAAGGTTCGGTTATTCGTTTATGGCGAACCTAATCGTGTAAGACAGATGAAGGTGTCCACTGAGACCGGGAAAGCGGCCGAGGAAAGTATTAAATAAGTTTTAAGCTCTTCCAAAAGTGAGCTAATACTTCTCACAAAACGTGAAAAGTGTTTTACCAAGCTTATTGACATCTGTCTCTGAAGATGTATTGGATCGAAGGAAAGAGCAGCAGGGCGAAATTCGATTAAAATTTACTCATACAGGCTGTCCCGGTTCTTCTGCAGAGACTTACTTGGACACGAGCTTCCGTCAAATTGATCTTCATGGCTAAATCTTCTCTGGTGAACACATCAGGGTAGTGCGTTTGGGCAAAGGCAGTTTCTAGCTCTTCCAGCTGAAATTTAAACCACAAAACTTAACATTTTCTTAGAATAAACATTGATTATTTTAGCTTACTTGTTGTAACGTAAAAGTTGTTCTATTCCGCCTCTGTTTTCTTCTGACAAACGTGTCATCGTGAATCGCAGGATGATACGAGTAACTTGTATCTGAAACAAAGAATTTTTTAAACAGAAAAATTTGGAAGTTCTTCTACCATATAATATTGAATTGCAAGCCTCGCAAGTTTATAAGAGTGACCACCATCGACCGACTAGGTTGAGTCGAGAAAGAACTTGGAAAATTCGATTCTTGACGAACGAGATAACTTCGTCGAACTAAAACTTTGTTAAGATTATTGGGTTTTCAGATCGCTGCTTGTCGCTGATGTGCTAACATTCAGTCATTTGCTAGGGAAGAGACGACGCTTTTCGGAATCAAACGCGGCAGCTTGCCGATGAGATTTTTATGTTCAGAAAAGCCATTAGTATTAAAGATATTGTTTTTTGCTTTAGTGTCGCTGCTATTGTATTTAAAAGCGATATTTTGTATAATAATCAACGGAATGGCATGCTACAATAAATTATGTGGGTATATGTATGGATATTTCTGATAAAATTGAAAATTTCGTTAACGTTGAAGTAACTGTATAGTTTGCAACTGTAATTAAATACAACATTTAATTCCGGGACATTTTCTATTTAATCTGATAATCCCATTCAGTTTCCCGGCGAATTAAAACCCACAAAACACGACTAATTTTAAAAATAATTAAATATTTACGAGTTCCGTATCGATTTTGTACTTAAAAACGGATCAGCTCTTAAGCGAAATTGAAACAGACCACAAAAACATGTTTAAAGGCTCATGCGGCTCTTTTCAGTTTATTATTAAATTATTTTTTTGTCTTGTAATATCTAGATTTCTTGGTGGAATTATGGTAGGTTAAGATTAATGCAAATTTGTAAGTTTTTTTTTAAAATCGGCCAATTGTGAGTTGACACGTATACATATGGGACGCCGTTTGGGTCTTTAACCGTCCATTTAAAGATATCTTACAGATGTTTTTAAATCGGGAATTATGGATATCCCACAGATATTTTTAAATATTTAAAAATATCTCACAGATATTTTTAAATCATTTTGGATATCAAACAGTGAACAATGATTATTTTTATCTGCGAGATATCTTTAAATATTTAAAAATATCTCACAGATATTTTTAATTCTATAATTACGGATATCTACTAAGCATTTTGATATCCAAAATTGTGGCGCCACCTAGAAGGCGAAAGATTCAATAATTCGATTACACCATCCTTTACATGTTGTAATTGTTATCCAATTTAGAGTAGCAAATGGAAGGCTACATTTTTTTATATCAAACCATGCAAGTAATATCCATAAATAATTATTTCTATCTACCAGATATTGTTAAATCGACATAAATATCTTGGAGATATCCATAATTCATTATTTAAAAATATCAGCGAGATATAAATATTTATTAATGCATATCTCACTCATAGTTTTAAATATTTGAAAATATCTATAGCATATTTTTAAATCAAATCAATTTTTGCTTAGTTTTGACTTTAGCACGTAAGTATTGCTTAAAGAATTACATACGAATCCAAAGTGAGCAAAAATAGTATTGGTTTTAGGATATCCCACAGATATTTTCAAATATTTAATGCTATCAGTGAGATATCCTCAAATAATTATTTTTATCCTACAGATATTTTTAAATCAACAATTTTAGATATGGGGCGGTAATTTTTAAATATTTAGAATTATCGGTAAGATAGAATTAATTATTTATGAATATCACTTGCCAGTTTTGATATCCAAAATTGCAGCGCCCTCTAATTTCCAGGAAGTAAGCTTAGTTGTATTTATGGTCTAGTGTAAATCTGACTTACGCGCTCTCCCGCTTTAAATCTCCAGCCTGCGCGCGGTCGAGTTTTCTGTTTCCCCAGGACTTGTGTCTCGGTAGCACTCTGATTGGTGAAACTTTTGTGTTCGTGTTCGGCAATAACTGACGTTTCTTACCGAGGATAAAGAGGACGGCTAAATTATCAGTGATTTTATAATATTATAAAATCAGTGCTAAATATCGTAGGAAATACCAACGTTGTCAAGCTTCTCCAATTCCAATGTGCAACGTTGCATTACGTCGTTTTCATTTGTGGGGCAAGGGAAAAAATACCTTTCCCTTGCCCTAAGAAACTATAAGCTTGAAAATTACAGACGGCAAGCATTTTGCCTGGAGGGCAAGGAAAAATATGACTAAAAAAGTCATCCCCAGCGGGTTTGCACCCCAAGCTACCTGAACCGCTAACTTCATGTGTATCCCATTAACCAAGGTGCCGATGCAAGGTAGGCTCTTGTATGAGCTACTTGATGGATATTTACACATTGGAAACGCTTGGCAACGTTGGTACTTTCTGGGATATTTATCCCCGGAAGTGCCTGCGTTGTCGCCGCCGGCAGCCAGCAAATTTACTTTTCGTTGCCGGCGCTGGTTTTGCCGTTGACCGTTATTAATATTTCAATATTATTCGCACCACTTATTGGCAATAACCTGAACGCTGAGGGCAAGGAAAAACATGATTAAAAAAACTGGATGCGTGGTCGCCACTCGCGATAGAAGTGAATCTTCAATGTTTTAGAGGAATGCAAATTTTGTAGGGTAAACAGATGATCGGAGTATAATGCAATACAGGGTGATCTATAATGAGTGTAACAAACTTCTAGGGTAGATAGAATACTTAAAAATAATGCGAAAAACCTTAATCAACGTATGTCCAAAAATGCCGGCTAAGCGAGATACAAGGTGCTAAAATTTCTTTCAAAAATGTTATTTTTTTAATATCTGGAAAACTACCGGACCTATTCATTTGGAATTTTGGGCATAATTCCTTGAAGTTATTTACTGATTTATAAATTTTGAGTTTTGTACTCTCACCAGTGGCGTCACTACGAGGTGGGGAGACCACATTTATTACCGAAACTATGTTACGCTACTGACTTACATAGATATGTAATATTAGAATCTTTGTTTTATTTACAAGAAAAAATCTCTCTTTTGTTTTTGCGTTCGAGGCATAGTTTCAGAGAGAAATAATTTTGTGTAACACGGTGCATTAGTCCGAGATTTTAAAAACGAAATTGTCAATCCATTCTTTCTAATAGTAAAGTGTTGTAAATATCGAATTGGCGTGTAAATACTCGAGAATAGCACAAAACAGCTGAAAATAGTAGGTAACGATACAAGCAGATATTACATTTTTGTAAGAAATTTCAACATCCTGTATCTATTTTTGTAGCCATTTTTGGACACATATTCATTAGGGATTTTCACAATATTTTCACAGTATTTACACGCCACTTCAATATTAACAACGGTTTACTGTTCACAGGGATTCTGCAAGTGACAAATAGACTGCTCTTTCCAGCTGTTACATTTTCAAAAACAACTTAAAATACAACTTAATTTCAGAAATATTTTAAAACGGATGAGTACAGTACATATAATAAAAGAACTTATGTCTTGTTTAGACCAGATCATTATTATTTTGACGTTTGATGCACAGGGTTTGAGGTTAAGTTGTTTATTTCTCCGGCTAATTTATTGTTTAATCTTTATTTAACAGGGGGTTTAAGAATTTATTTATATTTAAAAAGTGTAAAATGGAAAAGAAAGTGTTAAAAATTAGTGTTATTAAGGACTTCTATGTACGATTTAAACCATCTATTGCGCCGGTTCTAGCGCCGTAAATTGCAGTAGTTTGTTGCATTTTGGTTTTAAACAAAATGACTGCATAAATAAATGCTTTTACAAGACAAACACCGAAAAAGCTTCATAGTAATCGTCATATATTGATTTAATGTTAAGAAATCAGGATGAAAGGTAAAAATAGAATGTGAAGTGCAAGGTCATCTAAGCTCCATTTAAAATGCATTGAAAAATTTTATCCTACTTTTCTCTTAGGACAGCCGATAGCGTTTTAAATTTCGCGCTCTGATTTTGCCGTTACACTAATGGACTCTATTGCATAATTAAAAAATGAAATTTCGGTAGAATTATGTATCATTTCGGTAGATCGGTAGATAACATATAAAATCGGTAGATCTACCGAAATTTCGGTAGGGTTGGCAACACTGCGGAGCCGCGCGACCGATTTACACCAGCCCAAAAGAAAATAATAATTACATCTTTCGCCTTATAGGTGACGCCACAATTTTGGATATCAAAATGCTTAGTAGATATCCGTAATTATAGAATTAAAAATATCTGTGAGATATTTTTAAATATTTAAAGATATCTCGCAGATAAAAATAATCATTGTTCACCGTTTGATATCCAAAATGATTTAAAAATATCTGTGAGATATTTTTAAATATTTAAAAATATCTGTGGGATATCCATAATTCCCGATTTACAGACATCTGTAACATATCCTTAAATAGACGATTAAAGACCCAAACGGCGTCCCATATATACAGGGTGATTTTTTTTGACCGTCTATTAGAAGTATCTGGAGAACTAAAAAAGATAGTGATTTGAAATTTTGGCTGTGGCCGTAATCGGGTCGGATCTATTTAATGAAAATATTTTCAAAATGGTGGCATTTCCGGAAATATCGGAAGTTGACACCAACTTTGTTATCTTAAATGGAATGCTACCATTTTCTATTTTTTTTAGATTCCACGGAAAATTCTAATGTTAATTCAGTAAAGGTTCGCTATGTCTAAAATTAATATTTTCGAGATAGAAATTTTTTTCTCAATATTTTGACAGTTGTGGTAGATTATGCAAAAATTAATATCTCGATAACGTCTAGCAGTAAGATGTTCGATTTTTTATGGTGGCAAGACGAGGTGTTGGAATTACTAATCAGGCAAACAAATTTTCAAAATCTATTGCATAAAATTTTCTAATCAACGACATATGTTGATCTCACAAAAGTAGAAAAATGTCATTTTTCTTAAATAGAATGATACCATTTTAAATTATTTTTTAGATTCCACGGAAAATTTTAATGTTAATTCTATATGTCGTTGATTAGAAAATTTTATGTAATAGATTTTGAAAATTTGTTTGCCTGATTAGTAATTCCAACACCTCGTCCTGCCACAATAAAAAATCGAACATCTTACTGCTAGACGTTATCGAGATATTAATTTTTACATAATCTACCACAACTGTCAAAATATTGAGAAAAAAATTTATATCTCCGAAAATATTAATTTTAGACATAGCGAACCTTTATAGAATTAACATTAAAATTTTCCGTGGAATCTAAAAAAAAATAGAAAATGGTAGCATTCCATTTAAGATAACAAAGTTGGTGTCAACTTCCGGTATTTCCGGAAATGCCACCATTTTGAAAATATTTTCATTAAATAGATCCGACCCGGTTTCGGCCACAGCCAAAATTTCAAATCAATATCTCTTTTAGTTCTCCAGATACTTCTAAAAGACGGTCAAAAAAATTACCCTGTATACATTTTGAATAATCTGAAGCGCGTCACCCTGTGGTAATTAATCGTGGCTATCTCAGTTCTTTGAAAAAATAGAATCTAGGAACGTCGTGAAAAATATCAACCGCACCTATCGACACAAGTCTCATAAACCAAAGGTTGTAGAAGGCGTTGCAATGCCATAATGCGATTAGACTTGGACATTTCTGCATTTTTTGTTCGCTGCAATCGTCATTATGCCCATTGTTCTCCATTATTGCAAACATTATAGAACAATGAAGAATAGATATTGATACAAACATTTTGTATTCATTTTTGTTCGATGGCAAGTTTTCATCTTAACTTTATATAAAAATTATCTCTGATGTAAAATCTACAAGCACAATTTTTTCGATCAAACAACCGGCAATTTAATTTTTCAATTACTCGAGCAAACACTAGATATTACGTTACAAAAAAGTACACAGGAGCGAGGCAATTTTCCCTGGAAAATTAAGCAAATAAAAAACTCGTACTTATTAAAATCGAATTTATAAAAGAGTATAATTTATAGAATCGGCGATGGGAGTAGCTCATAACGACCAATTTGTCGGCCCTTGTGCACACACGTATTATCGCTCAAGAGGGCGCAGTGAGAGGGTAGTTAATCCCTCTAATTTGCTCTGGACAAAAGTGACAGACGGGTTGGTCCGCCACCGAGTCATTGTTAGCATGTTAGACTTTGTCTTTTAAAACTTTAAATTCTTCACACGCTGTAGCTTTTAAATATTTCACATATTCATTCATATAAGAATGTAGATCACACAGCATTTGATTCGGCATACCCAGCTTGTAATCAAAATCCAATTGAGGGCGACGATGCCACTCCCAAGTGCAAATTTCTCCACATCCAATTTCATTATATTTCATTGTTTATCTCACCGAAATTGCTGTAATGTGTCAACAGTACATATGAGATGGCGTTGTCATTCTATTAACTGGTCGTTTCATCGGGTACCAAACCCTACTGTCGATAATAACCGCTTTTAGATTTCACATTCCATCCGCACCCCTAAAATACCATTAATTCCCGAAATAACATATTAAGCTGTAATCCTCTAACCTGCTGGTACATTACTATAAAATGTGCTGATCTGGCATGTGCCAACTCTGTAGAATTAATATTAGCCTCATGTTTATTTAAAGATGTTTTTCAATTTGTCAGTTTTTTATACCGTGTGACAAACTTCCATGTGTGCATGGAGAAATAACATGGGCAATTACATTTTTGGGGATTTCTGCTCCCCATGTGTAGTTACAGTGGTGGTAAAGGTAGCAATCGAAAGATTATTTTTTTCTGCGTATGAGGATATCAAAAACTCTACAACTTTCCAATTTATTAAAGCATTAAAAGCAAAAATTACATTAATAATTTTCTAACTAAAACACAGAAATTTATCAGATTATCCATGACAACTTAATTTATTCTAATCATGGACGTCTTTGATTTTTATGGATTTTCTGAACTGTCAACATTTAAAAATGAACAAAAATATTTATTCAGTTCAAGAAAAGGTTTTCATTGTGAAAATATTTTACAGTGGCAATAGTTTGCGCGTAGTCCGTGCCTTATTTTCTGTAAAATTCAATAACGGTCCTATTCCTTCGGTATAACAACAAACAATTTAGTAAGAAATTTGAAGGCTGGGAATCTTTCATCGAAAGAACTTAATTTTTACTAATACATAAACTTGTTTTTTTATTTAGATAATTCTCATTCACATTATTATTGTCATTACCTATAGTTGACAATTAATTGATTACTGGTGTGGATGTTTCGTTGGTGAATGCTTGTCCATAGTTTAGGGTAAATTGTAGGTGTCGTCTAACCTATTAAAAAAGTTTTTGGGAAAATGTTAAAGCAGTAAAATGAAATAATAAAAATTAAATTACTTTAATTTTACTGCAATTATGAAAAATTTAACAAGCGGCAACATTTGTTTATTTTACTCTAATGAATTTTGTAATCTAGCAATTTAATACTTATTTATTTCATATCTAGGTAAGGACAAAAACTTATTAATATACAATGAAATTAAAGTAACATAAAAAAAGAAAAATAACTATAACAAATATTCAAATAAACCCCCATTCTGTATCAGACAGTATCCCAGCCTATTATAGAAAGAATTTCTCACATTCGCAAGTTGCCAATCGTTTATTAAGTTGCATTCCGCAAAAATAGCATTCCCTACAGAATCAATATTTGGGTGACGAGTTTTATAAATCTTATTTTTTAAATGACCACACAAGAAAAAGTCACACGGTGCCAAATCGGGAGATCTAGCTGGCCAGTTTATAGCACCACCTCGATCAATCTAGCTCTCTGGAAATATTTCATTTAATAATTCCCTCACTTGTGCTCCAAAATGTGCTGGGCATCCGTCATGTTGAACCAGACCTCCCGATTCGCATGTGCAACTTCTTCTAATGCAGGGCCAATATGGTTGATTAAAAGATCTAAATAAGCTTCTGAATCCCTGTATTTCAAATGGTCCTATAATGCGATTATTAAAAATGCCTGCCCAAATATTGATTTTTTGAGGGTATTGCGTTGTAGTGGCTAGATTTATTCTGGGATTTTCCTGGGCCCAATGCCTAACGTTTTGTGAATTTGGCTCTTGATTTAAAGTGAAGGTACACTCATCGGAAAAAAAAAATGATGAGAGGAAGCTGCGATCCCGATTAGCCCGATCTTGCATTTCTTCACAGAAAGTTTGCCTTGGATTCTTCGCCAAAAGGAAGTAACTCTTGGTGACATTGGAATTTAAAGGGATGATATTTGTTTTTTTTTAATATGTTACGGACAGTTTCTCTTGAAACATTACATTCTAGGGCAATAGACCTTAAACTAGATGTTGGACTAGCAGTTATCAGGCCTATTACCATTTCCTCTACCTCAACATTTAGATTTCTTGGAACGACTAAAAACATAAATGATAAGATTAATTTTAGTTTTGTTTCACTCCACGTTATCACTTGTTAAATTTCTCATAATCTCAGTAAAGTTTAAGTTAGCGAACAATAAGGAATTAGCAACTAGGTAATAATAATAAGCGAATCAGAATTATCTAAATAAAAACCAAGTAAATTTATTAGTAAAAATTACCTTCTTTCAATGAAAGATTCCCAGTATCTTCAAATTTCTTAACTAAATTTTTTATTGTTGTTACCAAAGGAATAGGACTGTTATTGAATTTTACAGAAAATAAGTCACGGACTACCCGCAGACTATTGCCGCCGTAAAATGTTTTCACAATGAAAACCTTTTCTTCAACTGAATAAATATTTTTGTTCATTTTGAAACCCAAATTTTAAATTGTCGATAAATAATGTTGACAGTTCAGACGAATTAGAAATTAGAATCAAGGGAGTCTTTGATTAGAATAAATTAAATTAAATAACCGCGTTTTAATTTGAAAATTATTAGTGTAATTTTTGCTTTTAATGCTTTAATAAATTGGAAAATTGCAGAGTTTTTGATATCCTCATACGCAGAAAAAAATAGTCTTTCGATTGCTACCTTTACCACCACTGTAACTACACATGGGGAGCAGGAATCCCCAAAAATGTAATTGCCCATGTTATTTCCCCATGTACACATGGAAGTTTGTCACACGGTATAAATTAGGTAATAATTTTGCGAATTGCTGGCAAATATGAATTTAATATTAAAATAGAAATTACAATTTACCACGTCTGATTTTAAATAACACTTATTGAGTTTTTTAAAATAAAAATATGCATTTAATTTAAATTAAATACATAAAATAAAAATTAGAGTACTTCTCTCTGGGATCAGTTATGAATACTTCCATTTTCTGACCACTCTGTATATGCTATCTCAAATTTAAATAGTTTAATATTATTTTCTTAGAAAGCAGACCTTTTTATAAAGAGCAACTTTTTTTCTTAAAATTAATAATAAAAATTTTTCCCTATCTAGACAACTTTAACAGACTGAAACAACACAAATACAAAAACAGTAATTCAGCAATAAGTAAACATATGAAAAACAACAATCATACTTTTGAATTTAATGATACCAAAATTTTAGAACAAGAAAAAATTTAAAATCTCGGTTAATTTTAGAAATGATTATATAAAAAAGAACCAAGTTCTATACTTATTATTATTAAATTAAAAACATTGTATTTCCTTTTCTCAAAATTAAAAATGCCAAATTGCAATTCCTATTTTTATATTTACGTAATTCTTGCTTGATTTGTGCCAGTTCAAATTTGGAATATTTTTATAATAAATTTTGTGAAACGTGGATATATCATATACTACATATTTTTTGCCAGAAATTCACAAAATTTATTATAAAAATATTATATTATATAGTTACCGTATCAATAATTTTTATTATTTAGAAAAACTTGTATTGACAAATAATTTATGACAACCTTTCGCATTTCATTATACAAATGAATCTTGACAAAGGCCCCAAACGTTTTCTATTAATGCCAGAATTTCACCAAATCAAAATATTATTTCAAATTTTTAATTAGAATTTTCTATATGAATGTATTTGGGGTTGATGTAATTTAAGAAATTGTATCATGTGTAAATTTTTTACAAATAATTTTAAGTAAATTTTATTCACACTCAATAAATCTTTACAAAGCCCCTAAAAGGGGCCGAAACGTCGATTTATTTATTTATTGTAAATGATTCCAATTCCCAAAATTAAAAAATTATATAAAAGTGGTTCAAATTGAATAATAATTTGATACTTACAAGGATGCGTTGGGGTAAAAGGGTAGTCCAACTGGGGTAGACGGGGCTGTGGGGCTCCAGGGTGGAGCGCTGGGGGGCAGTGGTAGCAAAACATGCCCCGGCCGCCCCCGCCCGTAAGCTGAAAATTAAAGAAAAATCATTTTAACAATATCTAAAGTGTCTAAAAGAAAAATTTTGGTTAATAAATTTTGTTGCTGATTTTATAACAAAGAAATTTTTCTTACTTTTAGTCATAAATTCCCCCCAAGTCATCTGCAATCAGTTTTACGATGTACCTACCAATTTCTGCTTAATTCGAAGCGTAACATTTTGAAACGAACAAGCATGTCCTTAAATTAGATAAAACCTACGCTGTCGGTCGCATCGGTTAAATTAACAACAAATTAATTCTGATTAAGTTAAATACATTAAGTAGATATGTGTGACATCACGAGCGAGACACTCGTCATATTCGTAATTATCTGCCATTTAATACTCTGCTCGCGTTGCTTAATCTAGTATATCATAATGGGACAAAGCACGCGATATTCTGTTGCGAGTTCCTCAATCTTTGATTCAATTGGGGACGGTGCTCTTGCATGGTTGGCATCTTGGAGCTTCGGAACGCCAATCTTGTACCCATCGGGATGAAAATTTGAATTTGCTTCTGAACAGCCATTAACAACTATTAATAAATTAACAAACAAATCTATCAATTAACGTCCACTACAATTACACAACCATTAATAACAGCGTCTTAAATATTCAAATTAAAAAAATAGATGTCACTTTGTTTCTATGTCCATACATTAAAAATACTGATTTTTGATGTATCTTGACAGATACGGGCACTCGTCGTTATTAAATTAGATACATATTGTAATTGCTATCATAAAGCAGTGGTGCTCTTGATAGCTGGTCATATGTCTATATCTAAAGCGCATCGCCGAGACGAGCCAATTAAACTGTTGTTTTTATCAATTTAGTAATCAAATAACCACAATGAAACAGCTTATTCAGTTGTCTCTCGTCTATAGTATGTGCCAACTTATGAGAACATTGCGCCTCCTCAAAGTATTTATCATTTTCTGAAAAATAAAAAAATCGTCAAAATCGGACAAGAGCATAATAATACAGTCCAACAGATTCAAGTTGGCGAGGGGTGGGGTCGCGCATTAGCATACTTTACGGATGTAATAAAATGCCTTACACTTTTAAGTAATGAACATGTAGACACATTTTTATTCCAACACCATTCTGAAATTAAAGTAGATTGGGCGTTAAATAAAAAGGAGATTTACCAATAAAGGACCAACTTAGAGACTCGCACTACTTTTTATAGTAATATTTTTCGTTCGCCTTAAAGCAAAAAACCTGGAAAATTCCAAGCTGCAGAGGTTCCGTTTGCAGCTGTGACAGAAACCAATCATAATAGATTGTGACTATATTTTGCATAATCATAATCACACTTTTGGGCGATAGGTGGCAGCACTTTATAGACTAACATAGGGTCCCTGTATTTAGAGAGTACCGCAATCTCCGCCATGTTTACTCACAATAACAGCCGCCAAATTTGAATTGTGGCGGAACGTCAGATTTTATATATGACATGTGTTACAAATTACGGATTCACCTTCTGATTTTTGATCCATAAACAAATAAAATTTGACTGTAATACGTTGAGGAATAATACTACAGACCAGATTGTGGAAATATATATCACTGATTCACAAAAAACGATAAAACATAAACACCAAACAAACCAACATTTCAGCTGGACTTTGACTGACATATGACATTTTGCTGCTGACACGGCAGTCCGCCATATTTACTCACAGTTCTGAAACATAGTGGAGCTATTGATTGCGATACTCTCTAAATACAGGGACCCTAGACTAACAGCTTTTAAATCCCAGCCTTAATGATGATTGCAGTTGTCTGCAGCTGTCATCTGTCAAAAGTAGTGAAAACTATACTTTCTTATGTACATTCGGTCAAGTGTAGTTTCTAATCTTGTGGTTAGCGCAAGCTATAAGAAGAATCATTTCTAATACAGCGTAGCTTAATAGAGTACTTGTCAAGCTGATTGATTTCATGATTTCAACGACTTTGTCAATGTATATTGCTTTGATTGAATTAGAGATTTATAAAATGTGTAGGTATTTCATGTTTCTACAAGAATTCGTTTGAAACTTATATTTATTGATGTTTATATTATTAATCAGATCAACTTCCAGTTTTGGTTTACTTTATTTTTGGATTGAAAAACTAAACGTGATGTCGTGACGTCAGAGAGCGGACGGCAGCACTCATGCGCAGTTATGATATATTTGCAATCTCGAACGAAGTAGTTGTGCTCTTCAATATTGTAAAATGCCAAAAATGGTAATGTTTTTTCGAATCTGAATAATCACAGGAGTTAAAAGGGTTAATGAAACGAAAAATGCTTCACCCCTATCACGACCATCTAATGACGAAAAGAGCACCACCACTTGCATTCAGATGAACGGATCCTAAAAGGGGGTGCAACTAAATTTTTCGCCTCAACGAATTCTGCAAAACAACAACCCATACATACATTTTTCGTCGATAGCAGAGGAATTTTAAAATATTTCTGGAAAATTTTGACACGTTTTTCTTGATTTCTAGATTCACTTTAGTATGACGTCAAACAGTATAGACCAAATCCAAAAACAATGTTAGCATTAAGGACATCGGCCACTAATGAAGCGTTTGAGACCCACGCCGGAATCGTGACCGGTAGAAGAGAGATGTAATAAGTTCCTAATGAACCAACCGGTAGCGACGTCGGCGTCGAATGTACGCTACAGAGTAAGTTGATCATAGGGGCTCTCGCCCGGTTCTGTAATTCTATTAGAGTGGATATCCCTTACGGTTATCATCTCCCTCTTTCCCCATAATTGCATACGGGACTGTCTCTCTCTCTAGTTAGCGAATTAGACCTTAATCATACGTATGCAATGCAATTTGGATCCACGCTCTGAATGTGTGTATATTGAGAGCAGTACTTGCTTATGATGATAGGGCGATATAATATGCTAATTGCGTCGAATTTAGACAACGCACTCCATTACTAGAATGTGTTAACTCTTGCTGCAGCTGATCTTTTTAATTAACTTATCATAAAAAGACTTAATTTTCATTTGCATTCACTTCCTTATTTTAAATAACACCCTGTATACATTTTATTACCATTTGATTCTTCTACAAATTCACTTTCCAGCGATGTGTCATAATTAATGTTTGGACTAAATATGGCGTCGAAATTACGCGTTTTCCTATGAAGCAAGTTGGTCGTGCCCAAAGTGGCACGTCATAACTCATGTCATAACTCCCTCAAAAATTGTCTTATCGAGTTGCAATTTTTTTTATCTTATTTCTTAAACTTTCAGGATGCGCACGAAATCTTTCAAATTGCAATTACATAATTACTTTTCATTCCGGTTTGCGATTTTCGATACGTTGTCTTTTTGGTGCAGTGGAATTTTCACCTATCGAGGAACTATGCTCATTTTTAGAATTTGGAACAACTTCCGGCTGCAAAGTTATAAAGAAAGGATTGAATTTTATTTTACTTCGAGATTCAATTCGTTATGTCGCATAGAAAAAAAGTTATGGCGATTTGAACACGATTATCGTTCTGAGCGCGTAACTCTTGTAATCGTATACCTGTCAGTGGCAACTTTTTCCTTGCACGTTGCATAACCCGAAACACAATTATTAGGCACTACACATTTTCGTCCCATTTTCATATTTTCATCACACGGCGAATACTTATAAAATAAAACCAAATACGTCTGCACACAATGTACAGTCTCCTAAAGATTGATGCTACTGACTTCAAGAGCTACGCGCTCAGAACGATTATCGTGTTCAAATCGCCATAACTTTTTTTCTATGAGAGATAATGAATTGAATCTTGGTGTAAAATAAAATTCAATCCTTTCTCTATAACTTTGCAGCCGGAAGTTTGTCAAAATTCTAAAAATGAGCATAGTTCCTCGATAGGTAAAAATTACGCTGCACGAAAAAGACAACGTCTCGAAAATCGCAAAGCGGAATGAAAAGTAATTATGTAATTGCAATTTAAAAGATTTCATGAGCATCCTGAAAGTTTAAGAAATAATTTTTAAAAAATTGCAACTCGATAAGACAATTTTTGAGGGAGTTATGACATGATACATTTTGAGCGCGAAATATGAAAAATCGGCCCGATTCCCCTCTCGCACTTCCCTTCTTTTGCCTATAAGCTCGGACAAATAGACAAATAAAACTTATTATTTTTCTTTTAAAACGACTACCTATTGGTATTTTTTAATTCTGTCAAAACTGATAACACCAGTCTCATTTATTCCTGATGCAAATAATATACGATACTAATTCGATTGGTTTAATGGTAGACAGGGGCCTAACTGTGAGACAACGGTATAGCAATACAGCTGTTCCCTGATGTTAACGCGACATCCTTGATCTAAAATTGAAAATGATTTGGCGATATTATCAAATTTGTGTTCCCGATTTGCATTTCTATTACGCCCAACTTTAACTAGACCGTTATTGAGTTTGGCCAATTAGGGGCTGGTTTCAACAGATGGTCGTCCTGGAGATCATTTTATCTCTACTTCGGGGTGAATGTCGCTATAGTACGGGTTTGTAAAGTGCCAGTACCTAGGTATTCAGGTGTTCATTTCTTCACTAAATCTGATCGCCCAAAATTCATTTCAATAGCGCTTTTCAAGTAGGGTCTTAATAGAAATTATTATACTGCTAATAATAAGACAACAGCATTTATACGGGCGTCACATTTCGCGCTTCATACAGGATGTACTTATTATATTAATAGACGTCCACAACGAAAAATTCAGTTGTTATATTGAGGTTAACAAACTAAACCCAAGCAAAGTAATTGAGCCAAATTAAATTGTGCCAAACGGTCCCAATATCATCAAGCCGATACCCGATGGACGGTTTTTAAGAAATTGCTGAAGATTTTCTGTAGTTGATATTTTGCGATTATGCAGGACAAAAGCAGGTGCAGTTCTTCTGCATCAAAATTATTTTGTGTTATATGATCTTACCTTATGACTGTCCCCGAATATCGTGATGCTGGCTTTGGGGGTGTCCACCCCCTAACTTCACTAAGAAAAAAAGAGCCGCCGAACCCAAACTTAACCAAAAAAGTCACTCAAAAAATCCACATTTTTAGACAAACAAATAGATACGAATATTTTCGATGGAAGAGAATATTAGCAAGCACGGTCGTTTTGAAATTCCCGCGAATTGGACTCTCTTCGCGCGGAAGAGATCAAGCAGTCGCGGGTGGTTTCATCTGAATTGATGACAGATGATCGCACGAGATACTAAGGTTGCTAGGGGAGGTACGGATGCTGAGCGCTTTAACGCTTGCGTATTTGTCCTGATAGGGCAAAGGAGGAGCTTACTGACAATGACACATTACATTAGAAGGGATCGAAATGTGGTTCCAGAATTGGAGAGAGCGAGATGGAGCGAGGTCGTGATTCTGTTCCGGGACTCCGGGATATTTTTAATAGTGGGGGATACCGATACAGTTTATGGCTAAATACCAAACACTTTTTTATGGTTAGATTAAAGTGAGAGGGGTTTAATGGATTTGTTTTGTTCTAAAGAAGACAGATGGGGTAGGTGGGGTTTGGGGTTATAAAAATGTGATATGTTAGGGTGATTTCTTGTTAGTTATTGAAATTTGAACATTAAATGAAAATTTGATTTCATTAAATACATATTTTCATAGACGATATCCAATGCTGTTTTATTGCCTTATTTATTTATTTATTGCCTTGCTAAACATCTACGGTAGCTAAATACAAATACATTCATCGACTGCGAATGGTGAACTTTGATGGGTTTAAAATTACAACAAAGATATCCCGCCCGGCGCCTCCACCATTTCTGTTATCCGCGTTCAGTTTGGAATTATTGTCTAAGATATGTTTTTAACCAACTTTTCACTTACTATTCAGAATGCACGTTCTCTTTTGCTGTTTTGCCCATGATGTGTTCGATTGAGTCAGGTTCGTCATAGCTGGAGCGCTGACGTGCGAAAACCAGCTTACGTGGCCGCCGCAAACAGAACGAAGTCGGACAGACGGTCGAAAGGCTAATTCAGTTACAGCACCGAATTACAAGTTAATTTAATAAAGAAAGAAACGTCGAACAATATAATATTAGTGTGTTAACATTGGATTTCTACCCAAAGGACTTGTACCTTGACGCAGTTCTAGTAATACTGGGACGGGTGGGATGGCTTGCGCGCTTCAATGATATAAAGAGCCGAACCATAGGTTTAACCATATTGGAGGGGTTTTTATTTGAGAAGCCAGACTAAATCAAGTCCCTGGAAGGGGGCAGCAGCTCTTTCAGTAATCATAGTGGCAGAGATCGTGAGGGTCGGTATGGCACTGTGATACACACTACTGCGATGTGGAAGGCAACGGGAAACCACCACATTATTTTATCCCTAGTACAGCGTACTTTAATTTATGATGATGGCACCTTCTGGAGTAAAATATTCCGGAGGTAAAATAGTCCCACATTCGGATCTCCGGGCGGGGACTGCTTCGGGGGGAGTCATCAGAAATGATAAGTGTAACATCTCACGAGTCGGAGCGTGGAATGTTAGAAGCATGAAACAAGTAGGGAAGTTAGAGAATTTGAAAATTGAGATGGATAGGCTAGCATTAGACGTAGTAGGTATCAGTGAAGTGCGATGGCCAGAAGCTGGAGACTTCTGGAGCGGAGATTTTAGAGTAATACACACAGGATCTGTAGGAGGAAATTCGGGAGTAGGAATTGTTATGCGGAAAAAAGTAGGGCAGAGTGTAGAAAATTTCTTGCAGCAAAGTGACAGGGTAGTTATGGTTAGGTTAGATTCGAAACCTGTAAAAACAGTAATAATACAGGTATATATGCCCACTTCTAACTACAGTGATGAGGCCGTAGAGGCAGTTTATAGTGATATTGAATATGTGATAGATTTTGTGAGAGGGCACGAAAATTTAATAATTATAGGAGATTTCAATGCAGTCGTAGGCACAGGGCGAGAGGGCGGAATAGTTGGCCCCTTTGGAATAGGCAATAGGAACGATAGGGGAGTTAGACTGATAGAGTTCTGCGATAAACATAACTTAACGGTCGCGAACACTCTATTTCACCATCATGTTAGGAGATGCTATACGTGGAAGATGCCAGGAGACTTAGGGAGATATCAAATAGATTACATTCTCGTTAGGCAAAGATTTAGAAATCAAGTTAGAGATTGTAGAAGTTATCCAGGAGCAGATATAGATAGTGATCACAACATAGTCGTTATGAAAGCTAATCTTAAATGTAAGATTTTGAAAAAACGAAGCGGAAGAAGGTATCTTGACCCAGAGAAACTAAAAGATGATGATATGCGCGATAAGTTCGAGAAAAAGACAAACGAAGTACTAAAGGGGGCGGGTGGAAATATTGTTAGGGACATAGAGGCAGAATGGAATTGCATTAAGAATAGTTTAGTTTCCTCAGCTAGGAATATTTTGGGTCATAAACAGAATGAAAGTAGGAAACCCTGGATAACAAAACATATTGTGAGTCTAATAGAGGAAAGGCGAAAATATAAAAATAGGTTAGATGAAATAGGGAAACAAAGATATAAGGCGATCAAGTGGGAAATTATTCGGAAGTGTAGGAAAGCGAAAGAGCAATGGATCGATAATAAATGCAAAGAAGTGGAAGATAAGTTCGAAATAGGAAAGACTGATGAAGCATATCAAATAATTAGGAGAAATTTTAGAGAAATTGGATCTAGTACCAAAAACATTAGAAATGAGGCAGGAGATATCCTAATCGGAAGCGGGGAAAAGGCAGATAGGTGGAAAGAATATTTAGGAAACTTATATGCGGGACAGGAAGTGCAAGATATATTAGAAAGCGAAAGCAGTGTAGACGGGGATAACCTAGGGAGTCCTATAATGAGAGAAGAGTTTGAGCTAGCACTAAAAAGTTTAAGGAATAATAAAGCGCCAGGTATAGATGGCTTGCAGGCAGAAATCTTAAAGTGCGCAGGTCAAGAGGTAATAGATCGTTTATTTAAATTAGTTAGTCGCATATACCTGACAGGCGAGATTCCAGAAGATTACAAACGGAACATCATAGTAGCTTTGCCAAAAAGGAAAGGCGCGGATAGATGCGAAAATTTTAGAACTATCAGTTTAACTTCCCATGCGTCAAAAATTTTAACTAGAATTGTGCAAAGAAGGATGGAGAAAAAGGCGGAAGAAATATTAGGAGAAGATCAGTTCGGATTTAGACGAAATAGAGGAACGCGCGAGGCCATTCTAGCTTTACGAGTAATTATAGAAAAAACCCTAGAAAAGAGAAAGAGCGTCTATATAGGATTTGTAGATTTAGAAAAAGCCTTCGACAACGTAAAATGGGGGAAGATGTTCGAAGTGCTGAGAAAGGTAGGGATGAAATACAGGGACAGAAAAATAATACATAATCTCTACAAAGAGCAAAAGGCAGTTATAGAATGTGAGCAGGAACGAAGGGAAGTAGATATCCGGAAGGGAGTGAGACAGGGATGTACATTGTCACCTCTAGTTTTCAACTTATATATCGAAGATGCGATTAATATTGTTAAGGAAAGAACAGCCGCAGGGATCAATGTACAGGGCCAAACTATTAACATGCTCAGATTTGCGGATGATATAGCAGTGTTAGCATCTAGCAAAGAAGAATTAGGAGCGGCTTTGAATGAAATGGAAGCAGTTTTGACACAGGGCTACGGCATGAAAATCAATAAAAAGAAAACTAAAATTTTGGTATGTAGGGGGTGTGAAAATAGAACTAAAATGGAAATACAAATAGGAAATGAGAAGATAGAGGAGGTCGCGGATTTCTGCTACTTGGGAAGTAAAATAGCTCAGGACGGTAGGAGCACTAAAGATATAAAACAAAGAATGGCGCAGGGCCGAGTTGCGTTTAACAAAAAGAAACAACTATTATGCTCGAGAACGGTTAATATAGAGACTAGGAAGAGACTCTTAAAGTCGTACGTATGGAGTACGGCATTATACGGGTGCGAAACTTGGACAATAGGGGAAGCGGATCGAAAAAGAGTAGAAGCGTTTGAAATGTGGTGCTACAGGCGCATGATGAAGATACCATGGATAGATAAGGTTAGCAATAGGGAAGTATTAGAAAGAGTTGGGGAAAAGCGAAAGGTATGGAAGACAATAAAGAGTAGGAGAGATAGGATGGTAGGACACCTTCTGAGACACGAAGGAATAGTTCGCGACATACTAGAGTCAGAGATAGGAATGAAAAGAGGTAGGGGTAGGCCTAGATTAGACTACTGCTCTCAAATAGTTAGGGATGTAGGATGTTCTACTTTTAGGGAAATGCGTAGGTTAGCTCAGGATAGAAAAGAATGGAGGTACGCGTCCAACCAGTCTTCGGACTGAGAACCTTATGATGATGAACATTGGATTGTTGCTCTTCTACATCAATGAAATTTTGTGAAGTCCAGAATTCGCCACAGCAGAATCTCAAAACCAAAGAGGAAGAAAAAGTTTTCATTTTTCCAGAGCGATATGTAATTTGGGAGAGTGATGTATTCAGAGAACAAATTCGTATAGAAGCGGCCGTAAATCTAAAATGAATAACTCATTTGAAGCCGGAACCCGATTATACCGAACGAGCTGCTTGCCGCAGGTTAAATGTACAAATTTAAAAATTGTGATCGTATTTCAGACGGAGGGTGTACTCCAGTTGCTCCTGGCTGGTTCAAGAAAAATTTCTGCGTTCGTCGGATACCAACACTTCTATTGAATTTGTCCTGCAAAACCTCAATTTAAGAGGGGCTACCCAGCATGCCATTTTACATGATTTTAAACCTTTACGAAATGCAAAATATTTCTGTCATTTTCAAAATTTGAAAATTCTAATATTCGCTTTCAAAATGGCAGACAAAAACTTCTTATTCTCATTGATTTTTAAAGGCAGATATTACCAGTCCGAACAAAAATAAATAAAAAAGGAAAACCACATAATGAAGCCAAAGGTTTTATCTATCTAATGCTTCCTGTTTGGAGTCGATTAGTTAAAAACTAAGCGAGATATTTGTCTTTTACTACAGGTCTACATGAGTAAAATTGTCGAGAATTTATACATATTAAAGTGCTGCCTCTGTCGGAATTGTGCGGAACTTGTTAGTCGCCCGGACAAATAATGAACATTCGAATAAGTAATAAGCGAATTGGTATTAGAGAGTTTATCTGAAAAGACAGAAACAGTAGGAATAAATCTCAGCAAGACTTGATGTTGAAATTACCAATCAAGCTTTTGCGGAGTAAATAATGGGTAAAATTGTATCGTTTTTTTGATGAGCTTAGAACAAGATCAGACCCAGTGGGTATTGTCAACAACAGCATTATACACGTAGAAACTCAAAATACGACATTTTTTAGCGGTCACCACATTTTTAATTTTTAAAAAAACTATAAAATTTTTACTTTTTGAAAAGTCATGCTTTTTTGCATATCTGCTGGCATATCTCAAAAACGAATTGAGCTATCGACGTAATCTTTTTTTTGTTTTAAACCACACACCTATGCGCTTCTTTAGATGTATAATAATAATGGTATTGTTTTTTAAATAAATGATAAAAACGCCGATGATCTTGGACGTTCAGAAACTATGTAGGTAAATTTTCACTAATCGAGAAACTTTTTTGTTTTGGAAATTTTTATATAACATGATGCGAAGGAAATATAGCCAAAAGACAAACAAGTTTTTAAAGAAAAAAATCTCTGGATATTTTCAATAGTTTTTATAATATGATTTTTTTAGTTTGGAGGGTATTATCTAAGTTAGCGGGCACGGTGCAATAATAGTGGGTAATGGTTCGGCACCTTCAATTTTGCTGTGTTTATTGCCTATTTTCAGTATTTTCAGTTATTGATCTGCAATGCTTGGGCATCTCAGATACAAATTATTAAAGCCTGACCAAGTTAAAAATGGACTAGTGCCTTTAAAATATTGAAATAGTTTCCATGTAAAGTTTATTTTTGTAAATATTTAATCGTTTTTTTGTTAAACTCAAAGGACTTAAAGGGTAAAGGTTCTGGTCGTTTTGGAGGGCTAAAAAGGGCAATATGTGTCGAAAAAGAAAATCAAGATCTTCTAAGCTTTTCTAGGTATATTTTCACCTATAAATGTAATGTTTTCTAAACGTTGCTGAAATACCACCATACCCACGCAATGAGTAGTATTTTTTCCGTGGATTGTGTCCTCATTTAAATAAAAATTATCTATACTCGCGTGTGTGTAATTTTTGATTGTATCACCAACAACTTTTACCTGGAGGTACATAAATTTTGTCATTACTAATTCTTTGTTTGGCAATGTTGGTTGTTAATAATTGTCTAATATCGTTATAAGTACAGCTAATACCAATTTCAGATAGGAAGTCAAAAAGTTGTCTACTTCGTAGTAAATGGTGTACACATAAGTCTAATTCAAATTTAAAAAGTTTTTTTATATAACTTGACGAACAACGCCACAATAAGATTGCAAGGAATAACAGCTTTTGGATTTATATTTTTTTCTAACGTTATAACTATCATCGTCGATAAGCCAAGATATAAATTGTAGCAACATATTTGGTACTTGAGGAGCAGGAAAACTTTTTCGTGGAGAACTGAAATTGTGTGTTTTTAAAAATTCCAGCTGCTTGATGCAAAATTTCATATTCATTTTGATAAACTTCTTCCTTACAGACATCATTATTAGCAGTTTCAGATACAAAGGAAGAACTGATTCTCTCATTGATTTTATTTTATCAAAGTTTGATGAAAAAGTCGGGACTTGGACTAATTTTTTGTTAATTTTCAATTTATTTAAAAATGCCTGTATGTTATACATATTTCGAAATGTAATGGCTATAACACAACCTATGATATTTCGCATCATGCACAAACAAATCGTCATAACCGGTGAACTTTGCAACCATTCCAATATCGCCCCTCTTTTTGGCCGCTTTGATTATCTATACATAAGTACTTTTTCCTGTCCCCTCAAGAGATTAAGATAAATTGGCTATTGTAGTACATATTCTTAAAAGTTTCTATAATTTTCTATTGTACGCTATCCGGTTTCCTATTTTTATATTTTAAGTGTATTATCCAAATAGAAATCAGCAAACAAAAGTGTAGACTGTAGGTACCTCAGTAGTTTTTTATTCTGAAGTAGGCACTTACAACCTCACTCTCGACCTAACCCCAAAAAATTATCAGTTTGGAACTTTCTTATTTCATATATCAGTGGTACATTTTTATGCAAATTAATGTTTAATTTAAATCAGAATTTTTCGAGTTTTATTTTTGTTTAACTTTTGACTGACGAAACCCTTAAAATAATAAAAAGAAATGGGTAGGTACCTAATACAATCTGCAAACTTGTTTGTATAAATATTAATTTTTGCTTTTTCTTTGTCCCTTTTTGATTGCAAATAAAGCACATTTCACGTATGATTCCATGTTACTCCTACTTTTTGAAGAACCTGGAATGTCTCGCGGAATGTTTCTGTCTCCGTCCGAGCTATTACTAATTTAGCAAACCATCTCAATATTGTCCTTGCTGGTATAGACCTTTCTGCAGTCTTCATGATATTTTACTTTAATTTTTCCGTTTAAAATATCAATTCTTGATTGCTAAAATTTTCTGTCCAAAATCATCTTTTCTCAGTTCAGCAGCCCTAATTATTGTCTCTAAACCCCACTTCCAAGGCTTATGCACAACAAGTTTATCTTTTTCCTCCACAACTTCACCACATAATAAGCACTTCATTTTAATATTTAGCTCATCTATCTTAAATATTTTTAAGTAGTAAAAATTAAAGAACTCCCCACTAACAATACGAACTAATGTGTAAATAAAAGATTATTTATTTCTTTTGTGTTATATCTCGCACGCGTCGATATTGCCATCGGTTGCTCCTTATTATTAGCCGATATAAAAAATCATAGCGCCTAAACTACAAAAGTCACAATAACAATTATGCTGCCAAAAACTTTTCTGGTCTTTTGGCGGCATTTCCTTCGCAGCATGTTATATAAAAATTTCCAAAACAAAAAAGTTTTTCGATTACTGAAAATTTGCCTGCGTAATTTCTAAACTTCCTAGATTATCGACGTTTTGGGGATATTAAAACAAAAGACACCAACCAATAATATGCTTAGAAAGAAGCGCCTAAGTGTGTGTGTTGTAAAACAAAAAAAAGATCATGTCAATAGCTCAATTAGATACCTAGATATTAGAGTGGATATATAAAAAAGCAAGGTTTTTAAAAAAGGCACGTATCCACACTTTTTTTGGAAATAGCAAATTTCGGTACTACAAAAAAATGTCGTATCTTGTAATTTCTCATAAACAATGACCTAACTAATAAAATGAGATAAGGTAAATGTACCAGTGTTCGTCAGGTTAAGAGCAAGTCACAAATTTCAAGTGTAATATTTTTTAAACTATCATCTTAAAACACTGACCTCTGAAACCAATTTTTAGATGAATAAGTAATAAAATTGCATTGTTTTGTAACTTTACATTTGTAGATATATATTTTATTTTATTTTATTTAATAAAGTGTCATGTGCACCAGTCTCCGTCACACCAAAAATGATTATGCACCAGTATTCGTCATGCGGCAGTACCAGAGTTCGGCATAAGCTAAAAGCATTTATTATACCATTCTAATACATGCCTGTATCGTTGACAAAAATTATTGTCCTAAAGGCCTTAGCAAATCATCCAACCTCGTAAATAAATAATAAATCTTTACTTATTCAATACATATAAAACAAACATATTTTTTTACTTTTTTCGAAACTCCCGCACAATTCTCGTGTACCCATTTAGAACACTTCATACATTTTATCATGCCTTCTTGGCTACTAGTCTCGCAAATGAAACAAAACCAACTTTCTGAAACATTTTCAAGCAACGCTTCAACTTGTCTGATACCTCTTTTATTAGATTCCTTATTCGTCTTCTTTATTTCTCTTTGCTTTTTCCGATTTTCTGTCTCTTCGATTTTCTTCAATTTTTTCTCTTCCTTATTTTTATAATATTGTTGCCATTCATTTGAAGTGGCAACTGAAGGAACCTTCTCAGTTGCTTTTCTTTTTTTATTACTTTTTGGCGAATTTGGCCAAAAAAGAACTCTTTTGAAAGGCGAGGGTATGCCCTCAGGAATCTTACTCGTGGAAGGTAATGGTGGATTCTTTTCGCTTGCTCTGATGTTTGAGGGTAAAGGATTTTTTTCCGCTTGTTGAATTACCTATGCGATTAATTCTGTATTTCATCAGTGGTTTCGTCACTAAGTTTAGCTTTTTTTACTTCTTGGCTCTTGTTATTAATGGGGCAAGTCGAGGGAGTTTTGTCACTCCGTGTTTCAGTATGGGCTTCTCCACCAATTTCAGTAAGAGTTCCACCTTCGTCAACCTCATAAACAATTACTCTTCGATTTTCAAACAACTCTTCTCCAATATTGGTATTTTGTTCTTCATTGTTTCCGTCTAGGTCGAAGTTAAACTCTAAATTCTGCTCTTCAAAGTTTGTTATGTCGTTGTTAATAAGAAAATTCTGCTCTTCAACGTTTAGGTCGCGGTTCCAGTCCAAATTCTGCTCTTCAATATTAACATTTGAATCATCTAGAGTAACAAATACGAAATAATACTTTTTTACTAAGAGTAGGTAGATACCTACCTATTCCAATTTCAGAAGAAGTGGTCTTTTTATTGCCTTCTGAAATGGCTGATCTAATTTTCTGACTGAATTTTTTCCATATATAGAAGAGTTCGGCGTCTTGTATGGGACCAGTCCATTCTTCTCCGGATTTTCTAAATAATTCCAATTTTTTATTCGAAATTAAACTTTCAAAATATTCGAAGTGAGTTTTCACTTCATTTTCATTATCTTCATTATTAATGGCATCAATATTATTATCAATTTGACTTTTTATCCTGAAGTACTTTACAGCTTTTGGGTTTAGAGGAAATAAACCGCAAGTTCTAAATCCATTTATCAGGAGCTGAGGTTTAGTTGTCTTTTGGAGGACGGTATTCAGTAAGATTCCAAAATTGTCGCGACGAAGGCGAATACCAGCATTTTCAATTCTCCAATCATATACTGCCTTTTTCCAGGCTAATTTCAAGGGATGGAACACAGAAACATCCATTGGCTGAAGTATGTGGGTGGCATTAGGATACAACGCTATCAGTTCAATTTGTTTCGATTTGCAAAATTCACTGAGAGGCAAGGTCAAATGTGATACGTGTCCGTCAAGGTAGAGAATGATCGGAAAAGATATATTATATTCTACGAGCCATGGGTAAAATACATTGCATATGTATTCAAAAAAAGTCTGACCAGTCATCCACCCGTTGTCCGATTTTCCTATTGCCCAGCTGGATGGAATGGAAGTTGCTAAATTTTTGGGCACTCTCTTCAAGTTAACCACAATCATGGGAGGTGCTACTTTTCCTGCAGCATTACCCATAATTAGAGTGGTTATACATTCTTTTTCATCCGAATTTATAATTGTATGAATGATCTTTTGCCCCCTTTTCACTAGAACTTTATTGTTACTTGGACTGAGAAAAAATGCAGTTTCATCACAATTAAAAATTCGTTCGCTATCTAAAATTGCTTCTAAGAGATCATATTTCTCAAAGTGCTGTTGTATCTCCATAAACCACCCTCTAATTTTATCTTCTGTAACTATTGCCCTCGTGTTTGTTAAATTTTGGGCAACTCTTCTTGCAACTTCTGGATGCCTACGAAGAAATGCTTCGTACCAGTGTCTTCCTGGCCGATCGTTAGTAAAAGGACAATTTGGTTTTCTCAACTCTTTAATCAACATCTGCACGCTATTTAATAATTGTTCCTTTCCCACAGGAAATTTAATTTGATATAAGCGTTATAATAAATTAGAAATTGCAGTTTTGTTTTTAGTCATCATGGTTCCAGTGTTCGGCACACATGACCATGATTGGGAAATAGCCAATAATCTGAGTACCAGTAATCGCCACAGTAAAAAATTTAAATTAGGTTAGTTTTAGCGTACGAATTCTTGTATTTTCATAAAAAATATAGTTTATATATTAAGAAAAACTTACTTGATGTGGTACGAGTTGAACTAGACCGGTTTCTTGAGTTTAGAAGTGGGAGTCACTTCCTTAACGGAACTAATCGTTTTAATATGCACTAGCACGCAGTCGCAAAACATGAAAATTTTCAAAATTTTTTACTGACAAATAAATTGACAGAACAGTAACGTAACTTTACAAAACTGATACGAGATGGCTCTAGAAGCTTAAAACATTGATATCTAATTTGTATGGTCCTATAAAGTCTTAATTTATGTTGCCAAAGTGATTTTATGTCGATCACTGGGACAATGACGGGCACTGGTACATTTACCTTATGTCTCATTTGTTCTAAGATAAAAAAAATAAAATCGAAAAGGAAGCGACTTTTGCCTTGGTTTTTACTCGACTACTAACTAATTTTCAAAATCTATTAGATAAAATTTCCTAATTAACGATAAGTTGATCGTATAATGAATGATATCTATTTAAATAAACCAATTAGTAAAGGACAAAAATGCGCATTTAACCATTTTTGTTGTTTCTACACATTTATTTGCTGGTTTCATTAAATAGATCCGACCCGTTTACGTCCACAGCCAAAATTTCCATAAATTCATCATCATAAGGTTCTCAGTCCGAAGACTGGTTGGACGCGTACCTCCATTCTTTTCTATCCTGAGCTAACCTACGCATTTCCCTAAAAGTAGAACATCCTACATCCCTAACTATTTGAGAGCAGTAGTCTAATCTAGGCCTACCCCTACCTCTTTTTATTCCTATCTCTGACTCTAGTATGTCACGAACTATTCCTTCGTGTCTTAGAAGGTGTCCTACCATCCTATCTCTCCTACTCTTTATTGTTTTCCATACCTTTCGCTTTTCCCCAACTCTTTCTAATACGTCCCTATTGCTAACCTTATCTATCCACGGTATCTTCATCATGCGTCTGTAGCACCACATTTCAAACGCTTCTACTCTTTTTCTATCCGCTTCTCCTATTGTCCAAGTTTCGCACCCGTATAATGCCGTACTCCATACATACGACGTTAAGAGTCTCTTCCTAGTCTCTATATTAACCGTTCTCGAGCATAACAGTTGTTTCTTTTTGTTAAACGCAACTCGGCCCTGCGCCATTCTTTGTTTTATATCTTTAGTGCTCCTACCGTCTTGAGTTATTTTACTTCCTAAGTAGCAGAAATCCGCGACCTCCTCTATCTTCTCATTTCCAATTTGTATTTCCATTTTAGTTCTATTTTCACATCCCCTACATACCAAAATTTTAGTTTTCTTTTTATTGATTTTCATGCCGAAGCCCTGTGTCAAAACTGCTTCCATTTCATTCAGAGCCGCTCCTAATTCTTCTTTGCTAGATGCTAACACTGCTATATCATCCGCAAATCTGAGCATGTTAATAGTTTGGCCCTGTACATTGATCCCTGAGGCTGTTCTTTCCTTAACAATATTAATCGCATCTTCGATATGTAAGTTGAAAACTAGAGGTGACAATGCACATCCCTGTCTCACTCCCTTCCGGATATCTACTTCCCTTTGTTCCTGCTCACATTCTATAACTGCCTTTTGCTCTTTGTAGAGATTATGTATTATTCTTCTGTCCCTGTATTTCATCCCTACCTTTCTCAGCACTTCGAACATCTTCCCCCATTTTACGTTGTCGAAGGCTTTTTCTAAATCTACAAATCCTATATAGACGCTCTTTCTCTTTTCTATCGTTTTTTCTATAATTACTCGTAAAGCTAGAATGGCCTCGCGCGTTCCTCTATTTCGTCTAAATTCGAACTGATCTTCTCCTAATATTTCTTCCGCCTTTTTCTCCATCCTTCTTTGCACAATTCTAGTTAAAATTTTTGACGCATGGGAAGTTAAACTGATAGTTCTAAAATTTTCGCATCTATCCGCGCCTTTTCTTTTTGGCAAAGCTACTATGATGTTCCGTTTGTAATCTTCTGGAATCTCGCCTGTCAGGTATATGCGACTAACTAGTTTAAATAAACGATCTATTACCTCTTGACCTGCGCACTTTAAGATTTCTGCCTGCAAGCCATCTATACCTGGTGCTTTATTATTCCTTAAACTTTTTAGTGCTATCTCAAACTCTCCTCTCATTATAGGACTCCCTAGGTTATCCCCCTCTACACTGCTTTCGCTTTCTAATATATCTTGCACTTCCTGTCCCGCATATAAGTTTCCTAAATATTCTTTCCACCTATCTGCCTTCTCCCCGCTTCCGATTAGGATATCTCCTGCCTCATTTCTAATGTTTTTGGTACTAGATCCAATTTCTCTAAAATTTCTCCTAATTATTTTATATGCTTCATCAGTCTTTCCTACTTCGAACTTATCTTCCACTTCTTTGCATTTATTATCGATCCATTGCTCTTTCGCTTTCCTACATTTCCGAATAATTTCCCACTTGATCGCCTTACATCTTTGTTTCCCTATTTCATCTAACCTATTTTTATATTTTCGCCTTTCCTCTATTAGACTCACAATATGTTTTGTTATCCAGGGTTTCCTACTTTCATTCTGTTTATGACCCAAAATATCCTTAGCTGAGGAAACTAAACTATTTTTAATGCAATTCCATTCTGCCTCTATGTCCCTAACAATATTTTCACCCGCGCCCTTTAGTACTTCGTTTGTCTTTTTCTCGAACTTATTGCACATATCATCATCTTTTAGTTTCTCTGGGTCAAGATACCTTCTTCCGCTTCTTTTTTTCAAAATCTTAAATTTAAGATTGGCTTTCATAACGACTATGTTGTGATCACTATCTATATCTGCTCCTGGATAACTTCTACAATCCCTAACTTGATTTCTAAATCTTTGCCTAACGAGAATGTAATCTATTTGATATCTCCCTAAGTCTCCTGGCATCTTCCACGTATAGCATCTCCTAACATGATGGTGAAATAGAGTGTTCGCGACCGTTAAGTTATGCTTATCGCAGAACTCTATCAGTCTAACTCCCCTATCGTTCCTATTGCCTAATCCAAAGGGGCCAACTATTCCGCCCTCTCGCCCTGTGCCTACGACTGCATTGAAATCTCCTGTAATTATTAAATTTTCGTGCCCTCTCACAAAATCTAGCACATATTCAATATCACTATAAACTGCCTCTACGGCCTCATCACTGTAGTTAGAAGTGGGCATATATACCTGTATTATTACTGTTTTTACAGGTTTCGAATCTAACCTAACCATAACTACCCTGTCACTTTGCTGTAAGAAATTTTCTACACTCTGTCCTACTTTTTTCCGCATAACAATTCCTACTCCCGAATTTCCTCCTACAGATCCTGTGTGTATTACTCTAAAATCTCCGCTCCAGAAGTCTCCAGCTTCTGGCCATCGCACTTCACTGATACCTACTACGTCTAATGCTAAATTCAATCAATATATTTTTTCGTTCTTTAGATAAGTAGGTACTTCTAATAGACGTTCCAAAAAGCATCCTATATTGTTGATATTTCAAACATTGCGTCGCTCTCAAGTATTACTTTCTTTGGTTTTGTTTCTAAAATAAGTATTTTGTTTGTTATTTTGAAAAAATTGGAGCAAAATTTAAAAAATTATGAGTCGATGGAAGTGTCGAAGAGAAATTCAGGCATATCTTTACAGAATACTGAGGAAGTTACTAAAAGAAGCATGCTTTAAGAATTTTGAAACAACATAGTCATATAAGCATAGAATAAGCCAGTTTTTATATCCTGAAGATCGCAACAGACGCCTGCAGTGTAACAACTGTTATATCCAAGAAACAAATGAAAATTCTAACTTCAAAAATAATATTATATGGAATGACGAGGCTCGCCGAACAAGTAACTTAATTTTAACGGGAACAATGAGCATTATTGGATTTTTACCATTATTTGGCTTCAATCTTGAATGCTTCATAAAAGGGAGCAAGTTTTATTACTTTTTTGTGATGGCAGTTTAGCTGGGTGGAGTTATGTGGAATAACTAAACGTTTAATTCAGTTGCATGGAGCACCAGCCCATAATGCGACAATAATAAGAAATTTTCTGAAAAAGATTTTTTTCCAAGACTTCCAGATATAACGGCATTGAATTTATGTGTACGCTGTATCTCGGTCTCTATTTATTTTCAGTATATTCCATGACACGAATCGTTCGTAGCAGAATTTCCGTTGGGATACCGATTTTGTCATGCGGCTACCTCCGACCGCACCGCCGGATCCCCTAGAAACTAACAGTGGCATAGGTAGCCCCCCTTAATGTCACTGCTTGATCTAGATCCGATGAACGTATAAAACTTTCGTAAGGAACCCAAGATAGTTGATGTTTCCCAGTGGGATTGTTTCGATGTATAGCTAGCCTTGATCGCTCTGACGGGGGCATATATCCCGTTCCTGGATGCAGTATGCAAAACATCTCTAAAATTATGTACCTATTATATGCATATAGAGATTCTTTTCTTCGGTAGTTACTTATCCCAAGAGCTATCATTCACGGACAAATATAAATTCCCTGATTGATTGATAAAATGAGTGAAATTTAGGCCGAAAGTGATTTTGAGAAGTTGAGCAACAACAAATTTGTTTCGTGCGCCACGAAAACGAACGGGACTTAAATTCGCTTCGAAAACATCAAAAGCCTTCGGCCAGAGATCGAAGTAAGTGAGGTATATCTAGATTACGAGCAGATCGGCCTGGAACTGGGTCTGCTATACTCAATTCTCGCAATCAGATACCAAACGTGATTTGTCGCCCTGAGCTGAATTTACCCAGTAGATATCTCTCTCCTTTAACTCCCTATCGGATATTCTACACACACAAATAAAATCACATCAGTGGCATAAAAGCAGAAAACAAAATCTGTGCAGTTGGCAATTTGTAGAGAGAAAATTTAGTGAAAATACCAACAAATTTAATTTTGACGTGATTTCCAGGAATTTCTAAAATAAGTCTCTGCAACAAACTCTTATCAAAACACGATGCCGATAGATAATAGACAATAGATCTTGATTTATTAAATATCAATTATTTTATACGTTTTATTCCTACAGTATAAAGCTGTAAAGTACTAAGTATCCCATATCAGTGGGGTAATCAGCCCTAGAGACGCCCTGTATTTTATTTCATTACAGAATTCGATGCATACATATTTTTCACATCCTCCACACAAAATAAAATATGATAAAAGACGATTTGTTTTCTGGATTTCAAATATACCAATATAAAAGCGAATAAAACAACAAATAACAGATTCGATACGACACGAGAATTCCTTCCCTTGGGGGCACATTTTTATTACCAATAAAGTGTGAGAATTACGCCCCATTTCTTGGCAGACACTTTCAATCAATCGGAATAACATACATATCAATTCGTATAGAGGTAGATGCGAAAAAGATGAGAGAAGCAAACTAGAAGTGATATCGCATTTTCGAGGAAATTTGCGCTTGTCGTTCACGTCCTGGGAGATAGATATAAATATAAACAGTAGGTTTTTCGATAATGGTAATATCTATAGGAATTCTCTTTGATTATTCTGGTTGTACTGAGGAATCTCCACGCCTGAGACGTCCCAGTTCCCCAGACCTCATCATCATAAGGTTCTCAGTCCGAAGACTGGTTGGATGCGTACCTCCACTCTTTTCTATCCTGAGCTAACCTACGCATTTCCCTAAAAGTAGAACATCCTACATCCCTAACTATTTGAGAGCAGTAGTCTAATCTAGGCCTACCCCTACCTCTTTTTATTCCTATCTCTGACTCTAGTATGTCGCGAATTATTCCTTCGTGTCTTAGAAGGTGTCCTACCATCCTATTTCTCCTACTCTTTATTGTCTTCCATACCTTTCGCTTTTCCCCAACTCTTTCTAATACTTCCCTATCGCTAACCTTATCTATCCACGGTATCTTCATCATGCGCCTGTAGCACCACATTTCAAACGCTTCTACTCTTTCGATCCGCTTCCCCTATTGTCCAAGTTTCGCACCCGTATAATGCCGTACACCATACATACGACTTTAAGAGTCTCTTCCTAGTCTCAATATTAACCGTTCTCGAACATAACAGTTGTTTCTTTCTGTTAAACGCAACTCGGCCCTGCGCTATTCTTTGTTTTATATCTTTAGTGCTCCTACCGTCTTGAGTGATTTTACTTCCTAAATAGCAGAAATCCGCGACCTCCTCTATCTTCTCATTTCCTATTTGTATGTCAACTTTAGTTCTATTTTCACATCCCCTACATACCAAAATTTTATTTTTATTTTTATTGACTTTCATGCCATAGCCCTGTGTCAAAACTGCTTCCATTTCATTCAAAGCCGCTCCTAATTCTTCTTTGCTAGATGCTAACACTGCTATATCATCCGCAAATCTGAGCATGTTAATAGTTTGACCCTGTACGTTAATCCCTGAGGCTGTTCTGTCCTTAACAATATTAATAGCATCTTCGATACATAAGTTGAAAACTAGAGGTGACAATGCACATCCCTGTCTCACTCCCTTCCGGATATCTACTTCCCTTCGTTCCTGCTCACATTCTATAACTGCCTTTTGCTTTTCGTAGAGATTATGTATTATTCTTCTGTCCCTATATTTCATCCCTACCTTTCTCAGCACTTCGAACATCTTCCCCCATTTTACGTTATCGAAGGCCTTTTCTAAATCTACAAATCCTATATAGACGCTTTTTCTCTTTTCTATCGTTTTTTCTATAATTACTGGTAAAGCTAGGATGGCCTCGCGCGTTCCTCTATTTCGTCTAAATCCGAACTGATCTCCTAATATTTCTTCCGCCTTTTTCTCCATCCTTCTTTGCGCGATTCTAGTTAAAATTTTTGACGCATGGGAAGTTAAACTGATGGTTCTGAAATTTTCGCACCTATCCGCGCCTTTCCTTTTTGGCAAAGCTACCATGATGTTCCGTTTGTAATCCTCTGGAATCTCGCCCGTCAGGTATATGCGACTACCTAATTTAAATAAACGATCTATTACCTCTTGACCTGCGCACTTTAAGATTTCTGCCTGCAAGCCATCTATACCTGGCGCTTTATTATTCCTTAAACTTTTTAGTGCTAGCTCAAACTCTTCTCTCATTATAGGATTCCCTAGGTTATCCCCCTCTACACTGCTTTCGCTTTCTAATATATCTTGCACTTCCTGTCCCGCATATAAGTTTCCTAACTATTCTTTCCACCTATCTGCCTTCTCCCCGCTTTCGATTAGGATATCTCCTGCCTCATTCCTAATGCTTTTGGTACCAGATCCAATTTCTCTAAAATTTCTCCTAATTATTTTATATGCTTCATCAGTCTTTCCTACTTCGAACTTATTTTCCACTTCTTTGCTATCGATCCATTGCTCTTTCGCTTTCCTACATTTCCGAATAATTTCCCACTTGATCGCCTTATATCTTTGTTTCCCTATTTCATCTAACCTATTTTTATATTTTCGCCTTTCCTCTACTAGACTCACAATATGTTTTGTTATCCAGGGTTTCCTACTTTCATTCTGTTTATGACCCAAAATATCCTTAGCTGAGGAAACTAAACTATTTTTAATGCAATTCCATTCTTCCTCTTTGTCCCTAACAATATTTTCGCCCGCGCCCTTTAGTACTTCGTTTGTCTTTTTCTCGAACTTATCGCGCGTATCATCATCTTTTAGTTTCTCTGGATCAAGATACCTTCTTCCGCTTCGTTTTGTCAAAATCTTAAATTTAAGATTGGCCTTCATAACGACTATATTGTGATCACTATCTATATCTGCTCCTGGATAACTTCTACAATCCCTAACTTGATTTCTAAATCTTTGCCTAACAAGAATGTAATCTATTTGATATCTCCCTAGGTCTCCTGGCATCTTCCACGTGTAGCGTCTCCTAACATAATGGTGAAATAGAGTGTTCGCGACCGTTAAGTTATGTTCATCGCAGAACTCTATCAGTCTAACTCCCCTATCGTTCCTATTGCCTAATCCAAAGGGGCCAACTATTCTGCCCTCTCGCCCTGTGCCTACCACTGCATTGAAATCTCCTATAATTATTAAATTTTCGTGTCCTCTCACAAAATCTAGCACATGTTCAATATCACTATAAACTGCCTCTACGACCTCATCACTGTAGTTAGAAGTGGGCATATATACCTGTATTATTACTGTTTTTACAGGTTTCGAATCTAACCTAACCATAACTACCCTGTCACTTTGCTGTAAGAAATTTTCTACACTCTGCCCTACTTTTTTCCGCATAACAATTCCTACTCCCGAATTTCCTCCTACAGATCCTGTGTGTATTACTCTAAAATCTCCGCTCCAGAAGTCTCCGGCTTCTGGCCATCGCACTTCACTAATACCTAACGTATTATAAATATGATAATTTTTTCCCGACATTCAAGTGGATAGACTGAGCTTCTAAATAAAATTAAACTCCCACACTAATTCGTTAAAACATGTAACGAGAAATTTTTAATTTGCGTATTTTTGCCTCGGCCGTGCCCCCCACCCTATTCTTTCCCCATCATCTTCCTCGGCGTATGCCAAATTAAATATGGAATTTCGGCTTGTCGCTCGCGCGCTAAAAGGGCCGGCGGCGCAGCCAACGCGCTACTTTCAATATAAATTATGCATAAGTAAATATAAAAGTTAAGGGCTACAAATATCGAATTAAGTGCTTTGAGCACAGCCAGCTTGACGTAATTCCTGTAATTGGCGAGCCGTTTGTGGTGCATTTTTACCAATTAGCCGTTTGCTTCTGATCTCGTCTTCCGTCCGTCTGATGCCATTTGCATTTTAAATTTCTCGTATTGTGCAGTTCGAGATGGTGGCTACACGGTCCTTTGGAGCTCTTTTTCCGTTGTTCTAGAGCCTCTTAATTATGCATAGGTATGTCAGTGTCGAAAATTCGAGTGCAGCAATTCCAGACCTTTTTGCTGCCCACATACAGGGTTAGGATACCGTCATCTAAGGAATAATAGTTTAAAAGTTAAGAATTTCTTTATATTTGTCAGGAGGAACGGCAGTTAGACAATCATCTACTTATCTAACTGAAAGAAATAACTTGCTTCTAAATCTTCTAAGACTAACTGAGCAATTTTAAATTCTACATTTTTAAGTTCTTTTTTTGTTCTATGAATATTACTGTAACAATTGACATACAACATTTGAGTCAAATTTAATGTAAATACAATAAAATAAATCCTGCTCTCTGCTGCTTAATTATTATTATTATTATTAAATTAAATACATATTTCTTCTTTTTTATAAAAAATCCAACTCTTGCAATACCTTTTTGATGAAAGTAAAACGCTAGATTTTTTGATCTGTTGGTAAAGTTCTTCAAGACCAAGAAGGCCACACTTCTCCCTGGAAAATTAAAATATCTCATTGCGTATGTCGCAGATTGAGTCGCCGTCCCTCTTCCGCTTGCTCCGGCGGAATGCCCGAGGTATGAATAATGAATAAAGTTATCGTTTAGTTCATATTTTTGATGGGGTACGGCAGAGCAAAATGAAATTTGCATCCGTAAGAGATATGGCGAGATCAAAGCGGGCTGGCCCAACGACGACGCCGGGAACGGCTCCCCTACCCCCGTATACCCTGCGTCGCTTCAATCACTCATGATCGCAACACCCGAGCTCGTTTTATCGAATTGGCAATGTCCCGATTTTTTGGGTTCAGGTTACGCGAGGCGTTCGCCAAAAATTCCTGAGCTAGTGGGAATTTATACACTATGTAGATACTAAAAGTCAAACAATTGTAAACCCCATGAGTTTTCATTAATTTAGGAAAAAGTTTTATTGCAAATTATTATGTACATATTTGAAAATTGTATTTCCTTAATAAGTTATACGTGATATATTTTTCGCATAAGTTATTGAAATATAATGTTTTAGGATTAAACTTAGCTAACTTAATAACTCTGATGTCTTCAGCATTTACCAATGAGATATCAAAAAGTAATTTACGTTATAAAATAACTAGACAATCTTACAACTCGAAGGGAGCCTGTATAGAGAGAGATTAAAATAATACGTCTATATCACTTAAAAGTATCAAAAATTGTACTTAGTAGTAATCTACGCTTGTAGTAAAGGAGTGTCTTTTCGTTATCCCGGAAACGAAGTAATTGTGAACTGACGCGGCATAATTTCATACTGCAATAAAATGGCGGATGCAATCTCTCCCGGAAAACTCGCTAATTATTTAAAAACAGACTGCTCTGGTGCTGCTGGTGATTAGCATGCAGAATGTGAAATAAGTAAAGCAAAAATACCTTTCTGTATTATTATTTTCTGTTTCCTTGTAGCGGCAGTCGGAGTTTTCTAATTAAGTTGGAAATTAAATCCTCGTAATCCAAAAATCCTCATCAAATATATAACTCGGAGATAATTTTGTTAGAATATTTTATACGTGCAAAGAAAATTACTTTTTTTTAATTCCGACGAGGGAATAAATTTATTCGGTATTACTTTAAATGCTTGGGATAATTAGCGTGTTCCCTTCATTACCATAAATTCGCAAAAAATGTGAACAATTTGCTCTCATACAAAAATGTGTTTCGTAATTTGAATTTGTTCCGCCATCTACTATGCAATAGCTAAAACAGCAGTAAACTGTCTCTAGATTGTTTCTCGATTGCTTCGCCATCTATTGTCCTTACTATTAACCAGCCATTTCTGGAACCAACTCTGGATCAATATTATCCGAAAGTGCAACTCAAAAACAGAGTTAAGTTTGCATTTATGTGTTATCTTCAGTAAACATGTAGATATCATTAATTTTAGGCTCCAAACTCTATTAATTTAGTTTATTAAAGTAACTTACATGTAAAACTCAAAAATTTACATTTGAGTGGATATTAGTGCTTAAAGTAGGTAATGTTTTGTAATAAATTTTGTTTGCCAACCGCATCGTTTCCCAACAATCTGACCCTCGACCTTCGACGATAACGACGGATTAAAAGTGATTTTAGCAGTTTATTCGGTGTAGACAACATAAAATGTCTCGTAAATTGAGTAAATTAGTTAGCGGAATCTTCAAACGTGGGTTTGCAACAGGGGTTCAGGCAACCCCAACGGCGTTGCATGATTTCCACGTAGAAAATGGCGGGAAAATAGTTAATTTTGGAGGATTTCTTCTGCCGGTTCAGTACAGTGACCTAGGAATAGCCGCTAGCCATCTGCATACTAGGAAACATGCTTCACTATTCGATGTTTCACATATGTTACAGACAGAAATTACAGGTAAAGTTTCTTGCTTACTCTTCATAATTTTTAAAAATTTTGAATTACCTTAGGAAAAGACTGTCTTCAGTATTTGGAAACCCTGTGCACAGCAGACTTGATTGGTCTGCATAACGACGCATCTGTTTTGACAGTTTTCACCAATGAGAACGGGGGAATTTTAGATGATTTAATCATCACCAAGATCTTAGATGATCATCTGTACATAGTCTCTAACGCTGCCAGGAAAGATCATGACCAGCAACACCTTCTAAAAGCCCTAGTAAGCGAATTTCTTAAAAATTCCTTATAATTTTCGACGGCCAATTTTAGGAAATATATAGGAAGAAAAACCCTGGTACAAATATCAAAGTGCGTTTCTTCGAACCTCACGAGCGCGCTCTATTGGCATTACAAGGCCCAAAAGCTGCCAAAATACTCCAACAAATAACCGACGTAGACCTCTCCCATTTATATTTCATGAATTCAACCATTGCAACCGTGGCAGAAGTAAAATGTTGTAGAGTAACGAGATGCGGCTACACGGGCGAAGATGGCTTCGAAATATCCCTGCCAGCAATCAAATCGGAAGATCTTGCTAGAGAATTACTGGCAAAAGGGAATGGTGAACTTAAATTGGCGGGACTTGGTGCTAGAGATTCTTTAAGGTTGGTAGGGGAGTGACTACTGCTTCGTCCGACCTAGTGATGGACGATATTTCACGAACTGTGATTTAATCACTGATATCAAAAAATCACTGGTAGCGACTGTTACTATAAAGGTCCTACAAAACTGTGACGTGATCACGACATTCCGTTGTTCCTTATCCTCGCTCGGTAGCACAGAGGTGCTCGATAGCGAGATTAGCGAGGCAGTGAAATGTTGTGATCACGTATACGCTCGGAGGTATAATACTAGTAAAGTCGTGATCACGTCACGTTTTAAAATCACTGATATAGAAAAATCACATTAACAATTCACAATGCGATTGAAAAATCACGATATCGCCCATCACTAGTCCGACCGTCACCTAAAAGTTTGTCCGAACACGGTCGGGCATGCCCATTACAGACTGTCAACACATTTTGCATTTTAGAAGAAGTGTAGAAAAGATGCTTAGAAACAAACAAAATAAACGGCAGTTCTGTACGATACTCGCACACACACCGAGACCGATGGCGCTATTTGTCAATACAATAAGCAATAAATGTCATTTTACTGATATTCTGACGCGCACGTCCGACTGCCTTGGAACAATAGTTATTTACGTAACCAGTTATGAAAAGACTAATTTTATTTGACGAATATAATATTTGCCAAAACGAGCGAACGAAGTGAGCGAGTTTTGCAAATTATATTACATATTTCAAATTGCGCCAAAAATGGATGATTCTGATGTAGATATGCCTTCTGATATAGAAGAATCAGCGAATTTGGCAATAGATTCAATAATACCCTGTAATAAATTCTTACTTTTGTTTTTGCTTTTAAATATTCAGTTACGTAAAAGTTCATTACATAACTAGTTATGTAAGGAAAGTTCAATACATAACTAGTTACGTAATGAACTGACAGTTATGAAAAATATGACGTTTCGTAATGTCAAAAATGCATTTAAAATGTGACATTTCATAGCGGGGTTAGATAAAATTTAATGTAATCGTCGGACGATGCAGTAGTCGCTCCCTTTATTTTATTTCCCGTTAATTTGTAGGTTAGAAGCTGGTCTATGCCTTTACGGAAACGATATAACTGAAGAAACCACTCCTATAGAAGCCGGCTTAACTTGGTTAGTCGCCAAACGTCGTAGGGAACTGAAAAACTTTCCCGGGGCCGAGATTATCCTAGACCAAATAAAAAACGGTCCTAAAATCAAGCGAGTAGGTTTCATATCAAAATCTGGGCCACCCGCCAGACATAGAGCAGAAATATTTGATGCAGAAGGGAAGGAGTTGGGAAAAGTCACGTCAGGTTGCCCTGGACCGTCTGTAGACGCTAATATTGGAATGGGTTACGTGTCGAATGAATTTAGTAAAATTGGCGGGAATCTGAAATTGAAGATTAGGGAGAAATTTTATGATGCTGTAGTGTCTAAAATGCCGTTTGTTAAAGCTAATTATTATAGCAAACCAAAGTAGGCACAAGAGATTATGTTGTAATTAATTACGTGAAGAAATAAAGTAATATATTTTGCTGACATTTCTATAATCTCGTTCAACTAAAATGAAAAAGAGCCCACTAACCAGCGCCGCGGTGGCACCATGGCTAGCGCAGAGGTTTAATCGGAAATAAAACAAAATGCGTACTTTTCTGGAATGCTTTTACTGACAAGTACAACCTAAATTTGGCAATGTCCTGAAATAATTTGATTTTCAAAAAATAGCTGCTTTACATTTACGCAAAAAACATACTTCACAAAATTGGTAGATATGAATTTTATTTAGACATATTTTTTAGGTTTAGACGATATATATATATATATATAAACAACATTCAGATTGGCAACAGTGCCAATCAAAGCCAACTTCAGTCGATAAACATTTAAATTACATTTTAAAATTTGTCTAGATAATCTAAGTGTATAATTGCAAATAACAAAAACATATATAATATATTTATAAAAAATAATTCACTAACTCGTATAGGTACAAATAGTTTATAAGATATTCATTATTCAGTACATATTATAAATAAAAATAGAAGAAAGTACTGAAATTAATTTAGAATCACAAAATAAGCAATCTTAAAACGACATATTTGGTTGAAAAGCACCAAAATAAAGCACCAAATAAAAGGGCACCAAAAATATTGGCCTCGGCACTACAACATAACCTCAGAAAATGGAAGATCAGGATTATATTAAATAAAGTATAAAAAATATTTAGACAAAACTTTCAACAAAAAAACATATTCGGTTATTTTTCTTTGATAATTTTTTTAATCATCTCGGTTGACAAGCGTCATGTCATCTTCCGCTAAATTTTCTCGTTTATAAGTAACGTCGTTTACTAAGTATAGCACCAAAACTCCAAAACAAAGAAGCAAAATGCCCAAAAAGTTGATAAAAACGCCTTCCGATACAAAATTTTGATAATCATCGCCCCTGCAAAATAACAAAACAGCCTGTATAATAAATTAAGCCTTATTTAAAGGAAATATGATATATTTCATTATACTTACATTAGAATTCATTGTAAAAAATAGCACGAAACATATATAAAAAAAAATTTACTTACAGAGCCCATATCGCTTTTTGGGCATAACCAATCAAGGCTGCCACTATGGCGAAAGAAAAAATAGCAGTCCCAAGTTGAGTGTGAACTGGTAAGATTGCCGCTCGTAAAGTTTGATTCAAACCAGGAAATAAAAAGCTAATAAACCCAATTAAAAACTAAACAAAGAAAAAAAATATTAAATCGCTCCAAACACTTTATTCGTTAAAAAATATACCTGGCTTGCGAATAAAATCACCGTAACCAGCCCAATCCAACTGTGCAAAGTGTACATATTCGCTTTCGGAGGTACGGCATAATTGTGCGAATCAAAAACGGCCTTAAGGCCAACGACCGACAAAACAAAAGCTAGAAACAAAATTCCAGCGTGCCATAATTTCAATTGTTTCTTGACACGAGTCCGCCCTGTACGATACACCAATATGGCTACAAAATACAAGCTTAAACACCCCGTATAGTAAATATCTGCAACTTACATTGCCCATAGAGAAATATTAGACCAAATACCATTAAAAGTGGGTGCCAATTGAATTCTAAATTAGGCTGCGAGCTCCACGAAAAGCCCCCTCGAAAATGTACACACCAGACGAACGTCAAAATTACTGTTACAGCCCCTACTACGGTGGTAACTCCATATAAAACATTGTAATTTCTTATTTTTTGACGGTCTGCTCTAGCTTCCATATTGCTGTTAAAACAAGACTTTCTATTGTTTAAAAAACTCAATAAAAAAAAACGCAATGTTATCTTTTACAACATAGATCTAAGTTATTAAACAATTAAGTTTTACCGTAAAAGTGCGTTGTTTTCAGGATGGTCTAATTCGTCGCCAGAAGACGTTTCAGAACTCATGGAAGGAATGCAACAAGTAAAAAATCAATACCTAAAATAAACAAAGGTCGTCCGCTTGCGCCATACGGTTAATTTTTTTGATTTCATGGGAAATTTGCACTAAAGGTCATTTTTTCTCCCGCTTATCAGTCAAGCTTTATGGTCCCAATAAAGTGCAGTTTTATTTATGTTTTTGTAGACTGGAATTAAGATACAAGATAGATAACCAATATTCTAACCTAGCTTTGTCACGAGAAGACTACCGCCAGCGTCATAACTTCTATATGTAACTAGTATGCGTATGGGTGACCTCGGCTAAATTCAGATCAATTTTTCACCGCAATATATGTGTTGTTAACTATTTATATTTTCTATATTAATTCCAAGGTGTCAGGCAATTTTCTCTGTGTTTGAACGGTTAATGCGTTGGGAAGAAAACAATTTACTTTATAACACAACAGCGCTCCAGAATCCAGTTGATCACGCTTACTGGTTACATAAATAAATTACGCCCATCAGCTGCTGCTTGCTGTTGGCATTTCTGAAAAGTGTAGGTTGACCACAGAGAAGTTGACGGTTGACAGAAGTATTTTGCTAGCAAGTTTTTAATAAAAACAGGATAAAAATTGAGTTTCTTACATAAAATTACGTTGAAAATACATTGTAAGTACGTATTTAATTGTAAATTCAATAAATTATTTATTAAACTTAAGGTAAATTGCTTTTGCTATGGTGTTGCTACCAATTTCGGTGTTTCCAACATTTTGTTGCTCACGAAGTTCAATGTTGAATTTAAAATTCGAATAAATTTACTATTATTAAAGTTATTTAAATAAAAATAGGCGTTTTTCCAAGAATTCTTATATTCAGCCATTGGCGTCGACACTCTGGGGGCATTTTAGTAGGTATACTTATGTATATATTTGTAATACAGGATAACTAGAGGAAAGGATGCCAATAGGGGCTATTCCACAATGCAAATCGAGTGATATCGTTCTTACTTACGTATGTCAATATGAAACCGATAGATGTCATTAAATCACGGACGTCCCGATTTTTCTAGAGTTAAACGGGCTTTCCTAGAATTTTATTCAATACTAGCGGGCCCGGCAGACGTTGTCCTGAATAAAATTACTTTTCGTATTGAACTTTTGATTCATTAACCAAATCGTTTATTCAATGTGAAACATTTTTCTGATTACGTTTATGTTCAACCAAATATGTCGTTCCTATCGTCAGTTATGATCGCGAGTGCATACAAAAATTATGATTTTGACAGTTTGTCAGAATTTCCCGATTTACGCCTATACATATCATACAAAATTCCAATAGAAAAAAGCACTTTCAGGTTTTCCGAATTTTCCAATTTTCCGAGCAACTTTTACAATTTTTCGTTCCTTAAAAACCTTATTTTTGAAAAGAATTAGCCAAATTGGTTCAACCGTTAAGCACTTTCAGTTTTTCCTGAATTTTCACATTTTCCGGTGGATTTTCCAAAAATTTTCTTTCATACAAACCTTATCCTGACAATTACGATCACAACAAAAGAAATCAGCCAAATCGGTCCAGCCGTTAAGCACTTTTAGTTTTTCTCGAATTTTCAAATTTTCCATTGGATTTTCCAAAATTATGATTTTTACAGTTTGTCCGAATTTCCCGAATTACGCATATCCATATCATACAAAATTCCCATAGAAAAAAGCACTTTCAGTTTTTCCCGAATTTTCCAATTTTCCGGGCAACTTTTCCAATTTCTCGTTCCCTAATGCCACGTTCGGCCTCTGTTTTGTCGACGTTCCAAATTATTTTGTGCGTAAGCTCCAACTGAGCGCGTCGAACTCGACTGTATCCGTTGTTCTGGAATCATAATGGATCGCGCTTGAGGCTTGAGAAATTCTTATTCGACTTGGCTCCAAACGCTGTCTACGCTCTTCGTCAGTCTCATTGACTCGACGATCATGTAGTTGGCTTGCATTGCGCGTACGCCGACCTATTTTTCGACGCCTCACTGGTGGAATTTTTTACAAAGAAACACCAAATGCATGATCACCACCGATAACACACTGACAATTCAATTTTTAGAACTGTCAAACTGGACGTCACATTTTTGTTTGTCAAACAGATTTTCATACAAACATACCATCCAAATTTTCGACTTTCCCGGTGGATTTTCCAAAATTTTCTTTCATGCAAACCTTGTCCTGACAATTACGAACACAACAAAAAAGAAATCAATAAAACCGTCGGGTGTTCTGCAGGAGAAAATTTATGAAATTTCAGATGTGCCCAACACTTGGATATAAATTTCCGGCAATGGGCGGCCTTTGAATTTTACTTTTAGGTTTTTCTCGTATGTTATTTGGCAAAACCTTTTTACGCTTAAATTGTAAATTACGCCCATTTTATAATTTTAAAATACAATAATTTATAATACGCAAATTATACTTGTTTATGAACGACACAACCACACGTTCCCGCGCTTTCCGTAATACTGAAACTGGAACAAGTAAGATCTGTGCTTTGTGCAGCACATATGGGTCCATAAACTGCATATATTTCTATTGAAATAAATGTAGGCGCTGCGGCGTGTGCGCGGGTTTCAAATGCTGTAAATATCATTTTACCCGCTACTTTACATTTTTAACTAATAAACTAACAAGCAGGTGTTATAATAATCATATTAAAGAAAATATTTGGCAGCTCTGCAGCACTTGTACAGGAGCCGCCACTGATACCTTTACAAGTAATTTATCCGTATAATAATAACCAGCCCAAAAACATAATATTGTCTCTTTAATTCTAGCTGAATGCAATGAAATCTAAGAAATGGTCAAACAAAGAAACAATCAAACTTATCACAATGTACGAAACAAGACCAGAATTATGGAATCCATATAACCCCTTGTACCTTGACAGACCAGCAAGGGCTAAAACGCTTATAGAAATGTCCAAAAAATTAAAAGTACACCCCGAAGAAATTACTCGTAAATTTAGTCATTTACGATCGCACTTCAGGGCGGAGGTTAACAGAATTGAAAAGAGACCTACAAAATTGGGGTTCTCGACTGACCAGAAAACTTCTAAGTGGCCGTTTTTTGAATCTATGAAGTTTTTGACTAAGATCAAAAGTTGTAGAAGCAAACCAGTAAGTACTTATGGCTCAAACAATAGAAATTCGTTCGATTCTAGTTGCATTTTTTGTTTTTTGTTTTTTTTTTTGGTGTTTTAGATACGAACGGTAGTGGTACCTAACCCAGTAATTCCAGAAGAGAAGAACGAAGAAGAGGAAATCATTTACATACATACTGAATCTGTTGAAGAGCCACTAGAAATAAATGATGATATTGTAGAAAATAATCAAACCCGAGAGCAACCGGAAGAGGTTATAGAGGCGTTACCAGACAGTCGAGACCAATATTCAATATTCGGCGATTTTGTTGCGTCAGAATTAAGAGGTCTTGGTAGCGAATTGTTGAGAAGAAAATTGAAAAGAACAATACAACAAGCCATTGTTGACGTTTATATGCAAGAAGAAGAAACGCTTCATTCGCAAATTACTAATGGAGGGGAAAGATAGGATATTTTTAAAAGAATTTGTGTAATTTCGTTTAATTTTTTTTATTAAGAAATAAAAAGTATTGTTTTAACATATTTTGTCTTTTATTCCAAACACGTAATATGACTGCAATAAACATGTATACTGGCTGAATCCAGTAGTTGAAATACAATGTAGGTAAAAGATTATAGCTTTAATTTTACAGTATGCAATGAGGATTACGAATCGGCGATGGACAAAAGAAAAAATAAGCGAACTAATCGCCATGTACAAACCGAGACCAGAACTGTGGAATCCGGATAACCCCATGTACCATGACAAACCAACAAAGGCTAAATCGCTCTTAGAAGTGGCCAAGAAATTCAATTTGGAACCCGAAGAAATTACTCGTAAATTCCACAACTTACGAACCCAATTTAACGCGGAAATTAAAACGATGGGAAAAAGGGCGAAAAGAGTCGAGTCCTCAGCTGATCAGGAATTTAAAGTGTGGCCGTTTTTTGAGTCTATGATGTTTTTGAATGAAATTAAGGGTGTTAGAAAGAAAACAGTAAGTGGCTCAGTAGCTGAAGGAGTAATCAAGCAAATAATAGACATGTGTTCGATTCTGGTTGCACGTAACGGGTTTTTTATGTTTCAGATACCAACAGTAGTGATACCAAAACCAGTAACTCAAGAAGAGCAGGAAGAAGATGAGCAAATCATTCACACAGATGCCGAATCTGTCGATTCTATATTAAAAACAAATGGCGAAGAGGAAAAGGATGAAATAGAGGAGAATATTGAAACAATTGAGGAACCGGAAGTATTTGTCAACAGAGGGTCGAAGGACCAATATTCGATATTCGGCGATTTTGTTGCGTCGGAATTAAGAACCCTCAAAAGCGATCTGTTGAGGAGAAAGTTGAAAAGAAAAATACAGCAAGTCATTATCGACGTTTGTAAGGAAGAAGAGGAGGAAATACTGCGTCCACAAATCACTAATTACTTTTCACGAAAGTATATGAAATGTAACTTTGATTAACTTTGTTTTTTTTGCGAAGAAATAAAAAGTATCGTTTTTAGTAATACTTTAATTTTTTTTACAAACGCATTTTCCATTTTGAACAAACGGTAAATATCAGTAAAATGACGTATTGGCAAGCACCGCCAACGCCTCTGTGGGTGCGCGAGTTGTTTTCTACATCATCTTTTTTTCCAAAAAAATGCGTGTGTCTGGTGAGAGGACAGCTAAATGGTAAGTCTGTTTCAAAAATGCGTTCTCTAGTTTTTTTTACACTTCCGAAATGTGTTGACATTCTGTAATGCGCATGCCCGACCGTGTTCGAACAAAATTTTAAGCGACGGTCGGACGGAGCAGTAGACACTCTCATTAAACAAGAAGGTAGGTATTTATAGACCAAGAGCCCATAGACCAAAAGTTGTGCATAATAGGTTTACTCCAAAAATGCCTGAGGTAAAAAAAAAATCATAAGTTTATGAATGGCGTTCAGTAACTTGTTTAATATAAACATACTGAGTGCGAAAATACATTCGCGATCGTTGAAAAGTGGTACAAAAGTCTTGCCATTCACGATAATTGATTGTGCACTGAAGCTTCGTTCCTACTGCGTGTAGATTACTGCAGTAAATAGAAAATGCAAGAAATTAAAAAAAAATTAAATGGTTCTTTGAAACGTTTAGCTGCACATACCAGACAGGCGATATTCCAGAAGAATACAAACGGAACATCATATAGTAGCTTTGCCAAAAAGCAAAAGCTCGGATACGTGTGGAAATTTTAGAACGATCAGTTTGACTTCCCACGTGTCAAAAATTTTAACTAGAATTGTGCAAAGAAGGATGGAGAAAAGGGCGGAAGAAATATTAGAAGATCAGTTCGGATTTAGAAGAAATAGGGGAACGCGCGAGACCATTCTAGCTTTACGACTACTAATAGAAAAAGCAATAGAAAAGGGAAAGAGACCCTATAAAGGATTTGCAGATTTGGAAAAAGCCTTCGACAATGTGAAATGGAGGAAGATGTTCGAAGTGCTCAAAACGGTAGGCATTAAGTATATAGTTAGGGAGCCGGTATAGTAAATTATGACTGTATTTTCTACCATGCCGGACATTATTAATCTTAATGTATGCAACAAGAGGAAGAAGAATATGACTATGAGAAAGTTGCATCTGAGTCGCACCGCAGATGGCGGTCTTAAGAAAAGTTTAGAATCGTCTGGCACCCACTCGCAACTATCTAATGTGTTTGGCATTGATATTTTGGCATTCTTCATAATACAAAAATTCAGTAAAAGAAAAATCTGTTGGTAGACTACACAAAGAGCAAACGGCAGTTACAGAATTTGAGCAGGAACATAGAGAAGTAAATATCCGAAAGGGAGTGAGGCAGGGACGTGCGTTATCGCCTCTAGTTCTCAATTTATATATCGAAGATGCGATGAATATTGTTAAAGACATCAGAATAGCTGCTGGAATTAATATACAGGGTCAAACTATTAATATGCTCAGATTTGCGAATGATAAAGCAGTATTAGCATCCAGCGATCCAGCAAAGAAGAATTAGAAAGGACTCTGAACGAAATGGAAGCGGTTTTGACGGAGGGCTATGGTATGAAGATCAATAAAAAGAAAACCGAAATTTTGTTGTGTAGGGGGCGTGAAAATAGGGCTAAAACTAAAATACAAATAGGAAACGAGAAGATAGAGGAAGTCTCAGATTTCTGCTATTTAGGAAGTCAAATAACTCTAGATTTAAGACAAAGAATAGCGCAGGGCCGAGTTGCATTTAAAAAAAAGAAACAACTATTATGCTCGGAAATGATAAATGTAGAAACTCGGAAGAGGCTCTTAAAACGTATGTATGGAGTACAGCAGTGTCCGGGTGCGAAACTTGGACGATAGGAGAAGCGGATAGGAAAAAATTAGAAGCATTTGGAATGTGGCGCTATAGACGCATGACGAAGATACCGTGGGTAGATAAGGTTAGCAACAGAGAGGTATTAGAAAAAGTTGGAGAAAAGCGAAATTTATGGAAGACAGTAAGGAATAGGAGAGATAGGATAGTAGGACACCTTCTGAGGCAGGAAGGCTTAGTTAGGGATATAGGATGTTCAACTTTTAGGGAAAAGCGTAGGTTAGCTCAGGAAAGGAAAGATGGAGGTACGCGTCCAACCAGTCTTCGGACTGAAATCTTTATGATGAAGGGTGAAAATTTATAATTGCTTTCTTTCAAGCGGGCCCTTGTACCACCGTTCAATGATAAGGAATGTATTTTTGTACTCAGCAGGTTCATCATAATCAAATTCTTGAATGCCATTCATAAACTTATGATTTTTTTACGTAAGTTTTTTTTTACAAAATATTGCGTCTCTAGCGCCCCCCTGTACCAATTTTTTTATCGGCAACGGTGAATACTCGACTTTTGTGATCGAAATAACTTGTCTCCAAGTTTTGAAGAGTAAATTTATGATTTTTTTTACCTGAGTGAATTTACAAAATGTCGCGAGAGTGGCGCCTCTTTGTACCAACCAAAATGAATGGGAGTTGAGATTCATGATGTTTGGGGGTAAATTAGGAGGTCCCTCCAATCCCCATCCGTAAACCTATAATTTTTTTGGGGGTGTTTTATTTACACAATCTCAGGCATTTTTGGAGTGAACCTATTATGCACAATTTTTGGTCTATGGGCTCCTGGTCTATTACGAACTAGCGAAAATTAACCAAAATTCAGTCTCTTAGTTCGTCCCTAAATGCCTGCACGCCATCAATGATCTGATCGACTATTTCAGGATACTGCCTCAAGCAACTTTTTAAATCTTCCAACTCCAATTTATAAACTTCGGATAACTCCACAGCAACAACACTTGTCAACCTTCGCCTTTGCAAAAATACCGAAATGTCCCCAAAACAATTCCCATCTTCCAGGTGAAATAGCTCCGCTCCGTTTGACGCATAGACTGCCACAGTCCCACAACGCAAAAAATATATAGCGTCCGATTCGTCGCCCGATCTAAAGATGGCTTCGTTCTCCAAGAAATATTCTTGCTTAAGACAAGCTATGACAGTTCCAAAAACACTTTTTGGAAACGCACGAAAAATGTAAACATGCTCCAGTAGCGGTCTGCAAATAACAATGCTTATCTCGCATTTAAGATGTTCTGAGAGGGTGTCTAATATCAGATCTTCTCTAAAAAACTTTTTTCTGAAACGATTGTTGAGATACCTGCAACAAATATGCTTCAAAATGTTTAAAAAGAGGTCACATACGTAATTTACGTGTTCAGTCTTAATCGTAGTGATTCCGGCAACCTTTTTGTAGCAGCGAAGTCCTTTAGCTGTAACCTTAGATACTGGTACTTCTCTTCTGTATTAAACTCGTCCATAAATCTCCTGAAGATTATCGTTACGATACAACCGAATATAAGTACACCAGAAATGATAATGAAACTATTTATGACTTGTTCTGTTCTTCCTTCCGCGTCTATATCATTTGCGGCTCTTTAAATTAAATTTTTGTGAATACTGTGTCTACATATTCACTACCGGAAATTACCTGAAAAACAGGCAAAGTACTCTTCGCAAACCAAATATGTATAATATCCAGAAGGAGTTATCAAATTCTATGTTATTAATCTGTAACCAGGTTTCGTTTTTATTATTGAATTGTTCCAGTAAAAACGGCACAGAAACCATCAAGCAAGTCCACCAGTGCACAAGATAGAGGCATATTAATGTCATGGAAAACAAATTATATTTTATGGGAGTCCAGCAAAATGTCTGCAAAAATATTTTATTAGTGCAAACATACGGATTTTGCTTGTAACGTTTCACCTGTAGAAATGCAGATAGATATTTTAAGGTGCTCCTTAAACGTAGCAGTCTGATCCAGCCTTGTACTATGTTTAGGATCACCCAGGTGCGACCATCCAAAAGAAACAACCCGATCAAATCTGGTAGATTTCCAAACACATCGATTATCAAAAAGTTTTCCAAGTAGTGTAGGAATACTCTTCTTCTTGTTAGAACCACTTCGTTCGTCTGGACGTTCACGTACCCACTGCTGAAATTTTTCTTAAAATATGTACTTACAGATTATGAATACCTATTTCTTTGCTAACTTTAAAAGATAAACAACATCCAACAAACAAGTTTTATCAACCCAATAATAGAAATAAACTGGTTTTCCCGTGACGGTCCATCTACGCCAAAACATGGGCTGACAAACAAAGAGAACCATCCACAAAACCGTAACCATAATCGTCCTGTACAGTGCTGCCATGCTCATCGGATGAATCGGGACTGCACGTTCCATCTTAAGATGCCTCATCCGTTCGTTTCTGATCCCACCTTGGCTCCGAAAAAGCAATCTACAATAGGTATTCTTTTCCGAAATTGTGCGGAATTTTTCCCACTTCTTGTGGATTAATTTTTCTCGCTGAGGGACTTGACAGACATGAACTCCTTCGAATTTTCTCCAGTGAGACATGTTGAAGAGAGACATTTTGACAACCGATATGACAAATGTTACGATTTACATATTTTTGAAGTTTTGTAAAAGTGAAGGTTGTCATGTTACCCTCACAAAATTAAACCAAAAAATACGGATCGAGGTAGAATGAAATTTGTCTTTTTACATTCTGAATATTATTTATTCCCAAGAGTAAAAAAAGTCCACGCCACTGTTGCGCTGAGTTAGATGCGGGTTGTGTCGCGCTTCGACCGCTCACCAACTTAAACCTGTTGGACTTGTTAAGAACAAAATCGAATACATGGAGCTGAGCGGGGTATTTGATGATGTTTGGTCTAACAGCGGTGCTATCGGCACCAATCATGAGATCATGGAGTTCGGGCGAGAGAAGCGGGGAAAGGGCACTTGCGAATATCCTGGGCGAGACGATGGACGTGTTTTCTGTTAATTCATTCCTGATATTTTAATGTGCTATCAACTATTGTTTCTTAAACCAATATAATTCTGTTCTATTACGGTATTTCTTTAATTGATTTTTACATCAGAAGTGTGGATAAAGAACTTGCGTGTTTTTTTTTACGTTGTGTTGTGTGTGACGTGGGGGTTTTCCAACGCGAACATGCAGAGGGAAATTCCTAGTCGAGTAGAGCGAGTTGCCCGCCGGCGATCTCCCGATCGGTCGACGGTACAACGTGGTGAATCTCGGGGGAGGTATCATCGAAGCCGTGACTCGGCGTCGAGGGACAGGTCCAAGCGGAGAAAGGGGCGACGAGAATCGCCTAGACAACAGGTGGTTCGGCGCACCAGGTCTCCTACGGAAGGACGGGGCTGGACTCCTGAAGGACTTCCGGAGAGGACACCTGCGCAGCGCCAGGAGTCTTCGCGTAGCCGGGACCGGAGTCGGGAATCGCTTGGACAGGAAATGGTTCGACGAGGGCGCCGTCGGTATGTACGAACACCTGAGCGACGTCATCGGGCACCAGGGCGGCGTGCGAGGGCAGGCAGCTCTGCAACGGTGTCGCAGTTGGGGGAGGCGATTGCTGAAGGCGTGGGACGTCTTGCAACCCAAATGGCGGTAAGAGACGGAAACCCAGTGAGTTGTTACAGGAGGGCAAATACAAACGAATCCCGAGGACGTGGTTGACGTGACGGAAATTCGTGCTCGAATTGAGGGGCATCAGGAAAAGTATCAGGCTGATCAAAAGCGAAGGTTTGACCAGCGCAGGTGCAAGTCTCAGCCGTATCTTGAAGGAGACTTGGTGCTGGTTCGAATCACCAGCACACCAGCTACAGGAGGAAGCCATAAGTTGTTACCAAGGTGGAGAGGCCCGTTTCGCGTAACGAAAATCCTTGTGAATGATCGGTACGAGGTGGCGGACATACCTGGCAGTAGTCGATCTCAGCTATCCTACCGGAGTGTCGCTGGTGTTGATAACATCAGGCCATGGATCCGTTATGATCAAAATTAAGATGGTCAGGAACGGAAGGGGGTAAGGGAGTCAGGGAATTTTGTGAGCGTAACCATTGCACTTTTAGTGGAACACAACGGTGTGGCCAAATGGATGGGATGACGACGTTCACAAGATTAGCCTGCAGTCAGGGGATTTTGTAAACATTACTATTGGGCTTTTGACCACAAACGCGTGGTCAAATGGATAGATTGTTTACAGAATATGCCTGGGGTCACGGAGGTGAGACGGGTCGCACTGTTGATGTGATCAACGTACTAATTCACTAGGTTAAGTTGTTTACGTTCTTGTGTTTATTTTGTACTATAGTTTATTTCTATCTAATTTTGTTATAAACTGGGCCCAGTTCATAAATTTTCAGCAAGCCTTTCGCCGGTGGTCAGGATGCCCGAACGGAACGAGAGATTGTTGTTTTTTTGTATTTCTTTTTGAAATTGTTTTCGAGTTGAAACTTAGACGAATTGCGAGTTTCAGATCTCAAGTGCCGAAGCGTGCGAGTGAGGACACTCTGGATTGTCAGGAAAGGCCGTGTTAAGAACAAAATCGAATACATGGAGCTGAGCGGGGTATTTGTTGATGTTTGGTATAACAGCGGTGCTATCGGCACCAATCATGAGATCATGGAGTTCGGGCGAGAGAAGCGGGGAAAGGACACTTGCGAATATCCTGGGCGAGACGGTGGACGTGTTTTCTGTTAATTCATTCCTGATATTTTAATGTGCTATCAACTATTGTTTCTTAAACCAATATAATTCTGTTCTATTACGGTATTTCTTTAATTGATTTTTACAGACTGTACATACTTTTTATTTTTGAAGTTATTTCTCGCCAGTTTTCTAAGAAATTTATTGTAAGATGTTATACAATTCTATAAGACCTCTGGGGCCATACCCCCTGGTATTACCATCAGCATTTCAGTTTTCAGCAACTTTTGAACGCTTCACTATCGTCTTCCTATAAATCTATCAAGACCACTTGTTGCCGCGACTGTACACGTGCCCGCTGATCATGATCGCGAGTGGGGAAATCATTCTCCTCGTTCCCCTGAGCTCATCATGCATGATCTAGGAAAAAATAGGTAGAGCGGGGGGGCCTATGACGTCGGTTTGACTTGTTCGGAAACGGCTCGCCGCGGCGAACACGTCGTCGACCGCTAGTTCGCGTTGTGTTCGTGTTTTTATGAGCATCAGTGCCGTTTTGGCGACTTAGAACTGTCAGAATCCAAGACTTTTAAAATGTGATAGGTACTCAAAAATCGGAAATAAACGGATTTTTAGGTAGTCATTCTATTTAGTGTTATGTGCACGTGTATTGTTTCGTGGAGTTCACCAGTCGACAGCGATAATTATTAATAAAAACGTAAGTCTATTTATAGACGAGCAAATGTCAGGTTTGATTTTTATTATATGTTTTAAGCACTTTTTATTGGTTGGAATTGTCTGGGTAATCATGGTTGTTAAAGAGATGGTGTTATAACTTGAAATCATTTCGTTTTCGTTCTTGGGCGACCGTGAAGTTCAAGGTCACACGAAACGGACAGAACGTGCCTTAAAACGTCAAAATGACCAAGAAAATCCATTTTGATTTTTTGGTTTTTAATTTCTGAAACGCGTCGTTTATTGTTTGTTTTGCTTGGTAAATATTATAAAATTGTTTTTTAAATAACGATAGACGTTATCTGCGTACTTTCACAAACATGTTAGCATTCGACGTGATTATGGAATTCTAGTCTTTAGCGGAATAGTTTTATAATTGGTTGTTTATTAATTTGTACGTCTGTTAGGCCATGCTACATTACTAACAAATTATGCCCTAGAAGCAGTAAGTAGGCACACAATGTATCGCATCAAATTGATGGGAAACAGATCTATTTTTAATCCGGCAAAGGCCTTTTTACGGCATCTGAAGGTCACCACGTGGTTATTATAAACGATGGGGGATAAATCATTAAAAAATGTTGGAAAACCGGTTGCAAACCAGTTGAAAGTTACAGGTTACATCGCCCTTTTCATTAAGCAATAAGATTCACTAAGTACCTAGAGATAACTTATTATCAGTGGCGGCTCGTGGGTTAATAACCAGGGGGGTCATTTTGGTTTTGGAACTTATAATTAATACTAAAAATATATACATGTACAACGTGTCCTATAAAGTTCTCTACATATGGGAAACTTTTTTATTATCCGTTTATTAAAAAAAATATTCTTCATAAAAAGCTCTGAATTGCTCAAAAATCAAAATGCACTCGCAACATTCCAAAAATATCGGATAATATACAGGAGAGATCAAAAAATAATAATTTGACTGAAGAGTAAAGTACCCTTATTTTTGAAAATAATGAAAAATGTTATTCGGGAAAGTTATTCAGTATAAAAAGTTATGGACTATTATGAAATAACAGCCACCTATGATCAAATTTATTTTTCTAAATTACAAACGTGTTAATATCTAATAAAGAACTAAAATTATTTTAAATTAACTTAAATTTAAATTAGAGCACTTTTCTCTCAATGCAAATTGCTGTTCTTGCTTTAAATTCACGAAACATAAATTTGATCATAGGTGGCTGTTATTTCATAATAGTCCATAACTTTTTATACTGAATAACTTTCCCGAATAACATTTTTCATTATTTTCAAAAATAAGGGTACTTTACTCTTCAGTCAAATTATTATTTTTTTATCTCCCTTGTATATTATCCGATATTTTTGGAATGTTGCGAGTGCATTTTGATTTTTGAGCAATTCAGAGCTTTTTATGAAGAATATTATTTTTTCACAAACGGATAATAAAAAAGTTTCCCATATGTAGAGAACTTTATAGGACACGTTGTATGTCCAAATCTTCAAAAATATAAGGGGACATATTGTTAAAATAAAACATACCTTAAACGTGCTTATATTTCAAGTCAATACTCCTCTCCTTCTGTTCCGCAAAATGGTCTATGACTTTCTCGTTGAAGTTTGGAATGCTCTTGACAAGCGTTTTCTCGATGCTCAACATAGACAAGGCACTAAGTCTAGACTGTCCCATTGTATTGCGTAAAAATGTTTTTATCCGTTTCAAAGTTGAAAAACATCTCTCACTTTCCACGGTTGTCATTCGTAGTGTACACAAGATATTTAACAAGTTCACTGCTTCAGAAAATGTTTCGGACAAATTCATGTTAATAAAAAGTTGAAGAATGGCGACTGCACCGGCACTGTTACGAAAATCCTCACGACAATATATTACTTCAAGTTCTGATTTTAGTTTGGAAATATCTATTGTAGCATAATTAGCCTTCACCATATTTAAAATATTTTGGGGAAAATTGGTAGTGCATGCTTCAAATTTCTCCGTCTGAAATAACTGTGAAATCATGAGATGATCATTGAATCCAAATCTATGATGAATTTCAGACATAATAATGTCGCAAATTTCAAGTGCAGTTAGTCGTTTAGGATCCCCTGCATTGACTTTTCTTCTTTTCGCTGATGATGTGCTTGGTTCTTCCGATTCTAAAATAGCACTTCTCACTTTTTGGATATTGCTGTTGAAAGACATTATGTAGTTTTTGACTGATATAACATCAATATCTCGCATTTGTAATTGTTTGAACAATATGTCTACATGAGGCATTATTTTATGAAAAAAATCTAACCAAAATAAAAAAAGTTCATCTTCCAAATGCCTTTTTAAACCAGTTGCTTGATTTATATTATTTCCGTCTTCCTCCTCATCAATGATTTGCTCCAAACAACATATTAAATCATCTTTAAGTGTGTACAGTTTCAACACACTTTGTATTGAAAGCCCATCGAGTGGGTGCAGCTTTAGGTAATCTCACCTTAACCACCCTATCCAATACCGCCGTACGTTTTGGGGATCGTCCGAAAAAAGACGAAAATGCATGTAAATTTGCAAAAAATATTTTTATCGGTTTGTGTTGACTCGCCGCTTTTTGGAGGATAAGATTAAGTTGATGGGCATAACAATGAATAAAGTGTGCATTTGGGTACATTTCTTTAATTTTTGTTTGTACTCCTCCCAGCTTACCGCTCATGACTGATGCACCATCGTAACTTTGAGCAATCAATTTATGGGGTGCTTCATTAATTTTTAATAATTGGAGTTCTTCCATTATTGCATCGGATAAATGTTGTGCTGTGGTACCTGGAGGGTTGACAAATTTCCAAAATCTTTCATGCACAATACCATCTAATACATATCCAAAGATAAAAATCATTTGCGTTTTATTGGAGCTATCTGTGCTCTCATCAACTTGAATTGCCACAAAATTTGTCTGGTCAATTTCCTTTATTATATGTGTGTGTACAACGGCCAACATTGAATCTAAAATTTCGTTTTGAATTGTTTTTGATATTCCTTTGAATACTGTATTTTTTTCAATGTGCTCTTTAAATATTAAGTCTAGTTCAGAGACAAAATCTATAAGGCCACGAAAAATCCCAGGATTATTGGACATGTCACTTTCGTGATGGCCGCGCAATGCAATTTCAAAGACTCCACAAAATTTTACACAATCAATTATTTTGTTTAAAATATACCTATTTTTAGAAACCGATTCATTAAAGTCGTGCACTGATTTGCGATACGCACTATCAAGTTGCTGTCTTATGTCTACACGTCCTAAACTGGCGTAACTCATTGAACAATTTATATGAGAAGCAGAAGAAGCATGCTTTTTAATTTTGTCTTTTAAATGTTTAATATCGGTTACTCCATTTTTAGCCCATATAGCATCATTTGAAAATAATAAGCACGGATAGCAAAAGAACGCATTTTTAACACTGCATCCACAAATCCAGTCGCACAAATTGTACATCGATTCTTTAAAATATCTTTGGACATTTTTACCTTTATCCTTTGTTGTCTGCTTCAAATTCAGTTTTGGTTTCGGCCGTCCACTTTCCCTCTTTTCAAGCCGGCGTTCATAATTTAATGTTCCAGCTGACTTTAAGGCAAATATATCCTCAAAAACACTCATCTTGTTTTGCTAAACACACAAAATTTCTCAACGATCAGAACTTCACAACGATCACAGTTCACATCCGCAACAATAAAGAAAGGTTTCCCGCCTGCTATCTAAGAAGAACTGAGATCCAGAGTCCAGAGAAAATATAACTGAATACTGTAGAACTAAACTCGATTCTGCGCAGTTGTAATCGGGACATTGACCACGTTGGAGATATAGGAGTAAAAGGTGACTCTCACTTCCACTCAAGAATTCGCCATCTGCTGTCACTGTTCTTCTTTACATGCATTTCTCCATAAGCCATAAGAGCTGTGCAGGGTCAATTTGAATAATGTCCCAGCTTGGTAGCGAGCGCGCAGCGCGGCTTGACGCTTGGCTATTTCTCGTATTGCTGCGAATGCAGACCGCTGAAGATTTTAAATTTGAGACTGTTAGACAAAAAATATTTTTATTAAAATTATGGTTTTGATTAGAATATTTTAGGAGGGCCATTGACCAATTGACCTTAAGGAGAAACCGCCACTGCTTATTATAGCATTATTTTTACTTCATTATGGCAAACGTAGGTATCTATATCGAAAAAGTCTGTCAAAAATTGTTTTAGCATCAATTTTGCTAACCACCATAATTATTTCAGACTACGATGTATCATCATGCTCTGTTGGGCAAATTCTAAGCGCATCTGCGTTTCTTACATAGTCATCTAGGTACCTTAGATCTTCTTGACCTATTTTTTATAACTTGATTGACTATAACAATCTTGCTCATTATGCTAGTTAAATTTCCATGTATGTAAGTAGAATGAAGCAAAGAAATTACTTAAATTTAATATAAATAAATTGTGCTATAAGGTTTTGTGAAGAGCTGATTTTAGTAATTGTTGGAGGCAGTTGTGGGTACAACAGTGGTACTTGTGTTATTGGAGGGTCCTGGCCTCCCAAAAATTCTTAGAAGAAAAGTAAAATCATATTTATGAAAATGGGTTATTGATGAATTCTGACATTTTTAATTTTTTGTCATTGCTGATACCTGTGCAATATTTTCTGCCGGACAAAAAAAAACGGACACATGTTTTTATTTTTATTTTGAGGCCCTACAATATTTTTATGTTACTTAACTTACGCAAATAATTAACAATTGCCCTACTAGTGAAGAAAAAGAAAGTTATAGCTGAATATTGCACCTTTCGTAAGCCTAAACAGCCAAATCAGCATTTTGACTCTTCATGCATCTTTATTGAAACATCAAAATCTTTTACCTTATTGGGCTGCTCAGTAGTTAGAAAATGACAATACTGGATACGAACCCGTTCGGAGCACACAGCGCCATCGAGTTCTCGAGGTGCCATCGACTTCTTCGGCAATGACCTTGAAAGAGACCAGAGGCTGCTGAAGGAGCCGTTGAGGCATCCGAAGAAGTGACTTCAGCAGCGGCATCTGCAGCAGCCTCTGGTGTCTTTGAAGGTCACTGCTGAAGAAGTGGGCATGTCTTCAGCAGCGTCTGGTGTCTTTCAAGGTCATTGCCGAAGAAGTGGTCTTCAGCAGCGGCCAGACGCATGCGCCGGGGCTATTCCTCAGATCAGTCCATCGAGTTCTCCATCCACTTCAAGTGGGCGTGTCTGCAGCAGCCTCTGGTCATTGCCGAAGAAGTGTGCATGTCTTCAGCAGCCTCTGGTGTCTTTCAAGGCCATTGCAGAAGAGTGCACACCCAAGCCGCCATTTTGTGGGCTTTGGCTGTGGCTCAGGCGCCTGCGCCGGGGCTCTGACGCGTGCAAAGCACGTGTTGCTCATTGTTGCGCAATGGAAGAATGTTCTGGAAATGCTGATGCAATAGTACGCAGATGTTGCTGAATTAATGTTGTTTCTCGGAAATTCCAACGTTTGCAATTGTTTACACTAAATAAATATTGTTATCAAAGTTTGAGAAAGAAACAATAGATTCGAAGTCGATAAGAGATGTTATGATTTATTGTTTTTATTATGATGAAATATTAATAGCTAAGAACGTTCTAGAAAAAACCTTTCAACTTTGCCGACAGGAAATGTATATTTGTTTGGTTTGACTCCCACATTCTGCATGCTAATAAGTACATGTGCACTTAATATTATGTCGTAAACTCTACAAGATGATCGAGATTATTTTATACCCTGTTGTTTGTATTATTATAATAAAATCATTCTAGAACATAAAAAGTTTGAAGGCCACCGCCAGAAACATAAACACTCAATTGATTGTTGTTTTTGATAACTTCTACATGTTACCAAAATTTTGCAAGCTCGGCAAAAGCTGCGAGATAAATAGAACGAATATAATTGCGAGAATTATTATTTAGTAATCACTTCAATAGTTCAGTTGGTTCCCACGGAATAGGTGCGGTAAAAGTTAGTTTCCCAATATGGATGTTGTAATTGGCCAAGATGATGTTGGAGATATTTTATTGTACCATTTTATCCTCCAAAATTTACCGGAAAATTTAAAAGTAAGTCCATTTGCAGTAATCATTTCTTTTATTGTTCAAGCATTCTGTTAATAAAACTCATTCATAATAAAACTCATTCATAATAATTTCATTATACATATGTAGTTAAAAAGCTCACGTATCTGTTCCATAATTGTAAACTATTTTCTATCTTTAGAACCAACCCAAAATGATTATGTGCGGAAATGTATCGCACATGGCAACGGCAACCGAAAATGTTTTATTTTCTGGACTATTCATGGAGAAAGAAACCAAGATAATTTTGTTGGAATCGTGCAGTGAACTTGTGGTCATTTGGGTCAATATTGTAAATCGTAAGTAAAGTATTTAGATTTTTTAATATGCAGTGATAGTAGATAAAAAGTGCCAGTTTTGGATTCAAAATTTTAGTAGTGGAAAATTAATTGTTTTTATAATGAATGAAGTTATTTCTTTGTTTGTCCGCCCGTTTGTTTGTTTGTTTGTTTGTTTGTTTGTTTGTTTGTTTGTTTACTAGTACAATTTCTTATCTTTGTTTGTCTGTCAGTTTGTCTGTACGTTTTGTTTGTTTGTTTTGTTTGTTTGTTTGTTTACTAGTATAATTTCTTAATTATGGTATTTTTCTCTTGTTGCAGTCAACGATGTATAAGCAGCGTCACGAGTTTGATTACACTGTTATATTATTTTAATGAATAAAATGTATTTTAATATAATAATATCATATTATGAACAGTATTATATTATTTTAATTGACAAAATGTATTTTAATATAATAAATTATATTATATAATTTACCGTATTCCATGGGAACTAACTAAACTAATGAATTGATTACTGAATAATACTCCCCATTATGTTAGAAATATTTGTTGTGTGCTTTCCAATAAATGTATGCTAGAAGCGTGATTTTTTTGACAAGCTGTCTGTTGACACCAGACAGCTGCTGACACAGATAGCTCTATTCGCAAACACCATGGCTGATGACACAAGCAAGAATAGAAAGAGGAAAAACCCCTCTATGTAGATGCAGCTTAGATGCGGCAGTACGTAAACGTCTTGTTGGTGGATTGGTATGCGAATTTCGTCATTGGCATTGAATGTTGTTGTTGACACGAACGGCTGATGTAACAGACAGACAGATAGACAGACAGGCAGACAGACAGACAGACACAGACAGACAGACATCTGATGAGAATTCTGAAGTAGGAGAATAACTATAGATTCCTATTTGTCTCATAGAGCTGGTTAATTTGATACCCTCCATGACCTAAGTGGGCGGGGCAAGGGGGCGTGTGCAGTGGGCCCTAATCTACATGCGTTCTATATTACCGACATTCAATTTGCACTTTCCAGTAAGTGTAACAGAAATCTACATGTGTTCTATATTACCGACACTCAATTAGTACTTCCAGCACTCACCAGATGGTTCCCACACGTGTCCGAAACGCATTAAGATAACAAGTAATTTCAAAACATAGTACGTATCAAAATAAACAAACTGACGAATGTTCTAGAATGTTATTTTATTGTAATAATACAAACAAATAAACGGGTCACCTTGTAGTGTCTACAACGTAGTATGTGCATATACAGAACGTGGGAGCAAACCTAAACAAACATAATCCTGTCGGCGAGTTGAAAGGTTTTTCACCCATAATAAAAACAATTATAACACCTCTTATCGGCGGCGAACGTGCTTTTTTCTTAAACTTTGATATCAATATTTATTTACAATCCTAAGTATATATGGATGATTTAAAAGACGGGCATGTAGGCAGCCGATTAGCTCAGTTGGTTGGAGCGAGGGCTCCGGTGCGTGGGGACCCGGGTTCGAATCCCGGTCGGCGTAATTTCCAGAACGTTTGCGAAAACCCCGGCGCATGCGCCTGAGCCACGACCAAAGGCCCCAAAGACACCGTTGCTGAAGACATGACTCCTTCAGCAGCCTCTGGTCATTGCCGAAGAAGTGGATGGTGCCAGGACTGGCCTGAACAACACGTGCTTTGCACGCGTCAGAGCCCCGGCGCAGGCGCCTGAGCCACAGCCAAAGCCCATAAAATGGCGGCTTGGGTGTGCACTCTTCGGCAATGGCCTTGAAAGACACCAGAGGCTGCTGAAGACATGCACACTTCTTCGGCAATGACCAGAGGCTGCTGCAGACACGCCCACTTGAAGTGGATGGAGAACTCGATGGACTGATCTGAGGAATAGCCCCGGCGCATGCGTCTGGCCGCTGCTGAAGACCACTTCTTCGGCAATGACCTTGAAAGACACCAGACGCTGCTGAAGACATGCACACTTCTTCGGCAATGACCTTGAAAGACACCAGAGGCTGCTGCAGATGCCGCTGCTGAAGTCACTTCTTCGGATGCCTCAACGGCTCCTTCAGCAGCCTCTGGTCTCTTTCAAGGTCATTGCCGAAGAAGTCGATGGCACCTCGAGAACTCGATGGCGCTATGTGCTCCGAACGGGTTCGTATCCAGTATTGTCATTTTCTAACTACTCTGCTCTCTATTTTCTGTTGGTTTTTTGGTGAAATTTCATTTGTAAATATCAGCTTTTAACATTTTCCATACAATGCACCCCGAAATTTTTTCACAAATTGTTGCTTTAAGCCACGATGGCCGAAGAGTGCGGTATATTGCTCAAGTGCTGAATATACCCCGTAACACAGTGCAAAATGTACTCTTGCGATTTCGTGAAACTCATGGGTTTGTAAAGAAGATCGGATCTGGTCGTCCACGGACTGCGAACCTTCAAGATGTCCGTTTTCTCCATGTTGCTGCGCTGCCCGATCGAGCATTGCCATCACCTATTCTTGCTGGACGGTTAGCCGAAGTTCGAGGAGTGGCAGTTTCAGCCAGAATAGTTCGGAAAAGGCTAAACGAATATGTTTAGACTTCAAGAAAGCCAGCTACGGGTCCCCTGTAGACCGTAGAACATCGCAGAGCATGACTTGCATTTGAAAAGGTGTGGCGAAGACCAAGGGAGCGGTACAGTCAATGTTGTATATCTCCCAGGGTCAGTTTCAATGGTGGTAGCATTACGGTGTGGGCCGGAATATCTCTGAGGGCTCACACAGAATTGATTTTCATTTAGAATGGAACAATGACTGCACACCGATACTTTGTTGAGTGCCTGGAACCCCATGTCACACCATATATGCCATTTATAGCGGACAATTTTGTGTTTATGGATGACAACGCCCTCCCACACACACAGCAAGAATTGTTACCGAGTACCGTGAAGAGGTTGGTATTGGATGTCTCCCGTGGTCAGCCAATAGTCCAGACCTGAATCCCATTGAACATCTGTGGGATCAGCTTGGGAAAAGGATTAGACGTCGCCAACCCCTACCAGAAACATTAAGTGGCGCTTCAAAAAGAATGTGAACAAATACCCCAAGAATCTATTGATAGCCTCATTTTGGGCATGCCACAACGTTTAAGGGAAGTAATAAGAGTTCGTGGTGGTAACACCCATTATTAATTTGGTTCTACTAGTGTACTTTTCCTTTTAATATTTTTTTTTGTTTGTCTTTTCAAGTTCTTAAGTAACAGGTTGATCTCTAAAAAAATACTTTTGTTAGGTTTTTGTTGACGAATCATTTTGTTTCTTGTTTTGATCGAGGATCGATAGAATTTAACCTTGATGGCACCCAGTATGTTAATAATTACAGCATCAATGGACGCAGGTAATTCGTTGAGGAGGTTTTCTACACTCGTCGATGGTTTGGTAGCATAATTTGGACTGCGTAAGTCATTTTGAAGGCGACCAACGTAACTAATTGCAACAAACAACTATTAATTATAAACGATTTAAGCCACCCATTAATCATTGCAACAATTTCGAATTCGACAATCGATATAACATTATTACTTAATGTAGACCATTTCTCGTTTTTTTATTGCTGTTGCCCAAATTACCATCTAAATATGGGTGTAACCCCCACTAGGCTTGTTGTTATTGGTGTTTTGATTAGTGGTAGCAAGAATCCTGTCCAGTGGTGGACATTTTTTAAATAAACTGTAAGTGACCGCTTGTACCAAGCTCGTCCGCCCAGTTTAATTTTACACATCGCGCGATCTGCAGCGGTGTCTTTTAAAAATCATTCCGCCAATCGTCTTGTCGTTTTTTCGTTCGGAGGTTTTAGTGTGAAAAAGGGGTCAATCATTGGCTGTTTTGGTTGTCACTTAAAGTACGAGATATGTGCCTATCGTAAGTATCATGATTTACTTGAATCTCCTATAATAACCCCATTAAAGGGTGATATAGCATCACGTTATCCCTGTATAATAAATGGGAATACTAGAGGAAAAAGTATGGGCCTAAGTAAGTCAGGCACGAGGACTTGACACGTGCCTTTGAACACGGTGCCATGCGGGACCATCTGCTATAGTTACGTCAACAGTTAGCAATCAATAAAAAATTATTTCCTTTGTTAAACACCAAAAATTAGTACCGCCTGATATTTTTGGGAAATGTTTACGAATGTTATTTATACAGATAACAGGTAGTCTTGAACTCTTGAACAGTTGTATAAACATCACAGAGTTTTCATATGACGAAAACAAAATGGTATTTTCAAAAGATTTCGGAAAGGTAACAACAATATGGCTTGATTAAGCATGTCATTTTACACATACACCATAAGTACCAAATATTAATTAAACGTAAATAACAATAATGACCGTAGATTATATTGATATATATCCTAGATTACAAACGTACACACTAGCGCGTGACAACACTTAAATAATCTGACAGATAAACAAGCTACACAAATTTATTGTTTGCCATAATCACATTATTAATATTACTTCAATAAAAACATTTGAAATTCCCCCACGTTTTACCTAAACATAGACATAATGTTAGACCCTTAAAAACGTACGGTGTATTTACGTAATTCGTAAAATGCACAATGTACAACAACCGAATTGTTATCGCTTAATATACATCGACGCAGATTGCCTGTCACTTTCATATTTATAATCCAGCATTATATGCAAGCGATAATTTGCTTACATTAATATTAATACCACCTCATAAATAATTTTCCGGACTTCGGAAAGAAAGGCCCCATGGGGAATAACATGTAAATTACCACCGATATAGAGTTGCTTTTATTATGATTAATGCCGTTATCAGATTGACGATTATTATATCAGTAAACAGCCATGTTATACTGACTTTACCTCAGCATTTTTCCAAAAGTAGAACTAAATGATCAGCATATTCAATTACTTTATCATTCTGAGGAATATCTGAGTAAAGGTCTTCTACAAAACAATCCTCTACTTCTTTAGAATTTAGAAATAATAACCGAAAAGTGTAACGCAGCCACTGACCTATTGCTGAATTAGAATCCCTGATGTACTCAGATACTAACCCAACATTTTGAATTTTGCAATACGGGGACTGTGTCAAATGAAACCTACATCCTATTGCATTTATATCTGGCCAAATTTTCTTAACGCCAACGTGTAGGGTCAGGTGGGGTAAATGTAAACAGATTTTGCAAGTTGAAAATGTAACATTGGTAATAAAATATACCAACAAATTTAAAGCTGTGTTTTAGGTCAGGTACTATAGATATGCACCATAAGGAAGGTGTCCCACGAAGAAATTCTATAATCTACTTGAGTATTTTTTTAATATTTGATGTTTACATTTACCCCCACCCTAAAATAAATTTACAGTTTTTTTGGGGTAAATGTAAACAACTATCTTTTGTTCGTAAGGTTGTATGGGCTTTTTAGAGGAGGAAATGTAAACATAGGACAAGTTTGTGAACAAATACATCATCATTTTTAACATAGGTTCATGTTTACGTTTACCCCATTAGGTAAAAAAAGACGCATTTTTTAATAGAAAACAGGGTTTATTCAGAAAAAATTAACGAATGATAAATGAAAACTGGATAGAAAACTTATTATGGGTAAGTACACACAAAATAACAAGTCTTTCGTATTATTTTTCATAAACATTGATTGTGCCAGGGAAAACATATAGAATTTTTCTTTTTTCCATTTCGATGTCTGGATCAGGTAATTTTGCCCGAACCATTTCAAAAGAGATTGTGAATTTTGTTGCTAGAGCATCTGTCCTCTTCAGTCCTGTGACCACAATGTCGCCTTCATCGTCGTCGACTTCTTTTACACAACACACATACATGTAATGTGTGGTTTTTCTGGGGCCGCCAAGAAAATCTACTAAGATAAATACCCCAGATTTGATATCACTCCATTGCGGCTGTTGATAATCTACTTCTGGACAGTTCTCTTTTTCCACTTCTTCCACCAAATTCTCATAGTTATCTTGCTCTTCTTTGTCTCCTCTTTATATTTCCTGTAAAATATCCTCATCTGAGGCATCAGATTCGCTAACTTTTGTAGTTCTCTTCCTTGCATTTTTTTTGCTTTTTGGACACGCTACTTTTCGTTTTCCACCCTTGCTCATTTTTTTCTCATCGGCTTCTTTAAGTCGTTGTATAACATCAGCTGTTGTTAGAACTTCACCATAACTGGCACATTTCAATCGTGTGTTTGTTTTTTTTGGTCCTCGGTTTGAACTTGACAACTCCGCGTGTAATTGTTTATTTAGTTTAACCAAATTTGTTGAAAATATGTCAATAATTTTTCTTGGTGTTGGTACTGATGCCTGTGTCTCTTCTTGAGGCGACTTTAGTGGAGTGAAATCAAAACAGTTTGGCTTAGGGTTACTGAGATCTAAGGGCAGAGCTTCTTCACCCAGACTTGAACTTTTGCTTGATCCAGGAAGTTGGTCTGCCAGTGAAGAATCGTTTGTTGTTGGAGACGGAAGAGTTTCGGAAGCATTAGCTGGTTCAACAGATATTTCCGAAGGTATTTCTCCATTTGCTCGTCCAATCCTCGTTTTTCTGTCGATATCTCTTGTGTAAAGTTCCAGTTCTTTGGGATCAAATTCACTTGTTGGAAACTTGTGTGGATTATATGGGTATAAACCTGTCGAAGTAAATCCTGCCTTAATATTTTCCGGTTTCATAGATTCGGCTCATACTTCTCCCAACAATTTAGCAAATTCGTTTTTTGGTAGTCTGCCAGATCCCTTACCTATTTGTTTTTTACCAAATGAAATTAGCTTCTTTTCCCACGCAGTCTTTAATGGACCAAATACGGTTTTATCAAGAGGCTGAAGTTTATCTGTTAAATGACTGGGGAATTTAACCAGTTCGATTTTATGGTGTAATGTACTTTCTATTATCCTAAGGCTGATATGACTCGTGTGTCCATCAAATAGTAACAGCGGGCCTGAACTGCAATACCTTTGTAGACAATCATTGGTGGTAGGAAACGCCCGTCAGCTGCACAACATGCAAGTACGGTCGTGGAATCCCGACCTGAACCACCTGAAACTCTGCTGAGAGCTTTGCCTTTTTCCCCAATCGCTTTTAATCTGGATGGATCATTAGGAAAGCCTGATTCATCACAGTTGAAAACAAACGATTCCTTATTGTCCCACAAATCACTGTCTTTCAAGACCTTTTTCAGTTGATCATAGAAATTATATATTATATAAGGCTTTCGAGCTTCTTTCCTGTTTTTTTGCAGATGCTCCGGCTTTTTGAAAGATAGATCTGGATGACGAGACATAAAAGAATAATACCAGTCCATTCCTGGAGTATCATTTTTAAATGGAGTTTTTAAATTGTTTTTCTTAACATATTCTCGTACTAAAGATTGCAATTCTTCTCGGTTACAAGGATAGCCCATTCTGGCTCTTGCTTTTAAACAATTTTTTATTTGCGTTTCTATTTCACTTGGAAATGCTGTACTACGCCCATTTCCAATTCTGTTCAGTGGAACTTTCCTTCCTTTAATCCTATGGAAAATTACAGAGATCGGAACACCATAGGTTTCAGAGGCTTCCCTATAAGTACTGTTCCTATTCATGGCATCTGTAACAGCACGTGTTATGTCGTCCGTAGTATAGGTAGGCGGAGGTCTCTTTCTGTTGTATTTCCTGGGCATTTTGCAAGACGCAAGTATCAATTATCCTGTAAAAATGGGCCCCTGTAATGTTTACATTTACCCCGTTTTGTCGTTTACATTTACCCACATTTGTTAAAAATATGGGGTAAATGTAAACAAGATTGTGCAATTTTCAGATGTTTGAAACTTGCATTTTGAAGACGATTTATACAAGAACTAGTCATGTTTTACTTAATTACCTAACAATAATCACTTACCTCAACGCCAAGAGCAATTTTAGCAAAATTATTTATCACTTTACCACTTTGTTCTTCAGAATTTTATGAAGCCTTTAACTAAACCACTTCAACAAACAAACAGGTGGTCGGCCATATTGAAAGCACATGTCCAGTAACGCGAAAGGGGCCACTATTGGTGCCCTCTATCCGAGAATAGCAATAGTAGTTACAGAATACTTTGAATTTGAACCGTTTACATTTCCCCCGAATTTACATTTACCCCACCTGACCCTATCGCTTTTTCGAAATCCCTCACAATTTCTTTGGGCTCCAAAGTTAAATTAATTCTGGTACAATAACTTTCTAATAGCTGAAATGCCTCAAAGTAAGTATTAGACTATCCCCTCTCCATTTTTGAAAAAAACCAAAGCGTAACACGACAACCTGACGTATATAAGACGTCTTATAAAAGACCTCTATGCTTAACGGAATTATAGACAAAATTTGTTTCAATTTTGATGTAAGTATACAAATATTGCATGTTTTGAATGTGTATGGAAAACCGCAGACCAACTGGTTTCGTCCTTCTGGGACTCATCAGTACGGTGCTCTCCCCTACACACTCAAACCATGCAATTTAATCTTGCTATATATGCTGCCGCGCTCTGGACAGATATCAGCAAGTGACAACTACTTTGAGTAATTATCTGGTATTAATTAGTGGTACTGGACCGTTCGAACAACTACTCCTCGGGCAAATACCCCGCCAGGCATTGAATTATAGAACTAAATCCAGATTTTTTGTACTACGAGACGTTTCAGACAGCTACCCCATCTAAGATGGCTTTGAAACAATCCTAATTTGAACAAAGACCTGCTTAAAAGCACGTACGTACATGGAGACAAATTAGGATTGTTTCAAAGCCATCTTAGATGGGGTAGCTGTCTGAAACGTCTCGTAGTACAAAAAATCTGGATTTAGTTCTATAATTCAATGCCTGGCGGGGTATTTGCCCGAGGAGTAGTTGTTCGAACGGTCCAGTACCACTAATTAGTAAGTATACAGGTTGTTTACATTTTTTTTGTTGCAGGTTCATCTTTCAGTTTTCCTGTGTCGTATTCTCGTCAAGAATGGCTTATCTTCAACTATTCCATTTCAAGTGCTAAGTACTTCGATAATACAAGAAAATATTCGAGTGCCTTTGAAAATAATTTGGAAATACCTATCAAGATAAACAGCTAATCTCTGTCCATGGCACAAAATCGGTAGTACCTTCCTGCGAACCGCGGTAGCAACACACATTAGTTTCAATAAATTGAGTGCGCGTAGGTGTTATTTAGCAATTATTATTAGTTCCGATCAGCTGTGCGATTCAGTGTCCGCTTTTTGGCAGTTCCCCAAGTGTCTCCTGTCTCCTGACAAAAGGTGCGCCATACCAGTGCGATCTGAAACCGTTGGAAGTGTGGTGCTTTTTTCTAGTGACCCCACCTCCCTCGTCCCGGCCTCCGTTTGCAAATTCGCGTTGATGCGCGTCTGCTTTGAGACGCTCTGCTTCTCGTCCCGGCTGCACGCTGCCGACGAGGAAGCTATACCAGGTCTGGGCAGTGCGCGACCCAGCAACAACGTCCTTGTGGACCATCAAATCACGACGGCGACATCAAACGGATTTGGGACGGAGATGGACCTTTCAGTGGTCGAACTGCAGGTAAACATCTCGCATCTGGCGTGCCTCAGGGTAGTGCTCTTGGCCCTATGTTGTATACCAGTTATACGTTTTACGTTGGCAAATTTCTCTAGTACAATATTTTCTTCCCCCAGGAGCTCCTGCGAATGAGAGAAGAGAGAATCAAGGACCTCGAGCGTCAGCTGCAACAAAGGGACGAAGAAATAAGCGATTTGAGGTCGCACCTCGACAAGTTTCAGAGCGTGTTCCCGTTCCATTTGAACGCTGCAACGAGTCCGAAACCACTCGTGATCGGTGGTGGCGCCATCTCGTTACGTAGACAAAGGCGACAGCGAATGGGGATTTCTGCTGAGCCGCAAAGTGAAGCTTCGATTCAGGAACTATCGCAACAGACATTCCAGGTTTATGATAAGGATGAGAGGTAGGTGTATCCACATAATCAGATTTTTAGTTGATATAAGAATTCTAACTGATTTTCAAGTGGCAGGATACAGGCGTTATTACTTCAGATGAATTCAAGATAAATAGTTGATGAAGTCTGAATATATTAGTCCTGTCACAACATCTGCCCACCTTGTGAAACTAGATATGTATAATTAACTTATTAAAAGAGTATGTACTGGCTATATGTCAAGCTTCTTTACTAAGACAGCTTGTTACGAATTGACAAGTTAGTGTGGAGAAAGTCCAATTAATGAGGTGGTTCGTCAACACTGCCATCTTTAACAAATTCAAGTGTCTAGATGGCGCTGTCTTTCAGAAAAACCTCGAGAAAAAACCAATGCTCGTTATTAAATATTGAACACGAGGGCCTCATAATTTTCCCATGACAATATCTAAAAATATTTTCCCAGATCCCTCCACGAAACAGGGAGTTGAAATAAGTAACGATTCGATATCAAAACAGGCTACATTGTTTGGGTTTTAGCAAGGGCCCTAGCATATTTGCACCGGATGCAGAAAACCAATCTAAACAACAATCTGGAGTAATTAACAATAGAAGTATGTCTCGGTTTGGTTGACCTCAGATTATACAAACTATAAATAGAAGCATCTAAAAATATTATTATACATTGCGATTAAAAATAGGCGCCACGTTCCAGAGGAATTGCAAAATGTATAAAATTCAACAGCTTAAATATAAAAAAAATTCACAGACCTCGCATCTTACGCAAGTATCATAGGCGTATTGGAAATACCGACACAACTGCTCGGTTTCTAAGATGTCCAACAAAAGTGATCTGTGCCGTTTCAAGTTTGTATATTATTGATTCAATAAAATAAAAGAAATGATTTGTGACAAGCACAAGGCACATAGTCAAACTGACGCAATACGTAACAAAATATTAACGCATCCGTTTTGTACAGTTTGGACTTTTATTGCAACGCGATATCCCTCTTAAACGGTACTCGCCCTCGCCGTACCTTAGTTTACATCTGGCGATCTGGCTAGCCGGTAGCCGCCTCCATCCAATTTATTAGCGGCCTCGACTGCGCGCGCCGCCAACAGAATCTGTCGCGTGTCGATACATTTTTCGTAAGATGAGTCCCATATACACGAGCCCAGAAGTATTTTGAATACTAAAAATCGTGAACCCTCACACAACAATGGTTCTGCGGCCTCTAATAGCAATACGCTTTTAAATACCTAGAAGACAGGATCAATTTAACGTTAGAACCATGTGTTTAGTTTGTGGCCGTGGATAGTTGTCCGCAAGTTACGGATCACTATCATTTGTCATTACGGTTCCGCAAGTTGTAGGCATGCGAACAGGTGTTAAATATTGTGTAACAACGCATTTTAGACAGACCCTTTACTTGTCCTCGCACCAGACACACGCATTTTATGCGAAAAAGATAATGTGGAAACGTGAGAAAAAATAACGTTTACGGGAGCCGATCCCGAGGGGCAAACCGCAGGCTAAATTTTGTACACCAAACTTCCATTTTTATGAAACTTCCACTAACTTCCACTGACTTCCACTAACTTCCACTAACTTCCACTGACTTCCACTGACTTCCACTAACTTCCACTAACTTCCACTGACTTCCACGCACTTCCACTGACTTCCACGCACTTCCACTGACTTCCATGATCTTCCCCTTTTTTAGTATTCTACCTTTCATCATCATTTAATCTAATGAAATACGAATTAGACAAAAATGTAGAAAAAATCGTTTGGCGATTAAAAATTTCACTGAAGTGAATATAGAAATAAAGTCTCTGTGTAATGTAAATATTTATTAAAAGACTGAATTCGAATTAAATGGGTAAATTCCGAGGCAAATTCATACTTTTTAAAAATATCTTTGTGCTGCTTTTTTCGAACTGAAGTACCGATTATTGATATACACCACGTCGTAAGTCACCACATTTACCTTTTCTACGATACGTCTAATTTTCTTAAGACACATATGGTCTGTTGTTAATCTGTTGTATCAAACAAACTTTAAATTTGTTATACTTAGTCAATGTTCTTAAGTAGAACACCCCGTATATTGTTTCGCCATCTGAAACAGAATAGTATTCTATTTCAAAAAGTTTAAACATTTTCCATATCTATTTCCTGTCGATTTAACAAAAAATTTATCAAAATCGATCATAAATATGGCCTCCCATTTGAAAAACTTAGTAAACATTTCCGATATAACCGGGAGTCGACCGGAAAGGGAGACGGACATAGGATACTTTTTATCCCGTTTCCGTGGGACGTTTTCAGTAATGTTCCACGACTTAAAATACATTTCTGATGATGGAATCATTGTGAATTCTGAAACCGGTCAAGTTATAATAATAAATCGTTATATTGGTAGTACGCGTAGTAATTTTTCAATTCATCATAAAATATTTTAAATAAAAAGTTCCTAGGCATTTACGGCCGAATCTAAATTTTTAGATATGTAACTGTATTGTATGAGAAAACATCTATAGCTAACAGTTTCCGTGAATCACCCTGTATACTATTAATATATTATTGAATAATCCGTTAGAGCTTGACATTCGGAATAAAAACGATAGGGCACCTATGTTACGTCACTGGTTCAATTTGGAAGCGAAGAAATGATTTTTTCGTAAACTCTTTAGGTTTTGAATAAAATAGCATTTTGCCTAACCGCTCACAATCGCTAAAAAATTAACAATCGATTGTTCTAAAACTGCTTGCCACTCAATTTAGCATTTCAAAAGCAAAAATGTTTGGAACAAATTACAATTATTTTACAAATTTTAATTTACGAGTAATTATAGAAAAAACGATAGAAAAGAGAAAGAGCGTATATATAGGATTTGTAGATTTAGAAAAAGCCTTCGACAACGTAAAATGGGGGAAGATGTTCGAAGTGCTGAGAAAGGTAGGGATGAAATACAGGGACAGAAGAATAATACATAATCTCTACAAAGAGCAAAAGGCAGTTATAGAATGTGAGCAGGAACGAAGGGAAGTAGATATCCGGAAGGGAGTGAGACAGGGATGTGCATTGTCACCTCTAGTTTTCAACTTATATATCGAAGATGCGATTAATATTGTTAAGGAAAGAACAGCCTCAGGGATCAATGTACAGGGCCAAACTATTAATATGCTCAGATTTGCGGATGATATAGCAGTGTTAGCATCTAGCAAAGAAGAATTAGGAGCGGCTTTGAATGAAATGGAAGCAGTTTTGACACAGGGCTACGGCATGAAAATCAATAAAAAGAAAACTAAAATTTTGGTATGTAGATGGAGTGAAAATAGAACTAAAATTGAAATACAAATAGGAAATGAGAAGATAGAGGAGGTCGCGGATTTCTGCTACTTAGGAAGTAAAATAACCCAAGACGGTAGGAGCACTAAAGATATAAAACAAAGAATGGCGCAGGGACGAGTTGCGTTTAACAAAAAGAAACAACTGTTATGTTCGAGAACGGTTAATATAGAGACTAGGAAGAGACTCTTAAAGTCGTATGTATGGAGTACGGCATTATACGGGTGCGAAACTTGGACAATAGGAGAAGCGGATAGAAAAAGAGTAGAAGCGTTTGAACTGTGGTGTTACAGACGCATGATGAAGATACCGTGGATAGATAAGGTTAGCAATAGGGAAGTATTAGAAAGAGTTGGGGAAAGGCGAAAGGTATGGAAAACAATAAAGAGTAGGAGAGATAGGATGGTAGGACACCTTCTAAGACACGAAGGAATAGTTCGCGACATACTAGAGTCAGAGATAGGAATAAAAAGAGGTAGGGGTAGGCCTAGATTAGACTACTGCTCTCAAATAGTGAGGGATGTAGGATGTTCTACTTTTAGGGAAATGCGTAGGTTAGCTCAGGATAGAAAAGAATGGAGGTACGCGTCCAACCAGTCTTCGGACTGAGAACCTTATGATGACTATTAATATATTACTGAATAATCCGTTAGAGCTTGACATTCGGAATAAAAACGATAGGGCACCTATGTTACGTCACTGGTTCAATTTGGAAGCGAAGAAATGATTTTTTCGTATTACTCTTTAGGTTTTGAATAAAATAGCATTTTGCTAACCGCTCACAATCGCTAAAAAATTAACAATCGATTGTTCTAAAACTGCTTGCCACTCCATTTAGCATTTCAAAAGCAAAAATGTTTGGAACAAATTACAATTATTTTACAAATTTTAATTCAATGATTTTCTTAACCACCCAAAGGACTTGTACCTTGACGCAGTTCTAGTAATACTGGGACGGGTGGGATGGCTTGCGCGCTTCAATGATCTAAAGAGCCGAACCATAGGTTTAACCATATTGGAGGGGTTTTTATTTGAGAAGCCAGACTAAATCAAGTCCCTGAAAGGGGGCAGCAGCTCTTTCAGTAATCATAGCGGCAGAGATCGTGAGGGTCGGTATGGCACTGTGATACACACTACTGCGATGTGGAAGGCAACGGGAAACCACCACATTATTATATCCCTGAGTAGTTAGAAAATGAGAATACTGGGCCAGGCCATCGAGTTCTCCAGGTGCCATCCACTTCTTCGGCAGTGACCTTGAAAGAGACCAGAGGCTGCTGAAGGAGTCCTTGAAGAAGAAGTGGAAGTCATGTCTTCAGCAACGACATCTTCAGCAGCCTCTGGTGTCTTTCAAGGTCATTGCCGAAGAAGTGGGCATGTCTTCAGCAGCGTCTGGTGTCTTTCAAGGTCATTTCCGAAGAAGTTGTCTTCAGCAGCAGCAGCAGCAGCAGCAGCCTCTGGTGTCTCTCAGAAGAAGAGCCTCTGGTGTCTTGCCATTGCGCACCCAAGCCGCCATTTTGTGGTCTTTGGCTGTGGGTCAGGCGCCTGCGCCGGGGCTGTCGTGTACAAAGCACGTGTTGCTCATTGTTCAGGCCAGTCCATCCAGGTGCCATTCACTTCTTCGGCAATGACCAGAGGCTGCTGAAGGAGTCATGTCTTCTGCCTCTGGTGTCTTTGGGGCTCTTGGTTGTGGCTCAGACGTCTGCGCCGGGGCTCTGAAAGTACACGTGTTGCTCATTGTTCAGGCCAGTCCATCCAGGTGCCATCAATGACCAGAGGCTGCTGAAGGAGTCATGTCTTCAGCAACGGTGTCTTTGGGGCCTTTGGCCGTGGCTCAGGCGCATGCGCCGGGGTTTTCGCAAACGTTCTGGAAATGACGCCGACCGGGATTCGAACCCGGGTCCCCACGCACCGGAGCCCTCGCTCCAACCAACTGAGCTAATCGGCGGCCCACAAGCCCGTCTTTCAAATCATCCGTATATACTTATGATTGTAAACAGAAGTTACAGAATTATTATTTATTTTCTCGGAAATTTACAATTGTTTATACTAAATAAATATTGATATTAAAGTTTAAGAAAAAAGCACGTTCGCCGCCGATAAGAGATGTTATAATTGTTTTTATTATGGGAAATAACCTTTCATCTTGCCGATAGGATATGTTTGTTTAGGTTTGATCCCACGCTCTGCATGTGCATTTAATACGTTGTAGACACTACAAGGTGACCCGTTTGTTTGTTTGTATTATTACAATAAAATAACATTCTAGAATATTCTTCTGATTGTTTATTTGAAATTACTTGTTATCTTAATGCGTTTCGGACACGTGTGGGAAAAAAACATTCTAGAACATTCTCCAGTTTGTTTATTTGAAATTACTTGTTATCTTAATGCGTTTCGGACACGTGTGGGAACCATCTGATTGATATATGCAAACATCTTAGTTCTCGGTAGTAGAACATTCTACATCGCTAATTATTTGAGAACAGTAGTCTAAATTTAGGCTAACCCCTACGTAAAAACTATGTCATGTGGGGTGTCAAATTAAAGGACTCGACTAGAGGTATCGGAATATTGGGGTGGATTTTGGGGGTGGTTTTTGGGGGTGGTTTTGGGGGTGGTTTTTGGGGGTTTTTAGGGGTGGTTTTAGGGGTTGTTTTAGGGGTAGCTTTTAGGGGTGGTTTTAGGGGCGGTTCTTGGGGTGGCTTTGGAGGGTGATTTTTGGGGGGTGATTTTTAGGGGTGGTTTTTAGGGGTGGCCACTCACTGACCGCGCCCCCGGCCACGTTCCTTGCCCCGCCCACCTAGATCATGTAGGGTATCAAATTAATCAGCTCGATGAGACAAAAAGGAATCTATAGTTATTCTCCTACTTCCGAATTCTTATCAGTAGTTGTCTGTCTGTATGTCTGTCGGTCCGTCTGTCTGTCTGTCTGTCTGTCTGTCTGTCTGTTTGCGAATACATCTGTCTGTTGACACATACAGCTGTATTCGCAAACACCATGGCTGATGACACGCTGTTGACACAGACAGCTGTATTCGCAAACACCATGGCTGATGACATGTGCAAGAATAAGACTGCGCATGCGCACGGTTGTATGGAGAGTATTTAAGCAAGAAAATTAACGGTGCTGTCAGTTAGTACTTGTGCTTCAACAAGGGAACCGCATTTGAATAATGACACACATAAACGTAGACACGTTTCGTGTTCTGGACGGTGCTGTTTTGGATGAGTCAGCACGCCGTGTCGAGGTGCACGTACATCAGCCGTTCGTGACAACAACAACATTCAACGCCAATGACGAAATTCGCATACCAATCCACCAACAAGACGTTTACGTATTGCCGCATCTAAGCAGCATCTACATAGAGGGCAGGTTCATCAAGGGTGCAGGAGGCGGAAATGCGGCTTTAACAAATAACGCCCTCAGTTTCCTCTTTGACGACGTCCGCTATGAAATAAACGGGGTGGAGGTGGATCGAACAAAAAACGTGGGCATCACGAGCACACTGAAGGGTGTAGTTTCTCTGAATAAGGGTGAAGTAGGTGCCCTGGAGAATGCCGGCTGGACGAATACAGGAGACTCACCGAGCCACCTTATCGACGCGAACGGGAACTTTAACGTGTGCATCCCGGGAAGAATCCTGCTGGGATTCTTGGAAGATTACCCCAAAATTCTGTTGAATGTGTGTCACGAGCTCATTTTGACTCGATCGAAAAACGATAGGAACGCTTTCGTGGGTAACGAGGACACCAGAATTGAGTTGAGCAAGGTTCATTGGAGGGTGCCGTACGTCTATCCATCGGATGCTGAATACCTAAAACTTCTCAATATTGTCGAGGAAGAGAGAACGTTGCAGATATGTTTTCGCAGCTGGGAGCTGTACGAGTATCCGGTGTTGCCGCAAGCTACGAAACAAACGTGGGCCGTCAAGACTGCAACACGGTTGGAGAAACCCCGGTACGTTATTGTCGCCTTCCAGACGAATCGCAAAGCGAATTTGGACACGGATTCAAGCAAATTTGACCACTGCAATCTGACAAACGTCAAACTGTACCTGAATTCTGAGTGCTTCCCCTACGAGAATTTAAACTTGGATTTCTCCACGGGGAAATACGCCCTGCTATACGAAATGTACCAGAACTTCCAGAGTTCATACTATGGAAAAGTTGGCGAGCCGTTATACGGCAAGGAACAGTTCAAGGATCTAGCGCCCATCGTGGTGATTGACGCATCAAAGCAGTCGGAAAGCATCAAGCCTGGACCCATAGATATGCGTCTAGAATTTGAGTCGAGCGAGAATTTTCCGCCCAACACAACCGCATACTGTCTCATCCTGCATGACCGCATCGTTGAGTATACACCGGGTAATGAATCGGTCAGAAGAGTGGTATGAGAAGCTGCAGGGCTTCGATTTGCCCAGAAAATACACGCATGCCTACTCTGTATACAGATTATAGTTTTAATTATATTGATGTAAAAATATATTCAACGTTTTTATTTTTGCGAAAACCCCGGCGCAGGCGCCTGGGCCACATCCAAAGGCCCAACAGCACCTAACAACAATTCTGATTGGATGCTGCCCACAACCACTCTCATTGGCTGTTGCCCCGCCCACTCTCATAGCCAGAGCCCGGCGCATGCGCCTGAGCCACGGCCAAAGGCCCCAAAGACACCGTTGCTGAAGACATGACTCCTTCAGCAGCCTCTAGTCATTGATGGGGCCAGGATGGACTGGCCTGAACAATGAGCAACACGTGCTTTGTACGCGACAGCCCCGGCGCAGGCGCCTGACCCACAGCCAAAGACCACAAAATGGCGGCTTGGGTGCGCAATGGCAAGACACCAGAGGCTCTTCTTCTGAGAGACACCAGAGGCTGCTGCTGCTGCTGCTGCTGCTGAAGACAACTTCTTCGGAAATGACCTTGAAAGACACCAGACGCTGCTGAAGACATGCCCACTTCTTCGGCAATGACCTTGAAAGACACCAGAGGCTGCTGAAGATGTCGTTGCTGAAGACATGACTTCCACTTCTTCTTCAAGGACTCCTTCAGCAGCCTCTGGTCTCTTTCAAGGTCACTGCCGAAGAAGTGGATGGCACCTGGAGAACTCGATGGCCTGGCCCAGTATTCTCATTTTCTAACTACTTCCCTGGTACAGCGTACTTCGAATTTATGATGATGGCACTTTCTGGAGTAAAATATTCCGGAGGTAAAATAGTCCCACATTCGGATCTCCGGGCGGGGACTGCTTCGGGGGGAGTCATCAGAAATGATAAGTGTAACATCTCACGAGTCGGAGCGTGGAATGTTAGAAGCATGAAACAAGTAGGAAAGTTAGAGAATTTGAAAATTGAGATGGATAGGTTAGCATTAGACGTAGTAGGTATTAGTGAAGTGCGATGGCCAGAAGCCGGAGACTTCTGGAGCGGAGATTTTAGAGTAATACACACAGGATCTGTAGGAGGAAATTCGGGAGTAGGAGTTGTTATGCGGAAAAAAGTAGGGCAGAGTGTAGAAAATTTCTTACAGCAAAGTGACAGGGTAGTTATGGTTAGGTTAGATTCGAAACCTGTAAAAACAGTAATAATACAGGTATATATGCCCACTTCTAACTACAGTGATGAGGTCGTAGAGGCAGTTTATAGTGATATTGAACATGTGCTAGATTTTGTGAGAGGACACGAAAATTTAATAATTATAGGAGATTTCAATGCAGTCGTAGGCACAGGGCGAGAGGGCGGAATAGTTGGTCCCTTTGGATTAGGCAATAGGAGCGATAGGGGAGTGAGACTGATAGAGTTCTGCGATAAACATAACTTAACGGTCGCGAACACTCTATTTCACCATCATGTTAGGAGACGCTACACGTGGAAGATGCCAGGAGACCTAGGGAGATATCAAATAGATTACATTCTTGTTAGGCAAAGATTTAGAAATCAAGTTAGGGATTGTAGAAGTTATCCAGGAGCAGATATAGATAGTGATCACAATATAGTCGTTATGAAGGCCAATCTTAAATTTAAGATTTTGAAAAAACGAAGCGGAAGAAGGTATCTTGACCCAGAGAAACTAAAAGATGATGATACGCGCGATAAGTTCGAGAAAAAGACAAACGAAGTACTAAAGGGCGCGGGCGAAAATATTGTTAGGGACATAGAGGAAGAATGGAATTGCATTAAAAATAGTTTAGTTTCCTCAGCTAGGGATATTTTGGGTCATAAACAGAATGAAAGTAGGAAACCCTGGATAACAAAACATATTGTGAGTCTAATAGAGGAAAGGCGCAAATATAAAAATAGGTTAGATGAAATAGGGAAACAAAGATATAAGGCGATCAAGTGGGAAATTATTCGGAAATGTAGGAAAGCGAAAGAGCAATGGATCGATGATAAGTGTAAAGAAGTGGAAAATAAGTTCGAAATAGGAAAGACTGATGAAGCATATAAAATAATTAGGAGAAATTTTAGAGAAATTGGATCTAGTACCAAAAGCATTAGGAATGAGGCAGGAGATATCCTTATCGAAAGCGGGGAGAAGGCAGATAGGTGGAAAGAATATTTAGGAAACTTATATGCGGGACAGGAAGTGCAAGATATATTAGAAAGTGAAAGCAGTGTAGAAGGGGATAACCTAGGGAGTCCTATAATGAGAGAAGAGTTTGAGCTAGCACTAAAAAGTTTAAGGAATAATAAAGCACCAGGTATAGATGGCTTGCAGGCAGAAATCTTAAAGTGCGCAGGTCAAGAGGTAATAGATCGTTTATTTAAATTAGTTAGTCGCATATACCTGACAGGCGAGATTCCAGAGGATTACAAACTGAACATCATGGTAGCTTTGCCAAAAAGGAAAGGCGCGGATAGATGCGAAAATTTTAGAACTATCAGTTTAACTTCCCATGCGTCAAAAATTTTAACTAGAATTGTGCAAAGAAGGATGGAGAAAAAGGCGGAAGAAATATTAGGAGAAGATCAGTTCGGATTTAGACGAAATAGAGGAACGCGCGAGGCCATTCTAGCTTTACGAGTAATTATAGAAAAAACGATAGAAAAGAGAAAGAGCGTATATATAGGATTTGTAGATTTAGAAAAAGCCTTCGACAACGTAAAATGGGGGAAGATGTTCGAAGTGCTGAGAAAGGTAGGGATGAAATACAGGGACAGAAGAATAATACATAATCTCTACAAAGAGCAAAAGGCAGTTATAGAATGTGAGCAGGAACGAAGGGAAGTAGATATCCGGAAGGGAGTGAGACAGGGATGTGCATTGTCACCTCTAGTTTTCAACTTATATATCGAAGATGCGATTAATATTGTTAAGGAAAGAACAGCCTCAGGGATCAATGTACAGGGCCAAACTATTAACATGCTCAGATTTGCGGATGATATAGCAGTGTTAGCATCTAGCAAAGAAGAATTAGGAGCGGCTTTGAATGAAATGGAAGCAGTTTTGACACAGGGCTACGGCATGAAAATCAATAAAAAGAAAACTAAAATTTTGGTATGTAGATGGAGTGAAAATAGAACTAAAATTGAAATACAAATAGGAAATGAGAAGATAGAGGAGGTCGCGGATTTCTGCTACTTAGGAAGTAAAATAACCCAAGACGGTAGGAGCACTAAAGATATAAAACAAAGAATGGCGCAGGGACGAGTTGCGTTTAACAAAAAGAAACAACTGTTATGTTCGAGAACGGTTAATATAGAGACTAGGAAGAGACTCTTAAAGTCGTATGTATGGAGTACGGCATTATACGGGTGCGAAACTTGGACAATAGGAGAAGCGGATAGAAAAAGAGTAGAAGCGTTTGAAATGTGGTGCTACAGACGCATGATGAAGATACCGTGGATAGATAAGGTTAGCAATAGGGAAGTATTAGAAAGAGTTGGGGAAAGGCGAAGGGTATGGAAAACAATAAAGAGTAGGAGAGATAGGATGGTAGGACACCTTCTAAGACACGAAGGAATAGTTCGCGACATACTAGAGTCAGAGATAGGAATAAAAAGAGGTAGGGGTAGGCCTAGATTAGACTACTGCTCTCAAATAGTGAGGGATGTAGGATGTTCTACTTTTAGGGAAATGCGTAGGTTAGCTCAGGATAGAAAAGAATGGAGGTACGCGTCCAACCAGTCTTCGGACTGAGAACCTTATGATGAATTCAATGATTTTCTTAGATACCTATCAAAAGTAACTATTTTTTTAGAGAAACCTTGATTTCAACACAGTGTTTCTTAGTTGAGAGTAATTTTAAGACATGCATTATGTTCTTTGTTCATACAACTTTTCTTCTTATTTTGACCTAGGTATACCTCCCGAAATTTGTACACTCATTATGGATCATGCCTTATAAAGAGAAAAATACTCTGAAAAATATATCTACGCATTATACAGGCTGGGCCAATAGTGTGTAGTCGGTCCATATCTCTGGTTCTATTCAAGGTATCAAAATAAAACTTTTCACGTATGTGGAGAATTCCACGAAGCATCTGATAAAATTATTTTGGTGTATACAGGTGTTCACACTCTGAGTACCAAACAAAAGTTATATTTTTTTAAATCGAATTGTTTAGGTACATATTTGAATTCTTTATAAAATTTTACGAAAGCCTATGAAAGATGATACCTACTACACTATGGGGTTTAGAGTGAGTGATTTTAAGATATTACCATTTTAGTGCCGAAGCTATTTAAGATTTCTCTTGAGATTTCTTTATTGGATTAGGTATTCGTAAAATCCATGAGTGCTTTTGTCACAATACTTAATATCATACAGGGCGGACGGCTTACCCAATATGCATTTTTTCTCAGAAATTGCAAATGGAACACCCGATATGTTATTTTCATATTCGATAGCCAGTTTACAAAGCTTTTGATTGATGTAGATATTGTTAAGTCTGCGACTGACGGTTTCGGTCTCGGTTTCGGTCGAGGTTTCGGTAGAATTGAAAATTCAACCTTAAAATGTATTAATTTGACTGATAGGTCGGTTCTCCTAAATTTTACCATCCAAAACACAAAATATGATTTCCATTTTGTTTCTGGAAGTTGAGTTCACATTGAGACAAAAAATCATTGCCAGATTGCTTCTTCATGGCCATATTCTTAAATACTTGGTAACTTATTAAACCTAGGTATAAATTATTGAAACAAGGAGTGCCATGGAAGAAAAAAACAGTCTTTTCAAGAAGTACCTAATCTTGCAATGAGATTTCTTGTGCCAGTGTAAACTCTGTTCGCTAAATTTGATGTAAAAATAAAGTAAAAGCATCCTTCTGAGTTTTGGGTGGCAAAATCAGGGAAATTCCCCAAAAATTGTACAAAGTTGCGGCAAAAATCTCATTTCTTTATCTCAGTCTTTATTTCTGCCTAAATTATCAGTCGCAGACTTGCCAACATATGCATCAATCAAAAGCTTCATAAACTGGCTGTCAAATCTGCAAATAATATTAGGGGTGTTCCACATAACATTTTTGAGAAAAGCTCAATTTTGCGCAAGTTTGTTTTGAATAAGTATTTTGATAAAAGTGTTAATGGATTTTATTTACAATTAGCGTATCCTGTGAACCTAGTCCAATAAAAAGATCTTAGGTAGCATTGATCAGCAGACGTCAGTAGCTCCACAAAGTTGGGTTCACACTGGTACTATAATGGCTGTATCTTAACAGCGCTTGCTTTAAACCCCAACGTGCAGCATATAAACTTTCATGAAATTTTATGGGGAATCCAAATATGTAAACAAATGTGGGGCATTTCATTTAAAAAAAAACGTAACTTCGGTTTGGTCCTTAGCACGTGAACATGCCTGTGTACATCAAAATAATTTTAACGGAAGCTTCGTGTGGGGTTCTCCACATACACGTAAAATTTCATGTTGATATCTTGAATAGAATCAGAGATATGGACCGACTAAGCACTATTGGCCCACCCGAGGGCCCACCTGTATAGAAAGTATAAACTAACGTAAATTTACCGTTACTAGGCAAGCAAAGGTCCAAAAACTAGTCTAGACTACTCAACTCTCGACGAATACGACGATACGTAGACCATGTAGAACTAAAGCGCATGCGTAAATGCCCAGAAACTTCCACTAACTTCCACTGACTTCCACTGACTTCCACTGACTTCCACTAACTTCCACTAACTTCCACTGACTTCCACTAACTTCCACTCACTTCCACTGACTTCCACCAACTTCCACGAACTTCCATTAACTTCCACACACCTGTACACCAAACTTCCACAGCGGTTTGCCCCTCGGCCGATCCTACCCGGCCCGAGAGTAACAAACCACTAGCTCTCTACGATAACCTACCTACCCACAAACGCTGCTGGGTGGGGATTGAACTAACGAAGTACTTATACGAAAGTATAACGCATAACTTGCGGAACTGTAGTACACTTGATGGGATTCCGTAACTTGCGGACTACTATCTATCCACTGCCTTAATTTGTGGAGAATCTGGCAAAAGAAAAAGGAAATCACTTACTGCAATTCAAACTGGTATCGTAGTACTAAATGTTTTATTTGGTTAATTATGTATTGTTTGTCCTTGTTACTACAGGCACGGGTGATTCCACTCGCATAAAAATGCTGCAAGATAGAGAAATGACAATCGTATTATCTCTAGACTGATTTTTTATGAAGACTTATTTGCATAGGATGCAAAATACCACAAATTGTGCTACGCAGAGTACATATCAACCAGAAATATAAATTCCCACAAGAATAAAACTGACAGAAATACAAAAAGTACCGATCGCTTGTTTGCAACATTTTCTTCTTGGATTCAAGAACACATCTTAGATAATAAAGAAAACCTGCAGTAACACAAAAATATAATTCTATGTTACGTAATGCAGAAAGATCCCCGATACAATCCGCGAAACTGAAAATGAAATTGTCGAAAAGATTTAAAGGCTCTATTCAATTTATTCGTAGCCCAGGTCAGGTCAGGTGATTTGTTGTGTTCTGTCAAAGAACTTTTGACAAAAAAATCAAGCATGTAAATGAGGACGCAAGCTCAACAGACGAATCCTAAGATTTTAATCTGGAAACAACGGGTGATACATTATCAGATTTGCAAATTCTTCACAGAGCTGCTGCAATTTTAAGAAAATGTATGGAAAATTTTGCAATACCCAATAAAAATTATCCTTCCCCAGATGGTATAAACAGTAAAAGTTTCGCTAAACAAGTACCTACCTCATTTACTAGCATTTATTTCGTGGCTATTACAGAAAGAGAGTTTTGAAAATGCATTGAAAGAAGATTTTAAAGGTGGCATTACAACGCTGTTCTTTTGCAGAGTAACTTGGCCGCGTTCTGTCTCCTTCTGGTGCTCGGCTATTCCCCACAGTCTATCCTTTTCACTCGCACGGCTCGTCCCGTGCACCGAAAGTGAATTTTTGACATCGGCGCATTGAAAGTGTTATAGCGGACTTATTTTTGAAACGTGAGGTGCCGACTGATGCCGTGGAGGAGCTGATGAGACAATGCAGAGCAACCGGATCTCATTTGATCATCGGTTTTGACGCAAATGCGCACCATAGCTTGTGGGGTAGCAGCGACACTAACATTAGAGGTGAGCTACTTTTACAATTTATAATGGCATACAATCTGACCATATTAAATAAGGGAGCTAAACCTACCTTTGTAACTAGAACAAGGCAGGAGGTTATTGATATAACATTGGGAACTTCATTTGTCAGCAACCTTGTTAAGGAGTGGCATGTGTCTGATGAGGAGAGCTGTTCGGATCACAGATACATTCTATTTGACTTGACAGGCCTGAAACAGGAGGCAGAAAGTTATCGTAATCCTCGGCGTACAGACTGGGGAGCCTTCAAAGCAGACTTAGATCGTAATTTAGCGGGGAGTATGAACACTATAAGTAATTGAACCGAGTTAGACATTGCTGTAGAGCAATTAACAGATGCAGTTATATCTAGCTATAATGATAACTGTCCTCTCATAGTAAGGAAGTCCAACAGGAAAGTGCCCTGGTGGAACGACGAACTTAATGAGATGAGGAAACAGGTAAGGAAGCTATTCAACAAAGCGAAACGAACTGAGGAATGGGAGGCGTACAAGGGCTCTCTCACAGGTTACAACAAAGCACTAAGAAAGGCTCGAAGGGCATCATGGAGGAGGCACTGTGAGGAGATTGAATCTACCCCAGAATGCGCAAGACTCCAGAAGATACTTTCTAAAGACTGCCATGGGGCTATACATACCCTGAAAACTGAAGCAGGTATATTCACAACCACGGGAAGTGAAACAATGACCGAACTACTTCGGGTACACTTCCCTGGGTCACAAACCGTGGATGTTGCCACCCTCGATTGGAGGGGCCAGGAGCTAAATGCACCTGGAAGCAGGGCAACAAAAGATGCCTGGTGCACTGCGAGGAGTGTGGTAACGTTCCACGGAGTTAAACAAGCAGTAAACTTATTTGAGGCATACAAATCACCGGGACCAGACGGGATTCTTCCAATCATGCTGCAGAAGGGATCGGACCTTCTGCTGTTAAAAGTATGTATGCTATTTAGGGCCAGTCTGGCTCTAGGTTATTTACCAAAAATATGGAGACTTACCAGAGTAGTATTCATACCAAAAACTGGTCGGACGGACTACTCTCGGGCAAAATCATATGTCATTCCTGCTTAAGACAATGGAAAAGCTGCTCGACAAGCATATAAGGGATGACGTATTGGTAAACAGGCCACTACATCAAAACCAGTTAGCATACAGAGCAGGAATGTCTACAGAAACTGCTCTACATCACCTTACATGGAGAGTGGAGAAAGTGCTGAAGAACAAAGAAATCCTCCTAGCCGCCTTTCTGGACATAGAAGGGGCGTTCGATAATATATCATTCAATAGTATCTCCAAAGTCGTAGGCCAAACAGGACTAGAGGCTTTGTGCTGCAGGTGGATAGACTGCATGCTGAGGGATAGAGTGGTGTTTACTACACTGCTTGATGAGACCTTGGCAGTCAGGGTGGTAGGTGGTTGTCCGAAGGGTGGAGTTCTATCTCCTCTTGTGTGGAACCTAGTTATGGACGGACTGCTTAGGGAACTCAGCGATGAAGGATATTCTCCCCTAGGATATGCAGATGATTTAGTCATCACAGTCGAGGGAAGATTTAGCAGTACGATTAGGGAACGTATGCAAATGGCCCTGAGTATTGTAGCAGCTTGGACTGAAAGGGAAGGCTTGACCATTAGTCCAGAAAAAACAACAATAGTTCCATTTACGCGAAAGAGAAACATAGAGGCTCTTGGACCTCTATATCCCCGTGGTAGAAAGATCTCATTGTCAAGGGAGGTCAAGTATCTGGCGGTTGTACTGGACTCAACACTTACCTGGAACCAACAAATCGATAGAATAGTTAGAAAGTCGGAAACTACTCTTGCAATAGTTAGGCGAACATATAACAAAAAATGGGGTCTAAGGCCAGGAATGGTGCACTGGCTGTACACCAGAGTGGTCAGACCAGGAATAATGTATGCAGCTTTGGCATGGTGGCCCAAAGTCAAACAGGTAACTACTAGACTAAGGCTAAGCAAAATTCAGAGGCTTGCCTGCCTAGGGATAACAGGGGCGATGCGGACTTCGCCAACTGCAGCCATAGAGACTCTTCTGGACCTTCCCCCTCTCCACTTCGTGATACAGGGGGAGGCGAGACTGGCACTATACAGACTGCAAAACTCCTTTTACCGTGTCCGTCTGGGTACAGAGCATACTAGCATTATTGAGGACATAAAGGATCCCATGCTTGACATGAGGACGGATTACATGGTCCCCAAGAACACCGCAAAACCACTCTTTCAGGTCACAATCGATGACCCTAGAGTGGAGAACCAAACTCTGAAGAGCAGTCTGATCTGGTACACCGACGGTTCTAAGACCGACACAGGTGCTGGGTCAGGACGGTTTGGAGATAAACCAAGAGTGAAACTCAGCTCCTCTCTGGGAAAATATGCCTCTGTCTTTCAAGCAGAGGTCTACGCGATACTACAATGTGCGCGGGAAAACATTAAGAGGGGCTACAAAAATCAGCGGATCTTTATCTTATCAGACAGCCAGGCAGCTTTGAAGGCTCTCATGAGCCCAAAGATGTCTTCCAGACTGTTGTGGGAATGCTTCGAGCAACTTAATATCCTAGCCATGCGGAACGCAGTGAGACTGCTTTGGATTCGAGGTCACTGTGGGCTGATAGGGAATGAGGAAGCCGATAAACTAGCAAAGCGGGGCTCCAACGATCCTTTCGTTGGACCGGAACCTACCCTAGGCATAACTAAGAGCGCAGTCAGACACCAAGTAAACGGATGGATTCGCGCTCAACATCACAATCACTGGAACGTGATTCCAGGACACAGGCACAGGAAGTCGTATATAAAGGGACCTTGCAGGAAAAGATGCTCAGAACTACTTTGCCTTAGAAAGGATGCAAATTAGAATCGTAACAGGCTTCCTAACGGGACACACGACCGTTAAAGAACACCTGTGGAAGATTGGCAAATATTACGGAGACCTTAACTGCCGCTTGTGTAATAAGGAACGGGAGACAGCTATGGACATCCTGTGCAGATGTGAAGCTCTAGACCAGAAGAGGCAGCGAATTTTCGGGCGATGTCTGATGGAACCGGAAGAATTATCCACGCATTCAAGATTTGACTTGTACCGTTTGGTCCAAGGCACCAAGATCATAGAATGGGTGTGACTTAGAATTTAGAGTGAGCACAATAAGCCCATTTTGTGGCTGCAGTGCATCTGAGCCTTCGGGCAGGCAGGCCCTAAGGAAAGAAAAAAAGAAAAAACGCTTGATTTGACTACTCATAAAATTTCCGTACCGCGGGCTATAACTGAAAATCGATTCTTAAGGAGTAAACTCCAAAAATAAAGTTTCCCACATAGATAATGTAAACTACAGGAGGGAACCTGTAATAAAAATGAACAAGGCAGCCTTGACGAGTTTTGGTATCAAATTGCCGGCCTGCGACATTATTATAATGAATAATAAATACGAAATTGCACCTCGACTACTCTGCCTTCATTACCGATAATTATTTCTGACGGCTTCTCAAATGGGTACTTTTCGTTTTTTACCTGCATTGCCCGAAGTCAAGTTACGTTTAATTGCTAGCGGTTTCGGACGAAGTTCACTGTACTTAACGTTTGCAGTACCCACAAACAGTGTTCTTATCATAATGTAATACAAGTGGGGCGAATCGTGACTGTAATTTTTGTCTGTCAGATTTTCTGGCTCGTAAAAATTACCAAAAAGTTAGTGGTCTACAATAGTAGATTATGTCCGAAAATAAACTTCCTGGAGTATTTTAGAAACTAGTGGTATTCATTTAAACACCAGCGTTGGTATCCTTGAAGTCTATTATTAGATAAATCGGTACTCATTTGCAGACAAATGAATCGTCGATTAATTTTCCTATTTATTAAAATAATTATTTCACTATCCTACCAGGCGTTAAGTAATAACATAATTATGTGTTATGCGCTGTAGAGTTCGTATTTTTTACTTATATAACATTATAATAATTAAGATCTTGTGTGAACTAAATTTATTCACTATATTAAGTAGATAACTTATTTTCATAAACAATGTACAACTCGTTTTCCCTGAACTAACCACTAACATTTTTTTAAATTTTGAATGGGTTGGTTAATATTTCTTTCACAATTGTGATTGGTCTCATTACGACCAATGTAATTGATCTGTTGTAGGTACCCCTACTTATTACGAGGCCAGGTCAACTTATAATAATATGCTTTCATTTAAATTAACATATCGCGGTAAGCCAAACATGCGATCTCTCGACAAGCCATGGCCTCCTTTACTTTGTATTTTACAGAAAAAATCATAATTATTATACAATTTGCAAACTTCAAGAAAATACCCAATTTTACCCGTAGTATTCACAAAAATTAAACAAAAAAAAAGTTTGATCAATCACTCTTTGCATAAAAAATCTTAGTTAATATTTTCTGATTTTACTATTTGGTAGAAATTCATGATGAATTGAAAAATTACTACGCGTACTACCAATATAACGATTTATTATTATAACTTGACCGGTTTCAGAATTCACAATGATTCCATCATCAGAAATGTATAAATAAAATTATTGTAAACAAATTATTATGACAGTTGACAAGGAAACTAAAATTGACAGAACAATACAAATAATAATGATATCCATGAAATAAGACAACTAGATAACTGAATTTCAGTATTTACCTACGGGGTATAAGAAAAACACAAAGGAAAATCGAATACCTCGTAGCTTGAAGGGAAAAAACATTGAATTTAAAGAAAACCATAATAGGAAAAAAACAATAAATTCAATTGAAAAAACCTTCAAGTGAAATATGAGAACTAAATAAACAAAATATCCATGGAATCTTGACAACTGCCAACTGCTATTATTAATTGTAATAAACTAAAAAAGAGAAATAAGTCAATAAATGTCATAATGGCAAAAAAAGGGAAATATATAAATGATGTTGCTTGGATAAAAATGTGTAAGAGGCAAGATTCGAAATGGAAAAGTGTATTGAACGTTTCCAGGTTTTATGTCATTATTTGTTAGGTCTTTAAAATAAGAATTACTTGTAGTTACATACATACATTTCAGAAAAATACGCACCTGTACCTATATTAGATCCTTTTTCTCCGTTTTCTTTTAAAAAATTGATTAATTTTCAGGGCTATATTAAAAACCTACATGATTGAAGTAGCTTGGTTAACATTCCCGTATTTCAAGCAAGAGCCAGGAGCCAGGCACGCCTTCGGGATTCAGCCTCACAATTTTACGAGGGATATCACTTGGAACTAACATTTGTAATAATTTTCAAACACCCTCCTTATTTGGTATTCTACTATTTACTTACGAATATTCCACACGAAGTTTATAACGCCTGACAGCTGACAGTGACACTCGTCCGAAAATCTAAGAACAGCTGATTGTCAGCACATGCGCACTAACGAACACAGAACGAAATGAAAAGGCCTATTGAATTTATTGTTTTTTTCCTATTATGGTTTTCTTTAAATTCAATGTTTTTTCCCTTCAAGCTACGAGGTATTCGATTTTCCTTTGTGTTTTTCTTATACCCCGTAGGTAAATACTGAAATTCAGTTATCTAGTTGTCTTATTTCATGGATATCATTATTATTTGTATTGTTCTGTCAATTTTAGTTTCCTTGTCAACTGTCATAATAATTTGTTTACAATAATTTTCTTTATACATTTCTGATGATGGAATCATTGTGAATTCTGAAACCGGTCAAGTTATAATAATAAATCGTTATATTGGTAGTACGCGTAGTAATTTTTCAATTCATCATAAAAAATCTTACTTGACGTATAAAGTGATGAACATGTTTGATATATCGGTGGGCAAATCTGGACCTGCTTCTCAACGCCTCATGATTAAGGGGGCAGGACGGGCGGGATATCTTGTTTAACTCGTTAAAAAGCCAAAGAAAAGAAGAAGAAAAGGTAACTTAACGCGCGTCATTATTATTTAAATTTCGAGATGCCATCAGACGCCAGTCATGTCAATACCAACGTGCCAATTTTTCTGCTTGCGTTTGGGATTAATTATTTAGAGCAAGGTGTTTCTTATAGACAAGTTCAAGTACTCGAGGTAAAATAAATGAAATTGTCAAGATAATGTTGCATTGTTTTTCTGACGGTATCAGACGGGATATGGAACTTATCTTCAATTGTTTCAAGATCTAGTAGTTTATTGAAAATATCGAATAACATTGAAATTTTTTAAATGCGAAAACCACTTTTCAATTACCAAGCTAATTTATTAATAATAATGAAATGGAAAATGCAACCAATGCAACCAAGCAAAATGATGTTTTCGAGATTAAAATCAAATTTAATTCACTATGGGTCATTCAATAAACCCAGAAACAAAATTCTTAATAAAGAAAATAGGGAAGAAGAAGAAATAAATGTTTTATCGTTGGTTGAGGCGACACCAAAAACTTATTGTCGCGAAATCGAATCACAAGTTGGTGTTTCCAAAACAAAAGTTCAAAAAATATTAAAAAAGGCAAATATAGGCCATATAAAATTCCAATTATTCATCGTCTCTTCCCGGGGGCATATAGGTAAGTAACTTTCAGTATCGCCATTCGGCTGCTCGATCGGATTTTGGAATGTAACATACGATAGCGCCAACATAATGTGCGCTATCGGGTGTCACCTGACCATTGCATTACTCCTACATCCTACAATGTTATGATGCTCGTTGAAAGCATGCATCATCCCAAAATAAATGTAAATGTAAAATATTAATTACACATTACCAAAACTGAAGTAACGAATTTTAATATTTTAAAATTCATGATACATCCTTTTTAAAATTCCCAAATTATCATGCACATTCATACTTCCTTTTATTTTTAAGATACTAATCTTATTAGAAATCAGATTTGTCAAACTCTAATTCCTTTTTTCATGTCAATATTTTATAATTTTATAGATATACCTATTAAATAGTAATTTTTGATGTCATGATGCTAAATTGTATATGAATTATTTAATTCAATAAACTGTACAATAGTGCAAACCAGAGCAGAAACGCCACCATTTTACTACATCGATTCGTTACTGCTCTTAAAATGTCAGTTTTGTTTGCTATCATCATCATAAGGTTCTCAGTCCGAAGACTGGTTGGACGCGTACCTCCATTCTTTTCTATCCTGAGCTAACCTACGCATTTCCCTAAAAGTAGAACATCCTACATCCCTAACTATTTGAGAGCAGTAGTCTAATCTAGGCCTACCCCTACCTCTTTTTATTCCTATCTCTGACTCTAGTATGTCGCGAACTATTCCTTCGTGTCTTAGAAGGTGTCCTACCATCCTATCTCTCCTACTCTTTAATGTTTTCCATACCTTTCGCCTTTCCCCAACTCTTTCTAATACTTCCCTATTGCTAACCTTATCTATCCACGGTATCTTCATCATGCGTCTGTAACACCACAGTTCAAACGCTTCTACTCTTTTTCTATCCGCTTCTCCTATTGTCCAAGTTTCGCACCCGTATAATGCCGTACTCCATACATACAACTTTAAGAGTCTCTTCCTAGTCTCTATATTAACCGTTCTCGAACATAACAGTTGTTTCTTTTTGTTAAACGCAACTCGTCCCTGCGCCATTCTTTGTTTTATATCTTTAGTGCTCCTACCGTCTTGGGTTATTTTACTTCCTAAGTAGCAGAAATCCGCGACCTCCTCTATCTTCTCATTTCCTATTTGTATTTCAATTTTAGTTCTATTTTCACTCCATCTACATACCAAAATTTTAGTTTTCTTTTTATTGATTTTCATGCCGTAGCCCTGTGTCAAAACTGCTTCCATTTCATTCAAAGCCGCTCCTAATTCTTCTTTGCTAGATGCTAACACTGCTATATCATCCGCAAATCTGAGCATGTTAATAGTTTGGCCCTGTACATTGATCCCTGAGGCTGTTCTTTCCTTAACAATATTAATCGCATCTTCGATATATAAGTTGAAAACTAGAGGTGACAATGCACATCCCTGTCTCACTCCCTTCCGGATATCTACTTCCCTTCGTTCCTGCTCACATTCTATAACTGCCTTTTGCTCTTTGTAGAGATTATGTATTATTCTTCTGTCCCTGTATTTCATCCCTACCTTTCTCAGCACTTCGAACATCTTCCCCCATTTTACGTTGTCGAAGGCTTTTTCTAAATCTACAAATCCTATATATACGCTCTTTCTCTTTTCTATCGTTTTTTCTATAATTACTCGTAAAGCTAGAATGGCCTCGCGCGTTCCTCTATTTCGTCTAAATCCGAACTGATCTTCTCCTAATATTTCTTCCGCCTTTTTCTCCATCCTTCTTTGCACAATTCTAGTTAAAATTTTTGACGCATGGGAAGTTAAACTGATAGTTCTAAAATTTTCGCATCTATCCGCGCCTTTCCTTTTTGGCAAAGCTACCATGATGTTCAGTTTGTAATCCTCTGGAATCTCGCCTGTCAGGTATATGCGACTAACTAATTTAAATAAACGATCTATTACCTCTTGACCTGCGCACTTTAAGATTTCTGCCTGCAAGCCATCTATACCTGGTGCTTTATTATTCCTTAGACTTTTTAGTGCTAGCTCAAACTCTTCTCCCATTATAGGACTCCCTAGGTTATCCCCTTCTACACTGCTTTCACTTTCTAATATATCTTGCACTTCCTGCCCCGCATATAAGTTTCCTAAATATTCTTTCCACCTATCTGCCTTCTCCCCGCTTTCGATTAGGATATCTCCTGCCTCATTCCTAATGCTTTTGGTACTAGATCCAATTTCTCTAAAATTTCTCCTAATTATTTTATATGCTTCATCAGTCTTTCCTATTTCGAACTTATTTTCCACTTCTTTGCACTTATCGTCGATCCATTGCTCTTTCGCTTTCCTACATTTCCGAATAATTTCCCACTTGATCGCCTTATATCTTTGTTTCCCTATTTCATCTAACCTATTTTTATATTTGCGCCTTTCCTCTATTAGACTCACAATATGTTTTGTTATCCAGGGTTTCCTACTTTCATTCTGTTTATGACCCAAAATATCCCTAGCTGAGGAAACTAAACTATTTTTAATGCAATTCCATTCTTCCTCTATGTCCCTAACAATATTTTCGCCCGCGCCCTTTAGTACTTCGTTTGTCTTTTTCTCGAACTTATCGCGCGTATCATCATCTTTTAGTTTCTCTGGGTCAAGATACCTTCTTCCGCTTCGTTTTTTCAAAATCTTAAATTTAAGATTGGCCTTCATAACGACTATATTGTGATCACTATCTATATCTGCTCCTGGATAACTTCTACAATCCCTAACTTGATTTCTAAATCTTTGCCTAACAAGAATGTAATCTATTTGATATCTCCCTAGGTCTCCTGGCATCTTCCACGTGTAGCGTCTCCTAACATGATGGTGAAATAGAGTGTTCGCGACCGTTAAGTTATGTTTATCAATGAACTAATTATTTTTTCTTCGGCTCTCATCTTTGAGTTAATGGCGAAATGTAATTGGGAACAAAATTATTTCATCACAGCAAGTTATTAACTTTCAGTAACAGTATCAAAATTATGTGAATACTGTCTTCAATAGAAAAAATAAAATGTTATTTAAAACACTGTTAAAAAGTTGTTTAAAAGTGTTAGGCCTGGTAGTTGACCAACCAAAGATGGCCAGTTATACGTAAAAGAAAATTAGGGATTAGAAGTTATGTTACGTTGTTTTCAGGGTAATTGTTATACAGGGTGATTCATAACAAGTGTAAAAGATTTGGAGGGCTGATAGAGGAGGTCAAATAATAAGAAAAAGTCGATGAACGTATGTCCTAAAACTATTTGCAACAAAAATACGGGGTGTTCAAGTTTCTCAAAAAAACTGATTATTTTTGTTATTTCCGAAACTAAAAAAGCTATTAAATTAAAGTCTTAGGGACAATTTGTCGCTTGCAGACCTCTATCATAAAAAATTACTTTTATATCCCATAATAATTTATTTTTTCAGAACAATTTTTTAACCGAAAATTCAGATTTTGACGTTTTTACAAAATGCTGTTTTACTCGGAAGTTATCAGTACGGAAAAGATGAAGAATACTTTTTTTCTTTGAAATTGAACGCAGAATCCAAAACTTAAATCTTTTCTTTAGAAACCGATGGCGTAACATCGTGTAAGCTAAAGGATAGGGCTCTCCAGCTTATAGCGGCGCCACTGGTGGCAGTATAAAAGCAAATCTTTTTAGGACGATAGAGGTTCACAAAGGACAAGAGCCCTCAAAATATGAATTCAATAGTTTCAGTAGATTCGGAGATATTAAAAATAATCAATTTTTTTCGAGAATTTCCTACACCCTGTATCTTTGTTGGGAGCGATTTTAGGACAGATGTTCATGAAATATTTTTTCTTGTTTTGACTTCCTCTATCACCTTTCGAATTTTTTACACTCGTTATGAATCACCCTGTATGTACCATTTTTATTAAATTTGAAACGACTGCAGAGATGAATATTAGGTGATGAGTATTAAACGGGCCTCCTGTGTAGTTTAGACTGCTATATCCATTTAATACTCATCACCTAATGTACTATTTTTGGCATGGCTTATAAACTGCAGAAGTAAAAGTTGTCAAAATTTTCAAAAACTCTAGTAAAGTAAATGTACGTAAAAACTGCAGTTTTGGAACTGTTCGTTTTCCTTAGTTGACTAGTAAGAAATAGTTAGTTCATAAGCTAAGTTATCGAATATGAGTACCAAAAGAAAAAGTGAAACTAACATTTTTAGGCCCGGTTTTTTCAAGAATCCAACACCGCGTTAAGTCTGACACCGGCTTTGTTGCTATGATACCGGCTTTCTGATTGGTTGTATCATAGCAACGAAGCCGGTGTCAGACTTAACGCGGTGTTGGATTCTTTGAAAAACCGGGCCTTAATGAACAAAAAAATAATAATTATAACAAAGTGCTGACAACGTTTTAAAATACGAAATAAAAAGGGCTTCTTTTAAAAAGTATTGTAATGTTCCATATCTTAATAATAATAATTAGCATTCAAATGGTGGTAAGACGGTAGGTAAGTAACACTCGAGATTGCCAAGTGAATGGCGATATCGGGTGCTACATTCAGAAATCCGATCGAGCAGCCGAATGGCGATACAGTATGTTACTTACCTATATGCTTCCCGGGGGATCAAGAAAGAAGGCTTAATTTTTGTAGGTGGTACTTAAATAAAATTCAAGAAAATCCAGAATTTGGGCGGTCTGTCATTTGGACAGATGAAACTCACATAAGCAGCGTAGGATTATTTAACAGGCATAATGTGCGTCACTGGTCTGATACACATCAGCACCAAACTTTTGAACGTCAGAGGCAAGGACGTTTTGGATTTAACGTTTCGTGTTTTATTTTGGGTGGCCAACTAGCATACCAAATTTTTAATGGAAACGTAACGGGATTGAGATACATTAATTTATTGAATATTAACGCAGAGGCGATAATGGAAAATGTTCCGTTAATAAACATAAACAGGGTATATTTCCAACAAGATGGTGCCCCTGTACACAATTCTGCAATAGTTAAAAATTTATTTAGAAAATCATTTTCCGGGTAGATGGTTGGGTACAAATGTTTGGGCATTTTTAAAAGAAAAAGTATACTTACGAAAATACAATTTAGTATTTAACACCCTTGAAACATGAGTCCACATTCTCAGGGTTATACTTTCAGTACTGATGAAACAGATCCTAGAATTCATTGCACCACGTGATCCACGATCCAGTTTTCTCATTAAGAGAATTTGTTTTATTTTTAGAATAAAATAATTATTTTTGTACTCGATACTCAAGGTTAAAAACGACGTAATTTGATTGTTAATCCTAGCTAAGTATGTACTTAAATTCTTGTAGGTTGGTGAAATATTGAAAGTTACAAGAACTCAGTAGCAACCCGGTTGAATAGAAACCCAGTAGCAGATATAAATAGTGATCATGATTAATATTAAATTATACAGTGTGATTTTTAAAAACCAGATCAGTGCTGCCATCTAATGGACGATTTTTCGCAAGTTTTTGTATCTTCTAGAACGGTACCTTGACAGCATATAATATTAAGAGAGTTTGTCGATCACTTATAATGATATATGCATTCTAATGAGTCTGGGAGGGCCCGTCGACCTTTGTAATGTACGATTTTGTCGCCTCGAGCTGCTTTGTAAGTTGTTATTAGTTGCAAATAGATTGATACATGTAATACACGTACATATACCTTTCAGTTCTTCGATGAAATAAATCAGACGCGTTGCTAATAATGTCGTTTCAGCTGTCGTATCTCATGTCAGAAATAAGTAGGTACAATCAGCGTGATCATATTTTCTTATTGCAAACACTATTTATTCATGTTTGTCTTAACAGTAAGTCTAAATACTTCTATAATCTTTATAAGATTCTGTTGCATTTGCCACATACGTCACGCGTGAGAGCCGAGCACTAGCTCACGCCTGGGGGCGCGCTAGACGGGTAGACCTACTAATTATAATTAGTAAAGTAAGAATTTACATGAAATTGAAGACAATGTTGGGAGTAATTTTGGAACACATGTTCTTTCTTACACACAGTGGATGGATCAAGAACTTTGACGTAAATTCACTATAACTCGACACGTGTTTCGCTGACAACGTCAGCATCTTCAGGAGTAGAAGATAATCTAATTCTAAACTTAAATTACGTTGCTATAAATATCCAACCCCCACTCACCCACCCTCCACTACTGAAGTGAAAAGGATCGATAAACCTATAGGGTTTCTCAGAACTAATTTGAACATGAGAGCAATAAAATTGTATTCTTAAGTGAAAGGGATCAATAACCTATAGGGTTTCTTTAAACTATTTGAGCAATAAAATTAGGGTCTGGAGGGTGAATATTTATGGCTATTAATCTATCTACCTGATAAATCTATACAGGGTTGAGTTCGGGATTGGACCATAGTTACTGTTAAGACAACTATATTTATTTTTATATATCTCTATACTTTCCAATGCGTTTAAATCAAATTTATTATTTCCTGGTTTTAAGAGTTTGAGATTATTGCTATAGAACTTATGGCCCGTTTCCAACGCGTGTGACGCCATGCTAGACTTATCAGTGCGGTCATATTTGTAATGAGCTTGATGCTCTTTAAAGCGAGTTAAAATAGACCGAGTTGACTGCCCGATATATTTTTTGTCGCAATTTCCACATGCTATTTCGTAAATTCCCGCTTTATGAATGGGTTCCGTTTTATCTTTCGTATTTCCTAGTAGATTTTGTAAATTGTTGCTCGAAGTGTGAAACACTTTGAAGCCCGCTTTCCCGAAAATAGTATTCATATCTCTAGTTATTTGCGGTACGTATGGTATTTTTATAAATTTAGTAATTTTATTATCCCAATTTAAAGTGGTGGAATTTCGCAATAGAATTTTAAATTTTCGTTTCCTAATTAACCTATTGACAATCTCTGGATCGTAATAGTCACATTTATCCAATATAACAACCTTGTTACCCTTATCTGCCTTAAGATAAAAACAATCTTTCTCTCTCAGTCCTTTGATAATTTTAGAGTGGTTTGTGTGACGGGGAAGAGAACCACGATATTTAATAATATTTTCAGATAATTTTTGTGCAACTGTTCCCCTAATCATACTTTCTTATTTTGACCACTTCTATCACCTCCTAATTTTCTTTACATTCGTCATGAACCACCCTCTATATAAACTGCGCAGGTGTTTTATGAATAATTATTTAACACGCAATCGCGTATGCGGAAATATCCCAAACGCACAAGGGTTACAGTCTGCTTCCTCATTTTCAATGTCTCCTCAGGTTGCATCTTTGCAAATGCTGTGAATTTTACTATAATTTGAGCTGTTTAATGTTTAGTAATAAAATATTTCCATTTTCTGCTCATCTTTAAATTCCTGGCACGTATCCTCAAACACGTGTGTCACTCACCTATTCAATGGGCAATAATTTATACCTAATTGTCCACATAAAATAGGGAATTTGCACAGTAAATTACCGCGTCCGTCAAATTTAACCCAGTTACTGCAAAATTTATAGAAATTCACAAGTAACTTTCATTGGTAATATGTTAAAATTTTCGGACATTTATCAAGGTTCTATTACAAACAATTGATAATTGACTGAGTTGGTATAAATAAATACGAGAAATTTCTATGAAAGTTGGAAAATTATATACATTTTTCCACAAAAACAGGTTGCCCACATTTTAGGGATGATGTTTTATAGTCCTATTTGAAAAACAATTATGCAGGGTAATTCAACGTTCTGGAAAAGCCAACTGGTGCCTTTATTTTTGCAATGAGGTATAAAAGATTGTTGCACTGAAAGATGTGTCTTTATTAAAATTATTTTTTGCCATACAGCATGTCCCATATTTCTTGTATGGAAATCAACTTCTTTATTTCAAATGGAACACCCTGTATTTGGCATTATTTTATGATTGCTTGATCAATTTTAGTCCGAGGTTATACTAAGTGATTTTGTCTAAACTTCGTATTCTTTGAGTTATTGGCATTTTTCTTCAAATTTTGACAGATGCAGAGCAATTTCGATTAATCAATATCTCGGGATTAAATAAAGCTGTAGCAATGAGATTTTGGAGATTGGAGAAGTGAAAGCAAGATGTAGGAGTGACTGCCTTCATCACTAAAACCAAAAAATAGTATACACGGTTTGAGCTATTATAAGACCAAATCAGAAAATTTCAACTTACTAATTTCAAATAGAAGTGTACATTTTTTAAACCATTATTGAACTCCCCATAAAATTTACTTTCACGTTATTATACACTTCTTGGAGAAAAGAAAGGTTGAGTACTGATTTTATTATTTTTGTAAAATGTGCTTAATGAGTGGTACGTACGGAACAGTTCGAACAACTACTACTCGGGTAAGTATCCACGCCACTATAGAATTAAATTCAGATTTGTGCACTGACTTTGAAACATTCGTAGCTTGTCTCTATGTACTCATAAGCTTACTAGCAGGTTATGTCAAGTTAAAGATTGCAAACTTGAACTATGAAATATGAAATATTCAATTTAACATAAGATATGCAAAATAAAGAAAAAGTTAACAATAATAAATATTTACAATATGTATTTACTTAAATTAAAACCAAAACAAAATCTAACAACAAACATTTTAACCGATTATCAATAAAGTAAAATGTTCAAAGTAGTGCTCATTTTCTTCTAAGCATAGTTGGGTTCTTCTTAGTTAGTAGTTGCTAACAATGGTGTAGGTAAGTAAGTTGGTATAGAAATATGGTAAATTATTAGAAAAGAGTAAAAAATAGATTTAATAGATTTGATGGGACATTTACTGTGAAATACCATACAGGAGATACAAAACGAAGGCCTACTGTTTATAAAAAATATTTCAAAAACTGTAAATTTTATGGGGAGTCCAATAATGGTTTAAAAAATGTACACTTCTATTTGAAATTAGCAAGTTACAGGGTTTTGAAATTTTCTGATTTGGTCATGTAATTTCTCAAACCATGTATAATATTTTCTGGTTTTAGTGATGAAGGCAGTTACTTCTACATCTTGCTTTCACTTCTTCAAAATATCATTGCTACAGCTTTATTTAATTCCGAGATATTGATTATTCGAAACTGCTCTGCATCTGTCAAAATTTGAAGAAAAATGCCAATAACTCAAAAAATACAAAGTTTAGACAAAATCACTCGTACTAAAATCGATCGAGCAATCATAAAATAAAGCCAAATACAGGGTGTTCCATTTGAAATAAAGAAGTTGGTTTCCGTACAAGAAATATGGAGCATGCTGTATGGCAAAAAAAAAATTTTAATAAAGAGAAATCTTTCAGTGCAACAACTTTTGTGTAAAACTTTTTTTATCTCATTTCAAGAACATTGAATTACCCTGTATATTACTGAAATCTACAGTGCACGTGCACAAACTTTTTCTGCCCTTTCTTTTCCACTGGATTTATGATAATTGTGTTGATGGTCACTTCTGTGATATATTTGTGTTTAAGTTGGTAGCTAGCAATTGTTCTTGAGTTACAAGTTTTACGTTGGCATTAGTGAGTGAGTAGTATGTCAACTGTCAGAGATAGGTGCGTCAAGTTTTGTATTAAAATAAACCATGTGTTTTAATTTTAATACAAAACTTGACGCACCTATCTCTGACAGTTGACATACTACTCACTCACTAATGCCAACGTAAAACTTGTAACTCAAGAACAATTGCTAGCTACCAACTTAAACACAAATATATCACAGAAGTGACCATCAACACCCCCTTGCAATTCTGTGATTATAACAAAAACAAAAACTTACATTTCTGTAACATTTAAAAGATCTCTGAAATAATCAAACTTAGCACAAGCCAGCGGCTTTGTAAAGATATCAGCCTGTTGTCGATCAGTGGGAACATACTTGAGCACAACCTTTCCTTGACTTATACAATCTCTTACAAAATGATACCTAATATCAATATGTTTCGCACGTTTCGACTGAAGCGTTGAAGCCATTTTTATACAAGACTGATTATCTTCATTTAGTTACTGGAAATACATTTTCGTTTAGTATTTCAGACAACATTTGAGCTAAGAACAAATTCTCAGTTATACAGGATGACAGTGCAATATACTCGGATTCTGTACTTGAAAGTGACACTACATTTTGTTTCTTAGTTTTCCAGTATATTACATTATCGTTTAGTTTTATAACAAAACCAGTAACACTTTTGCGATCAATAGGGTTGTTGCCAAAATCTGAGTCCACATATGACTCCAAACATACACTGATTTTAGTACTTTTTCTGAACTTAAGTCCATAATTTTGTTAATTTCAAATATCTCAAAACTTTTTTCAGATAGTTCCAATGCTCATTAGAATAACAATTTTGAAACTGACTGAAATATGTTATACAATAACTCAAATCTGGCCTGGAGCCCAACATGATATACATCAAACAACCAATTAATTCACGATACAATAACTTGTTATTGCTATCGCCTTTTTCGTAAGATAAATATAATTTAGGTTGCATTGGTAATTCAGAAGGTTTGCAATTATTCATATTAAATTTTTGTAGAATTTTCTTAATCAAATCTTTCTGACTTATACAAAGTTCATTTCCAAATTTCTGAATTTCCAAGCCTAAAAATATTATTTTATCATTTTTGAATTCTTTCATTTTAAAAACCTTAGACAATTCAGTTTTAACATTTACCAATTCATTAAAATCCTTTGAAAACAAAATCAAGTCATCAACATACATTAACAAGAACGTTTCAATTTTAAAATACAGACATGAATCCATTTTGGAACGTTTGAAACCCAGTGCTACCAGACTCTCATGAAACACAGAATTCCAGCATTTAGGAGCCTGTTTCAATCCGTAGAGGGATTTGTTTAATTTACAAACTAAATTCGGGTCATACCCTTCAAGCCCTTCTGGCTGAAACATATACACGGGATTTTCCAAAGTTCCATAAAGGAATGCTGATTTTACATCTAGTTGCTGCACATGAAGATTATGCTGAACATACAACGAAAGCAACACTCTAATTGTCACCATCCGAGCCACAGGAGCATACACATCATCGTTTAATGAGCACTGTTGAAAACCTCGAGCAACAAGACGTGCCTTTCTCACTAGTTTTCCGTTCACTACCTTTTCACGAAACACCCACTTTGAGTCTATTATCTCAGTATTTTCTGGAGCTGGCACTAATTCCCACGTTTCACTTTCTACTAATGAGTTCAACTCTTCCTCAATTGCTTTTCTCCATCCATTTTCAGTAGATATTGCTTCAGTAAATGTCTGGGGTACTGTTGATAGCAAATTTCCAGCAGATAATGCCACCATTAAATTTGCTTCATAATCTTCATAATTCAGTTCATAATCATCAAAGCGTTTTGGCACTTTCTTATTTCTTACACTTTTTCTGACGCTTTCTTCTTCAATTTCCTCATTCGCAATTTCTGGAGTACTAACAGGGATTTCTTTTTCGATCATATTTTTATTTTGTTTTGGCTCATCATTAATCTCCACTACAGGGAAATCATTTTTACCCTTTTCGTCAAAAACGACATTTCTTCCAAGGACAATTTTTCTGTCATTTGAGTCCCAAAGTCGATAACCGTTATCTGTGTAACCAACCATGATCAACTTACGGCTATGCGAATCAAGTTTTGAGTGCCTGTCTTCTTTTGGTATTAAGTTGTATGCAGTACACCCAAAAAGTTTGATTTTATCCAAATTTGGCTTACAATTATACCAAACTTCAGCCGGAGTCTTCAAATTTGCCAAAGCTCTTGTTTCAGTCCTATTTATAAGATAAATAGCTGCCCTAACAGCTTCTCCCCATAGAGTCTTATCTAACTTAGAATCAAAAATAAGACACCTAGCCTTTTCTAATATCGTTCGGTTAAAGCGTTCAGCTACACCATTTTGTTCTAGATTACGGGCTATAGTAAACTGACACTTGATTCCATGTTTGACACAATATTCTTTAATAGCATTAGAAGAGTACTCCCCCCCATTATCACACCTAATTCTTTCTATTCGGCTTCCAAACTTTGCCTCAACAAGATTAACATATTCCTCAAATTTTCCTATAACCTCACTTTTCTTACTGATCAGATAGCAAACACAAAAATGTGAAAAATGGTCAACAAATGTAACAAAATAACTTTTCTCATCATAAGTTGGAGGATTTATTGGACCACAAACATCACTCGAAACTACTTCCAAAATACGTTTCGCTTTCCTATCTTCTGGAACAGTATTAAATGGTAACCTCGACTGCTTACCTTGCAAACATACTTCGCACGTGTATGGGGCTGCATACTTGGATGAATGTCCCATTCGTCTATGAAGCAACATTGTATCCTCAACCGTTGCATGAACCTCAGGAACAAGAAGAACTTTGAGTGTTACGATATATAAATTTCCGCACAGTTTCCCTTTCAACAAAACTTTACCATCTCTAACAATAAGCACTTGCTGTTCTTTAAATATTACTTCTAAACCATTTTCTTCAAGTTTCTTTACAGAGAGTAAATTATGAAAGAGTTTCTCACACACCCACACTTTCTTCATTGAAATAATACGCCCATTTTCAGACTTCAGTTTTAGATCGCCTTCTTTCTTAGCTTCTATGCACTCACCTTGCTTGGCAACATTTATGTTGTGATTTACAGTTTTTTTATTCAGTAAAAACTGACTCATATTTACACTAACCAGATGATTTGTCGCGCCACTATCTACGACAAACTTCACTTCGTTAAAATCCAGCTGACCGCTTGACAGTGCATCATTTGACACCGTCAAAAATGATATTTCCTCTTCTTCACTGTTTTCCGCTATATTGGCCTGCTTTTTCTTTTCTTTAGGACACTGGTAGCGCATATGACCTTTTTCTTTGCAATAATGGCATCGAAAAGGAAAAACTGAACTACTATTACTACTACTTTTCATAAATTTTCCTGTACCTCGACCTGCACTTACATTTTGCTTTTTCGACCAATTCTTACTTTTAAACCCAGCAAATGTAGCATTACTGTTTTCACCTTCATCTAACTTATTTTTCTGCTGTCTTGCTTCTTCCATTAACAACTTATTTTTTACAAATTCAACTGTGACTTTCGTCTCATCTTGACAAAACATAATGTCGATTGCGGTTGTCACTGCTTGATACGATTCAGGCATCGCAGATAAGAGTTGCGACACAACTTCACTATTTTCGAGTTTTCCACCAGCACTTCTTAACTCAAACACAATCTGTTCAAACTCTGTTAAAAATTGATTTAAAGATGTTCCATCAGAGAATTTTAGACTTCTCAACTTTCTCTGCAACTGAACTTGATTTGAAATTCCTTTCTTTTGATACGCTGCTTCTAGGCCATCCATGATTTGTTTGGCAGTAGTTTTTGTTTTTACCATTTCTAGAACATTATCAGATAAACATTGAACTATAATGTTACGAGCCTTAACATCATTTTTCTTAAAAATTTCCAATTCTGCTGGTACTTCTGGAGGTGTCTGTGAAATAACATCCAATACATTGGCTTGCTCTAGGAGTAGTTTTACACGAAATTCCCAGTTAGAAAAACCACTTCCATCAAACGGTTTCACACTGAACAACTGTTGATTTCCTGACGCCATCTTATTCACACAGCTTCTGTTTTCTTTTACAACTTCCTTACTTTCACCTTTCCACTGAACAAGTCTACACTATTACTTTCTTGTCTTCTGGGCCCATAACCTATGGATGATTCTTGAGTGGAAGAGTAATAAATAAAACCTAAACTGAATCAGGTTTATACATTACTCTTCCACTCAAGAATCATCCATAAATTGTAACATTGAATTGCCCGTACGTTCTAGACCATTATCAATGATAATAAATTAATAATCTCGCATTACATTTATGTGGGAAGGTTCATACTCGCCCGCAATAAAAATACCCAGCATTTTAGCATAATTTTTCCATTTAATTGTGCGGCCTTCTTTACTTTGAAACCAGGTCGTTATAGGCTTGCAAGTGGATTTAATAAAATAGTGCCCGATAAAAAAGGCATTTTGATTTGCGGTTTTTCATATCTTCATCGTTGTGCTGGTTTTAGTTTGGTATCGTGTTGTTATCGGGGAAAAACTGGTTACGAAGGAACTGATACTCGTTATGGTCGGTTATTTATCGCACAATTTTAATTTATTTGTTGAAAAACTGTTTTGCGTATGTTTAGCAACTATTTTCGCGAAAAAATGTATTAACATTGTAAACCATCTATATTTCCCGTCGTAATAAAACCAAATGTTTTATTCGAAGTTTTATTCATTTGCGACAATTTCCAAGACAACAATTTTTATAATTCGGCATGTGGATAAACAGCCAACATTATCCAAGCACTCGAAGAATTCTGACGGTGCATATTGCATTAAACAATGGATTTTTTTAAGTTTATGTACTTGCCTGCTCGAAATAATTGGACGCTTGTTTTGATACTTATTTGAAAAACTGGGCCAATAATTCTTGATTGGAAGCATTTTAAGGTTATTCCAGACGCTAATTGGCCGATTTAAAAAACTTAAATGCATAATGCAATATGCAGCCGCTTCGCGTAATACGAGTTTAATAACGTCTGTAAACGATTTTTAGTGGCCCACAAAATGAGTAAATAAGCCAGTTTGAAACAAAGTAAAGTTTTATTTCCGGCATAAATATATTTAAACAAAAATATCGGCTCATGTTTTTCTCTAGCAATCGCGTCATGTTTTCGACAAGTTATAATTCTGAGAAACTGATTATGTTGATAATTAAAGTAAATAAATATGAGTTGGCGTCACCCCGTCACCTAACGAAACTCTCTGAGCGGCAAAGCTGGTGATCTTGGTGGCCAATCCTCTCTCTTATAACATTTGTGAGAATAATTTAGCGTTCCAGCGATAAAATTTTCAACACCTGCCCTGTACTTTTTTGACACAGCTAACTTTACTTTTAAATACTAATAAATTTTCACGTTTGATCGTAAAAACACCAATAATTTCCACCTATTCACAATATAGAATCGCAAAACACTAAATTTCCTATTTGCGGGACAAAAATTCCTTAGACGTATTGGCCAATCAAGCGTCAAACAGCTGTTAATGACTATTCATTAGGGACCCGACAGATCACTTCGCACATGACATATGAGTTTAAAAAGCATGATGAGTAATTTTGTATTGAGGAACAAGCGCCAAGCGCGGTTGATTGGTATTCTGGAACTTCGACACCGCGCAGTCTGATGCGAACAAGCGCTGTGTCGAGCGTATTCCGCGCTAAGTACGAGTTTATTCTTCGAATTTTCTGCTTCGTGTGTTCAGATAAAAACTATTGTTGATAAGTGTTGCAATCAGTTTTGGATACATCTGTTTGAAGTGCGTTTTGATGCGTAATTTTTTTCGTAATACGGTGACGAGTTATTTTGAAATTACAAGGTTTGAATTTGGAAAAGTTTGGCCTTCTGAGAGTCTCTTCCATACCAATATTTTATTTTTCTAGTACACCTTAAGGGTCAAGCTACGAAAGAATTTCTAATATAAGCTTATATTACAAAATTTACATGATCTCTGATTTGTTTCTTAGTAAATTGTCTAATTTTAAATACACGTACATTCCTTTCTGAAAAATATTGAATTGAATAGTTCGAGTAGTTACTGCAATCATTGCAACAACAACTTTTATTACATGCTATTATACCACAGAATCAAGTTTTAATAAATTAGTGCTTAGAGCTGTTTTTGCGGCTTGTTTGGATAAAATAGTTTTTCTATAATGTGTAGTATTCAATGTTTTCCAAAATGTTTTAACATTGAAAATGTTTAATGAATTGGAGGGGTGACGGTATACGTGGTCCCAGTAGCGATTTTTGTGACGCCTGAAAATTTCGGCCATTAGCGACGTGCAATCACTTACGTTTCACAGGGCCCAAACTGTTTTGTTTGTTGCGTAGTGCGTGGACGTCTGTAATTGTTTCAATTGATTTATAGGGTGTACTTGAAACTTAGTCAAGTTCATTTTCAGTTGCTAAATTGCAAATTCTGTACGTTTCTTATCAAAACTCGCGCGTTGTGAACAAAAAAGTGTTAAAATTCCTCCCACAGAAACAAATCGTTAACCAGGCACTCTATACTATGTGCATTTAAAGTTCTTAAAGCTAAAACCTCTCAATCTGTTAAGACAATCTCTAGGTGAAACAATTCTTGCGAAATTTTTTCGAGAATGTGCCTCGTAATGGGGTTAATCGTTTACAGAACTGAATAATAATTTTCTTTGGTCTTTTATGGGCATTAAACTACGCCGAGTGAATGTAAATAATTTGAAATCTGAACAAAAACTGAGATTATAATAAATTTTGTAGTATACAGGGTGAACACCATCTACGATGTTGGCGTAACAACGCTTTTAACGATTGCTTTAAAACTTAATGAAATTTTTACTTTTCCTTGGTATGAAAAGAACTCTCAGTAATTATACGTCTATACAGCAAATTGTGAAGGACAGTATGTCCAATGAGTCGACGCAACTTTCTGGCTAAGTTCTTTCCCCTCGCCAAACTGGCGGACGTTCCTAAAACGACTGATTCGGATATGACGCCTGTTCCTGACTCGAGAACTATCGAGTCCCTCAAACAACTTGTTCAAGAGAAGAACGAGCTGCTGAGAATCAAAGAAGAAGCCATCGTGAGTCTCGAGAGGGAGTTGGACGATAAAGACGCCCTCATCAAACACTTGAAGAACGAAATTGACAAGTTTCGACAAGTAGTTCATCCCATAACTCAGAAGATCATTACCAAACAGATCGTTTTGGGGGATGACGAGTTTTGGCCTGGACCTGGCGTGGAAAGCACCAGGGTTGTGGTGATCGGTGAACAGAGAATCAAGAGGCAGGCTATAAGCGCTGAACCGCTGAATACCAGGGCTGGCGAGGAGTTCCAGATCGTGAAGATACCAAAAAGTGTCACGTAAGTAAAAAGATTTATGTAACTTGTTGTCAATTTTTTAAGACCGTCTTCCTTTCGGATTTGAGACTTTTGATTGAAACAAGTTGTGTATTCGAGCTGTGTTGAAGCTTGTATATGCATAATTAATGACTGCAACGGTTTTGCTATCGTTAATCGGACCATTAGAATTAAACAGAAAGCTTCTGTAAGTACACTGATTCAATTACGCTAACGATAATCGGGAAAATATGACACCCATTTACGCAAGAAATAAAAGCCGATTTATTCGAGATAAGATCACGCTGCTATTTTAACGAGCTCGTGCACAGAAATAGCCAACGAACGTATCGTTTTGCAGTTCATAAATCAGGATTTATAGAAATGTTTTATGTTGACGTATCAAGTACACCGAACTGATGGTTTTTTAGGGTTATACTCCTATAGGAAATGTTCAAATATTACGTAGCAGTATTAGCATCCAGCAAAGAAGAATTAGGATGGGCTTTGGACGAAATGGAAGTTGTTTTGACGGTATGAAGATCGATGAAAAGAAAATCAAAATTTTGGTGTGTAGGGGGCGTGAAAGTAGGACTAAAACGAAAATACAAATTGGAAATGAGAAGATAGAGGAAGTCTCAGATTTCTGCTATTTAGGAAGTCAAATAACTCGCGATGGTAGGAGCTCTAGAGATATAAAACAAAATGGTAGGACACCTTCTGAGGCACTAAGGCTTAGTTCGCGACATACGTATGCTGATAAATGATTATCGTTAAATCCAGCTTGTAAGTGGTCAGTTTGTGCATGTCGGCACCGTTTTCACTTCTCCCAGTATTATGTATGTGATTTAAAGCTCGGTAGCGTAGCAAAGGTGGGCGACTTACTGACTTAATTGGCACCAGATATTTTCTCACAGCAGTGCAGGTATATTCGATATGCGTTGCAGATAACGCCAAACATCTATGTCTTAATTCTACTCATTCTAGACAACGCAATTTTAATTTTCAGTGGTCATTGAATAATGAATAAATTATTGTTCAAAGGGCTGTACTTACATCAATTTATCTTCATACCCCTGATAATTTTGTCGTTGTCGGTGAAACACGTGTTGTATTTAATTACTGTGTCACCGTTTTGACTTGCGGGGTTGACTTGTAAAGAACATGCCCTCCAATTTCAACGCCTACTTCAACATATTGTATTTGAGCATGTCCATCAGAAAATAATGATGTTTTCCTTATCAAAAACTTCGCCCCAAGGAGTGTGTAATACATATATAATGATATATAAATATAATTTGTTTGGTTTTGTCGCGGATTGTTTACCACAGATAAACAAAGGCAGCACGCTTTTATTTGACAGTTGTTTCCCTTTATTTGTTCTGATACTATTATTAGAAAAAATAGATCACAGTACAACAGTACTATAAAAGAGGGTGTAGCAATAAAATTATAATTTAGTACGCTTTTGCCAATTATTTCCTTATTTGTTTCAGATCTCGGGAGCTGATCAAATCGGCAATATTAGATAATGATTTCATGAAGAATTTAGAGGTCACGCAAATCCGGGAAATCGTGGATTGCATGTTTCCGGAACAATACAGGGCTGGAAGTTTAATCATAAAAGAAGGGGACGTCGGCAGCATCGTCTATGTACTCGAAGGTAGGGCCTAGTGATAAAATTAACACTTTTGTCCACGGCTATCTTATAATATACTCTTTATACTTGTGTTTCTTCAATCATAGTTAGATACATTAATCACTGCAGTGATTAATGAATATTATTCACTACACCAATAGGAACATCGCTTTGACCCTTTTTTACATTTATTTAGTAGGCCGCGATCGCGATGTGTCAGTTCAAATTGAAACGTCAAATCAGCATGGTTTGCTTTTAATTTGAAATGCATATTCTAAAAAAGAATATATAATAATTAGTGAGAGTGAAAACGAGGTTTCTTTAACAGCACCAGCAATAAAAGAAGCTGCAGAACTTGCCTCATTAGATTCATTGCCCAAAAAAACAAGAAAATTATACCTGAGAGCGTATGTATGAATCTTTCTTACACTGGAGAAGGGAAATGAAGGTAAATTCTTTCTGGGAATCTGTTTTGATAGTCGTGGACAAAGTATAGTATACAACTCGTTATAATGATGCTATTATTACCTCGGATGATTACAAAACTCGCCCGTTTCACTCGCTCGTGTTGTAAACTTCATCCTCGGTAATAATAGCATTCATTATAAACTCGTGTATAATATACTAATTTAGGAACTATTAACAACGACCAAATGTGCAATCATAATTTTCTTCGGTATATTTTGAAAGGCGAAGCGAATATTTACGTGAATATTTTAGTTTCAATGATGCGTACGAAATAAAATCATTTATGGGGAACAATACGACTCAACTGCTAAAATCGTAAAATCTGAGTAATAACTTTAAAAGTGGCACTTAGTAAACAAACAAAGTAAGCGCTTGTAGGAAGCGATTATACTTCCATCTTGATTGGATAGTTAAAACGAGTTACGAACGGTTTTATTTTGTTTACAGGCATAACCAGTTTACTATAGTGTTTAATAAGTTGTTGCTACGTATAGATGGAGCCATGGACACTTGCAGAAGAAGTATTCTGTTTTCTCTTTGTCAATACAATTTAAAAAATTTCTTTTGTATACGAGACGTGTTCAAGACGAAAAGAACGGTTTGGGTTAATGGATACGAAATATTTTTGACCTTGCTTTGTGTAGTAACATATTTTTTAACCACGTTTATAACAATTTCGTGATAAAATAAAAACAAAGCGTGACAATATACAAATTTTTTACACACGTGTAGAAATTTTGTGATTTACTTTTGTCAAAGTAATTTACAAACACAAATATCGCAACAAGTTAGAGTTGAATTGGATAAAATAAGTAGAAAATGAAAATGCATAAATTATAATATGTACCTAGTACAAGTACATATTTGAAAGTGTACATACAATATAATGTAATGTGTGAAAAGTGGGCATAGTCACGCGAGCATTATAAAGAAATTAGGTAAAGATCTCATAGAGAAAAACAAGAGAGATGAAAGTGATCCAGATTTGCAAAAAATAACATTTCATGCATGTCCGCAACAGATTACAGTTCTTTATCTTCTGTTAAATCGCCGCTTTATAATGTGTAAAAACTTTCGTTTTTCTTTATTGTATTGTAATATAATAACACATAATAGAGAATTATAAAAACTGAAACAAAACGAATAAATTTGAGAAAGTGGCAAAATGAAAATCGGGGAGGCCCAAGACGGTAACAGATTAGAAATGGTAAATAGTCTAGTATGTATATGCCAAATTGAGGGGTAAATATCTCGAAAAATTTTTGTACACAGGACTCGGAATTCCAAAGATTTCCAAGGAATTCCAAAGATTTCTTAGGAATTCCAAAGATTTCCAAGGAATTCCAAAGATTTCCAAGGAATTCCAAAGATTTCCAAGGAATTCCAAAGATTTCCAAGGAATTCCAACGAATTCGGAGGCCTTCCAAAATAATTTTATGGAATTCCGAACGTCTTCGAGGAAAGTAATCTCCTCCCAATTATCCCAAACAAAAGTGCAATACTGGCATAAACCTTTTTACTTTTATGCTTAAATTTCTTAATAGAGTGCTCAAAGAAACAAAATAAACTAATTTTTGATTATTTAAAACAAATATTATTTTATTAAAGAAAACAAAATATATATGTATATAAAAAAGGGAGCTCTTTAAACTAAAAATAACAAAATGGTAGCTTGAAAATAAACGTAAATACTAATACAGTGTGCCTCAATTTTACGACTTATTGCTCTGTTATTAAAATGGAAGTCATGAAAAGTGAGATATATTGTGTAACGAATGAAAGGAACATAGAACGTATAACCTCTATTATAGGTAACTTTACATAAATGTTACGGTAATTGTGATTAATCCGGCTATTTTGTATAAATATCGGCAATTATACATACTTGATCACCACGGAATTTGGCGAATACAATAAATTCTTTAATATTTGCAGTAGGTAATTAATTTAATTGGCTGGTTTTTATATTTGATACCCACAACTTAATGGTAAATAATATAATAAAATTTTAAAATATTCGATTTTTTAAATTAACCGGACGATATAAATAAAATCACCAACCAAGTATGGCAAATGTAATAAATTACGTTAAATATAACCGACCTGCCCTGTACGGAGTTCACCCTTGGAATGTATGACACTTGCGTACAAGGCAAATTTTATGACATTAGCGTCCATAAAGCAAAATAAGGCTCAGCAGGTAAATTAAACAACTCTGATCTAGTGGCACTTGCGTGCAACATAAAATTTGGATTCCTAATTTAAATATTTATTTCGAACATCTATTATGTTAAATATTGAGGTAAGTTAACTTGATTCCCCCGGTGATTTCTTTAGTAAAATGTTTGTTGAATGATCTTTGAGGAGAATCATATTATAAACGCTAACGACTGAGACTTCCAATGCCCCGCTCGCTTCGCTCCGCTCCGCTTCACCTTAACCTGGCAGATTTTTATGTTGTACGCAAATTACACTTGTTTCGATCTGCCCGCTTTTCCTGCTGGACATCTTTCCTTATGTACGCAAATGTTACGTACGCAAGTACCTTGACGCCCACCCTAGTACTACTACAGCTCCATGCCTTAATAATTGGAACAGAAAATAGAAAACAAAATAATTTATTATTATTAGTATTATTGCCACCGCGTCTTGGAACCCTTTCGCAATTTCCTAAATCAATTATTCTCGAAATTATCAAAAAAGTACTATTTAGAACCCAATAATACCTACAATGGACAGTTACCCAACTAAATTCACAGATTAGAGACTAAACTTCTGAAACTAATACAGAATTGTGACAGCACTGTACCTCACCCCACCCTCAAATTGAAAATTATTGGCCGGTGGATGCGAATGCAATGGATGCCTGCAGATTGCAGAAACTCAGATACCCCTCATATTACTCATCAGTCATCACACCACTAAAATTTTATTTTCATACAGTTAATGAATAGAATATTAAAATGTATTTCAAATATTCTTAAGGAACGTGTGGAGAAATTAATATTTACCGACAAACTTCTTGGAAAAGATTGTCCTTCCATAAAATTTGCTATTCAACATTGTTTGCTGAAAAACCATTAGGAATCTACTGCTCCGTGCTTCTTTTTCCCGGGAAAAACGATAATTAAAACGAAATCAAAGTTGCTTTAGAAACATTTGGAATTGACTGTTTTACCTCATAAGGACCACATACAAAATTAACGGTTTCGGGGAATTCCAGGGAATTCCCAGAGAATTCCAAGGACTTCCAAGGAATTCCAAGGACTTCCAAGGAATTCCAAGGACTTCCAAGGAATTCCATTGGAATTCCAAATAAGTGTACACAAATTTTTCGGGATATTTACCGCTCATGCCAAATTGTTTATTTGTTAATACACATAAGCGAGTTATATCGAGTATGTATTTTTCCGAGTTAAATTACAACAGGTTATGGGCACCGTGCCCGTGTCAATCGTATAAAAACTTTATTACACTCAACTACTTTTAAGGGGATGTACATTTGTTTTAAAATCACTCTCATAACTGCGTTTATTTATTTGTATTTCAAATTCGTCCTATTTTCTTGGAAGTTGTACCAGAAATAACAAGCTTTACCTTTGACTATCCGTCTATACAACATAAATTGTATCAGTCATCTTAATTCTTACGTTAGATCCAGCTTGTTATGTAACTCAATCTAAATGGCGAGTTTTTTGCGCCTTTTTTGTAGCAACGATGACGTGGTTGAACATGGAGCGGCCCGAAGGCCTTAAATTAACGATGCAAAAAGTGAAATGCGTAACAACGTTTGTTATAGCGACTGGGTTCTTGAACAGAACGTTTTAGAACATGTGCTGGAGTGTTACGCCATGTGATTTTATGCCGGATTTATTTTAAAACGGTGCATTACGTTTCTGTTTAGATGCCTGAAATATCCCTTGGTGCTCTTATTGGCTGACGGTTGTTTTCATGAAAAATTTCGTTCAAAACAGAAATTTATTCGGAAAAATAAAATGTACTCTTCAAATTGCATACGATAATTTAATAAGAATGACGTTATACAAATTATATACCACCAAACTTGAAAAGCACAGCCAGTATAAGAAAGTTTCTCTCAATTTTACCTTTCAATTTTCTAATGACTGCATTACAACATAAATTATGCGATGGTACAATAAGTGTAGGCATACAATAATAAATAGAAATATAATATACCAAAACCAATCGGCACCTGGCAATTTCGTATCCATAGAAACCAATCAATAACAGCAACTTTCACTAACCGCTATCTTCAATTCAGTAATAACCAGGTGCCTACAAACAGAATAGAATTTAAAAATGACACCGCCGTCAGATTGATTTGTGTGTTTATTTATTTATAGCTGCCGGGTTTCGTCTGTTCGTGATCGGTGTGAAAGTGATTTTCCCCGCACGACTGACGATTTTTCCTGCAATGTACAGGATGTCCTATTATCGATTTTCGAAAATTCTCTACAATTCTTTTTGTACTAAGCAGACTGAAACTGTTAAGATTGATTCCTATAGAACTTTTTCCAAGTAATTCAGTGACGTACCTACGTAGTTTTTTCTAGGGGGCGTATTATTAATAATAACTGAAATAAAAGCAACAAAAATAGAAAAAACAGCAAAACAAACAAAAACAAGAAAAGCAACAAACAACAAAATTATAGGAACTGCTCAAATTGATTGCCATGTTTTTCAACACATATAATCTACATCTTTTAGTTAATAGATTGTTGGCATTAATTAAAAAAATAGGATGGGCTTGCAAATATCGGAAAGCTGCATGTGTTACCTCTGCTAGCTCGGCTTGATTGTTGTATCTTCGTATGTATATTTTTTCTCTTAAAAATGCCCAAACAAAAAAGTCTAATATTCTCAGATCCGGTGATCTTGCAGGCCACAATATAGATCCATTTGTACCCAACCATCTACCCGGAAAATGATTTTCTAAATAATTTCTAACTATTGCAGAATTGTGTACAGGGGCACCATCTTGTTGAAAATATACCCTGTTTATGTTTATTAATGGAACATTTTCGATTATCGCCTCTACGTTAATATTCAATAAATTAATGTATCTCAATCCCGTTAAGTTTTCATCAAAAATTTGGTATGGTAGTTGACCACCCAAAATAAAACGCGAGACGTTAAATCCAAAACGTCCCTGCCTCTGACGTTCAAAAGTTTGGTGCTGATCTGTATCAGACCAGTGACGCACATTATGCCTGTTAAATAATCCTACGCTGCTTATGTGAGTTTCATCTGTCCAAATGACAGACAGCCCAAATTCTGGATTTTCTTGAATTTTATTTAAGTACCACCTACAAAAATTAAGCCTTCTTTCTTGATCTCCCGGGAAGAGATGGTGATTAATTTGAATTTTATATGACTTAGGTATTTGCATTTTTTAAATATTTTTTGAACTTTTGTTTTGGAAACACCAACTTGTGATTCGATTTCGCGACAAGAAGTTGATTCAGATGAAGATTAGTTTTGTCAATGTTGCAAGAGGTTAGACTACCCCTTCCGAACTTCCGTCAGTCGTGCCGGAGTCTTCTTCGCAGATGTTGTTTGTCCATCCTATTTTCACCCGATCGTCTTCCTGCTGAAGTAAAAGCAGACCCAGAGTACATTTTACATGAAAATCTGGAAAAAATTTGACCTTCAAGAAAAATTATGAACTGCAAACATTTTTTGAACTAGTCAAAATGACATAAGGCATGGTAACTAACAGGTTGATGTCCGAACGAACGTAACGGTTTTATCTGATGCTTTTACGTATTTTTAATGGTCTATCGTCCATCCATACTGCACTTGCCCGTTACTATGTGCCGCAATAATTGCAGTCTGGTAGACGCAGAGGTTTGGGACTTGTCGAAGACTCGAAGAACAGCTAGATAGAAATATTTTTGCGGAGGCTGTTGTCTATGGCCAGTCAGTCACAGCTGGTTTCTGCAAACCCGCTAACACCACTACACTAGTGTAGCAGGAGCGCTTTCCTGCTGCTGCATATTCTGCCGGTTTCAGTCGCGACTTGCCTGTCGTTTAAGTCGCTCAGCATGTGCTGTAAAAAAAGAGTGAATTGCGCATGTATAGCTTAATGCAATCGTGCCTAACTTTTGGACGGAAATGAAGCGGTTTTTGTGATAGTTTTTCGGTTTTTAAAGTGGCTCAAAGTTGTTGGATTGTTTTGACAACAAAAATTTGTTTAGTGATGCGGATTTTTTGTGCCGGGAACACAACAGGTTAGAACCAGTATTGAAATGAATTTTTATAAGTCGTTAACTTTTGGCTGCAGAGTTCCATGTTTATTAGGTGTTGAATTTGTCATTGTCTCGGACAATTTTTATTATTAAGTCAAATATGGCTCACTAAGCGTCTGATCTAATGCAAAATTCTGTAGAAAATGGACCTACAATGTCTTCCAAAAAGTATCGACAACAAATTAATTTTATTATTTTATTGACTAGCATAATCAATGTACCCAAGTTATGGAAATGTTGCTCTAATTTTATGAACAAATATAGTTGCTATTATCGTTCATTATTATAGTTATAACAGAATTATAAACTACAGTTCTATCAGTGGACGTCTTATCTAAAACGACGCATACAACAATATTTTTGTGTACCAATTCACCAATTTCCCCACTTAAAATAAATTACTTGCAAAAAATATTCGTGTAATTTTACATTAAAAAAACAGTAGACAACGGTGTTACATTATTATTGATGTAAAATAAAACTTGTCTGTATACATATATCTACACATTTTAGTAAATTTGCATATGCTCTTCACAGTGTAAAATTACAAAATGTATGTAAAGGTATGTAAAATTACAACAAAAAAAGTATATTTAATGATTTGTAAAGTTACATGAGAATACGTATATGTAATTTTACTACGTTTTATGTAAAATTACACGATTTTTGTTCTTTCTGGTCTCTGTTCTCGGATCACTTTTCTTTATAAAACAAGATTAATAAAAGCAGAACCACACTCGCATATTAAGTAATGAGATTGGCAATCAAATTAGAATGGTATAATAAAATTTAAAATGCCAATGCACACACATTGCGAGGCATGTTTGCTGTTACAAGATTAAATTATTCAAACTTATGTATATTGTGCACTAAAGTCTCGACTAGAGTTGAAGTCCGTGGATAATCTATTGGCGAATGGGTATTGTAAAGTGAAGGTCGGTCGTACTCCATGGGTTTTTGTTGTGTGTTTCGGCATTGCAGATTGCAATAGTTGCAACAAAATTGAGTAATAAGTCGGCTGCAAAAATTTGTTTGCATAATTAGATCAATGTTTTGTTTTTCAATCAACTGAGTTACTAGAGTATTTTCTGCTAATTACTTTGGATAATTATCCTTTTGGGTTACCTTTTTCACGACTTTCTTTATTCTTAGACCATTCTGTCATCCGCCGTTCTGTTTTATAGTCAGTTCTTATTCTGACCTGTTGATTCCCATGTTCCTTAATTCTTGTGCAGATACCACTTCTGAGGAAACTCTTCTGGACCATAAACTGAAACGTCCCAAATAATTTAAACATATTAATTATTAATAATAAAGCAATAGCAGGATATTTATGTTTTTGTGGTAGTCTATTTCTGTGTTTCTGTTTCACTTAATAGCTAATATTTCTTAACAGTAGACAAGGTCGGGCAAAAGTGGATAGAGCCAAGGTTTTACTTTTACTAAATTTCTATCCTCTGTGTACCAAACGCGCGTTAGTTAAGTTGGCAACTTACAAAGACTGGTTCTTCTAGAATTAAAAAAAAGTGTAATGCATCCCAAAGCTGGTTTCATGCAGGCCAATTTTACTAATCATACGCGAAGTATTTTTGGATCATCTATGAAGTGTTCTCCCGGCAAAACCGGTTATTAACCTAGTACAGGATGAATTTAGTGAAGTATACATTAGGAACAGCTCAGTTGCAGTTGAAATTCTGTTAATTGAATAAATTGACAGCATCGTGTGAATTGGTTTGACGTTCACAACTAATCACGAACACGAAGATGTCTGTAAATGTTCATCAATCAACAAAATCATGAATTTCTTTTCCTCTTTTCCCCATAAGTAGAACATTTGCACCAAAAGACTTTGAGCAGAACCCAAACAAAGTTCGCATTGTTTACTAAACATGAAATCCTGAAGCAAAATGTCCATTAGAAGTGTGTCTAGGTCATTCAATTCTGCAGGTGAAACCAAGCAGTGCACATCAAGTTTCTCTTCTATATATCTAAATAAATATTTATTTCCTCGCTGTGGCTCTTTAAAAGAAGAGCAAGCGCCATCGACACGCGGAAAATCACTTTAAAAAGTTGCTCACCTGCTTAATTATTGATAAAAATGGTCATAACGACGTCCAGTACCCTCCGGCGTCAATATCTATCTTTTTTGCTCTGTAATAATGTCAGTAGGCTTCAGGAAAAGAAAACTTATTGCAACAATTATGTTCTGTAAGTGATTGATTAATAGAAGCTGTCTTTTAACCTTTTATTAGTCTCGCCAAGTGCTAACCTTCGATTGACTGACAAAATTCTGAATTTGAGTGGCTCCCATGATCCAGCTCTGACCTCTGAGAATCTAACGACATCCACTGGACGTATTAATTATTATATTATTTCCTCTTTACGCAGTAGAATAATGAATAAAAAGGGCTTTCGAAATAAATTCAAATTATAATTATTACGCAAAGTAGCGAACATCTTTGTCAACAAAGGGAACGGATTTTAAAATTAGAAATCGTAAATTAGTCTATTTAATCGTTTTGAGGCGAAACGGTCCTTGTAGATACATTAGAAAGTTTCAAATTCATATACCTATGTGTCAACTTTTAAGACTTTACTAAATGAGGAATTGAGATGCAGTTCTATTTTAAACAAGATTTAATAATTTATAAATGACTCGTTTCCGCTGCGTTAACATTAAGTTCCTTCTGAAGTAAAAGGATTTTATGTGTCCACCAAGGTTAATTAAACTCCTGTTTATGTGTGAAAATGTTAGATAATAAAAGTACAACATAGATCTTTTGTTATAAAATGTACGTTTACAGACACCTTTTCATTTTGGGAGGTACTTATTTGATAAGAATTCCATTATGTCCGCCAGTGGCATTTTGAATTTCGCGGGTTTTTGTTTTGTCACATACAAAGCAGGGATCCCTGATACAAAGGTTTTTCTTTATTCGTGCGTAGCTTCACCGTTATCTTTAGCCAGGAAGAAGAAGAAAGGACAACTGACCTACTTTTTGGGAACAAAAGATTAAGAGGCGGATATGTATGACAAATGGATTTTCGTATCTCTCGCATCTTATGGGGGACAGCTGCGTTTATGTGGGTGTCCCTATACGTGCATGTAAGAGTGGATGTCTTCAGCGGAATTTGCTGATGAATTTCGGCATGCGTCATGATGACAATGACATTTTTAGTTTGCGTGCGTAGTGCCGTCATCCTCTTTCTATAAGATCATAAGGGAGTGTCACAGGGATGCATGTTGTCAAGATTCTTTTTCAGTATCCAGGGTGAAGTAGCTAAAAGCGCAAAAAACGCGAATTACCATACGAACATGTGTTATTAAAAAAATAAAATTGGCATTATTTATCATCCTCATGTCATGCCCCACATATCATATGTTACAAACATAAAGATGAGGAGCATGTAGAATAGTTTTTAATAATTTCACGCTGAAGGAATTTATATGTTATGGTCATACATAGAAACCGTAAAAAGTACTTTCCTTTGTTACAATTAATAAAACTCTGGTAAAATCCAATTTCTCTTGAGACATCTGCTGTTTGTCACAGTCTCATAAATATCTCATACAGCAGTGTGCTCATTTTCAGTACCAGGGTATCACAAGTGTACCCGGGCTCAAAGAACATGAGATGGGAGTTACACCAGGATGGAAGAAGGGTGAAGTGAATGAGAAGAGTAAAAATGGCAAGAAAAAAGGGGAAGCGAAGATATAACAATTTGAATTGTAATAAATACAGAATGTCAAATTTATATTCAATTTGAGACCGAAACTGTAATTGGTGCGACACGTTTAACAAATTAATAGTTTACCAATTCGATTTATGCATACCACCCGTGTTACTATGCTAGTCGGTAAAGTAACCGTACTTTCACTTTGTCGTTTTTTGTAATTATAACTTTATACTGCAACATTGTATTGTTGTTATACACGTTAAATGCATTAACGTTCACGGACGCTGTTTGACATTTAGGTTGAATAGAAATGGTTTTCGTTCAGTTAGAACTAAGCGATCGCAACTACAGCAGGTAATGTTCGAAATTATGTGTTTTCGTTAAAAACGGAATAAAATCACAACTACTAAAATCCCACTTTTATAAGATTCGTCATTCTGTGTCACGCGGATTGGACATTATTGACGATTTTATGTGGGTAGGTATCTCTAAAGTCATAATGCGTGACTACAAGCCCGAGTTTTGATTAAATCGTTCTGCATACAGTTTAAGAGACAACAAAGAAGGTATTTATAAAGTGCAACGAAAGTATTCTCCACAGATCAATAACGCAAGTCAGCGACGAAGTGAATGAACCTCACAAGTAGTTCTTAGACGGACTCACGACGATTGCTCAGTATGTAGTATGTCGCGAACTATTCCTTCGTGTCTTAGAAGGTGTCCTACCATCCTATCTCTCCTACTCTTTATTGTCTTCCATACCTTTCGCTTTTCCCCAACTCTTTCTAATACTTCCCTATTGCTAACCTTATCTATCCACGGTATCTTCATCATGCGCCTGTAGCACCACATTTCAAACGCTTCTACTCTTTTTCGATCCGCTTCCCCTATTGTCCATGTTTCGCACCCGTATAATGCCGTACTCCATACATACGACTTTAAGAGTCTCTTCCTAGTCTCAATATTAACCGTTCTCGAACATAACAGTTGTTTCTTTCTGTTAAACGCAACTCGGCCCTGCGCTATTCTTTGTTTTATATCTTTAGTACTCCTACCGTCTTGAGTTATTTTACTTCCTAAATAGCAGAAATCCGTGACCTCCTCTATCTTCTCATTTCCTATTTGTATGTCAACTTTAGTTCTATTTTCACATCCCCTACATACCAAAATTTTAGTTTTCTTTTTATTGACTTTCATGCCATAGCTCTGTGTCAAAACTGCTTCCATTTCATTCAAAGCCGCTCCTAATTCTTCTTTGCTAGATGCTAACACTGCTATATCATCCGCAAATCTGAGCATGTTAATAGTTTGACCCTGTACGTTAATCCCTGATGCTGTTCTGTCCTTAACAATATTAATAGCATCTTCGATATATAAGTTGAAAACTAGAGGTGACAATGCACATCCCTGTCTCACTCCCTTCCGGATATCTACTTCCCTTCGTTCCTGCTCACATTCTATAACTGCCTTTTGCTCTTCGTAGAGATTATGTATTATTCTTCTGTCCCTATATTTCATCCCTACCTTTCTCAGCACTTCGAACATCTTCCCCCATTTTACGTTGTCGAAGGCCTTTTCTAAATCTACAAATCCTATATAGACGCTCTTTCTCTTTTCTATCGTTTTTTCTATAATTACTCGGATGGCCTCGCGCGTTCCTCTATTTCGTCTAAATCCGAACTGATCTTCTCCTAATATTTCTTCCGCGTTTTTCTCCATCCTTCTTTGCACAATTCTAGTTAAAATTTTTGACGCATGGGAAGTTAAACTGATGGTTCTGAAATTTTCGCACCTATCCGCGCCTTTCCTTTTTGGCAAAGCTACCATGATGTTCCGTTTGTAATCCTCTGGAATCTCGCCTGTCAGGTATATACGACTAACTAATTTAAATAAACGATCTATTACCTCTTGACCTGCGCACTTTAAGATTTCTGCCTGCAAGCCATCTATACCTGGCGCTTTATTATTCCGTAAACTTTTTAGTGCTAGCTCAAACTCTTCTCTCATTATAGGATTCCCTAGGTTATCCCCCTCTACACTGCTTTCGCTTTCTAATATATCTTGCACTTCCTGTCCCGCATATAAGTTTCCTAAATATTCTTTCCACCTATCTGCCTTCTCCCCGCTTTCGATTAGGATATCTCCTGCCTCATTCCTAATGCTTTTGGTACTAGATCCAATTTCTCTAAAATTTCTCCTAATTATTTTATATGCTTCATCAGTCTTTCCTACTTCGAACTTATTTTCCACTTCTTTGCACTTATTATCGATCCATTGCTCTTTCGCTTTCCTACATTTCCGAATAATTTCCCACTTGATCGCCTTATATCTTTGTTTCCCTATTTCATCTAACCTATTTTTATATTTTCGCCTTTCCTCTATTAGACTTACAATATGTTTTGTTATCCAGGGTTTCCTACTTTCATTCTGTTTATGACCTAAAATATCCATAGCTGAGGAAACTAAACTATTTTTATTGCAATTCCATTCTTCCTCTATGTCCCTAACAACATCCTACATCCCAAACTATTTGAGAGCACTAGTCTAATCTTGGCCTACCCCCACCTCTTTTTATTCCCATCTCTGACTAGAACTAAACCTTCATGCCTCAGAAAGTGTCCTTCTGCTATATCATACGTGAATCTGAGCATATTGATAGTTTGGCCCCCTCTACACTGCTTTCCCTTTCTAATATATCTCTTACTTTTTGTCAAAGATAGGATGTACAAATGCCCCAAGATTTCAAATCATATTCGAAACAGATTTCTATAACGTAAATCCATTACTTCAAACATAATACGGAAGTTACGAACCTGTTGTAGGTCTTATCTAAATAACCTTATTGTCCTCTCCCACTTTGCCAATCTAAATTCAGCGGTGCGAAAATTGAAAACACGGAAATCGCACAATAACACTAGATCCAATACGCGTTTCCACTGCCAAACAATAAAATTTAACAAAAATGCCAGTCACTGAACTTAAGAAGGCGTACGGTTTCCAGATCCAAGTACCCAAACGTACTTTTACAGCGAGGTGACTTGCATTTAAAAATAGTTTTGAAAACGCTGAACATATGTTGATCATAAAGGCGAGTACCCATGACATGTAGACACACAGTCACGTAGTCAGAAAAATCGAATTATCAAAAGTAGAAATCGATTAATCGGTTTTCAATTTTTCATAAAACTGCCGATTAATCGCTACCAGCACTAATTTACAGCTCTTCCAAAGTGAAAATGCGTTAACTTTCTTATTATAATATTGGCACTGATTGGCGCGAGATGAGTATAAGCCATGAACATTAAATTTATGTAATTGCCAGGCAGACTACGCCAAATTAAGCGCACTAGAAACCGTCAGGATCATTTACCGTGAAAATGAAACAAACAATTTTAAATCAAAAGTAGGTTAATTTCTTTGTAATTGTACTCGTGATGCTTTCATTGAGTGTTACCGCCGAAGAGGATGTTGTTCTATACTATTTTCTTGATGAATAGTCTGCAGTTTGTAGTTAAAAAATTTAAACAAATGTCACGCTTTTACGGTGTATCGATACATATCGGTGTATCGATATATTGATACGCTGACCCAGCCCTATATTATCATTTTATGCAGAACACCTGACATGCGATTCTGATTTGCTTACCGGCTTGCTTCCGTGCTCCCCCATTTTTCTAAAAACTATTTACAATGCTAACTGTATCAAAAATAGTTTGAAATGTATACAGTCCATGAATTTTAATGTTGACTGAACTTACTGTATTTACTTTGTATTTTGTTGGCAGCAATATTACTTTAACGAAGGTAGCGTTACATTTAAATGTTTAACCAGACCAGAATACTAAAAAGGAAGAGTCCTGTTATCTAACTGGCCATGTCACTTCGTTTTTCGAGAGTAAAATACAAAACGAAACATTAAGACAATTCTTGCAAATGCATTTGGTACATGTAAAATCTAATTAACGATTTCCATAACTTGTGGTACAGACTGTAAAAAATGTCAGTGTTTTAACCCTAAACGTTTCATAAAAAGGTACACCAACATGAAGTGATGAAATCCTGAAGAACCACCAAAATGAGGATTAAGCACTATCCAGGAAAAGTGGTCTTCAACGACCCTTCTTGGCTAGAGATGGACATCCCTAATAGCACGAGGGGCCTCCAGTACGAAGCCAACTGGTTAGACGCCCAACGCAACCTGTCTTCTTCCAGTTCAACACATTCTTGGGATCGCCAGAGTGGCACTAGTTCAGAAAATCACACGAAACTCAATGAAGAGGATGAATCTGATCAACTCTACGCTATACCAAGGAAACTGAAGAAGGATGGAGGGAGCATTCGTTTGAAATATCATAGCGACAAATGCTTATCCAGGATTAACTCTAGAATCAACGTGGAAGTGGAAGAAGAACCAAAAGTTTTGCAGATAGGGGAGTACTATTTACCCTCGCAAAACCGTGTAATGCGAGAGCAAAGTTTTAGTAAAAAAGAAACTTCTTCAAAAATATCTGAAGAAAATCACGAGGAAGTTAAAGTTCCTCCGAAGCCCAAGCCAAGGACGAAAATACCTGGGGGTCCAAAAATAGACGAATACAAAGTTGTGATAAACGATTTAGAGAAGCAAATGAAGAAATCCGTGAGGTTTGATGAGAAGAGCACTGAGATTGGTGTTGAAGATGATAATAGCACCAAAGAAGAATCTATCACTTCCAATAACCACCAAGAAAGAATCAGTGAATGGGTGGACAACCAAAACAAATATATCCTTACTATAAAAGATTTAAATTCTGATGAATCAGAGAAGAAAACCATAGAGGAAGAGTCCAAATCTTCTCTTCCCAGCTTTGATTATTCAACAATAGACAGTTTGAATTCAAAGCAAGTTTCCTTGGACAGAAATGATTCGGGTTACTACGAAGCTCCCAAAAAAATTCGGCAGAGAATCCCTCCAAAAAATATACGTGTTCCATCCACCAGCGAGAGTGAAGACAACCGTTCAGTCTCTTCAGAGGCAGATTCTAGTTCTGGAAAGTCGAACAAGGTTCTTCAAGACGACGTGTATGATTTGTATAAAGATGACAGGGGTAGTGCAGGGGGTAAAAGAACAGGCGTGCAACGAAACGAAGACAGTGGGAGTGACTTTATTATTCCAAGACCGAAACTGATAGTGCCAGTGCATTCTTATGGAATTAGGAAAAGAAGGACGGGGAATTTGCAGAGACAGATTTCTAGGGAGTGTGTTTATCAGCCGTTGGGGTCCAGGAAGGGGGTTGAAGGCAAATCAGGTAAGATTATATTTAGGTATTTAAAAATGTGCACGTTCGCCTCTTATATCGACATTGTAGGTAATGGTATAACGCGAAACATTATCTAAAAGAAGTAGAACTAGATACAACAATAAAACAAACGTTATGTAATGTTTTGAAGAAAAAGAAGTTCTCGTTTATTATTTCGTCACCCAATTTATTCTGCTGTGAGATTAATAAGTCACAGTTATTTCCTTGTTAAAAGACAACGTTAGTGTAGTTTAGTTGCAATTTTTGTTCAAAACAAACCTTTCCATATCTTAGAAAGTTCACATCTGGACATAATAGCTGAAAATTAGTATTTCCCATACCCAACAATTAACTGGTATTACTGGTATTTGGTAAACCCATTACCGAACCTCAACATTGTATAACAAAGAGCTCATCGGTGGCTTCGGCTCATCCGTCCAGTTCATTTAGTTTCCGTTCTACTTATGATTTCTCTTTTGTAAATAATCTGGAAGCTAAAAGTATACTGGCGCCTAGTCTCGCTTAATATTTGGAATGGTAGACCAATAATGTTATTTTCTTTACCTTCGGCAAAATGTATTCTGTATATTTTTCAAATATAACCTGTTGTATACGTTCAGTAATATTTTATTGCAATCATTTCGATTGTGTGGGCATGGCAGTCGTCGAGGCAGTCGTTTACAGAGACAGACTAGGCGTGCAATGAACTTGACATTTAACTGTATCTATTTTTAATAGCACAATGCAAAATTTCCCCTGTTAATCGTTAAAATGCAATAACTAGATTGAGATCCTGATTTTGATTCCTATCTTTACCGAAATCTGCTACAATTTGTGCTCTGTATATGAGATAAAAACGTGACGTTCGTTGGATTCACCCTGTACATACAGGCTGTCCTATTTCGTTGTGATTTGGGGGTTTCTCATAGAAGAAGCAGAGATAGAGCCTAGGGGTTTTCGTGAATCTGAGCTACTTTTTTGAGTATAATAGAATGTCGAAACCAGAATTTGGATATCGTTTTTAGTTTTCGAGAACAAAGAACGATATCTAAATTCTGGTTTCAGCCTTCTATTACACTCAAGAAAGTAGCTCAGGTTCGCGAAAACCCCGAGGCTTCTATGACAAACCCCCAAATCACAACAAAAATAGGACACCCTGTACACTGCAAATAGTGTTCCATTGCTCTCAAATCCTGTGTCCTTGCCACATTCAAGCCTGCATACAAAGAAATCAAGGTTCGTCCGCGTGTTTTAAAGTGCCAGCACAAATACAAATACTCAAAGCGACAGATTAAACAGAGACAAATATTTCACAACCCGTACTTGTACTTGTTCGTTTAAGAACGCGCTGCATCCGGCGAGAAAACAATTAAAAAAATTATTGTGTTGAAGTTGAAGAATTTTACGGTATGTTCCGATTGGAGACAGTCGGAGAAAAAGTGTGCCGTTGTAACACATTGCAAATATTTTTGTTGTCTCAGTACACATAATAACTTGACTTGGTGGATAAAACTTTTGGTTTGAAATTTGAAACGAGTGGTACTTAAGAGAAATTGCGACTACGAGTTTAAATTTATGCAATTTGAGAACGGCAATACGATAGTATTGTACTAAGGTACAATAAAACTAGAATAAAAGAAATAAAATAAATGCGAAATTAAATTATTAGTGTACCTAGTAAAAAAAACTTTATTTTAACAAATCTTGTTGTCAATCACGCAGCATAATTAGTTCGTACAGATATCTTTAGAGATATACCTTGAAATAACCTAATTTTATTTTTGATTGCAAAACTGAAAACCTGTCCGATTAATTTTATTAATTCGTTTACGAAAATGAATAGGTTATTGACACCTTGACATCAGAATCTAACAGCTTGTTTTATTATTATAGTTCTACTAATTACTTGTGTATTGACGTACTTTACTTACGTATGATATGTAAAAATCTGCATTTTTTAAAACTACGTTTTATCTTCTTGTAGGAATAGAAATTTCATGAAAGATCAGTTTTATGCCCGATGGCGGATATACTAAATTAAGGAAAAGAGAAAATATCTTTCGTAATATCTACACTCTTAATAATTTCCTCGTTTTCCGCCATACATAACTTACAGATACATCATGATGTGCATTTGCAATCGACCAGCTACATGTAAGCGAGAAAGTTGGAAATAATTCTGGGGTCAAGAGTCATTGTAGTAGGCACGTAGAGTCATTGATCTAATGGTTTTTAAGTATGATACAGGTGAAATTTCATTAATATTTACTTTGGTAATCACCTCCAGTCTCCTTAAGATTTATAGTGCCATTAATTAGCGGTAACGATTGGTTTTAATGCTGAAATGAGAAATTTTTATTGCACTCCTTAAGTAAAAAAGAGTCGATTTAAGAAGCATAGTTGGGTACTTTATGGAGAGATTTTTTGCTTTCATTGAATTGGTAATCTTATTGTTGATTGTACCAATCGCCAGGAATGGCCCCGGATTATATTCCGGGGCCATTCCTGCGTTTTATATAGGGCCAATGTACCGTGTGACAAACTTCCATGTGTACTAATACATAAACTTGTTTTTTTATTTAGATAATTCTCATTCACATTATTATTGTCATTACCTATAGTTGACAATTAATTGATTACTGGTGTGGATGTTTCGTTGGTGAATGCTGGTCCATAGTTTAGGGTAAATTGTAGGTGTCGTCTAACCTATTAAAAAGTTTTTGGGAAATGTTAAAGCAGTAAAATGAAATAATAAAAATTAAATTACTTTAATTTTACTGCAATTATTAAAATTTAACAAGCGGCAACATTTGTTTATTTTGCTCTAATGAATTTTGTAATCTGGCAATTTAATACTTATTTATTTCATATCTAGGTAAGGACAAAAACTTATTAATATACAATGAAATTAAAGTAACATAAAAAAAGAAAAATAACTATAACAAATATTCAAATAAACCCCCATTCTGTATCAGACAGTATCCCAGCCTATTATAGAAAGAATTTCTCACATTCGCAAGTTGCCGATCGTTTATTAAGTTGCATTCCGCAAAAATAGCATTCCTTAAAGAATCAATATTTGGGTGACGAGTTTTATAAATCTTATTTTTTAAATGGCCCCACAAGAAAAAGTCACACGGTGCCAAATCGGGAGATCTAGTTGGCCAGTTTATAGCGCCACCTCGACCAATCCAGCACTCTGGAAATATTTCATTTAATAATTCCCTCACTTGTGCTCCAAAATGTGCTGGGCATCCGTCATGTTGAAACCAGACCTCCCGATTCGCATGTGCAACTTCTTCTAATGCAGGGCCAATATGGTTAATTAAAAGATCTAAATAAGCTTCTGAATTTAAATTTCCCTGTATTTTAAATGGTCCTATAATGCGATTATTAAAAATGCCTGCCCAAATATTGATTTTTTGAGGGTATTGCGTTGTAGTGGCTAGATTTATTCTGGGATTTTCCTGGGCCCAATGCCTAACGTTTTGTGAATTTGGCTTTTGATTTAAAGTGAAGGTACACTCATCGGTAAAACAAATTGATGAGAGGAAGCTGCGATCCCGATTAGCCGTTCTTGCATTTCTTCACAGAAAGTTTGCATTGATTCTTCGTCAAAAGGAAGTAACTCTTGGTGACATTGGAATTTAAAGGGATGATATTTGTTTTTTTTAATATGTTACGGACAGTTTCTCTTGAAACATTACATTCTAGGGCAATAGACCTTAAACTAGATGTTGGGCTAGCAGTTATCAGGCCTATTACCATTTCCTCTACCTCAACATTTAGATTTCTTTGAACGACTAAAAAAATAAATGATAAGATTAATTTTAGTTTTGTTTCACTCCACGTTATCACTTGTTAAATTTCTCATAATCCCAGTAAAATTTAAGTTAGCGAACAATAAGGAATTAGCAACTAGGTAATAATAATAAGCGAATCAGAATTATCTAAATAAAAACCAAGTAAATTTATTAGTAAAAATTACCTTCTTTCAATGAAAGATTCCCAATATCTTCAAATTTCTTAACTAAATTTTTTATTGTTGTTACCGAAGGAATAGGACTGTTATTGAATTTTACAGAAAATAAGTCACGGACTACCCGCAGTCTTTTGCCGCCGTAAAATGTTTTCACAATGAAAACCTTTTCTTCAACTGAATAAATATTTTTGTTCATTTTGAAACTCAAATTTTAAATTGTCGATAAATAATGTTGACAGTTCAGACGAATTATAAATTAGAATCAAGGGAGTCTTTGATTAGAATAAATTAAATTGTCAGAGGTAATCTGATGAATATCCGTGTTTTAATTTGAAAATTATTCGTGTAATTTTTGCTTTTAATGCTTTAATAAATTGGAAAGTTGTAGAGTTTTTGATATCCTTATACGCAGAAAAAAATAATCTTTCGATTGCTACCTTTACCACCACATGGGGAGCAGGAATCCCCAAAAATGTAATTGCCTATGTTATTTCCCCATGTACACATGGAAGTTTGTCACACGGTATGTATTAATAGTAGATTTCGGTGTGCACTAGAAAAAAGTTAATTGGATGGTCGCCACTGTAGTGTTGTTATTTGTTCTTTTTCTTGTGGGTTGGTGCGTTGCAAATTACCTCATGTAATTTTAATTGAATTCTTTAAAAAAAGAGCGCGCGCTGTCATAGAAAGTGAACGAGTTTCGGGATCGGCGACATTTTGCCGATGGCCAGCGCCTTCTATCAGATTTCCGACTTCCTGCTTTATAAAAAAAATGTTGAATATACATAACGAAAGAAAAATGCGGTTTGAAAGTTTTCTTTGGTCAGATTTTTTGTTTAAAAGAACCACAGAGTGTACACAGAGTAAACAGAGTTCTTTAAATACACACGTTTTCTAGCGGCTTTTATTAGATTTGAGCACGTTTTAAAAAGGGAAACCCAACGTTCATTATACAGTCATCCATAAAATTACGTGTACTGAAAGTAAAAACTAGTTATCCACTTGCATTATCGCACACTGCTCAACTTTAGCTCGATCTGTGACCCCAGATAGGTCATCTTGCTTGTGCGTGAGAATCTACAACTCCAAGAAATGTATTGTATTTTGCGTAATTGTGAAATTGCTGATAAATTTCATTCTTACTTTATATTTATTATTTTTATTATTTTATTTCATTATTTTTATTTTTTGCAGAGGGGAAAGTGGAGGTATCAAGAGAGAACAAATATCTGAGTACCTTACAGCCAGGAAAGGTACTGGGTGAACTTGCTATCCTCTATAACTGCAAACGGACTGCCACTATCAAAGCTGCGACTGATTGCAAATTATGGGCCATAGAAAGACAATGTTTCCAAACTATAATGATGAGAACAGGCCTTATAAGGCAGGCCGAATACACGGATTTCTTGAAAAGGTGAGTGGGTCATTCGAATTTTTAAATCTAAATCTAAATTTGGATTGCCCTTGTTGAAGCTGTGCTAATAGATCTTTGCTGTAGATTAGAAATTTGCAATTTCACCAAGAATGGGTTAACGTTTACCTGCTATTGTTCTGTCGGGGGTTGGGGGTGTAACAATTTGTTTATCGTAAAGCTTGAGCTCTGAGGGCCAAAACTATGATGACTTCCTAGAAGCTTTAAGCTTCTACATAAGGAGAATGACATTTTGCATATTTAGGCATATACTACTGACCCTATAATCGTAAAATTTGTCATTTTAAAGTTTGCGCTGGTAGGTGCACAAGCACTGTTATGCTGTGAATTTTCTTAAAAATTATGGAAGTTGTTGATTATGTTGAGGTGGAAGTGACCACTAGTAATTGTGTTTTTGTGGCGGAAAACTGCCGCAAAAGAAAAAAAGGAGCATGCTTTCGTGTATTTAATGTGAGGAATTACATAAGCAAATATAAAACCAGAGGGATAACAAAACAACGAAAGCTACTCGTGCTGAAGTCCAGGTATTTTTCAGATACTTACACGCACATAATACTTTTCTTTAATTATGATGTGGATTTTATTTTTGTTTGTTATTAATTTTTATATTGATTTTGTATTTTGTTTTACGGTTAAAATTGTACTTTTATTCGTATTTTTCATCATCATAAGGTTCTCAGTCCGAAGACTGGTTGGACGCGTACCTCCATTCTTTTCTATCCTGAGCTAACCTACGCATTTCCCTAAAAGTAGAACATCCTACATCCCTAACTATTTGAGAGCAGTAGTCTAATCTAGGCCTGCCCCTACCTCTTTTTATTCCTATCTCTGACTCTAGTATGTCGCGAACTATTCCTTCGTGTCTTAGAAGGTGTCCTACCATCCTATCTCTCCTACTCTTTATTGTTTTCCATACCTTTCGCCTTTCCCCAACTCTTTCTAATACTTCCCTATTGCTAACCTTATCTATCCACGGTATCTTCATCATGCGTCTGTAACACCACAGTTCAAACGCTTCTACTCTTTTTCTATCCGCTTCTCCTATTGTCCAAGTTTCGCACCCGTATAATGCCGTACTCCATACATACGACTTTAAGAGTCTCTTCCTAGTCTCTATATTAACCGTTCTCGAACATAACAGTTATTTCTTTTTGTTAAACGCAACTCGGCCCTGCGCCATTCTTTGTTTTATATCTTTAGTGCTCCTACCGTCTTGGGTTATTTTACTTCCTAAGTAGCAGAAATCCGCGACCTCCTCTATCTTCTCATTTCCTATTTGTATTTCAATTTTAGTTCTATTTTCACTCCATCTACATACCAAAATTTTAGTTTTCTTTTTATTGATTTTCATGCCGTAGCCCTGTGTCAAAACTGCTTCCATTTCATTCAAAGCCGCTCCTAATTCTTCTTTGCTAGATGCTAACACTGCTATATCATCCGCAAATCTGAGCATATTAATAGTTTGGCCCTGTACATTGATCCCTGAGGCTGTTCTTTCCTTAACAATATTAATCGCATCTTCGATATATAAGTTGAAAACTAGAGGTGACAATGCACATCCCTGTCTCACTCCCTTCCGGATATCTACTTCCCTTCGTTCCTGCTCACATTCTATAACTGCCTTTTGCTCTTTGTAGAGATTATGTATTATTCTTCTGTCCCTGTATTTCATCCCTACCTTTCTCAGCACTTCGAACATCTTCCCCCATTTTACGTTGTCGAAGGCTTTTTCTAAATCTACAAATCCTATATATACGCTCTTTCTCTTTTCTATCGTTTTTTCTATAATTACTCGTAAAGCTAGAATGGCCTCGCGCGTTCCTCTATTTCGTCTAAATCCGAACTGATCTTCTCCTAATATTTCTTTCGCCTTTTTCTCCATCCTTCTTTGCACAATTCTAGTTAAAATTTTTGACGCATGGGAAGTTAAACTGATAGTTCTAAAATTTTCGCATCTATCCGCGCCTTTCCTTTTTGGCAAAGCTACTATGATGTTCCGTTTGTAATCTTCTGGAATCTCGCCTGTCAGGTATATGTGACTAACTAATTTAAATAAACGATCTATTACCTCTTGACCTGCGCACTTTAAGATTTCTGCCTGCAAGCCATCTATACCTGGTGCTTTATTATTCCTTAAACTTTTTAGTGCTAGCTCAAACTCTTCTCTCATTATAGGACTCCCTAGGTTATCCCCTTCTACACTGCTTTCGCTTTCTAATATATCTTGCACTTCCTGTCCCGCATATAAGTTTCCTAAATATTCTTTCCACCTATCTGCCTTCTCCCCGCTTTCGATTAGGATATCTCCTGCCTCATTCCTAATGCTTTTGGTACTAGATCCAATTTCTCTAAAATTTCTCCTAATTATTTTATATGCTTCATCAGTCTTTCCTATTTCGAACTTATTTTCCACTTCTTTGCACTTATCGTCGATCCATTGCTCTTTCGCTTTCCTACATTTCCGAATAATTTCCCACTTGATCGCCTTATATCTTTGTTTCCCTATTTCATCTAACCTATTTTTATATTTGCGCCTTTCCTCTATTAGACTCACAATATGTTTTGTTATCCAGGGTTTCCTACTTTCATTCTGTTTATGACCCAAAATATCCCTAGCTGAGGAAACTAAACTATTTTTAATGCAATTCCATTCTTCCTCTATGTCCCTAACAATATTTTCGCCCGCGCCCTTTAGTACCTCGTTTGTCTTTTTCTCGAACTTATCGCGCGTATCATCATCTTTTAGTTTCTCTGGGTCAAGATACCTTCTTCCGCTTCGTTTTTTCAAAATCTTAAATTTAAGATTGGCCTTCATAACGACTATATTGTGATCACTATCTATATCTGCTCCTGGATAACTTCTACAATCCCTAACTTGATTTCTAAATCTTTGCCTAACAAGAATGTAATCTATTTGATATCTCCCTAGGTCTCCTGGCATCTTCCACGTGTAGCGTCTCCTAACATGATGGTGAAATAGAGTGTTCGCGACCGTTAAGTTATGTTTATCGCAGAACTCTATCAGTCTCACTCCCCTATCGTTCCTATTGCCTAATCCAAAGGGACCAACTATTCCGCCCTCTCGCACTGTGCCTACGACTGCATTGAAATCTCCTATAATTATTAAATTTTCGTGTCCTCTCACAAAATCTAGCACATGTTCAATATCACTATAAACTGCCTCTACGACCTCATCATTCGTATTTTTATACAACTAAAATTGTTTTGTTTTGTTTGTTTTGTTTTTTCTATAAGAAATTAATATTATTCAAAATAAAATTTGTGATCAGCATTGGAAGCGAGATTGGAAGTTTCTAATGTAAATTTTGTATGAGTACGTTTCTTTTTCCTATTTTAGCGTGCCAATCTTCAAGAACCTTCCAGAGGATACTCTCATAAAGATTTCGGATGTTTTGGAAGAGACGTTCTACGCCGACGGCGACTACATCATACGGCAAGGCGCGAGAGGTGACACCTTTTTCATCATCAGTAAGGGCCGCGTTAAGGTCACCATGAAGCAGCCTAATTCTCCTGAAGAAAAGTACATAAGGACTCTAGCGAAGGGCGATTTCTTCGGTGAAAAGGCGTTGCAAGGGTAGGAAGACATTCATTTCTTTGGAACAAAAGAGCAAATCTGGATTTGTTTCTTTTTTCTTAGAGATGACCTTCGCACGGCCAATATTATCTGCGATGACCCAGAGGGTGTCACGTGCCTCGTGATTGACAGGGAGACGTTCAATCAATTGATTTCAAACTTGGATGAAATCAAGTCGAGGTACATAGACGAGAGCATCGAAAGGAGAAGGTAAGTAAAAAAATATCCTTTTAAATTATTTTTCAAACTTCCATAACTTTTGGTTTGTTCTTTTTGCTATCAAAGAGGATTTTTAGTAAGTATGAATAAAAAATTTGCTGAACTCAATTTTTTTTCTCATTCCAAATGAGAAGTTCCACAACTTTTGTCTGATTGATATTTTTCGTAAAATTAGGCTGAACGAGGAGTTCCAAAGCCTCAAATTCTCTGACCTACAAACTTTGGCAACCTTGGGTGTTGGGGGCTTTGGAAGGGTGGAATTGGTCCAGATCAAGGGCGACAGCGGTCGCTCTTTCGCGCTAAAACAGATGAAGAAGGCGCAAATAGTGGAAACCCGTCAGCAGCAGCACATAATGTCTGAGAAAGAGATCATGGGAGAAGCTAACTGTGATTTCATCGTGAAGTTATTCAGGACTTTCAAAGATACGAAATATTTGTATATGTTGATGGAGAGTTGTTTGGGCGGGGAGTTGTGGACGATTTTGCGTGATAGAGGTCATTTCGATGACGCCACTACTAAGTTCTACACCGCATGCGTAGTTGAAGCTTTCGCCTACTTGCATAATCGTAACATTATTTATCGCGATTTAAAGCCAGAAAATTTACTGTTAGATGTCAATGGTTACGTGAAATTAGTCGATTTTGGGTTCGCCAAAAAACTCCAAAGCGGCAGGAAGACGTGGACTTTCTGCGGAACACCGGAATACGTCGCACCCGAGGTTATTTTAAACAAAGGTCACGATATTAGCGCTGATTACTGGTCGTTGGGAGTGCTGATGTTCGAGCTACTCACGGGGACCCCTCCGTTCACTGGAGCTGATCCTATGAAGACCTACAACATCATCCTGAAAGGGATCGACGCCATTGAGTTTCCCAGAAATATTACGAGGAACGCGACGGCTCTGATTAAAAAGCTGTGCAGGGACAACCCAGCGGAGAGACTGGGCTATCAAAAGGGAGGAATTAGCGACATTCAGAAGCACAAGTAAGGGTTTTTTAAATAGGGAGTGACTACTGCTTCGTCCGACGATTACTTTAAATTTTGTTCCGAGACGGTCGGACTTGCGCAATATCAGTAAAATGACGTTTAAGTACTTTGTTATTGGAAGTCTCGGTGGGTGTTCGGGTATCGTACAGAGCTGCCATCTTGTTCTTCTAGGGCTAGATGAGTTCTGCTCCCGTACAGATTGATTTATTTTGCTTGTTTATACAACATTTTTTTTCCAAAAAATGCGTGTGTTTGGTGGGAGGACAGCTGAATGGTCTGTTTCAAAAATGCGTTCTCTCAGCTTTAGTTTTTTTTACACTTCCAAAATGTGTTGACATTCTGTAATGCGCATGCCCCACCGTGTTCCAACAAAATTTTAGGTTACTGTCGGACGGAGCAGTAGTCACTCCCTTGTTTGTTTGGGTCAAATCTAGTAATTGAAATTTTACCCCCTTCCTGTTGACCGATTGATCTGAAATTCGGTACACACCTTTAGTTGTGATGACAATATAATTTTATATATTCAGTATCATTGTAAATCCAACATGGCCGCCGCCACAAAATGGCTGATTAGATATTTTTCCTAACCCCCTCAATATGGGTATCAAATGAAAGGGCTTAACTAGTAGAATACAGCACACCATGAAAAATTCAAAATCCAAGATGGCCGCCACCACAAAATGGCGGATTGCTTTTTTTCAATCCCCTCAATATGGGTATCAAATGAAAGGGCTTGACAAGTAGAACACAGTACATTTTAGAAAAATAATAAAAGAACAAAAAACCTAAAAACTTGAAAATAAAATAAGTAAAAAACAATTTTTAAGTTAAACGGTTTTATTGTAAAGAAACATAATAATGATACAGATAATGTACTAAAAGCTGAAAAATAATTAGGTAGGTACCAGGTACCAGTCATCACACCACTCTCCTCATCAATCTAGAGCATTGATCAGACTAAAATAAAATCGTGGGGCGTAGCATAAACCGGAGTAAATATGTAAATGATCGTTCTGCGATGTTGTCTATTGAGAAGATGCATCCAAAGCATACCTATAATGATATGAGCGGTTGACTGTAGGTAATAGAAATTCGACTCGCCCCACGATTTTATTTTAGTCTGATCAATGCTCTAGATTGATGAGGAGAGTGGTGTGATGACTGATATACCTGGTACCTATGTATATATTTTCCTATTTCCCAGTCTCTTGGAATTGCTTCCTCACTCCATGCTCTGTTACAAATTTGTAATAAATATTCAGTTCCTCTTTCTCCCATACATTTCATCGCCATTTTTTAAACTTTTAATTGCATCTTTAAGCTCTTCCAATGTTATCTCTTCTGGATATAAAATATCTTCATTTTGTTCTTTCTGTACACTTGCTTCTTTACTTTCACTTTTCTTTTCTTCTGCGCTGTGCAACAAATCCTGGAAATATTGTTTCCATCTCCCCATTACCTCTTGCTCCTCTGTGACTAATTCTCCGTCTTTGTTCTTAATTGACACTGTTTGGTACACTTTTTCTTTCCTAAGGTTCTTTAACACTTTATAGAATAGCTTTTGATTACCTTTGCTGTTAGTTTCTATTTTAATTCCAAAGTCTTCCCACGATTTCTCTTTTGCTGCCGCTACCAACTCCTTGACAAGTTGTCTTTGCTCCTTGTAACCCTTGTAAGTTTTTTTCAATTTTATTTGTTCTTTAATTTCCTCGCTCCACCATGCTGTTTGTTTTTTGCAATTATTTATTCTGCAGATTCCACAAGCCATTTTTGCTGCTCTCAATATAAGCCCCCTGAAACTGTTCCACACTTGATCAACATTTTCCAGATTTTCCAGTCTTAGATTCACTTCTCTATCTATTATTTCCTCGTATCTTCTTGCTATATCATCATCTTTCAATCTGTATGTTTTTATGGTTTCAAATTTAATCTTTCTCTCACTTTCTATAATTTTCTGCTCTTTCTGTTCTCTTATCTTTGCAACCAAGAGATAATGGAACTATTTATTTCCGCTTCTCTTTTATCCCTTACATCCATTACCATTTTTCTATTTCCTCTTTCTACCAGTATGTAGTCTATTATTGATTTCTCGTTTCTATTCGGCTCTTCTCTTGTGTATTTGTGTATGTCCTTATGTTCGTATAATGTATTTGTGACCACTAGATTATTAAGCTGGCAGTATTGTAATAGTCTTATTCCATTCACCTATAGTTGCTGCATACATAATATCTTTTTTCCCTACTCTTCCATTAAAATCTCCCAATACAAATAATTTTCCTCTACTTTTTCAGTTACTATCATTAAGTCTTCCCAAAATTTATCCTTGTTTTCCACCTTTTCATCCTCATTGGGTCCATAAACTGTTACGAATGTTTTATATCCTTTTCCTTCATTTCCACTACAAGTATTCTGTCTGACCATGCTTCCCATTTATTTACCCTGCTTTCCAGTTTTTTTATGTATTATACAGCCCACCCCTGCTGCCGCTCTTTTATTTCTGTCCACTCCACTAAATATCAAGATATGTCCATCTTCGAGTTCCAATATGCCCTGTCCTTTCTTTTTTGTTTCGGTTATAGCCAAAATATCCAAACCTGCCTTTATAAATTCTTCAGTTAATTCGTTGTCTTTGCCCTGAATACTTCGTTCATTCCATGTTCCCAATTTCCAAATAAAATTTTTCTTCACATCAACTCTTGCACCTTTTCCTTGCCGGGTCGTTGCCATTTTTCCGTCCATCCTTTTTCTTGCTCCTAGTTCCGTCCGTTTTTTGAGCCACTAATATTTTCTTGTGCCTCCACCATTCGATTTTCACCTTTATTCCAAACATATATTTTTCCGTTTATCATAATTTTCTGGTATCCAATTTTTACATCGCGATTCTTTCTTTTTTCTTCTTTAGCTAGTTCTCGTATTGTTTTTTGAATTTTTCTCTCTTGCACTGTGAAATCATCGTTAATGTACGCTTTGTCTTTCAGAGTTTTTAGTTTATGCTTGTTCTTCATAATTTCAAGTTTTTTCTCAAAATTTTTCACTTCTACCGCACATACTTTATCATTCAGTTTTATTATTCTGTTAGCCTCCATTTCTATTTCCATATTTTGCTTTATGAAATTTTCCGCTGCACCATTGTTTGCTTTTTCATTACTGTTCTCTACATCTAGGCCACTAATTAGTATATTATTTTTCCTGCTGTTCCTATCCATTTGTTCCATTTTCTCTTCCACATACTCCGGTCTGTCCATCTTCTTTCGTAGCTCATACAGTTCTTCTTTAATCTCCTGATTTTCTTTTTTTAATGCTATCATTTCTTTACTGTGTTGTTGAAAGCGTCTATTCATCTCTTTCCTTTCATAATTGGTACCAACCTAATTATTTTTTAACTTTTAGTACATTATCTGCATATCATTTTTATGTTTCTTTACAATAAAACCGTTTAATTTAAAAATTGTTTTTTACTTATTTTTAGATTTAATAACGGAAAGTCCTTGTTTATTTTCAACCTCCCGTTTTTCTTCTTAGGTGGTTCGATGGTTTTAACTGGGAAGGCTTATGCAATAGGACGTTGATTCCACCGATCTTGCCAGTAGTCAAACACGTCACAGATACCAGCAACTTTGACAAGTATGCTAAAGATGAAGACGGCGAACCACCAGATGACATTACTGGTTGGGACGCGGATTTCTGATCGTATGTGCCTTTAGGATATTTGTGTTTTTCATTTCCAAGCCGAGAGGTAATTTATTTGACTCGAGGTGTTTGACGCCCGATTGTGATTGCGAAGAATTTTCAGAATATGTGCAATTTTTCAGAGTAATTGGTATTTTTATCATGACAAATTTTATCTGTTTTTTTTTAAGATTTTACTAATAGTTTTAACGAAGGATATTTTCCATATTTTTCTAGTTTTAAGTAGTGAAATGTTTTTTTTGGGCGAAACTTTCGAAATCGGTCTCTCAAAATGTCGAATATGAAGCCAATTTTTTGCGCGCGAACTTAACTTTAAATAAATTTTGGTTCCGATATTACAAATGATTTTGTAAGAATTACAAATTTTTGCGCATACAATTTTATTTTGGGGGACGGATTTCACGGACGGGCCGTGCCGTGCCTTAAAAATTATAATGTGAAATAATGTGTTCTTCAAATTATTTTTGGCATTGACTGTTTTCCTTGTGTGATCGTGCCATTTTTGTAAATTTTAATACTTGCGTGCAATTTCTTTTATATTTTTAATGCCTAATTCGAAGCCTCTTTTAACTAATTATTATTGACTGTAAAATGTAAATTCATTTTTGAAGTTACCTATTATTATTGTAATACATATGTATAATAAGAAATAATGTTTACGAGATTTTTTAAATAGCGTAATATTTTTAAGCGATTGTTAACTTTTTTATTGAGATATTATGTTTGTTGCGATCATTTATTTTCGCGGTAATTTTATGTATATCCAAGATATTTGCGATGATCGTGAAAATGTATTTTTACGTAAATAAACGTCATTGAAATGCAAAATTTCTGTTTAATTGTTCTATCTCCGACAACCGAGAGCAAGACTACTATATTTATATTGCAAAAGTTAGGTCAAAGTGTATTGCAAGTAACAACGACAGATGTCAAGAGTAAATATGGCATGTTTGTTTATTTAGAATGAAATTCTGAACTACATTCGGACTCTAAATCACACTTGTGACATCTATTATAATTGCTTTCCTGTGAGGGCTTTTAAACATACGTAAATGTATTAAAATATTTATGCAAAATGCAATGCTAAAACAGGTGATGTCAAGTTTGCTGATTAAACTAAGGCGTGGGACGCCACTGACATTTGACTAAATGGACGACCCTGAAATTAGTTCATTTGTAACGCGATTTTTTTAGGGTCTATGAACTGTCAAAATACACAAAGCAAAAATCCAACAAGCGCATTGAATCAAATGCCACACTGAGTGCAATAAATAAATATTATTATCGGGAAAGTGAAAAATCCTTAACCTTTATTGTAGGTAACAAATTTTTCATAGAATACGTATTTTTTGGCAATACAGAAAATGTCTGTTTGCGATTCAGTTAGAACCGAATTAACGAATGGTTCGAGCGAAATAGAGGTGAAAGAGAAGTTTACTATACAAGGAGAGTTGATAAAAGACTCGGTTGCCGTGTTAGGTGTCTGTACAGAGAACAAAAAGGTAGGCAGAAGTCAGTCCCGTTATATTTTCGAACATTTTGTTGTTCCTCATACTGAGTTGCATAACTGGCAATTTTTTTTAATTGTTACGCCAGCTGTAGCATCAACAGTCATATATTGTTTTTTGGCTCCCGTAAAATTGAGTAAACGTCGGTTACGTCGCTTAATCTGAGCAACGACGATTTGCATTACTATTGCCGTAAAATTCAATTTGTCGAACAAATACAAATTACAGGAGGTGAATTTTCCTAATAACTGTGAAATAGAAAATGAACAAAAGGAAACTATTGACGAGAGAAAAGAAAATAACGCAAATGAAATCGTATTTCCTGACAATAAATCTTCCAAATGTGAAGTATGTGAAAAAGTTTTCGACCAGCCCTCAAATCTAAAGCGACATATGGTCTGCCACGGGGAGAGGCGTCACATATGTAAAATATGTAAGAGAGCGTTCCATTACAAAACGCATCTAAATGATCACATGATGCGCCACTCTGAAGACAGACCTTACAAATGTGAAATGTGTGAAAAAGCGTTCCGCAACAAGTGGCATCTAAATAACCATTTGGTGTGTCACACAGGTGAGAGGCCCCATAAATGCGATCTATGTGATAAAGCGTTCAGTAGGTCCTCGTCTCTAAAGGTTCATATGGTATCGCACGCGAAAGAAAGATCCCACAAATGTGAACTATGTGAAAAAACGTTCCATTACAAAGCAGGTCTGTCTGAGCACATGATGTACCACACCGGTGAAAAGCCTCATAAATGTGCAGTATGTAACAAAGCGTTCCATCATAGGGCACACCTAACTGATCACATGGAAGGCCACATAGAAGGAAGGCCCCACCAATGCGAACTATGCAAAAAGACGTTCCAGAAGACCTCGAGCCTAAGGCGCCATAAGAAGTGCCACACAGACCAGGTGAAACCGTATGAATGTGAAGTATGTAAAAAGGCGTTCCGCCGCTCGGCCCATTTAACCAGTCATTTGCTGTGCCACACAAACGAGAGGCCCCACAAGTGCACTCTGTGCAAAAAAGCGTTCCGTCAGTTCGGACATCTAAGTGACCATCTGCTGTGGCACACAGACGAGAAACCGTATGAATGTGAAGTGTGTAAGAAACCGTTCCGTCGCTCCACTGCTCTCAAGCATCACATGATGGCCCACACCGATGAGAAGCCCTATATATGCGAAATATGTAAGAAACAATTCCGCCAGCTCTCAAATCTAAAGAGCCACGTGATGAGCCACACGAACGAGAAACCCTTCGAATGTGAAATATGTAAGAAAGCGTTTCGTTATAGAGCGACTCTGACGGAGCACTTGCTGTGCCACACAAGCGAGAAGCCTCACAAATGTGGAGTATGCGATAAAGCGTTCCGTTGGGCTTCAAATCTGAAGCGTCACAAATGCCACACGGATAAACCCAAATGTGGCAAAGAACTCGTTGCCACCGGAAATTTGCTGAGGCACCTCCTCGTTAGCACTGGGAAGAAGAAACCTCTCAGATCAGAACAGGTGAGTGAGTCATATCCAACTAATTTATTCTCAGTCGCCAAAATACTCTAGTTCTAGTAAATTAAATTTTTTTTCGTCTTAGGTTCTCTTCAGTCCCCCGTCAGATATCGATGTATTGGATCAGACAATTAAAATTGAGGAAATTCAAATCGTTGAAAGCGTGAAGGAAGAAGTATAATAGTCTTACTTTTGTAAGAGATACCTCAGGGGTATAACTATTTAAATAAATAAACAACAAACACTATGTCAGGATGTTTCTAGCCTTTTAATGAATTTCTTCTTCCATCGTACAACATGTCAACTTACACCTACGCCATATTATCTTCTACTCTGCTGTCAAACTCATACAACACCTACCTCACACCTACGCCATATTATCTTCTACTCTGCTGTCAAACTCATACAACACCTACCTCTCCCGGTCCATTGTTCACTGCTCCTGCTCTTACTTTCTGACAGTATCATAAACGTCTAACCTATTATAGAATAATACAACACTTTCAAAAAACTTTAGGTGAAATGAATTTTCTATTTTAGAAGAAATTGGTATAGTTCGAATACAAATCACAGCAGAATAACTCCAAAATTGTATTTCTAATAATTTGTGAATACATTATTTTATATACCTGCTTGGCTATTATTTTATTTCAAGGGAAATTTGCTATTTGCTTTATATTTACGTTAAATTGGTTGGCTACACTGGAGATTAGAAAAGTCGGGAATACACCACATAAGTGGCGCGTCATAAACGTCAGATTTTCATTCCAAACAAAACAAAGCCACGTGCTATCTGACGTTTTAACCTAACCTATGCAATATAATTATACTCCTTAGATGAGGGAAGAGTATGGATACGTAACGCCCGACCTTTGCAGTGCACGTGAGTGTTACCAAAATTTGAACGTGTTTGGTGCCAAACAAAGTGATGAAACCAGGTTACTGTTTAGAATTCATGTAATTTAACTAAAAATAACGAAAGCAGCGTTTGAAATAGTGCAATTAGCCATATTATTTTAAGAATTTTCGTTCAATTCTTGGCGTAAAGAGACTAAGAAGTTTTGGTTACGCCCCTTTTTTTGGTGCCGAACGGTAACACAAACATCTGCTTTGTTATTCCTCCTCGTCTTCCCTCCTCTAAGTTATACTCATTTTCAAGTTTTTACACGTAAGTGTAACACACAAATTGAAAATAAATTGTTTTCACTCCAAAACTTCTAGAATTATATTGCAAAAATTAACTTAAAACGTTGTAAATAATAGACTGTTTTAGAGTGGCCTGATTTTGACAGGCCGCCATTTTCTGTTGGAGGGCAGAGTATGGATACACAACGTTATGCACGTGAGTGTTACCAAAATTTGAGCAGATTTGGTGCCAAACAAAGTTGTCATGTTTAGAGTTCATTCAATTTAACTCAAAATAACGAAACAACGTGCCCCCCCAGGAGAACATCAGGGGGGGCACTGCCCCCCCTGGAAAATTTATCCAGTTCCATCACACAATATTAACTTTGATTCAATAATATGGATGTTTGAGATTTTTTTAGAAAACGTCTGCAATACATAGAAATGTTGCATGAAATTGTCAAATTTATTGCGACATGTACGGCTGAAGGGTCATTTTCAAGCTTAAGATGTTTGAAATCCCACTTAAGGTCAACCATGTGTCAGGAAAGGTTAAATAGTGTTTCAATTTTGAACATTCATGGAGATTTAGCATTCAAATTAAATATTAATTACGTAGCAAATGAATTTTTTTGCAAAGCCAAAGTTCATCAAAATACGTTCTCGATGAATTGAAACATAATTCGTTTACCTTTTCTGATTTGTTATATTAGACATTAATTGAAAATTCGTTTAATTTGAAATTTTATTTTTATGTATAACCCTTGTCTATCATATATATGTCTATCATATATATGTATATATATGTATATAAACAAGGGTATAACTATCTGTTTCTTTTCTAGGCGAATAAAATGTTAGGTACTGGTTTTATTATTATTATTATTATTATTACTGTTAAGGATTAAGGTTATTGACGTTATTATTAACATTACGATTTCGTGCCCCCCCCTGGAAATACCAAAAGTCGGCGCCTCTAAACCCCACACGCCAAAAGACAGTGACACAGTAATTAAACTTATTAAGAATTCATAGTAAATTTAAGTAGTTCTTAATCCATCTACTGTGTATTCTGTTATACACCACAAAAGTGACGCGTCACAAACGTCAGATTTTCATTCCAAACAAAACTTAGCCATGTGCTCCCTGACGTTTTAACTTAACCTATGCAATATAATTATAGTCGTTTTCAAGTTTTTACACGTAAGCGCAATACACAAATTGAAAATAAACTGTTTTCACTGCAAAATGTCTATAATTATATTGCAAAAACTAGTTTAAGACGTTGTAAATAATATCGGCAAACGTCAAATGGCACGTGCTTTTGTTTTGTTTGGAATGAAAATCTGACGTATGACGGAGGCACTTGTGCGGTGTATTATTTTCACGTTCTACTCTATCAAATTTCTTCTCTATGGCCACATCTGACGTGTGAGGTTATGTTATATCTAACGACAACGACCCCAAGAAACTTCAGAAATCATAAGTGAGTTTTTTGTGCTTCGTGAAAGTGTTCTTGTGGATTTGGACCGTTCTTCATCTTCTCGGAAAACGCAATTTGAAGCATTGAAGAAAATGGCTTCCTTCGACCCATTTAAAAGTGAATTAGAAGATAATGAAGGTGAACCAGAAATTGAACAAAAATATATAGTTGTAGACAAATCAATACAAGAGTCCCTTCTTGTCAAGGTCGAATCAGATTTCAATACACAGGATAAAAACGTAAGCAAATGGTTACCAAAATCCCGATAGGTACCAATTTTTGCATTTCAGGAAATGTCATTTTGTGGACCAATTAAAACCGAATTAAACGATGATTTGGATGAAATAGAGACGGAGGAGAAATATATTGTAGACGAAGAACTTGCAGTAAAAACGGCAACTGCAGCATCAAATTCTTGTAAAGAGGATAAAAAGGTATGTAAAATTGTTCAATTTGTGGTAACGTTGATACGCAGAAGACAACCGTTAACACGTTAACTGTCATACGGTTCTCCGTTAACTAGCATGCTAAGATTTTCAATACTTAAGTTACGCATCATGATATTTGTAACTTTATACTGTTTGTGTTATTGAAGCTTAAGTAGGGGGGGGGGGGGGCGATTGCCGTAAACAGTCACTCTCGTTCTTATTTGTCACGGCACAGCGCTAGGAACCACTCGGGCATTGTAGTTAATGGTGGTGCGTCGATTTTTGTTTCGTGATTTTCGTGAAGTTTTTGGAGGTAAGTTTTGGTATTATTTAGTCTTATCGTAGAGGTAGTGTAATGCGTATCTGAGTATTGGGAAAGGGAGTTATAGGGAAGGTATTTCAATGAATCATAAGCTAACGTTTTCTTGACTTAACTCGTAAAATCCAGTTTGGCTAAAGTGCGGGTAACTTGGAAACATGTGGATGAGGGCAATGTGGAAACGTTTCCACATTACCCCCATCGGGTGCATTGTTTCTAACTCTACTTCTGTTTTAGCAGAAGCGACGGGCTGTTTTAAAGAATTGGGATGCCGGAAATATGATTAAAGCTATAACAGCTTACAGGGAAAATAAGATGGGATTGAGAAGATGTGTAAAAGAGTTTAAAGTTCCGCAGACGACACTTCAGCGATTCATTAAGAGCAGTTTGTCACCTGAAGAATGCGTTGATTTAAAAGTAGGGCGTAAACCTGTCTTACCTGCTAATATTGAACAGCAGTTGGTGGATATTTTGGTTGAAATGGATAATCGCTTTTATGGCCTTACTAGATTAGATGTAAAAAGGATAGCTTATCAACTAGCTCAGAGGAACAATATGAAACATCCTTTTACGTCAAATGCGGCTGGCAGGGCTTGGTTTGATCTTTTTATGAGGCGACATAAAAACAAAATCACAATCCACAGGCGTGCCAATGGGTTCAACAAGGAAGCTGTAGACAAGTTCTTTGACTTGCTGCGGGCCGAGTACGACAAGCACAATTTCACAGCTGACCGTGTGTACAACGTGGGCGAGACCGGGCTCACTATAGTAAAGAGCAAGGTACCTCATGTAGTGGGTCTTAAAGGCAAACGTCAAGTGGGGGCAATCGCATCAGCAGAGCGCGATTCCCTGGTAACTGTGATATGCTGCATGAGCGCTGGTGGTGACTTTGTTGCACCAATGATGATCTTTCCCAGGAAGGATTGGACAGATAATCTAATGAAAGGAGCGCCACCAGGAGCGATAGGAAAATGCCATCCTTCTGGTTGGATACAAACAGAGTTTTTTACTGAATGGTTCGAACATTTTCTTACCAAGACGCATCCCACGGCGGACTCACCTGTTTTACTAGTATTAGACGGGCATAACAGCTACGCAAGGAACCTTGATGTCATCGAACGTGCAAGGATGAACCACGTTACAATTGTGAGCATCCCTCCTCACACCTCCCACAAGACTCAGCCACTCGATAAAACATTCATGGGCACCCTAAAGACTTACTACAACGAGTATGTCCGCCAATGGCTGCGGCACAACAACCGACCCATAGGACCGTACGACATAACCGAATTGTTTGGGAAGGCTTACTTACAATGCCAGACGGCCTCCATCGCTGTCAGAGGTTTTTCTGAGACTGGAATATTCCCATGTAACCGCACTGTTTTCAGTGATGCCGATTTCCTTTCCTCAGCACCTGCAGTTAGAGAAGAGCCAGACGAGGATCTCGCCATACCGGGCATCTCTTCAGAAGATCCTGGCTTACCGAGCACCTCTTCAAAAGTTTCTGTGTCACCACATGAAATAATGCCAGTACCCTCTTTGAAGAGGAAGACTTCCAATAGACGTCGTAAGCCGAGTTCTTCCGCTGTTTTCACATTGTCTCCGTACAAAATACAGCTTGAAGAATCCTTATCTAAGTCCGATCGAGAGCTTCCAGTTGGACTAGAAGAGCCCACCAAAGACGCCCTGTGCATATTTTGTGGGAATCCATTTTCGAAAGATGCGCGTGGTGAACTATCGATTCAGTGTCAGTTATGTGAGGAATGGAGCCACTCTGAGTGTGCCGGCGTGGAAAAAGACATTTATATTTGTGATTTCTGCAAGTAGGACTTGCATAATATCTGTTGTCTGTTGATAACAACACTTAATCCAAACTTTTTACTTTGTGACTTTTAACTTTTTTAATTTTGTAATCAATTAAAAAATTTTGTTGTATTTTTTTATCAACGAATAATGTTTTCTATGAATAAAAACATATCTTTATGTGTTTATACATTGATTTACTGTAGTTTTAGGGTGTTTCCACATTACCCGCACTTTTTTCAAAAATCGAAAAATGTAAGTTAGCCAAATATTTTTTTTATCTTTTAAGTACATGATTTTTGCACATGTGACTTATGGTCCCCTATTTCTAAAGTTATAGGGCATTTTAAGACAATTTTCCTGGTTAAAATAACGATTCACTGATTTTTTACAAATTAAAAACAAAAACTGGGTTTCCACATTTGAACCACTTCCTCTACATATTTCAGATTGGTAAAATGCACGTTACTTATTTTAATTTCGTTAAGGTTTCTTGTTTCACGATAGGCCATACACCTGTGAAATATGTAGCAAGGCGTTCCTTCACCTGTGCGGTTTAAATGTCCATAAGAGGAGCCACACAAAAGAAAAACCTTACAATTATTGTGAAATTCAGTTTTAGAAGATTTAGAGACAACAGTCTCTCAGTTTACCATTTTTTGTTAGATATGTAGGTAGGTGATTGTCTAACCGTTTAAACTACAATTCACCATTGAAATTTCAACAAAAAATCAAATAAACTTTTTAGATTTAACTTTACATAAAATTAAAAATTCAATACAGACCGAATGGTACATTAAATCAACTTGGTCTGGCCGTTATATTTGTTTTAACTCTGAACAACCTACCAAAAAAGTATTGTTATATGTGTAGCTGACCGGGCGATTAAACTTTCCAACCCACATTTTAGAAAATCCGCAATAGAAAAAGTCTTCAATTGTTTAAAGAATCACTTGGAAGAATAATTTACAATGTGACCATATTTTTCTCGTAATACTCTGATCTTCAAATATACGAAAATAGCTTTACTAAAAGATTTTTATGCCAACTTAAAATTACGTAATGTCTCCCTTTCAGCTGTCCGAATTATGAATGGCAGTTGACGTGTTAAGTGGGTATATTCAGTTTTACAACACACACTTAACATTATTGTTGAAGTAACTTGATTTACAGGCGGAAATTTTGCAGAATCTAAGCAAATCGCACAAATGCAATCTATGTAATAAAGCATTCCGTCTACAAAGGTATCTAAATGCTCATATCGCATGCCACACGGATAAGAGGCCTTATGCTTGTGAAATATGTAACAGAGCATTTCGTCAGAAAGCTCAAGTAAATGCTCATATGAAGTGCCATACCGATGAGAGACCTTACACCTGCGAATTGTGTAACAAGTCCTTCCGCCAGCAATCAAACTTAAATAGCCACGTGAGGTGCCACACGGAAGAGAAACCCTACAAATGTGGCATATGTGATAAAGCGTTTCATCGGCGCAGGTCTCTAAAGAATCATACGATGGGCCACACAGGCGAGAGGCCCTACACCTGCGAAATATGCAACAAAGGCTTTCGTCAGAAAAGGATTCTAACTGGTCATATGATGAGCCATACAAACAAGAGAACCTACAAATGTGAAATGTGTATGAAAGCATTCCGAGTGCCACAATCCTTAAACAAACATGTATTGAGCCACAGCAACAACAGTCACATAAACGAAAAACCCCACAAGTGCGAAATATGTAAAATGGCATTCCGACACGCCAACACACTAAAAAGTCATATGCTGAGCCACTCAGATGAGAGGCCTCACGTTTGTGTTATATGCAACAAAGCTTTCCGTCAGAAAGTTCATCTAATTGGTCATATGGTATGTCACGCAGAAGAAAAATCTTATAAATGTGAAATATGTGATAAAGCATTTAAACGGTCGTACACTTTAAAACATCACATGCTTAGCCACACAGGCGAGAGGCCCTACGAATGTGAAATATGTGAAACGGCGTACCGTCAATTCCAAAGTCTAAAGGATCACATGACGTATCATACCGGTGAAAAACCTCATCAGTGCCAGTTATGTGCGAAAAATTTTCATGTGAAAGGCGATCTCAAGAAGCATTTAAATAGGCGTCATAATGGTGACAGAAAACCTAATTTAGAAGCTCCTGTATTGGAAGAAGCAATTCATGTTGATCATGGTTTAAAGAAATATTCTTGATTTAAAGTTCAATGAATAAAAGAATACCGAAACGATGACGAGTAAATTGAACAATGCTACTAAAACTAAACAGAAAATAAAAGTACGATTTTCGTGGTGGTGATTTGGGTCATAAGTTCCAGTCTTTTATTGAAAGTATGCAAATAATAATAAATGAAGTAATGCCAAAAAGAGAAATAAAGGTGAAAGAAGGGAAAAACAATAAGTACACACAGTATAGTTGGACCAAAGAAAAAACAGATTTGGAAGATTACAAAATACATAGAAATATGGTAGCAGATTTAATCAGAAAAGAGTTTTGAAAGACATAATAGATTATAGCAGTCACAACCACTGTTCCTCCTAACAAATATAACGAAATTCTTAATCAGTGTAATTAATAACTGCCATCCTAAATTACAATTCACTATTGAAATTTCAACAAAAAATCAAATAAACTTTTTAGATTTAACTTTACATAAAATTAAAAATTCAATACAGACCGAATGGTACATTAAATCAACTTGGTCTGGCCGTTATATTTGTTTCAACTCTGAACAACCCACAAAAAAGTATTGTTATGTGTGTAGCTGACCGGGCGATTAAACTTTCCAACACACATTTTAGAAAATCCGCAATAGAAAAAGTCTTCAATTGTTTAAAGAATCACTTGGAAGAATAATTTACAATGTGACCATATTTTTCTCGTAATGCTCTGATCTTCAAATATACGAAAATAGCTTTACTAAAAGATTTTTATGCCAACTTAAAATTACGTAATGTCTCCTTTTCAGCTGTCCGAGTTATGAATGGCAGTTGACGTGTTAAGTGGGTATATTCAGTTTTACAACACACACTTAACATTGTTGTTGAAGTAACTTGATTTACAGGCGGAAATTTTGCAGAATCTAAGCAAATCGCACAAATGCAATCTATGTAATAAAGCATTCCGTCTGCAAAGGTATCTAAATGCTCATATGGCATGCCACACGGATAAGAGGCCTTATGCTTGTGAAATATGTAAGAAAGCATTTCGTCAGAAGACTCATCTAAATGCTCATATGAAGTGCCATACCGATGAGAGACCTTACACCTGCGAATTGTGTAACAAGTCCTTCCGTCAACAATCAAACTTAAATAGTCACGTGAGGTGCCACATGAAAGAGAAACCCTACAAATGTGGCATGTGTGATAAAGGATTTCGTCGGCGCAGCTCCCTAAAGAATCATACGATGAGCCACACAGGCGAGAGACCCTATACGTGTGAAATATGTGACAAAACATTCAGTCAACAAAAGTATCTAAATGCTCATATGTTGTGCCACACAGATGAGAGGCGCTACAAATGTGGCATATGTGATAAAGCATTTCGTCAGCCCAGTTCTCTAAAGAATCATATGGTGAGCCACACAGATGAGAGGCCCTACATGTGCAAAATATGCAACAAAGGCTTTCGGAAGAAAGGGATTCTAACTGGTCATATGATGAGCCACACAAACGAGAAAACCTACAAATGTGAAATGTGTATGAAAGCATTCCAACTGCCACAAACGTTAAACAAACATATGATGAGCCACATCAACAATAGTCACATAAAAGAAAGACCCCACAAATGTGAAATATGTAAAAAGGCATTCCGACACCCCAGCGTTCTAAAAAATCATATGTTTAGCCACTCGGATGAGAGACCCCACATTTGTGCTATATGTAACAAAGCTTTTCGTCAGAAAGTGAATCTAATCGGTCACATGTTGTGCCACACAGACGAAAAATCTTATAAATGTGACATATGTGATAAAGCATTCCGCCAGCCACAAACTCTAAAGAATCACATGATGGTTCACACAGACGATAGACCCTACAAATGCAATAAATGTAGAAAAGCGTTCCGTCAGCTGCAAAGTCTAAGGAAACATCTGCTGACCCATATGGACGAAAGGCCCTACGTATGTAAAATATGTAACAAAGCATTTCGTCAGAAAGGGACTCTAACAGGTCATATGAAGTGCCACTCAAAGGAGAAGCCCTACAAATGTGGCATATGTGATAAAGCATTTCAACGATCAAACACTTTAAAGCATCACATGTTCAACCACACAGGCGAGAGGCCATACAAATGTGAAATATGTAAAACGGCGTACCGACAATCCCAAAGTCTAAAAGATCACATGACGTATCATACCGGTGAAAAACCTCATCAGTGCCAGTTATGTGCGAAAAAATTTCATGTGAAAGGTGAACTCAAGAGGCATTTCGATAGGCGTCATAATGGTGACAGAAAATCTGCTGTGTTGGAAGAAGCAATTCACGTTGATCAAGGTTTAAAGAAAGAAAATACTTTTGACTTAAAGTTCAATGTATAAAAGACTTAATTCCCAAATAAATGTAATTGGTTCACAAAATAACGTTTTATTGAATTAAATTATCACATTTTACACAAGTAAATGTAAAATGTGGATGGCAGTTAACGTGTTAAGTTTGACACATTTACAACATTTATGTTTAGTGTTCAGTTGTCTTTGCAGGGGGAGATTTTTCATAACGATGAGACAAATGATGAATTCTCTTGCGAACTGTGCGGAAAAGCATTCCGTCAACGGAGGTATCTTAATGGTCATTTGGCGGGCCACATAGAGAGGCCCTTCTCCTGCGAAATATGTAACAAATCATACCGTCAGGAAATGCATCTAAAAGGTCACATGACGTGCCATACAGGCGAAAAGCCGTACACCTGCCACATATGTTACAAAGGATTCAGCCAGCAAAAGTATCTAAATAGTCACATGATGTGCCACGTAGAAGTGAAACCGTTCAAATGTGAAATATGCGGAAGAATGTTCGGTTGGTCCTATAGTTTGAAGCGCCACATGGTGACCCACACCAACGAAAAGCCCCACAAATGTGAAATATGCAATACGGCGTACCGGGAGTCCAGAAGTTTAAAGAGTCATTTCAGTAAATATCATAGAAAAGAGCCGGATTCGTCAAGACCTGATTCAGAAACTGTCGTATTGGAAGAAGAGATTAAAGTTGAAGAAGTTAAGGTTGAAATTTCGCTGCCGTAACGCCACAGCCTGTTCACCATTATCGGTAGCATCTCTTGTTCTATGCGTGGTAAATTTTCACGACATCCATGATTTATTAAAAAATCACGTAGATGAAATGCACTTTGTGATTGATATTAATAAACAGAGTACAACATAGAATAACTTTTTTATAATGTAAATAACGTGTTTTCCTTATAATATAATAGAATATAATATACAATATATACAAAATACTTCAAAATGGTTGCTCTAACCTCACAATTTACAATTTCGAAACAGCACAATTAAACTGCTTACTACGGGCCAAATAAATAAAGTACAAATAAACAGGAATAGTGACCAAATCAAAAAAATTAATTACAACAGTGTACATAATATATATATAACTTTATTTTGTCTACCAAATTTTTAAAACAGAATGCGCCGCCACTGGCATGCTGCAAATAGGTGACCTTCAGTTTAGTTCAAATGAATAAATTGAGCTGTCAGTTGTCACTGTATTTTTCATTTTGTTACTCAAAAATAATATGTAGGCACTGCCTTATATTTTAGCTGATCTTTTTACTCTATACTTGTGTAAAAAGTGTTTCTTTAGAAGTTATAACCTCGGAAATTGACGTTTGGCAAGTTAAAAATTCTTTCCTTTGCTAGAAAGTTAATTTTCGTTTTACAGAAAATGTCTTTTTGTGATCCAGTTAAAACTGAATTAGAACATGAGCTGTTTGAAGTGAAGATGGAAGAAAAATTTATAATTGACGAAGAATCGGTTGTTGCGTCAGATTTTTGTATAGAGGTAGGCAAGTTGTAACGGGCTGCGAGTATTTCGACAAAAATATCTATAATGAGAATATGTCGATATTATCGAATATATCGATATTTCCGGCAACATCTGACAGCCCTAATAATAGTTATTATCGGTGTTGATAAAAGTAACTAAATATGTTATTCAAATCATTGCTGTTGATATAGTAATATTATTAATGTCTTTTATTGAATATTCACCATTTCTCCTACAATTTCAATATTTGTATTTGTTGAATTTACTTCGTTTACAGACACATATTGTTTCGAATACAAATAACGATGAAATGAAAAATGAATCAAATCTTCAAAGAAAAAATGAGTACAGCACAAGGGAGTTCAAGTGTCCTGATTGTCCGAAAGTCTTCGCCCGCAATTTCTCGTTAAAATACCACGCAATATTACATACAGGTAAGAATTTAAACAAATGCGAGCAAATTTTTCTATCATATAATGTGCCACGCAGGAAAGAGACCTTACGAATGTGATCAATGTGAGAAAGCGTTCAAGCATCCCAACACTTTAAAGAATCACAAGATTACTCACACTGACAAGAGACCGCACATATGCTTAGTGTGTAATAAAACGTTCCGTCAGAAACCGCATCTGAATACTCATATGAGGTGCCATACGGATGAGAGACCGTACAAATGTGAACTATGTGATGAAGCATTCCGTCAACCCAACCCTTTAAAGATGCATATGTTGAGCCACACGAATGAGAGGCCCTACATCTGCGAAGTGTGTAAGAAAACGTTCCATCAGCCCAGCTTTTTAAAGAATCACATGATCTGCCACACGGACGAGAGACCCTTCATATGCGAACTGTGTAACAAAACATTCCGCTATAAATCGGAACTAAATTATCATGTGATGTGCCACACGGATGAGAGGCCCCACACTTGCGAAATCTGTAAAAAAACTTTCTATAAACTCAGCTCTCTGACACAGCATAAGATTTGCCACACGGATGAGAGGCCCTACACCTGTGAAGTATGCAACAAAGCATATCGTTATAAATGGAATCTAAGTAATCATATGTTGTGCCACACGGATGTGAAGTTCCACGCCTGCAAAATATGTGACAAAGCATTCGTTCAGCTCAACTATCTAAAGAAGCACATGATAAGCCATACGGATGAGAGACCCCACAAATGTGAAATATGCAACAAAGCATTCCACTATCAGTTTACTCTAAATAATCATATGATGTGCCATACGGAAGAGGGGCACCACATTTGTGAAATATGTAATAATGTGTTTAACCAGTCCAGCTCGTTAAAGAAGCATATAATGTGCCACCCAGATGAGAGACCCTACAGTTGCGAAATATGTGACAAAGCATTCCGTTACAAATGCACTCTAAATGAGCACATGATGTGCCACACGGATGAGAAACCCCACACTTGCAACATTTGTAACAAAGCTTTCTTTCAACTCCGCTCTCTGAAGAAGCATAAGATTAGCCACACAGACAATAAGCCCTACATGTGTGAAGTATGTGCCAAATCATTCCGTTTCAAATCAAAACTAAATAAACATATAGTATGCCACTCGGATGAGAGAAACCACACCTGTGAAACATGCAAAAAGTCGTTTCGTCATAAAACAAGTCTGAATCAGCACATGAAGCGCCACATGCCCTCTAATCTAAAGAATCATACGATAACGATGTGCCCGACAAATGACAAACGACTATATCACTGCCAAATACGCGCAATAGTTTTTAATCAGAAAGGTGAAAGTTGGAACAGTTGTTGAAGGTAATACGGACACGAAACCAGTATTAGAAGGAATTAAATTGGAGGAAATACAAATTGATGATGTAAAGGAAGAAGACGATACATTTTGATGTAAAATCAAATTCTATGATCTATAAAAGCTGTTATTATAGGTTAACAATAAATGTTTTACATCATCTATTCGAGCATAGCCAAGTGTCAAATTAACAACACACCATAACTACAGATCTTCCTAGCATATACATATGAGCCCCTTCACATTTCAATTGGCCCAGAAATTCGTCTTGATGGAGCAAAAATAGAAGTATACTACATGAACTTCAAATTTGTTTATTCTTTATTCTTTTAACGCCACCTTTAGCACCTCTTAACCACAAGAAATACATGTGAAGTGACTAAAACCGATAACTAACACAAAATGAGAATAAATAGAAAAAATAGAAAAAATATGTAAAATTAACAAAACAACAATTTTAAAGTTTACCCCTGGGTAACATCGCCTTTATTTTTTACTTAATTTTTACATTACATAATTTCGGAGAATAAAAAAATATAAACAAATTTATAGCAAATAAACATAACCGTCGAAAACTGGGCCAAGTTTTATACACGAATTTTAAGTCGTCTGCAAGATAGAACTGAACGTGATGCCGATTTCTTAAAATGATATTGCTTTTGTTTCCCATTTTTATGCACTACTCCGATATGATTCTCCTAAAGACTATACAGTCCACAAAAATTGTGGACTCCAGTACCCCGTACAATTTCATACTTATCAACGATAAAAATCTTTGATAGCTTCGGTAGTGCCAAAAATATTGGGTCCACATTGCCACTAAAATGCCAATATCTTAACATCCCATCTGCTGAAAACCCCATAATGTGGTAGGTATATCGTTTTCCATGAAATTTTATGGGGAACGTGAATATGTAAAAAATGGGGGTTTCCATTTAAAAAATTATAACTGGTTTGTTTTGCAAAATGTGAAGACTCTGTATACACAAAAATAATTTTACAAGTTGCAGCATGGGATTTCCTAAGCACTTGCAAAATTTAATTTTGAACTTTAAAGCCTTGAATGGTTCAAGAGATATATAGGCTGTCCCTGCACTAATGGACCATATGCAGATTAGGTATCGGTTTTAATTTTTAAATTTGCATAATACGTACTGGAAGTGCAGACATATGCCGAAAATAAAAAAATCGCAGTAATTATCAGAAGTTTTTTTAGCGACTGTAAATTATAATAATTATAATGAACTTTTCAGAGATAACTCTATATTTCATTTATTTATGGGAAACTTTTTGCATAAAATTTAAACGTCAAAAGTCAAATCGCCTTGTCATTTGAATTTTTATTTTGCGTAGGTACTCAAGTTTTGCCAAGAAATTTGTATTACTGTCTACTGTTTATTGTTCTATTTGTTGTTTAAGTGTTAGTATTTTGTGTTTTTTCGAACTGATAGTTTAAAAAAGGGTTTCATATTCTGTTTGCGGAGCAAACTCAAAAAATGGTACCCTCTCATTTCACAGGTGTTTCTTCAACACGTACCAAAACGTACCAAAATACGGTTTGGGTTATTAAATATTTGTATTAAGTAAAAAAGAATCTTGAACAAATCAAAAGAATCTATTCCAAACAAGAGAAGAAAGTTTCTCATTCTGCCTATCAAATTCTTAAGACAAAAGTGCGCCGTCACTTGCGTGCAGGAGAAATGACCTTCAGTTTAGTTCGAATTATTGATTAATGTATGCGTCATCTAGCCGACAGCTGTCACAATATTTACGTTCCGTCAATCTGCCACTGTTGTATTTTAACTGATCTTTGCCGTATACTTGTATCAAAATGCTCATATGGCATGCCACACGGATGAGAGGCCTTATGCTTGTGAAATATGTAACAAAGCATTTCATCAGAAGACTCATCTAAATGCTCATATGAAGTGCCATACCGATGAGAGACCTTACACCTGCGAATTGTGTAACAAGTCCTTCCGTCAGCAATCAAACTTAAATAGTCACGTGAGGTGCCACATGAAAGAGAAACCCTACAAATGTGGCATGTGTGATAAAGGATTTCATCGGCGCAGCTCTCTAAGGAATCATACGATGAGCCACACAGGGAGAGACCCTATACGTGTGAAATATGTGACAAAACATTCAGTCAACAAAAGTATCTAAATGCTCATATGTTGTGCCACACAGACGAGAGGCGCTACAAATGTGGCATATGTGATAAAGCATTTCGTCAGCCCAGTTCTCTAAAGAATCATATGGTGAGCCACTCAGATGAGAGGCCCTACATGTGCAAAATATGCAACAAAGGCTTTCGGAAGAAAGGGATTCTAACTGTCCATATGATGAGCCATACAAACAAGAGAACCTACAAATGTGAAATGTGTATGAAAGCATTCCGACTGCCACAAACGTTAAACAAGCATATGATGAGCCACATCAACAATAGTCACATAAAAGAAAGACCCCACAAATCTGAAATATGTAAAATGGCATTCCGACACCCCAGCGTTCTAAGAAATCATATGTTTAGCCACTCGGATGAGAGACCCCACATTTGTGCTATATGTAACAAAGCTTTTCGTCAGAAAGTGAATCTAATCGGTCACATGTTGTGCCACACACACGAAAAATCTTATAAATGTGACATATGTGATAAAGCATTCCGCCAGCCACAAACTCTAAAGAATCATATGATGGTTCACACAGACGATAGACCCTACAAATGCAATAAATGTAGAAAAGCGTTCCGTCAGCTGCAAAGTCTAAGGAAACATCTGCTGACCCATATGGACGAAAGGCCCTACGTATGTAAAATATGTAACAAAGCATTTCGTCAGAAAGGGACTCTAACAGGTCTTATGAAGTGCCACTCAAAGGAGAAGCCCTACAAATGTGGCATATGTGATAAAGCATTTCAACGATCAAACACTTTAAAGCATCACATGTTCAACCACACAGGCGAGAGGCCCTACAAATGTGAAATATGTAAAACGGCGTACCGACAATCCCAAAGTCTAAAGGATCACATGACGTATCATACCGGTGAAAAACCTCATCAGTGCCAGTTATGTGCGAAAAAATTTCATGTGAAAGGTGAACTCAAGAGGCATTTCAATAGGCATCATAATGGTGACAGAAAACTTGCTGTATTGGAAGAAGCAATTCACGTTGATCGTGGTTTAAAGAAAGAAAATACTCTTGACTTAAAGTTCAATGTATGTATAAAAGACTTAATTCCCAAATAAATGTAATTGGTTCACAAAATAACGTTTTATTGAATTAAATTATCACATTTTACACAAGTAAATGTAAAATGTGGATGGCAGTTAACGTGTTAAGTTTGACACATTTACAACATTTATGTTTAGTGTTCAGTTGTCTTTGCAGGCGGAGATTTTTCATAACGATGAGACAAATTATGAATTCTCTTGTGAACTGTGCGGAAAAGCATTCCGTCAACGGAGGTACCTTAATGGTCATTTGGCGGGCCACATAGAGAGGCCCTTCTCCTGCGAAATATGTAACAAATCATACCGTCAGGAAATGCATCTAAAAGGTCACATGACGTGCCATACAGGCGAAAAGCCGTACGCCTGCCACATATGTTACAAAGGATTCAGCCAGCAAAAGTATCTAAATAGTCACATGATGTGCCACGTAGAAGTGAAACCGTTCAAATGTGAAATATGCGGAAGAATGTTCGGTTGGTCCTATAGTTTGAAGCGCCACATGGTGACCCACACCAACGAAAAGCCCCACAAATGTGAAATATGCAATACCGCGTACCGGGAGTCCAGAAGTTTAAAGAGTCATTTCAGTAAATATCATAGAAAAGAGCCGGATTCGTCAAGACCTGATTCAGAAACTGTCGTATTGGAAGAAGAGATTAAAGTTGAGGAAGTTAAGGTTGAAATTTCGCTGCCGTAACGCCACAGCCTGTTCACCATTATCGGTAGCATCTCTTGTTCTATGTGTGGTAAATTTTCACGACATCCATGATTTATTAAAAAATCACGTAGATGAAATGCACTTTGTGATTGATATTAATAAACAGAGTACAACATAGAATAACTTTTTTATAATGTAAATAACGTGTTTTCCTTATAATATAATAGAATAGAATATAAAATAAATACAAATTACTTCAAAAGGGTTGCTCTAACCTCACAATTTACAATTTTGAAACAGCACAATTAAACTGCTTACTACGGGCCAAAATAACCGTAAACATAAAGTACAAATAAACGGGAATTGTGACCAAATCAAAAAAATTAATTACAAAAGTACATAATATAAATATATAACTTTTTATTTTCTCTACCAAATTTTTAAAACAGAATGCGCCACCACTGGCATGCTACCGATAGGTGACCTTCAGTTTAGTTCAAATGAATAAATTGAGCTGTCAGTTGTCACGGTATTTTTCATTTTGTTACTCAAAAGCAATATGTAGGCACTGCCTTGTATTTTAGCTGATCTTTTTACTCCATACTTGTGTAAAAAGTGTTTCTTTGGAAGTTATAACCTCGGAAATAGACGTTTGGAAAGTTAAAAATTCTTTCCTTGCCTAGAAAGTTAATTTTCGTTTTACAGAAAATGTCGTTTTGCGATCCAGTTAAAACTGAATTAGAACAAGAGCTGGTGGAAGTGAAGATGGAAGAAAAATTTATAATTGACGAAGAGTCGGTAGAAGAATCGGTTGTTGTGTCAGATTTTTGTATAGAGGTAGGCAAGTTGTAACTAGGGCTGCGAGTATTTTGACAAAAATAACTTTTACATTTACAGGCACATATTACTTCGAATACAAATAACTGTGAAATAAAAAATGAATCAAATTTTCAAAGAAAAAATGAGTACAGCATAAGGGAGTTCAAGTGTCCTGATTGTCCGAAAGTCTTCGCCTCCAATTCCTTGTTAAAATACCACGCAATATTACATACAGGTAAGAATTCAAACAAATGCGAGCGAATTTCTCTTATCATATAGTGTGCCATGCAGGAAAGAGACCGTACGAGTGCGATATATGTGAGAAAGCGTTCAGTCGTCCCAACACTCTAAAGAAGCATAAGATTACTCACACTGACAAGAGACCGCACACATGCTTAGTATGTAATAAAGCATTCCGTCAGAAACCGCATCTGAATGCTCATATGAGGTGCCATACGGATGAGAGACCATATAAATGTGAAGTATGTGAAGAGGCGTTCCGTCAACCTAACCCTTTAAAGAAGCACATGATGAGTCACACGAACGAGAGGCCCTACATCTGCGAAGTGTGTAACAAAGCGTTCCATCAGCCCAGCTTTTTAAAGAATCACATGATGAGCCACACAAAGAAGAGGCCCTTCATGTGCGAACTGTGTAAAAGAACATTCCGCTTTAAATCGGAATTAAATTGTCATATGATGTGCCACACGGATAAGATGCCCCACACTTGCGAAATCTGTAACAAAGCTTTCCATAAACTCAGCTCTCTGACGGAGCATAAGATCAGCCACACGAATGAGAGGCCCTACACCTGTGAAGTATGCAACAAAGCGTTCCGTTATAAATGCAATTTAAATAAACATATAATATGCCACGCAGATGTGAAGCTCCAAGCCTGCGAAATATGTAACAAGGCATTCTATCAGCTCAGCTATCTAAAGAAGCACATGATAAGCCATACGGATGAGAGACCCCACAAATGTGAAATATGTAACAAAGCATTCCACTATCAGTTTACTCTAAATAATCATATGATGTGCCATACGGAGGAGGGGCACCACATTTGTGAAATATGTAATAAAGTGTTTAACCAGTCTGGCTCTTTAAAAAAGCACATGATGTGCCACATGGATGAGAGACCCTACAGCTGCGAAATATGTGACAAAGCATTCCGTTACAAACAGAATCTAAATGAGCATATGATGTGCCACACGGGTGAGAAACCTTATACCTGCGACATTTGTAACAAAGCTTTTCATCAACCCAGCTCTCTGAAGAAGCATAAGATCAGCCACACGGACAATAAGCCCTACATGTGCGAAGTATGTGCCACATCATTCCGTTTCAAATCAAAACTAAATAAACATATGATAGGCCACTCGGATGAGAGAAATCACACCTGTGAAACGTGCAAAAAGGCGTTTCGTCATAAAACAAGTCTGAATCAACACATGAAGCGCCACATGCCCTCAAATCTAAAGAATCATACGATAACGATGTGCCAGACAACCGACACGATACTATATCACTGCCAAATATGCGCAATGGTTTTTAATCAGAAAGGTGAACTCTATGAACATTTTAATAAGCATCATAAAATTGGAACAGTTGTTGAAGATAATACGGGCACGAAACCAGTTTTAGAAGCAATTAAATTGGAGGAAATTCAAATTGATGATGTAAAGGAAGAAGACGATACATTTTGATGTAAAACCAAATTCTATGATCTATAAAAGCTGTTATTATAGGTTAACAATAAATGTTTTACAACTGAAGAGACTATTGAAATTTCTAGTCGCTCTCACCCTACCCTACCTTACAAATTTATGACAAGTGCAATCGTCGAAAACTGGGCCGAGTTTTTATACACGAATTTTAAGTCATCTGCAAGAAACAACTGAAAATCAGCCGATTCCTTAAAATGATATTGCTTTTGTTTCCCTTTCATGCACCACTCTGATATGCTACTCCCAAAATTGTAGACTCCAGTACTCCTGCACAATTTCGTACTTATCAACGATAAAATAGTGTAGAAATTTGATGTTTATTGTTTGAAAAAAACGAATTTACATGGTACAAATTGTACTTTAATTCAATTGGTAAACAACATTATCCAGGACAACGAGTTTGGCATTTTTTTAGTTGAATAAGCTCAGAATGATTGGCCCAATCAAGTTTTTCGCGAACGAACCAATAAAGAAATTTTTCATGAACTTTTTGGACGACCCCGGTATATCAAAATTGTTATTAAATCTTGTAGTATCTAAGTTCGGTGTGTGACACATGAAACCACACTAGAATTTTCCAAGGAATCCAAATATTCGATAAAAATTAGAGGTACTTTGAAAATAATCTCAAGATTTTTGAATCTAGTTCGATAAAGAAATGGGTCCACATTGCCACTAAAGTGGTAATATCTGCTGAAAACCCCATAATGTGGTAGGTAGGTATATCGTTTTCCATGAAATTTTGTGGCGGGGAACGTGAATATGTAAAAAATAGGGGTTTCCATTTAAAAAATTATAACTTTTGTTTGTTACTCAAAATGTGAAAACCCTGCGTATCGATATGAAGAATTATAATTATAGTGAACTTTTCCATGACTCATCGAAAAACAGGGCTTCCAATCTAAAAGATTATTAAGCCATTTCTTAAATTAGAAATGTCAAATTTTTTAGTGCATAGTTAGAAGATTGCAATTGAATCCTACATGCGACTTTTTCCAATTTTTATTCCCATTATGAAACCAAAATTGCAATGAGTAAAATGCATAAAAATAGCGCAATTTCAATCACATTCCGCTTCCGCTGCAAGTTACTACTGCAAACTTATGAGAAAAAACTCGATGTAGGCAACATGCTCAACGTTTTGCAAAGCCAGCAAGCTTTTTTCAAATTAAAATCTGTTAAGAATTGGAGGCACAAAATTGTATTGCAGAATGCTGCATACACTATCATCGGTCTTTCTGCAGGGCCCCACAGATATGCAAGTCGTAGAGAATTATTTTGCGTTTAATGTATTTTGTTATTTGCGTGAATAAAGTAAAAAGGAATCGTGAGCAAATCGATTCCCAACTAAGGAATAAAGTTTCTTATCCTGCCTACCAAATTTTTAAGACAAAAGTGCGCCGCCACTGGCGTTCAGCATAAGTGACCTTCAGTTTAGTTCGAATTACTGATTTGTGTTTGCGTCCTCTAGCTGTCAGCTGTCACAATATTTTCGTTCCGCCAAACAAATTAATCTGGTCATTGTATTGTATTTTAACTGTTCTTTGCCGCAAACTTGTATCAAAAAGTGTTTCTTTGGAAATTATAACCTCGGAAATTGATTTTAAATATTTTGGTAAGTTAGGAAATTTTTGCTTAGGCAGAAAGATAATTTTTGCTTTACAGAAAATGTCTTTTTGCGATCCAGTTAAAACTGAATTAGAAACTGAATGGGTTGAAATAAAGATGGAAGAAAAATTTGTAATCGAGGAACAAGAGTCGATGCAAGAATCGGTTGTTGCGTCAGATTTTTGTATAGAGGACAAAAAGGTAGGCAAGTGCTATTCACTTTGTAACAAAACTCTGCAAATAAGTTGAATATTCACCATTTCTCTTTGTCGAACTTACTTCCATTTACAGGCGGTGATTATTCTGAATGCAAATAACCATGAAATAAAATATGAATCGAATCTTCAAGGAAAAGCGGATAATAGCACAAAGAAATTCAGGTGTCCCGATTGTCCGAAAGTCTTTACCCACAACTCGTCGTTGAAATGCCATGCAACATTACATACAGGTAAAAGTTCAAATAAATGTGAATAAATATTTTTATCGTGTGGTGTGTCACCCAGGAAAGAAGCCTTACGAATGTGATATATGTGAGAAAGCGTTCCATCATCCCAACGCTCTAAAGAAACATAAAATTACCCACACTGAAAAGAGACCGCATGTATGCTTAGTATGTAATAAAGCGTTCCGTCAGAAACCACATCTGAATACTCATATGAGGTGCCATACGGATGAGAGACCGTACAAATGTGTACTATGTGAAAAAGCATTCCGGCAGCTCAACCCTTTAAAGATGCATATGTTGGACCACACTAATGAGAGGCCCTACATCTGCGAAGTGTGTAACAAAGCGTTCCATCAGCCCAGCTTTTTAAAGAAGCATATGATGAGCCACACAGATGAGAGACTCTACAAATGTGGCACATGTGATAAAACATTCCGCTATAAAAGGAATCTGAATTATCATCTGATGTGCCACACGGATGAGAAACCTTACACCTGTGAAATATGCCATAAAGTGTTCCCTTATAAGCGGAATCTAAATGATCATATGTTGTGCCACACGGATGTGAAGCTTTACGCTTGCGAAATATGTAGCAAAGCATTCTATCAACTCAGCTACCTAAAGAAGCACATGATAAGTCACACGGATGAGAAACCATACATCTGTGAAATATGTAACAAAGCATTCCACTATCAGTTTACCTTAAATAATCATATGATGTGCCATACTAAGGAGGGGCACCACATTTGCGAAATATGTAACAAAGCGTTCAACCAATCGAGCTCTTTAAAAAAGCACCTGAGGTGCCACACGGATGAGAGGCCCCACAGCTGCGAAATATGTGACGAAGCATTCCGTTACAAATGGAATCTAAATGAGCATATGAAGTGCCACACGGGTGAGAAACCCCACACCTGCGACATTTGTAACAAAGCTTTCTCTCAACCGAGCTCTCTGAAGAAGCATAAGATTATCCACACGGACAACAGACCCTACGTGTGCGAAGTATGTGCCACAGCATTCCGTTTCAAATCAAAACTAAATAAACATATGATAGGCCACTCGGATGAGAGAAACCACACCTGTGAAACGTGCAAAAAGTCGTTTCGTCATAAAAGAAGAACTCTGAGTCACCACATAAAGTGCCACATGCCCTCAAATCTGAAGAATCATACGATGTACCAGACAAGCGACAAGAAACCGTATCACTGCCAAATATGCAAGAAGGGTTTCAATCCGAAAGATGAACTCGATGAACATTTTAATAAGCATCATAAAGTTGGAACAGTTGTTGAAGGTAATATGGACACAGAACCAGTATTAGAAAGAATTAAATTGGAAGAAATTCAAATTGATGATGTAAAGGAAGAAGACGATTCATTTTGATGTAAAACCAAATTCTATGATCTATAAAAGCTGTTATTATAGGTTAACAATAAATGTTTTACAACTGAAAAGAGTAAGGTAAGGTGGGATAAATGCAACCAGACAACCTCCAGTTTTCAAATGAGTTAAGGTGTCTTGGGATGAAAATCTGTGTGTTTGGCAAAGGAAAAATCTAGGAAGACGTATTTGTTGGATTAGTAACCGAAATAATTGATCCTCTAAATAAAATTTGTGATCGTTCTTTTATGAAGCCTGCTGTTGGACAAAAACATCCCAAAAACACCTTTGTCTATCTAGAAATAGAAGATATTAAGTCAATGGTGTATAAGGCCAAGATATTAGAATGCTTAACTAGACCTTTAGTTAGACGTGGACATTATACTTTTTCTTCTTCCTACATTTTTGCCTAGATAATCTAGGCTGGATATATTTTTTTGCATTTTTGATAAAAAGTTTTTTATATGACAGCAATTTATTTGCAACTGACTTTTTTGAAACTTTGAAAATATTGATTCTTTCTTGGCAGTGGTACTCATTTTAAAATAAATGTAATAAAAGTATTTTTTTTTCATTTTTTTGAGTTCCTTGGAAATGTGATGCTCTTTCCCGATTTTATTTTAACAAAGTTTCATGTTGTTTATCGTTTGAAGAAAACGAATTTACCCGATACAAATTGTACTTTCATTCAGTTGGTAAACGGCATTATCCAGAACAACGAGTTTGGCATTTTTTGTAGTTGAATAAGCTCAAAATGATTGGGGCAATCAAGTTATTCGCGAACGAACCAATAAAGAAATTTTTCATGAACTTTTTGGATGACCCCCGTATATCAGAATTGTTATAAAATCTCCTAGTATCTAAGTTCGGTGTGCGACGCATGAAACCACACTAGAATTTTCCAAGGAATCCAAATATTCGATAAAAATTAGAGGTACTTTGAAAATAATCTCGAGATTTTTGAATCTAGTTCAATAAAGAAATGGGTCCACATTGCCACTAAAGTGCCAAAGTGGTAATATCTGCTGAAAACCCCATAATGTGGTAGGTAGGTATATCGTTTTCCATGAAATTTTGTGGGGAACGTGAATATGTAAAAAATGGGGATTTCCATTTAAAAAATTATAACTTTTGTTTGTTACGCATAATGTGAAAACCCTAATGGACCACCTGCATATTGATATGAAGAATTATAATTATAGTGAACTTTTCCATGACCCATCGAAAAACAGGGCTTCCAATCTAAAAGATTATTAAGCCATTTCTTAAATTAGAAACGTCAAATTTTTTAGTGCATAGTTAGAACGTTGCAATTGAATCCTACATGGGACTTTTTCCAATTTTCCTTCCCATTATAAAACCAAAAATGAAATTAGTAAAATGCATAAAAATAGCGCAATTTCAATCACATTCCACTTCCACTGCAAGTTACTACTGCAAGCTTATGAGAAAAAACTGGATGTAGGCAACATGCTCAACGTTTTGCAACGCCAGTAAGCTTTTTCAAATTAAAATCGGTTAAGAATTGGGGGCACAAAATTGTATTTTGTAAACCCTTGCAGAATGCTGCATACCCTACCATCGGTGATTCTGCAGGGCCCCATAGATATGTAAGTCGTAGAGAATTATTTTGCGTTTAATGTATTTTGTTATTTGCGTGAATAAAGTAAAAAGGATTCTTGAACAAATCGATTCCCAACTAAGGAATAAAGTTTCTCATCCTGCCTATCAAATTTTTAAGACAAAAGTGCGCCGCCACTGGCGTTCAGCATAAGTGACCTTCAGTTTAGTTCGAATTGCTGATTTGTGTTTGGGTCCTCTAGCTGTCAGCTGTCACAATATTTTCGTTCCGCCAAACAAATTAATCTGGTCATTGTATTGTATTTTATTTTAACTTATCTTTGCCGCAAACTTGTATCAAAAAGGGTTTTTTTTTGGAAATTTTAACCTCGGACATTGATATTAAAATATTTCGGTAAGTTGAGAAATTTTTTCTTAGGTAGGAAGATAATTTTCACTTTACAGAAAATGTCCTTTTGCGATCCGATTAAAACTGAATTAGAAACAGAATGGGTTGAAATAAAGATGGAAGAAAAATTTGTAATTGAGGAACAAGAGTCGATGAAAGAATCGGTTGTTACGTCAGATTTTTGTATAGAGGACAAAAAGGTAGGCAAGTACTATTCACTTTGTAACAAAACTCTTTGCAAATAAATTGAATATTCACCATTTCTCTTTGTTGAATTTACTTCATTTACAGGCGGTGATTATTCTGAATGCAAATAACGATGAAATAAAAAATGAATCTAATCTTCAAAGAAAAACTGATAATAGCACAAAGAAATTCAGATGTCCCGATTGTCCGAAAGTCTTTGTCTACAACTCCTCGTTGAAATACCATGCAACATTACATACAGGTAAAATTTCAAATAAATGCGAGTAAATATTTCTATCATATAATGTGCCACGCAGGAAAGAGACCATACGAATGTGATCAATGTGAGAAAGCGTTCAATCATCCCAACACTTTAAAGAACCACAAGATTACCCACACTGACAAGAGACCGCACGCATGCTTAGTATGTAATAAAACGTTCCGTCAGAAATCACATCTGAATACTCATATGAGGTGCCATACGGATGAGAGACCGTACAAATGTGGCATATGTGATGAAGCATTCCGTCAACCCAACCCTTTAAAGATGCATATGCTGAGCCACTCGGATGAGAGGCCCTACATCTGCGAAGTGTGTAACAAAACGTTCCATCAGCCCAGCTTTTTAAAGAAGCACATGATGAGCCACACAGATGAGAGACCCTACAAATGTGGAATATGTGATAAAGCATTCCGCTATAAATGGAATCTAAATGATCATATGATGTGCCACACGGAAGAGAGGCCTCATACCTGCGAAATATGTAACAAAGCTTTCCATCAACTCAGCTCTCTGACGAAGCATAAGATCAGGCACACGGGTGACAGGCCCTACACCTGTGAAGTATGCAACAAAGCATACCGTTATAAATGGAATCTAAGTGATCATATGTTGTGCCACACGGATGTGAAGCTCCACGCCTGTGAAATATGTAACAAGGCATTCTATCAGCTCAGCTATCTAAAGAAGCACATGATAAGCCATACGGATGAGAGACCCCATAAATGTGAAATATGTAACAAAGCATTCCACTATCAGTTTACTCTAAATAATCATATGATGTGCCATACGGATGAGGGGCACCACATTTGTGAAATATGTAATAAAGTGTTTAACCAGTCCAGCTCGTTAAAGAAGCATATTATGTGCCACACAGATGAGAGACCCTACAGTTGCGAAATATGTGACAAAGCATTCCGTTACAAATGGAATCTAAATGAGCATATGATGTGCCACACGGGTGAGAAGCCCCACACCTGCGACATTTGTAACAAAGCTTTTTATCAACCCAGCTCTCTGAAGAAGCACAAGATTAGTCACACAGACAATAGGCCCTACGTGTGTGAAGTATGTAACGCGGCATTCCGTTATAAATCAAATCTAAATAAACATATAATATGTCACTCGGATGAGAGAAACCACACGTGTGAAACATGTAAAAAGTCGTTTCGTTATAAAACGAATCTGAATCGCCACATGAGGCGCCACAAGTCCTCGAATCTAAACAATCAAATGACACACCAGAGAAGCGGCAAAAGATCATATCGCTGCCAAATATGCGCGATGGTTTTTAATCGGAAAGGTGAACTCGATGAACATTTTAATAATCATCATAAAGGTAATACGGGCACAAAGCCAGAGAAGTTAAAATTCGTTGGATTAGAAGAAGGAATTAAAGCTGAAGAAAGTCAAATTGATGAAGTTGTGAAGAAAGAAGACACATTTTGATGTAAATACAGTAGTAAAACTCAATAATCTGTAAAAGCTGCTATCCATAATAAATGTTCTATAACCGAAAAGAGCATTTGACGTAGGTTTTTGTCCAGTTTCATCATTCTGAGATAACAATAATAATATATCATTTAATTTAGCAAATATAGTTAATACACAACAATAACACAAATGTAATCCCAACAAACCATCACCTTTCGAACAGAAGATCTTTTCCACCTTTAACACTGTAGTTTGTTATCCCTCACACTCGGCCACCCTAGAACATCCAACATGTAACTTACAGCTGTCTGATTAACGGTTTGTGAGATATAGTCGGCGACCTCTCTTAATGGGACACCCGGTACAATAATCAAAATGTGGCCTAACAATACAGTTGTATATCAAACAACCACTCAATAAAGATAAATCTGCCCTCAGTCTAGCCAAAAAACGGGTTTCTTTCCTACTTTTTTACTTAGATCTTCGGCATGACAAACAAAATTCAATTTTTTATCCAGAGCCACACCTAAATACTAAATAATATCCACGACACTCGCAATTTCTTTGTTAACCAATATAGACCAGGAGCCCATAGACCAAAAATTGTGCATAATAGGTTTACTCCAAAAATGCCTGAGATGTTATGATTTTTGGGTCGTGAAGCACAGAAATGCCCATGCCAGTTTTTGTTTTTGGTACAGTGATGTGTGGCAGACCTGTAAATGTGTAAAAAAATTGCTTAAAAAAGTATTATAGGTTTAGGACTGGGGTTTGTGGGAAGCGCTAAATAATGAAAAGTAATCGAGCGGACGCGGTTCGCTTGTTATGAATTCTGGGACACTGACCCGCTACACGGGTCAAATTGTGTAAATAAAACACCCCCAAAAAAATTATAGGTTTACGCATGGGGATTGGAGGGACCTCTTAATTTACCCCCAAACATCTTGAATCTCAACTCCCATTCATTTTGGTCGGTACAAAGAGGCGCCACTCTCGCGACATTTTGTAAATTCACTCAGGTAAAAAAAATCATAAGTTTACTCTTCAAAACTTGGAGACAAGTTATTTCAATCACAAAAGTCGAGTATTCATCGTTGCCGATAAGAAAAATTGGTACAGGGGGGCGCTAGAGACGCAACATTTTGTAAAAAAAAAACTTACGTAAAAAAATCATAAGTTTATGAATGGCATTCAAGAATTTGATTATGATGAACCTGCTGAGTACAAAAATACATTCCTTGTCATTGAACGGTGGTACAAGGGCCCGCTAGAAAGCTTGAAAGAAAGCAATTATAAATTTTCACCCTTCATCATAAAGATTTCAGTCCGAAGACTGGTTGGACGCGTACCTCCATCTTTCCTATCCTGAGCTAACCTACGCTTTTCCCTAAAAGTTGAACATCCTATATCCCTAACTACTTGAGAGCAGTAGTCCAATCTCGGCCTACCCTTACCACTTTTTATTCCTATCTCTGACTCTAGTATGTTGCGAACTAAGCCTTCGTGCCTCAGAAGGTGTCCTACTATCCTACCTCTCCTATTCCTTACTGTCTTCCAAAAATTTCGCTTTTCTCCAACTTTTTCTAATACCTCTCTGTTGCTAACCTTATCTACCCACGGTATCTTCGTCATGCGTCTATAGCGCCACATTCCAAATGCTTCTAATTTTTTCCTATCCGCTTCTATCGTCCAAGTTTCGCACCCGGACACTGCTGTACTCCATACATACGTTTTTAAGAGTCTCTTCCGAGTTTCTACATTTATCATTTCCGAGCATAATAGTTGTTCCTTTTTTTTAAATGCAACTCGGCCCTGAGCTATTCTTTGTCTTAAATCTAGAGTTATTTGACTTCCTAAATAGCAGAAATCTGAGACTTCTTCTATCTTCTCGTTTCCTATTTGTATTTTAGTTTTAGCCCTATTTTCACACCCCCTATACACAACAAAATTTCGGTTTTCTTTTTATTGATCTTCATACCATAGCCCTCCGTTAAAACAGCTTCCATTTCGTTTAGAGTCCTTCCTAATTCTTCTTTGCTGGATCGCTGGATGCTAATACTGCTATATCATCCGCAAATCTGAGCATATTAATAGTTTGACCCTGTATATTAATTCCAGCAGCAATTCTGATGTCTTTAACAATATTCATCGCATCTTTGATATATAAATTGAGAACTAGAGGCGATAACGCACGTCCCTGCCTCACTCCCTTTCGGATATTTACTTCTCTATGTTCCTGCTCAAATTCTTTAACTGCCGTTTGTTCTTTGTGATTATGAATAAATTATTCTTCTATCCCTATTAGTTAGGGAGCCGGTATAGTAAATTATGACTGTATTTTCTACCATGCCGGACATTATTAATCTTAATGTATGCAACAAGAGGAAGAAGAATATGACTATGAGAAAGTTGCATCTGAGTCGCACCGCAGATGGCGCTCTTAAGAAAAGTTTAGAATCGTCTGGCATCCACTCGCGACTATCTAATGTGTCTGGCATTGATATTTTGGCATTCTTCATGATACAAATAGTCAGTAAAAGAAGAATCAGATAAATTATAAGTCGCGAGTGGGTGCCAGAGAACCCCAAACTTATCTTAAGCAGGAGCGTCACGTGACGTATTTTCTACCAACAGATTTTTCTTTTACTGAATTTTTGTATTATGAAGAATGCCAAAATATCATTGCCAGACACATTAGATAGTTGCGAGTGGGTGCCAGACGATTCGAAACTTTTCATAAGAGCGCCATCTGCGGTGCGACTCAGATGCAACTTTCTCATAGTCATACTCTTCTTCCTCTTGTTGCATACATTAAGATTAATAATGTCCGGCATGGTAGAAAATACAGTCATAATTTACTATACCGGCTCCCTAACTATATACTTAATCCCTACCGTTTTGAGCACTTCGAACATCTTCCTCCATTTCACATTGTCGAAGGCTTTTTCCAAATCTGCAAATCCTTTATAGGGTCTCTTTCCCTTTTCTATTGCTTTTTCTATTAGTAGTCGTAAAGCTAGAATGGTCTCGCGCGTTCCCCTATTTCTTCTAAATCCGAACTGATCTTCTCCTAATATTTCTTCCGCCCTTTTCTCCATCCTTCTTTGCAAAATTCTAGTTAAAATTTTTGACACGTGGGAAGTGAAACTGATCGTTCTAAAATTTCCACCCGTATCCGCGCCTTTCCTTTTTGGCAAAGCTACTATGATGTTCCGTTTGTATTCTTCTGGAATATCGCCTGTCTGGTATGTGCAGCTAAACGTTTCATAGAACCATTTTAATTTTTTTTTAATTTCTTGCATTTCCTATTTACTGCAGTAATCTACATGCAGTAGGAACGAAGCTTCAGTGCACAATCAATTATCGTGAATGGTAAGACTTTTGTACCACTTTTCAACGATGGTGAATGTATTTTCGCACTCAGTATGTTTATATTAAACAAGTTACTGAACGCCATTCATAAACTTATGAATTTTTTTACCTGAGTGAATTTACAAAATGTCGCGAGAGTGGCGCCTCTTTGTACCAACCAAAATGAATGGGAGTCGACATTCATGATGTTTGGGGGTAAATTAGGAGATCCCTCCAATCCCCATGCGTAAACCTACGATTTTTTTTGGGGCGATTTATTTACACAGTTTGACCCCTGCAGCGGGTCAGTGTCCCAGAATTCACAACAAGCGAACCACGTCCCCTGGATTACTTTTTATTATTATTATTATACTTTTTTAAGCATTTTTTTTACACATTTACGGGTCTGCCACACATCACTGTACCAAAAACAAAAACTGGCATGGGCATTTCTGTGCTATACGACCCAAAAATCACAACATCTCAGGCATTTTTGGAGTAAACCTATTATGCACAATTTTTGGTCTATGGGCTCTTGGTCTAATAGGATCAACTGCAGTATTTAATCTTCTCTCCAATGCCACCACCATACACCTTGTCTTGGATATGTTCAACTTAAGTCTGTTTACACACATCCACTCGTATAATAACGCAAACTCCTTATTCATCAACTGACAAGCTACTTGTGGGTCCTCGTGGACAACACAGATCAATGTATCATTGACAAAAAAGTTCACAAAAGATTCTTTAAGCCACAATTGAACATCGTTCACATATAATAAAAATAACAACGGCCCCAGAACACTACCTTCAGGGACTCCTACATCACATGCTAATTCCGATGATACACAATTTTCCATCCTGCACCTACGCTTCCTGTGGCTCAAATAACTATGGAACCATAACAACACTTTACCAGTAAATCCCAGAAATTGCAGTTCTTCCTAAGTACTTCATAATCATCCCAGTGTTCTTGTTTACCTGTAGTCCTAGCTCTTTTGTAACTTAAGTCTCGCTCTTTCTGCCATCTTTTTTATATCATTATTAAACCATCTATATTTACATTGGTTTCAAACAGTTTCTCCGCAGTCACCCTTCTTACGTATTTAAACCCATTTTCAACGGCTTTTGCTGGTTGAAAAAAACATGTTTTGGAAGATATTTTATTATTAAATTTAATTTAGAATACAAGCATGGAATTGCACCACCACCTAGCCTATAAAACATTTGATTTTTACGAACAAACATAACGATTGATTGTTAAAAAATAATTATATTACAAAGAAAACGATAGATTTCTTTATTCGATATTCATTTTTAGCTTTCTTTTTATATTTTTTCGATGTTAAGATATGTTTAATTTTTTTCTATAAAAAATAAGCTGCTATAAATACTAGAAAATTTACAAATCAACTTAATAACTATTAAATATGAGCAAAGAAAAAATAAATGTATTCAAAAAAAACTCGAGACCCGAAAATTCGACGAATAAAAAAATATAAACAAATTTATAACAAATAAACAAAACTGTCGAAAACCGGGCCGAGAGTTCCTCGTTTTCATACACGAATTTTAAGTTACCTGCAAGAAACAACTGAAAATCAGTCAACGTTACGCCGACTCCTTAATATGATATTGCTTCTGTTTCCCATTTTTATGCACCACTCTGATATGCTACTCCTAAAGACTACAGTCCACAATAACTGTGGACTCTACTCATGTACAATTTCGTACTTGCAGAAATTTGTTGTCGGGTTTACTTGACAGATGATAAAATGTTAAATGGCAGCCAAGTTTTCCACGAACGAACCAATAAAACATTTTTTCATGAACTTTTTGGATGCCCCCCGTATATCAAAATTATTATAAAATCTCGTAGTATCTAAGTTTGGTGTGTGACACATGAAATCACACTAGAATTTTCCGAGAAATCCAAATCTTCGATAAAAATTAGAGGTACTTTTGAAAATAATCTCGAAAACCTCGAGATTTTTGATAAAACAAACATTTCCGCACTTTTTGTTAACTTCTACCTCGATATCTCCCTCTAAACAAACGTCTGATAAATAATTGTCGGCGAAAAGTTCCAAAATTACCCGCTATATTTACAAATGGCAGTTCGCGATATAACTTACTATTCACGTATTCTATAGTCTTCTCTTTATACAGGGTACACATGTATGCATCCCCCGAACGTTTGTCAAACGACTGATGACTGGCCATATCTCGGAAACCAAAAATATTTTTAGTTTTCAATTTTAGCTGCTAAGTGACGCAATGTTAAAAGAACAACAAAAACGGCGGTTCCCAAGATCTGGACACTTGCCACCCAGTACACAATTTTCGTCCAAAAAAAACTATCTACAAAGATTGTTTAACAATCACTTCGTATCGCAGTTGGCAACGTTCAATCGATCGCACAAAAAACCTAATTAACATGAGGAATGTGGAAGTTATAAATGCCTAAAATACTGAAAGAAACGGCGGGAAAGTACCTTAAAACGTAGCCGCGATTAACGTTGCCAACGTCACCTCAAACGTCTATCTGTCCTCGTCGCGTTTACTAGCTTGCCACTTGAATTCACTCTTCATGATCCACTGCTGCCCTTCGGAAAAGTCGCACGGCCTCAGCAGCGGCAAACTCATGTCCGAAGGGTCCGGGCGCTGCAAACAGCTCCCCGTATTCTCATGCTTGATCGTCTTATACTGCAAAAAAGTATTATTCTATTTGTAAAATAAAAAAAAAGTTTGTTACATCTTCGTGGTAGACCCAAGCTTGGTTGCCGCCCATTCCGTGGCAACGGACCAATCGGACAGCCCCCATTTTAGTCGTAGCATCCAAACAATTGTCGTCCGACATGATCTGCTTCCGCTTGGTGTAAGCAAACACCTGGTTTCCTCCTAAATTGTGGCAATAGGTCATGCCGAGGTGCTCGCCCGATTTGCGGCCCATGGTGTCCAGGCAATTTCGCGTTTCAACATTTCGTATCTGGAAAGAAATTACACACTTCTGGTTCCCGACTATCCTATTTCACAAAACAACTTACATCACCCAAATAATAATACTCCAAAGGCATTTGAGATTCTGGATAGATATTCTCGAGGTACCACCGAAAACTCTTGCATTTCAGTCTCTCCCTTAAGTCTCTTCTTGACGACACGTCGCCCACAGGGACATTTCGGGCGCCTATTTGAAAAAACACGAAAACATTACAAATTGGAAAATAAAGAGCAGAACGCAGCTTCATTCCGTGACTGTGAGGAAAAAGCAGAAAACAACGAGTGCCAAAATAACGTGCAATAAAAACACAAACAGCAAAAATAAACAAGTCCGAAAAATGAAAAACAGCAAATGAAGAAGTGGAAGCTTCACAAAACCACAAGGCAGCAAGGCACGTCCAGTATGATCCCTTATTGGCATAAATACAGATTGTCCTGCATTTACCCAAAAGTGATTAGACTGTCACGTTGGTTAGAAAAAAGGGCTTCAAAGCAACCTGGGTTAATGTTATAGTAGAACTCCTTCCATTGGTCGAGCCAGACTTCGGCAAGACGAGCGTTGTTGTGATTAACGATGCGACTGGTGCCCCCTGGGAATGAATAAGGAGTGGACTTGCGGAAGACGTGTCCGACGTGCGAACACGTCGCTATTTCCAGTACGCCACCGCACATCCACACCTGTTCGCCCATGGAACATGCAATAACCGTGTTAGTATCAACAATTTTTAGTATACGACATTTTCGGTTACATATTAATATATTAGTCACCCTGTGTCCACAAAAAAATAAATCACGAAAAAATTATCGATTGTTAATGAATTAAAAATACTCCGTTCAGCAAAAAGCGGTTAATCCTGAAAAAATTAACAATCAAAACTCGGCATAGTCAAGAAAGAACAATCAATTCCAAACAAAACAAATCAATGCATAACAGAAAAAAAATTTAAAAAAAAAACAAAAACCTGGGTTAATTGCGTAATAGAAGTCTCGCCACTCGTCCATCCAAACCTCGGCAACCCTGGCGGCATTGTGCAGGACAATTTTCGATACTCCCCCAGGGAAGGTATACGGAGATTTGTCCCTGAACACGTGTCCGACGTGGGAGCACGGGATGATCTCTAGTATGCCTCCGCATTGCCACACCTAACACCACCACAATAAAAAGGAATTAACACAACGTAAATTAACATAACATAGCACTTTCGGCTGTTCTTCTTTGCAAGCAGACACAGGGTGAGACTTCACATGCTTCCGAGACTGAGACTTGGGATTGCCGAAGTCTTTCACAAAGTCTTAGAGATTCTTGAAGTTGCCTAGCCTTCCCACATTTCAGGGAACATCCAAAGACTTCTGAGACTATCAATACTTGTAGAATATTCGAAAGCATGTACTGGAGCATATGCTTTAGAAAGTCTAAAGTTTTCATATTTCTTAAAAGTCTTTAAAGACTTCTAAAGCTTCGAAAAGCTCCCCAAATTTTTAGACACTTTATAAAACCCTTGAAGTTTTTGAAAATTTATCCCGAAAAAGTTCTGAGGACTTGTAACTTTTTATAATACTGTCAAGGTTCTAAGGACTTTTAGAGACTTTTTAAGACATTTTCGACTACTGAAACTTTTCTAAGAGTGTAGAATTTACCAAAACTTTCAACTCTCAAGAACTCTTAGATACATTAGACTTTAGAACTCTTCTTGAGACTTAATACATGAAGAATAAGTTCGTGTCATTTATCTGCCCATTGTTTGCCTGTGTGTCTTTATTCAAAAGACTTCCGAGAAAAATGAAGTTCTTAGAAATTTCTCTCAAGATTTTTCAGTATTTTGAGACTAGTGAAGGTTGCAAATAATACTTAAAGGTTCTGTCAAGTTTCTAAAGACTTTTTCCGGATCTCTAAAGACTTCTCAGGTCTTCTAAAGACATTATTAGATTTCTGAGAGTTTTCAGTTTCTAAGGAATTTGGGGATTCTTTAAAAGTTGACTTTTAGATCTTCTAGAGACTGAAAAATCCTCCAAAACTTTTTAAAAGATTTTTACAGTCTTTAGAGAGCTCTCATGATTGTAGGTGAACAATGGGCAGAATTGTTCCATCGGAAAAAATACCAACTAGTTGAGAACTCTCTATTATTACCCTGAAGCTCATCTCGAGATTCTCCCCGCCCCAAATGTCCATCCCCTCATCGTACGACCCGATCTCGTAGAAATACTCTTTGTCTATAGAGAAGAGTCCGCCGGCCATCGTGGGCGTCCTCAAGGGCGCCGATCTATCGCCTCCCCTCCTATCCATCTCTCTTTGAGGAACACGATACCATCGAAAATTGAGTTTCCAATTGAACCCGCCCCACGTCATATCGGACGCTCCGATATACTCGAATGTTTCGTCCGATATGACATCTATGATGGGGCAGACCACCGTCTTTCTATCTTCCACTATTCGGGCGAGCAGAGGCTCGAGCCAACCTTCTGTGCACTCACAGTGAGCGTCCAAGAAGGTGATAACGTCACCCGTTACGTGTTTAGCGCCCAGGAGACGAGCCCTGATCAAACCAGACCGGGTCTCAGTGCGCAAAACTATCACGGGCACGGGCAAAGTTTTTGCATACTCCTCCAATTTTCGCCCCAAATAATCTAAAAATTTTGTAGCAACAGAAATTCTATATAATTCGTTGAAATAATCACCTCTCTCGCTTGAGTCATCGACTAAAATTACTTCTTTCAATAGTGGACGGGGAGACCTATTGATGACACTCCACACTGTTCTCAGTAGCGTAGTCCACGCTTCGTTGTGGAAAACAATCACTATGGACGTCGTAGGCAACAGTTTAGGGTACACTTTTGATTTGCACCTATAATTAACAACGGTACTTGGTAATTATATTAAAAACGGTATTTGTACCACCAAATTTTTAAATTTACTATTCCCGAGCATAGTAGTTGTTTCTTTTTGTTATACATGACTTGTTGCTGCATGTCTTATATCTGTACCACTCCTATCATAATCAGAAAATCGAATAAGCTGATGAGCTACCAATACCACCTCGTAATACAAGGCGTTTCACTTTAAAAAATAACTTTTTTCTCTAAAATGCAAAATAGAACTGTAATTTAAGGATGAACCAGTTTCTTAATCTAATTTACATTATTTTAAGAGTTTTATGGGCTGGCATTATAAGATCAGGTCATCAGAATTTACCTTGACATTTTCCCTCGCATTTTCCAGAAAGAAATTAAGTTGCCGCACGCGATAAATATTGTTAAACACGATGGGCAGTCACGGCAACAAAAAAAATTGAAATTTTGCGATTTGAAAGCTAAATGGTTCTTGTTCTATGTATAAACAGTTATAGGCATCTGCGTTTAAAGGGGCAGATTTTGACAGTTAACACACCTTGTGTTTATGATTAATGCAGATGGTAACCAATCTGATTTTGTACCAAGATAAACGATAATTTAATAACATTTTGAAAGATATGAACAAATCTTGATGTATTAACTTTATTTGTGTCTATTATTAACATCCTCGTTTGTGATTCTTTCTTATGGAAGTAATGGAGTCTGTAATGACATAGTGTTGAAATTTGATCAATTGACAGCTGACCTGAATCTAACCTTACTTCACATTTTACTTTTGTTTTATATAGAGTCAAAGTTGGTAATCATGTATTTATTTGTACTTTCATTTTTTTTTGTAAGTAGGCAGGTGATAAACAACTTTTGTTAATTTTCATTAGACAGCGTAAAAAGCGAAATAGAAAGGCAAAAAGCAAAACGTGCTCCGAATTATAATTTTGTTTAATAAAACAAGGAGTGTCAGAAGATTCAAAAGGTACCTTTTGTGAAACTCTGTTCAATAAACTGAACTTTGTCAACCTTGGACTTAATTTATTTGCAACAACAAACCCAAATCCACTGGAAAGAACAACAGGTTATCGGCCCAGGGCAGCTGTAAAAGGGTTTTTTATTGTTGGAAGCAAGGTCAGGAAAGCGACGGTGAAGTCGAGAAAGCAGTCCGAAACGTCAGAACCGGCACGGCAGACATAATCTACAAATCAGCGACATCGGAGCAGTCATCGCACAGCAAGTCAACGTTGAGCAACGTAAACGCAAGTCGCTTTAAGTCAGAAAATCGTCACGAAAGACTGTAAATTCATTTTATTTTAAAAATTGTCAGAAGTCAGTCAAATCCTAACATTTTTAAAAGTAAAATGGATACTGTAAAATCTCAGTTGGAGATGTTAAGTGACGATAGTCAGGGAAATGTCAATTTCATTTCATGGCAATTTAAACTAAATCTAGTAATAAAGACCTGTACGACATTGTGACAGGTGTGAAAGTCAGACCAACAGGTGATGTGTCAGAAGGAAACGTTTCAGCTTGGATAAAGAAAGATGTCGAAGCTCAAACGTTGATAGGTTTAAATGTAAACAGTAAGATAGCGAACAAAATTGCCAATTGTAAAACTGCCAAAGACATGATAGACAAATTAGTTAGTTTATATGGCACAAAGACTGATGTAACTTTAGAAACGTCCCGAATCAAATTCTTTACTTTTGAGTATGATGAAAGCAAGTCATCAGTAGAGAATTGTATGGAGATTATGGACTTGGCTGAAGAAGTGTCAACTGAAAATGATCCTATGAGAGAAAGTTGGGTCATGACGAGGATCTTGAGTGTCTTACCGTCAAAACTAGCGCATTTCAGGACATCATGGAACAACGTGACGGGACCTACAAGAAACTTAGATACTCTCATCGAACGTTTGAGACTTGAGGACGAGCAACTTAAGGAACCGACGACAAACGCAGAGAGCAGCGCCAGCAACGCTCTCATGACAAGACGTGAGAAACAAGGACAGTCGTCAAGCAAGCAGGACAAGTCACAGTTCGCATGTTACAAATGTGGAAAGAAAGGTCACGTGATCAAAGAGTGCAGAGGAAAGGCATGTCAAAAATACATTGAGTATTGCAAGAAGAAATACTCATGCAACAATTGTAAGCAGAAAGGTCACTTCGCAAAGGATTGTCCATCCCGAGAAGAAGGAAACAAGTCAGGAAATGGAAAACCATTAAAGAGGGCTTTTTTGACCACAGCATTCTCGACAGTGGACAACGACATTTCGCAGGACAGGGCAACTTCATGGTATCAAGACTGTGGAGCCAGCCAACACATGACGTCTCATCGAGAATGGTTTGTACAGCTTGCTGAGCTACGAGCCAATTCCAATTGTGATTGGAGATTCAACCAGGTTGGATGGCGTTGCAGTCGGAAACATTGAGATGGAGGCTTTTGATGGTCAAAAGTGGTATCCAGTGGTACTTGAAGATGTGATCTATGTACCAAATCTCAATTTTAATCTTTTCTCAGTAAGTCAGATGTTAGACAAGGGACATGTACAGAAGGCAAATGGAAACGAGTCAACTTTCTACTGTCAGGACAGCAAGGAAATTGTGGCAATAGCAAGGCGCAAAGGAAATTTGTACAAAATGATGCTCAGGAGAGAAGAAGAGACAAGCTTGATGGTCCAGTCGATCAAAGTATGGCATGAAAGACTCGCCCATCAAAACGTGAAGTATGTGAGGGACATACTGAAAAGAAAAGGGATCAAGTATGTTGATGACTGGAATAATTATGTGTGCACAGGGTGCTCATATGGCAAGCAACATCGATCTTCACACCCAAACAACCCCAAGACAGCCCAGCAGCCATTAGATCTTGTGCATGTCGACACCGGCGAGATGAACATCTCATCTCTAGGAGGAGCAAAGTATTGGCAAGGAGCAAGGAGTTTCAGATCACATACAGCAAGAAAGCACAGGACAAGTTGACGTACTTGGGCATGGAAATCAAGATCAATAACGATGGTATCTTTGTGAATCAGCCTCGTTACACGGAGAAGATCTTGAGGAAGATGAAACTTGAACAGTGTAACCCAGCATTCACACCTATTGAGCAAGGAATGATCACCAAGAAGACAGACTTCAAGAACGACGAGGCACTTCCGGCAAACAACAACTATCGCGAGGCGATAGGGAGCTTACTGTATTTAGCTACAATCACTCGGCCAGACATAAGCTTCGCCGTGAACTACCTGAGTCGATTCTGCAACAACCCCATGAAAAGCCATCAGGCGATGGTAAAACGTGTATTTCAGTACTTGAGAAGGACAGTGACAGCAGGAATCTACTTTGGAGGAGGCAAAGAACTTGTGGCATATACCCGAGGGGTTTACCACTCATGTAATAGTTGGGACAACCTCATATGTAATGATTTTGTAATACCGTGTAATACTGTGTAATGCCATGTAGTATATTCGTAATGTTATGTAATACTAATGTAATAGTTGAAATATTCATGTAATAGTTCTGTAATAGTTGTAATACTCATGTAATACCTATGTAATTGTCATGCAATAGTTATGTAATACTTGTGTAATACTTATGCAATAGTCATGTAATACTCTTGCAATAATCGTGTAAAAGTTGCGCGCGCAGCATAACCTTCAAAACTTTTGCAAGTATGATCTCGCGCAAATTATAATGGTGTGGGTCTGCATCGTATTGCATTGTTAAAAGCAATTACAAAATACTCGACAAAATATAAAGCTCACGGGAGTCGTGGATTATTTTCGCATGCCATTACCATTCGATAGGCTTCTTCTTTCTAATTCTTGTTGGTTAAATGAATATAAATTTCAGATAGTGACAGAAATGCAAAATACGCGAAAGCTTTCACACAGAAATAAAGTTTTGCCAATAAAGTTCAGTTACTATTTAAAAGTTAAGGCGCGTACACATATGAGCGCACATGCGATGAGAATGAACGCATGCACATACGTTCGTTCTCGAGCGTTGTCCAAATACAATTTCCCACATGCGTGCGTTCTCACGGCGCTCCGTTTAAACAACGCACAAAAATTATTTAATGTCATGATGGCCTCCGAACAAGACACATTTGCTTTCATTGCAACAACAGCGGCATTTTTATTTCTTGCCAAGTGTGACAAAAAAGAAAACGGTCTCCTACAAAACGGGGTGCTGTTCATAGGCAGCAATGAAATCTAAAAGATTTTTCTTTAGATCACTTCACCTCGTGTTGGTATATAAACTAAACTGGCATAAATGCAGTCTCCTAGCCGGCACGCCGCAAGCGTGTAAATAGTTTTAAAGCAACAGTTTCAATGTCCACACTAAGAAAGATTCAGACGCATGATTCTTTTGAGCGGTGACCAAAAACCGACAACGATGGCTTACTTCATGCGTGGTGAGGGCTTTCCCGAGCGCGGAGAGAATTTGCGGTACACATTGACAAACATGCATGTATTCTCGCCATACTCAGCATATGTGCGCTCATATGCGTACATGCCTTTAAATGTTAATTTTGAGTATACCACGTGGGACGTGATTCAAAACTCGTTTTAATTAAAGTATCGAGTAGTTTTTTAATAAACACGAACATAATATGGTATTATTGATATCTAGGAAACGAGAAAATCGAATTTGAAAGCTAAAACCAGGCAATGTATACAAAGACCTTTGAAATGAGATATCACAGAACATTTAAAATTTTTGATGGGAGATAAAAGGTGCTGTGTAATTTTTATGTAAAATATACCCCCACACTAGTACTGTTCACATGTCTCGGCAATTTTCTTGCATTTTGTACACCGAGATATTTGGAACGAGAAGTTTTCAAATTAACAACCCTGTATATTGTATATCGCAGCCATATTGTAAATTCCGTTGTTTTATAAAAAGCCTAGGTGAATTCTAAACCGTTCCGTTCTCAAACGACTGTTTTAACACACACTAGGTTAACACACTTTTGATTAGGTTCATATTATGTTCGTGGATAAGGTGCTACTATTTAAAAACTCTTAACCATACCCACCGCCATATCTTGATAATCAGAAGAAAAAACTTATAATTTTATGATTTGACGGATTTTTGATAATCTGGCTGACATAATAGATAAGTACCCACATCTAAAACGCAAATAATAAATATAGAGGTAGATACGACCTAACCTGACCTCACACTAAAACTTTAGTATTTTTAACATTGAAAATGTTATTAGTATCTTAGAATGGATATGATATTCACCGAAAAGATTGTGTTGCATATGCCACATACGTCATGCGTGAGACCCCGAGCGGTAGCCAGGCGCTAGACTGCTCAGTCTGAGTAAGCTTCATTAAGTGTGGGACCGTCTAGCGTCGCAAATGCCACAACAGGAATGCAGTTATTATAAATCGGCGCAGGTGTTTTATGAATAATTATTTAACACGCTATCGCGTATGCGGAAATATCCCAAACGCACAAGGATTACAGTCTGCTTTGTCATTTCCAATGTTGCATCATTGCGAAGGCTGTGAATTTTTTTAATTGAACAAGATTCAATTTTTGAAACCAAGTTATCTTTGGTGTCGTATCCCTCACTACCCATTTAGTTGATTTTCTCTAGTACAACATGATAGATATCAATTATATTTATTGCTCTGTCATTACTGTTTCTAAAACAACTGATCTATTTTATTACAGGGTGTTTCAAGCAAAACTAGACACCCCAAATGAGTCTGAGTCAACAATATTTTGAAGAATCAGGAAAACACGTCAACGATTATTCGAAAGGGGACACAGTTTAGAGTAAAACGGGTACACCTATCTTCATCCCCTTACCTGACATGGTCACTGCCCCCGAGATTTTATATAGCAGTGGGGTGTCAAATGATGCACCGTTTGAAAGGTATTGAAATTATCTGAATAACAATGCAAAAAATTTAAGTACTTTTCAAAGGATGTTATCACTTGACCCCCTTGCTGTATAAAATTTCAGAGGGGCTGACCATGTCTGGTAAGGGGATGAAGATGAGCGTGCCAGTTTTACTTCAAAATATGTCCCCCTTCGAATCATGGTCGACGCGTTTTCCCAATTCTTCAAAATATTTTTAACTCGAGACTTATTTAGGGTGTCTAATTTTGCTTGGGACACCTGTATAATATTTGAGCGATTTGATGTCCCTAAAAATACTTGTTTTTAATTATTAATTTATAACAGCTAAGTAGTCTGTTATGAATAGGACTCTAAACTCGGGCTCCCACTACAGTTTTAACGCGATAATGTTTAGACATTTATTAGCTCCGTAGCCTAAGCTAGGTAGCTATTGTGATAGTCGTTTTTTGACCATGGTGTTTTTTCATCAAATGTGGACGTTTCAGGTCATTCTAAGACTTTTTGGAAAGGTGGCACATTTCCGTCCGTATGTATGTGTGTATGTCTGTTGGCACTTTTACGAGAAAACGGCTCCACGGATTTTGCTGAATTTTTGCATACGTATATCAGAGATGGTTCATAGGAAACTGATGGAGTGGTGTTTTTTAAAACACTTTTGAGCCTAGATATGACGTCATCGAACATTTTTTTCCATGAGACCGTATATATTTTTGTATTGCATCGGATAGAGGGTATTTTTCTCTACACGATGTGCGAAAATCGTAATAGGTTGTATAAGGAAAAAATTGAGAAAAAAATTACGAAAAGAAGGAGCGCGCGCGCGCGCGCGCCCTCCAGTTCAGTTGTGGCTGTAGCTAGGAAGCTGTTCTGTCAATGCGTTGACAACTAGTTTATTATATTATTTCCAAAGCAATGCTTATTTATCTATTTATTTTATTTTTCTTAAATCATTTATATTAGGTAACAATCTGCATTACCTGCTTAAATAAATAAAGCCAGTAAGTATTACAAGTACCTGCATGCATGAATTACCTGTAAAAATTTTGTAATAGTTGTGTAATAGTTATGTAATTCATGTAATACTAATGTAATACTAGTGTAATGCTAATGTAATAGTTATGTTTTTTGTTGTAATACTCATGTAATACTAATGTAATACCATGTAATATTTATGCATTTTGTGCAATACTTATGTAATTATGTGTAATACTTATGTAATTATTGTAATACTTATGTCATTATGTGCAATACTCTTGTAATAGTGCAATACTTGGGACACGAATTTTACTAGTGGTAAACCCCTCGCATATACCGATTCAGATTTTGGAGGAGACTCTGAGACAGGACAGTCGACGAGTGGAGTTTTGGTGATGAGAGGAGGACCAGTGATCTGGTACTCACAGAAGCAGCGTTTGGTAGCGACTTCAACTGCAGAAGCCGAGTACCGAGCCGCGGTGTCCGTGATTGACGATGTGTGCTGGATCAAGAGAATTGCACTGGAACTTGGTATCCTGGAAAGTGATCAGCCGATCACTCTGAAAGTCGACAACATGTCAGCCATTCACATGTTACAGAATGCACACGAAGGAAAGACAACCAGAGGCAAGAAACACATTGAGATACCACGAAAGTACATTCAGCAACATGTTGGCAACACTGTGATATTGCAACACGTCGAGAGCAGCAAGCAGATTGCAGACATTCTCACAAAGCCACTCAACAGAAGAGTCTTTGAGACGCTCCGCTGTAAATTGATCAAGGAGGAGTGTTGAAATTTGATCAATTGACAGCTGACCTGAATCTAACCTTACTTCACACTTTACTTTTGTTTTATATAGAGTCAAAGTTGGTAATCATGTATTTATTTGTACTTTCATTTTTTTTTTTGTAAGTAGGCAGGTGATAAACAACTTTTGTTAATTTTCATGTGACAGCGTAAAAAGCGAAATAGAAAGGCAAAAAGCAAAACGTGCTCCGAATTATAATTTTGTTTAATAAAACAAGGAGTGTCAGAAGATTCAAAAGGTACCTTTTGTGAAACTCTGTTCAATAAACTGAACTTTGTCAACCTTGGACTTAATTTATTTGCAACAACAAACCCAAATCCACTGGAAAGAACAACACATAGGTAATACACAACGTAGGTAAAAGACGATCGCGTGGCCACTTTCGACAGGTGAGATGAATCTTGTAAAGGTTGGGTAGGGTACAGTACCCATGTCTGTTTCTGGAATTTATTGCACCGTATTATCTTTTGAATTCTCAAGGTCGAGATGTTTTTTACGTTCTATTTTTCCGAAAACAATATATAAATTATATTTGAACTATAATATCCAGGTCATTTTTATCGAGTTCGCATTTAACAAATCAACAAAAACCGAAAACTATCCATCTGTAAAATCAGTTAAAGTTTCGTCGAATCGCCGCAGTTTTTGCGTAATCTTACAATTAATTATTGTTATTGCTCCATTTACCTACATCTGATTGTATTTCGTATTGCAATACTTTGGATAACAAAACTCTGCACAATTGCACTTATTTCAATGACTATAAAACATAAGTAAGCAAATAGTCCAGGGAACATTTCAAAACAATTTATTTTAATCGCTTACTTGCAATCGTTTTGCGTTACACACGAAAATATTTAGGATAAAAGTACGTATGCAGCAATTGCAACAAATTTTTATATTTGGCCTTTTGTTTAAATAAAAAATCGATAAACGCTACAATGTGTTGCACTTTTGCTATTTCCACCTGTCTATTAGCACTGCAACATGCAATATGAAAGTGTACCTAAACAATAGAGAGTATGACAAATTCTCAATAGGTACAAAATACATTCTAATTTCAATGTAAAATTGATTAGCCTTTCGATTTGCGAACGTTTAAAAATCAACGTTATTATACTACAGGACAATTTTCGAAGGGCATCCAAATTTTTCTACAACTGCATTAGAACTTCTGTGTCTAAAAATCATCTAATAACCAACCGGAACATTGGACAATAGGCCAGAATTATTCACGCGTGCACAGGCTCAACAGACCGGTATAATTTAATTTATAAAGCAGTTAGAAAACGAAAGGAACCAATTGACAGCAAAAAAAAAACGAATTTTAAGTTGGATGTTACTGAAATTTCTGTAAACATTTGAACATAATTTTAATTAAGAATGTCATCACACTGCTTGGAAGCTTCGATTACACAACAAATGACAGCAGCGTGAACCACGCTTGATCTATGCCAGATTTCACTTTTTTTAAATGACTATACCCATTTTATAACATCCCACTCAATGAGTGACATTTAAAAATGTGCAAAATATAAAAATCGTAAACATTTGACACACGCGACAAAACAATTTGAAAAAAAGCGACAAAGTTGAATACCTACCACTATCAATTTCGTAATATTTCCTATACAATTGGTTAAAAATGTGTGATTCAACGCATTTTCTATCTACACGCTTTCTTTATTTTTTTGGCGTATTGCACATAACATTTGCATCGAAATTTTACGCATTTCCGTTATAGATAGATGAACAAATTGCGCGCAATTTTAATTTATGTTAAGGCTAAATTATTAATAAAATAGTAAGTTCTTAACAAAATAACACATAAAAACCTCCTTATACTAAAATTGGGCGTACAACCCAAAAAATTAAATACTCGTAATATACAGGGTGGCACTAATACAGCAAGTGTACAAATCATAGGGGGTCTGTCAATTGTCACTGCAAAACAATAAAACACAGTAAACAGAGTGGATTGAAGTTTGAAACCAATAAAAACTACAAATATTGGGATTTTCATTAGTAATTTGTACAGTAGTGGCCATAAATATAGCAACTTTTAAAAAATCAATGTAATATTAAACAACATTATTTTTAAGATTAGAAATGCATTCCAGCATTCACATTGCTTCTATGGTAAGTGTTTCCTGCAATAAAAATTAGAGCTTTGTGAATAACAAATTAATCCCAGCATTTGTTCAAATTTTTGTTGGACAGAAATATAGCAACAACTGTCATAAATAAGTTTAAAGTAATTAAAACGCCAGTTAAGTTGTACTTATCCCGAGTATTTATCGCATTGGCACTATTTCTGGTTAGTAACTAAAAAATGGGTCGGGCTAAAACAGTTTCAATTGAAATTAGGAACCTTATTACACAAAAGTATGAAAACGGTGTCAAACAGGCTGAAATTTCAAGAAGTTTTAATTTAAATAAATCCGTTGTGTCCAGAATTTTGAAGCTATTTATGTTGAACCCATTCCAAATCCAGGAAGACCAAGAAAAACTTATGAAAGATTTGATCGACACGTGTTAAGAATATCGAAAGAAAACCCATTCCTGTCCTCTTCCAAAATTCTTGTAAAATTGGAGGAAATTGGATCAAAAGATGTTAGTGCTCGTACAATAAGAAGGAGATTAGTCGACGGCGGGTTATTTGGTCGCCGACCAGCGAAGAAATCGCAGTTGTCAAAGAAAAATGGGAAGGCCTGTCTCCAGTTCGCAATAGATCATATTAACTGGACCCCAGAAAATTGGAAGAATGTAGTTTTTAGCGATGAATTAAAATTTAATTTGTTTAAAAGTGATGGGCTACTCTATGTTAGACGACCAACGGGCAAGAGATTTGACAAGAAGCGCACATGTCCAACTGTTAAGCACGGTGGTGGTTCAGTTATGGTTTGGGGATGTTTCTCTAAGTTTGGGATGGGCCCAATCTGTCGAATCCATGGTAAAATGGATCGATTCATGTATTAAAATATTTTGCAATACCATCTGGTCCCATACATCGACGAAACAATGCCTTTAAGTTGTGTGTTTCAGCAAGATAATGACCCGAAACACTCGTCGAAACTTGTGCAGGATTGGTTAGCCGAGCAACACTTCGAAATTATGCGATGGCCATCACAGTCACCCGACTTAAATCTAATAGAAAATTTGTGGGATTACTTGGATGGCAAAATTAGAGGAAATAATTATACTAATTTGGAAAACCTTTATACTGCACTGGAAAATGCTTGGGAAATAATTGATGATGGATACATTACTAAATTAATAGAATCGATGCCCAAGCGATGTGCCCAGGTTATTCAAAATAAAGGTTATTATACAAAATATGAAACGCTTTTGTTATTTTTAATTAATACTTGTCAAAAAAAATTTTTTTCCGTAGTTGCTATAATTATGTCCAACAGAAAAATTAAAAAATATTAAAAATAATACTTGTTTTAATTACACATAAATACGCATTATGTACTAGAAATGTGTATCTATTTTAAGAACAAAAAGTAAATAAAAAGAATATTTTTGCTTAGAAAAAAAATTAAATTCGAAATTTCAGGAAGTTGCTATATTTATGGCCACTACTGTATATATGTAGCCTATAGACCCACAAAACTCAAGTAACCGAGTACCTGGGGGAACAACAAGTAGCTTGAGGTGTAGTGCTTGTCACACTACCCTCTGAAACACACAAATGATGAACTTACCCTTCCATTCTTACGTCCGTTAGCGACCTATTCAATGAGATCATATCACTAGCCATAATGTTGAACTGGTTTATTTTAAATTTCTCTTTCATTTCGGCGTCTTTCTCCGAGGGGATGTGTACAGGCTTCCCCATTTCTCCTGGCAGCCCGTAAACAGGCAGCACGGAAGGAGCTGGTTTCCATCTACGAAGCCGACTAGCTTTGTACGTCCCATGAATACCAGTACTAAAATTGTCGTTCAAAAAGAGAAATTATTCTTCTGTTTCTTGTAGTAACCTTGATTAGCTTTGGCTTATTTCAAATGTTTGTTTTCTTCGGTTGTTTTTGGCCAACTTACCTGCTGCTTTCTGCGAGCACCGGTTCAAACGGCACAATAACAATTTCCTCGTTGGAATTCTTGGACAAAGACTCGGAAATCGCGTTGGTTTCTTCAGACTTCTTGCAAGAACTCCCGATACAATCAGAATAAAACGATAAAACGGCAACGTCAATCAAAAACCAAACTAGAGATGTTAGGAGCACGATCCTACATGTGTGTATCCGCAATTTCCCGTGAAACATATCTGTTTAAAAGTTATTTACATCACAAAAACTACAATTTACAAACTACTATCACAGATATTTTAATTAGGAAAACAATTCAGGTATCCGTATCCAAGGTGTTCGAAGAACTGTCAGATTTAAAAACAAATATTAAGTTTCGCATTACTTCACTACGAACCACCGGTTAAATGCAATCAATGCATTGTTGAATAAATAAACTAAATGTTCTGGCGAGAAGGTTTCGCGAAAGGTGTTTCGTTACTGTTAAGAAATAACATTTTCACACCTGTGATACACGTCGCACATTTCACGTACCAAACTGTCACCTGTCAACCCGCGGCACCAATAAACACGCAGGCGCCTAAGGGCCTAAGTACGTCAGCATATCATAGACGTAAAAGAAAGAGGAGCAAGACCCACAGATTAGAAAATCTATAGTAAGCCAAATAAAAATCTGTGAGTAAGCTACAAAGGCGTAGAAGGGCCAAGAATAAAATGTTATTTGTATCTCAGAATTCCGAGTTTGCATTTCGGAATTCTTACTTTTATCTGAGTTGTATGATAAAATTCTGACTTAAATTTCAAAATTCGAACTTGTATCTCAGAATTTTAATGATCCAATAAAGTCAAAAAATCGGACTTCTCAGATATAAGTCAGAATTTTGACATACAAGTCAGAATTCTGAGATAAATGTCAGAATTCCGAAATATAAGTCAGAATTCTCATAAAAATCGAAATTCAGAGGCACCAAGTCGGAATTCTAACATAAGTCAAAATTTTGGCACACAAGTCCGAATTCTTAGATAAAAGTCAGAATTCCGAAACATAAGTAAGAATTCGGAGAAAAAATCGAAATTCAGAGATACCAAGTCAGATTCCCAAATATAAATCAGAATTCTGAGATAAAAATCGGAATTCTGAGATACCAAGTCAGAATTCTGCCATATTTATAAGCGAAATTTCTGACACACAAGTCGGAATTCTGAGACACAAACATAGAATTTTATTCTTGGACCTCCTACGCCTTCGCTACAAAAGTGGCTCATCAAATTTTCCGTTTTCATTCCAAACAAAACCCATAGCTAATCAAGTGGGATGTGTAAAGATAACGGAATGGAGGGAAATCAGCTCGGGATTCCAGGATTGGTTGGTGGATGGTAGAGGTTTGTTCGAAATGAAATACGTCATTACTTTTGTGACCAATTCTCAAATGCCAATGGAAGTTCAACAAGATGGCCCATTCTAAATCTACTATTCATAGAAATTTTCCGACTGACGACCAATATTGTACTATGCTCTATGAACATTGATATATGACATTCGGTTGACATTTGACTGTTCGTTGCTACATTCAAGTTGGCAATGATTTTTGTGGCCGAAAATCCAGAAAATTGACTTTGCCATATAAGGCAAACATCAGAAACATAACCGTGTTTGGTGAAGTATAAATTTATCATTTTATCACAAAGATTTCTATTTGGATACAACGAAATTGCCTTAGATGTAATAAAAGTGGTACTAGAGTAGCGGTTAGTGTATATTGTGTTCAGTGACGAGGCCTATCATCTTAAATTCTAACGAAATGTCATATTCAACTCGTAAGTACCGGTATTTAATGATTACACGCCCTATTAATGAAGTGAGTCATCTTTTTATAAGGGCATATTTACGCTACCCTTCCTCGAACTCAAAGAGGGCAACCTTTAGTTTTGGGAGGAGACCCAAAAGGCAAAAATTTCCTTTACACCAATGGAAATTCTGTGATTATTAGAAACATCCAGGTCAGTTCAATTTTATAATATAGAGTTGTAGGTGTAGAAATTATGTATTTTTAGAATCCAGCTATTGCTGAAATCTATACGGAACACTCTTTACCAGTAAATGTTGCGAAATATTCGCCTAGTGGATTTTATATAGCTTCGGGAGGTAATTTTACTTTTATAAAAAAGGTTGTATAAGGCATTCGTATTTTTTTAATGATAGATCAATCGGGAAAGGTTAGAATATGGGATACTGTCAACAGAGAGCACATTTTAAAAAACGAATTCCATCCAATCGGTGGCCCAATAAAAGATATTGCTTGGTCGCCCGACAATCAACGGATGGTTGTTGTGGGAGAGGGACGGGAGAGGTTCGGGCATGTTTTCATGTCCGAAACTGGCACATCTGTCGGTGAAATATCTGGGCAATCAAAACCTATTAATTCCTGCGACTTTAGGCCCGGTAGACCTTTTAGAATAATCACAGGCTCTGAAGACAATACCATCGCCGTTTTCGAAGGGCCTCCGTTCAAATTTAAGATGACTAAACAGGTGATTATTTCTTGCGCAATCTCTTGTTTCTATAAATAATCGATTCAGGAGCATACAAGGTTCGTCCAAGCAGTCCGTTATTCCCCTACCGGTAACCTATTTGCCTCTGCCGGATTTGACGGTAAAGTCTTCATTTACGATGGTGTATCTTCCGAATTAGTCGGGGAAGTCGGTAGTCCAGCCCATAGCGGCGGTGTTTATGGGGTTAGTTGGAGTCCCGATGGTAAACAACTCCTAACTTCATCCGGAGATAAAACGGCCAAATTATGGGACGTTGAAACGCGTCAAGTCGTCTCTGAATTCATTTTAGGCAATAACGTAGAAGATCAACAGGTGATTACCGACAGAAACACGCGTATAACAACTCACTGTTAACTTTTATGCCTAGGTATCCTGCTTATGGCAAAACGAATACTTGTTATCCGTTTCTTTATCCGGGTTTATTAACTACCTAGATGTAAATAACCTGGAAAAACCGTTACGCGTCATCAAAGGCCATAACAAACCAATTACCGTACTAGCACTTAACGAAGATCGTAGTGCAATATTCACGGGTTCTCACGACGGGTACGTAACCCGATGGAACGCAGAAACTGGAGAGAACGATAGGATCGAAGGTACAGGCCATGGGAATCAAATAAATGGGATGAAAGCCCAAAATGGGACTCTGTACACTTGCGGCATCGATGACTCGGTTAAACAAATTGATATTGAAGGTGAGAATGCAAATATTTTTGAATACCTACTTGAGAATTGTCTGTACTAGGAAATGCGTACAAACCTGAAGACATTAAATTGGCGTCTCAGCCCCGTGGGATGGACGTTCAATCGGAATCGGGGACCGTCGTAGTAGCTAGCGTTAACGAAATCACCGTTATCCAGGACGGGCAAAAGGTTAACGTTTTTAAAGTCAAGTATGAGCCTTCGAGCGTTGGTATTTCAAAGGAGAATCACGTCGCTGTAGGGGGCACTGTAGACAATAAAGTTCATATTTATGAATTGAAAGGAACGCAGTTGACGAGGGATTTGGAATTGCCTCATTTGGGGCCCGTTACTGACATCGCTTACTCTCCTGACGATCAGTATCTGGTGGCTTGCGATGCGAACAGGAAAGTTATACTATACTCCGTGCCTGAATACAAAGTAAGTTAATCTTTTATCGGCGTGTTTGTTTTTATTGTCCCGTTTCTGTTTTGCCGCTGTTTTTAAATAGTTGGTAAGTTTTGAAGGGTTTTTAAAGGATGTGGGCTGAGTTTTTTAATGTTAATTTAGGTAGCAAATGATAAAGAGTGGGGTTTTCACAATGCGAGGGTAAACTGCGTGGCGTGGTCCCCCGATTCGCTCTTGGTGGCCAGTGGAAGTTTGGACACTTCCATTATCATCTGGCACGTTGAGAAACCTTCGAAACACATCATCATCAAAAGTATTGATGTCTAAAGCAATTTTTAAACGAAATAATGAACTGTTTTTATTTCTGTAGATGCGCATGCGCAAAGTCAAATAACCAGACTAAAGTGGTTGGATAATACTACTTTGGTATCCGTCGGGCAAGATTGCAACACGAAATTGTGGACTATAACCCCCTTTTAAGGGTAAAATTAGATGCTTTTTGGGTGGATTTTATTATTTCGCATTTACGTTGTATTTTTTTGTGATTTTTCTACTATGATGTACTATTTTATCGCAGTGTTCCTTTTACAGTTATTTTCTAAAGTACTAACAGTATTTGAGGGAATGTTTTTCGTTTTATCGACAGTTTTCATCGCATTTTTAAGTATTTATTGAATTGTATTTTGCCTTTATGATAAAGTTGAATTTTTTTAATGTTCGTTTAATTTTTCCTGCATTTTTTCCCATAATAAAATAGATTTCTTCTATTAATTTTTTGGATCCCTCCGATAAAAAATGCCTGAAATAGGGGACATAAGTGCCTTCGTCATACATCAGATTTTCATTCCTAACAAAATAAAAGCACGTGCCATTTGACGTGTATCGATATTATTTACAACGTCTTAAACTAGTTTTTGCAATATAATTCTAGACGTTTTGCAGTGAAAACAGTTTATTTTCAATTTGTGTGTTGGGCTTACGTGTAAAAACTTGAAAACAATTATAATTATATTTCAGAGGTTAGGTTAAAACGTCAGAAAGCACGTGGCTTTGTTTTGTTTGGAATGAAAATCTGTCGTTTGTGACGCGCCACTTATCTCCCCCATTGTGTTTGTTTTGTCAGTAGTAAATTCTAGGGATTTCTGTTTGGCGCTAGTGGAAATTGCTATATTGTTGTGGCGTCCGTGTTTGTCATTTGTGTGTCTCAATTTGACGTTTCAGATGGAAAATATTCTAAAATGCTACTGTATTTTATAGAATGTCATTACTGTTTTTAATATTATATTTCAGGGTATCTTGGAGATATTTTTAAATCACAAATTATGGATATCAGATATTTTTAAATAATTTAGGATATCGAATACTGAACAACAATTATTTTCATCTGTAAGATATTTACATATAATTATTGAAGAATATCAGATATTTTTAATTCAAGAAAATTATGAATATCTGCTAAGCATTTTGATATCTAAAATTGTGGCGCCATCTTGAAATAATGGTTTAATTACGCCATTAACCATGTACAACACTTGATTCGTAAATGCAAAGAGGTTTATTCCCCCAAAATAAGATAACGCCGCAATTTTAGATATTAAAATGCTTAGCAGATATCCATAACTACAGAATTAAAAATATCTAATAGATATTCTTAAATAATTAATTATACACATCACAGATAAAAATTGGGAATGACTACTGTTCCGCCCGACAATTACTTTAAATTTTGTTCCAAGACGGTCGGACGTGAGACTTGATTCTAGAGATACCAATTCTACTTTGGCTTTCAGGCTTCCGCATATAGTATAGTGCAGACTAATGGAGGCGTAAAAAAATTAAGCTGATAGAACGTATTTTAAACAAAGCCCTTTCTTGCCCTCTCGCACCAGACACACGCATTTTTTGGAAAAAAGATGATGTAAAAACAAGCAAAATATATCAAACCGCCGCGGGGTCAGAACTCGTCTAGCCGTAGGAGAACAAAATGGCAGTTCTGTACCATATCCGAACACCCACCGAGACCGTTGGAGACACTAGCCGATAACGATATTCTTAAACGTCATTTTACCACGTCATTTTACCGACATAGTAACGCGCAGCGGAAGCCTGAAAGCCAAAGTAGAATTGGTATCTCTAGATACAACTGGACGTGAGCATTTTTTAATACAGGACATAAGAAGTGCCTCCGTCATACGTCAGATTTTCATTCCAAACAAAACAAAAGCACGTGCCATTTGACGTTTATCGATATTATTTACAACGTCTTAAACTAGTTTTTGCAATATAATTATAGACGCTTTGCAGTGAAAACAGTTTATTTTGAATTTGTGTGTTGGGTTTACGTGTAAAAACTTGAAAACAACTATAATTATATTTCAGAGGTTAGGTTAACACGTTGACTGCCATGAAGTGTATCGCGCGTACCTCACCTTGCCAGTCTTTTACGCCGCGAGACATATAGGCTGTGCCACGAGTGTCGACTTGCTTTCTTGGAGTGTGGATAACCGCTGGTGCCACATTCGCAGTATGTGTATATGGGACTTACATAGGGCCGGCGCAGCGGATCAGAAACTGCTTTTGGCCCAGGAAATTTGTTCTTGTGTATAATAAAACAGGTAAAAATTTAGAAAAAGTCTCTGTCGTTGCATCATAGCATTTATTATCAAAAGAAAACTAAAATAATAAGTTTTTAGTAACTAAAATATAAATATTCTTTGATCAGACAATAAGTATTATTTTATTTTACTTTTTCGTCTGGTGCCTAACAAAAAACATTCGACGCAAAAATTGTGCTTACATGTGGTGCACCCTCAGATTGCACATAAGTTCAATTTTGAGCAGCTTTGCAACCAATTTCTGGTGAAAATTGTGCAGGTTTGTGCAAGTTAGTATGGCACAACAAGTGTGCCTAACGGCTTACTCATGTCAAAAAAATGGGACTAGGCTGGGTGTCACAAATGTTGTGCCACAAATAAAAATAAAATTTTTGAATATTTTATAAACATATTCATTCCCACAAACTTTTTTATGCCTACAAAATCCTATACAAATGCAAATTTGATGAAACAGAGCAACGGCCCCATTGGCCCATTTTTGGAATAACACGGGCGGCAGTTAACGTGTTAAAACGTCAGAAGCACGTGGCTTTGTTTTGTTTGGAATGAAAATCTGACGTTTGTGACGACACACTTATGTGGTCCATATTGGTAAAATGACGTTTAAGTATATCGTTATCGGCTAGTGACGCCAACAATCCCGGTGGGTGTGCGGGTATTGTACAGAACTGTCATTTTGTTTTCCTACGGCTAGACGAGTTCTGATCCTGTAAGGGTTTGATATATTTTGCTTGTTTTTACATATTTTTTCCAAAAAATGTGTGTGTCTGGTGCGAGGACAACTAAATGGTCTGTTTCAAAAATGCGTTCTCTTAGCTTTAGTTTTTTTACACCTCCAAAATGCAAATTATGTTGACATTCTGTAATACGCATGCCCGACCGTGTTCGAACAAAATTTTCAGGGGCCGGAGCAGTAGTCGCTCCGAAATTCTTATCATGGAACTTGAGACATAGATTTTAAACACTGGTTATTAAAATTCAGTGCATTTCTTAACAGGGATTCTGCTCTTTCTAGCTGTTACATTTTCAAAAACAACTTAAAATACAATTTAATTTCAGAAATATTTTAAAACCGAACACAGTACCTATTAGAAAAGAACATATGTCTTGTTTAGACCAGACCATTATTATTTTGACGTTTGATGCACAGGGTTTGAGGTTAAGGTTTTTATTTCTCCGTTATTTATTGATTAATCTTTATTTAATAGGGGGTTTAAGAATTTATTTATATTTCAAAAGTGTAAATGGGAGAGAAAGTGTTAAAAATTAGTGTTGTTAACGACTTCTTTATGGACGATTGAAACAATCTACTGCGCCGTAAATTACAGTAGTTTGTTGAATTTTAGTTTTAAACAAAATGACTGCATAAATAAATGCTTTTACAAGACAAACACCGAAAAAAAGCTTCATAGAAAACGCCATATATTGATTTAATGTCAAGAAATCAGGATGAAAGGTAAAAATAGGATGTGAAGTGCATTTAAAATGCATTGAAAAATTTTATCCTACTAGTCTCTTAGGATTGCTTCGAATAAACTGGAGAAATGGTTGTTACAGAATAATTCTTTCCTTAAATTACTCGAAAAAGACACTTTTTTACGATGATTGCGTAGTGTAGATGCCCCGATCTTTTCCCATATTCTTAACTCAAAATTTTGACGTTTTAAATAAAACGCGCGAATTCTTTATATAAAATTTAATTATGCGAGTATAAAAACTACCTAACAAAAATAAATAAAAACAGTCTTTCATTAATATATACTTCTAATCGCTACGATTGTTCAAAGCAACTGCTTCGCCGTAATCTTTATACTTTTTCCCCTTCTTGCCCACCCCGTATTTTTTGAACTTTTTATTTTCTTTCGTTTTCGCCAATTTACTCTTATTCTTCCTTAAATCTTCCATTTCGAAAGCTGTGACGATATCACGGGCGTTTGCCTGAACCGCAACGTCTATCGAGGTTTTCGATTGCTTGCTGTCTCGATTCTTTTCGAAACCGACGGAAACACCCGAATTTAAGCTACTTTGAACTAGCTGTTTTAATTCGGGACATGAGGAACTATCACTAGCCTCGTTTTTCTCGTTGTTCGAGTGAGAATGATGGCTGTCGTATTGATATTTACGTTTAGACTTCCGTTTTTCCTTCTTCCCATTTTTGACTTCAGATTCATTTGAGCTTGAGTTTAATTCTTCTATGTGTAAACCTGTTAAAAGTTGTAAATCAGGAATTTCTACAAAAAAAATGATTTTTCAGTATACCTTGACGCAAAGATTTCATGACCAACTGGTCGTTTAAGTCTAAATTATGATTGCTCAAAACGACGTTAAATTTGCTTTCCGAGATTGTAACTGAGACATTTTCATCCTCACTGGCACTTTTTATGTTCACGTTATACGGAATTACCAATTTTCCGTTAGATAAAAGGTTGTTTATGTGTTGTCCATCTAAACCGGCATTTCCGGTGCGTCTTTTCAAATTCGGCCCAAAATTCTTGACATCCGAAGTGTTTTTCAACACGTTCAGTAGTTGAGCACCAAAATGGGAGTCTAAACTAGTAGAACTACCCCTATTTTTACCCTTTTTTGTCGAGAAATCTTTGGAATTTCTTCGTAAATCATGACGCCTTCGCACTCGGTTTCTATTAAAATTAGACCAATAATACTGCTTTTAAAACATATAGTAACCATCGCTTACCTATGTCTTCGGCTGTTAACCTTCCTAGTAGCTTTTAACTCGGCAATTTGCACCGATAACTGACTGTCTCCGGAATTCCTCCTACTTTCGATACTGACGTGTCTCACGCTATAACTGAGCTCCGAATCAACAGAATGGTTATTACTAGAACCAGACCAAGTAACTTCATTTGGTACTTCGTTCGGTACCGCGCCCCTACGATTCACCAAACGGGGTAAATTTGCAGCCCAAGTCGTGCTCAGATCGTTACTCGCCCCACTGTTTAAATCAAAGTGTAAACCAACTGGGTCAGTATGATTAAGGAATTCAATAGAGATTCGACCCCCTTGGTTAAATTCTCGGCGTTTCGCAAAAGCTTGAGCGATTATTTTGTGTTTTGGGAGCTTCATCGGCTCATCGACCTCGCAATGAAATTTCCTGTGGAAAGACTTACTGAAATTACTTGGAAGGAAAAAAATTATGCTTTTTTACCTCCGAATGTACCTAGTCCAAGCATGCACAGTAGCTGCGCACCACACCCAAGACGCCATAGCAATTCCCGCTCCAAAAACTGCTAATAATTGCAGTTGTAACATAGCAACGCTCGGACGCGATTCTTGTCTACAATTTTCAAAGTCTAAACTCAAATTGGTCAATTTGCACCTAAAAAATCTCGAACTAACATAGAGTCTACGGTATTTTAATAATATAGTTACAAAATATAACTTTGCAGGCTGTTTTCCCACGACGTGGAATTGGTGGAAACATATCCGTGGTAAACAAATGTTATTATACAAAAAACGATCATAAATAGGGCGAATACCCCCATCCTTACTATATTTGATCGTATTTTGCTGCTGGAGTGAACAGAAATAATTTCGCGACTTTCTATTTTAACTCTAATCAACAAAATTAAACCTAAAAAGTGGGCATTTAGAAAAAAGTCGAAAATTATGGATAAAAAAACACCTCTGACTGTAATGTAACCAGAAACGATCATTGCAGCAGCTAAAGGTGCCAATAATAGCCCGACACGAGCAGCCCCATTAACAAAACCCACGAAACAAATGCCCGAAACATAATCACCGTCGATCTCTCCTAGAGCCATTGTCGTTATTGTTAAAATTAAGGGCAAACTCCAAGCTATTAAATGAAAGTAGGCTCTTTTTTTGTCTACTCTTTCTTGTATTTTACCTAAAGTTATAAAACTGTACATTTCAAACATCAAAATTGATGTTTTTAACTTACCCAGAGCTTGTAAAGAGCTCATATGCCAAGCATAACTGAAAATGACGAACCAAACCATGCCGGCAATCAAAAAATAATACACCATAACGAAAACGATCACACAAGATAAGTTTTCGGAGGCGCTTGGTTCAGATTTGCGTAACGTGCCGTCTTTCTTGCAGACGACATCTTCCCGTGTCTCTGACCCAAGAAATTGCACCAACCAACCACTGTACGATATAAAAAAGCATATGTTTATGTAAAATATCGCCAGAGCGGGATATTTATTCGCCGTTTTCCATTTGATGATAAACGACACGATCGTGAATAAATTAAGAAAAATACAGAACAGTACACAGTACGCCACCAATTTGTGTATTTGGTAATGCTCGTTTTCAGTGTACAAAGCGTCTTTGCAGCGCAAACTGCATCCTTCCACATCTAGAAAACATTTTACTCGTAACAATACTAAAAACTCTGGTGTTGTTAGGGCTGGTAAATTACTTGGAACTTACCGGGATAAAACCAATAAGAATGATCGGTTTTCACAAGGGGATCCATACAAATCCCTGTCGTATTAAATTTAAGCTCGTGAATGTCGTTCTTGCACTTCGAAGGATACATATTAGGGTCATCGCACTTCATGAAATTAGGAAAAATCCCAGCTTCGTAAATAATCTTACAGGGGCCCATGGTGATTTTACACATTTCCTTGGATGGTAAATCGACTTTTCCCTTGTGACATTTGGGTAAGAACAAGGCGCAAAGGAACGGCTGAATCACGGCCCAACATTTTGGGATATACCTCAAATATTTGTATTGCTCCAATTTCTCGTGTACCTTATCTTCGGAACTCAGCCCTGTTAATTCCAGAGTTGACGTCAAATAGGGCAACTTCACCCCCATACAATAATTATTGTTCAGAACCATGCAATTCGCGGGTCTCTGACAATACTGCAGATTCAAATCCAATAAAGACTTGTCCAAATACCTTTCCTTACTCAAAAAAGGAATATCATCTTTATGCCTCACTGGATGTATTATTTCAGTCACCCCCTTGAAATTATCGTCATCTACGTCTATGCTATTATTAACACTCTTTAAAAATCGACCCTCGTTTGTTCCTAACAAATTAAATAACAAATAAACTGTAAAAACCGCACAAAACATTGTTAATTTATTCCTAGTATTACTTCCCGTAAAGTATCGTGCGCTTTTAAACTTTCAAAACCGTAAACAAAGTCTACCTGCTTGCCGCACATGCTTGGAAGTTTAAAGACACCAATAATAAAAAGAAGGGAAACAGAGTATACGAAATTCAGAGTGTGTGATAAAGAGCGCAGTAAACCACCCACTAAGATGATTCCAGGAAGAAAAGAGATGGGAAGACATAGAAAGAGATCGTATGGACCGCACACGTCAAGGTTGCATTTATTTTTATTTTCATATTCGGTTTTGTGAATGCAATATTACAATATATCGTTTTATACTGGGATTTGGGATTTCTGTAAATTTGGGCACTTTTTTTGTTTTTATTCTCTTATAAATATTGCAATTTTCTTCTTTTTAACCAATTATATTTAGGGATGCTAGTATCGAATGAAAATATCGATACCAGTATCATTTTATTCGGGACCTAAGTGCCTCCGTCATACGTGAGATTTTCATTCCAAACAAAACAAAAGCACGTGCCATTTGACGTTTATCGATATTATTTAGAACGTCTTAAACTAGTTTTTGCAATATAATTCTAGACGTTTTGCAGTGAAAACAGTTTATTTCAATTTGTGTGTTGGGCTTACGCGTAAAAACTTGAAAACAACTATATGTAATTATAATTATATTTCAGAGGTTAGGTTAAAACGTCAGAAAGCACGTGGCTTTGTTTTGTTTGGAATGAAAATCTGACGTTTGTGACGCGCCACTTAACTCCCGAATATCTTTTGCTTTAGGTATCGATACTTAACAAGAAAGTATCGATACCTTGGGAGTATCGGTATCGCTTCTGCAAAATGTCTACTGAGGGTGTTTTGTTAGAACGTAAAACTGGTAAAAAGAAAGTAAACTTTATTTTTTATAATTACAGTTTTTCAGTTAATAGAACATACCTCTGAACTCACTACAAAACAAAATTAAAACAAAAATAAACTTGGATGGGTGGCGGTAATGCATGAGGTTGGGGCTAAGATAAAACACTTGATCTTGACGAACAGGTTGAATTCGCCGACTCTTTATCAATATCTGAGACCTCCACATTCCTTTCCAAGACTACGGAGACTTGGAGACATTTTACACCAAATTTATTAAGCATATAATCATTAAAAGTCCTACTTTTTTGACGACCAATAAGTATGGGGAACCTAAGTGCCTACGTCATACGTCAGATTTTCATTCCAAACAAAACAAAAGCACGTGCCATTTGACGTGTATCGATATTATTTACAACGTCTTAAACTAGTTTTTGCAATATAATTATAGACGTCTTGCAGCGTAAAAACTTGAAAACAACTATAATTATATTTCAGAGGTTATGTTAAAACGTCAGAAAGCACGTGGCTTTGTTTTGTTTGGAATGAAAATCTGACGTTTGTGACGTGCAGTGGGTCTGCATTACGCTCCGAAAGCGTACCAGACATTAAGAGACAGATATATACAAAATCTGCATAAGTCGCAACCGTCCACCGAACGTACCTAATTGCGCATGCTTGGTATGCATCTAACAAATATAAAGGACGAAGTAGAATAATATACTATTTCTATCGCCTTTTCTCTGTCACGCTTTTTGCACATGCAAGGAATGGGGAGTTGCGTTTCTAAATGTAATAGGTGTATGCGCGCCACTTATCTCTCCCATTGCTTACAGCAGGTAACGTTCATTCCATATTGCTTTAGAAGTATCGATACCAGCCAAGTATCGCATGGAAGGTATCGAATCGATACCAGATATCGATACTTTTTTGTTGAAAGTATCGATACTTCAGAAGTATCGATGTATCGTTAGCATCCTTAATTATATTTTTGTTTTGACTTTTGACAAGTGACATTTGACATAAGAAAAGACAATTTTGTACAGTTTGTTGGCAGTTCTTGTATTACTTTACGTCTGTTCTATATTTACTGCAAAAATAAGTATTTTAGATTGCATGTTTTGTGGTCTACTTATTCTAATTCTTGAAACAAAATGGTAAGTACAAGTACATTAATTTTAAATTTTCGTGTGCAATATTGTAATCGAATGTCACACCCATTAATAAAAACGAGTGTGTTATCTATTTTAGGGCGAACAACAATTTGATTGTGCGTTAGATTTGATGAGGAGATTGCCTCCTCAAGAAATCGAAAAGAATTTAGGGGATTTGATAGATTTAGTTCCTAGTTTATGTGAAGATTTGTTATCTTCGGTTGATCAACCTTTAAAAATAGCGAAAGATAAAAAGTCCGGTCGGGATTACCTTTTGTGTGATTACAATCGTGACGGGGATTCCTATAGGTGGTATTTTGTTTTTATTTATATGTTTGTCGATGTCAATGATGTTGTTTTAAGATCTCCATGGTCAAATACGTATGATCCACCTTTAGAAGACGGTTCTTTACCATCTGATAAATTAAGGGAGCTCGAGAAAGATGCAAATTACGCTTTCGATCAATACAGAGACAGGTACTTCGAAGGGGGCGTTTCTTCCGTCTATTTCTGGGATTTAGACCATGGATTCGCAGGTTAAACAGATCCAACGTTACTTAACCTAAGAATAAATAAATTCTTGATTTCCAGGAGTAATTTTGATAAAAAAAACAGGACACGGTAGCGAAACTATTAAAGGTTGTTGGGATTCGATTCATGTGGTTGAAGTACAGGAAAAGAGTACTGGAAGGACCTCCCATTACAAAATGACCTCGACTGTAATGTTGTGGTTGCAGACGAACAAAGTGGAATCTGGTACGATGAATTTAGGGGGGAGTTTGACACGTCAGGTACGTAAATTCTAGAATACCATTGAAGTGGCGGCTTGTAATAATGTTTCCATCAAATTGGGTAAATGTTTTTGTAGATTGAACAAGATGCGGTGACGGGTAACGAAGCCAATCCCCATATAGCGAATATCGGCCGTATGGTCGAGGAAATGGAGAATAAGATTCGCGAAACCTTAAACGTGATCTATTTCGGTAAAACTAAAGATGTCGTTAACAGTCTGAGGTCCGTTCAACCTCTGACGGAGTTCCAACAGCAGCAGGCGTTAAAGCAAGATTTGGCTGCGGCTTTGCAGCGCAGGCATAATAAAACAAGTGAAAATTGAGAGATTTTGTGATTCCTACAATTTTTTTTATGTTTCATTATGTTTTTTTTATATAAAAGTATTATTTATAGCGCTTTTTATCTATTTTTCGTCTCTAAGTTCACTAATGGCATTTATCTATGCAAAAAATTGATTAACGAAATATATTATGTAAATTATTCGCATTAAAGATGATTTTTTTAATAAAACATTGAAATTTAAATTCTTTATTCAAAAAAACCATATCCCATAGATAGAAATAATTCAAGCTTTTGGTTGTTCAACCAAAACAGCGTTTCCAACCCCTTCAGGTTGTTCTTTGGATTGTACCCAAGCTGCTTCGAAGCGATAACTTGATTCATGATCAGGTCTATCGACAAGATGAGGTTTAACCTTAACTTTTTGCCGAATTGCGTCCCACGATAACCTATCCCTGTACGAACACCCTGTGATCGATTCGAATAAATCGTCAGCTGACGGCACCTCCGGAACGCCCTTACGTTGGAAAAACTACAAAGATCAATCTGTAAAATCGAAGAAAACCACGTAAAATAAAGCTTTTACATTGGTAATGTTGTCGCAGTCTCGTTTTAAGAAAACAAAGGCGTTTTCGTGATTTGGCTCGACTGACTGGCTGACGTCGATGAGAAAACATTTATCCTCCCACCACAAGATATTGTACTCTGATAAATCCGCGTGGATTAGGTTCGCCTCGTCGTACAAGGTTTTCATACTTCGCACGACCTAAATTTAAACATTTTATATGCTCCTCCACATTAATTTAAACTAACCTGTTCGTATGCAATAATATACTCGGCATTACTTAAATTTGCGTCTTTCAACTTTGGCGCGGCTCGACTTCCTGCCCCTATGAAACTCATCACAAGAATATGTTTGCGCAACATCAGAACCTCAGGGCAAGCAATCCCAGCCTTTTTAAGCCTATCCAAATTACGCATTTCTTTCTCTGCCCATAAACTAACGGCAGACCTCGTGTTCTGCTTACTGCCAACTCTATCCTTAAATCGGTAATCATCCTTGATGTATTTATCCCTTTGTTTGAACTCCGAAAGCGTCGTTTTAAAAACTTTTATTGCGCATTCCGGTGGCAGAACTTGATCTGGGTACGATGGATTACATTCCCCGTGTATTATTACCGACTCTTTACCAACACTTATAACACCATTAACTTTCTCCAGCAACTGTTTCGAATCGATCAATTTAAACAACTGTATATTTGTGTACTCATCAACCCCGAAGTCTTCAGTGGCTAATTCGCGTTTCTTATCATGATTTTTATATCTACGCGCCTCCTCATGTTTCGAATACATTTTTAAACTACAAAATTGCAACAAAAAGTATAATCTGATGACATATTGCACAATTTTTCGCAACTAACCTGTTATAAACTTTATTTGTAAGTTTCAAATCGAAATCTGCACCATCTCCTGTTTGGAACTCCGGCGGAAATGACAGCAATTTGCAAGCATTCATCCGGCCGTTAATCGTCCCATCGTGTTTGGTCACGATTTTCCCATTTTTCATTTTATAACCACAAGGTGGGATAGAAGCAAATTCTCTTTGATTCGTATCAAAACGATCCCAGTCCTTCCTGTCCTTCAAATCTTCTAACTCTTCTTCTTCGGAATCACTATCGAAGTCATCGTTCAAAGGAGCTCTTCGATAATTATCAAAACTTATAGATACTTTCGAGGAACCATTGTATTTATTTTCCGTTCGTTTCAACACCTCATCGTGCTCCCTATCGTATTGCATTTGCAGTAACTTCGCAATTGCAGCATCCGACTTGTACGTTTCGTCTTCAAACGCATCACGAATTTCACTCCCCTTCAATTCTACCGAGGAACTTTCTGCAAATTTCTCAAATTCTTTCGACTGCAAATCTCTCGCAATTTCCTCCGATATAATGTCGTCTAAACTCACTGGTTCAGGAGACGAGATTTTAGCCCAAGGGGAAGACATCTTATTATCACAGGAAAAACTAAAATACTAAATAATTAATTCTTGTGCAACACAAAAATTCGTCAAAACGTCAAAAGTAATGACAGTCGTTTGACGTTGAAAGTTACCAACTATCCAGGCTGCCAAAAGAATCCCCTGACTCTGACAGTTGCATACACATTTTAATGTCTGACAGATTAACAAAAAATGCATTATTGTTGCTCTTCTCTGCTAATACAAGAGTTTTTAAGAAGATTAAGTACATATTTAATGAAATAAACGCAAGTTCTTATTGTAGAACTATGTTGAGGCGGCTATTCAATACTGTAATCGAAACCTCGATGAATTTCCCGCAAGAAGCGACCATAACCTCAAACCCGTTTACGAAACCCGAAACTTCAAGTTTTGGATGGCTTACCACAGTAACTCCATGTTTTCCGATAAATTGTAAAAACATAACGATTCTTCATGAGCCAAAACAATTCTACGAATTCATTTTAAACAGTTGTAACATCGCTAAAGAGAGGATAACTCTAGCAAGTTTGTACATCGGGCATGGTTCTTTGGAACGTCAACTAATCGCAAATATATTGAATAACGGACAATTTATAAATGGCAATTTAAAGGTTAACGTTTTATTAGATTATACGAGAGGCAGTAGGTTCAAAGACAACTCACGAAAGATGTTAAAGCCGTTGTTAGAAGATTATGTTAATTGCACCGTTTCTTTGTACCATACACCTGATTTAAGAGGTTTAAAGAAGAAATTTGCCCCAAATAGATGGAATGAACTATTCGGGCTTCAACATATGAAGTTATACATATTTGATGACGTTTTAGTGATAAGCGGAGCAAATTTATCAAACGACTATTTTACTAATCGTCAAGACAGGTATTATGTGATTAAAGACAAGAATCTATGTGATTTTTATTGTGGTTTAGTGAAAAAAGTACAAGAATTTAGTTTTAAGTTGGATAAATCCGATAACGTCAGACTTAACGAAAATTGGGGTCATTCGCCTTACGAAGGCAGTAGACACGTTTTTACTGAAAAAGCCAGGGAATTAATTAGTGATTATCTTTGGGAGACGAAGGAGAAACAAAATTGCCGTCCAATAGCTGCAGCTGGTTAGTCAAAAATCGGGGAGAGAGTCGTCATAAAAAAGCTTATTATTTTAGATACTTGGGTGTTTCCTTGCGTTCAGATGGGCCAGTTAGGCATAAAACATGATAGTTACATCACGGAAAAATTGCTGAGGGAGAGTACTAAAAATTCCCGCCTCTTTATAGCTACGGGGTACTTCAATTTAACTGACCGATATATGGATACTATTTTAAGCAAAAGTCAAGCAGAGTGTAAAGTACTCATGGCACACCCTGATGTAAGTAATAAAAATGTAATTTTAAAAGAATTATTTAATAAAATCCACTAGGCAAATGGCTTTAAAGGTGCGAAAGGGGCTGCAGGGGGTATTCCAGCAGCTTACTGTCTCATAGCGGATAAATTTCGTAAAAAAATCGAAAAGTTGAACCAAACTCACCAAATCTTGTTATACGAATATTTCCGCAAAGGGTGGACGTTTCACGTCAAAGGTTTGTGGTATTACCCTCCAGGGTCTGACTTACCTTGCCTGACGTTAATTGGTTCCCCTAATTTTGGCGAGAGATCTGTTAAAAGGGACTTGGAGACGCAAGTTGCAATCGTAACTGAAAACGAAGAATTGCGAAGAAGATTGCATGAGGAATGTCAGCAACTTTTTCATGTGGGGGAATTACCAGAGAGAAATCGGATAATTCCTGCTTGGGTGCACGTCATGGTAGCTCTATTCAGAGGTTATTTTTAATTTTAGAATTTGTTATTTTAAATATATTTATTTTTTAATAAATTATTGAAGCATTTTTATATTTTTTATATGTTCCAAAGTACATATACTATAGGTACCTATATCAATCTGTGTCTCCATGACGTAAGTTTGATCAATAACAGTATATAACTAACAAAAAATGGGACTCACGAGCAAAACGGGGCTTGTACCATCTCCCATAAAGAAACTTGTTGGGATTAAACAGGTAATATTGTCATTCTGCATGGCAAATTCACGCATGGTGATAGAAAATGGGTTTTATGTACTTTACGTTGCAGCCGGATACTCCTCGATTAAAACCAATGGCAAAACCGGTCACGTTCGTTTTAAAACCATTTTCTGGGTTGTACAACCCTTATCCTTACGGATGTTCGCTATTGTGCAATCACCCAACTGACTATGAGGCAAAAGAACTTTTGAAAAAGGCTAGGGATACTTGGGTACAAGCATTCCACGTTCTGTCGAACAAAATAATCGTTTAACTTTGTTGTACATAGGCCTATGAAGGGAAAAACTTGTTATTATCAGAAGAAATTAATGCTATCAAAGCTAGTTTGGAACACTTACGAACGGAAGAGTCACACACTTCCCGACTTGAGGTGCCGATGGATAGCGTTCCAGAAGAATTGTTTAGAAGATACACGGAGACTGATTCACGGCCTTTAACGCCTGCTCCTACTATAACAAGTGCTCATACTAGAGCTTCTGGGTCCAGAAGATGCGTAACTCCAGATCCAATGCCCACCGCAGAAGTTAGAGAAAAAACTATGCTCATTTTAGACTTGCGAAGAAGTCATAGCCAGGTAATATACTGCATTGATTGTGCGGTACAGACCAAAATGATTTTGTAGGAAACTCTTTCATGGTACGGAAGTTCTTCTCAAGATCTTCCGCTAATAAAAATCCAGCAAGCACCTACCCGTTCTGTCACGCCATTCACTGGGGCTTCCGGTGTACAAACTCCAAGAATTCATAGCAGAAGAGGTTCTAGAAATTTAGTGCTAGGAACAACAAAAAGTCCTAAAATGGTCGTAAATGCCGATAACAGAGGAGATACGAAAGAGAAGGCCTCGGAGAAGGCTAGAATAGAAGATAGGGATTTCGAGGAAGAAGAAGAGGAAGAAGGTTATGTGAAGAGGAGAGGGAAAAGAAGAAAGAAAAGGGGGAGAGACTTGTCTGGTGGACCCGCTTCTTTTCAAACTCCCACTGATCCAGAAACTCAGGTTATCGACTCATAAATTGACTTTTTACAAGAAATACAGCCTTATTTATTAACCTTGCAGGTTGGCACCATCAGTGCTGAATCTCATAATCCTAGTACAAGACCGTCTTTAGTACCGCAAGAATCTGCGGAAGAATCGCAAGTAATTTTCTTAAAAAATAAAATTGTGCCAGTATAGTTTTCTAATATTTTAATTTGGTGAAATTCTGGCATTAATAAAAACACTTTGTATAAAATAATCGACTTTTCGGGGCCTTTGCCAAGATTTGTTTGTATAATAAATCTCAAAATAGTTCATATTATACAGAGTTTACTTCTTAAAAGAACGGTTTTCTTCCATGGCACTCCTTGTTTCAATGTATACCTAGGTTTAAGAAGTTACCATTTATTTAAGAATATGACCGTGAAGAAGCAATTTGGCGATGAAATTTTTTGTCTCAATGTGAAATCAACTTCCAGGAACAAAATGGAGATCATATTTTGTGTTTTGGGAGCTAAAATATGGTAGGAACGAATAAACTACCTGTCAAATTACTACATTTTAATTTTCTATTCTACCGAAACCTTCAGTTGCAGACCTAACAATATCTACATCAATCAAAAGCTTAGTAAACTGTCTATCAAATATGGAAATAATATATGGGTGTTCCATTTGAAATTTTTAAGGAAAAATGCATATTGCGTAAGCTGTCCACCCTGTATGATATTAAGTATTGTGACAAAAGTACTAAAGAATTTTACAAATAGAGCAGTCTGTGAACCTAGTCCAATAAATAAGTCTTAAATAGCTTCGACCAAACAAACGGTGTGGCGACAGACGACCCTAAGAATGCACATATTACAATCGAACCTAAACAGAAGCAGGATTGCCCACGATCTACTGGAACAAAATATAAAGGAGAAGAATGTTGATTTAGTGCTAGTTGCAGAACCAAAGAGAAGGGTAGTAGACAATAAGACCTGGATCACTGACAATAATAAGGACATCGCAGTCAGGATATGTACACAATCTGCCGAAACAGTGATAAGCAAGATCGCGAAGGATAACGGTATAGTGCTGGTGGAACTGAAAGAGATCGAAATATGCGGTGTATACATCTCGCCGAATGTGAATATGGATATATATGCTGATAATCTAAGGAGACTTGAATTGGTGCTGAGAAATAGAAAGAAGCCACTTATAGCCGCAGGCGATTTTAATTCAAAATCAGGGACTTGGGGGTCTCCTAAAACTGATCAGAGAGGAGAATTACTTGAAGAACTGATGTCAGCAAACCAATTGGTGATAGCGAACAAAGGTGAAGAACCCACCTTTGTAAGAGGAGAACAAGTTTCACATTTGGATATCACAGCTCATAGCGAAAGCCTGACTGGAAGGGTACAAAACTGGAAAGTCTTAGACATTGAAAACATGAGCGACCATAAATACATAACATTTGATGTGCTGCATAGGGTCCAAGAACCAAAACGTGCAAAGCTTGTTGGAAGATGGAAAATAACCAAAGAGAAACTGGAGGAGCTGTCCGTTAACATAGAGACAACCCTGTGGAATATGGAAAATCAAAACATAGATAACCCACAGGAACTGGATAGACTTATTGGAGAAGCATGTGATAATACTTTCCATAAAACGAGCACAAACAGAAGAGGGTTTTCAAGCAAATACTGGTGGAATGAAGATATTCGATGCAAAAGGAAGGAATGTACTGATCTCAGAAGGAGGATAATCAGAGAGAACAGAAAATACCACAGGGCGAACAACGTTGGCAACAATGAAAGGCTGGCTAAATATAGGGAAAAATACCAAGAAGCTAGAATAGAACTGAAGAAACTGATAAAGGACTCTAAGGGTAGGAAGTGGAAAGAAATCCTAAACGATCTTGAAAACGATATATGGGGAAAGGCATATCAGATAGTGACTAACGGAATGAACATGAGACCAAGGATCAATCTTGATACGGAGCAACAATATGAGATTGCAGTAAGTCTATTTCCAAGCCACCCAGTGACAAAATGGAAGAAGGAAGAGGATCCAAACCCGAACATAGTTGAATTTACAATCGGCGAATTAGAAACAGCAGCAGCAGGACTGAGGTGCAAAAAGGCACCAGGCCTGGACCAGATACCCAATGAGGTGGTCAGAGTCGCAGTCGGAGCGATACCGGAAATATTTCTTGCGGTGATGAACAAAAGCCTGAGGACTGCAGAATACCCGAAAAAATTGAAGGAGGCTCGTCTGGTGCTGATTCCGAAGCCTGCTAAAAATAATGCAGACGAGACAAAGTACAGACCCTTGTGCGTTCTGAGCTCAGTGTCCAAGTTATTCGAGAAACTGATAGAGGGAAGAATAAGACCTATAGTGGAAGCTAAAGGGGGATTGTCGCCTGCGCAATTTGGATTTAGAAAACAGAGGTCCACTGTAGATGCGATAAACCAAGTTAAAAAAACTGCTAATGCAGCAAGCTGTGCGGCCAAGGGAAACAAGAAGTTGTGTGTAATGGTGGCTTTTGATGTTAAGAACGCTTTCAACACAGTGCAATGGCACAGAGTAGTTGAATCCCTTGAAAAGTTGGAAATACCGAAATATCTGGTGAACCTTATTAAAAGTTACTTCGAAGACAGGAAAATTATTGTTGGCGAGGAGGGCAGAGAGCTGGACATGGGCATGGGTGTCCCACAGGGTTCGGTGCTGGGACCCCTACTGTGGAATATTTTTTATGATGCTGTGCTGCGAATTGTCATGCCTCCGGAAATCAAACTAATTGGTTATGCGGACGATCTTGCACTTGTTGTTACAAATAAAAACAGTAGCACTCTGAGCAGGTTACTGAGACTCGGTATTTCGCAAATTGAGATATGGATGGAGAAAAACGGGCTGGAATTATGTCCGGAAAAGACCGAAGTTGTAATACTCTCGGGGGGGAAGAAATTGAAGACAATAACTGTTCAAGTTGGAGGATTGGAAGTGGAAAGCAAGCATGCTATAAAGTACCTTGGAGTGTGGCTCGATAGGGACCTCAAGATGGTTGAACACATAAAGAAGACAGTAGAGAAGACCAATAAGACAGTAGCATCTATAATCAGACTGACGCCGAGTACAGAAGGACCTAATAGTCAAAAAAGAATAATCTTGGCCGGTGTGGCACACTCGGTTATACTCTATGGTGTACCAATATGGAAGGACGTGCTGGTGTTCAAAAAATACCAAAATATGATTAAAAGATGTCAGCGTAGTATAGCCCTGAGGATTATTGCAGCATACAGGACAGTGTCAACGGAGGCTTTGCTGGTGGTGGCAGGGGTTCCCCCAATCGACTTGCTGGCATACGAAAGGGCTGAAGTGTACGAGACGGGTAGGGAAAACAGACATGATCTGCGACAAACCCTCTATGAGAGATGGCAGCAAAGATGGGAAGATTCAACAGTCGGAGCATGGACTAGGAGGTTGATTCCTAGGGTCAAGGAATGGGTTGAGCGGGAAGCGCAGGTGGACCATTTTACGGCGCAGTTTTTGACTGGACACGGATGCTTTAACAGCTATCTGAAGAGAATGGGAATAGTGGAAAATACCAATTGCGATAAATGTGGACTGGACGAGGAAGACACTGCCGAACATATTCTGGTATGTTCCAGATGGAAGGAAGAACTGTCAAAAATTACTCTGCTTCTGGGAGAGGAACTCACGACCGAAAACTTTGCCGAAAACATTGGAAGAGGAAAATGGCCCGAAATCAAGAATCACTTGCGAGAAATAATGAGGAAGAAAGTGAATAGAGACAGAAGGAAATAGAAGGCGCCGCCCCACCATGAAGAAATGCGATTGCGATACCGTGGGGGAGGACACACGGCGAAATAGCAAGGAGGGGTTTTAGTGGGTATATCATTTTTAGACCATTGGGGAGTCCCACACTTCCGGCCTATAAAAGGTTTCCCCTCCTTCCGAAAAAAAAAAAAAAAAATAGCTTCGACCAGAATTTCACCAAATTAAAATATTAAAAAATAAAATTGAATGTAGGTATTATGAAAATTTTTGTAGAAAAAGCCTGGGAATCGGCGTAGTTCAGGGATGCTTGACCACAAGACATATCTTGATCCTGAAATACTGAAGCACTTACGGAGAGAATTGAATGAAGAAATCATAGAAAACGAATTCAATTTAAAAGTAACTAAAATGCTAATATTTTTAGTGTAGAACGTAAAGTTATTAGAGCTAGTTCAACTTTTAAATTTAAAATATCACCCTTAACAAATACGGAAGAAAACAAATATCTTTTGACTGCGACAAAATTAATTCTCGAATTAATAAATGCAACCAAAATTTAGAGGCGGAAAGCTCTGGAAGAGGCCATGAAAACAGTGAACGCCAACAGGGCGGATTGCGATGAATTAATAACTTTGCGCAAAGAATTAAATGTACCCCCTGTGAGTACCGATTTATGGCTAAAATTACCTAGAGTCTTCAGTAGATCCAGTGCAAGATTTGAGTTGCCAATGGACAGTCGAACGCTTAGTAGTAAGTAAACAAATAATCTTACCACGTAAATTCATATAAATATGTTTAATTTTGTTTTAATTAAACAGCTCTGACTCCTTTAGAGTACATCAGGAGCAACGTAAGCATAACAAGCCCAAGAAAACTCCTATACAACTGCATTTTCAACCAATTCAAAATAGACGATGAATTAAACATCGGAAGCGAGAGAAAAATTGCCGCGAAGGTATAAAATTAAACAGCGCATTTCACATACCTAATCGATTTGATTTTTAGGTCATTTCACAAGCGCTTAACTTAATGATGGGACGAGATCTGACAGAAAAGCAGATGGCACACTTTAAAGAACTCGTAGGGTGGTCTGAAGACGAGGCGATGGATTACCGAACATTCTGCAGTTTATGCGCACTATGTGAGCGTCTAATCGGTCCGGAATACTGCCCGCAATCAACCAGTAGAAAAACCGATCCTTGCCACGAGGTAAACGCAACCAAATTTTTATTTTAATAAAATTCTTACTCGTAGATTGAAACTGCCGATTTCGAGTCCCTAAATCGGAGATTAGAAGGCCAAGAAGTCGACGAGAGGCTCGTAAAAATCCTGTACGCGATAAAAAATTCGTGAAATAAAACAGATTCACGTTAACTCCTCCGTTTATTTCAATTTCATTACTATAAGTAGAAAAATGTACAGACGTAAAAAGAAAGTGAGTTTCTGCCTTTGCCAACAGAAAGTTCCAATATAAATTATAAAATAACGTTAATTAAATACATCTTAAACTAAGTCGCGTTGGAATTCATCAGAAACAATCGCATTTTTTTCTTTGTACACGCAAAGAAATAAAAACGCGACAATCAAATCATTAAAAAGAAGGAACATAAAAAAAACACACTTAAAAATCAGTTTCCTGTGCCAAGTTGCTAAATTTTGCAAAACTAAAAATCGAAACACAGAGAAACGAGGTAAAAATTCAAGTGAATCTAAAATACCCGAGCGTTATATCATGATTTCTTTTTGGGAGAACAGAGATCCGTCGCCCTCGAACTGTCGATGCCGAGGGCCGAAGACAGCAGCCGGACCACACTTTTCACATCTGGGTTGTCCGTTTCTGCAGCACCACAATTACAAACGATTATTGCAACTCGTCTGATTACAGATTTTACAATAATCGATTAATCAATAAATGAAATTATTGATTGATCAGATAATCGCTTAATCGGTTTTTTGAGTAATCGATTATGTAATCGATTATAGATTTTACAATTGATTAATCAAATAATCGATTAAATCGATTAATCGATTACTCAAAAAATCGATTAGTCGATTATGTGATTAATCGAATAATCGATTTTTTGAGTAATCGATTATTTGATTACAGATTTTACAATAATTGATTAATCAAAAAATCGATTAATCGATTTTTTGCGTAATCGATTAATCGATTTTTTGATTAATCAATTGTAAAATCTAATCGATTAATCGATTACTCAAAAAATCGATTGATCGATTACTCAAAAAATCGATTAATCGATTACACAAAAAATCGATTAGTCGATTATGTGATTAATCGAATAATCGATTTTTTGAGTAATCGATTATTTGATTATAGATTACAATAATTGATTAATCCAAAAATCGATTAATCGATTACTCAAAAAATCGATTAATCGATTATTCGATTAATCACATAATCGATTAATCGATTTTTTGTGTAATCGTTTAATCGATTTTTTGAGTAATCGATCAATCGATTTTTTGAGTAATCGATTATCGATTATTTGATTAATCAATTGTAAAATCTAATCGATTAATCGATTACTCAAAAAATCGATTGATCAATTACTCAAGAAATCGATTAATCGATTACACAAAAAATCGATTAGTCGATTATGTGATTAATCGAATAATCGATTTTTTGAGTAATCGATTATTTGATTATAGATTTTACAATAATTGATTAATCAAAAAATCGATTAATCGATTACTCAAAAAATCGATTAATCGATTATTCGATTAATCACATAATCGATTAATCGATTTTTTGTGTAATCGATTAATCGATTTTTTGAGTAATCGATCAATCGATTTTTTGAGTAATCGATTAATCGATTAGATTTTACAATTGATTAATCAAATAATCGATAATCGATTACTCAAAAAATCGATTAATCGATTACTAAAAAAATCGATTAATCGATTATGTGATTAATCGAATAATCGATTTTTTGAGTAATCGATTAATCGATTATTTGATTATAGATTTTACAATAATTGATTTATCAAATAATCGATTAATCGATTACTCGAAAAATCGACGACTCGAAAAATCGATTAATCGATTGTGATTAATCGAATAATCAATTTTTTGAGTAATCGATTAATCGATTATTTGATTATAGATTTTACAATAATTGATTAATCAAATAATCGATTAATCGATTACTCGAAAAATCGACGACTCGAAAAATCGATTACTCAAAAAATCGATTAATCGGATAATCGATTAATCGATTTTTTGAGTAATCGATTATTTGATGAATCAATTATTGTAAAATCTATAATCAAAAAATCGATTAATCGATTACTCAAAAAATCGATTAATCGATTATGTGATTAATCGAATAATCGATTATGTGATTAATCGATTTTTTGAGTAATCGATTAATCGATTTTTTGATTATAGATTTTACAATAATTGATTAATCAAATAATCGATTACTCAAAAAATCGACGACTCGAAAAATCGATTATTTGATTATAGATTTTCCAATAATAGATTAATCAGATAATCGATTACTCGAATAATCAATAAGTCAAATTATTGATTAATCGATTAAGCGGATACTCGATTAATCGGTTTTTTGAGTAATCGATTAATCGATTATTTGATTATAGATTTGACAATAATTGATTAATCAAATAATCGATTACTCAAAAAAACGATTAATCGATTAATCAGATAATCGTTTAATCGATTCAAAACCGATTAATCGATTATGTGATTAATCGGCCGATCGATTGCTCGATCAGTCGATTACTTTATTAATCGTTTATTTGATCAATTGTTCACTTGAATAATCTGTTATTTAATTAAGCGATTAACTGAATATTTCGTTCCATCGATTAATTAAATGAGTACGTTCTTATTATAATTAGTAGAAAGCATAGTAATTGTAAAAACTCAATATGTTCGACCGACTAGGTATTTGATTGATCGATTAACCAAATAATCGCTTAGTCGATTAATCAAACACTTAATCGATTAATTTAAACAATCAATAAGCCGATAGATCAAACAATCGATTAATTGACAGTCTACTAACTGATTAATCAAATAATCGATCAATCAAGTAATCGATTAATCGAAAAATCGATGTCGATTAATCAAGTTATCGATAATCAAATAACTGATTAATCAAGTAATCGATTACTTTACAATAATCGATAATCAATTATGAAATGTAATAATCGCACAGGCCCACTGTCAATGATCCACCCGACAAACATCGCGTTAAACTTACCGTCCGTCGTGATGTCCTTCTCCAACTTCAGCTTCTCTTTGTTCATCTGCCACATGCCCTCTTCGATGGTGCCCTGAGAAACTAATCGGTAAACGTCCACCGGTTTCGTCTGTCCCATTCTGTGGCACCGGTCTTCGGCCTGCTTGTCATTGTACGGATTGAAGTCGATATCGTGGATTATGACGGTGTCGGCCGCCGTCAGGTTTATGCCGAGGCCTCCCGCTTTCGTCGACAACAAGAAAGCAAATATGCTCTCGTCCTGCGTGTATTCGTCTATCAGCTGTCGCCTGGTGTTTACAGCGGTGCTGCCATCTAATCTCAAATACGAGTGATCCCGGATCTTCATGTACTCTTCGAGAACGTTCAGCAGTATGACGTACTGACTAAAAATTAACACCCTGTGCCCCTCTTCCTTCAGCTCCTCCAGCTTCTTGTCCAAGTAGAGGAACTTTCCCGAGGTGGTTATCAGATTGTCCGGCAACCCAAATTCGCTAATACTCTGTAAATACCACTGTAAAAACGGTAGAGAAGGGAGAAAATATTTACTCACCGCGTAAACTTTGGTCATCGTGTGTATCTCGAAGTCAGACATGTACGCCAGGTCGTCGATGATGTACTGCTCTTTCGTATCCTTATACAGAGGATCGCGGGCCAATTTCTGCGCAATCGCCGGCAAATCTTCGTACTGGTAATGATAACGCAAGAGCAATGGATGATTGCTCAATTTCCGCAGATCCGACATCATCGTCACTCCATTATAGTTGTAGTTCCCCTTCTAAGAAGAAATATTAGCACATGCATGTTATCGAACTCAAAACTAACCTCTTTGGTTGCATTCTGGAATGTACTGACGAGGTTTTCATACTGTTCCTTCTGCGTGGGCGCCAATGGAATTCGCAAGACACTATCAGTCTTCTTCGGCAGATCTTGCAGGACGTTTTGCTTCAAACGTCGCAGCACGAAAGGCTTCATTATCCTCTTCGCTTGATCTATCTGCTCTTTCTCAAAACTTGGCAAGTTATCGTCTTGCTTTACCCTCTGAAAAAGCAATCGTAAACGAACTGTCCACGGCGACACAAGAACTTACCAAGTTCTTTTGGAACAGATTCTTGAGATCATCTACTTTTTCCGCAAACATCTTTGGCATCACGAAAACGAGGAGAGACATGAGCTCCAGGAGATTATTTTGTAATGGAGTTCCGGTGAGCAGAATTCTGTTAGACGCCTGCGACATCGAAAATTCGAAGTACGATTTAACCGAAAAGAATTATTTAACTTACGTTGATGCGAATCAAGTTCTCGTATCTTTGGGTGTTCATATTTTTTAGCATGTGAGCCTCATCGAAAACTACGTAATGCATTTTCGTTATTCGAAACATCTTGCGCTCTTCTCCAGAGTTGCCTACCATTGTATACCTGAAGGATTTTGTCATGAACAAGTGCGTTTATAATATAACTATAATAAAATACACTAATCAAACTATCAAATAGATTACATTCTTGTTAGGCAAAGATTTAGAAATCAAGTTAGGGATTGTAGAAGTTATCCAGGAGCAGATATAGATAGTGATCACAATATAGTGGTTATGAAGGCCAATCTTAAATTTAAGATTTTGAAAAAACGAAGCGGAAGAAGGTATCTTGACCCAGAGAAACTAAAAGATGATGATACGCGCGATAAGTTCGAGAAAAAGACAAACGAGGTACTAAAGGGCGCGGGCGAAAATATTGTTAGGGACATAGAGGAAGAATGGAATTGCATTAAAAATAGTTTAGTTTCCTCGGCTAGGGATATTTTGGGTCATAAACAGAATGAAAGTAGGAAACCCTGGATAACAAAACATATTGTGAGTCTAATAGAAGAAAGGCGAAAATATAAAAAATAGGTTAGATGAAATAGGGAAACAAAGATATAAGGCGATCAAGTGGGAAATTATTCGGAAATGTAGGAAAGCGAAAGAGCAATGGATCTATAATAAGTGCAAAGAAGTGGAAAATAAGTTCGAAGTAGGAAAGACTGATGAAGCATATAAAATAATTAGGAGAAATTTTAGAGAAATTGGATCTAGTACCAAAAGCATTAGGAATGAGGCAGGAGATATCCTAATCGAAAGCGGGGAGAAGGCAGATAGGTGGAAAGAATATTTAGGAAACTTATATGCGGGACAGGAAGTGCAAGATATATTAGAAAGCGAAAGCAGTGTAGAGGGGGATAACCTAGGGAATCCTATAATGAGAGAAGAGTTTGAGCTAGCACTAAAAAGTTTAAGGAATAATAAAGCGCCAGGTATAGATGGCTTGCAGGCAGAAATCTTAAAGTGCGCAGGTCAAGAGGTAATAGATCGTTTATTTAAATTAGTTAGTCGCATATACCTGACAGGTGAGATTCCAGAGGATTACAAACGGAACATCATGGTAGCTTTGCCAAAAAGGAAAGGCGCAGATAGGTGCGAAAATTTCAGAACCATCAGTTTAACTTCCCATGCGTCAAAAATTTTAACTAGAATTGTGCAAAGAAGGATGGAGAAAAAGGCGGAAGAAATATTAGGAGAAGATCAGTTCGGATTTAGACGAAATAGAGGAACGCGCGAGGTCATTCTAGCTTTACGAGTAATTATAGAAAAAACGATAGAAAAGAGAAAGAGCGTCTTTATAGGATTTGTAGATTTAGAAAAGGCCTTTGACAACGTAAAATGGGGTAAGATGTTCGAAGTGCTGAGAAAGGTAGGGATGAAATATAGGGACAGAAGAATAATACATAATCTCTACGAAGAGCAAAAGGCAGTTATAGAATGTGAGCAGGAACGAAGGGAAGTAGATATCCGGAAGGGAATGAGACAGGGATGTGCATTGTCACCTCTAGTTTTCAACTTATATATCGAAGATGCTATTAATATTGTTAAGGACAGAACAGCCTCAGGGATCAACGTACAGGGCCAAACTATTAACATGCTCAGATTTGCGGATGATATAGCAGTGTTAGCATCTAGCAAAGAAGAATTAGGAGCGGCTTTGAATGAAATGGAAGAAGTTTTGACACAGGGCTATGGCATGAAAGTCAATAAAAAGAAAACTAAAATTTTGGTATGTAGGGGATGTGAAAATAGAACTAAAGTTGACATACAAATAGGAAATGAGAAGATAGAGGAGGTCACGGATTTCTGCTATTTAGGAAGTAAAATAACTCAAGACGGTAGGAGCACTAAAGATATAAAACAAAGAATAGCGCAGGGTCGAGTTGCGTTTAACAGAAAGAAACAACTGTTATGTTCGAGAACGGTTAATATTGAGACTAGAAAGTCGTATGTATGGAGTACGGCATTATACGGGTGCGAAACTTGGACAATAGGGGAAGCGGATCGAAAAAGAGTAGAAGCGTTTGAAATGTGGTGCTACAGGCGCATGATGAAGATACCGTGGATAGATAAGGTTAGCAATAGGGAAGTATTAGAAAGAGTTGGGGAAAAGCGAAAGGTATGAAAAATAATAAAGAGTAGGAGAGATAGGATGGTAGGACACCTTCTAAGACACGAAGGAGTAGTTCGCGACATACTAGTCAGATAGGAATAAAAAGAGGTAGGGGCAGGCCTAGATTAGACTACTGCTCTCAAATAGTTAGGGATGTAGGATGTTCTACTTTTAGGGAAATGCGTAGGTTAGCTCAGGATAGAAAAGAGTGGAGGTACGCGTCCAACCAGTCTTCGGACTGAGAACCTTATGATGATGAATCAAAACGAAAAAGAAGCCACTTTTAAAAATGTTGATATTTTTTCACTGGAATGTGTGATGCTCTTTATTGCTTTAATGAAAAGTGAGCAAAATTTCAAAATCAATAATGTGTGTGGCCTCCTCTAACTCGTAAAACATCAGCACAACGACGGGGCATACATTCAACTAAATTTCGAAAAACTTGAGGAGGCAGCTGTTCCCACTCCACCAGATTGGCTGACATTCCTTCAATCGTTGCCCAAGTGTGTCCCAGACGTGCTCGATTGGATTGAGGTCCAGTGAACAGCACGTTGCTCCACTGCCCCAAGTTCCAATTAACATGTTCTTCAGCAAAGAACATTCTTACTCTGCGATGATCACGGCTTAAAGGAGATACCTTAGCTGGTCTTCTTGCATGAAACTAGCGTTTCGGAAGTCTGTTACGTATCATTTGGGTACTTATTCTGATTCCTGTGGCCTCTACGAGCTGATTTTGGAGCGTTGTAGCGGTATTTCTGCGCATTCTGGTGGCCTAAATCCGTATTAGACGGTCTTCTCTCCCAGAAGTTGCCCTTGTGCGACACAGATAAGGTTGCCTTCTAACAATACTATACATTTGAGACCTTATCCAAGCCCTATTTATGGCAGCTCTACTGACATTTAAAATTCGGGCTACTTGGCGTCTTGAGTGGCCCTCTTGAATGAGAGTTATGACCCTAGCAATCTGAATTTCTGTTAGGTATACTCTACGCCTTCGTGGTCTACCAAGCACATCAACATTCATGTTTACTTTCACATTTGAAACGAAACTAAAGAAGCAAGTCGATAAAAACATTTATCTCTTGGTAAAAAATTGGGATTTTTAGGTTTTATTGCTTCAATAAAAAAACTGGAGTATGTTTACTAAGCAGAAGAAAAAATCTTTACATTTTGTGGCACAAATGAAATTTAACAAAAGAAAGAAACGGCTCCTTTTTTGTTTTGATTAGTGTATAAGAAACATTGAGATAGCTCTCAATCCACACTGGAACCCTTCCCATGATACCCAAGGCAGCCAACTTACGAAAATAACAGCCTGTGGTTAAGTCTATCAAAGGCAACTTACGTAGTCAGCACCACATCGTAAGAAGCAAACTCTCCCTTCCACCACTGAACCCGGTACTGTTTCCTCTCCTCCGTGCTTCCATAATACATAAAAACCTTCAACATTGGACACCACCTTTGGAATTCAGACGCCCAATTATCCAACGTAGAAGATGGTACTACGATTAAATGCGTTCCCTTGACGGCCCCGATTTCCTTTAAATGGGCTAAGAAGGCTATGACCTGAACGGTTTTACCCAAACCCATCTCGTCCGCCAAAATCCCATTGACATTCTGGGCATGTAACACCGCCAACCAGTTCAGACCGACCAGTTGGTAGTTTGTCAACTTATACCTGAAAATTAAGTGTAATACTTTGTACAACTTTTTGTACAAAATCATACAGAGGGTTTAAGTTTCTCGGCTGCTGCTTTACCCCGGCCCCCGCAGCCACGGCTCTCTCCAGCTGCAAGGCAAGATTCGTGCATTTCTTCATCAGCACCCTAATATTATCCCTCGTCGAGAGGACTTGCTCGGCTGCATTAAGTAAATCGGTATTTAAATATTTGTTGTTTTGTAATTTGTCGACCTGCGATACGAAAAGTTATGACCCGTAACAAAATACAACTGATTCAATAAAATACCAAATCCACCCAACCCTTGAACGGCCTCAATTCCATCAAAGCGTCGACTTTTCTTTTAGAACAGGACGCCATCATTTGTAATTCCGAGGAATTTGAATTCTGGAGAAATTCCAAGACGGCTTTCTTCGTTGGCGTTAATTCGTCTGTCACTTCTGTATCCGAGTCGTCGTCACTAAGAATCAAACATAGTTGCGCAAAAAATATTTAAAAGTTTCAACTGCCGCACTCTTGCACATTAATACCCCCGGGAAGTAGGTGTTCGTAATTCTTAGATTCTTTAAACTTTTGAAATTTTTACACGAAATTTTCAAAACTTAGGCTACTCTTCATGCAGAAATGCTGTTTTCTCGTAATTTCAAGGAAAAGTGCAGTTTTGAATAATTTAAAATGTCAAATGTGTAATTTTTTCTGTACTTACCTGTTGAATACCCGAGAATCGTCAAACTTCTCTTTTTCGTTCGAACTATCATCGGAATCCAATACAATAACTTTTTGCTTCTTAACTGAAACAAAGGCACATAAGACACGTAGTTCGCACACCCACAAACGTCAAATAATCACCTATTTTTGAATTATCGACCTCGACTGGTGTCGGTGGCTCTTTCCGTTTCATATTAATCAAATGAGTTTCCCTCAAGGCTGCAGTGTTTGCCGCCTCGAGTTTAACCTTCAGCGACTGTTCCTCGTCATATTTCTTCTTCCATCTGTCAAATTCCGGGTTATTCACCGGATTTCCATAAGTTTTCGACAGTTCCTCAACGGCACGATTTATATCAAACTTACAAACCGACAAAATATTGTGAATTTTCTAAAATAAACGCAAATGATTAAAGAAGCTGGTTGATGAGAAAATTGTACTTACCATTGCGTCAAGCCCTGGAAATAATTCTAGCAAATATTTCATTTGTTTTTCTTTTTCAATTATTTCAGCAGTCTTTTTGAATCTACTATTTCTGTACACTGAGGAGTGTTCTAAAACAGTAGCAGTAGTTTTAACTCCATTTTCCTCCACTTTCTTCTCTGCTTCACCACTTCCATCTTTCGCAACACTTTCTGTGGCCTTACACACTAATAAAAACATGAAAATTTAAACAAAATAAAACAAACTAATCAAGTTACCTGGATCCGGATCATCCGGGTCCCGATCTGGATTCGGATTCATACTTTCTGTTGATGTCGGACTATTATGGGTTAAAGTTGGTTTTTTACTTATCCTAAACTCACGCAAATTTAACAAACTTGGAGACGAATCCGAAGAGGACATAATTGGATAAACATAAATGAATGGAGTCCATAACTTTTAAAATTCAATAATTAATCAAAAAAATACGATATTCCACATACACCAACAAGCCCCTACAAGACAAGATTTAACAAAAAGCCAGTGGAACAGTACCCGGCAACCGGCACTGGTGACTTAAATCTTAGCAGTAGTTACCATCCCGAAATTGGGTACGTAAAGTTAAGCTACTAACTTAAAGTGTGACGTCAATTCAGAGGTAGGCAATGATGTAGGACCAGGTTACTGTTTAGAGTTCATGTAATTTAACTCAAAATTACGAATGCAACGTTTGCAATAGTGCAACCAGTCATATCATTTTAAGAATTTTCGTTCAATTCTCGGCGTAAAGCGACAAAGAAGTTTAAGTTACGCCCCTTTTTTGGCGCCAAATATCCGCTTTGTTATTCCTCCTCTTCTTCCCTCCAATAAGCTTTAAACAAACAAATGTTTGCCCTCCAGCTGTCAATTGTGTGACGACATTATAAAATGATCTATTATATGCTTTTTGACAACTGTCAGTATCGGCCACAAAATACCTTAACCCAACTTTTGCAGTATAATGACGGTAGTTAACTTTTGCAATTTAATGACGGTAGTTATGAAGTTTTTACACACAAATTGCAAATAAAAATTACCAGTGTATGTAATCTCATTTCTTTGACACACATGCAGTGGTTTCTAGTAACCGTGATTGTTCGTTTGGAATGAAAAACTGATCTACCAGTGAACACGTCACTGCTTTTAGAATCAATTTCAAAAGAAGGATTCCTAGATCGACTTTCTATTATAGATCGAAGCACATATCGATGTATCTATGTGAATGGAGGCGATTCTTCACCACACATCCCATCACTGCTGTTGCGTCAAGTGTCAATTCATAAGTAACTGTCAAGTGGATGCCCGACAGGGAACCTGAAAATAATTTATAATTAAACATAAATAATGGCTTGTTTAATTAAAAATTTGAGGACGGGAGCCAGACAGATGTTTGCATTACGTTCGATTTCAACCAGGCCTGTAACATTCGCCGTTCAAAAATATGTGTCTTTCCAAAAAGATTCGGTCCATAATAAGCCGATTTTGACAACTTCTCAGGTAATTTTACTCTCAACTTAAATATCTTTGTACTTACTTTTATGTATCTGAAGTAAACTTTCACTGGGGTTGCTCAAACGAGTTCTTTTTTCTACATATTTGTTACATAACATCCTAACCCCAAATTATCAAGTGCTTGCTGTTAAAACATTGTTGATAGATACAGATCCGCAACTATTCACCGGAATACGTAAAAGAGAAACTTAGCGAAGACGAAATAAGGGAACGCGTGTTAAAAGTTTGCGCGTCGTACGACAAAGTAACGGCAGACAAGGTACATGGTTTATTTTTGTATTTCAGAGACTGGCAGTGTCGCTAGAGCGATCTTACAGTTCCAAGCCGCCTCTGACCCTTAAACTCATTTCAGAACGAGTCCTTTTGGTACTCAAGTTGTACGACAAAGTCAAACCCGAAGAGGTACAGTAAAATCCGCTGCAAAGGCAGTCCATATCGATTCAGTCTGTAGCTTTGTCTCGGGCTCTGCCGTTTAATTTTTTTGTTATCTCAAGAGTCAATATGGGTTGCCCGAAAAAGCCGCTGCAGTCTCTGAGTTCTATTTCCGTGCAAATGTCTGATATTTTAACGTATTTTTTAGCTCAGGCTGGATTCGCATTTTATAAATGATTTAGGACTAGATTCTTTAGATCACGTAGAAGTTATCATGGCCATGGAGGATGAATTCGGTTTTGAAATACCTGATTCCGACGCTGAAAAACTGTTAAAACCTCAAGATATCGTACGATATGTTGCCGATAAAGAAGACATTTACGAATAGAAACACAGTACCTATTATGATAGATTTAAAATTAAATTGCGTAGGTTAATATCAAGAATGTTTGTTTGCTTCCTTTCTGTATCTTTTACTGTGAAGTGATTTTTTTTGTTAATGAATAAACTTTTGGAAAAATTCCACTCGGTATTTATTATAATAAATCGGGCTTATACAATCTCGAAGAAATCAAGGTTTTCAAAAAAGCGGTACATTCCGAGTTCCAATACGCAAATTTAATTTATTTGCTGGCTGTACAAAACGAAGCCAAATACTCACCTTCGCATGACGTCACACTTGCGGGGGTTTATTTTATAGTGATTCTACAGTCAATGCAGCGCTCTCTGGCTTTCGACCTTAAAGCTCAAACGTCATTTGTCAAATCAATTGCGTCAGTCATAATCAAAATATAACCTTGCGTAAAGTTGATCATAAACATTCCAATTTTGCAGTTAACTTATATTCTCTGGTTCTAAATTGCGTTCTAATGTAAAGAGTACATAAAACTCTAGAGTTCTTTATAACATCAATGTTATAATCGCGTTTTGTACGTCTGGAAATATGTCGCTGCCAAAAAACAGGAAAAACTCTTTTAGAGTGTTTGTTGTTTAACTACACATGCATTTTTGGATTGACAAACGAAGTCAAGGATGTGGATATAACGGAAGGTACCCCAGAAGGAACCTGATACCTCCTTCTTTTTCAGGTAAATTGTTTTTATGTGGCAAGATTTCGACAATCGGTAGAGAGTCCCATTTTTTTAAAAATTTAGGTTCTAGTCGCGCAAAACTAATGGTGACTCCAGTGCATAGATTTCAGTCAATTGATAGTGTCACTCCAGGAGGGATACGGCACCCAAGGCGCCAGACTTTTGGCCGATTCTCGGTTAACTGTCACCTGCCGCTACAATACAAGTAATATTTTTCTGTTTAAAATTCTCCGTCACTTCAAACTGTAGCGCACACTCCACTGTGTTATTGTCGTTTGTTTTTAGTGATTCCTCGAATAGCTCTCGTAGTTTGGCCGCGGATCACTCCCGTGGAATTTTGTCAGGTGTGTCCAATACCCCTCGTAGGACCCGTAATAATTCTATGAGTAAATTTAAATGTGGAGTGTGGATAGCTTTTGGTGTGTTCACATTCTTGCTTGCTGGTGCCAAATATTATTTTGATGGGGTAAGTCACGTTTTTACCCAGTATAATTCATCTTTGGCATAAGTCCAAAGCAGCCATCGAACAATTTTCTAAATTTAGTGTTCTTTTTGTATGTGAAGGCAACGATGACGATGGAGGCATTCGCCTTTTGTCTTTTAATAGCTGTTATAGTGATCGTTGGTGGATTAGTCTCACTGTATGAAGCTCTGACGCCAATTTCACAGCAAGTTGTTGGTAACGTACGAACACAGGTGGTTTCCGAACAGGTTGGTTTGAATCCCTCATGTCTGACTGTTAGTAAGTAATGTATAACCTTAGCCTGAAGTTTGTGAAATCGAAACAACTCAGATACAGACGTCTATGTCTCAGACTTCTGTGGAACTTCCACCGCCACCCTATCATGTCGCTATAATGCTACCACCGCAGAGGGAACAACCCACAGAGGAGATTGTCCAGGATTCACCGCCACCTCCTTACGATAAAGCTACAAGTTAAATAATTCTCAGAGTGTTGTTTTTGATGGTTTTAAGTGGTTTTTACATTCCCAGATTAAAAGTTGCTGAAGCTAAACTTGTCCATTTTTCTAAGGGAAATTTATATATTTATATGTCGTGTATATCTCGTACAGGGTGGAACGAATATATATTTTATTATGCATGTCTATCCACCTGTATTTTCTGCCATTTGTATTAAATATTTCGTCTCTAAGTTTAAGGTTACTTGTTACGTTCTTTCATGTTTAATATCGATATTTAACCAATTTGAAAAGTATTAAAATGCTAAATTGTATGTGCCACATAATGTAAGTATACAGGGTGTTTGGTGACAATTTGCGTTTCAAGCAAAAATATCTTGCAAGTTCTGTGCTGTATAGAAAAATTGGAACCATATTGAAATAAAAATAACATCCCTTATTTTTTGAATGTACTCAGTAATTTTATAAAATTTTGATTTGCCCAATGTATGTAATGTAAGCTAATGAAACACTCTGTATATACTTCCTATATAGGTATCTAAGAGTTCAACTGCAATGGTCACACTCAACTAGAGAGTTGTTAAATAAATTTTGGGTCTGAACGGTTGCAATTAATTGTAATGTCTTCTCCATGGTAATCTTTTCCTTATTTTTTTAATTGTGATTTTTTGTGAGCACCTTTTCTTTCGTTGTACAAAAAATATTTTCTGTGATATTTAATGTGTGTATTGTTGTGATTTAACCAAAGAGCACAAAGATTTTTTTTTTGTTTTGACAATCAGTCCGTGTCTAAAAGATATTTGTTTGTAAAACAGGAAAATTTAGTCAATTTTTGTAATGTAACCTTCGATTTTTCATGTTTGTATTTATAATGTTAAAATAAAGCTTTAATTTACCTACAAAAATTATTAATTATCTTCAGCCCCTTTCTTGACGTCACCAGCTTGAGCCAATCATATTCTTCGATATAAAAGTTTACTTTAGACGTAATTGTATCCACTCTAATCTACGTGACGTGTTTGTATATTAGTAAATGACAGCTGTCAGTAATGCTATATTTTTGAAAATCTGATCGAATTTGCTTTTATAAAAATGGGCAACGCAGATTCGAAATCAAATTTCCGCATGGCAATAGTACAATTAACATCAAAAACTGAGGTAGGAGTTGTAATTTTATTTGTTATAATAATAAATCAGTTTTATAATTTTTGATGACATGGAGGATGCTTTAATCTGTTTTATTTACTAGCCTATTGATGCAAATGATGATGCTTTTTGGGAACAATTTTGGTCAGAGAATGTTAATAATGTTCAAGATATATTCACCCTAATTCCTGCTTCGGAAATAAGGGTTTTGCGTGAAGAGGCCCCGTCAAATTTGGCTACTTTGTGTTACAAAGCGGTAGAAAAGTTGGTTAAAGCGGTCGACAATAGTTGTCGAACACAGAGAGAACAACAAACAGGTTGATATTAGTACAATGTGCCGTTTTTGTTGGAATATGCGTTTCTTTTTAGTGTTAAACTGTGTTAGATTATTAACGAGAATTTTGCCGTATATTTTCGAAGATACAGAATGGAAAGGTTTCTTTTGGTCTTCTTTGCCAAGTCAGGGTGAAGATGAAGAAGAATCTATACCGTTAGCGCAATCGTTGTTGAATGCTATATGTGTACGCAGTTCGATGAATCTTAAGTTATTTGTTAATATTTTTGCGTTTTAGGATCTACTGTTCTGTCCAGATTTTACAGTCATTGCAACAAGAAGGAGTAATGGTCCGGTAAGTTATCGTAGCAGATTTTTTGGGTAAGTAAAAATGGGTTTTTTTCGATAGGATAAAGCGGAAGAGCTATCCGCTATAGATAGTTGTGAGTATATCTGGGAAGCTGGCGTTGGGTTTGCACATTCCCCACCAAGGAACCTTATATTAGATTCCAACCGTACTGAGCTCTTAAAGTTAATTTTGACATGCTTCAGTGAGACTATGTACCGCCCGCCTGGGAATCTGACCCAGTGCCCTAATAAATGGATTGCGTAAGCAATGTAGCGCTGATTTATATATTTTTTTATTGGGTGATTTTAGTTATTTGACATCTGCGGAAAATCGACATGCTTTACCAATGTTTACCTCGTTGTTAAATACAGTTTGCGCGTATGACCCCGTCGGTTTAGGAGTACCTTATAACCATTTGATCTTCAACGATTCGCTTGAGCCACTGGTAGAGGTTGCTCTGCAAATATTAATAGTGACACTCGATCACGACACGTCCATCTGCAGTACGTCAGACACAGATGAAGTAATATCTTTATTATTTTGATTTTCGTTTACTCGGGAGTATTTTTTAGGTTGTATTCCCCGATAATTTATTTATAAATTACTTGTCGAGGATACACAGAGACGAAGATTTCCATTTCGTCCTGAGAGGCATCACTCGGTTGTTGAACAACCCGTTGGTCCAAACTTATTTGCCTAATTCGACAAAAAAGGTTCACTTCCACCAGGAATTGCTAGTTTTCTTTTGGAAGATGTGCGATTACAATAAGGTAAGAATTTGTATAATTTCGATCGTTTGCTTTTGGACAAATAGTTTTTTCTTTAGAAATTCCTGTATTTTGTCCTAAAAAGCAGTGATGTTTTGGAAATTCTGGTCCCAATTCTCTACCATCTAAACGATTCAAGGGCAGACCAATGTAAGATGGCATAAAAAAAATACTTTTAACAGCATTTTAAACCGTATTGTTCTATACAGCTCGCGTTGGCTTGATGCACATTGGCGTCTTTATTTTATTGCTGTTGTCCGGAGAAAGGAATTTTGGAGTTCGTCTTAACAAGCCTTACACTGCGACCATTCCGATGGACATTCCTGTGTTCAGCGGTACCCACGCTGACTTACTTATAATAGTCTTTCACAAGATTATCACAACGGGACATCAACGACTTCAACCACTTTTCGATTGTCTTCTTACTATCTTAGTGAATGGTTAAGTAATTGTTCACTTGGTATTTGATACTTATAATCTAGTTTTTTACTTCAGTATCCCCATATTTGAAAACCCTGTCGATGGTCGCCAGCACGAAACTTCTACACTTACTGGAGGCTTTCAGCACTCCTTGGTTTCTATTTTCGTCCCCGACAAATCATCACTTGGTGTTTTTCCTTCTCGAAATTTTCAATAACATAATACAGTACCAATTTGATGGTAAGTTACCAATCTTTGAACGCTCTTTAGATTGATTATTCTTTACTTAAGGTAATTCCAATTTGGTATACACGATAATCCGTAAGCGGCAGGTGTTTCACGGTCTCGCAAATCTCCCTTGCGATTACAGTTCGATCTCGAAGTCGTTAAACAAGCGAACAAAGCGTCAGTTGACAAGTTCTACGAGCCACGAAAACGTTTCGGAGACTGTGATGGAAGGTTCGCGGCCGGCTTTGCCCGCAGAGCCCGGTACTCTTAAAGCTACTCTACCAGATACGCCAGGCATAGGACAGATGACGGAGAAAGAATCAGCGCATCCCTCGTACCAGCAAGTCGATCCAGTGCCCATAACGAACGGGGTGGCTACTGTTAGTTTGAATTCGGAAGGTAGTGGAGACGGTACTGTGGATTCTCCAACTCCGAGCCGTCCGGCTATAGAAGCGCCAGCCTCTAAGCAAACTGTGAATACGGTAAGTATTATTTTTCATATGACGTCGTTTATTAAGATTCAAATTCTCTAGAGAAATAGTTTGAGGGTAGCACCTACTGCCGAGAAAGCGACCGTTTCCTGGACGCCCAGCGCTGAATGGGTGCATTCTTGGAAATCTAAGTTGCCCCTGCAAACCATAATGCGTTTGTTGCAAGTTCTGGTGCCGCAAGTTGAGAAAATCTGCATCGACAAGTAAACAATAATTTCATCGCTCGATCTATTTTTTTTTCGTTTTTCCTTTGTAGAGGGCTGACTGACGAAAGTGAGATTTTAAAGTTTCTGCAGCACGGTACTTTGGTGGGGTTGCTACCGGTTCCTCATCCGATTTTGATAAGAAAGTATCAGGCGAATGCAGGGACGACTACTTGGTTTCGGACTTACATGTGGGGCGTCATTTATCTCAGGTTAGTCAAGTGTATTATTGGGTATTTCATGTTCCCCTTTACAAAAGACCTGCCCGTCTCGTGTCGCAGTAATCAGATTCTTTTTTATAGGAATGTTGAGCCGCCCATTTGGTACGATACCGATGTAAAACTGTTTGAAATCCAAAGAGTCTGAATACGCTTAATATTTAAAACACTTTATAGCTTTCGTTGTCGTTTTATTTTTTTTTTAATAATTGTTTTGTGATAATAATAAAAGACCTAAGTATATTTATTAATTTTATTAAGCTTTAATCAAAATAATTTTAAGTACAAAAAACTATTGATTATCAGCCGATACAAATTTTAAGAAAGTAAAAACAAATCGCGCATTTTTGTCTTTAAATTCATAAGACTGGATTCAATTTCCAACTTTTTCATAAACATATTTTTCTTGTTTTGTTACCTCAACGTGCTTTCCGTGCCGTACTTGGTTCTCTTGAACGAATATAATATTTAGTGTTATACGTATTTATAAATAATTTATTCATGTCAGTATTTTAATGATTGTAATTACGTTTAGTCCTTATATCAATGACCAAAATGAATAACGTAAATAAATATGTATTAAAAGAAAGAAGGATGCATTTTTTAATTTGTCTGAAAATTACTGCAGTTTTTTTTTCAATGAACAATTTATTAGAAACTTATTTTATGAACTTGTAACCGTCGTTGCTTTTACCAGTTTCTCGATCCCGGAAGAAATCCTGAAAGGTCTGACATGGTATATCAAAAACTCTAAAGCGTACATTTCCCCAGGAGCAATATAATGAAAAGATATAGCCGTGTCTGAATGTGCCTGCATCCCCTAAACAAAAAAGCTTATTCCATTCAAATTTTTTATGCTTTCTCTAAATAACTTACCTGTTTGTGAAGATGGAAGATTATACGCCAATACCAACTAGGTGGATTAGCATTTTTATGCATAAAACGACGGACTGATAAGGGGTGAAATCTGTGCCTACCCAAAGAGTCTCTGGAGTCTCCTGGTTTAACACCGACACTTTGGAGACACGCACCAATCAGTGTATCTTCAATACCATCGGGACCTTGATAACAAGCCCACCAACTGCCAAAATCGGAGATTTTATTGTCCATTAGAAGTATACAAAAAACATTTATTTAAGAGGATCAGTCATCCCCTCTACACTGACTTCCTTTAGCAATACACCAATTAAAACGAAAGAGGAGCCACTTTTAAAAATGTTGATATTTTTTCACTGGAATGACGTATTGTTACAATTCTGGAATGGTGTTTAAAAGTTTAGTACAATTTGTTATAATCTGCTTGTGATTCGTGCAGAAAAAAAGAAAAATGCAGAAATGTGCCATTAAGCTATTTATTGTTTTAATGAAAAGTAAGCAAAATTTCAAAATCAATATCGTAATCGTAAAACTTCAGCACAACGACGGGGCATACTTTAATAATAATAATAAATTTATTGACACCATTATATCTCAGGCAAAAAACAAAAATAAACACACAATTTATAGTGGTGTCAAATGGCAGGCATTCAGGCATCTCCAGATGTCAAATCTGCAGAGCCTGATCTTCCATGCCTGCCAAATAGACTTAAACTAGAAACTAAAAAAAATAATAATTCTAAAAATTAACTAAATAGTACCTACCTAAATAATCCGAGAAACAAAATTTAAGGATTTAAGGAAGAAAAGAAGAGTCTGCAGATGGAGGAAGAGAAGTAAAAAGAAGAAAAAGAAGAAGAGGAAGAAGAAGAACACAACCACGCAAAACCCACGCAATGCAAGCCAAAAATGGGCAAAAATGGATCTGCACAAACGGCTACTGCTGGTCAATGAAAATTTTGAATAGTTTATGCTTCACGGCAGCGCAAGGAACAGTCAAGAACGAGTGAAATTGATTTAGTAAAGACACGACATTATAAGAGAACGATCTTTTGAATATTTCCTTGCGATGCCGAGGAATCGTGAGCATTAGAAGTTTTCGGCGAGTGGCGATGCTATGTACATCAGCGCGAAACACAAGTTTATTGTACAAATATAAAGGTATCCGCATCTGAACAATCTTCAGAAAGAAACAAACCATGTGGAGGCGACGTCTGTTGAACATGTTCAACCATTTCGCGTCTTTCAGTTTATGAGACACTCGCGAACGCGCTTTAATTCCAAACATTAAACAGATACATGAATTCTGCACTTTCTAAATACGACATTTATCACGATAGGAGAGACAAGGAGCATAGACAGTGTCACAGAAGTTGAAATGAGAAAGAACGAGTGAGTCACATAACGTCCTCTTGGTATTCAAATTGAGATAATGCCTTTGTCCATACACGAGTTTCAGTGCGAGATACGCCCTCTGATGCGTGAAGCGCAAGTTCGAATCTATGATTAGTCCCAAATTCTTCACACAATTCGTAAAAGGTACGACCGTATCGTCTATTTTTAAAACTAAATTGTTTGTTATGGCATTCCTGGATGCTTCATCACCAAACACAATCGCACAAGACTTCTTGGAGTTTATCTTCAGTAAGTGTTGTTTGGATATAGTAAGCAACATTTCGAGATCATTATTTATAAGCGAGAAAGCATGACGAGCATCTGCAGCTTCAAAAGAATGGTAAAGTTGAGTATCGTCAGCATAAAAGTGATAGTTACAGCGAAGAAACGATTTGTGAAACATAGAGGTATAAATAGTATACAAGATAGGGCCTAGAATACTACCCTGAGGCACGCCGGATGCAAGACTGCTCGGCGAAGATAAGCAATTATTATAGGCAACACATTGACTTCTCTCCGACATGAATGATGCAATCAGCCTTACAGCTTCAGGGGCAAGACCGACACAATGCATAATAGAGACCATAATATCGTGATTCAGAGTGTCGAAGGCTTTGGAAAAATCGATTAGGACCAAAACAGTAAGTTTGTTGAGGTCAAGAGCACGAAATATATCATCCGTAACCTCCGACAAAGCCGAAGCACAACCATGACCCTGCCGAAAACCAGACTGCCTCAAGGGTAGCACATCAAAAGTGTTTAAATGCATACGCAGCTGCAATTCAATAATCTTTTCAAAAACTTTGGAGAGAACAGGAAGAATGTTTATAGAACGAAGATCACTAAACTCGGTCGGTGCTGCATTCGTTGAAAATATGAGTGAGGAAAGGAACAATAAACGGACAACACAGAAGAATAAGCGAAATATTAAGATCATCACTACCACACGCCCTGGATTTGATCGACAGGAAGAGATCGCTGACACACTTTTCATCGACTAGTTGGAAAGACAGGGTATCCGAAATACCAGGCATCAAAGAAGAAGAATAAAAGGAGAGCAAATCTGGAGTAGGTATCGCATCAGTTTTACATGATTCAATAAAGTGTCTATTAATGTTATCAACATTACTCAAGCTTTCAACTAAATTTCGAATAACTTGAGGAGGTAGCTGTTCCCATTCTTCCAGGAGGATTTCTTCAACGTGATAAGGTTCCGGATTGGCTGACGTTCCTTCAATCTTTGCCCAAGTGTGTCCCAGACGTGCTCAATTGGATTGAGGTCTGGACGGCGGGCGCGACACAGATAAGGTTGCCTTCTAACAATACCATACATTTGAGACCTTATCCAGGCCCTATTTATGGCAGCTCTACTGACATTTAAAATTCGGGATACTTGCCGTCTTGAGTGGCCCTCTTGAATGAGAGTTATGACCCTAGCAATCTGAATTTCTCTTAGGTACACTTTACGTCTTCGTGGTCCACCAAGCACATCAACATTCATGTTTATTCTTTCACATTTGAAACGAAACTAAAGAAGTAAGTTGATAAAAACATTTATCTCTTGGTAAAAAAATTGCGATTTTTAGGTTTATTTAACAGAAGAAAGAAACGGCTCCTTTTTCATTTTGATTAGTGTATATACTGCAAAGTAATTCTCTTTGATTCCCTTAAATGGAAAACTCTTTTATATTCAGTTACAACTAACTGTCGACATTCCTGCAAATTTGTTCTAAAATTATGTCATCAGTCTCCGATTATTCCCCAAAAATAAAATAAAATGAGCAACATTACCATTAAAGTTTATGTTTTTTATTGCCTATCGAAAACAACATTTAAAACCTTATTTCATGAACTTGAAAGTGTCCTCGCTTTAACCAGTTCTTGCAGTTTCTCGATTCTATAACTGATTCCGAAAGGTCGGGCATGGTATATCAAAAACTCTAAAGCGTACATCTCCTCGGGAGCGACGTAATGAAAAGAAATCGCCGTGTCCGAGTGTGACTCCATTCCCTAAACATAAAAAAGCGTACTCCTCCCAAATTCTTTTAAACTTTCGTACCTGTTTATGGGTGTGGAAAATAATATTCCAATACCAATCAGGCAGCGTTTCCTTTTTATACATAAAGTAACTGAGCGGTAAAGGGTGAAATCTGTGTCTACCCAAAGAATCGCGAGAGTCTCCCGGTTTAACGTTAACACTCTCGAGACAAAAACCAATCAGTACGTCTTCATCACCATCGTGACCTTGGTGACAAGCCCACCAACTGCCAATCGCTCTCTATAAATAGTAGTAAAACCCATGATAATTTCCCATTTAAAGGTATCAAACTACGCATCTCTGTATACCAGTCAAAAAGAACGCTAAACAAAAGATGTTACCTCAACAAATCGTCTTACAGCTTCTCGACTAAGGACATACCCAGCACCCCCACTCATGTACCCCTGTTTTACAATCTGGTTAAAGTGGCATCCGAAATAAATAGGGTCGTCCGCACGGTACGGCAACAGCATGTACCGCAAATTCTCTACGACGATGTACGAGTCATCGTCAGCTTTTAGAAACCAATCGGCTTTGTCCAGATAATGTTTGTGAATGTATTTAAAGGCTTCTTTCGTTTTCTGCCACAGAAACTCTCTGCCTTCGCGCGTCGGTAATTTTACGGTCGGTAAAGAGTCATCTTCCGCAGAACTCATAAACAGCAAAATATTGCATCGCTTTCCCCAAGTATTTTTCACACTCCTAGCTCTGCTGTCGTGATTTTGTGGCCCAGTCATAATCCAACAGAGCACACGCACTTGCTTTGCCAGGTTGTCGGCAACGGATGTATCTTTCATCGAATGAAATTCATCGTTTTGGTCGTGCGCACCTGGGTCTTCTATAGACATTGAAAAACCTTGCAATTCCAGATGCCCGGGATGTACGTTGATCATGGTGAAGGTTTCGCGGTTCGACCATTTAAATAAATAGGCCAAAATACACCCGAAAAAAGCACCAAATAGAACTTTTCCTGTAAATGGTTGGCTGAAACTAGTTCTGAAATTAAATCATTCTGAGGTCCCTCGAAAGCAACAGCTAGTGTTAAGTACTTACCGGTATGTTTGAAACAAACTAATTCTACGCATTAAATTACAAATGTAAGAAAGAAAACCGAAAAGAAACTGATACAATCTTTTAACGTGTCTTTCCTTTGTACCTTTCATTTTAATCCAGCTTAATTAAATTGAAATGTCATCAAATTATGTCAAATATAATAGAAAACAATATCGTAAATTGACAAGGATTGCTTAAATACATTTTCTCACAAACCTTGCACTTTATTTTTCTTAAGAAATATAAACATTCTAAAAATATCATGACTAGTACACAATAATGTTAAAAATTCACAGGAGAAAATTGCCTCAAAATTATAAAAAAAAACTTAATCTCTTTGAAAATTAAAAAGGCCCTGTCAGCTTAAAAATTTTGCCCAGAAGAAGAAATTCGTTAAAGTATAAGCCCTGCATTCGTGATTTTCATAAATCTCGGAGTCCAATTTTTTAATTCACTCATTTCTCCTTAAGGTCAAAATATTCTAATCAAAACCATAATTTGTCTAACAGTCCCAAAATTTAAAACCCTTCAGTATTTAGTTCTTCTCAGACAGCGGGCGGAAGTGTTTATGGTTGCGGTTGTGAATTGTGATTGTTGTGAAATTTTGCTTTTAACAAAACAAGATAAGTATTGTTGAGATACGTATTTGCCTTAAAGCCAGCTGGAACATGAAATTATAAACGCCGGCTTGAAAGGGAAAGTGGGCAACCGAAACCAAAGCAGAGTTTGAAGCAGACAAAAAAGGATAAAGGTAAAGATGTCCAAAGATATTTTAAAGAATCTATGTACAACTTGTGCGACTGGATTTGTGGATGTAGTGTGAAACATGATTTTCGTCTTTTTTTGGATGATCCCCAAACCGTACGGCGGTATTGGATAGGGTGGTTAAGGTAAGATTACCTAAAACTGCACCCACTCGATGGGCTTACACTTATAAACATGGTTTAATATGTTGTTTGGAGATATTATTGATGAGGAGGAAGACAGTAATAATATAAATCAGAAGCAACTGGTTTAAAAAGGCATTTGGAAGATGAACTTTTTTTATTTTGGTTAAATTTTTTTCGTAGAATAATGCCTCATGTAGACCACAGAGTTGCTTATATACAAATAGAGGGATAATGCCTCCTACCTGCGCGTTGAAAAATGACCCAACTACGGAGAAATAATTTTGCAATTTGCGGGGTAGGGGAGCATGCGCTCTGAATTTGTTTGGTCTGTCACTTGTCATCCAAATGAACTAAACTAAACTAAATGTCATTTGTTACACGTCGTTTGCTATTTTTTGTACGAACGTTTGATTTGCGGTGAAATTGTTGAAATTGATCATACATTGATTGATTCTTTGAATTATTGTTATACGTACATTGCTACAAAAAGTAAATAAAGTTGGAGATACCACGTATATGTATGGTACCTTTTTGTAGCAGTCGATCACCAGCGCCAGTTGTACGTTTTTTCTCGAGTTTTTTCTTCGTTAAGTATACAGTTTGTTATAATTATTTTGAAGTAATTGCATGATATGTAAAACTAGGATAACTGTCTAATGTTGCTTTCACTGCTTTAAGGCTCATTACTGCAAGACGAGAGTCGTGGTTAGCTGCTATAGGAAGGAACACCGATCAGCCCTTGACTGAGCAGAATGCAGTTTGTTCCCCCCACTTTGCAGAAGATGCCTTCTTGAATAATGGAGAACTGAAAAAGGACGCAATTCCAACATTGAGATTGAAACCAAAAAACCAATATTAATCTCTAATAAAAGTCGTGTACGTCTTGAGTATGTTTTTTAGATACCTACTTATATATATCGGGATCTGTTACACATGCATTTTTGCAGCTTTGAAATGGATGAACTTCTTCCGCTATCTGGGAAACAAGTCTCACAGCCCTTAAATACCAGTGATGCGTATGTTTATTTTTAATGTCTGTATAATTATTTAACAATAATTGTTTACTGACTATTATAGGCCTTCAACATCTGAAATGAATTTAGAGACGGTTCCGCATGAGGATGCAGATACGTATTGTAGTTTGTATTTGCAGATCGTCACTTGCAAGTACCATATCACTTAAAACATCCCGTGCTATGTCAAGTGGCGATATGAAAAGGGGAAGAGATGAGGGTGAAGTGCATACTTCTGCTAGTGATTCTATAGGTTTGCGAGGATCTGCGAAGAAAAGAAGGCGATTGGTTAGGCTGGATCATATGTATTAGTAAGCACTGTATTTTTGTATTAACCAGTAAATAATAAGTACCTAATTTATAGTTGGAGTCCAAGGAAAATGAAATCTACAGTAATTGAAGCTCACTCTACCCAAAAGTTGTTACGGCAGAAGGAAACGACACCAAGACGAAGAATTAAAAGATTTGTAGAGAAAGTGAAGGGTCTTAAGTCACTTACTGCTCATTTGTGGAGCAAAACATTTATTAATGATGAATCACACTCCATTATTAAAAAGTCCTGCTCTGGTGTACTGAAAGTTGTAACTAGGAGTAAGGGATTATTGGTGGCATAATGAGTCAATAAGTATTGTATCTTAAGGGCATTCTCTCCCGAAAAATGTATCGATAGTAATCGAGAGTCAAATGCAGAATCTTCTGTTTGCCGGGTGGAGTTCTGCCTGTTGGAATTTGTGATAGCTCAATTTGTAGGGCACCTAACCAACGGAAGCTCCTGGGTTCCACTCCTGATCAGCTATCCATAAATTTTTCACGATTGAATACCAAAAATGCCAATAAAAATGCATTAACTGTATATGTAGGTATATACATTGTTTGTTTCGTTATCATTACCAATATTTATTTATTTATTGTGTTATTCTGCTCACAAGTAAATAGCGTGGGTTGTGTTCAGGTTGAATATATTCCTAATTATCTTTGTATCAAAATAAAAATAATTTCGTTTTCTTTCTAAGTAACTGAATTTGTTTTAATTATTTTTTCTACACCTATTTAATTATATGACAATTATTCGGATTTTCTTCGTAAAATATCGTACCCATAATTCACTGTAGTGAATTATGAAATCATAATTCACGACATTTCGGCCAATCACAAATATAGATTCAATAATCACTGTTTCCCTGATCCAATGATATTTTATATCGACCGCGATCAACTCTTGCTGGAGCTGACAATCGCTCGGGTGACAGCCAAGTGTATCTCGCCATATTACTTGTTTACATTTTCCAACGTATGCACTTCGGTCGAGTAGGTACCCATTAATCCGTACAAACTAACAATTCAACCACTAAAACTGCCAGAAGTTAACAATGGAAGGGACTACTCCAAATTTATATATTACTAACTGCACAAATTTCAATATATATTCCTAGTAAGTAGTCCATTTATTGAAAAATAAAAATTAATGTATTATGATAGTGTTCCATTAAAGTTATCAAATTTGAGTAATTTATTTGTTTAATAGGTGTAGAAAAAGTATAGTATTATATTCGCGATTATGACCATTATTCACTCAGATGATTTGAGCCACTCGCCTTCGGCTCGTGGGCTCAAACATCATCTTCGTGAATAATGGTTGCCATAATCGCTCATATAATAATATACTATACTTTTGTCATCTATTATATCATTATATGCTTCCTACTCACTGTCTTTTTTGAAAGAAAAATTAAACCCTGGTTTGTCTTAACAACTTGAAGTAATTCAATCCAAGTTTTATTCAATCCTATTTAAATTCAGCCTAGAATCTTTGAATTATTGTCTCATCTCCGAAATAATTATCTTGAGGTGAACTGACATTCTCTCTAAATAGAATGCAAGCAATATTTTACAAAGTTAGTACTTTATTTAATGAACTACTTATAAGTGGCTTTTGGGATATGTAAAAGGGCCTGAAAATTTTATAAGCCGCGCCTGTGCTTTGAATACAATTTTCTGGTACCTGCTCTGTGTTTGCACTACGCGCATGCTCCCCTACCCCTTGCGCAGTTTCAATTTGGGTCAACTTCTCAACACGGCATTATCCCTCTATTTGTATATAAGCAACTCTGTGATGTAGACAAATGCGAGATGTTACATATACAGGCTGTCCCAGATAAGCCTCGACAACATTGCTATCTCACTTATCGTTAAAGATAGAAACACGTTTAAATGGGGAAAAAGTTTTGCAATTTGGAACTCTTTAATATGCCCTCACAAAAATCGACTTCACTCTGTTGGTTTCCTAGATATTCAAAAAAAAGAAAAAAATTGCAATTTGGTTTTTTGTTAATAACTTCGTTATTTATTAACATTTTAATGATCTGTAAAAATAGGTTTAAATGGTTGTTTAGCCCGCATACTTCACAGTACTCTAAATTTGTCTCCGACGTTTCATACACTTGCAGTCATCATCAGGTTTATTTTTTCTTATGGACGCCATATTGAATTGTTATGTCATTAAATAGCTTATTTTTTGCTGAGAATAGCAACCTATAACAAATGGGTAATATTCCATCACAAATAGTCTTAGAACATAAAATTCTATTATTTTGGACTACAATTTAGTTGGCATTGGAAAAAAGAATTACAAAAATGTAATTTTACAAAATATGAACTTTCTAAACAATAAGAAAGTGTGAAAGAAAATCTTCACGATGAAATTAGAAATGTTTTTTTTTGAGTTTCAAAATTGGTGTCTTCTCAATGCATAGGTACTTTTTTTATTTACAAAACAATCTGTCTACTTGTAATATTTTGAATTAAGTTACAATAACTTGCGCGATTGACGATTCCAATTCAATAAAGTTATTGAAGGCCTAAAAATAAGCTGTACAAAGACGCCGAACGCTACCAGCGAAATTGTAGGATGAGAGCAAATATGCATCGAATATGAAGGGGCACATTTTGAACATTAGCGACAATAAATTGTTTTCGTTTGTTTTATAACTAGTTTTTATTATTCTCTTGACGTTTTTTGTTTTTCAATTTTGAAATTATAATTTCCTGGGACGGCAAATAAAATTTTGAACTAAACTATATTTTGGCAGTTTCTACTGCTACAAATTATGAGTCTTTCATTGATTTCTACTTAAAGAAATAAAACTGTAATAATTCTTGCAAAATTACTCCTTAATAAAGTTGTTTCTCCATGGATAACTAAATTTTTCCACTAAATTATGAATTTCATTTTCTGCAGCTATTATTTTTGATATAATATCAACTTGTTATAGCTTGATATTCTCGGCAAAAAATAAGCTCTTTAATGACATAAAAATCCAATATGGCGTCCATAAGAAAAAATAAACCTGATGATGACTGCAAGTGTATGAAATGTCGGAGACAATTTTAGAGTACTTAGAAATAAGCGGGTTAAACAACCATTTAAACCTGTTTTTAAAAATCATTAAAATGTTAATAAACAACGAAGTTATTAACAAAAAACCAAATTGCAATTTTTTCCTTTTTTTCAAATATCTAGGAAACCAACAGAGCGAAGTCGATTTTTGTGAGGGCATATTAAAGAGCTCCAAATTGCAAAACTTTTTCCCCATTTAAACGTGTTTCTCCATTTAAACGTGTTTCTATCTTTAAAGATAAGTGAGATAGCAATGCTGTCGAGGTTTATCTGGGACACCTGTATGTATATTAATCCACAAGCCGCCACTGCTACACAGTACCTAACTTTACTCTCTTAAATGGAAAACCCTGGGTATTGTATACGATTGCATCTTTAAATACCGAGGTTGTATAAAATGCTTTTTATTAAATTAGAGAATTTCTGAATTACTATGCATTTTTTAAGTTTCTAACAGACGAAGAGAAATTTTGATTAGACTGTGCCAAATGACATGTGGCAGGGCTTATAAATCGAGCAGGCTGATCTACATTTACCACTTTTTTAAAAAGTAAGGACGTAATTTTTAAGCCAACACACCTAAAATATCAATACATGCAGAAAAAATTTGAAAAAAATATATATTCTTAAAGGTCCTGTTAGGTCATTGCAAAGGTTCAGTTTTTGTAATAGTAGAGTCAAAAACTACTCCATGACTTAGGCCCGGTTTTTCAAAGAAACCAACACCGGATTAAGTCCTGACACTGGCTTCGTTGCTATGATACCGGCTTTCTGATTGGTTGTATCATAGCAACGAAATCGGTGTCAGACTTAATCCGGTGTTGGATTCTTTGAAAAACCGGGCCTTAATGGCAGACCCGACAACTTCAGGAGAAAACCTGAGAAGATAAAAGGACTGTACAAAGTGGAGAGGAAAAATACATCAACAGTGACGAAGACCTGGACCCAGATACATTTTCTGATTCTGAAGTTGAACACCTTCTAAATGACGAACAAATTAAAATGTTAACAACTGATAATGAATCAGAAAACCTTATTTCAGATAAACTGCACCAAATCAATCCAGGAGACTTCATTTTTGTGAGAACGACGACTGAAAGTGAAAAAGCCAAAATAGTAAGAGTATAAAAGTTTGGTTTTTTATTATCAGTTCTATTAATTATGGATTTTCATCAAGTAAAGGCAGAAATCATCAACCATTTGAAACAATTTGGAGGTCAGAGAACTTCAACGACCTAACAGTGCCCTTAAACAACAAGTATTTAAATGAGTCAAACACCACTTGTATAAACTTACTCTACATAATTATGGCAAAAGAAAATTAATACGCCACTTAAAAAACTGAAAAACAAATTATTCCAAGTCATTGGAAATATAAATAAAAACAGATCTACACAAAAAAAGAGTAGTATGTTTGAGTTTTCCAGTTTTCAGTTGCAAAATGCATCGTACGAACTAAAATATGTCACATACGCTCCAATTTTTTGGCATAAGCAGACTAGCTCAGAGCAAAATCAAAAATGAGTAAAATAATAGGAGATTCGCCGTTATAACAAAGTCTTTTACAGACCACAGTCTTTTCTACGCTTTAGTCGCGGATTTCTTAGAAGACACAATTTCTTCCGTGATCTCTGGAGGCATATCCACGTGATACGATATTCCGTAAGGGCGCAGGTGATATATCAAATATTCTAGCACGTACATCTGGTTGGGGCTTACATAATGAAAGGAAACCGCGTTATCCGAACAACATTCCATTCCCTACGAACAGAAACAATTAGTTGTCACTTTACGATTCTAATTTGATGAATATACCTCTTTACTTTCGTAATAAACGTATTTCCAATACCAAAAGTTCGGATTGACATGCCCCGGTATTAAATGATGCTCAGGGACGAACGGAAAAAACCTGCCTCTTCCCATAGAGTCTCGAGAGTCCCCAGCTTTAACACGAACACCCTCAAGGCATTTACCCATTTCTACGTCTTCAGAACCGTTGTCATCCGAGTCACATAACGTGGAATTTGGAATGGCGTTCTAAAACACCCAATTAATTATTTCGAAATTGTTGTTTACGATTTAATACTTCTACGAATCTTCTAACAGCCTCTCGGCTCAGGACGTATCCGGCGCCCCCGCTCATATATCCCTGTTTTACGTAAGGCCTAAATCTGCATCCGAAATAAACCGGTTCGGAAGGTTTTTTAGGTAAAAGCATATACCTCAAATTCTCTACTATCACATACCTAAAAATTACCGTGTCACTTTCTTACTCAACTAGAGAATATGTGACATCAAAGGACGTAACATACGTGTCATCATCAGCTTTCAAAAACCAATCTGCTTCGTCCAAATGATGTTCGTAAACATACTTAAAAGCTTCTTTGGTTTTCTTCCATAAATTGTTCCTGCCTTCTTTCACTGGTAGCTTAATTGCAGGGAGAGTTTTATCTACAAGAACGTCCACTGAACGAACTTTACTATCAAATAATCTCACAAACCTTCTTCCGAACTCATAAACAACAAAACGTTACATCTCTTTCCCCAAGTCGCCTTAACATGTTTGGCTCTTTTCTCGTGATTTTTCGGCCCCGTCATGACCCAACAAAGAACACGAACCTGATTCGCAAGTTTATCCGCAACTGTCGAGTCCTCCATCTGATGAAACTCCTCATTTTTACTGTGTTCGCCAGGGTCTATCGTAGGACCTTCTGAATTATACAATTCGTCGCTTGTGTGCGGGTCGCTGAAGGTGAAACGTGGGTCGCACCACGACTTTATTATGACATAAGCTAGGGTGAAACCTGTTAGGATTCCCAATGCCAAAGCTGCTGTAAATTGTTTGTTGAAAGTTGACCTGAAATGGTATCTTACTTGTACGGTGGGGATAATATGTGATATACAACAGAATGCACGAACAGTATACAATAATAATTGAAACCACCTTGTATTCGCTAATTCCTAAATTTAATCAAATACCTTGACATTTTATGCACTTTTTAGAACTCATTTGCGTACATCAACTTTTTGATACTGCAATGTTTTCAAGGTTCTTTTTATTTTGCTAATGAATATTACAAATTATATCACACATGTTTTGATAATTTAAATATGGACTCGCGCATTACCTTGCCACTGATAGCCCGTAATGATGTATTAATTACTTTAACAAATGTTTAGCGCAAAAGTTGCTTTAAACTAATTAATAACAACTAATAACAAGTACAAAACTGTAAAGAACTCAAGGGAAGCTGAACAGCAACGTAAAAAGACCTGATTAAAGTGACAGCTACAACTCAATGCCGATTGAAGGAGTAGGTTAACAATAAAGTCGATTTTTATCAAATACATAAAATTTTGAGTGTTAAAAATACACGTGCCTCAATTAAACGTTAAAAACTTTCTTAATACTCCAAATTATCCTTCTTTATGAATGGCGATTCAATTTTTCATACTTACCCTTTAAATATCCTAAAGACAGTCATTTTTATTAATTCAAGAACCTCATAAATTATTTATATTTGACGAACGATGTTTTATTTGCGTTGATAAATTAAAAAATACATGTTTTAACACTAGTTTTATTGAAAACTGTATATTACTATTAGATTGCATTAATAAACTTTTATGTTTTTTCACATTATTAGCGTTTTATGTATTTCTCACAGTGATTTACTTTTTAACGACTCCGCATAAACATAAATATTTTGTTATCTTCCTCAAAGTTCATTTTTACACCCACTAATGACCGCAAACGCTTGATAATTTTTTTTTAACAAAACTACATTTGGCACATGACACTTCTAAATTTGACAATTAACAGCCTTAAGGTACGTGTAGACTTGCAACAGGAAATATCGTAAGTCGCATACCCTGCTACGCTGCCGACCGGAATCCGCCTCGCACTGCGCATGACGTCACATCGAGGCGAAATTGACGCGAAGTCTCCCGAAAGATCCGGTTGGCGGATGTGTTTTTGCTTTATCGGCGCGAACGTTAAGTGACAAGCGTCAAAATGCCAAATTGTGCGGTGGCTAAAAAGGGAACAAGTCTGACTTAATATAGAAATTGTCAGTGAAAAATGCTTGAGTCAAACAGGAAAATTACAGTATTTGAAAAAAGTTTTTGTATGGAAATTAAGAAATGGTTTGTTGGAGATGAAGACGAGTAATTTTGGATGGGGGTGAGCTTATTCAAGAAAATGATTACCTAATTGAGAAGAGTTTGACAGCTACAATTTTTTGAAGTGTAACAATTCAAATCTTGCATTCGCGCTATTTGTTTGTCACATATGTAGATCTAAGTAGGTATATAGTTGGTGTCTCTCGAACCGCCACCTCGATTTTACGTCATCGAAGTGGAAGGAGCAAGGAGCGATATGCGCCGTAGCATACCATAGTGTTTATATTATGGTAAGTCGTAATATAAGAATTATTCTCTGACTGGTCAATAATTATTGCGCTATCTCACAGAATACCCCCGCTATCTGAGTGATTTACCACACCAACCACAGTTAAAATCACGTCACTACTGTTGCGATGCATACATACTTCGATACTTTTTGAAGTATCGATACTTTTAAGGGTATCGAAGGTATCGAAACATCGATACATTTGTTTCGATACTTAAATTTGCGGGATTTGTTTGAAGTAAATGAAAACAGAAATAAGAGGATGGATGTCTGAATTATGCATCCCTACATTTCGGCGGCGGCCGTGCGAAGTGTAGGAAGGCGTAGAAGGGCCAAGAATAAAATGTTATTTTGCATCTCAGAATTCCGTGTTTGTATTTTGGAATTCTTACTTTTATCTAAGAATTCTGATTTTCATCTCGAAATTCTAGCTTGTATGTCAGAAATCTGACTTGTATCTCAGAATTCCTATTGGTAGCTCAGAATTATAACTTCTATCCCAAAATTTTAAAGCTCCAATAAAATCAGAAAAAAAATCGGAAATCTGAGATACCAAGTCAGAATTTTGACTTCTGAGATAACCGTCAGAACTACGAAATATAAATAAGAATTCTCAGAAAGAAATCGGAATTCTAAAATACTAAGTGGAAATACTGACATATAAGTCAGAATTTTGACATGCAAGTCAGAACTCTGAGATAAAAGTCTGAATTCCGAAATATAAACCAGAATTCCGAAATATAAATCAGAATCCTGAGATAGAAATTGGAATTTTGAGATACCAAGTCAGAATTTTGACATTATAAAAGTCGAATTTCTGACAAGTCGGAATTCTGAGATACAAACATGAGTTTTATTCTTGACCCTTCTACGTCCTCGTATAAATGACAGATTAATTGTATTACACACGAATAAGAAAATCTCAAAAGTACATGAAATTCTTATTCATTTATAGGGGTTATGATTTCTGCGTGTAATGTGAACCTAGCTTTAGCTCATATGACGTTCGTAGTTCGTATGCACCATTTTATAGTCCTTGACAGATTTATTTGTGGCCGTGTATCAAAAATATTTTCGAAAAGATGAGTTCGACACCTATGGAATCCTATGATTATCCGTAATCTATATCTACGAGCGGCCCGGACACCAAATGCTTAAAAATGAAATTAAGAACAAATTAGGCGAGAACTTGGTAGAAAACAAGAAGTTGATAGACTGCAAGGTCGGAGAGCTTCGACAAGCCATGACATCTAACTTAACTAAAAAGGTAAGCGATGTCATTTTTATTCATTTAATCCTACAACTTTCGCTTCAATTCCAGTGATTGATATATCCCTCTGGAGGTGTTGGGTGATCCTCCAATGATTTGAAGTTTTCATTTTTTAAAGATTGTAGATGATGCATTTCGTTACGATTTTCTTTCCATTACAGCAAAAGGCGGAACTGCAAACAATATTGCAGCAGACGGAGGATAAACTCGACACGTATTGGATAGTATATTGAGGGAATTAGAGATAAAAAACACATTCTAAATACAATCACAGAAGTTGCAACGTCGTCTCACGTACAGCATTTTTTTTTATTAAAATCTATTTCGCAACTTCCACAATAACTTTGTGATTATTTTATACAAATCTTATTGTGGTATTTTTCTCAATTTTGTACAAAATAAATAATGTTTCCTAATTTAAAGACTTTCTTTTGTGATTTGACTAATTTACAAGGTAAGTAACCTAGTATTGAACAGTCCTAATTTAAAAAAAAGAGCTTTTATGTCGAGGTACATACTTGCTTAAAATTATGGGTGACGGCATTGTTTTTTTTTTTAATTGCACAAAATTACATCGGCACCAACACTTGAGAGTAAGTACATCACGAATTTTTGTCAAGAACTGCTAGAAACTAAAGACGAAATGGGCAATACAAAATTAAAATATTCAAATGCAGTATCATTCACAACAGAACTTATTATACTGCAATTATTGTATTGTTTCATTACAATTTTGTCTGAGGAATTTGAAGACAGTCAGCGGTCTTTCAAGAAACAATCAAAATCATCAGAAATCAAATTGTACAGCAATCCAGTACTAACATTTATCGTATTCCCCGTACAATTGTTCTTAGAAAAAAAACCTATAATAATATAATAACATGTAGCACCTTTGCTGTTAGTTCTCGCTTTTAAATCTAACAACGAATTAATGTAAAAGAAAAACAAAAAAAAACACGAAACTGTCCACTTAAACATCATGTCATAGCTTTTACATATAAAATAAACGCTGCGAGCGACCTCACGATTCCGACATACACGTTATCCAGTTATTACCCATCCTGTGGATGAATATCGGAATTGGAAGGATGCCCTTTAAGTAAAATAAAAGTGAAGGTGGTCAAAGCGGGAAAGAAAAAAATATTTGATTGTACTCCTTTCGTGTCACACTTTTGAACGTTAAATGTATCTGGTTTAGCTTATGAATAAGACATAAAAATGATACTATCTGCGTAGTTTGAAACCGCTCGTCCCGTCCGGTCCTTTCGGCAGTCTTACAACTCCGTCCAACTCTATCGGACGTACTTTATTTGCTATACTACATATCCTGCAAGAATTATGATCATGCTCTAAATATATTGAACAAATTTGGCCCGGTGAGAGACAGATGTCCAGTGGATATCTGACTCACGATATTTATAATGTTAAATACCTTTCTTCCGATTTTTCGGGACTTTGTGTGGCTCCCAATATCCTGAGTCTCGCTTGTGCATATTCTTGTTCGCGTTGCTGTAACGTCTTCTTGGGTTGGTACGTCTTGCAATCATTATTACTTTGTATATCCTTGGTTGGTCTTTTTAATATCTTAACTGTAGGTTCTGGAGGCACGTATTGAGATCTTAAGGCATCGTCACCAGTTAATATTATATTTAAAGAGCCGTTTACTACATTACTAAAATGATTTCAATCGATAGCTTTAGCGTAACTCAAGTGATTCGTTTTTTACCTTCTATTTGTACTCTTAAATGACGAATTTGTTGCGAGGAATTTATTTAAATTTTTTTCTAAAACCTGGAACATTAAAATAAAATTTAGAAGTTACGTTTATGTTATAAAGGTATTTACATCATTCTCTTCAATATCCTCCCAACTTTCTAATACTTCAACTTCTTGCTGTTTGGAAGCCATGTTCCTCGAACAGGAGCAAACTTTCGACTTTTGACATCGCATTTGACAGACGTCAAACTTTAGTTATTCCAGGTTCGAGTAGATGTCTCACCAAAAACTTTTACTGAATACACCGAAATAATAGTGACGCGCCCTATCCCAACTAAACAAAGCAAAGTTCTCTTGAAGTTTGTGAGTTTCAGTTATATACGTATATTTGTTTTTTTAAGAAAAATCTGCGATTACTAATGAAAACGTTGGATATCTATGCATTGCAAAAACCTAGTTGGGATTAAATAAATTACAGACATTTTCAAGTCTATTTTAAGTACAACTGACATCTAGTATCACTATCTCCTACTTTACCAAACTTTGATTGGCGGCTTTCAGCGCCACCTATTAGAATAATCCAACTCTCGACATGTTTTTATACATTTTAAAAGAAAACGTGCCGTTTATTGCCAAATTTTATTTAAAAAATACAGAAAATAATTCTAGAAGTGAGCGTTGTGTGTTTTTATACTCCTCTTCAGCCCTTTTTCCTTCAGGATAGTTTGTCTCTGCGCCGAATTCCCCTTCTATTAATATTCTTTTAGCTATTTTCCGCAAATTTACGTGAAACATTTGTTTATTTAAAATTGGAACTACCAAGTTATATTTGTTTATTTGTAAGTTTATATTTTGTACTAATTTGTCGTATTTATTCATAACGCTCTCCCATTTCAATTCATCTTGTGAATTCAAAGGAAATGGTCCGAAATATTTTCGTTCCATCACCAGACCTTTTTTGAGTAATTCAATATTTTCTCTAATTTCCTTTTGCAACAGTATCCAATCCGGAGTAAAACCATTGTCTATAAGGACCTACAAAATTAAAGTACATAATATCCAAAGCTAAAAGTACCTCTAGAATCAATTTTTAATACAAAATAATTAAATTATAAAAGTGTAGATCCAAGGACGTTTAAAAAAACGGACTGCGTTTTTGGTAAAATTTCATACTTCATTTAATTTATGGGTTACGAGATCAACGTATGGATTCCTATTTTCTTTCGGCTTCAACGGTTTCCCGCAACCCGACAAGTTATTAAACTCGCCCTTCGACATTGACTCCTGGATAAGATCCTCGACAAGACGATCAAATCCATACCTAACAGACGCCAAATAAAAATCACAATAAACTGCAGTTACAACAACAATTTTACTTAGTTTTTATGTCGTGTTTGTATTTCGGCTTAGATTTGTCCCAAAGCGCGTGCTCGCTAGCACTTATCTTGGTTACCCTGTGCTGCATAACATTTTGAGCAGCCTGTGAAGCTCTTACTTGCTGATATTGCTTCTGCCTTTGAAAAGGAGTACCCATACCGACTCCATCGTAATTCAAATATTGCCTATGTTGCGGAGCAGTATGCTGGAAAATACATATTTTCAAATTTCCCGCATCCGTAGTTCACGCGCACCACAATAGTTCAAACACACTACAAGTAGTTCTTACACGAATGTCACGTTCTATAACTGTCAAATCCTCCGATTCTTCAACGATCCATCTTTCTCTGGAGTTCTTTTCCGTTAATATTCTGAATGCTTCGTCGACCTATTAAAAATATACTGTAGGGAAATAAATCGTGTAGTAATCGCATTTACCTCTTTGAATTTTGTAGCATCTGCATGGGTGCCAAAATTATCTGGATGGAATTTTTTTACCAAAGCCAAATACGCAATTCTCAATTGTTCTTGATCGCAATCTTCGTTTACACCCAAAATATCGTAATATTTCTAACGATAATTAATTTATATATATATTATATAACACTTATTTGACATATATAAAATTTGAGTTACCTTGTAACTTGATTTAGTAGTAAAGTTGTTTTTTATTAAATTATTCCAAAATTTCCGTGCAAGTAATACTCCACGAATATTTAATTGTTTTTTGGTTATCATCATAGATCACAGTGCATTCAATAATCTACATAGGCGGAATAAATAAATTATTTGGTGAATGTAGTTTACAAATTTGATCGTAGCGCCAATCTTTCAAAAATAAATTTCATCTTCCCTGAATTTATTGTAAACGCAAGTAAATCATAAATATTTGTGTTTTGCGCATTATTCTTGTATTTGACGGGAATACCTAATGGTTTTTCAGCGCGACATGAAATTATAAATACGCAACAATTATTTTTATGTTGGCAAACACTGACGTGCATCCTTGGCGTAAGCAAAAATGGCTGAGAAGAAGAAAGGAAAGAAACGAAAAGAGGTAGGTAATTTAAATTTGTTTTTGTTAGATAAATATAAATCAATCTTTTATCTATACGTATAGTTTTAGTTTGTGTGAAATGAGTGTTTGTCCTGTTATAAATGATTGTATAGAGACTGACAAATGTCTTTCTGTTCGATAAAGTGGATGACGTTGCCGTATTCTAATAAAAAAGTGTCTAAAAAAACTAAATTTTGCCAAGTGACTCGTTGAAAATTCAGCATCTATTTGTTAAAAATGATTTAATGATAAAAATCCTTTGTTTAACTGGAATGAAAGGGTTAGAGAATGGACGAAAATTAGATCGCAATAACGGTACTTCATGTTATTGCAGTTAGTGTCATAATAACATTAAATTTGTTGCCTGTTTGCATAAACGATTTACAAATTACAAGGATCGTTAATTGTTGTAAATGAATAATTTGACGTTTTCCAGATGTGTTTTGTTTTTGTTACACAGTGCACTCTATGATGTGTCAGTTCAATCACCACCTGTCAGGTGATTAGCATTTTTATTTCAGGATTATGTGCCTCCAGGAGAAGAAATCCCGGAAAAACCGGCCAAAGATGAATATAAAGTGGCTAAATGGTTGAGGAAAAATGTTCCTATTAAGAAGACCAAATTCTTAAACCACAATGTGGAATATTTTACTGCTAGCAAAGCCGTAGACGGTTTACTGGAGTCCCAGTGGACAAAGGGAGATGAGCCGCTGTTCAAAACCCGTGAAGAAATAGTCGACTACTTACACTTGATGCTCGAACATAAATTTTTTCACAGAGCACGCAAAGTTCCTGTCTCCGAACAAGAACTTAAATTAAAAAAGAAAGAAAAGAAATCCACCGAAGCAGTCGAAGAAAAGGATAAATCAAAGAAGGAAAAAGAAAAGGGAACAGACGGGGATAGTGTTGCGGAGGAAAAGAAATCTGAAACAGCGGTTGAAAAAGAAAAGCGTAAGAGGAAAATACGGTTGGATATGCATAATGACCAAAGATTCGTGGATGGATTGGACGCTTACGTGTGGATTTATGATCCCATTCCGTTCCATTATTGGATTTTTGGGACGCTGTGCGTTTTGGGAACCATCGGAGTTTGCTTGTTCCCCTTGTGGCCCCCGACAGTTAGGTAACGTATTTGCAAATAATATTGGGGTACAAAATTTTCCACTTGAGTGCATCGCTGATCGCTACATTTAATTTCAACGAGTGCAATATTTTTTTCAGGCTCGGGGTGTATTATCTGAGTGTAGCGGCCGCGGGGTTCTTGGTATTCATAATTCTTCTAGCCATTATTCGAGTGATATTGTTTAGTCTCGTCTGGATTTGCACTTTGGGGAAACATCACATTTGGATACTTCCGAATCTCACGGAAGACGTCGGGTTTTTTGCTTCGTTTTGGCCGTTGTATACCGTAAGTTTCTCGGGTCGAAATTAAGTCGTTGGCACCTCATTCGGGTGTTTTTAGTATGAGTACAAAGGAGGCGAAGCAACTACTAGTAAGAAAAAGAAGAAAAAGGCGAAAGATTCTGATGGGGAGGAAGAACCAGAGGGTAAGAAGGTGGAAAAGGTGGTTGAGAAACTTGAAAAGGAGAAGAGTCCAGTAGCGGAGGAAAAGTAAGTGGATTGTGTTTTATTTGTGTAGATTATAGGGGAGGGGTCCAATTTGCAGGAGTGGAGAGACGGAGCCTCCAGCAGAAGGTGCTAGCCCGACGGAGGCTTTGGGCCATTCGGAAAGCGAGAGCGAATCAAGTCAGCGGTCGAGCACAGGCAAAGACTTTGAAATGCTAGACAAAGACGATCTGTTCTCCTAACAGTGCCCTGCCAGTCACTCGATCTTCTAGTTTTTAGTGTAGTTCATGTTCTGCACATTTATTTTTTTTAGAAGTCCTGGCGCGGCGATATATATTTTTTATTTTTGTTCTTAGCGAGGGGAAGAAGTTCTCTTCTGTTTCGATGTAGAAGAGTACGAAGTTGATTTGATTTTGATTTTGTCTTAATTTATTTTTCGTTGTTATCATTCTTATATTACGCATTTATTTTTTTGATTGATGAGCGGTATTAGTAGACAGTCCAAAGGCTTTTTATATTAAATTAAAATATAAATTGTATTTTAAAGGATCTTTACAACCGGTGTAATAAAATATATGATATAATATACAAAACTTAAATGTCTATGTCCGTTATTTCAAATCTTGGATCACTTTTCTGAGCATTTGGTTGCAAAGTGCGGCATACGGATTAAGTTCGACAAGCTACAAAAAAGACGGATAAAAATGGGTAACGCTGAAACTGAAAACTTGCCTGATTCTTTGCGAATTGGTTACCCATTTGAGCAGCTTCGCTAAAATCATTTCTAGCCTCGTCAATTTTTCCAGCTTTACGTAATATTAAACCTCGCTGACAAAAAGCTTGGCACTTGGTGTACTTTTGCTTAGCTCCCGCTAATTCAATCGCTTTCGATAAATCGTCGAAAGCATCTATAAAACAAGTTTGAAAAAATAAAAACAAGATAAAAAATAGCTACCATCAAATTTCCCGAGAAACTGGTAAACTTGGGCTCTGTTGTTGTATAACGAAGCCCTTGCAGGAGCTATTTCGATGGCTTCATTCAGTATTTTCAACGCCGCGTCCAATTTTCCATCTTCGGCTCTTCGAACAGCTTCAATTTCTAATTTTTTCGTTTCTTCTGCATACGGAGTTTCGTCCTCTTCATCTAACACACAATAAACCGTAAGTTAATATACAGTAGCGGCCATAAATATAGCAACTTCCTGAAATTTCGAATTTAATTTTTTTTTCTAAGCAAAAATATTCTTTTTATTTACTTTTTGTTCTTAAAATACATACACATTTCTAGTACATAATGCGTATTTATGTGTAATTAAAACAAGTATTATTTTTAATATTTTTTAATTTTTGTGTTGGACATAATTATAGCAACTACGGAAAAAAAAATTTTTTGACAAGTATTAATTAAAAATAACAAAAGCGTTTAATATTTTGTATAATAACCTTTATTTTTAATAACCTGGGCACATCGCTTGGGCATCGATTCTATTAATTTAGTAATGTATCCATCATCAATTATTTCCCAAGCATTTTCCAGTGCAGTATAAAGGTTTTCCAAATTAGTATAATTATTTCCTCTAATTTTGCCATCCAAGTAATCCCACAAATTTTCTATTGGATTTAAGTTGAGTGACTGTGATGGCCATCGCTTAATTTCGAAGTGTTGCTCCGCTAACCAATCCTGCACAAGTTTCGACGAGTGTTTTGGGTCATTATCTTGCTGAAACACACAACTTAAAGGCATTGTTTCGTCGATGTATGGGACCAGATGGTATTGCAAAATATTTTAATACATGAATCGATCCATTTTACCATGGATTCGACAGATTGGGCCCATCCCAAACTTAGAGAAACATCCCCAAACCATAACTGAACCACCACCGTGCTTAACAGTTGGACATGTGCACTTCTTGTCAAATCTCTTGCCCGTTGGTCGTCTAACATAGAGTAGCCCATCACTTTTAAACAAATTAAATTTTAATTCATCGCTAAAAACTACATTCTTCCAATTTTCTGGGGTCCAGTTAATATGATCTATTGCGAACTGGAGACAGGCCTTCACATTTTTCTTTGACAACAGCGGTTTCTTCGCTGGTCGGCGACCAAATAACCCGCCGTCGACTAATCTTCTTATTGTACGAGCACTAACATCTTTTGATCCAATTTCCTCCAATTTTCCAAGAATTTTGGAAGAGGACAGGAATGGGTTTTCTTTCGATATTCTTAACACGTGTCGATCAAATCTTTCAGAAGTTTTTCTTGGTCTTCCTGGATTTGGAATGGGTTCAACATAAATAGCTTCAAAATTCTGGACACAACGGATTTATTTAAATTAAGACTTCTTGAAATTTCAGCCTGTTTGACACCGTTTTCATACTTTTGTGTAATAAGGTTCCTAATTTCAATTGAAACTGTTTTAGCCCGACCCATTTTTTAGTTACTAACCAGAAATAGTGCCAATGCGATAAATACTCGGGATAAGTACAACTTAACTGGCGTTTTAATTACTTTAAACTTATTTATGACAGTTGTTGCTATATTTCTGTCCAACAAAAATTTGAACAAATGCTGGGATTAATTTGTTATTCACAAAGCTCTAATTTTTATTGCAGGAAACACTTACCATAGAAGCAATGTGAATGCTGGAATGCATTTCTAATCTTAAAAATAATGTTGTTTAATATTACATTGATTTTTTAAAAGTTGCTATATTTATGGCCACTACTGTATAAAATATGAATGGCCCTGTCTACAAGGGGGTATTGATATCTATGTAGCCAAGACAGATCATATCAAAAAAAATTTATAATGTGTACAAATCAGCAAAATTTGTACCAATTTTCACTTACCTGCCAATTCTACAGTTGCTTCATAAGCTTCATCAAGTGGTAAACTAGGATTAAAAATGCAATTTAACACTGCTTTATCGCGTTCACTCAAAGAATTCATTTTTATAAGTACAAGAATACTGAGAATTTCTCGTTTATTTTGTCAAATTCTCATTTACATATGCAACAAAACTGGTTTTTAAGTGATTTCCACAATAAAATCCAAGGTTTATATATTTAAATAAGGCTGGTATTTTTATCATTAAATGCACATAATTATGAGGAAAATCTTCAAAAATACAGGCGTAGTCAGGAATGCCTTACCACAAGTTCCAGGAGCACTTAAGGTAGGTAGTTACTCTCAAATGCTTGTCCATTTGAGAGTATTTGACTATCGGAGAGCTTACTATCAAAACTATCGAAGAGCTAATATCAGAGAGTTCTCTCAGAACCGTGTCCACTGTTTAAAAAATTGCCGCTATCTCTCAATAGATTTTTCCGATTTCCTTACTGCTTACATTTGGAATTCCATAAAACAGAGTTTTCCTTCATATACGTACAGTCAAACTTTAATAACTCGAACGTCAGGACTGTTGGAGCGAAAATATTTGCTAACTCGAAATATTTCTCGGATATATGCAAACAGTTTTGCCGGGCATATATTTCCAAATCAATCAGGGTGGTATAAACTCACTAAATGCCAATAAAAGCTGCATGTTAAATAACCATTCCCACCTTGCTGGTCTACGCATCCGTGCATTCAAAATTGTGCATGTATGCAGTGCCGGATTACCCTATAGGTTCGCAAAATACGCACGTGCGTATAGTGGCAGATCGGCAAAATCTAATCTGAGAAATTACATAATTTGATATAATCTGACAGAATGGCTAAAATTGTTTCTTATCTATTATTTCCGAGCAGGAAGGAAATGCTTGTGACCCATAAATAAGAGAATATTGATGTCGCCTTCAAATTATTATTGAAACATCAATAAACAAGGGGAGAGGATGGACAAAGGGAGACGAAATGTGCAATGAGAACGGAAATGAATAAGAACGATGATGAGAGGGAGAAGGGAAAAATAAGGGTGGCCTTTTGGAACGTAGCCGGTTTGAAGAACAAAGACATAGAATTCTGGACAGAACTGGAGGAATGGGATGTGGTTGGATTGGTGGAAACATGGGTGGATGAGAAAAATTGGGAGACATTGAAGAAGAGACTATCAAGAGAGTATATTTGGGAATATCAACCAGCGAAGAGGAAGGAGAAAAGGGGGAGGCCGATGGGAGGAATTTTGGTGGGAAATAGAAAAGAAATAGAAGAGATAAAAAGGGAAACGCCAAGATATGAGGGTGTAATGGCAAAAGAATTAAAAATGGGAAAGGAAGTATGGAAGGTCATAACGGTGTATGTGAATAAAGATATGCAGGAGAAGATAAGAGTGTTGAAAGAAATGACAGGAGGGGAAGAAGTGGGGAAAAACATATTGATTGGAGGCGATTTCAACGCAAGAACAGGAGAAGTAGGAGGAATGATGGCAACGGTTGAAGGAGAGGAAGAAACAACAAGAAAATCTAAAGATAAGAACATAAACAAGGACGGAAGGTTGGTGCTGGAATTAGTGGAAGAGGAAGGTTGGGGAATAATGAATGGGATGAAAGAGGGAGATAGGGAGGGAGAATTTACGTATGTAGGAGGCAGAGGGACTTCGGTGATTGATTATGTCATTGGGAATATGGAAGCTTGGGAGAAGGTAGAGAGTCTGAGGGTGGGAGATAGCGTGGACTCGGACCATTGCCCCGTAATTGTAGAATTAAAAGAAGAACGCAATACGGTGGAAAGAAGAAAAAGGGAGAAAGAGGAAAAAACCATGATAGATTGGTCAGGAGAAGGAATAGAGAAGTACAGAAAGAGCATAAAAGGGAAAGAAATCAGAGAAGGAAAAACAGATGAGATGGTGAAGGAGATGGAACAGATAATAAAGGGAGCAGCAAGATGGAAAATGATCAAAAAGGGTGTGAGGGGAGAGGGAAGGGGAAATAAATGGTGGGACAGGGAGTGTGGAGATAGAAAGAGAGAAGTAAGGAAAGCAATGAGGAGATGCAGAAGAGGAAACATGAGTCTGGAAGAGTACAGGATAGAAAAAAAGGCGTACAAGAACTTATGTGAAAGGAAAAAGGAAGAGGCAAGAATCAAGCTATTGCAGGAAATAGAAAATGTGAAGTCAGAAAAAGAAGTATGGAATATAATAAATAGAGAGAAGAAACAAGGAAGAGAGATAGAGGAAGGAATTACAATGGATGATTGGAAGAGGCATTTTATGAAGGTACTTGGGGGAACGGAGGGGGAGAGAGATAATTATAATAATGACATGAATGAAGATACAAATGGAGAGGCACAAGCGAGGGCACAAGTGGAGACGATCAAACTGCAGGAAGTCAGAGAAGTGGTAAACAGATTAAAAGGGGGAAAAGCTGCAGGGGTAGACGATCTACAAAACGAAGTATGGATACATGGAGGTGAGGAGACACTGGAAATGATAAGGAAGATATGCAGTGGGATATGGGAAGGCAAAGGTTTTCCAGAAAGATGGAGGGAGGGACTGATAGTGCCAATAAGAAAGAAAGGAGATGGGAGGGAAACAGCAGATTACAGAGGAGTGACACTGATGCCAACAGCATATAAAATATATGCAGCAGTATTAGCAAACAAGTTAGAAGAAGGGCAAACGGGATTCAGGAAGGCAAAAGGTACGATGGAAAATATTTACACCTTGAACCACGTAATAGGAAGAGAAACGAAGAAGAAGGGAGGGAAAATAATAGCATGCTTCATAGATCTAGTGACAGCGTTTGACAGGATTAACAGAGAAAAATTATTTGAGATGTTAGAAAGAAAGAATATAACAAGGAACTTGAGAGAAAGAATACAGGAAATATATAGTGGAACAAGAAACAGGGTAAGGGTTGGAGGACGGCTAGGCGAAGTATTTTGGACGGAGAGAGGAGTCAGACAGGGGTGTCCCCTGAGCCCGTACTTGTTTAACATCTTCCTGTCTGATTTAGAAGAAGTAATGTGAAAGGGGCAGGCAGGAGGAGTGATAATAGGGAGAAAGAAATATTGGACACTAGCATATGCAGATGATGTAGTCCTCTTGGCAAAGGAAGAGAAAGAACTAAAGATGCTTAGAAGAATGGAAAGATATTTGGAGAGGAAAGAGTTAGTAGTGAACACAGAGAAGACCAAAATTATGAGATTCAGGAAAGGAGGGGGGAGGAGTCGCATAGAGAAGTGGGAGTGGAAGGGGGAAGAATTGGAGTAGGTGGGGGAGTTTAAATATCTAGGATTCATCTTACAAAAGAATGGGGGTCAAGAGAAGCACGTGAGAGAGAGAGCCAGAAAGGCAACAATAGCGATGAAGCAGGTATGGGGAATAGGGAAGAGAAATTTTGGGGGCGACTGGAAAAGAAGAGTAAAGTTGTTTGACGCTTTAGTGAGCAGCGTAGCCATGTATGGAGCGGAAATTTGGGGGTGGGAAGAGAGAGAGAAGATAGAGGGGATCCAGGAAAAATACATAAGGTGGACACTGGGCTTAGACTGGGTAACGCCAGGGTACATGGTAAGAGACGAAACAAATAGAGAAAAACTAAGAACTAGGGCAGGAAAGAGAGCCATGAAATATGAGGAAAAGTTAAGAGGTGGGGGCGGCAATGAGTTAGCCAGGCAGTGTTGGGAAGAGGTACGGAAGGGAGGAAGAGAAAAATCGAAATGGGAGGAGACGAGAGAAATTTTATCAGGAGCGAGGATATGCAGCAGAAGAAGTGGAGAACTTGAGAACAGCAGGGTGGAACATGGTGAGGGAGATAGAGGAGAGAGACAGACAAATACAAGTGCAGGATAAAGAAGAGAAGATAAGAGAGTCAAGATACAACAGCAAATATAAAGAAATAAGGGCAGCGGGACTACCGAGATATCTACGAAGTAGGGGAAGGGAGGAGAAGATAATAAGGGTGGCAAGGTTTAGACTGGGAAATGAGATGAGAGGGGGGAGGTATTGGGAAAGTGAAGACAGAAGAATGTGTAGGGTGTGCGGGGCGGAGGAGGAGACATGGGAACATGTGTTAGAGAGGTGCTGGTGGAGAGAGAACACGGAACATGTCGGGGTGGGGATGATACTGGAAGAAAGCGGAAGGGGGGAGAAGTGGATGGAAGTGATTCAGAGGGGAAGAAAGGAGAGGGAGGTTTAATTATACTTAAATGGGAATTAGATAGGTGGAAGTTAATTGTGAAAAGGAGTTTATTTATTTATTTATTATTTTGTTTGTTCCATTCATTTATTCGTTTATTTATTGAGTTGTAATCCCAAATGGGAAACAATAAAACCATTATCTATCAATAAACAAGGCGGTAAATTGTCTTCAAAGGGTAGGCACACACCTGCGTCTTTTGGCGACGCACCAACTTTTTTTTGCATAGACCATACAACAAATTTTAGTCTTTTCACTAAAGGGCGGCAATTTTAAAGTGCGCAGCAAATTTTTTAAGCCGGCACTAAATGTGTGGGTGCAATCAGTAAAATCGAATTGGTTGAAACATACAGGGTGTCCCGGTGAAGGTGGGAAACATATTGGGAACGTATAGATTACACGAAAATAACAACCCAAGTTCATATAAAATTTTCTCCTACAACCTTCTCCCTTAAATTGGAGAAATAAAAATCATTTTTTTACATAAAATTTTTATTTTTAATTGTATTTGGATAATTTTCTTGGTGACGTACGTAGTGATTGAATGTCGATAAAATAATGCGACCCGTTTATTGATTAGTCGGGGAGCAACTTGCTTAAATTCAAAGTGGTCGTCCGAAGTCGAGGACACACTTGTTTTGAAGACTGTTTTCTATGTAAAATCACCCGCTGAATCCGAATCCGGAGGGCGCCCGTTCATTTGGGACGGCCTTGACCCTGAAAAATGAATTTTTACGTAAAATTTCGAAAAACTGAAAACTCCGAACATTTCAGTTTACATCGTCATATCTTCGTTCTGGAGACAGCTAGGAAGCTAAATTTTTTTTTTAAATGTTTTCCAGGCATTTTTGATTGCAAACCTCAATACACAATTAACTTTCGAAAAATAACTACGTCACAAATTTGTAATTTTGTACACCGCGTCATTTTTGTGCACCTTAATTTTCACCACGCGAGAAAATTTTTTATTGTAAAAGATAGATACCTATTCAATCGAAACAATATGTCGTGAAAAGTATGCAGAAATTTTTAGTGAAAAAATCATCTCGATATCTTCAATACTGACAGCAATTAACAAAATATTGCTTTTTGCGCTGCGGCATAGTGTTCTATCCTCTACTCTGCGCATCTACCTACTCCGTGATGCATCTACGCCTGCGGGCGGCTAATCTCCGTCATATGCGGGAAACTCGTGCAAATACCTATTAATTTTCTTTGGCAAAGTGATAAAACAGTTTCCGATGTAATGAAGTTCATGTTTAAGTTTAATTGTTTACAAATAACATATCATAACTGTAAAACTGTTCTTAATTTTTCAAATTCTGCGACATACATACCTACACTAATTCTATCTGTTTTTGTACCTGCCGCCAGGGCCGTTTCTAGAGAGCGGAGAATGCGTGTCAAACACACAGGCGGCCAATTTTTGAGGCGGCGAAAAAACGAAATCAGATTACCGAATGCCTCCTTTGGCATTCACTTTAAGGCGGCACGTGCGGAGTAGGGAGAACTTCATATTATGCAGTTACTTCTTACTTACATTGTATTTTTGATGCATTTCGATGTATATCTTATATCAAATTAATTTATGTTACGCCCATGTATGGAGTTCCAATTTTTATGTATTCCCATTTTGAGAACAAATTAAAAACTTTTTAAAAAATGAATCTTTTTCTTCGAACGAGGAACGATGTAGAGGTGTAGATCTCGGTGTAGATACAGTGTTCGTTAGCTTAGGTTAGGTTGAGGGCGGCAATCCGGCAATACGTAACTTGACACGAAGGCAGCCCAAAGACTTCTAGTCTTTGAGGCAGCCAAGGGGTCAGAAGCGACCTGCCTACCGCGTTGAACAATGCGTTATATCCATTTTCAGTTACAGCTTGAACTGTTTCTGCTGAATCATTCATCTGACAAATTATGCACAAATTGTAATTGATTTCCATTTTCACTAATAGTAATGCATATAACTTAACCTCAGTCTTCAATCAAAATCGCACAATCAGTGATTCCAAAACAATTCCACATATACATACTACTTGTACCGACTCGTACATAGTTATTGTTATTTGTAAACAATTAAACATGAATTTGATTATATCGGAAACTGTTTTATCACTTTGTCAAAGAAAAGTAATAGGTATTTGCACGAGTTTCCCGCATATGACGGAGATTAGCCGCCCGCATTCGTAGATGCATCACGGAGTAGGTAGATGCGCAGAGTAGAGGATAGAACACTATGCCGCAGCGCAAAAATCAATATTTTGTTAATTGCTGTAACTCGGTCAGTATTGAAGATATCGAGATGATTTTTTCACTAAAAACTTCTGTATACTTTTCATGACGTATTGTTTCGATTGAATAGGTATCAATCTCTTACAATAAAAAATTTTCTCGCGTGGTGAAAATTAAGGTGCACAAAAATGACGCGGTGTACAAAATTACAAATTTTTGACGTAGTTATTTTTCGAAAGTTAATTGTGTAAAGAGGTTTGCAATCAAAAATGCCTGGAGAACATTTAAAAAAAAATTTAGCTTCCTAGCTGTGTCCAGAACGAAGATATGACGATGTAAATTGAAATGTTCGGAGTTTTCAATTTTTCGAAATTTTACGTAAAAATGCATTTTTCAGGGTCAAGGCCATCCCAAATGAACGGGCGCCCTTCCGATTCGGATTCAGCGGGTTATTTTACATAGAAAACAGTCTTCAAAACAAGTGTGTCCTCGACTTCGGACTAACTCTTTAAATAAGCGCTTTTTGATATGGCTGCTCCCCGACTAGATAGTGCATCAGGGAAACAAAGGGTGAACTACCCCTTACCTTCTTAGCTTCATATTTTTTAAGGGGTTGGATATTTTTAATTTTTAACCGCATTTTTTGTTTCCCCGGACATTTTGATAATAAAAAGTTACTCTTGCTAGATTTCGACAAAATGAAGCGTTTTCGAGAAAATGAGACTCAACGAGCAAGAGGTACAGCGTTTCTACGATTTTCGTCTTTATTTTTTCTGGCACTATTTTCAAAGATATCAAAAATCGAAAGCTCTTTCAATAAATTATTTCTTAGGAATTTTTCAAATATGATTTGACCCTACATTAAGCTATTTCTTTGAAATTCATTAAAAATTGTCTAGGTCCATATTATGAAAAAATAAAAATTGACGATGTAGACAACAGACAAAACATCGTACAAAAATAACCTTAACAGTTTGCGAAAGGTAGTGAAAATTTACATTAAAACATTGCTTTCGGTTTTTCGAATGCCAGAAAAAATGAAAACGAAAATCGTAGAAACACGGTACCTCTTGGCTCGTTCAGTTTCATTTTGACCCTACATTAAGCTATTTCTTTGAAATTCATTAAAAATTGTCTAGGTCCATATTATGAAAAAATAAAAATTGACGATGTAGACAACAGACAAAACATCGTACAAAAATAACCTTAACAGTTTGCGAAAGGTAGTGAAAATTTACATTAAAACATTGCTTTCGGTTTTTCGAATGCCAGAAAAAATGAAAACGAAAATCGTAGAAACACGGTACCTCTTGGCTCGTTCAGTTTCATTTTCTCGAAAACGCTTCATTTTATCGAAACCTAACAAGAGTAACTTTTTATTAGCAAAATGTCCGGAGAAACAAAAAATGCGGTTAAAAATTAACTCCTTGCTCCCCTGATGCACTATCAAAAAACGGGTCGCATTATTTTATCGACATTCAATCACTATGTACGGCACCAAGAAAATTATCGAAATACAATTAAAAATAAAAATTTTATGTAGAAAAAACTATTTTTATTTCTCCATTTTAAGGGGGAATATCTCGGCAGCGGAACCTTGTAGGAGAAAACTGTATATGAACTTGGGGTGTTATTTTCGTGTAATCTATACGCACCAGAGAGATTTCCCACCTTCACCGGGGCACCCTGTATATAGTTTTTGAATTGTATTTTGCTATTACATCTTATTACATAATATATGTTTTTCTTGTTGCACATTCAGCTTTGAGTTATCGAAGTTTGACTATATATCAATTCTATTATTTCATCTTTTGACCACTCTTTTGGTGCCATATCTACATATACTACTCTCAGCAATGCTCTCAAAAATTCGAAACGCGTCCGTATTCTGCGAGTTACTATCCAAACAAACAATTAATAGCGTGTCCACTTGAGAGCAAGTCTCAATGTGCTCGCTCTCGATAGCTGGCAGGCGCTCTCTGATAGTTGCTCTCAGTTATGTGTCCACTTGCGATATATACTCTCGAGAGCTGCTCACGAGAGCATTTCTCTCAAATGGACACGTACCTTTAGACGCTTAACTTTCCAGCCCATTAAAACTACGCTTCTCATATAATGAAGGGTTTGTAAAATAAAACCAGTTAACTTCAATATCAAATATATAAACACTATATGAAGAAAAACTTAAGTACAAAAATGTCAAAAATCTTAACATGTAAAAAGATGAGAACAAAAATAGATACTCATATATTCTGAGCACCCACAACAAACATAATAAATATGAACTTAAAGGAACAATAAACGACATAATATTAGTTATCATGGAATGTAAATATTGTCAGCAAACAAACCAACAAACACAACAGGTAAAATACTAACACAAGAAAAGTTGTAGGAATTCTCTTCCTATGGCACGAGGTAAGGTACTGGGCTTACTTAAACTTAAACAGTCTCAAACTAAAGCTTTACACTCGTGCCTTTTTGCAGGGACGCTCATCAGTCGACGAAAAGCTGCTTTCGAGATCCTGCTTGCAATTCAGTAAAAGACTAACTACATCTCTCTGCATTACTTCGTCCTGCGAATTGTAAAGCCGTTAGAATTGGAGAATGACAGTAAAATGAGGGATGGTGCATTTATGAGAGCAAGATGGACAAATGACCCAAGCACTGGAATAGTTACAGGCAACATAGCAACAAGATCACACAAAATTTGAGGAGGTAAAGATGTAAAGGTAAAGTGATGTGTGGCAGACCTGTAAATGTGTAAAAAAATTGCTTAAAAAAGTATTATAGGTTTAGGACTGGGGTTTGTGGGAAGCGCTAAATAATGAAAAGTAATCCAGCGGATGCGGTTCGCTTGCTGTGAATTCTGGGACACTGACCCGCTACAGGGGTCAAATTGTGTAAATAAAACACCCCCAAAAAAATTATAGGTTTACGCATGGGGATTGGAGGGACCTCCTAATTTACCCCCAAACATCATGAATCTCAACTCCCATTCATTTTGGTTGGTACAAAGAGGCGCCACTCTCGCGACATTTTGTAAATTCACTCAGGTAAAAAAATCATAAGTTTACTCTTCAAAACTTGGAGACAAGTTATTTTAAGCACAAAAGTCGAGTATTCACCGTTGCCGATAAAAAAAATTGGTACAGGGGGGCGCTAGAGACGCAACATTTTGTAAAAAAAAAACTTACGTAAAAAAATCATAAGTTTATGAATGGCATTCAAGAATTTGATTATGATGAACCTGCTGAGTACAAAAATGCATTCCTTATCATTGAACGGTGGTACAAGGGCCCGCTAGAAAGCTTGAAAGAAAGCAATTATAAATTTTCACCCTTCATCATAAAGATTGAGTCCGAAGACTGGTTGGACGCGTACCTCCATCTTTCCTATCCTGAGCTAACCTACGCTTTTCCCTAAAAGTTGAACATCCTATATCCCTAACTACTTGAGAGCAGTAGTCCAATCTCGGCCTACCCTTACCACTTTTTATTCCTACCTCTTAACTCTAGTATGTTGCGAACTAAGCCTTCGTGCCTCAGAAGGTGTCCTACTATCCTATCTCTCCTATTCCTTACTGTCTTCCATAAATTTCGCTTTTCTCCAATTTTTTCTAATACCTCTCTGTTGCTAACCTTATCTACCCACGGTATCTTCGTCATGCGTCTATAGCGCCACATTCCAAATGCTTCTAACTTTTTCCTATCCACTTCTATCGTCCAAGTTTCGCACCCGGACACTGCTGTACTCCATACATACGTTTTTAAGAGCCTCTTCCAAGTTTCTACATTTATCATTTCCGAGCATAATAGTTGTTTCTTTTTTTTAAATGCAACTCGGCCCTGCGCTATTCTTTGTCTTAAATCTAGAGTTACTTGACTTCCTAAATAGCAGAAATCTGAGACTTCCTCTATCTTCTCGTTTCCTATTTGTATTTTAGTTTTAGCCCTATTTTCACGCCCCCTACACAACAAAATTTCGGTTTTCTTTTTATTGATCTTCATAGCCCTCCGTCAAAACCGCTTCCATTTCGTTCAGAGTCCTTCCTAATTCTTCTTTGCTGGATCGCTGGATGCTAATACTGCTATATCATTCGCAAATCTGAGCATATTAATAGTTTGACCCTGTATATTAATTCCAGCAGCTATTCTGATGTCTTTAACAATATTCATCGCATCTTCGATATATAAATTGAGAACTAGAGGCGATAACGCACGTTCCTGCCTCACTCCCTTTCGGATATTTACTTCTCTATGTTCCTGCTCAAATTCTGTAACTGCCGTTTGCTCTTTGTGTAGATTATGAATAAATTATTCTTTTATCCCTATTAGTTACGGAACCGGTATAGTAAATTATGACTGTATTTTCTACCATGCCGGACATTATTAATCTTAATGTATGCAACAAGAGGAAGAAGAATACGACTATGAGAAAGTTGCATGTGAGTTGCACCGCAGATGGCGCTCTTAAGAAAAGTTTAGAATTGTCTGGCACCCACTCGCGACTATCTAATGTGTCTGGCATTGATATTTTGGCATTCTTCATGATACAAATAGTCAGTAAAAGAAGAATCAGATACATTATAAGTCGCGAGTGGGTGCCAGAGAACCCTAAACTTATCTTAAGCAGGAGCGTCACGTGACGTATTTTCTACCCAACAGATTTTTCTTTTACTGAATTTTTGTATTATGAAGAATGCCAAAATATCAATGCCAGACACATTAGATAGTTGCGAGTGGGTGCCAGACGATTCGAAACTTTTCTTAAGAGCGCCATCTGCGGTGCGACTCAGATGCAACTTTCTCATAGTCATATTCTTCTTCCTCTTGTTGCGTACATTAAGATTAATAATGTCCGGCATGGTAGAAAATACAGTCATAATTTACTATACCGGCTCCCTAACTATATACTTAATCCCTACCGCTTTGATCACTTCGAACATCTTCCTCCATTTCACATTGTAGAAGGCTTTTTCCAAATCTACAAATCCTTTATAGGGTCTCTTTCCCTTTTCTATTGCTTTTTCTATTAGTAGTCGTAAAGCTAGAATGGTCTCGTGCATTATCCCCTATTTCTTCTAAATCCGAACTGATCTCCTAATATTTCTTCCGCCCTTTTCTCCATCCTTCTTTGCACAATTCTAGTTAAAATTTTTGACACGTGGGAAGTCAAACTGATCGTTCTAAAATTTCCACACGTATCCGCGCCTTTCCTGTTTGGCAAAGCTACTATGATGTTCCGTTTGTATTCTTCTGGAATATCGCCTGTCTGGTATGTGCAGCTAAACGGTTCATAGAACCATTTTAATTTTTTTTAAATTTCTTGCATTTCCTATTTACTTCAGTAATCTACACGCAGTAGGAACGAAGCTTCAGTGCACAATCAATTATCGTGAATGGCAAGACTTTTGTACCACTTTTCAACGATGGCGAATGTATTTTCACACTCAGTATGTTTATATTAAACAAGTTACTGAATGCCATTCATAAACTTATGATTTTTATTACCTGAGTGAATTTACAAAACGTTGCGAGAGTGGCGCCTCTTTGTACCAACCAAAATGAATGGGAGTCGACATTCATGATCTTTGGGGGTAAATTATGAGATCCCTCCAATTCCCATGCGTAAACCTACGATTTTTTTTGGGGTGATTTATTTACACAGTTTGACCCCTGCAGCGGGTCAGTGTCCCAGAATTCACAAAAAGCGAACCGCGTCCCCTGGATTACTTTTTATTATTTAGCGCTTCCCGCAAACCCCAGTCCTAAACCTATAATACTTTTTTAAGCAATTTTTTTACACATTTACGGGTCTGCCACACATCACTGTACCAAAAACAAAAACTGGCATGGGGATTTCTGTGCTCCACGACCCAAAAATCACTTTTCCGGCATTTTTGGAGTAAACCTATTATGCACAATTTTTGGTCTATGGGCTCTTGGTCTATATATATTACGGTGACGGATGTTTTTGTTCAGGAGTTTCATATTTCGTTTATGTTGGAGACGCTTCAGTTTATGAGTGTTGCGCAGAGAATTAGGTACAAGACATTGATTTTTGTATATAAAGTAGGGTGCTTCTTATAGCCAAAAATTTTTTTTTTATTTAAATATCGCGTGTCACCCTTTTATTCTATTCTAAGATATAAGAAACTATTATATTATTTTTTTCGCATTTTAAAATTTATATTTAGGGGTCGCTACCAGCAAATGAAAAAAAAAGAATTATATTTTTAAAATATTTTTTCATTCATTTAGAAAATGGAAAATGTTAAACAAATCAAACGACTATTACTAAAAAAAAGATAAGTAGAAGTACTCTATGTTAACAATGTTAGTTTTCTTCGTGTTAGGGTACTTTTGCCTAAAATATTTCACGACCAAAAGCAGGAATTGCTTCTGTTCTTCGTTTGTAGTAATTAACTTATTCCTTCCATTTCTTCCATTAATGCTACGCCTCGCTCCGCAATATCGTTCACTACTCTCATTGAACGTACATTGTTCCTAGCAGCTTTATAGTCTTCATTTTCTTCCCAAAAACGAGCGTCTTTTTTCAAAAATGTGGACGAAATTCCAAGGATTTGAAAAAACCTCAACGTGTTGCTGGAAACAAAATCCTCAATATTTTTTTCACCGATGTGACTTACATCCAAACTAATGCGCTTTGGGCTGTAATCTGAACCTTCCTCATTCAGCGCGGTCACCATTTATTTGTTTTGTTTCAAAAGGAATTTCGTCATCGAAAAACGCGAGTGCAACAAGTTCTTCAGAAAGGTACCACAAATGGCCTAAGAACTTCGTTAGGGCTTTTTTAGACATAGCTTGGTTTATGTTTTCAAAGCTCTTAAGCTTTTTTAAAAGCCACAGGTCGTTTCTTGGAGCTGAACTTGCTGCAGGAGTTTGAAACCAGCATCGAACGTAAACTACGACAGCGAAAACACAAATTTCAGTTATTGCTTTGAGTTCGTGTTTTGTCAATTTATACTGGTCTTTAAACATGAAAAGCTTAAGGCAATAAATTGCTTTTGCCATCCATCGTGCACGATGAAGACCTGCTGGGTCCCTGAATGATATTCCTTTGTTAGGCACTCCTCCCAAAAATATTATTGTAAGTTTCAACAACTCCATGTAGTCATCCCGAGGTTGATAATCGTTTAACTGCTTCTCAGCGAACAAAATTGTGCTACTTGCTACATTTTCTACGCATCTTAAAGTGTCAGCATCTGAAAAAACTGTGCTGAACTTCTTCTGGTCGATATTAGGCCAAGCAGTTCTAAAACGTTTGAAAATCAATATTTCTGGCCCAGTTGATGGTCCTAGTGCTTGAAGTACGACTGCTTTTATTATTTCCAATATATGGTGGCGACACGCTAACCAAAGCAAATCTTTTTCCATCTTCTGCTCTAATAGAATGCAAGCACCACCTTTTAAACCAGTGTTGACCGCAGTGGTGTCGAAGCACAAACATTTTATTTTGTCGGTTAAGTTCCAGGTAATGATAGTATCATACACAGCTGAAGCACACGCCTCCCCTGTTCCATGGCTAAGTTTGGGAACTGACAAAAGTTGATCGACACCCTGCCCTGACACTAAAATGGGTAGACGATCCACTGTTTCGTGTCCTGTAATGTCATTTGCCATCCCAATGAATAGTGAGAGGCATATCTGGTTTGAAATCCTTCTTTAAAGACTCAGCTACCCTTTGCCTTTGCTTCATACGTTGGCGACAAATTGAGGATGAATTAACATTGTACTCCAAGGGATCGGTTCCTGCACTTTTGAGAGCTGATGTCAAAACAACACTTGCTTTCCTGTCACTCATTTTAGCAAAGTCTAGGCTTGAGGCCAAGCGTTCATCAACGAGGTTTTTCGTGCCGCGTTTACGTTTAGGCGGGGGTATATCTGCACTCGAAGGTCCTGCTCTCACTGAAATTTCCGACGCCGAACTATTGTTTTCATCACTATCACTGCTGGTAGTCGAAGACGATAGTATGCACTTTTCCTTTAGGGATTCAGTATAGCTTTTTTCTCGGTCTAAAAGTCGTTGGGCACGGGTCTGTTTCTCCTCTTTCTTGACTATTTTTTTTAAATGAATTTTGTCTAAACCACCAATTGTACCAGGGCGTCCTTTTTGTCTCTGCGCAATTAGGAACTTTCGGTCATCCTCAATGGTGATCTTGTTTAAAGCATCGGCGTAGGCTGTATCAAAGAGATCATCCAACTTCTTTTGCCATTCCTTTTCTCTGTTTTGTAGGCCTATTGAGCATTTGGCTTTGTTTTCTTTATTTTTTTTCAATTTCTGCCATTCCGTAAACTTGTGTTCTATCTTCTTTATGACATCCTTTTTTAATTTAGTCGGAATGCCGGCTCTTTCCCACAGTGCCATGATGTCACAAGCAGTAAAATTTGCCGAACTGCGATTGGTTTGCTTCATTACAATTTTAAAGTGAAAAAATAAACACAGTACTTCTTTTGTCGTCGGCAACTTGCTTTGAATCAAGTGTCCTGAGGTTTGTCCTACTAACCAAATGTTTGTTTTGTTCCTAGTCATTAAAAGCGAACTAGACGAAGACGCCATGTTGCCACAATACGCAATGTGCGACAAGACAAAAACGCATGTGCACTACCTATCAGAACGCGTAATGTACTAGTTTGCCAAGGAGCACGCGCCTGCTATTTGGTTGCTGGCAAAGGGAGGAGTGGGGTAAGGGCGTACCGCATTAGAATCATACGACGGCAACGATGTTCAACAGCGAGCTTTATTAGGTTTAAAATCCTTGGGTTTAAACAACGAATTTAATGGTATGGGTAGGTATGTTTTATGTTATTTTCATATTAATACTTTTTCAAAACTTGATACTTGGTAGCGACCCCTCAAACTCTACCTAAAAATCAACAAAAAATCACAGGTTGGTTTTTCAGTTGATAGAAGCGAATGGTGGGGTGACACAGTTAATTATCAAAAGTCGAAAAATAAGAAGCACCCTAATATAAAGTAAAACATAATATGCTTCATATGGATGATCCAGTTAAACTACGAACGGATGTGCATGATTACTACACAAGAAGAAGGGAAGACATTTTCGTACCTGATGCAACTACAGCATTTGCTCAAAATAAAGTGTTCTTTAAGGGATATTCTTATTTTAATAATTTGCCTACTCACTTGAAAGGTAAAAGTAGTTTTAGGATTTTTTAAAAGAAAAGTGCAATTTATGTTAAAAATAGTTAGATAGTGGTTGCATTACCTACTAGTGAACACTTATTTATTTTGAATTATATTTTTGGTGTGTAGCTTTAAGCTACATGTCCCGTTTTTAGTGCTGTATACTTACTGATAGGATCCACGGATGATCAAAAATTTCATCGACACTGATCCGTTCGCTGGGTTTGATCATCAGCATTCTCCTTACTAAATCTTTAGCATCGCTCGAAATAAGGCGCCAATTTTCCTCGGGCATATCATACTCTCCCCGCGAAATAAGCCGCATCAGTTTCACGGTTTCTTGCGATCTATTTTCAAATAAATAATATTTAGTGTCGACATCCCTGAAAAACTTTCAAAAATAGTTACTTAAAGGGCAATTCGCGAGACAGCATGTAGTAAAGGAGCACACCCATGCTCCAAACATCAACTTTATTATCGTAGTTGGTGTATTTGGGATCTATCACTTCTGGTGCTAAGTAGTTCAACGTGCCACACTGGGTTCTCAGCGCGGTGGCTTCGTTGGAAATTTTACTCAGTCCAAAGTCCGATACTTTTACCAGCGTCTTGTAATGATCCGATTTGAGCAGAACGTTCTCCGGCTAAAAATAAAATGAACAACCGACATAAAACAAAATTTTGTTGTACCTTCAGGTCTCGATGAGTTATCTTTTCACTATGGAGATATTGCACAGCCAGTACGATCTGGTAAAACACCAATTTTACCGCAGATTCCGGAAAAGGGACATTCGATATTATCCTATTAGACAAATCGCCCCCTTCCATGTACTCCAACACTATGAAAACGCACTGTTCCAAATTGACTATTTCTTTCACAGCAACAGTGCACAGCTAAAATACAACCCAGTAAGTAACGTTTACCAATCATCGCAAGCGCAGAAAAGTGCATACGTGCGACAACGACTGCAAAATTTTTATTTCATTCTCAACCTTTCTCGGATGATTCATTTTGTGTATCATGCTGCTTTTATCTTCTATTTTTATGATTCTTTTGACAGCGAAAGGTTTACGGGTAGACTGCAATAAATGTTAAAAGTTTTGCAAATGATAATCCAAAATTTGACAGTACCTTTTCAAATACCAGCCGAACTTCCCCGCTGGCACCCTTGCCCAAAACCCTAGCTACAACATACTTCTTTGCCAATTCAGGCGGTAGAAAATCCTCTTCGCAATGTGCCAACTTAAATACATATACTGAAAAAACAACGTTCATGTTTTGCATCGTAAATCCAGCTCTTAATTTCTTACCAGTGAGGCTCTTGTAACCTATAGCAATTTGGTCATTATTATGCAGTAAATAGCTGCTTCCGTTCCCTATAAGTTCTCCGTTAACAAAAGTACCGTTCTTACTTTTATCATATAAAGTCACCAGCGCTCCTTCCTTGTTTATTACAAAATGAATCTTACTGATATTCGTCCTGTAATTCTTGGGCAATTCCGTTTTTACGATATTTACGTCGCATTGTTCGTGTCTTCCCAACTTGAAACTCGGCTTCAGCAAATCTGTCAAACAGCATCCGAATTGTCAATTTATTTCACATTTAAACAAAAGAGTGATGACTTTAACACTGACCTACTGCGTTTAAATACGTGACCGCTGGATACAACCGGGCCCAAGGGGTTGCAATTTCTTGCCGGATACCTTCGAAATCAGGACTCACGGTGTTGTTCGAGCCCGTGCAAGGGCTATCGTCATCCAAATCTGACAATGACATAGCGAATGAAAAATAAAACTTACTGATATTCACAAATACAGAGATGTTTGAGAAAAACTGAGTATATGCACACAACTATGATCAGTAATCAAACAGCATTTTATTACATCACTATGGCTAACTTTTTGTGTACTTTTCTTTGTGTTCTTCTGATTGGCCGAATTTCGCATGTGGCATGCTCCCATCTCGTTATGCGCACTTGCGAGTCGCAAATGTATTTCCCATCTTTCTCTGTCCCATTGAATAATCTGTGCGTTGAATAAACGTTTGCTCCCTTGTTTTGGATTTAAATTTGAATTTTAGCGCCTTTTATCCTATTTTCACAAAGGATCAGAAATGGTCAATTTCCCAGATATTTTGTAATTAATGTGAAGGAAAAGGTGTACATATTTTAATAGTAACGAAAACTCAGACAAGTGTGTACACACTACGTGTAAATAAAACTGCAAACTAATACAAGGTTTCACAAAAAATACAGTCCACTAGGTAGGTACCTCAAACAACAAGACCACGTGTTAGCAAAAGACTTTTTGGGTAAGTGTACAGTTCAAACTAGTCCATAAAAGCGTTGTGAAATAATAAATAATCTTGCTGTTGCTTAATTGTTATCCGTTTCTTCATTCTTCTTTATCAAATAACATTCGACCCCCTTATCAAAACGTTTCTTCGCAGGGGATATTGATCTTGTATCTCCATTGGTGATTTCAAATTTGGTGGTAAATCCATGTATTGCTATTGGTAAATATATAAACACATGTAAACAACAAACAACTTTGTTTTCTTTTACAACGAATGGATAAGTTAAAAAATTTTGTGTTTTCTGCATACTTGAATTATTTTTCAGTGTAAACTGACGGTAGTAAACTATAATTTTGTTGAATTTTGGAAGAAATTTTGAAAAATGCACAACGTTTTGGTGATTGGAACAGGTGGTCGGGAGCACGCGATTGTTTGGAAATTATCCAAAAGTTGCCAGGTAAAAAATATATTTGTTGCACCTGGAAGTCATGCTATAAAACAGGTCGAAAAGGTTCAGAATGTCGAAGTGGACGTCAAAAACCACCAGGTAAATACATTTTTGTACATTTTGATATATTGTAGGTTAAAACTCGAGGGTTGATTTCGGTTTTTAGGCAATCGCCGATTTTTGTAAATCAAATGATGTATTTTTGGTCGCTGTTGGCCCTGAAGACCCACTAGCCAATGGTATCGCAGATTATTTAACATCGGAAGGAATATATGTCTTTGGACCCCAAAAAAATGCAGCTAAAATTGAGTCAGATAAAGATTGGGCGAAAGCCTTCATGGATAAGTACGATATTCCAACCGCCCGATGGAAGTCGTTCAAAAATTGCGACGAAGCTAAAAAATTCATTCGAAATGCCGATTTTCCCGCTTTGGTCGTCAAGGCGAGCGGTTTGGCTGCTGGTAAAGGCGTAGTTGTTGCGTCTGATATAAATGAAGCTTGTTCCGCGGTGGACGATATCATGACGAAGTTTGGTAGCGCGGGTGAGGTCGTCGTAATCGAAGAATTGTTGGCGGGAGAAGAAGTATCGGTGAGTGATATTAATCACTACAATTTGTTACGCACTTGTAGTAATGTAGTAGTTGATTTTTTTCGCTAGATTTTAGCCTTTTGCGATGGTACAAATGTGGTCGCAATGTTACCAGCTCAAGATCACAAACGAATTTTTAATGGCGACAAGGGGCCTAATACAGGGGGTATGGGTGCATATTGCCCTTGCCCTTTACTAAACGATGACCAACTAAAATATGTACAAGCAAAAATCTTGCAAGCAACAGCAGACGGGCTAAAAAAAGAAAATTTAAAATACGTCGGTATGTTTAAACGATTTTCGCAATGACGATTTATATTTTAACAACGTAATTTTAGGGGTGCTTTATGCCGGGTTAATGTTGACCTCAGAGGGTCCTAAAGTCTTAGAATTCAATTGTAGATTCGGCGATCCAGAAACTGAAGTTATTTTACCGCTATTAGAATCAGACTTGTTTGATTTGATGGTTTCGTGTTGTCAGGGTACTTTGCACAAACAGAAACTTTGTTGGAAAGACGGGATTAGTGCCGTGGGCGTTGTCATGGCCTCCAGGGGGTATCCTGAGAGTTCGAGCAAAGGGCAGGTTATAACAGGTCTCGTTATACAGTTTGCCCATCACTGTATAATTTGCCAATTTCCTAATAAATTTTAGGCATTGACGATGTTATAAAAGATGCAAGAAACTTGGTATTTCATTGTGGGACGGCTTACAAAGATAATAATTATGTTACTAACGGAGGGAGGGTTCTAATAGCAGTATCGATGGCGGAACAGCTTCCGTTAGCCGTTGCAACTGCAACGAAAATGTGCGAGACTATTAAGTTTGATGGGGAGCAGCATCGAACTGATATTGCGCATAGAGGAATATGCCGGTCAGTTTTACCTGCTTATTTAACCCAGAATCTTTCTCCCTGGACATTTCTGTCTGTGATTGCAATCATCCACGTGAATACTACTCTACGGACATGTACCGGGTGTCCCATTAAGAGAGGTCGCCGGCTATATCTCACAAACCGTTAATCATACAGCTTTGGGAAAAAAATATTTTCAGTAAATATGGTCCTGAAAAATCGCTGGAAATTAGTTTCGATTTCCTAAAACGACCGCTAGGGGGCGTAGCATATACGGTCAATTACAAAAATGGCTTTTTCTAAGATATTTCCCCATACAATATATATTCCAGTTGCCCGCATCTCAAACTTCAACATTTTTGTAAACTTTTTGTCCCCTGTTTTTTGCTCCATCTTTTGAAACGACAGGGTGGGGGGGTGTCAGTTGTTGTTACATTCAAATTGTCATAACTCCGGTTTGGTTCAATAGAATTTAACAAACTTAGTTTCATTGAAAACGTATTTTTCAACTCTATCGTTCACATTACAAACAATGCTTGGAATATGTTTTATCTGTCCGATAGAGGCCGCTATTTGTAAACTCAACATATTTTATAAATTTTCGCGAAAATATTAAATGGAATGGTATACCTTTCTTCGCACATTTACAAAGATCGAACATTTATCAATAAGTCAGTGAAAACCTCAACTTTATATCTCTTTCCAAACCGAAGATATTATCAAAAAACTAATTATTAAATAAAATAACCATAAAACAGCTATTAATTTTTATTAATATAGGTATCTAGCTAATAAGAGCATTGTCACCCGACTTGGAATCAGTGCCTATTATATTCTGTTTACATATATCCAAGTATTCATAATTATTTTGTGTCATGTAGCAAGCCGGTAATTGCCAAACAGTTTAATGATATCTGGATCTAAGAACCCAGCTGTTCCCATTTAGCAAGTTGGCCATGAAAACAAAAAATGTATTTTAATTATTTGATACTTCAAAATATTAACTGTTTCGTTAAATTGTGTTCTTTGTCATCGAAAATGCCATTTTCTAATGAAGAATCATATAATATGCTAGCGATATATTTCGAATCCATGCAGAATGCAACATTTAACGAATAATAATTAAAATCCATATTTTGTTTTCATGGCCAACTTGCTAAAAGGGAACACCTGGGTTTAGACCGAGATATCATTAAAATGTATGGTAATTACCAGCGTACTACATGACACAAAATAATTATAAATACTTGAATATACGTAAACAGAATAAAATAGGCACTGATTCCAAGTCGGGTGACAATGCTCTTATTAGCTAGATACCTATATTAATAAAAATTAGTAGCTGTTTTATGGTTATTTTATTTAATAATTATTTTTTTTATAATATCTTCGGTTTGGAAAGAGATATAAAGTTGAGGTTTTCACTGACTTATTGATAAATGTTCGATCTTTTTAAATGTGCGAAGAAAGGTATACCATTCCATTTAATATTTTCGCAAAAATTTATAAAATATGTTGAGTTTACAAATAGCGGCCTCTATCGGACAGATAAAACATATTCCAAGCATTGTTTGTAATGTGAACGATAGAGTTGAAAAATACGTTTTCAATGAAACTAAGTTTGTTAAATTCTATTGAACCAAACCAGAGTTATGACAATTTGATTTTAACAACGATTGGCGCCCCCCGTCCTTTCATTTCAAGAGATGGAGCAAAAAATATGGGACAAAAAGTTTGCAAAAATGTTGAGGCTTTAAGATGCGGGCAACTGGAATATATATTGTATTGGAAAATAACTGAGAAAAAGCCATTTTTGTAATTGACCGTATATGTTACACTCCCTAGCGGTCGTTTTAGGAACTCGAAACTAATTTCCAGCGATCTTTCAGAACCATATTTACTAAAAAATTTTTTTCCCAAAGCTGTATGATTAACGGTTTGTGAGATATAGCCGGCGACCTCTCTTAATGGGACACCCGGTACTAACTTACTTACCTACTGCTTTTCTCATTTTTTATATCGAGTTTTAACATCTACAGTCAACTTTAAATATACAGGGTGTCCCAGATAAGCCTCGACAGCATTGCTATCTCACTTATCTTTAAAGGTAGAAACACGTTTAAATGGGGAAAAAGTTTTGCAATTTGGAGCTCTTTAACATGCCCTCACAAAAATCGACTTCACTCTGTTGGTTTCCTAGATATTTGAAAAAAAGGAAAAAATTGCAATTTGGCTTTTTGTTAATAACTTCGTTATTTATTAACATTTTAATGATTTTTAAAAACATGTTTAAATGGTTGTTTAACCCGCATATTTCTCAGTACTCTAAAATTGTCTCCGACGTTTCATACACTTGCAGTCATCATCAGGTTTATTTTTTCTTATGGACGCCATATTGGATTTTTATGTCAATAAATAGAAATCAATGAAACACTCATCATTTGTAGCAGTAGAAACTGCCAAAAAATAGTTTAGTTCAAAATTGTATTTGCCGCCCCAGGAAATTATAATTTCAAAATTGAAAAACAAAAAACATCGAGAGAATAATAAAAACTAGTTACAAAACAAACAAAAACAACTTATTGTCGCTAATGTTCAAAATGTGCCCCTTCATATTCGATGCAAATTTGCGCTCGTCCAACAATTTCCCTGGTAGCGTTCGGCGTCTTTGTACAGCTTATTTTTAGGCCTTCAATAACTTTATTGAATTGGAATCGTCAATCGTGCAAGTTATTGTAACTTAATTCAAAATATTTAAAGTAGACAGATTGTTTTGTAAATAAAGAAAGTACCTATGCATTGGGAAGACACCAACTTTGAAACTCAAAAAAAATAAAACTTATTTCTAATTTCATCGTTAAGATTTTCTTTCACGCTTTCCTATTGTTTAGAAAGTTCATATTTTGTAAAATTACATTACGTCGGAGACAATTTTAGAGTACTGTGAAATATGCGGGCTAAACAACCATTTAAACCTGTTCTTACAAATCATTAAAATGTTAATAAACAACGAAGTTATTAACAAAAAACCAAATTGCAATTTTTTTCTTTTTTTTAAATATCTAGGAAACCAACAGAGCGAAGTCGATTTTTGTGGGGGCATATTATAGAGCTCCAAATTGCAAAACTTTTTCCCCATTTAAACGTGTTTCTATCTTTAAAGATAAGTGAGATAGCAATGTTGTCGAAGCTTATCTGGGACACCCTGTATAAATAAAGAACTGAACTGATAATAAAAAGACGCTTTATTTGAAAACCTAGAAAAGTTTGTCTTTTTATTATCAGTTCAGTTAATTATGGATTTTCATCAAGTAAAGGCAGAAACCATCAACAATATAAGAATTTGCACTAAATTTTCGTGTAGGTCTATTTTGAAGTCTGGTAAACTAACGTACAAAGAAAGTGGCGTGGATATTACTGCTGGTAACGACTTGGTTGAAAAAATTAAACCGGCCTCAAAGAGTACCAATAGGGCAGGAGTTATTGGAGGTCTAGGAGGATTTGGAGGTGTTTTTGATCCAAAAGCTGCCGGATTTAAAGATCCCTTACTTGTTTCTGGTACCGACGGAGTTGGTACTAAACTGAAGGTAGTAATTGCGGGAATTTTGAAAAAATTACTTATTTTCTTTCAACGTAGATTGCTCAAGAAATGAACATGCACGATACAATTGGTATAGATTTAGTAGCCATGTGTGTGAACGATATTTTAGCCCATGGGGCGGAGCCTCTGTTTTTCTTGGATTATTTCGCGTGCGGAAATCTCGATGTTAACGTTGCCAAACATGTTATTTCGGGTGTTTCCGAGGGCTGTAGGCAAGCAAGTTGTGCTTTAATAGGTAAAGAACAGTTGTTCTCAAATACACTGCCGGACAAAAAAAACCGGACACTCTCAGAATTACTATTTTAGTGAATAAAAAACAACGGAAGGTTTGAAATGATATTTAACTATATTCTTTTCATCTTAACAATAAATAAAAAACAAGAAACAAAATGATTCGTCAACAAAAACCTAATAAAAGTATTTTTTAAGAACTTGAAAAGACAAACAAAAAAAATATTAAAAGGAAAAGCACACTAGTAGAACCAAATTAATAATGGGTGTTACCACCACGAACTCTTATTACTTCCCTTAAACGTTGTGGCATGCCCTAAATCAGGCTATCAATAGATTCTTAGGATATTTGTTCACATTCTTCTTGAAGCGCCATTTAATGTTTCTGGTAGGGGTTGGCGACGTCTAATCGTTTTCCCAAGCTGATCCCACAGATGTTCACTGGGATACAGGTCTGGACTATTGGCTGACCATGGAAGACATCCAATACCAACCTCTTCACGGTACTCGGTAACTATTCTTGCTGTGTGTGGGTGTGCGTTGTCATCCATAAACACAAAATTGTCCGCTATAAATGGCATATATGGTGTGACATGGGGTTCCAGGCACTCAACAAAGTATCGGTGTGCAGTCATTGTTCCATTCTAAATGAAAATCAATTCTGTGTGAGCCCTCAGAGATATTCAGGCCCACACCTTAATGCTACCACCATTGAAACTGACCCTGGGAGATATACAACATTGACTGTACCGCTCCCCTGGTCTTCGCCACACCTTTTCACGTCCATCTGGTGACCTGACACTAAATCTTGACTCGTCCGAGAAGAGCACGTTCCTCCATTGATGTTCGTCCCAATTTACGTATTACCGCGCAAATGCAAGTCATGCTCTGCGATGTTCTACGGTCTACAGGGGACTCGTAGCTGGCTTTCTTGAAGTCAAAACATATTCGTTTAGCCTTTTCCGAACTGTTCTGGCTGAAACTGCCACTCCTCGAACTTCAGCTAACCGTCCAGCAAGAATAGGTGATGGCAATGCTCGATCGGGCAGCGCAGCAACATGGAGAAAACGGACATTTTGATGGTTCTCAGTCCGTGGACGACCAGATCCGACCTTCTTTACAAATGAAATCGCAAGAGTACATTTTGCACTGTGTTACGGGATATATTCAGCACTTGAGCAATATACCGCACTCTTCAGCCATCGTGGCTTAAAGCAACAATTTGTGAACAAATTTCGGGGTGCATTGTATGGAAAATGTTAAAAGCTGACATTTACAAATGAAATTTCACCAAAAAATCAATAGAAAATAGAGAGCAGCCCAATAAGGTAAAAGATTTTGATGTTTCAATAAAGATGCATGAAGAGTCAAAATGCTGATTTGGCTGTTTAGGCTTACGAAATGTGCAATATTCAGCTAAAACTTTCTTTTTCCTCACTAGTAGGGCAATCGTTAATTATTTGCGTAAGTTAAGTTACATAAAACTATTGTAGGGCCTCAAAATAAAAATAAAAACATGTGTCCGGTTTTCTTTGTCCGGCAGTGTAGTTTGCTTCGTGATTTTTGTATTTTTCGAGTTATAGGCGGAGAAACTGCAGAAATGCCCGACATGTACGGTCCTGGTGATTACGACCTAGCTGGTTTTGCTGTGGGCGCAGTTGAAAGACAGGAGATTATTCCGAGCGAGAAAATTTGTGAGGGAGATGTCGTTATTGGTTTACCTTCTAGTGGGGTACACAGCAATGGGTTTAGCTTAGTGCGAAAAGTGATGAAGTTGGCGGGAGTTAGTTATACGGATAAAGCAGTTTTCAGTTTGAATGTGAAGAGTTACGGTTCGTATATAGTTTAATAAACATGATCCGCTTGAGACGATAACAATTCTAGGTGAAGAATTTTTAACGCCGACGAAGATTTACGTTAAAGGCATGTTGGGCGCTATTAAAACTGGTAAAATAAAAGCGTTCGCGCATATAACAGGCGGAGGATTAACCGAAAACATTCCCAGGGTGCTGACGAAAGCAATGGGAGTAGAATTAGATGCGGAAAAGTGGGCCATACCAGCAGTTTTCGGCTGGTTAGCAGTAACGGGTAATTTTTTCTTCAATTTGCGAAAATTGTTTACTTACGTCATTTCTACAGGCAATATTAATGAATCTGAGCTACTCCGCACTTTTAATTGCGGTATAGGAGGTGTTGTCGTCATTAACAGGAAAGATGAAAGCGAAATTTTGAGAATATTGAGACCGTACGATGCTGTAACGATCGGGGAAGTTGTCAAGTGCGGAGGTTGGTAAAAGTAATTTTTTTGAGTATATTTTTTAATTGGCAATTTGGTGTAGACGGTGAGCAAGTGGTAGTTAAGAATTTCGTTCAGCAAATGGAACTCGCGATGAGACCTTACTCTCAGGGTTTAATAAAACATCTAAGTAAACCGAAAAAGCGCGTTGGTGTCCTTATATCTGGCAGTGGCACCAATTTGCAAGCCTTGATTGATGCTACCAATGATCCTACTAGACATATGGGTGCAGAAATAGTATTGGTTCTATCGAATAAGCCTGATGTCGAAGGGCTTCGGAGAGCGGAAAGAGCTGGTATTCCAATAAAAGTAATCAGCCACAAAGATTTCCCGAACCGCGTGGACTTTGATAGAGCGATGCACGCTGAATTGGTATCGTCTGGGGTAGAACTAATTTGTTTGGCAGGATTTATGCGAATCCTCAGCGGGGAGTTCACGAATAATTGGCGGGGGCGTCTGATTAATATACACCCATCTTTGTTGCCATTATTTAAGGGTACCCATGCGCAGAAGCAAGCTTTGGATGCCGGTGTTAGAGTCAGTGGTTGTACTGTTCATTTTGTTGTGGTAGGTTTGCTAGAATCCGTCGCTTTTCTCACACGAAATTGTCGCAATTTTTTTGTTACTTTAGGAGGATATCGATGCTGGGGGCATTATAACACAAGAGACAGTGGCAATTGCGATTGATGATGATGAGGAATCGCTCGTTGAAAGAATAAAAACTGTAGAGCATGTCGCGTTTCCAAGGGCGTTGCAGCTTCTTGCAAATGGGCGTGTTAGTCTCGGAGAGGGCAACAAAGTAATTTTTAGGTGAATTGTTATGTGGTGTACATATACAAAATGTTTGTGGATGAAAATGTGCTGCTTTATTCAAAAACAACCTGTACGTTTGAAAGTTTTTGTTTGTAAAATTTGTAAATTTATTAGAATAAAGTGAATTGCTTTTGCAAAACTGTATTGCTTGGACACGATCTCCGATTATTTGACTCAAACCACTATTTCTTCAGGGAACGGGATGTGAGACTGCATATCCGGTAGTGATAATAGAGTCAGAGTCTGAATAGAGCTGCTGACTTGCTCACGTCAAAAACTAGGATCTAACTTTGTAAACCGACAATTTTGTCCTCAAATAAAGCGTATTATAATTTATATAATTTATTAAGAGTAGTACATTCATAATTATCACAAAATATAATACAAGTAGAAGACAGCATAATCTACAACAGATTTTACTTCAAATTCGTCAGTTTTAATAATTGTTGCCAATAAAAATGACGAATTTGTTCAACTTCTAATATATATCATTTATATTTTAAACAAGACAATAGTTTATAAATAGCCAACAGCTGATTATTACGTTAACGCACATATATATAGAGGAATGACACAATTATATGTAATTGCTAGTACAGAGGAAATAAAATGCAAAAATCGCAAGTTAAATAAATAAAAAAAAAATTAATGCGTTATACCGTGTGAAAAACTTCCATGTGTACTTGGTGAAATAACATGGGCAATTACATTTTTGGGGATTTCTGCCCCCCATGAGTAGTTACAGTGTACAAAGCATTAAAAGCAAAAATTACACTAATAATTTTCAAATTAAAACGGATATTCATCAGATTACCTATGACAATTTAAATTATTGGTTCTAATTTTCAATTCGTCTGAACTGTCAACATTATTTATCGACAATTTAAAATTTGGGTTTCAAAATGAACAAAAATATTTATTCAGTTGAAGAAAAGGTTTTCTTTGTGAAAACATTTTACGGCGGCAATAGTCTGTGGGTAGTCCGTGACTTATTTTCTGTAAAATTCAATAACAGTCCTATTCCTTCGGTAACAACAATAAAAAATTTAGTTAAGAAATTTGAAGATACTGGGAATCTTTCATCGAAAGAAGGTAATTTTTACTGTTCGTCCAACATCTAGTTTAAGGTCTATTGCCCTAGAATGTAATGTTCCAAGAGAAACTGTCCGTAACATATTAAAAAAAAACAAATATCATCCCTTTAAATTCCAATGTCACCAAGAGTTACTTCCTTTCGACGAAGAATCAAGGCAAACTTTCTGTGAAGAAATGCAAGAACGGGCTAATCGGGATCGCAGCTTCCTCTCATCAATTTGTTTTACCGATGAGTGTACCTTCACTTTAAATCAAGAGCCAAATTCACAAAACGTTAGGCTTTGGGTCCAGGAAAATCCCAGAATAAATCTAGCCACTACAACGCAATACCCTCAAAAAATCAATATTTGGGCAGGCATTTTTAATAATCGCATTATAGGACCATTTGAAATACAGGGAAATTTAAATTCAGAAGCTTATTTAGATCTTTTAATTAACCATATTGGCCCTGCATTAGAAGAAGTTGCACATGCGAATCGGGAGGTCTGGTTTCAACATGACGGATGCCCAGCACATTTTGGAGCACAAGTGAGGGAATTATTAAATGAAATATTTCCAGAGAGCTGGATTGGTCAAGGTGGTGCTATAAACTGGCCAGCTAGATCTCCCAATTTAGCACCGTGAGACTTTTTCTTGTGGAGTCATTTAAAAAATAAGATTTATAAAACTCGTCACCCAAATATTGATTCTTTAAGGAATGCTATTTTTGCGGAATGCAACTTAATAAACGATCGGCAACTTGCGAATGTGAGAAATTCTTTCTATAATAGGCTGGGATACTGTCTGATACAGAATGGGAGTTTAGTTGAATATTTGTTATAGTTATTTTTCTTTTTTTATGTTACTTTAATTTCATTGTATATTAATAAGTTTTTGTCCTTACCTAGATATGAAATAAATAAGTATTAAATTGCCAGATTACAAAATTCATTAGAGCATGTTAGATTTGGTGTACCGACATGTCATCAAACAAACGACACCTCTAGATATATCTGAATAGTATATTACGAACAATACAAAATGTTAAATAAACAACTACACTACAATGTGAAACATCCGCGGAGGCAAGGCCGGTTGTGGTTCTTTCTTTTCGGAACGACACCTTGGACATGCCGGTGGCGGCGGGGGCAGGCACTTAGCGCATGCTCTGTGATTTGATTGCGGCCTGCGCTAACAGAGCAAAATAAACAAATGTTGCCACTTGTTAAATTTTTCATAATTGCAGTAAAATTAAAGTAATTTAATTTTTATTATTTCATTTTACTGCTTTAACATTTTCCCAAAAACTTTTTAATAGGTTAGACGACACCTACAATTTACCCTAAACTATGGACCAGCATTCACCAACGAAACATTCACACCAGTAATCAATTAATTGTCAACTATAGGTAATGACAATAATAATGTGAATGAGAATTATCTAAATAAAAAAACAAGTTTATGTATTGGTAAAAATTAACTTCTTTCGATGAAAGATTCCCAGCCTTCAAATTTCTTACTAAATTATTTGTTGTTATACCGAAGGAATGGGACCGTTATTGAATTTTACAGAAAATAAGGCACGGACTATGCGCAAACTATTGCCGCCGTAAAATACACTCCGCACAAAAATTATCGCATCAGTAGCATTATGAATTCTTCTGTTAATATATTTCAGCTTTTGCCAAAATTACTTGTTTTTTTTTCCAAGGTGGTTTCTTCTACGCGATTATGACCATTATTCACTCAGATGATTTGAGCCACTCGCCTTCGGCTCGTGGGCTCAAACATCATCTTCGTGAATAATGGTTGTCATAATCGCTCATATAATAATATACTATTATAATTTTTAACACCTGTATACTTATACTGTAATTTCGTCTACCAAACCTGACTCCGAACCTTTTACTATATTGCATTATAACTACTTTAAACCTGTGAACCCATTTTATACACTTGTGTATCCCTTTGATTATTTTTTTTAAGAATATTAAGTAAACATTAGGTGATGCGATAATTTTTGTGCAGAGTGTATTTTCACAATGAAAACCTTTTCTTGAATTGAATAATAGTATATTATTATATAAGCGATTATGACAACCATTATTCACGAAGATGATGTTTGAGCCCTCGAGCCAAAGGCGAGTGGCTCAAATCATCTGAGTGAATAATGGTCATAATCGCGAATATAATACTATACTTTTTCTACACCTATTAAACAAAAAATTGGGCTCAAATTTGATAACTTTAATGGAACACTATCATAATACATTAATTTTTATTTTTCAATAAATGGACTACTTACTAGGAATATACAGGGTGAGTCACTAAGGCGAAATCGGCCTATAACGAGAGTACAGTTCAAAATGGGAGAAACTTTTTCAAATAAAAGTTTTTCAAAAATAAGTGCTTAATGAGATAAAAATATTTTCAAATATGGCGAACTTCCGGTTATACCGGAAATGGACACTAACTGTGTTATTTTAAATGGAACACCCTGTATTCGTTTGCATTTTTGGATTTCTCATGAAAAATAAATGTCAGTTTGTTAATCGAACATTGGGTCTCAGTCGAACCGCTATGGAGTTTTTTAATTTTTTTTGAAAATTTTGACGTTTGCAGTAGTTGGCGCCATTTTGAATATCTTCGAAACGAAAGCACTTAGAGGAATGCGATTTCGACAGTTCGTTTCTGGAAGTGACAGCCTATCAGACACAAGTATAACATGGAATCATAACTTTTTAATTAAATGAAATTTATCCATGCCAATATTTACTAATTCAAACAGGAATAACTCTTTTTTTTAAATGGAATGCTACATTGGTTCTCACCTCATAAGACGCAAAATTAAATTTCCTTTCTGATGATGTATGGTTGTTGGCATCTGTCACCAGCAGTTTTTAAGAAACTTGCGTTTTTCTGGAAATTTTAAATAATATCCTGTTATTGCGTTAACAATAGTTGGCGTTCAGCGATTTTGTTTTGTTTTGCCAACGAAATGTCATTTCTATTAAATTATTGTTGCGTAAGAGTGCAATTTGAGTTCAATTAGTGAGAGTATTGATTTCAATTTTAATAAATATCACAATTAAGAAAACTGAAAATGTACACTCAAGAAGAATTAATTACTATGGTGTATTCCTTGGGTGAAGCAGAAGGAAATTCGTTACTTGCTTCAAGAATGTATGCGCAACGATTTCCCGAGCATAGACATCCAAATGTAGCGGCATTCGCAAAATTAAAAGAGAGGTTTGAACGAACTGGTTGTGTGGGATCCGAGAAGAAAGAACGTGTAAAATCAGTGACAAATGAGGAAAATCAAGTTTTAGTAGCTGCTACTGTTGTCCGAGATCCTCATTTAAGTACCAGAGAAATTAGTCGCGAGTTAGAAATAAGCCAAACTTCTGTATCTCGAATACTGCGCAAAAATAAATTTCACCCGTACCACGTTCAGTTGGTTCAGGAATTAGATCAAAATGACTTCAACAATCGGTTGCAGTTCTGTGAGTGGGCTTTACGTAAACTTCAGGAGCGAAATGACTTTTTCGATCATGTTCTCTTTACGGACGAAGCTTCGTTTCATAAAAACGGGTTTGTTTCAAGATACAACTGCCATTATTACAGTACTGACAATCCCCATTGGATAAGGCTATTGGATCATCAACATAGGTGGTCTTTGAATGTATGGGGTGGCATAATTGGACGACACGTAATTGGACCACATTTTTTCGATGGAAATTTGAACGGTAATAGCTACCTACAATTTTTACAAAACAATTTGCCAGAAATGTTAGACAATTTACCACTTGCTGCAATACAACAGATGTGGTATCAACAAGATGGAGCGTCTGCACATTACGGGAGGGATGTAAGGGAGCACTTGACTGCAGCATTTCCAAACACGTGGGTAGGAAGAGGAGGTCCGACACCTTGGCCAGCGCGATCTCCAGACCTAACAAAACTTGACTTTTTCTTGTGGGGGTACGTAAAGCAGTTAGTTTACAGGGAACCTCCAACTACTCGAGAAAATATGATGGAACGAATTCGCGATGCATTTCAAAGTATCAATGAAGATATGTTGATAAATGTGAACAATTCTTTGTTGAAACGATTGCGTGTTTGTTATCGTGAGGATGGCGGTTATGTTGAACATTTAATCTAATTACATTAATTTATTTTTGTTGCTGTTATTATCTAATAATCTTTGAAGTTTTGGAAATAGTATAGAAGATTTGGAACGAACATTTTGTAAGACAAAACAAAACAATATCGCCAAACGTCAACCATTGTTAATGCATAAACATGATATTATTCAAAATTTCCAGAAAAACGCAAATTTCTTAAAAACTGCTGGTGACAGATGCCAACAACCATACATCATCAGAAAGGAAATTTAATTTTGCGTCTTATGAGGTGAGAACCAATGTAGCATTCCATTTAAAAAAAAGAGTTATTCCTGTTTGAATTAGTAAATATTGGCATGGATAAATTTCATTTAATTAAAAAGTTATGATTCCATGTTATACTTGTGTGTGATAGGCCGTTACTTCCAGAGACGAACTGTCGAAACCGCATTCCTCTAAGTGCTTTCGTTTCGAAGATATTCAAAATGGCGCCAACTACTGCAAATGTCAAAATTTTCAAAAAAAATTAAAAAACTCCATAGCGGTTAGACTGAGACCCAATGTTTGATTAACAAACTGACATTTATTTTTCATGAGAAATCCAAAAATGCAAACGAATACAGGGTGTTCCATTTAAAATAACACAGTTAGTGTCCATTTCCGGTATAACCGGAAGTCCGCCATATTTGAAAATATTTTTATCTCATTAAGCACTTATTTTTGAAAAACTTTTATTTGAAAAAGTTTCTCCCATTTTGAACTGTACTCTTGTTATAGGCCGATTTCGCCTTAGTGACTCACCCTGTATATTGAATTTTGTGCAGTTAGTAATATATAAATTTGGAGTTGTCCCTTCCATTGTTAAATTCTGGCAGTTTTAGTTGTTGAATTGTTAGTTTGTACGGATTAATGGGTACCTACTCGACCGAAGTGCATACGTTGGAAAACATAAACAAGTCATATGGCGAGATACACTTGGCTGTCACCCGAGCGATTGTCAGCTCCAGCAAGAGTTGATCGAGGTCGATATAAAATATCATTGGATCAGGGAAACAGTGATTATTGAATCTATATTTGTGATTGGCCGAAATGCCGTGAATTATGATTTCATAATTCACTACAGTGAATTATGGGTACGATATTTCACGAAGAAAATCCGAATAATTGTCATATAATTAAATAGGTGTAGAAAAATATTTTTGTTCATTTTTAAATGTTGGCAGTTCAGAAAATCCATAAAAATCAAAGACGTCCGTGATTAGAATAAATTAAGTTGTCATGGATAATCTGATAAATTTCTGTGTTTTAGTTAGAAAATTATTAATGTAATTTTTGCTTTTAATGCTTTAATAAATTGGAAAGTTGCAGAGTTTTTGATATCCTCATACGCAGAAAAAAATAATCTTTCGATTGCTACCTTTACCACCACTGTAACTACACATGGGGAGCAGGAATCCCCAAAAATGTAATTGCCCATGTTATTTCCCCATGTACACATGGAAGTTTGTCACACGGTATATGGCTAATTTTTTAATTTGTACGAGGCAAAATCATTGATTAATCCGTTAACTGTCAGTGTCTCTTTTATAAGACAGTGTGAAACTTTTTTTAAACCCTAATGAATCTTCAACTTGCTGAGCTGTAGCTCAGCAAGTAGGCGACGATGCAATTTTCAAAACTTTGAAAGTGGTAGAGGTGGTGCATATGTGGACCTCAGTTTGTTTTTAATTTGTAAAAAAACAGTGAATCGTTATTTTAACCTGGAAAATTGCCTTAAAATGCCTTATAATGTTAGAAATAGGGGACCATAAGTCACAAGTGCAAAAACCATGTATATACTTAAAAAATAAAAAAAATATTTGGCTAACTTATTTTTCGATTTTTGTAAAAAGTGCGGATAATGTGGAAACACCCTAAAACTACAGTAAATCAAAGTGTAAACACATAAAGATGTTGGAATATTGACGAATAGAAACGAGAGTGACTGTTTACGGCAATCGCCGCCAGAGTGAAGCTCTCTGCAGTCGAAATACTTGCCGTTTCCACATTACCCTCATGTTTCCACATTTGCACCCCCTCCTCTACTCAATGGGTTAAATTTAAAAAAAAAAGGTTCAGCTGACTTTTAAACACTTTATATTGCTTAAAGTTTTGTAGATAAGTGTATATTTTAGACAGCTTTACGATATAAATATGAAGGTGCAAATATTTCAAAATATGCCAAAGCTGCAATATTTTAAAATAATATTTGCGGGGAAAAACTTAAATGGGACATCCTGAATTTCTTTTTGGCGATTAATAAAATTTATAAATACGAAACGAAAATATTAATACATAAATAAGCAATTGCCTAAAAATTATTTAAACATTAAGAAGGTTTGTGTCCCTTATTCTGCCCTCCCCTATATTTCCTACCATCCCCATTGCTGCGGTAATGGTGGTTGTTGTTAGAGTTTCTTCTACCGTTACTTTGCCCGGGATTCCCCCCGTGCAAATTGGGCAAAGACGTTTCTCCCGAAGTGCCCGGGCTTCCTTTGTCGGTACTTTTCCCACCCTGCCAGTAACTCTGAGTGTGCAATGGCGGAAACCAGTTACCTTTAACAATAACATTTTGCAGTGGTGCGCCCCAGAGCTCAGTACTGGGCACTTTGCTATTTATCATCTCGAAATAGAATAATCTCGCATTTGAAGTCAAATATCGGTTACATACCTTTATAATTGTTACCTCTATATCTGCCGCTTCCCTTGGCTTGATTCCCTCGTCCGTCACGAGAATAATAACTATCCCGATGTGCAAACGAAGGAGGCGATCCACCAGAAGCATTATCGCGCTTCAAATCCGAATTCTCTTGGTGTAATTTGCGAACCAACGCTTCAGTATCGTCCAGTTTGCGCAAAAGATCGGCGTTCGGTTCGGCACTCTTTTCTCGTTCGCGTTCTCTGTCATATTCGTACTTTTCTAATTTCCTTAAAAAAAATTAAAAACATTTCTACCGCAAATGCGTTAAATTTGATATTTTGGGCTCATTTAGAAGAAAACTTACTTTTTCTGTTCGTCCACGATTGCGGATAAGTACGCGTTTTGATTTTCCATGTCTTGTACCTGTATTTTCAGCTCGCCCAGCTCTTTTTCCAATATTTCCACTTGCAACGGAGTGATATTTAACACAGTAGGGCTTGTATACAACTAAAACATTAATTTTCAAAAAAAGCTTTGTTTTAACGAATGAATCTCACTTTATGTTTCGAATCATCTTCCGAAGAAGACGGTGAACTAGGAACTGAACCCTTGGTAAAAACCAATTGAAACTGTAATTCTATAATAACACGATTAGAATAAAAGAAACAATAAAAATAAACGTACCTCTGTTGCGATGTTTCAAATTGTCGATCTCTTTATGAAGCCCACCCAACATCAACTGATGTTGTTCTTGTAAAAATCGAATATTTTGCTCCAACTGTGCCACCCTAGTTGCATCAGATCCTCTTCGGTCAACATTTCGAGGATTTATTTCTGACTGTCGCGCTAATGTCACCAAATCACCACTGACATTACCTTTCTTAACCTAAAAATGACAACAAAATACAAACAAAAACAAAAGGCCCGTTTAGACTTCCCAACATACACGATCACAAAGAAATTGTATAAGCATCGCAATGAGATCGCCATTTTTTTTAGAATAAAGCAGAATCAAGGCGCTTATTTTCGTAATCGTTCAAATTTCTTACCTGGTTGAACTGTAACACGGGCATTTTAACCATAACTTTAGAAGCCATAATACAAAACGCTTACAAATCAAATACACGCGAATTTTCGGTAACAAATAAACTCGCAGACACTGTGGCTACTATTCTTGGATTGTGAAAACACACTGAATCACCCAATAATAATAATAATAATGACTTCACTAAGTAATTTTTGGATTAGGAATAAACAAAGCAATAAGGCTGTTTATTATCGAGTAGGCTTTCATATGCCCAATAAAATCGGTTATTTTATGCTCGAGGCATTACGACGACCGCGATTGGGAAAAATAATTTCCCCTGAATTTAGGAAATGCAAAAAGGTCGTATTACACAGATACACACACCGACGTATTGTATTGATTACTTGACATTTATTTAAGGTAGGCTCTGAAAACAAAAGATTTTCAAGCAATGTTTTGTAAGAAAACTTCATTAATTTTAAATAATACCTAAGAGGATGTATAATTATTGAATTTAGAAAATAATTTATTGTAAACCTAAAAGTAGATTTAGGTAATTTATGCTTAAAAACTCATTGTATCTGCATATGTGATTAAAATTAAGCAAAATTGTGTGGTTATTAACAGCTATTTACTTACCAAAATGTGCTCAAAAATCTCGACTTCTTGTTCAGAAATCGTAGGAGACAAAGGGGGTAGTACAACAGTATTCAAAGGGGTCTTCTTTTGAGCGTTCGAAATCGCGTGGCCCCTTGTTAGTCTCAATTTCATAATTCTACTATTTGCGTCAAATTGCATAAACCATTTGGCATTTTATGACTTAAAGACTAATCTTTGCCGACAAATTTACATGCAACCTATTATTTTCAATAAATGTACCAATTGATATTTCTGTATAGAATTTAAATTCATCCTTTTTTAACTTGATGCAAATGAGTTCACCTATCCCTTGCTCAGGAAAAACCACCTTTATTGCGTTACCTGGTAACGGTTACCATGGTTACGCGTATGTTGACATTCACACCGCGTGGAGCCTCCAGTTGTCAAATCGAGCATTATTTTTACATTTTATTCTTTATTATATTGTGTTTAATAATATTCAATACAAAATTGGCCGACAGAATAGATATATAAAAGGGAAAATGATGGATCAGCGCTTAAAAAGCAAATTGGCGAATGAAATGGAAGCGCAAAGCATGATATGGAAGAAATTTTGCAGGGAAACTGGCCAAAGCAAAAAGAAAGTGGCGAAGAAAGACGGCAGAATATTTAAACCGCATCCTAACAATGTGCATTCAGATTCTGATATGTCGAACTTTAATTTTATAATTCCTCCGTCGAAAACTGGTAATCCTACATCGTCCAGTGAATCGAGTGAAAATGTAGTGGAAAAATCTGTGAGAGGAGCAGTTGAAGAAGTATTTATTGTAGACAGTATTATATTTGAAGTTTTCAGGAGAATGCGATAGAATCCAATAACAACGAAATTACCAAAAATGAAGAAATTTGTGATTACGACTATTCATGCGATATTGATGGAAATGAAGCTTACGAGACCTATACAAAAACGATTCTAGCCCCAAATGTGGCTAAAAATGTTGAAAGAAAAGCCAAGAACAGTGCCCGTGATAATTATATTACAAATAAAAAGGCTGATACGCCAAAAGAATCGCCGTCAAAACCGCCGCGGCCCCAGCGGAACAATTTCGTTAACATTGAACAGAAACTGAAGAGTGCCGTGCATAAAATTTGTTTGCTGTTGGAAGACTTGAGGTATGAGTCATTTTGTTGATTTCTTGAAGTGTCATAGTTTCATTGCAGCCAAGAAATTGTCAGGGGCATTGACCCTTCGGTCGGGGACGAGGATTACGAGCGACGCAAAAAACGTGCCTTAGAATTTTCGTCTCGTTTTTCTCGGAACTACTTGTACCCAATCGGAAGAGATGTACACACCTAGTTGCCCTTTGCTCCGATCCCTGTTTGACATTTTACAATTTTTAGATCGACGAATGTCAGAGACTATCGGCAGGCAACAAAAACAAAATTTTTATCAGTATGCACCAAAAATTGGTTTCGTCCCACCAGACTGTCCTGCAAGCTTTACAAGCGTTAAAAAGCCACTTGCCTAGCACCTTCATGCAAATTATGACGGGGAAGATTCGGGAAATGTTGGATCTTTGCATGAAACTATGCGAAGTCCATCGGCAAAGTCTTAAAATGGAACAAACGGCGGTGCAGAGCAGAAGGGAAATAATGATTAACGTGAGTATTACGAAATTTTGGAGTGATGATATGGGGTGGCACTGTTTCTGTCGAAGTCTTTCCAGATCAGAATCAAGCAGTTCAGTCAAAAGCTGAACGACACCATCGTATCTTTGGAGAGCAACGTTATATCGAAAAGCAACTCAAGACTGTTGGGTTCGAACGTTCGTCTGGATAAGTCGAAAGGTCGCAGAAATAAACCCCTGAAATCCAAATTGTCGATGTATTCTGAGCCTCCGTGTTTCAACAAAGACCATATTTGGAAACTTACTGCGCAAACGTTGGCTCGCAAAAGGTAAGCGGAGAAATTATAGTTTGTTACGCTGTTTCATCTTCGAATGTTTATTGTAGATTCAACGTTCCTTCTCGATACAAAACCGCCCAGTTTAAACACAGACCGCCCGCTGGTAAGCCTCACTTCGTGGATATGCCCGAGAAAAATAAACTCTTCCACAAGAGATCTTCCGGGCTGATCAGTCATTCGGCTGTCGAAGACCGTTTACCGGAGGAAGAAATAGAAACTATGGTTGGGTTGGAAGAAGATGGAAGGGATACCGTCAGAAAAGATGTGAGCGAAGTTGACGTGGTTGTACCAAAAGAGAAAAGTGAGGGGAAACAGGAAAATGAGAAACAGGTAGGGTTGTTTTGCATCATTATATCGTACAAGTTTTTAGAAAAAAATATCGATATTTTTGATAAATATCGATATTTTTAATAAGTATCGATATTTTTGATAAATATCGATATTTTTGATAAATATAGATATTTTTGATAAATATCGATATTTTTGATAAATATCGATATTTTTGATAAATATCGATATTTTTGATAAGAATCGATATTTTTGATGAATATCGATATTTTTAATGAATATCGATATTTTTGATAAATATCGATATTTTTGATAAGAATCGATATTTTTGATAAATATCGATATTTTTGATAAATATCGATATTTTTGATAAATATCGATATTTTTGATAAATATCGATATTTTTGATGAATATCGATATTTTTGATGAATATCGATCATCATCATAAGGTTCTCAGTCTGAAGACTGGTTGGATGCGTACCTCCACTCTTTTCTATCCTGAGCTAACCTACGCATTTCCCTAAAAGTAGAACATCCTACATCCCTAACTATTTGAGAGCAGTAGTCTAATCTAGGCCTACCCCTACCTCTTTTTATTCCTATCTCTGCCTCTAGTATGTCGCGAACTATTCCTTCGTGTCTTAGAAGGTGTCCTACCATCCTATCTCTCCTACTCTTTATTGTCTTCCATACCTTTCGCTTTTCCCCAACTCTTTCTAATACTTCCCTATTGCTAACCTTATCTATCCACGGTATCTTCATCATGCGCCTGTAGCACCACATTTCAAACGCTTCTACTCTTTTTCGATCCGCTTCCCCTATTGTCCATGTTTCGCACCCGTATAATGCCGTACTCCATACATACGACTTTAAGAGTCTCTTCCTAGTCTCAATATTAACCGTTCTCGAACATAACAGTTGTTTCTTTCTGTTAAACGCAACTCGGCCCTGCGCTATTCTTTGTTTTATATCTTTAGTGCTCCTACAGTCTTGAGTTACTTTACTTCCTAAATAGCAGAAATCCGTGACCTCCTCTATCTTCTCATTTCCTATTTGTATGTCAACTTTAGTTCTATTTTCACATCCCCTACATACCAAAATTTTAGTTTTCTTTTTATTGACTTTCATGCCATAGCTCTGTGTCAAAACTGCTTCCATTTCATTCAAAGCCGCTCCTAATTCTTCTTTGCTAGATGCTAACACTGCTATATCATCCGCAAATCTGAGCATGTTAATAGTTTGACCCTGTACGTTAATCCCTGAGGCTGTTCTGTCCTTAACAATATTAATAGCATCTTCGATATATAAGTTGAAAACTAGAGGTGACAATGCACATCCCTGTCTCACTCCCTTCCGGATATCTACTTCCCTTCGTTCCTGCTCACATTCTATAACTGCCTTTTGCTCTTCGTAGAGATTATGTATTATTCTTCTGTCCCTATATTTCATCCCTACCTTTCTCAGCACTTCGAACATCTTCCCCCATTTTACGTTGTCGAAGGCCTTTTCTAAATCTACAAATCCTATATAGACGCTCTTTCTCTTTTCTATCGTTTTTTCTATAATTACTCGTAAAGCTAGGATGGCCTCGCGCGTTCCTCTATTTCGTCTAAATCCGAACTGATCTTCTCCTAATATTTCTTCTGCCTTTTTCTCCATCCTTCTTTGCACAATTCTGGTTAAAATTTTTGATACATGGGAAGTTAAACTGATGGTTCTGAAATTTTCGCACCTATCCGCGCCTTTCCTTTTTGGCAAAGCTACCATGATGTTCCGTTTGTAATCCTCTGGAATCTCGCCTGTCAGGTATATGCGACTAACTAATTTAAATAAACGATCTATTACCTCTTGACCTGCGCACTTTAAGATTTCTGCCTGCAAGCCATCTATACCTGGCGCTTTATTATTCCTTAAACTTTTTAGTGCTAGCTCAAACTCTTCTCTCATTATAGGATTCCCTAGGTTATCCCCCTCTACACTGCTTTCGCTTTCTAATATATCTTGCACTTCCTGTCCCGCATATAAGTTTCCTAAATATTCTTTCCACCTATCTGCCTTCTCCCCGCTTTCGATTAGGATATCTCCTGCCTCATTCCTAATGCTTTTGGTACTAGATCCAATTTCTCTAAAATTTCTCCTAATTATTTTATATGCTTCATCAGTCTTTCCTACTTCGAACTTATTTTCCACTTCTTTGCACTTATTATCGATCCATTGCTCTTTCGCTTTCCTACATTTCCGAATAATTTCCCACTTGATCGCCTTATATCTTTGTTTCCCTATTTCATCTAACCTATTTTTATATTTTCGCCTTTCCTCTATTAGACTTACAATATGTTTTGTTATCCAGGGTTTCCTACTTTCATTCTGTTTATGACCCAAAATATCCCTAGCTGAGGAAACTAAACTATTTTTAATGCAATTCCATTCTTCCTCTATGTCCCTAACAATATTTTCGCCCGCACCCTTTAGTACTTCGTTTGTCTTTTTCTCGAACTTATCGCGCGTATCATCATGTTTTAGTCTCTCTGGGTCAAGATACCTTCTTCCGCTTCGTTTTTTCAAAATCTTAAATTTAAGATTGGCCTTCATAACGACTATATTGTGATCACTATCTATATCTGCTCCTGGATAACTTCTACAATCCCTAACTTGATTTCTAAATCTTTGCCTAACAAGAATGTAATCTATTTGATATCTCCCTAGGTCTCCTGGCATCTTCCACGTGTAGCGTCTCCTAACATGATGGTGAAATAAAGTGTTCGCGACCGTTAAGTTATGTTTATCGCAGAACTCTATCAGTCTAACTCCCCTATCGTTCCTATTGCCTAATCCAAAGGGACCAACTATTCCGCCCTCTCGCACTGTGCCTAGTTAGAAGTGGGCATATATACCTGTATTATTACTGTTTTTACAGGTTTCGAATCTAACCTAACCATAACTACCCTGTCACTTTGCTGTAAGAAATTTTCTACACTCTGCCCTACTTTTTTCCGCATAACAATTCCTACTCCCGAATTTCCTCCTACAGATCCTGTGTGTATTACTCTAAAATCTCCGCTCCAGAAGTCTCCGGCTTCTGGCCATCTCACTTCACTAATACCTACTACGTCTAATGCTAACCTATCCATCTCAATTTTCAAATTCTCTAACTTTCCTACTTGTTTCATGCTTCTAACATTCCACGCTCCGACTCGTGAGATGTTACACTTATCATTTCTGATGACTCCCCCCGAAGCAGTCCCCGCCCGGAGATCCGAATGTGGGACTATTTTACCTCCGGAATATTTTATTTTACTCCAGAAGGTGCCATCGTCATAAATTAGAAGTACGCTGTACTAGGGATAGAATAATGTGGTGGTTTCCCGTTGCCTTCCACATCGCAGTAGTGTGTATCACAGTGCCATACCGACCCTCACGATCTCTGCCACTATGATTACTGAAAGAGCTGCTGCCCCCTTTCAGGGACTTGGTTTAGTCGATATTTTTGATAAGAATCGATATTTTTGATAAGTATCGATATTTCTGATAAATATCGATATTTTTGATAAATATCGATATTATCGATATCGATTTTTTCCAATATCGCTGATCGATAATATCCATATAATACGATATATAAAAGAGCGACGGCGACCATCAGTTTATTAGGCACCATCTCTGTTTCCTCGTCTTACAAAAAACCTACTTTTTCATCTGGTGGCTCTACAAATAAGCGACAAATTTGGGGAGCAGTAATTTGTTACGGACCTGTAAGATCAGTAAAAAATATAAAACAAAGCCGCGAACATTTAAATAGTTTAATATTTGTATATATATAAATATATAACATAATTATTAAATAGGTGTTTTAGTAATAATTTCTTAAAAGTGTGTGTGTCAGAAGCACGGCAATTTTTTTGTATAATCACCAACAAAAAAGAATCAACAATAGAAAATACGCCAAAAATGAGATCGTGCGTCTAGAAAATATAAAGTCAACAACAAAAAAAATAATATACAACTCTGCGTCGCATTTTTGGCGTCAATATGTATAATATCTACTGCGTTAAGCTTTTTGCCGTTAATATACTGAGTGTTGTTGTGTGTTCTGTATAATTGTAAAGCGTTTCGTAATTAGGAGCATTTTCCGCAAAGAGGTTGTCCGTCCAGCACATGGAACGTTTGCTCGACCACTGGATTGTTGCATTTCTAGAATAAAATATGATATGATTACTCAGATACATAGAGTCTACAAGAAAACATATTATTGCTTGCTGTCAAACGTTTGTCAAAAATTAGAAAGCGTTATGCTGCAAGAATTAGAAATCATATCAAAAATTAATAAATACATAGGGATTAATTATTTTTTGTGAGCCTTTTTAGTTGTTAAAAATTATTTCACACGCTTGTTTTCTTTTCTACTCACATATTGGACAGAACTTGATTTTTGGTAAGGCTACAACGTTCTACTTTTGTCTCCCGGCCGCTTGCTGCACGTGTAATACAGATAATGTACAAAAAAAACCGAGAAATTGATGTTCTGGAGAAAACTGGAGATATACGCGCGTGCCCGGCCCAACCGCCTATTTACCTACTAATCAAAACTGTTTTTTCAAATATTCAACACTTACGTTACAAAAACAATGTATCTAGCCATCTAACGTCATTACAATTAAATATCCTAAAATGTTTTGTATTAATGCGGCCGATGCGTCCCAATGCCTACTAATTACAATAAGGGGGCACGCGATATCCTCCAGTTCTTTTCCGCAAACGCCGACAACGCGGTACTTACGTGACAGGTGAAGCAATCCTGGTGCCACTTAGCGTTCAGGGCGATTACTGCTTTGTCCATGATGGGCTTAGTGCACCCCTTGCACTTGTCTGCGAACTTTTCTTCGAAACATTTCAGGCAGACGGGGTTCTTTTCACGTTCCCTGAACGTCTGGCCGGCCAGAGGCTTCTTGCACGAATTGCAGACGAAATGGTCTTCGTGCCAGTCGTGGTCGAGGGCTTTTATTACTTTCTGCGAAAAAAATTTTTCATGCAATTTATATAAATGAGTTAACCGTAAAATTCGCGTACCCCTTTGATCGGCAATTTGCACGAATGGCATTTTTTGAGGTAAAATCTGGCGTAATCGGCCTCGCAGACTGGTTCGCCTTCGTGCTGCTGGAATTTGTCGTCAGTGATCGGCTTCTTGCACTTCAGACACACAAAATGTTCGGGATGGTACTTTTTGTCTAGGGCAGACAACACCTGCCGAAAAATTTCGCAGTGAGCTATTTTCAGTTTCTTTTCGAAAAATTTCGTATATTTTGTTTGCGTCGAGTGTGTTTATAGATTTCTAAGTGGCCAATAAAATGCCTATTAAAAGATCTCCTTTATAGCAAACGCATCGCGTTATTTTTGTTGGAGCGGTTTCAATAATCGGTTTACACGACAATTGTGCATTTCACCGAATATCTCCGAAACTGTTCATTATATCAAAAAAATGTTAAGCAGCTTTTCTGTAGAGAATTTAATACTGAATAATATTGCTAATAACATTTTTTACTGAAAAGTTGACGGTTTGGGAGATATTAGCGAAAAACCTCACGCGATTAAAAATCCTGTTTAAGATTTTTAGATAGGACGTCAGTGGGGAGGGGGGTTATTTTCCAAAATGCTTTCGCTTGGATACAACATTTTATTTCCAATTTATACTCACCTTTCCGACGATCGGTTTCTTGCAGGTAGCACAGTCACTCTGAAACAAGTACGCATGAAATTAAAAACGAAAAACTTTTGCGCTTCACGTCAATTTGAATTTGCGTAAAATAAATTTTTGACCTAAGAATTTCGGCGCGAAAATTGTAGGGATGCATCCGGCACTGCTTAAAGTGTTAAAATTACGTACCATTTTGGCGGCAGCGGTTGCAGTGCGGTCCACAAATTCCTTCCACTGACTGACACTGGAAATTTTACTCTAGGCGTATCTGTCAGGACAAAAAGCACATAAACAGCCTGACTTAACCATGGAAACGGGCATCGCGGCCCACTATACGGCAAACAGATCGTAAATAAAATTTAATGAAATTCTCCCGGCGCGATACGTATCGATCTCACGCTCTCACGTTTCTATTTCAGGACGTGAGTCAGGATGCACGCCTGGGAGACGCCATCTGCGGCATCCTGCGGATGGTGCAGGAGGACGCCGGGCCCGAGAAACGGAAAGAACTGGCGAGGATCTTGGAAGCGGTATTGCCGGAAGACATCGCCCAGAAGCTGGGTAGCGCGGAGGGTGCGAAAGAGGAGAAAGAACAGTCGAAAAGGAAGTGAGTACTAGAAAAATTGACAAAATAATTCCATTTCTCATATTGCAATCGAAGATGCTCCCAAAAATTAAATGAATTATTTTCGAAAACCGTCAATACTGATCAGAGCATCTCGTTTCGAAACTTGGTCTAATTTTCCGCTTGGCGACCCACTTCCAACTTTATGCAGGTGGGAAACTGAATCGAAATAAACAGCGGCTCTTGGCAGAATGGTCCAAGAGAGCGGCGAAGACGAAAATAAAACTGGTCACAGTTTTTAATTTTCGCAATTATTTGGAATCGCGCTCTGGACTACGCGGTTCATGCAGTGGGCGTTTCTAAATTTAAAATCGACGCTGCAGTTTTTCACTAGAAATTTATATTGGGCTGCGGAATTGCAACCAAAAATCTAATCGGGACGTACTAGGGCACTTATTGTACATTACAACAGTTTTTGAAAATAGTAAAAGTTGTATTGATTTTAACGAAAACATTTCGTGCACGATTCTATATTTAAATTTGTAAACAACGCTTATAAATACGGAACATGTTCATCCATAAATTAATTTTGGATAATCTGCTTGTACCCTCAAGTTCAAAATGCGGCCACCATGAAAACATTACTTTTTGTTAATCCGAATCAACAAATTAAGCTATTGGAACAAAATTTTGAGTATATGTTTCATAAACGGGTCCGTTTAAGAAAGTTGTTTTGCTGAAGTTCGTCTTAATCCATTTTATTCTGACTAAGTCCGCTTTAGTCCACCTAAATCTTATTTAGTCCGTTTTAATCTATTCAACTAGTCCGCCTTGATCCGACTTAGTCCTTAATCGTCAGCCTTATAACCATTCCAATTTATTCCGTCTTAATCCATTTTTATCAGCCCTAGTCCAACTAGTCCGCCTTCATCCGAGTTAATCCCTAATCTGGTTTTAGTCCAACTTACTCCAACCTTAGTCTGGCCTTAATCCACCCTAATCCGATACAGTCGGACACAGTCAGGCTTATAACCAATCCGATTTAGTTCGTATTAATCTGACTTAAGTCCGTCTTAATCCGATTTAATTTTGCTTAATCCGATTTTAGTTAGACTTACTCCATCTCAATCTGATTAGTCCATCTTAATTTGACTTAATCTGGTTTAGTCCGTCTTAGTCCAACTTGGCCCAATCTTGTTCTGATCTTAGTCCACTTTGGCCCGTTCCAGTCTGATTCAGTCAGGTTTATAACCAATCCGATTTAGTCCGTATTAATCTGATCGTCCGTCTTAATTCGACTTAATCCTACTTTAGTCAGATTTACTCCGTCTTGGTCTAACTTAATCGACAATATTCTGATCTTATTCCAATTGAGTTCGTCTTCGTAATCTAACCTTACTCTGATTTTAGTCCGACTTACAGTCCACCTTAATTCATCTCAACGGACTTTTGGTCAGGTTTATAACCAATCTAATGTATTCCGATTTAGTCCGTCTTAATCCATCTTAATCCGATTTTAGTCCGTCTTAAGGGGCCTTTACTTGGTCCTTAATCCGACCCAATCGGACTTAGTCGTCAGCCTATTCCGATTAAGTCCGTCTTAATCCATCTCAATCCGTTTTTATCAACCCTAGTCCAACTAGTCCGCCTTCATTCGAGTTAATCCTCAATCTGGTTTTAGTCCGTTTAGTCCAACTTACTCCAACCTTAGTCTGACCTTAGTCCGATACAGTCAGACACAATCAGGCTTATAACCAATCCGATTTAGTTCGTATTAATCTGATTTAGTCCGTCTTGATCCGATTTAATTCTGCTTAATCCGATTTTAGTTAGTCTGATTAGTCCATCTTAATTTGACTTAATCCGGTTTAGTCCAACTTAGCCCAATCTTCTTCTGATCTTCGTTCACCTTGGTCCGATACAATCTGATTCAGTTAGTTATAACCAATCCGATTTAGTCTGTGTTAATCTGGTTGTCCGTCTTAATCCAATTTAAACCTGCTTAATCCAGACTTACTCCGTCCTAATCCGATGAGTCCATCTTAATCCGGTTTAGTCCGTCTTAGTCTAACTTAATCGGCAATATTCTGATCCTATTCCAATTGAGTTCGTCTTAGTCCGACTTAATCCAACATTACTCTGATCTTAGTCCGACTTACAGTCCACTTTAATCCATCTCAACGGACTTTTGGTCAGGTTTGTATCAAATCTTATGTATTCCGATTTAGTCCGTCTTAATCAATCTTAATCCGATTTTAGTCCGTCTTATGGAGCCTTTACTGTCTTAGTTTGTCTTGATCGTCCCTGAGAAGCACGTGCTCATTTTTCATAGATTACACACCCAGTTTTCGGAGTTTTTACCTGAAATATCGCAAGCTAACCATATGATTAGTCTTTGCTGTCCTGTGGAGGCATGGCGAACAGAAATAAAAACATGACGAATTTGATGAATAACTTATTGTGCAACCACCGTAAACAAATTATGTTTCTTCGTAAATTTTGGTAGTAAACACTTATTTCTGGACAATTTACAAACGCAGAGATAAGAAGTGAAATTAGTAAATAAATCTATAGATTAAAGCATTTAGATGGATTTAGTCGCATGTTAATCTGCGTTATCGTCTTGTAATTGATGATCACGATCATTACTTATATTTTATGATCTCATGATGACATTTTCCTTCGTCTGTTTTATTGGAGATATTATTGTTTTTATGTCACCTTTCATCGAATATGGTGTAGACAATTAGTTTGAGTCTCATTTTCCGCCGTGACTTTCCAGAAGATGAGCCATCGCTAAATATAAAATGCACTGTAAAGTGATATGATGTATATTCTCTTAATAACCGCTGCAGGTACGCGACCTCATTTCGTAATTATTGTTATTACGCGTAAGCGGTACCTTCATTTCGATTTTTAACGCGGGACATTTATCGTCCACCGCAACAAACTCGATTAAAGTTTATGGGGCACATTAACAAGCATGTCATCTTTGTCTCGTGCCATTAAGCAGAGCGGAGGATAATGGGGCAGAATCAATAAAAGTCGGGTTAGTATGGGGCAAATATATTGGCATACTTGCCGTGGTAGGTCGCATTTTAGATGATACAATTTGGCAGTGAAAATTTGAATATGCGTACACTCTTTTAGATAAACACTTCTAGGTTCCAGTAGCTTTATCTCTGTTTAACTTGCGACGTTTAATACGCAAGAGTGCAAAAGAACTACCTATATATTTGCCTCTAGTGACATCTTGGAAATTTGTCAAAAGTAACATTTAAAAACCGAGATATTGGTGGGGCGATTGCATAAAAAGTCAATGTATTGAGGAAAACGCATTTTTTTATTATTTTTTTGTCAATTAGTTTGAATAGTTCTGGATTAATTCGTTTTGTGGGCGGGATAGGAGACTTGCTGATAGTTTCCCAGATGCGTCAGAATTCTGGGTATTTTACTCAAAATCAATTTTTGTTATTTGCACTTACGCGAGTTCATTTGTTTTTTGTGTGATTCCTCGCACAGGTGTTAAGTGATTTATACACTGTTGCGCGGGTCGAGATGTACGGGAAGTGGTCGAAAAAATCTGAACTTGCTTTGAATCGTGTTTTCGAAGAAACGACGATTTGGTGTTTGGCCAAATGTTTGATTGTGCGTGGGTTACTTCCAGAATGATATACGACTCGCTTTTCCTATTAAACAACATAATTCTTGTAATTTGAAAGCATATATTTTTGTAGATTCAGTCTGTTTAGTTAGGTAATTTTGTAATTCCAAAAAAGCGAACACGAATGGGCATATTTTTCAACATATACAGACGGTTGCATTTAAGAAAGCAAAGTTAGATACTGGGCAGAGGAATGGGGCAACAATACCGACAGAAAAAATACACTTACGTGTTTAGAAATCAACAACAACAACAACAGACTGTACGACGGTCAACAAGTTGTGTGTGGTGGACGGTCAGGACCACGACCAAGCGTAACTTGATAAGCTGCATAATAAAGCGAATAGGGACTTACCTGCTGCTGTCTTCTGACAGAACGTCGGTGTACTGACTCAGATTTTTTAGTGTGAGGGTCATGTTATTATAAATTATTACTAATGCGACCGACACATACGATATTCGGCATTGACGTGATGCACAAATATGGAATAGCGGGCTCGCAGAGCCAAATAAGCGGCGTACGCGCACTCTTTCGAAAAATTTCTTGCGTGGTACTTACCATGATGATGGTGCCGCTGTCTTGTGCGTTGCTGAACGGGCGGTGTCCCGATTTTTGACTGGAAAGTGCAGGTGGCGGCGGCCGTACTTAAAACTTTATTATTAAAACGGTGACATCATTTCTTATCGCGATATATATTTTACAAGAATGTTTTGCACACCGCCCGCCACTTTCTGATGTTTTTCTCGGTTCCCCCGGTCGGGAGGGATTTGTTTTTCGCCTGGCGCGCGGGAACGCGCGCGCGCACGTCCGCGTTTTGAATCTAGAGAGCTCTTTGGGTATACACCGTGTCCCGTCGTACAGCGCCACTGCTACTTAATGATCGTCAAAGCTGTCTAGATCCGGCTCAAAGAGCCTTGTGTTATAGTATTTATTTTGCTCTTCGGTCAGGATTAATAAATACCCAACAAGTAATAGTTGATGTTAATTTAATTATGGTAAAGTTAAAATACAAGTGTTCCTTCGCGGCTACTCTTACTGACTAACTTAAAAACTATCTTAAAACTACCAAGCATCCTCCCTTTTTCAAACATTCCACCAATCAGCCCTAAACATCTCATTATCACACATATGCAATCATCCAATCAGATCCATTCGTTTATCTGCAAACACTCTTACTCATCTTTCAATACATTCATCCGATACCCAAGCTTATCGTCTCATAACTTTTGCATCCACTCTGAACATTTCGTCTTGAACCTGCCACTCTTGGAAATTTACTGCCGACTGACTGGCGCCACAACAATTTAAACATACTTCTTATCATCAAACTTACACCCTTAAAATAAAAATACTCTAACATTCGGCCTTTCCTGACATATTGACGCCCTCGTCAACCACAACATCATACACACTCGTACCATCTTAATTCTAACAAAAATATCACAAATATTCAACCTCCACAATACCTAATCACACCATCTATCGTCCTTAAAGTACGTCTACATAAACAGTCCACAAACAAGTCCAGCTCAGAACACACACATTTTCCTAAACTTATTCACCACACCTCGTAAAATCACAGAGTCGCTTTTCTCTAACACATCAGTCCTCAACAACCCTTTCACTACCTGCTTCTGGGTCAGTGCACTCTCACATCTGTTTATTTTCGACACACTTTCAACATTCCCACAAATTGTCCCTTTTTCTATCTCGCCCGAATCTTCCGAAAACACACATTCTTTTAAACTTTCCTCCGAAATTACACGATCTTTTAATATTTCGTCTACCGCACTACCGATATTAGCCCTTTCATTCCGATTTTCATTCATACTTTCCATAAATTTATCTTTTAACACTAGAACCACATTTTTCATACCGTCTTTAGTCTGGTTCACTCCATTTTTAACATATTTTATTTCTGCTAACCCGTTATCGAAATTCTCACTTTTTTCATTTTCCAAATTCTCCATACCGCGTTCCTTCTCGTTCACTCTTTCCACAATAAATTTACTTTCCTCGCGTTCTTCCTGATGTACCTCATCTACTGTGCTTAACCCTTTTTCGACACAAATATTAACATTTCCACTTTTCCAGCTTTCACCAGCATTTTTCTTCTCACTTAAGTCCTCTGACCTCTTTACACGTATCTGTACTACTTTCACACTTCTAATTAAATCGTCCTGTCTTTCATCGACCGCTACCGAATTTTTCATCAAATCATTTCCGCGTTTCGGACAATCACGCGCGAAATGTCCGGTATTGGCACACTTAAAACACCTTGTGGCCTGTTGTCCCCCGTTGTTTTCTTGACAAATACGCACTTCCCTCTCAATTCGGTCACTTTTGATAACAACCTCCAAAAGTTCCTCTTCGTCTTGATGTCGCACGAACGTGAGCGTCTTAACTATTTCTCTCCATCGCATTCCTTTTAAAAACAACTCTTTCTTTTCTTCGAAACTTAATCTGAAGGCTTGACACAAAGCCATCTTATCGTAGAAGTAGTCTTCGGCCGATTCACCCATGCTTTGCTTCCTAGCCATCATCTCCTCAAACCTCTCGGAAAAATTTCTGTGATCTCCAAATTTTTCTTTAAATTTCGCTTCAAATTCCTTCCACGTACCAATTTCTTTACTCCGGAAATTGTACCAACCCAAAGCACTTCCCGCCAGATGTTCTATCGCCACATCCAGTAAAACACTCTGGTCCCAAAACTGTACTCGTGCCACTGTTTTGAGACTGCTGAGCCAGTTAGTAGCAACCGCAAAACCTCCCTTACCATCGAACACCTTCACACTCCGTGAAATGTCCGACATCATATAATACATCATATTATACAACACTCGACACTACTTGCAATTGCTCTCCAAAACTTCACCACCGAATTATCACCTTCCAATAAATTTTTCTTCGAACACCGACACTTAATTAATACTTTACACTGGGCTATGACTTCAATCCCGCTTCTGAAATTGTTATAGTATTTATTTTGCTCTTCGGTCAGGATTAATAAATACCCAACAAGTAATAGTTGATGTTAATTTAATTATGGTAAAGTTAAAATACAAGTGTTTTTTCGCGGCTACTCTTACTGACTAACTTAAAAACTATCTTAAAACTACCAAGCATCCTCCCTTTTTCAAACATTCCACCAATCAGCCCTAAACATCTCATTATCACACATTCGCAATCATCCAATCAGATCCATTCGTTTATCTGCAAACACTCTTACTCATCTTTCAATACATTCATCCGATACCCAAGCTTATCGTCTCATAACTTTTGCATCCACTCTGAACATTTCGTCTTGAACCTGCCACTCTTGGAAATTTACTGCCGACTGACTGGCGCCACAACAATTTAAACATACTTCTTATCATCAAACTTACACCCTTAAAATAAAAATACTCTAACATTCGGCCTTTCCTGACATATTGACGCCCTCGTCAACCACAACATCATACACACTCGTACCATCTTAATTCTAACAAAAATATCACAAATATTCAACCTCCACAATACCTAATCACACCATCTATCGTCCTTAAAGTACGTCTACATAAACAGTCCACAAACAAGTCCAGCTCAGAACACACACATTTTCCTAAACTTATTCACCACACCTCGTAAAATCACAGAGTCGCTTTTCTCTAACACATCAGTCCTCAACAACCCTTTCACTACCTGCTTCTGGGTCAGTGCACTCTCACATCTGTTTATTTTCGACACACTTTCAACATTCCCACAAATTGTCCCTTTTTCTATCTCGCCCGAATCTTCCGAAAACACACATTCTTTTAAACTTTCCTCCGAAATTACACGATCTTTTAATATTTCGTCTACCGCACTACCGATATTAGCCCTTTCATTCCGATTTTCATTCATACTTTCCATAAATTTATCTTTTAACACTAGAACCACATTTTTCATACCGTCTTTAGTCTGGTTCACTTCATTTTTAACATATTTTATTTCTGTTAACCCGTTATCGAAATTCTCACTTTTTTCATTTTCCAAATTCTCCATACCGCGTTCCTTCTCGTTCACTCTTTCCACAATAAATTTACTTTCCTCGCGTTCTTCCTGATGTACCTCATCTACTGTGCTTAACCCTTTTCCGACACAAATATTAACATTTCCACTTTTCCAGCTTTCACCAGCATTTTTCTTCTCACTTAAGTCCTCTGACCTCTTTACACGTATCTGTACTACTTTCACACTTCTAATTAAATCGTCCTGTTTTTCATCGACCGCTACCGAATTTTTCATCAAATCATTTCCGCATTTCGGACAATCACGCGCGAAATGTCCGGTATTGGCACACTTAAAACACCTTGTGGCCTGTTGTCCCCCGTTGTTTTCTTGACAAATACGCACTTCCCTCTCAATTCGGTCACTTTTGATAACAACCTCCAAAAGTTCCTCTTCGTCTTGATGTCGCACGAACGTGAGCGTCTTAACTATTTCTCTCCATCGCATTCCTTTTAAAAACAACTCTTTCTTTTCTTCGAAACTTAATCTGAAGGCTTGACACAAAGCCATCTTATCGTAGAAGTAGTCTTCGGCCGATTCACCCATGCTTTGCTTCCTAGCCATCATCTCCTCAAACCTCTCGGAAAAATTTCTGTGATCTCCAAATTTTTCTTTAAATTTCGCTTCAAATTCCTCCCACGTACCAATTTCTTTACTCCGGAAATTGTACCAACCCAAAGCACTTCCCGCCAGATGTTCTATCGCCACATCCAGTAAAACACTCTGGTCCCAAAACTGTACTCGTGCCACTGTTTTGAGACTGCTGAGCCAGTTAGTAGCAACCGCAAAACCTCCCTTACCATCGAACACCTTCACACTCCGTGAAATGTCCGACATCATATAATAACCAGCAGGCATATGGAATGAGTTTCCCAAAGATGCCTCTCTCCCTGGATTTACAAAGTGCCTCGACGCACTTGGACCTCCAGAACTATTTTCATCCAACGGCGCACACTGAGAAGGCAAAAGCAACGTAGCATCCTCCACGGGTGAACCTCTCTCGCCATTCACGTTCTCACACACCATCCCCGACGCTGAAAACCCCAACAGTTGCGGAGAATTTCTTCCACTCATTCCGCACAGCTACACACGTATAACCTTTCCGAAAGTTATACAACACTCGACACTACTTGCAATTGCTCTCCAAAACTTCACCACCGAATTATCACCTTCCAATAAATTTTTCTTCGAACACCGACACTTAATTAATACTTTACACTGGGCTATTACTTCAATCCCGCTTCTGAAATTGTTATAGTATTTATTTTGCTCTTCGGTCAGGATTAATAAATACCCAACAAGTAATAGTTGATGTTAATTTAATTATGGTAAAGTTAAAATACAAGTGTTTTTTCGCGGCTACTCTTACTGACTAACTTAAAAACTATCTTAAAACTACCAAGCATCCTCCCTTTTTCAAACATTCCACCAATCAGCCCTAAACATCTCATTATCACACATACGCAATCATCCAATCAGATCCATTCGTTTATCTGCAAACACTCTTACTCATCTTTCAATACATTCATCCGATACCCAAGCTTATCGTCTCATAACTTTTGCATCCACTCTGAACATTTCGTCTTGAACCTGCCACTCTTGGAAATTTACTGCCGACTGACTGGCGCCACAACAATTTAAACATACTTCTTATCATCAAACTTACACCCTTAAAATAAAAATACTCTAACATTCGGCCTTTCCTGACATATTGACGCCCTCGTCAACCACAACATCATACACACTCGTACCATCTTAATTCTAACAAAAATATCACAAATATTCAACCTCCACAATACCTAATCACACCATTATCGTCCTTAAAGTACGTCTACATAAACAGTCCACAAACAAGTCCAGCTCAGAACACACACATTTTCCTAAACTTATTCACCACACCTCGTAAAATCACAGAGTCGCTTTTCTCTAACACATCAGTCCTCAACAACCCTTTCACTACCTGCTTCTGGGTCAGTGCACTCTCACATCTGTTTATTTTCGACACACTTTCAACATTCCCATAAATTGTCCCTTTTTCTATCTCGCCCGAATCTTCCGAAAACACACATTCTTTTAAACTTTCCTCCGAAATTGCACGATCTTTTAATATTTCGTCTACCGCACTACTGATATTAACCCTTTCATTCCGATTTTCATTCATACTTTCCATAAATTTATCTTTTAACACTAGAACCACATTTTTCATACCGTCTTTAGTCTGGTTCACTTCATTTTTAACATATTTTATTTCTGTTAACCCGTTATCGAAATTCTCACTTTTTTCATTTTCCAAATTCTCCATACCGCGTTCCTTCTCGTTCACTCTTTCCACAATAAATTTACTTTCCTCGCGTTCTTCCTGATGTACCTCATCTACTGTGCTTAACCCTTTTCCGACACAAATATTAACATTTCCACTTTTCCAGCTTTCACCAGCATTTTTCTTCTCACTTAAGTCCTCTGACCTCTTTACACGTATCTGTACTACTTTCACACTTCTAATTAAATCGTCCTGTTTTTCATCGACCGCTACCGAATTTTTCATCAAATCATTTCCGCATTTCGGACAATCACGCGCGAAATGTCCGGTATTGGCACACTTAAAACACCTTGTGGCCTGTTGTCCCCCGTTGTTTTCTTGACAAATACGCACTTCCCTCTCAATTCGGTCACTTTTGATAACAACCTCCAAAAGTTCCTCTTCGTCTTGATGTCGCACGAACGTGAGCGTCTTAACTATTTCTCTCCATCGCATTCCTTTTAAAAACAACTCTTTATTTTCTTCGAAACTTAATCTGAAGGCTTGACACAAAGCCATCTTATCGTAGAAGTAGTCTTCGGCCGATTCACCCATGCTTTGCTTCCTAGCCATCATCTCCTCAAACCTCTCGGAAAAATTTCTGTGATCTCCAAATTTTTCTTTAAATTTCGCTTCAAATTCCTCCCACGTACCAATTTCTTTACTCCGGAAATTGTACCAACCCAAAGCACTTCCCGCCAGATGTTCTATCGCCATATCCAGTAAAACACTCTGGTCCCAAAACTGTACTCGTGCCACTGTTTTGAGACTGCTGAGCCAGTTAGTAGCAACCGCAAAACCTCCCTTACCATCGAACACCTTCACACTTCGTGAAATGTCCGACATCATATAATAACCAGCAGGCATATGGAATGAGTTTCCCAAAGATGCCTCTCTCCCTGGATTTACAAAGTGCCTCGACGCACTTGGACCTCCAAAACTTTTTTCACCCAACGGCGCACACTGAGAAGGCAAAAGCAACGTAGCATCCTCCACGGGTGAACCTCTCTCGCCATTCACGTTCTCACACACCATCCCCGACGCTGAAAACCCCAACAGTTGCGGAGAATTTCTTCCACTCATTCCGCACAGCTACACACGTATAACCTTTCCGAAAGTTATACAACACTCGACACTACTTGCAATTGCTCTCCAAAACTTCACCACCGAATTATCACCTTCCAATAAATTTTTCTTCGAACACCGACACTTAATTAATACTTTACACTGGGCTATGACTTCAATCCCGCTTCTGAAATTGTTATAGTATTTATTTTGCTCTTCGGTCAGGATTAATAAATACCCAACAAGTAATAGTTGATGTTAATTTAATTATGGTAAAGTTAAAATACAAGTGTTTTTTCGCGGCTACTCTTACTGACTAACTTAAAAACTATCTTAAAACTACCAAGCATCCTCCCTTTTTCAAACATTCCACCAATCAGCCCTAAACATCTCATTATCACACATACGCAATCATCCAATCAGATCCATTCGTTTATCTGCAAACACTCTTACTCATCTTTCAATACATTCATCCGATACCCAAGCTTATCGTCTCATAACTTTTGCATCCACTCTGAACATTTCGTCTTGAACCTGCCACTCTTGGAAATTTACTGCCGACTGACTGGCGCCACAACAATTTAAACATACTTCTTATCATCAAACTTACACCCTTAAAATAAAAATACTCTAACATTCGGCCTTTCCTGACATATTGACGCCCTCGTCAACCACAACATCATACACACTCGTACCATCTTAATTCTAACAAAAATATCACAAATATTCAACCTCCACAATACCTAATCACACCATTATCGTCCTTAAAGTACGTCTACATAAACAGTTCACAAACAAGTCCAGCTCAGAACACACACATTTCCTAAACTTATTCACCACACCTCGTAAAATCACAGAGTCGCTTTTCTCTAACACATCAGTCCTCAACAACCCTTTCACTACCTGCTTCTGGGTCAGTGCACTCTCACATCTGTTTATTTTCGACACACTTTCAACATTCCCACAAATTGTCCCTTTTTCTATCTCGCCCGAATCTTCCGAAAACACACATTCTTTTAAACTTTCCTCCGAAATTACACGATCTTTTAATATTTCGTCTACCGCACTACCGATATTAGCCCTTTCATTCCGATTTTCATTCATACTTTCCATAAATTTATCTTTTAACACTAGAACCACATTTTTCATACCGTCTTTAGTCTGGTTCACTTCATTTTTAACATATTTTATTTCTGTTAACCCGTTATCGAAATTCTCACTTTTTTCATTTTCCAAATTCTCCATACCGCGTTCCTTCTCGTTCACTCTTTCCACAATAAATTTACTTTCCTCGCGTTCTTCCTGATGTACCTCATCTACTGTGCTTAACCCTTTTCCGACACAAATATTAACATTTCCACTTTTCCAGCTTTCACCAGCATTTTTCTTCTCACTTAAGTCCTCTGACCTCTTTACACGTATCTGTACTACTTTCACACTTCTAATTAAATCGTCCTGTTTTTCATCGACCGCTACCGAATTTTTCATCAAATCATTTCCGCATTTCGGACAATCACGCGCGAAATGTCCGGTATTGGCACACTTAAAACACCTTGTGGCCTGTTGTCCCCCGTTGTTTTCTTGACAAATACGCACTTCCCTCTCAATTCGGTCACTTTTGATAACAACCTCCAAAAGTTCCTCTTCGTCTTGATGTCGCACGAACGTGAGCGTCTTAACTATTTCTCTCCATCGCATTCCTTTTAAAAACAACTCTTTCTTTTCTTCGAAACTTAATCTGAAGGCTTGACACAAAGCCATCTTATCGTAGAAGTAGTCTTCGGCCGATTCACCCATGCTTTGCTTCCTAGCCATCATCTCCTCAAACCTCTCGGAAAAATTTCTGTGATCTCCAAATTTTTCTTTAAATTTCGCTTCAAATTCCTCCCACGTACCAATTTCTTTACTCCGGAAATTGTACCAACCCAAAGCACTTCCCGCCAGATGTTCTATCGCCATATCCAGTAAAACACTCTGGTCCCAAAACTGTACTCGTGCCACTGTTTTGAGACTGCTGAGCCAGTTAGTAGCAACCGCAAAACCTCCCTTACCATCAAACACCTTCACACTCCGTGAAATGTCCGACATCATATAATAACCAGCAGGCATATGGAATGAGTTTCCCAAAGATGCCTCTCTCCCTGGATTTACAAAGTGCCTCGACGCACTTGGACCTCCAAAACTTTTTTCACCCAACGGCGCACACTGAGAAGGCAAAAGCAACGTAGCATCCTCCACGGGTGAACCTCTCTCGCCATTCACGTTCTCACACACCATCCCCGACGCTGAAAACCCCAACAGTTGCGGAGAATTTCTTCCACTCATTCCGCACAGCTACACACGTATAACCTTTCCGAAAGTTATACAACACTCGACACTACTTGCAATTGCTCTCCAAAACTTCACCACCGAATTATCACCTTCCAATAAATTTTTCTTCGAACACCGACACTTAATTAATACTTTACACTGGGCTATGACTTCAATCCCGCTTCTGAAATTGTTATAGTATTTATTTTGCTCTTCGGTCAGGATTAATAAATACCCAACAAGTAATAGTTGATGTTAATTTAATTATGGTAAAGTTAAAATACAAGTGTTTTTTCGCGGCTACTCTTACTGACTAACTTAAAAACTATCTTAAAACTACCAAGCATCCTCCCTTTTTCAAACATTCCACCAATCAGCCCTAAACATCTCATTATCACACATACGCAATCATCCAATCAGATCCATTCGTTTATCTGCAAACACTCTTACTCATCTTTCAATACATTCATCCGATACCCAAGCTTATCGTCTCATAACTTTTGCATCCACTCTGAACATTTCGTCTTGAACCTGCCACTCTTGGAAATTTACTGCCGACTGACTGGCGCCACAACAATTTAAACATACTTCTTATCATCAAACTTACACCCTTAAAATAAAAATACTCTAACATTCGGCCTTTCCTGACATATTGACGCCCTCGTCAACCACAACATCATACACACTCGTACCATCTTAATTCTAACAAAAATATCACAAATATTCAACCTCCACAATACCTAATCACACTATCTATCGTCCTTAAAGTACGTCTACATAAACAGTCCACAAACAAGTCCAGCTCAGAACACACACATTTTCCTAAACTTATTCACCACACCTCGTAAAATCACAGAGTCGCTTTTCTCTAACACATGAGTCCTCAACAACCCTTTCACTACCTGCTTCTGGGTCAGTGCACTCTCACATCTGTTTATTTTCGACACACTTTCAACATTCCCACAAATTGTCCCTTTTTCTATCTCGCCCGAATCTTCCGAAAACACACATTCTTTTAAACTTTCCTCCGAAATTACACGATCTTTTAATATTTCGTCTACCGCACTACCGATATTAGCCCTTTCATTCCGATTTTCATTCATACTTTCCATAAATTTATCTTTTAACACTAGAACCACATTTTTCATACCGTCTTTAGTCTGGTTCACTCCATTTTTAACATATTTTATTTCTGCTAACCCGTTATCGAAATTCTCACTTTTTTCATTTTCCAAATTCTCCATACCGCGTTCCTTCTCGTTCACTCTTTCCACAATAAATTTACTTTCCTCGCGTTCTTCCTGATGTACCTCATCTACTGTGCTTAACCCTTTTCCGACACAAATATTAACATTTCCACTTTTCCAGCTTTCACCAGCATTTTTCTTCTCACTTAAGTCCTCTGACCTCTTTACACGTATCTGTACTACTTTCACACTTCTAATTAAATCGTCCTGTTTTTCATCGACCGCTACCGAATTTTTCATCAAATCATTTCCGCATTTCGGACAATCACGCGCGAAATGTCCGGTATTGGCACACTTAAAACACCTTGTGGCCTGTTGTCCCCCGTTGTTTTCTTGACAAATACGCACTTCCCTCTCAATTCGGTCACTTTTGATAACAACCTCCAAAAGTTCCTCTTCGTCTTGATGTCGCACGAACGTGAGCGTCTTAACTATTTCTCTCCATCGCATTCCTTTTAAAAACAACTCTTTCTTTTCTTCGAAACTTAATCTGAAGGCTTGACACAAAGCCATCTTATCGTAGAAGTAGTCTTCGGCCGATTCACCCATGCTTTGCTTCCTAGCCATCATCTCCTCAAACCTCTCGGAAAAATTTCTGTGATCTCCAAATTTTTCTTTAAATTTCGCTTCAAATTCCTTCCACGTACCAATTTCTTTACTCCGGAAATTGTACCAACCCAAAGCACTTCCCGCCAGATGTTCTATCGCCACATCCAGTAAAACACTCTGGTCCCAAAACTGTACTCGTGCCACTGTTTTGAGACTGCTGAGCCAGTTAGTAGCAACCGCAAAACCTCCCTTACCATCGAACACCTTCACACTCCGTGAAATGTCCGACATCATATAATAACCAGCAGGCATATGGAATGAGTTTCCCAAAGATGCCTCTCTCCCTGGATTTACAAAGTGCCTCGACGCACTTGGACCTCCAGAACTATTTTCATCCAACGGCGCACACTGAGAAGGCAAAAGCAATGTAGCATCCTCCACGGGTGAACCTCTCTCGCCATTCACGTTCTCACACACCATCCCCGACGCTGAAAACCCCAACAGTTGCGGAGAATTTCTTCCACTCATTCCGCACAGCTACACACGTATAACCTTTCCGAAAGTTATACAACACTTGACACTACTTGCAATTGCTCTCCAAAACTTCACCACCGAATTATCACCTTCCAATAAATTTTTCTTCGAACACCGACACTTAATTAATACTTTACACTGGGCTATTACTTCAATCCCGCTTCTGAAATTGTTATAGTATTTATTTTGCTCTTCGGTCAGGATTTATAAATACCCAACAAGTAATAGTTGATGTTAATTTAATTATGGTAAAGTTAAAATACAAGTGTTTTTTCGCGGCTACTCTTACTGACTAACTTAAAAACTATCTTAAAACTACCAAGCATCCTCCCTTTTTCAAACATTCCACCAATCAGCCCTAAACATCTCATTATCACACATACGCAATCATCCAATCAGATCCATTCGTTTATCTGCAAACACTCTTACTCATCTTTCAATACATTCATCCGATACCCAAGCTTATCGTCTCATAACTTTTGCATCCACTCTGAACATTTCGTCTTGAACCTGCCACTCTTGGAAATTTACTGCCGACTGACTGGCGCCACAACAATTTTAACATACTTCTTATCATCAAACTTACACCCTTAAAATAAAAATACTCTAACACTTGTTTTGTGACTTTGTCGTAGGTTGGGATAGGGGTGGGTTGATATCAAATATCGATATTTCGGAAATCGATAAAAATTTTTAGTCGAAAATTAATTTTGTGATTCTGTATCTGTCCATCTGCTTGTTTCAATGCCAGCTGTCATATATCAGAAAAATAATTGACGTCCGGAACGAAATCTATCATCTACTTATCTATCTTTGTTGCGATTTAACGAATAGAGAGATTAAGTTTATTAAGATGAATTTTGACCGATTACGTCATAAATGCAATTTAAACAAATTCTTTGCGCACACGTGTCAATTTTCTAAGCAATTTATTGGCGTTTTCCTCAACGATTATCGCCATTATATTAAAGCAAGAACTGCCTGTATTATTGGTTTTACCCAGCATGATGTTTATTGTGGTGGTAACCTAGACTTTGTTTGTTCTTTTAAATGAGACACCCTGTATTTGACAGTATTTTTGGATTATTTAAATGATTTTACTACGGGGTCGTATAGGACAGTTTTTGCCTAAAATTCATATTTTTAGCTTTAACAGCATTTTTTGACAGATGTAGAGGGATTTTGAAAATTAAATATCTTCGGATTGAAGGAAGTTGTATTAATGATGTTTTGGTGATAAGAAAACAATGTATAGAAGAAACTGGCCCTGCATTAAAAAACCTAAAATATTATACAGAGAATTTACAATCGCATGGTTAAATTTTAGAAAATTTTCAAACACCATAACTTCATTTTTTCAAATGGAACCAATCATTTTTTTTTTTGAGATAATCAGTCTCAAATATTTAACTGTTGCTCATTCGCAAACAAAAAAACATATATTTTCATATTCTGAAGCATTTTTTTCAGAATGTCACACGAATATTTATTTATAAATAATTTAAAGGTGAAATACCATTTTTCAAGTAAAAACAACCCTCAAATATCTTAACTATCTCTATTAAGTTAAAATAGACCGAGTTGGCTACCTGATATATTTTTTGTCTCTACACAGCCAAGTATTTTTGTTATAAATTTCATGGCTCTGTCAGGTGGACTACCATCAATGAAGTGGGAGAGAAGAACGCCAGGCTGATCTGCATCCGAGACGATCGTTCTTTATCAGAGTTAGTAGATGAGGATAATAAAGAATTGAAAATTGTCGAAAAGGAGAATCGAACCGGGCCCACCTGGGACGAAACTGGAACCAACAAACAAGCTCAATCGCAAGATATTTTAGTTATCAATAGAGTTTCTTCATCAAGCTCCACGAAACAATTAAAGTTGCTGCCTAAAGATTTTGCTTTCAACATCATAAAGTATAAACTTGAGTTCAACAAGCATACCAAAGGAAACCATATGTACAGGAAATCCTCTGCTATTAAGCCTTGGCTGTTTTTGGGAAAGTGAGTATTTTATTTCGTTTTTAACAGTTTTCGTCGCTGGCGGCAAAATTTGTTTTTAAAAATTGTTTCGGGTTGCAGAATTGCGGACCAGCTTCTGGGCCAGTTGCTGTCTTCTGTTGTTTCGGAAATAAATGTGAACGATTTGTGCGAAATGTTATATCAGTCAGAGTTTGAGTGATATAACGGAAATAGGCATTGTATAATTGACAGGGAATGATGATCTCAGATGTTGGGGATATGATAAGATAATTTATGTATTTTTATACGTAATAAATAACTTAACATGGTTTTGTTGTTTATTGGAAATCTTACGTCGCCGATCTATTTGAGGTATGATTAAACAGTATTTTTGATCACAACTCTCGTTTGAAAAAGATAGAAACTTTCGGTTTGCGGCATTCTGTTTTTTATGTTATGTGTACTAATAGCATGTTGTGAAAATGTACCATTCCATTCAAGAAAATTTGGTACTTGTGCACTGGGATTTGATTAAACGATATTCTTGATGATAACTTCCGTTTGATAAAGATAAAAAGTTCCGGTTTGCGGCATCTTGTTCTTAATTCTATGCGTAATGACAACATATTATAAAAAATATACCATTCCATTTATAATTTGAGAAAATGACAATTTCGTAAGTTTCGAAATAACACCATCTGGCGGCTCCCTAGTAAAATTAAATTCAAATGTAAATGCAGATTTCTATTACGCTATAGATTCCCTTTCCAACAATACCATATTCATTAAAATTGGTCCTTCCCCCACTCCTTATTTCATAAGCTAGATCAAAAAATTATTAAACTAATTTGCAGGGTATTACGAGATTTTGAGAAAGCTAAAGGATTCCTAAATTTCCATTTGAATTTTCGAAGAAAATGCGATTGTCTATTTTCTTTTAAAATTGTGTCCCCTAGTGGGGAAAACTGAAAGCTAAAAATATTTTTGATGAAGTTTTCATGGCCACTTTTATAAGATTTTTTTCCGAATGAATAGTTCCTAAGATATAGCCGGTCGCCTACCTTAACCGGACACCCGGTATTTCTTAGCAACTAAGTATAACTTCTATGGAAAAACTTTATTTGGCTTTTCGATTTCTCCTTCTAGGCTGTTTCATTTTGAGACTTCGAAAAGCTTGATTCAAAAATTTTTAATTTTGCAAATATACATTTTTGTATTTTCTGCACACCCTGTACAACAAAATCAAAGTTTCTCAACACGAATCATATTTATATAACAAGCAAAAGAAATTATAAAGAATGACTTTTTCTCGGAAAACTGAAAATAAAAGTTTTTACAGTATAGTGAAGTCCATCCGTGGACACATTGTATACAGGCTTATTTTTTTTGACCGTCTATTAGAAGTATCTGGAGAACTAAAAGAGATATTGATTTGAAATTTTGGCTGTAGGCGTAATCAGGTCGGATCTATTTAATGAAAATATTTTCAAAATGGTGGCATTTCCGGAAATACCGGAAGTTGACATCAACTTTGTTATCTTAAATGGAATGCTACCATTTTCTATTTTTTTTTAGATTCCACGGAAAATTTTAATGTCAATTCAGTAAAGGTTCGCTATGCCTAAAATTAATATTTTCGGATATAAATTTTTTTCTCAATATTTTGACAGTTGTGGTAGATTATGTAAAAATTAATATCTCGATAACGTCTAGCAGTAAGATGTTGGACTTTTTATGGTGACAAGACGAGGTGTTGGAATTACTAATCAGGCAAACAAATTTTCAAAATCTATTACATAAAATTTTCTAATCAACGACATATGTTGATCGCACAAAAGTAGCAAAAAGTCATTTTTCTTAAATAGAATGATACCATTTTCAATTGTTTTTTAGATTCCACGGAAAATTTTAATGTTAATTCTATAAAGGTTCGCTATGTCTAAAATTAATATTTTCGGAGATATGAATTTTTTCCAATACCTATTTTGACAGTTGTGGTAGATTATGTAAAAATTAATATCTCGATAACGTCTAGCAGTAAGATGTTCGATTTTCTATGGTGACAAGACGAGGTGTTGGAATTACTAATCAGGCAAACAAATTTTCAAAATCTATTACATAAAATTTTCTAATCAACGACATATGTTGATCGCACAAAAGTAGCAAAAAGTCATTTTTCTTAAATTGAATGATACCTATCCCAAAGGATTTGTACCTTGACGCAGTTCTAGTAATACTGGGACGGGTGGGATGGCTTGCGCGCTTCAATGATATAAAGAGCCGAACCATAGGTTTAACCATATTGGAGGGGTTTTTATTTGAGAAGCCAGACTAAATCAAGTCCCTGGAAGGGGGCAGCAGCTCTTTCAGTAATCATAGTGGCAGAGATCGTGAGGGTTGGTATGGCACTGTGATACACACTACTGCGATGTGGAAGGCAACGGGAAACCACCACATTATTTTATCCCTAGTACAGCGTACTTTAATTTATGATGATGGCACCTTCTGGAGTAAAATATTCCGGAGGTAAAATAGTCCCACATTCGGATCTCCGGGCGGGGACTGCTTCGGGGGGAGTCATCAGAAATGATAAGTGTAACATCTCACGAGTCGGAGCGTGGAATGTTAGAAGCATGAAACAAGTAGGGAAGTTAGAGAATTTGAAAATTGAGATGGATAGGTTAGCATTAGACGTAGTAGGTATCAGTGAAGTGCGATGGCCAGAAGCTGGAGACTTCTGGAGCGGAGATTTTAGAGTAATACACACAGGATCTGTAGGAGGATATTCGGGAGTAGGAATTGTTATGCGGAAAAAAGTAGGACAGAGTGTAGAAAATTTCTTACAGCAAAGTGACAGGGTAGTTATGGTTAGGTTAGATTCGAAACCTGTAAAAACAGTAATAATACAGGTATATATGCCCACTTCTAACTACAGTGATGAGGCCGTAGAGGCAGTTTATAGTGATATTGAATATGTGCTAGATTTTATGAGAGGGCACGAAAATTTAATAATTACAGGAGATTTCAATGCAGTCGTAGGCACAGGGCGAGAGGGCGGAATAGTTGGCCCCTTTGGATTAGGCAATAGGAACGATAGGGGAGTTAGACTGATAGAGTTCTGCGATAAACATAACTTAACGGTCGCGAACACTCTATTTCACCATCATGTTAGGAGATCCTATACGTGGAAGATGCCAGGAGACTTAGGGAGATATCAAATAGATTACATTCTCGTTAGGCAAAGATTTAGAAATCAAGTTAGGGATTGTAGAAGTTATCCAGGAGCAGATATAGATAGTGATCACAACATAGTCGTTATGAAAGCCAATCTTAAATTTAAGATTTTGAAAAAAAGAAGCGGAAGAAGGTATCTTGACCCAGAGAAACTAAAAGATGATGATATGCGCAATAAGTTCGAGAAAAAGACAAACGAAGCACTAAAGGGCACGGGTGGAAATATTGTTAGGGACATAGAGGCAGAATGGAATTGCATTAAAAATAGTTTAGTTTCCTCAGCTAGGGATATTTTGGGTCATAAACAGAATGAAAGTAGGAAACCCTGGATAACAAAACATATTGTGAGTCTAATAGAGGAAAGGCGAAAATATAAAAATAGGTTAGATGAAACAGGGAAACAAAGATATAAGGCGATCAAGTGGGAAATTATTCGGGAATGTAGGAAAGCGAAAGAGCAATGGATCGATAATAAATGCAAAGAAGTGGAAGATAAATTCGAAGTAGGAAAGACTGATGAAGCATATAAAATAATTAGGAGAAAGTTTAGAGAAATTTTAGAGAAATTGGATCTAGTACCAAAAACATTAGAAATGAGGCAGGAGATATCCTAATCGGAAGTGGGGAGAAGGCAGATAGGTGGAAAGAATATTTAGGAAACTTATATGCGGGACAGGAAGTGCAAGATATATTAGAAAGCGAAAGCAGTGTAGAGGGGGATAACCTAGGGAGTCCTATAATGAGAGAAGAGTTTGAGATAGCACTAAAAAGTTTAAGGAATAATAAAGCACCAGGTATAGATGGCTTGCAGGCAGAAATCTTAAAGTGCGCAGGTCAAGAGGTAATAGATCGTTTATTTAAACTAGTTAGTCGCATATACCTGACAGGCGAGATTCCAGAAGATTACAAACGGAACATCATAGTAGCTTTGCCAAAAAGAAAAGGCGCGGATAGATGCGAAAATTTTAGAACTATCAGTTTAACTTCCCATGCGTCAAAAATTTTAACTAGAATTGTGCAAAGAAGGATGGAGAAAAAGGCGGAAGAAATATTAGGAGAAGATCAGTTCGGATTTAGACGAAATAGAGGAACGCGCGAGGCCATTCTAGCTTTACGAGTAATTATAGAAAAAACGATAGAAAAGAGAAAGAGCGTCTATATAGGATTTGTAGATTTAGAAAAAGCCTTCGACAACGTAAAATGGGGGAAGATGTTCGAAGTGCTGAGAAAGGTAGGGATGAAATACAGGGACAGAAGAATAATACATAATCTCTACAAAGAGCAAAAGGCAGTTATAGAATGTGAGCAGGAACAAAGGGAAGTAGATATCCGGAAGGGAGTGAGACAGGGATGTGCATTGTCACCTCTAGTTTTCAACTTATACATCGAAGATGCGATTAATATTGTTAAGGAAAGAACAGCCTTAGGGATCAATGTACAGGGCCAAACTATTAACATGCTCAGATTTGCGGATAATATAGCAGTGTTAGCATCTAGCAAAGAAGAATTAGGAGCGGCTTTGAATGAAATGGAAGCAGTTTTGACACAGGGCTTCGGCATGAAAATCAATAAAAAGAAAACTAAAATTTTGGTATGTAGGGGATGTGAAAATAGAACTAAAATGGAAATACAAATTGGAAATGAGAAGATAGAGGAGGTCGCGGATTTCTGCTACTTAGGAAGTAAAATAACTCAAGACGGTAGGAGCACTAAAGATATAAAACAAAGAATGGCGCAGGGCCGAGTTGCGTTTAACAAAAAGAAACAACTGTTATGCTCGAGAACGGTTAATATAGAGACTAGGAAGAGACTCTTAACGTCGTATGTATGGAGTACGGCATTATACGGGTGCGAAACTTGGACAATAGGAGAAGCGGATAGAAAAAGAGTAGAAGCGTTTGAAATGTGGTGCTACAGACGCATGATGAAGATACCGTGGATAGATAAGGTTAGCAATAGGGAAGTATTAGAAAGAGTTGGGGAAAAGCGAAAGGTATGGAAAACAATAAAGAGTAGGAGAAATAGGATGGTAGGACACCTTCTAAGACACGAAGGAATAGTTCGTGACATACTAGAGTCAGAGATAGGAATAAAAAGAGGTAGGGGTAGGCCTAGATTAGACTACTGCTCTCAAATAGTTAGGGATGTAGGATGTTCTACTTTTAGGGAAATGCGTAGGTTAGCTCAGGATAGAAAAGAATGGAGGTACGCGTCCAACCAGTCTTCGGACTGAGAACCTTATGATGATGAATGATACCTATTTAAAGAAACCAATTAAAAAAAGTGAAAAAATGCGCATTTAACAATGTACGAGTATGATGTTTCTCTACCCAAAATGAGTAGTATTTTAGATACCTACTAGATGGGGCGCCAGGTCATTGTTCTGCAGCAGTTACTAACGAATTGTACCAGATGTTTGAAGATAGATGGATAAGGCGTTTGGGTCCATGGAGTTGGCCTGCCAGGTCTCCAGACATTACACCGTTGGTTTTTTATCTTTGGGGCTGTATAAAGGATTAAGTGTATCAATATCCACTCAACAACAGGGATGAATTGGTGGAAAGAATTGTTACAGCATTTGCAGGTTTAGATCCACATGAAATTCGTAGCGCTACTACACACGCCGTAAACAAGCGAATTATTAAATATGTAGAAGTTAATGGACATTTTGAACAGTTTCTTTAACATTGTTTTACTATCACGTACCTACCTACCTACTTTATTTTTTATTTAGTTAAAATAAGTTCAGTGGTAGTAATTCAGGATATGTTCCATTAAATGTTCTGTATGTCCTGTTAATTATTTTATCGCGTTTTCCACGAATGTTGAATAAATTCATAATATCCGAGGTAGAATAATTATCATTTGCCATATCCTATTCGTTAAACATCAACCGTACTAAATTACTAAAAAATACCAATTGCTTTTATTAGACATTATTTGTGAAATTTGTGAATATTTTGTTTTGTCTACAAGCCAAGGTCTACTTACTAGAAGGCGGCGCTCTTCAATTTTGATCGATGAAATAAGAAAACAGCAAATATCTAAAATACTGTTCATTTTAGGTAGAGAAACACGATACATTGTTAAATGCGCATTTTTTTACTTTTTTTAATTGGTTTCTTTAAATAGGTATCATTATCATTCAATTTAAGAAAAATGACTTTGCTACTTTTGTGTGATCAACATGAATATGTCGTTGATTAGAAAATTTTATGTAGTACATTTTGAAAATTTGTAATTAGTAAATTAGTAATTCCAACACCACGTCTTGCCACCATAAAAAATCGAACATCTTACTGCTAGACGTTATCAAGATATTAATTTTTACATAATCTACCACAACTGCCAAAACAGGTATGTATTGAAAAAAATTTATATCTCCGAAAATATTGATTTTGGACATAGCGAACCTTTACTGAATTAACATTAAAATTTTCCGTGGAATCTAAAAAAAATTGAAAATGGTATTCTATTTAAGAAAATGACTTTGCTACTTATATGTGGTTAACATATTTCAGAATATTTTACTGCTAGACGTTATAGAGATGATAATTTTTACATAGTCTACCACAACTGTTAAAATAGGTTTTGAAAAAAAATTCATATCTCCGAAAATATTAATTTTAGACATAGAGAACCTTTATAGAATTAACATTAAAATTGAAAATGGTATTATTTTATTTAAGAAAAATGACTTTTTGCTACTTTTGTGCGATCAACATATGTCGTTGGTTAGAAAATTTTATGTAACAGATTTTGAAAATTTGTTTGCCTGATTAGTAATTCCAACACCTCGTCTTGTCACCATAGAAAATCGAACATCTTACTGCTAGACGTTATTGAGATATTAATTTTTACATAATCTACCACAACTGTCAAAATATTGAGAAAAAAATTTATATCTCCGAAAATATTAATTTTAGACATAGAGAACCTTTACTGAATTAACATTAAAATTTTCCGCGGAATCTAAAAAAAATAGAAAATGGTAGCATTCCATTTAAGATAACAAAGTTGGTGTCAACTTCCGGTATTCCTGGAAATGCCACCATTTTGAAAATATCTTCATTAAATAGATCCGACCCGACTACGCCCACAGCCAAAATTTCAAATCAATATCTTTTTTAGTTCTCCAGATATTTCTAATAGACGGTCAAAAAAATCACCCGGTATATTTGGATACATGGTTGGGTTTAGGGTAAGCAATGTTAAGATATGGCCATTTTAGTACCTACCAGAGTGTGAACCCAAATTTGTGGTCACACTGACCTCTGCTGGTCAAAGCTATGATTTTTTTTATTGGTCTAGGTTCAGAGGATACTCTATTTGTAAAATCCACTGAGTAACACTTTTTGTGGCCAACTTGTGCAAAATGGAGCTTTTCTCAAAAATGTTAAATGGACCACCCCGTATATTATTTGCAGGTTTGATAGCCGGTTTATTAAGCTTTTGACTGATGCAGATATTGGCATGGAAATAATATATGGGTTGTTTCATTTGAAATTTTTAAGAAAAAATGCATATTGCGTCAGCGACCACCCTGTATGATATTAAGTTTTATGACAAAAGTACTCAAGAATTTTATAAATAGAGCAGCCTGTGAACCTAGTCCAATAAAGAAATCTTAAATAGCTTCGGCCAGTTAGTAGTCAGCAGCTCCTCAAAGTTGGGTCCACACTGGCACTAAAATGGTAATATCTTAAAATCGCTCACTCTAAACCCCATCGTGTATTACATAATCTTTCATAAAATTTTATTGGGAATTCAAATATGTAAACAAATGTAGGGCGTTCCATTTAAAAAAGCATACCTTTGATTTGGTGCTCAGAGTGTGAACACCCTGTACACACCAAAATAATTTTATCAGATGCTTCGTGGGGTTCTCCACATACGTGTTGCAACGATGCAAAAGAAAATGCAACAATTATTCAAATAAAAGAATAATAATTTCCGTGCAGAGTTCTTTGGCATAGAATTTAATTGTTATATATATATATATATATATAATCAAAACCTTATATACCCGAGGGTGTAAGGTATAAAACTTCTACTTTTCTCCAGTATGTACAAATAATGCCCATTCTTTTTTATTTCTTGTCATAATTCTGGCTTCTGCCCAGCTGGCGCCTTTGTTTTTTTAGGGTTGCCCCTACTTCATCATTCCATGTCTTCCTAGGTCGTCCTCTTGTTCTTCCTTTCTGAACTGTTACTTCCCAGATACGTTTTACTGATCTATCTTCTCTCAATCGGTTAAGGTGTCCAAACCATTTTAGCCGCTGTTTTTCAATTCGGTGTAGGATTGATTCTACTCCTAGTTCTTCCCTTACTACATCATTTCTGACTCTATCTCTTCTTGTTATCCCTTTAACTCTTCTCAGATACTTCATATCTATGGCTTGTATTTTGCTCTTCATTGAATTTGTTAGTATCCAGCTTTCACTCCCATAAGTAAGGATTGGCCTGAATACTGTTCGATAGATTGACATTTTTGTTTTTCGACTTATCTCGCTTTTCCCTATAAACGATCTATTCAACAAATGGTATGTTCTTGCGGCGTGGGCGATTCTTTCATTTATTTCGTTTATCATGTTTCCTTCTCTATCTATTATGACTCCTAGATACTTATATGTTTCAATCTGTTCTATCCGTGTTTGGTTTATACTTATTTTGCATTTCTTGTGTTCTTTCCCTATCATCATGACCTTTGTTTTGCTGGTATTGATCTTCATATTTCTTTTTGTCAGCTCTTCTTCCCATACGTTTAGATTTTTTTGTAGATCCTTTCCGCTATTCGCGCATACCATCAAATCATCTGCAAAGGCACATTCGGATATTGTTACTGCTTTTAATCTGTAGTAGCCCAAGTTGATTTTCTTAATTTTTCTTTGAACTGACTTAATTATATCATCCATTATTATTATAAACAACATAGGACTCAACACTCCGCCCTGCCTTAGACCATCATTAATTATAAATTCTTCTGTCTGCATATTATCTTTTCTAACATAGGCTTTATTATTGTTATAGATGCTTTTGATTCCTTTTATTAATTTTGTGTCGATGTTTCTATTTTCTAGGCTTTTCCATATTACTTTTTGCGGAACTCTATCGAATGCCTTTTCTAGGTCCAGGAATGCTAGGTACAGCTCGTTGTTCATAGTTCTACTCTTCTCTATTAGTTGTTTTATCGTGAATACGTGGTCCTGAGTACTTCTTCCTTTGCGAAAGCCACTCTGTGCTTCGTCTAGTTGCGGTTCTACTTGTATGCGCAGTTTTTTTTCCAAAATACTTTCGTATACTTTTGAGACTATGCTTAGGAGTGTGATACCTCTGTAGTTTGCACAGTCCTTGGTGTCTCCCTTTTTATGTATAGGTATGATCACTCCCACTTTCCAATCATCTGGTACTTCAGCCGTATTCCAAATTTTGCTAAGCATGTCCTTTAGCATTTCAATTCCATTACTTCCTAAGTTTTTCAACATTTCTGCGGTTATTTTATCATGGCCAGCAGATTTCCCTCTTTTGAGTGTTTTTATTGTATCCAAAACGTCATCTTCTGTTATCATGTCTTCAGCTTCATTTCCTTCTTGTTCTTGTGTTTCATCTCTACCTTCGGTGTATTCGTTAGTTTGGTGTTCTGTATTCAGTAGCTCCCAGAAGTGCTGTTGCCATCTCTCCATGATTTTCGTCTCATCAGTTAGTACTTTGTTGTCCTTGGTTTTTACTTGTTTCAGGCTATGTTGTCGTGGATTTCGTAGGGTTTTCAGTACCTTGTAAAATAATTTCTGGTTACCTTTGCTGTCTTGTTCCATTTTCTCACCGAATTCCTCCCAGGCTTGTTGCTTAGCACTCTTAACCATTTCTTTTACTTTTGTTCTTTCTTGCTTGTATTCTGTATAACTTTCTTCTGTTTTCTTCCTTAAATACTGTTTCCATTTTTCCTTTTTTAATTTTACTTGGTCTTTAATTTCGTTGTTCCACCACCTTGTTTGTTTTTTCCTTCTTTTTACCATGGTTGTTCCGCACGTTTCTTTAGCTGCTCTTAGAACAATAGACTTGAATTTTCCCCAAATTTGACTTCCGCTCATGTGTTTCCATTCCCTTTTGGTTTCGTTTATTTTTGTTTCTGTTTCATCCGTGAATGCTTTCGCTATCATTACGTCCATCAAGTTGTATGATTTAATAGCTTCGTTTGAACGTTCTTTCGTCTTAATTTCTGATTTATTTTCTTTTTCAATTTTTAGTCTCATCTTTGCCACTACTAGGTAATGATCACTATATGTTTCTGCTCTCTCTTTAGGAGCAAGGTCATCATCAATAAATATTTTATTGTTATTTAATTGTTATTACCCACAAATACAGACCATTTCTTACACTGAAGGGAATTGTGCCAATCGCAAGACAGAATAATTCTCTTCTCCGCTCACTCATTGGAGAAAGTTCACGTCAAAAGGCTGCGAGAGTCCCTCACCTATAATGGCCGAGGCGAGGCCCAAGGCAAACATTAATTCAACTTATTACCGTCAGCAGTACGTAAAATACACAAATCACACGCTCCGAAAAAATAAATTACAGCAAGACAATCTCGCCAATCTACATTTTATTCATTAACAAATAAAATATTACGTACATCAAAAATTAAATCAAACGGAATACTAGGTCAAAGCATTTTTTCTGCAAAGTAATAAAAGTCACAATGTATATAAACCTAACTAATGGTTCCAATAATTCTCCAACGAAGACGTTTCGCTGCAAATCTAAATTTAAAAAATTATTTACTATTAAAAAAAATCACTTAGGTTCTAGACTTTAATAATCCTGAATACAGAACAGGATATACGAGATTTAAAAAAAAATTATGCGGGATACTCGTCCTGCACCTGTGGATTATCCGTAGCTTTGTACACATCAGCTGCGTACTGTATTTGCAGAAGCACCCGGCACGCTTCGAAAGCGCACAACTTCCTCGCCGCCTTCTTGCTAGACCCTTTAAAAAAAAAAAACAACAAAACCAATGCCGACATTTTCAAACATCATTTCCAGCTCTCACCAAAGCCGTAGAACGTTTGCCCGTTAACCGAACATTTGTAGTTAAACACGACGTTCGGAGGCACACCGATCTTCGAAATTTCTTCGTAAACGGCATGCGGCATCATCTGATTCAGCAACATGATCGGGTTCATCGTTTCAGGATTCGCAGGCAACTTCTTTGCCGGACGTTTCTCTGCCGGTGGACCACCTGGAGCAACGCCCCCATTCGCGCCTTGGACAGCACCTGCACCAGCTCCCGACATCAACTGAAAGAAAAGCGGCATAAACTGAGATTCCACAGCTGGGATTGTCGACCAGCATACCCTTTCTGTCAAATTTCCGCCGTCATCCCAATTAGCAAACAACTTATGCAGAGCAAAAGATGCCACATGTTGCCAGGGCAAGACGGCTTCATTTGTATTCTCCTGTCCTTCACCATCGGTCTCCATAGCCACCGAACCATCCGGGTTTTCAGGTTGAGCAGCTGTAGCTGCTTGCGATTTGAGGCGTTTGAAGACAAGGTGTTTAATTGCCGCTTCAGCAGCAGAAGCTTTCGCCAAGGCCTTACTCTTCCCCGAACCAAAATGTTCGGTGTCTTCGACTGTAACTGAAGCCTTGTAAAAGGAGAACTGAGGGGGCTGCTCAGCGACGTCCAACATGTTGTAGACGGCGCTGGGAGCCATCTCGTTCAGGACCATAACAGCGTTCTTCGGCTGGAGGATCTTGACGAGCTTCTTGTTGCGTCTGCGGAAACGCTCCTTCTTGCTCACCTTACCTGTTTTTCAGGACAAAAACATTCACGAAAACTGCCAGAAATCAAACTTTATATCGTTTTATTTTTGAAATCAGTTTTCACGTTCACACGGCTCCAAAATGTAGTACATACACTCAACAAAACTCAATATTTTGGAGGGTATGTCTACCATTGGCAACTTCAAATTTGCGCAGTGATTTGTCATCAGAAACAAGTAGTTTTGGGGAGAACTTAAAGCCGAAACGGAAAAAACTTACCCAGGTTCTTCATCCACGCTGGTTTTGGTTTCTTTGGAGTTCCGTCTGCGTTGAACTCCATAGGAACGTCATCATTTTCTTGCGGAGGCTGCTGCTGCAGAGGCTGTTGTTGCTGAGGTTGTTGTTGTGGCTGCTGCGGCTCATTTTTAAATAGAATCTTTTGTTCTTGTTTCACTTGCGGCAATTGTTGTTGAACCTGCTGCTGCTGTAAATTCTTCTACACAAGACATTAGCAAAGTACCTCAAAAGTTACGAACAGACATATTTCTGTAGCTTCTAAAGCAAAGAGCTGAATTTAGAAACCAAGTTTCATTCGACTGTACCAAGTGTCCCATTAAGAAAAGTCGCCAGCTATATCTCACAAACCGTTAATCATACAGCTTTGGGAAAAAAATATTTTCAGTAAATATGGCCCTGAAAAATCGCTGGAAATTACTTTCGAGTTCCTAAAACGACCGCTAGGTTGTCCCAGATAAGCCTCGACAGCATTGCTATCTCACTTAACTTTAAAGATAGAAACACGTTTAAATGGGGAAAAAGTTTTGCAATTTGGAACTCTTTAATATGCCCTCACAAAAATCGACTTCGCTCTGTTGGTTTCCTAGATATTTGAAAAAAAGGAAAAAATTGCAATTTGGTTTTTTGTTAATAACTTCGTTATTTATTAACATTTTAATGATTTTTAAAAACAGGTTTAAATGGTTGTTTAACCCGCATATTTCTCAGTACTCTAAAATTGTCTCCGACGTTTCATACTCTTCCAGTCATCATCAGGTTTATTTTTTCTTATGGACGCCATATTGGATTTTTATTCATTAAATAGCTTATTTTTTGCTGAGAATATCAACCTATAACAAGTTGATATTATATCAAAAATAATAGCTGCAGAAAATGAAATTCATAATTTAGTGGGAAAAATTTAGTTATCCATGGAGAAACAACTTTATTAAGGAGTAATTTTGCAAGAATTATTAGTTTTATTTCGTTAAGTAGAAATCAATGAAACACTCATAATTTGTAGCAGTAGAAACTGCCAAAAAATAGTTTAGTTCAAAATTGTATTTGCCGCCCCAGGAAATTATAATTTCAAAATTGAAAAACAAAAAACATCGAGAGAATAATAAAAACTAGTTACAAAACAAACGAAAACAACTTATTGTCGCTAATGTTCAAAATGTGCCCCTTCATATTCGATGCAAATTTGCGCTCGTCCTACAATTTCCCTGATAGCGTTCGGCGTCTTTGTACGGCTTATTTTTAGGCCTTCAATAACTTTATTGAATTGGAATCGTCAATCGTGCAAGTTATTGTAACTTAATTCAAAATATTACAAGTAGACAGATTGTTTTGTAAATAAAGAAAGTACCTATGCATTGGGAAGACACCAACTTTGAAACTCAAAAAAAATAAACTTATTTCTAATTTCAACGTTAAGATTTTCTTTCACACTTTCCTATTGTTTAGAAAGTTCATATTTTGTAAAATTACATTTTTGTAATTCTTTTTTCCAAGGCCAACTAAATTGTAGTCCAAATTAACAGAATTTTATGTTCTAAGACTATTTGTGCTGGAATATTACCCATTTGTTATAAGTTGCTATTCTCAGCAAAAAATACGATATTTAATGAAAATCCAATATGGCGTCAATAAGAAAAAGTAAACCTGATGATGACTACAAGTGTATGAAACGTCCGAGACAATTTTAGAGTACTGTGAAATATGCGGGCTAAACAACCATCTAAACCTGTTTTCACAAATCATTAAAATGTTAATAAACAACGAAGTTATTAACAAAAAAACAAATTGCAATTTTTTTCTTTTTTTTTTAAATATCCAGGAAACCAACAGAGCGAAGTTGATTTTTGTGAGGGCATATTAAAGAGTTCGAAATTGCAAAACTTTTTCCCCATTTAAACTTGTTTATATCTTTAAAGATAAGTGAGACAGCAATGTTGTCGAGGCTTATCTGGGACACCCTGTATATTCCAGTTGCACTTATGTACCTTGTACCTATTGGGTGTTAATAAATTTATTATTATTATTATTATTATTATCTAAAACCTCAACATTTTTGATAAATGTTCGTTCTTTTTAAATGTGTGAAGAAAGGTACACCATTCTATTTAATATTTTCGCGAAAATTTATAAAATCTGTTGAGTTTACAAACAGCAGCCTCTATCGGACAGATAAAACCTATTCCAAGCATTGTTTAAAATGTGAACGAGAGTTGAAAAATACGTTTTCAATGAAACTACAGTAGTGGCCATAAATATAGCAACTTTTAAAAAATCAATGTAATATTAAACAACATTATTTTTAAGATTAGAAATGCATTCCAGCATTCACATTGCTTCTATGGTAAGTGTTTCCTGCAATAAAAATTAGAGCTCTGTGAATAACAAATTAATCCCAGCATTTGTTCAAATTTTTGTTGGACAGAAATATAGCAACAACTGTCATAAATAAGTTTAAAGTAATTAAAACGCCAGTGAAGTTGTACTTATCCCGAGCATTTATCGCATTGACACTATTTCTGGTTAGTAACTAAAAAATGGGTCGGGCTAAAACAGTTTCAATTGAAATTAGGAACCTTATTACACAAAAGTATGAAAACGGTGTCAAACAGGCTGAAATTTCAAGAAGTTTTAATTTAAATAAATCCGTTGTGTCCAGAATTTTGAAGCTATTTATGTTGAACCCATTCCAAATCCAGGAAGACCAAGAAAAACTTCTGAAAGATTTGATCGACACGTGTTAAGAATATCGAAAGAAAACCCATTCCTGTCCTCTTCCAAAATTCTTGGAAAATTGGAGGAAATTGGATCAAAAGATGTTAGTGCTCGTACAATAAGAAGGAGATTAGTCGACGGCGGGTTATTTGGTCGCCGACCAGCGAAGAAACCGCTGTTGTCAAAGAAAAATGTGAAGGCCTGTCTCCAGTTCGCAATAGATCATATTAACTGGACCCCAGAAAATTGGAAGAATGTAGTTTTTAGCGATGAATTAAAATTTAATTTGTATAAAAGTGATGGGCTACTCTATGTTAGACGACCAACGGGCAAGAGATTTGACAAGAAGTGCACATGTCCAACTGTTAAGCACGGTGGTGGTTCAGTTATGGTTTGGGGATGTTTCTCTAAGTTTGGGATGGGCCCAATCTGTCAAATCCATGGTAAAATGGATCGATTCATGTATTAAAATATTTTGCAATACCATCTGGTCCCATACATCGACGAAACAATGCCTTTAAGTTGTGTGTTTCAGCAAGATAATGACCCAAAACACTCGTCGAAACTTGTGCAGGATTGGTTAGCCGAGCAACACTTCGAAATTAAGCGATGGCCATCACAGTCACCTGACTTAAATCCAATAGAAAATTTGTGGGATTACTTGGATGGCAAAATTAGAGGAAATAATTATACTAATTTGGAAAACCTTTATACTGCACTGGAAAATGCTTGGGAAATAATTGATGATGGATACATTACTAAATTAATAGAATCGATGCCCAAGCGATGTGCCCAGGTTATTAAAAATAAAGGTTATTATACAAAATATTAAACGCTTTTGTTATTTTTAATTAATACTTGTCAAAAAAAAATTTTTTTCCGTAGTTGCTATAATTATGTCCAACAGAAAAATTAAAAAAATATTAAAAATAATACTTATTTTAATTACACATAAATACGCATTATGTACTAGAAATGTGTATGTATTTTAAGAACAAAAAGTAAATAAAAAGAATATTTTTGCTTAGAAAAAAAAATTAAATTCGAAATTTCAGGAAGTTGCTATATTTATGACCACTACAGTAAGTTTGTTAAATTCTATTGAACCAAACCAGAGTTATGACAATTTGAATGTAACAACGACTGGCGCCCCCCTCCCTTTCATTTCAAGAGATGGAGCAAAAAACATGGGACAAAAAGTTTGCAAAAATGTTGAGGTTTGAGATGCGGGCAACTGGAATATATTGGAAAATGAAAATACCTGAGAAAAAGCCATTTTTGTAATTGACCTAGGGTCCCTGTATTTAGAGAGTACCGCAATCAATAGCTCCACTATGTTTCAGAACTGTGAGTAAACATGGCGGACTGCCGTGTCAGGAGCAAAATGTCATACGTCAGTCAAAGTCCAGCTGAAATGTTGGTTTGTTTGGTGTTTATGTTTTATCGTCTTTTGTGAATCAGTGATATATATTTCCACAATCTGGTCTGAAGTATTATTCCTCAACGTATTACAGTCAAATTTTATTTGTTTATGGATCAAAAATCAGAAGGTGAATCTGCTATTTTTAACACATGTCAAATATAAAATCTGACGTTCCGGCACAATTCATATTTGGCGCCTGTTATTGCGAGTAAACATGGCGGAGATTGCGATACTCTCTCAATACAGGGACCCTAAATTGACCGTATATGTTACGCCCCCTAGCGGTCGTTTTAGGAATTCGAAACTAATTTCCAGCGATTTTTCAGGATCATATTTACTGAAAATATTTTTTTTCCAAAGCTGTACGATTAACGGTTTGGGAGATATAGCCGGCGACCTCTCTTAATGGGACACCCGGTACACCGAAGTTACAGAAGTGTGCCTGTTTACATAAAGACAATTTTGAATGTATGTCCCATTCCTAAGTTTTCTGTCGCATAAAAGACAGAAATCAACTCTCAGGGACTTGGTTGAAAAATGGAAACCGCACTGCCACTCAAAACGAGTAGAAAGGCGGAGCATTTGACGACCACATTTTTCCACAGGTGTAACGCTATACACAACATTAAAAAGGTAAATGCACTGCTGACTCCATGTGGATTGTTCAAGAAAATGTGACACTTACCTGCTGCTGTTGTTGCTGTTGTGGTGGACCCCTGTGCACTTGCTGCTGGTCATAATTCTGCTGCGGTCTGTTGCCCCCGTGCGGCTGATTCTGAGGTCCGCCTTTGTTTCCAGCCAACTAATATTGATTACGTGTTCAGTTACTACACAAGCTAACCTTAACGGCTGTGCGCACCGATATAGGTGCTATCTTTAATGACAACTCTGCAGTTGTGCAATTAAAGATATTTCCGATATTATATCTTGACATACATTGCAGTCAAAATAGGAAGAAATTTCGGTACGTCAAGTAAATAACGAAATTTCGTTCGACTTATCTGTTGCTTCCGATAATATAGAGCGAATCAATGCTGTATTGCTTCATTGAATCACCCTGTATACAATTACCGAGAAGTTAACAGGGCAGACACAAAAATACGATCAAGATACAAGAGCCATTTTTGGTCAAGATTATGTCAGTTTTAGTCTATTTACCGAACAATCCCAAATTTTCAACATCATCAAGAAAATTTAGGAACATTTGGTAATTAGGTACCTAAGAAGTCCTGCACATTGAATTTTCCCGAGAAAATCGAATGGGCACAAATATATGCATAATCTCGACTAAAAAATGATATAAACAGGTACCTATAACAGCACCACTACCCAGGCCCTGTATAGTTCTCCGACAAAACCATCTAATCCCAAAAAAAGAAAGAAAAATGTATTTTTATGTAATTTTCAAAAAGTCGAATTCCCATTCCAAAAAAACAAGCAAAATATTTAAAATAGTGCATACCTGACCACCAGGAACGAAATTATTCGTTACTACGGGTCTTCTCTGCCCTACAGCACTTGCCGCATTCGCCTTTTGCTGTACCCCATCTAAAACATGGCGAATATTCTACAAGCCGAAAAAGCCAAAAGCGTTGATTACTTACTGCCGGCAGGTGTTAGATGCCCACCTCTTCTTGTATTATACATGTTAGCTCAATAATCAAATTTCAATTATACTAATTTCAGTGTTTTAACAAGTTTTTTAGAATTATAACACTAGCGTCGAAACGATTACCACTCAAACAATGCAATCAGGCAAACGCAAAATGGACGCTTGGCGAAGAGGAAAGCGATTTTGACAACTTCACTTCCGTCTCGATCGATCATCATCCTGCCATCTATGGGCAATATGTGAAACTCATATCACCCTTTGTCCCACTCGCCTACTCGCCTGACCAATCACAGCTCCCCATAATGCAAGCCTAGTACTAATAGAAATTGACTTTCTGTTGCAATAAAGAGCACTGTAATGTCGGCAAACTGTCATTTTTCAGTCGTTTCCACAGCTGATCGTTATTGTCCCAGATTTTTGCTAGTATTTTCTGACGCCTTTATTCCATAAATCGGTAGGTTTTCGCGATGAATCTTCGAATGTGAACAGTTCTGTCAAATCAAATCGAACACGACAAGTTTTCTTAAATTCGGCCGAGTTTTTTTTATGGGCTGGTGAACAATAGTGCCGTTTTAATATCAGGTGATTTTTGAAGTGAATTTGCGCAAGCGTAAAATCAAACCCGGCAACATGGAAAGAAGAAAATTTCAAGTTCTTCAGTTCGACCGTGTGGCTAGAGAAGTTAGGTTATCCGAAAAGATTTGGCCATGCCGGGCCAGAAACTAGAGAAAACTCCTCCGATACAGTTGCTTAAAATCATGAATAGGGTAGGGGGCGATCTGCCCCAGAACAACTCCCATCAGCAGCTGGTGCGCGCTGGGGAAGACGCCGAAAAAAGTTTCAAAGACATAAGTCTTCGGGAATGGGTCACAGTTTTAGTGCTATGTTTTGTGAATTTGATTAATTACATGGACAGGTTCACGCTGGCCGGTGAGTTTAATTCATAAATTTAAGTTTTGATTGCCCGTACCGACAATTTTACCTTAACCCGGTTTTACAAAAACTTGCCAACTCTACAGTCAGGCTCGTAGCGAGCCCATGATTACTGAAGGCCAAATTTTGGGGTACCAACTTGGATGAGCCTGTGCATAGGTATTTGTCTCGCTCCGAAAATTTCAAACTGTTTAACCTGTGCTAATTCTTTAAACACCCTGTAAAGTATTTACATATGTCTGTAAATATTGGTATGCGGTTCTAATTGGCTTTCACTGTGTAATAATTGATTGAGACATTTTAGAAATTGTCAACCTACCTATTTGGAAATTTGCACTGCATTGAAGGGAATTATTAGTGAATAGAAGGGAATTTGCTCGAAAAAGGGCAAAGAGCTGTAACTTGGGGGGCGATGCGTGAGTGCCGGAGCCCTACACTTATTAAGGTAGCGGCCGGCGTTTGTAAACGAAAAGTAAAGTCATATTAAGTTGAAGTTAAGGTATTATCTTGGTTATCACATTACCTTGTTTAGGTGAAACTTAATTCGCTGGAAAAATGATTTGGTATGCGTAATAGTAACAATAATAATTTATATTACCTTTTCTGCAATTAAGATAAGAAAATTCCACCTTAAAATTTAATATGTGAATTAAAAAGTTATATTGTACTGGTCTTTTTCAGTTTTTTGTTTGGGAAATTTCCTCAGTTTTTGATAAACTGTGTAAATCCACTTTTTCTTGAAATTAAGACCAGGCTTTCCTAGAGTGTTTTAGATTTCCCCTCGGATTTCCCTGTCCCGGAGAAAACGTGCAAAACCTTGTAAAACAAATAAAAAACATTTCCCGGTAGTTATCAAACACTAGGAAGATAAAGCAAGCTGATGCTTTTGTAGCCTTTTTAGACTTTGCATTTGTTGTGTTTTTTATTTGTTAAAGCATGTAATCATTCCAAGATAACTGGAGGAAAGATAGATAAAATTACTCTCAGAAGAAACACTTTTTATAAGTTTTGTGTTCTTTTTATGCACCTATTCCTGTTTGTTGTATTTTTTTATCTAGAACATCTGAACCATGAGGGCTTAATTAAAGTAGTAAATATAACTTGACAGTTACGATAAGTTTGTTCACGTCTAGTTGTTTAAAAGATGAGCTTCAAACTGTCTACTCATTATATATAATTAGGCTAAGAATGGACAAAATTGGGACTACCATCTACCAACTGAAATTTACCAACAAAAACAGTTGTTTCTTCATTCAAAAACACTCTGTCTAGTGAGAGAGCTGGAAATATTTGTAGTCTTCAAAGGTTTTCCCATGAGAATATGATAGCAAGACGGATTAGGTGCCAAAGATCTCAAAAACGTGCCACATCGTTAGCTATAAAGATTAGAAACCGGGCTGCTGCAAAAACGACATAAATGATGTGCGATCACGAACGTTAAACAATAAAAAGTTCTTATAAGGAAAGCTGATGAAGAGAAACGAAAATTGCTTTAATGAGCAGCGTTAGGTACATACAGAGCGGCCCAGTTACCATCCGGATTACGTATTTTGGAATTTGGAACCTTGGGAGCTTATCCGATACCGGGATTCCCTAGGAACCTTGATGCAAAGCCTCTGCACCTTGGACAGTTCCCAAGTAGTTTTTTTGGCAGTGAATATGGGCCACTAAACATGCCATATGGATATTTAAAAAGTCTAGTTTGCGCAATGAGTAATTTTTTAAACAATACGTATCTAATCGATAGTAACGGTATATTTTGTTTTTAATAATTCCCGCTGATTGTTTGAGTCATACTGTTGATGTAATTCGACTCGACGGTGCATTTATACATTTAACAATTAATGCCAAGTTCAGACGTGAAGATATGTCTGCTTAAGGCAGTTGTAGATAGAGGTGAGAAGATCGATTTGGTTCAAAGAAAGAGTCGTTCGCAAATGTTGTTTCAGTAAATGAATCAGAATCGGTTCATACATAATTTATTTGTAGGTAATAATTCCGAATCAGTGAATCGGTTCTTTTCTAATCGAAGACTCGATTCATTAAATTGATTCGTTATTTGTAAACGAAACAATAAATTGTGAAATTCTCGATAGAAACCAACTTTTTATGCTTTTGTGTGCCTCGTGCACTTGTATTGTAAAAAGATACATTGGTTTGATTACTCGCACAAATATGCACTCATTACAATAATATAATTTGACCTATACCCAATTATTATTGCAACTCATGTGACCTACATGCTTGTGCATTTTTGCTTACGTCAGTTGTTATGTACTATTGCTGAACGCATGGTTGCATGTTGGCAATGAAAATTGATTTACCATTGGCATCGTGCAAAAAAGTGAGAACTACAAGAAATTACCTAATCAGTTTCTTAAATGGCATCATATATCACTTTTGATATCTCATTTTAAAGGAAATCGAATGAGGAATACAGCAGCGATATTTATTTTTTAATTATTCCTGAGGGGTAAACCGCTGAGGAATTTTGGTGTACAAAGCGCAGGAATTGCGAGGAATTGCCAAGGAATTTCGGGAATTGCAGAGGAATTGCGAGGAATTTCCGATGAATTTCGGGAATTGCAGAGGAATTTCGGGAATTGCCTAGGAATTGCGCAGGAATTGCGGGAATTGCGAGGAATTTTGTGGGTATTGTCAGGAATTGACGGGTATTTGGAGGAATTACCACGTGTTGTAGATAGATTTGCGCTTGCGCGTCAAACAGTTGGAATGCGAATGAAGACATGCATTCAGTAGTGTGTTTGTATGCAGTATACAGGGCGATTCTTTTAAAGCGCACATTAGAAAATTTTCGACTTCTACTTATGCTAGAGTTATGAAACTTGGAACCTAGCCGTAATTGACGATTCCCAAACGAAATTAAATATTTACTGGATGGCGTCACTCTTAAAAATGGCGGAAGTAAACGCCATCTTTGTTTTTTTAATGACAATCGGCCATTTTGATTTCATATTTGAATTCGGCATTTAATTCCGACGACAACTAACCAAATTGTCACTACTTATCTGTCATACTTTTTGACACATGCCACATTTTCTCTTCAAATTTGCAGATGCAAGGGTCCTTAAAAATTGATATCTCTTGAACAGCCGAAGATAAGTCGATGAATTTTTTTTACTTCGATTCCTTAAGCTCCAAGGAATGTTTTGATTGATAACCGAAGTCATAACGAATTTTAGAATTTTTTGAATACGGGTATCACAAAATGTCAAAATTGTATGTCACCGTTGGATGTAACATATAATTCTGGGGAGTTATGTTAGCATGTGCTATACCTAACTCCAATCGTTTTGGAGCTATTTTTGCAGTTTTTGAGTAAATTGGTGTCAAAAAGTATGACAGATAAGTAGTGACAATTTGGTTAGTTGTACTCGGAATTAAATTTCGAATTCAAATATGAAATCAAAATGTCCGATTGTCATTTAAAAAGACAAAGATGGCGTCTACTTCCGCCATTTTTAAGAGTTACGTCATCCTGTAAATATTTAATTTCGTCTCGGAATCGTCGATTATGGCTAGGTTCCAAGTTTCATAGCTCTAGCATAAGTAGATGTCGAAAATTTTCTAATGTGCGCTTTAAAAGAATCACCCTGTATAGTGTAGTTTTGAATCCGTATTTTTATATAAAACTAGCTGGTACCCGGCGCGTTGCTGCCTCTGAAGAAATAATTGTGGTAAAATCGTTTGAAACTTGATAAACTGCGAATGGCATATGCCGTTTGACGTTTGCATTTTCACTTTATAAATTATTTGCTGCCCGGTCCCGGTACGACATGCGCGGCACCTACTGTAAGTTAATCTTCAGATTAGCCCAGCGAGTGTTCCTGTGAAGTTTGGTAGCGATCGGATCAACATAATTTTTTTGTTTTGTGCGAGGCGGGGGCTTGATATGACACTTATCAACTGTCAGATTTGACAAATAAAATTTATAAAATCGAGCGTTTCCTAAAAAAACGTTACGTTCCTCTGCGTAACTATGGATACGTGTATTTATGTACAATGACCAAAATTATCAAGTTAGTAATTAATTTCAAGTTGTCAGTTTAAAATTGTAATATTTTTTTGTGAAACTGTCGAAAATGTCGATTTCGGATGGTGAGGAAGAAACTATTTGTACTCCTGCAGATATAATTGAAACAGCAAATGAAGCTACAACAGATTTGTTGCCCGATAAATTTAAAAAAGTGTATGAAATTTGTTATAGACGGTTTATAGACTGGTGTGACACAAAGTTTGTTAAGAACATTACTGAAAACGTCCCACGGAAACGGGATAAAAAGTATGAAGCTACAACAGATTTGTTGCCCGATAAATTTAAAAAAGTGTATGAAATTTGTTATAGACGGTTTATAGACTGGTGTGACACAAAGTTTGTTAAGAACATTACTGAAAACGTCCCACGGAAACGGGATAAAAAGTATCCTATGTCCGTCTCCTGGTTCTAAGCTACCTCCCCACCAATTTTCAGCCAAATCGGTTCAGCCGTTCTTGAGTTATAAATGGTGTAACTAACACGACTTTCTTTTATATATATAGATATGAAAGGTACCTAGTTAATTAGCTAGTCCGGGTAATAATGACAAATATATTTACCGAGTTTTTGGTAGGGACCGCTATTCAGTTTCTCGTCGACTAGTAGAGTCCAATAGTTAGGTTATGTTTCATTTTGGGCGGGCAGCGTATTTCAAACGTATCGTTGTGCATTGAATAACAGTTAATCGCGTACTACACCTACTACGCGGTCTATTATGAAGAAAGATGGTACATTGGACGAATTATAGAAAATTCTGGAAATGAATTTAAAATTAAATTCTTATCTGAACAGTTAGATCTCTTTTCATGGCCTAAAAATTAAGATGTTGCTTGGGCGGAAAAAAATATTGATACGAAATTTTGCCCCGCAAGCGACCTTTCTGGTAATGAGTCACGCTGTTTGTCTGCAAGCCGCAGTTGTTTATTATGGCGTTGACCTTGTCTATTTGTGAGACTAGAAAAATCGATCGATGGAACAATCGATCTCTGGTAGTTTCCAGTTCCCGAATGTTCGAAGAAGACTCTTTATTGGGAAGCAAAGAGCCGGGAGGACAGTTTTGAAGTTAGTTTTTGAAGTTTTGGCTTTCAGATGCGAAGAAGAGCGATAGAATCAGGCGAGTATAATGTCTTAGATGCGTTTCGTTTAGAGTTTTGGTATCGGTACATGCGTGCGAATGTTGTCGCGTTTCGGACGTGATTAACCGTTGGTTGTAAGAGTGTTTTTAGAGAATCTCGAACTGTTGATTTGTGTATTGCGGATTGTTTAGGTTAAGTAATTAGTTGTTTAATTGTTCGCTGGTAGTTATTTAATTGTTATTGCTTGTTGTTGTTTGTTTGTCGCTTGTATATTTCGGTGCTTATTGTTAATTCTAAAACTGCATGTTCTCAAATGACATTTAATTCTAAATATTTGTACGTAAGTCCCTATAAATAAATTTTGTAAATACGAAATAAGTTACAATTCGGTTACAATATGTTTTTACGACCCTATTGGATTAATAGGCAGCGGATCATTCCAACTCAAGAGATCTGACAAGATAAATATTGATAAGCAGTATAAATCTTACAAAAGTAAATGCCATTTTCAAAGGAGTTGTTATTTTTTTTGGACGACAGGAGAAGCGGATCTAAAAAGAATAGAAGCGATTGAAATGTGGTGCTACAGGCACATGATGAAGATACCGTGGATAGATAAGGTTAGCAGTAGGAAGGTATTAGAAAGAGTTGGAGAAAAGTGAAATGTACTCGGAAATGTATGGAAGACAATAAAGGACCGGGAATATTATTTGCGGCATCGGCAGTTGTAAATTTAAGTGTGTGTAATGTACATGTGGAATTGCAGGAATTTCCAAGGAATTGCGGGAACTTTTAAGGAATTGCGGGAATTTCCAAGGAATTGCGGGGAATTTCCAAGGAATTGCGGGGAATTTCCAAGGAATTACGGAAATTTCGAAGGAATTTCGGGAATTTCTGGATAAAAAGGAATTGTGGTGTACAAATTTTTTTCAGCGGTTTACCCCTCACTCGATTATTCCTTATTTTGAGGTGGCTCGTTTTTAAATGATCACACTGTATTATTAGCGTACCTAATTTTTGCATTTACGTGTCTATATTCAACTGATCTAGATAGCCATAGCGATACATAACTTGAGTCACCTGTATGTTATCTGATGAATAAATAATTGTTATAGTTTTTAATCGCAAAATTATCTATGGCCAATTACCAGCATCAGGTGATTCCCCCCTCCCCCCGCAACTTATGCAGGCTCGCGTGTCGTCAAGTTTCAAGGGTAACTAAAATACAGCAAACGTTACACTGTCATAAAAATAAAATCAACGTAATCTGCGGGAACACGCTTGAATCCAACGGGTTGTATAAATCTGAAATTTTACACCTTATTCACCTGGAGTGTGTGGTCTGATCGCCGGGCGGCCAACTGTGCTGTCTCTCTCACTCTCCCATGCCCATCGTGAATGCGGTCGTGCACCTTTGTGAAAATACGAGTAATGTTTGTTGTGTAATTACGCCGGTTACCATGACACGTCAGTTTAAATTGTAAACCGTACTTTATGATCCTAAAGCCTTATCTTGAACAAATTTTGCTTGCGCAAGTGTATGAACAATTGTATTGTACGGTTAAACAAGCTCTTGGGCAGATTAAAAAATAAAATATGCAACAGAAAAAAATATGGTTTGAAAGCCTCCAGTATTACCATTTGCTTTAGGACTTTCACGTCTTCAAATTTGTTTTTGTGCCACCCAGCTTTTCCTTCCTTACAAAATCAAACAACGTCTAAAAGCAACAATTAATCCAGTAACTTGTTTGGAAACCGCGCAATCCAATCCGTCATGTAAAGACGGTTTCGAATATCAGTTCACACGTCCAAATACGCCTGTAACTCTACTTGGGGCCATAAAAATCGCCTCATCAAAGCGGTGCCCTCTTCTTTAGCTGTCTTCGCCCATCAACTTTGATTACCATAATGAAAATCTTAAAGTGCCCATTCTTTTACGGCCGAAAGAGAAAAGCCATAAGCTTCTGTTGTTTAGGTATTTATAGCTAGATGCGTACGCGACGACAACTCTGAAATTTATCTTTTTTTGTAATTAACGAGCTTCGGGCAGACAAGGGAATTCTTTGAGAAGGCGGGAGGTTTTGTGTACAAGAACTTTTAACACGTACGCCCCGAAGATGAGGTTCAAGAATTTAGAATAAACAGGCACTTCAACCTCGACTTCAACTAGTTGGAAAGAGGATGAGCCAGTGCACGTCGTATGGGTTGGTTTTTGGAGTCTGCGATGCACGGGGCGATATCATAGAGGGTCATCGCCGCGCGGCACTTATTGGCAGACGGCTATTAGCGACGTGCAGTCACTTACGTTTCACGGGGTCCCCGCTGTTTTGTTTGTTGTAGTGCGTGGACGTGGTCATTGTTTCGATTTCGAAAAAGAATTATCATTCTCATTGTTTACAACTTGTTAGTTGATCTATACTAACTTACAAGTTCATTTTCAATACCTTTGACTGTCTTAGTATCACTGTTTGAATTTTTGGAACTGAAATTGTTGCCCAAATTACTATAAAGTATTCCAGAGCAGCGCCATCAATTTTATATCAAAACTGGGTTTACCAGCGTCGATGAATCTTCATAAACATAAAACGGGGACTGGTGTCCCGCTGGGGAATTGCGGGAAGGGTATAAAACGCCGCAACCCCATCTAGTGCGACAGCGGTGGCTTTCCCTTTTCGTATGTATACCGCGTTGGCACCATCTGCTCTTCTTTAAGTGTGTATGCATTATTATAAATTGGGGCTTTAATCATGGAATGTCGGGAATAGGGATGAGCGTACCAGTAATTTATAGATAGGGCACGTCGGGGGTTGATGGCTTTGTGTTGCATGAGTTTTCGCGGTGTTTACTCTTGGGGTGACACGGACGGGTGAGAACAAAGTTCAAACTCGGAATACTTTTAACATTTGAAGTTTTTTTATATCTCGTTTATTATTTATGTTTGTTTACTTCTGATACATCGTTGGATCCCAGGTAAAGATAATCGATAGGCTAACAAAAGCGTGTACTTTAATAAATTCAATATTTTTCGTGTGGTCATAGCTCTCTTGACCGGTCTAGACTTCGGCACCGCAAGAAGGTCAAAGCCGTCCATGTTTTTCGACGCAAGGTATTTTTATAGAACCAATAAATATTAATGAAGTGACCACCTTCACGATAGACTTCAGAAGAGAACCTAAAACTGGTATGAGGACCACCCTACAATTCGATTATCGTACGTTATTGAAACTGAATATTACCATTTGTCTGCAGCTTCAGTACAAACAACACACAACTAATAAATGAAATGGAACACAATAAGTTTAAGAACTGAACACAAGAAAACGACAGTTTAAACCGCAAAACGATATTTAAACTTTAAAATATTTCTACAAACATTATATAATCATTGCCCCTAAATTGAACGCTTTTTTGTAAAAGAAATTGTAAGTAACCGCTCAGTAACAACTAATATTATAGTAGGTGCGTTTTCCCCTATGTTTAAATACATATATGGTAGTGACAGTGACGGCTTCTATTGAAATGGGGGGCGGATATCAGTTGTCGGACGTTCCTTGGGTACATCATTCATCGCATAACGCGGGGGTGTGCCTTTATGAAAGCATATTTACGTACGTCGAGGGTCCAGGGGATGTTTGCATTAGAGTTAAATGGATGCGATGATGGAGGAAATGAGAAACGCACGTTGGAAGATATGTTTTCGTCTTGCAATTCGGAGTTGTGCGTCTATTTGTTGTAATCAATTATTATTGAATTGGAGCAAACGACTAGATTTTATTTTAGAGTGGTATTGCGAGCCGCCACTGCTTGCAGCTTCTTTTTGATAACGCTCGGCCACTGGTGGTCGTAAACAAGTTCTAGGGCACCTTAATTTTTTTCGTACGCCGTAGTAGGAAGTAACATCTTGAAATTTTAATTCCTTTATTATGTGTACAAAAGGGGGGAAATGCCGGATGCTGGTAGATGACCCCATAGTGACGATCTTATTCACACGTGCCAACTAGATTTAATGCAATAAAAATGTGATTAGTACAGTTGTTGTTAAGTTACGTGTTTTTTTTTCTGTTGCAGGTATTTTGGTGGACATAGAAAATTACTACGATATAAACGATGACAAGTCGGGGCTGCTCCAAACAGTTTTCATCATCAGTTACATGATTTTCGCGCCGATCTTCGGCTACTTGGGCGACAGGTACAATCGACGGCTCATCATGGCCGCAGGGGTGTCTCTATGGGGTCTAACCACCTTTGTCGGCTCCTTCATGTCGGTACGTGTTAATGCAAAAGTTTTACGTCCAAAATCCAATCAATCGAGATATAGATATTTATTGATGAAGTCGACGACTTGTACAACTCAAAACTCCCAGTTTTAGCTCAGCCTCTGCTAGATCCAGCATCTAGGACATACTAAGTCATTGCAAAACTAAATTGGCATCATTCATCATCTAATCCCACCGAACAGATTTTTTCCTCCCCGAACTCGTTAACATGTTGATGAAATTTCCGTGTACCGGTGTCTGGCTTCATTGCTTGCACCGCGGGTCCGCAGGGCGGGTGAGCTTCAGCAGGGTGGGTGAGCACCCCGAAAAACACGCCGCGTCATCCAATTTAAAAGTTAGGGAGCACTTACGATTCGAAATGTGTTTTCGAGATGAGTTCCGCCACCTGGGGGCAAGCAATCAAGGAATGCAGTTATTATAAATTGGCGCAGGTGTTCATGAATAATTATTTAACACGCTATCTCGTATGCGAAAATATCCCAAACGCACAAGGGTTTCAGTCTGCTTCGTCAATGTCTCCCTCGGTTGCATCTTTGCGAGGGCCGGGATTTTTTTTAAATATTTCTCTCGTTGTTTTCAGCAATATGAGTGGTTCCTGATGTGCAGAGCTTTCGTGGGCATTGGGGAGGCCAGTTACTCTACGATAGCGCCCACGATAATCAGCGATCTTTTCGTCGGCAGCATGCGGTCGAAAATGCTGGCGCTTTTTTATTTTGCCATCCCAGTTGGAAGGTGAGTCTTGAAAAGGAGAATAAATTCCTACACCAAGAAGCATATTACCCGATCCAATTCTGTAGCCTAATTATCGCGCTATGCGCGGTGTGTTACAAAAAAATGCAATTTCCGCACAAATTGTAGTTGTTCCGCGTGACTCACGTCCTTGGTTTGTTGGTAAAGTGCTTACGAAGCCCTGGAGCTGCCATCGTTGAGTTAAAAATGATTTTCGAGGTAATTCCGAGTTGTAAGTCGGAATTCCAACTTACAACTCTGAATTTTGTGTTACAAGTCGGAATTCCGGCTTGCAACTCGGAATTCTATGTTACAACTCGGAATTCTGTGTTACAACTCGGAATTTCGATTTACAACACATAATTCTGAGTTGCAAGTCGGAATTCTGTGTTACAACTCGGAATTCCAACTTACAACTCTGAATTCTGTGTTACAACTCGGAATTTCGATTTACAACTCGGAATTCTGTGTTACAACTCGGAAATCCGACTTACAACTCTGAATTCTGTGTTACAACTCGGAATTTCGATTTACAACTCGGAATTCTATGTTACAACTCGGAATTCTGTGTTACAACTAGGAATTTCGATTTACAACTCGGAATTCTATGTTACAACTCTGAATTCTGTGTTACAACTCGGAATTTCGATTTACAACTCGGAATTCTATGTTACAACTCGGAATTCTGTGTTACAACTCGGAATTTCGATTTACAACTCGGAATTCTATGTTACAACTCGGAATTCTGTGTTACTACTCGGAATTCCAACTTACAACTCTGAATTCTGTGTTACAACTCGGAATTTCGATTTACAACTCGGAATTCTATGTTACAACTCGGAATTCTGTGTTACAACTCGGAATTCCAACTTACAACTCTGAATTCTGTGTTACAACTCGGAATTTCGATTTACAACTCTGAATTCTATGTTACAACTCGGAATTCTGTGTTACAACTCGGAAATCCAACTTACAACACAGAATTCTGAGTTGCAAGTCGGAATTCTGTGTTACAACTCGGAATTACATCAAAAATAATTTTTAACTCAACGGTGGCAGCTCCAGGGCTTCGTAATTTCATGCTCGAGTCGATGATTGTTTTTTGCAGTGGCCTCGGTTACATTGTCGGCTCTGAGACAGCGAAGGCGCTGGGTAGCTGGCAGTGGGGCCTTCGTGTGACTCCCGCCTTGGGTGTCGTCGCGGTTTTCTTGATTATTTTCACCCTGCTCGACCCGCAGAGGGGCCAGAGCGATGGCAGCGAACACATGGAACCCACGTCCTGGCAAGAAGACTTAAAATCGCTGGCTAGGAAGTCAGTGAATTACGGTCTCTTAATGTAACATTTTAATTTTTTTTTCGTTATGTGCAGTCGAAGTTTTATACTATCAACAGCTGGGTTCACTTGCGTGGCTTTCGTAGCAGGAGCGTTAGCTTGGTGGGGCCCCAAATTCATCTATCTAGGTCTTAAACTACAAGTCGATGGGGGCAGTGCTTCTTTAGACTCGTAAGTACCGTCTAACGTAAATGTGTGTAATAGTGCTTTGATTTGAAAATTTGCCACCCTCGGAATTTAAAAGTAAAGATTGTATTAATTTAGCGTTTCGTACAAATTTGGAATTATCGCCATGTTTGCGGGCATCATGGGCGTCCCCCTAGGCAGCTACATAGCGCAGCAACTGAAACACAGAATACCCACCATAGATCCGCACGTTTGCGGCGCAGGGATGATTTTGTCGGCGCCTATGGTCTTCTTTGCTTTACTGTCTGCGTCCAAAAGTGAATCCGTTTGCATGACTGCGGTTTTCTTTGCTCAGCTGTTTCTGAATTTGTCGTGGGCTATTGTTGCAGATATGCTTTTGGTAAGAACGAAAAGTAGAAATCGAAAGAGTCCGGAGGGGAATTTTTGACTTTGTTTATTTTTTTCGTGTTCCCCTCCTGACGGTCTTTTCTGTTGTTTCAGTTTGCCCATATTATTCGGCTGTGTGACGATGGCGGCGGGGATTGTAGGGGTAATTTTGGGCTGCGTCTTGAGCGCCATGCTTAAGAAAAGTTGGCCCAGAGTGGACCCTATAATTTGCGCTGCTGGTCTGTTCCTTTCCGCACCTTTAATGCTCGGCGCGACCTATGCTACAACGCACAATACGGTACTCATGTACTTCCTTTTATTTCTGGGAGAAGTCGCGCTGAATCTGAACTGGTCAATAGTCTGTGATATATCGTTGGTAAGATATAAATTGTGTCTAAATTTTGAGTTTAGTTCTGTGATTGTTCATTTGGAAAAAACTACACAAAATTGCTAGACGGGTACTTCAAATTTTGGACATGATACATCTTATATTGTAGGCTATTGATCGCTTCAAATGAGGGAGACGGAGAGCTGATAATGTGGACAAACTTATGTGTTTTCTATCTCTTCTCATTTCATTTCATTTCACTAAAAAAATCATCGTATTGTTGAAGTACATCTTGCATTTCTGTGAAGTTTTCTTTCGCTTATAAGTTGATCTCGCACCAAAATAGTGACACACATGTAGTAGTAAACTAATGGCATTTTCTTAGTATGTTGTGTTGCCCACAAGACGGTCTACAGCAGACGGCTTCCAATTGTTGGTCTCACACGCTTTAGGGGATGCTGGCAGCCCTTTTCTCATAGGAGTAGTAAGTAAACTGCTGTGTAACTCCGAAAAATGTTAAGCTTACGATTTTCCTTTAGATATCGGAGTCACTTAAAGACAAGTTGTCGGGTGGTTCTGAGATTATATCCGACGAGGTCCAGTTTAGATCACTCCAGTACGCACTGTTCATCACTTGCTTCGTAGAGCTGGTAGGAGGCGTCTTTTTCCTGATAACGTCGCTGTTTATTCTCAAAGACAAGCATGAAGTCGACGTGGCGATACACAGGCGTAAGTTTTTTCCTCTGTGTGCTTATTTTGTTCTTTTTTTCTGTCGTGTCTTTTGAGCAGGATGTTGGAACTGACGAAGACGTGTTGGAGTCTGCTTTGAACTAACTGTGACCGTGTCTTTCTTTTTTATTAACCCTGTTTCTGTTGTTGGCAGAATTCGTCTTGCAGAAATCGATCTGCAAGACTGTTTTCTGCCGTTTTCAATCCCCCGCAGTTCCTTCACTAACCTTTTTTCAATTGATTTAGCAGCGATGGTACCATCTTCTTGAAGTTGGTGACCGCCTGACAGCTACGTGAAGAAGAAGAAATTTGTGGAAACGGCAGAGTCCTTTAGGTCTGCTCAACTAAATTATGGTTTTTGTTTTTGTTTTTGCAAATACATAACTTTCAAATCTGTGTATATTGGATCTCGATTATCCAGATAAAATTAATTATGTGCAACGTTTTTATTTCAGAGCGAACGGCGGAAATCAGCAACGTGAATTCAAACGAAAATGAAAACAGTTCGTTAGTTTCTTGATTGCTGGTGTACTAAGTGTTGTGTTCCGCAATTGACTCTAAAGAGAGAGACTGCGAACGGTGCGCGAATCGAGACTAAAAAAAAGGCCGCAGTAATTATTTTAATTTATAGGGAAACCGAATTTCAAAATGAGGTCTTCCGGTACAGGTTTTCCTCGGGAAATTTTTAGTTTTGCCGGGTTACGTACAAAAATAGACTGTGTAGATATTTTAGCGGTTTTTTCCGTAAAAACTGTCGGTATTAAGTGCGAGATTTTGTTACCTAAAATAAACTTCGTGTAAGATCGTAATGTGCATTATTTACTAATGTATTAGATAATATATTAGACTGTTTTTTTTTTCGGTAAAAGATAATATAGCATTTTGTGTATTTATTATGAATTTTTTTAAATAAATTTAATATACCATTTACGAATTTTTATTTGTCTCTCGGATAAAATTTTTAAAAACTATCGTACAGGGTGTTATAAAATAACTCGGCACTATTGTTAACTTCGTTATTATTGGAGCTACGATTTCACTTAAATGGGAAAAGAATCCGTATTGTTTTGAGTGATTTTAAGGGGAAAATATCAGGAAAGATGAGCGTGGGAAGGTGACGAACTTCTTAGTTAAGGAATTTAAGCATAATGACAGCAAACCTACTTTTAGTGGATATAAACAAAGGCCGTGGTTAGAGGTCCACCAATGGTGGATCTATATCTTAACACATTCGCTGCCGAGGCTGTCACCGGTGTCCGCTTGAAGATATCCATACAGCGCCATGGCAGACACCCGTGTCCGCTCAACTAGATTAGCTATTGCGACGGCCGGGCACATAATAGGTTAAATATGAGTAATGGAGTGCCCGCTACGGCGCGTACGGTAAGCCCTTTCAGTTCTGGTATGCTGATATAAACAGTTGAATAACTATGTGTCCGCTAGTTGATGCCGCTATGGCGTACTTAAAAAAATCGTTTTTTAGTCCTCTTGCTGCGCTGCAGCGGACACGTATATGTATTTTTGAATATGCGATATAAGAATAAAAGTATGAAAATAAATATAAATGCTTCAATTCTGTAACAACTGCAAATTAAATTAACACAATTCTGTAATAAACTTAAAAATAGAAATGCAATTCAGGTACAGAAAAAAAACAAAATGACAAAACAAACTTATTATTTTCCGTGGTCCAAATTGAAGCAATCCAGACAATACCGTGGCCTTTCTGGACAGTCGTTACAATAAGTATCACTCTTTCTTTACTTTATTTTTGGCAATCAGAGTTTTATTTTTTTTGATAGCCTCGGCAGTCTTTTCTTCCTATGCGACTGCTTCCAGGAAATTTCATAAATGCCTGATTTCTTATACTCGAACATTTTTTACTGGAAGTGACCGCTATGTCATTTTCTTCATTTTTCCCTAGAAGTTCATCAATTATTTGCTGTCACAAAATCGTGTCCGCTGTCTGCTAATGTGTCCGCTATAGCGTGCACAGATTTCCTAATTTGACCGCCTAAAATGTCCGCTATGGCCTGCACAGTAATAATCGCAAGTTGGCGCCGCGGAGGACACAGGTGACCGATTTGAACTTTTGATGGTAACTTCCTTAAAATTTAAATAATCGCAAAAATTCAGGTATAGAATTGCTTAATATTTAGTAAAGAACATGATGCGCGCAATGGCGCCTGGAGTAATTTTTTGAAATTTCCCTTGGCAGCGAATGTGTTAAATGTTAGAGGTCCACCAGTTGTTTTCTTATGGGAATATTAGTTATAATAATAATAATAATATTTATTGGAAAGTAACAAATTACAATGAAGTAACAAATTACAGCCCATTGGAGAAATTCAGTTACACTGATTTTCAATTTCTCCCCATCACAGTACAAAAAGCAAAAATAAGAATACAACTCAAAAACAATAAGCATCCCTGCCCCCACCCTCCCAATCCCTGCACCTTAGTATAGGCTACATAGTCCTACCGTAATGCCGACTCCTGCTCTAACATTAACAAGTTTTTCAAATTAGTTTTAAATGTACTGATTTTTCCACTAGATTCAAAAACCTGACTGAACTGATTAAGCAATGCAGGTCCCACATATGCGAAGCATCCCTCATATTTAGTAGTCCTGTGCTGCGGAATAGTGAAGACCAGGTCCACACCACGCAAGTTCACACTGTGCACTTTAGATCTCTTTATTAAAAAGTCTAACAGGTACTCTGGTTCCTGTGTTGTGAGAACTTTAAAAAGGCTCGAAGCAATTGCCAAAATATAGTGGTTCTCCATATTGATTATTTTCTTATTCACTAAGTGTGGTGATATATGTTCTCTTCTTTGCAGTCCATAAGATATTCTCATGCAAGTATTTTGGATCTTCTGTAATTTTTTCTTGTATGCATTTGTGAGAAACGGATAATAAACTCCCATGCAATATGTAATACAAGATAAAATCCACATGTTACAAGCAAAAAATTTAGTGTCGCAGTTTATTGTATTCCTAAACTGATACAAACTCTTCAGTTGGAGATATGCATGACTGATCAGCTTGTTTACATGCTTTTCAAAATTTAAGTTGCTGTCAAAAGTAACTCCTAGGTTTCTCACTTCATTCTCTTCAATTATTATGGAACCGTTTATCCTCAAATTCAATGTTTTCAAACCCAATGCCCGTTCCCGTTTTCTCTCAGGACCTATAAGTAGAGCTTTTGATTTTGCTGGGTTTATCGACAGACTATTGGCCTGGGACCATTCAGAAACCGCAGAAAGATCTTCATTTATTTCCATAATAGCATCATCAATCTTATCTGGTGTAAAGCTTTTCAGCAGTTGAGTGTCGTCAGCAAAGAGATGAATGATACAGCGCTTGACAACAAAAGGGAGATCAGCAGTGTAAACAATAAACAAAATAGGACCCAACACGCTCCCCTGCGGAACCCCCCTATCCACAATCTTTGGCTGTGACTTTATTCCGTTAATCTCAACATACTGTTCTAGGTCGTGAAGGTAATTTCGAAACCATTTCAATACTGTTCCTCGCAGTCCGATGTTTTTCAATTTTGCCAATAGTAATTCATGATTCACGAGATCAAAGGCCTTACTGTAGTCAAGAAGCACCAGATAACAGATTTCACCTCTGTCTAGTGCGTTGCAGATGTCAGTCACAATTTTTAAGAGGGCCGTTCCGGTGCTGTGGTTTCTTCTAAAGCCTGACTGTACTAAGGGCAAACACTTGTTCTCATTTAAATAATGTAGCAGCCTTGATGCAATTGCCTTTTCTAATATTTTAGAGTAAGCGGGTAATATGTTTATAGGTCTTAGATCTGAATATGTTGATGCATTCATTTTTTTAGGCAATGGTTTTACCACCGATGTCTTCCAAGCTTGAGGAACGACCCCTCCAGTTAGGGAAGTGTTTATAATATTTGCCAGTACATCTTCGCAATGGTTATGTATCATGCGTATCATTGTAACATTAATTCCGTCAGATCCAAATGCATTACTCCTCAAGGTCTTAAGAATATCATTAATCTCCTCTACAGAAACCGGATCAAATGCTGTAAATCCACTCTGGATGGCACAACTGTTATACCTGTTCATAGTATCATCAGTAATCACCTGTGCTTGGCACGCATGGAGAAAATAGTTGTTGATATCTTCAGGCCTACATAACTCTTGAGGAATTTCTATAATATTTTTCCTATAGATACCCCATTGCTGTAGTTTTTCCCATAACATCTTTGGGCAAGTTTTACATTTATGCAATTCCCTTTCGTAGTATATCCGTTTTTCATTTTCGATTGCAGTATTTACCATATTTCTAATAGAAGCATAATTCCGTCGATCATCAACACTCCTTGTCCACATGTATTTACTGCGAGCTCTTCTCTTTAACCTCAACATTTCTTTAATGCAGTCTGTAATGTAGGGTCTATATTGTCGCCTCATATACACTGTCTTTAACGGAGCATAAAAGTCAAATACTGAAAGAACAGCATTTATGAAGAAATCAACTTTATTGTTGATGTCTTCTTCTTCCTTTATAAAAATCCAATTAATAATAGACAAGTCGTGTAAAAAGTTATTCATGTCAATGTGTTTAAAGTCACGGAACGTTGCTAATTTAGGTTCTGGTTTTTTTGTTGTAAGATCACAATCACAGTAAACCAACTCATGATCTGAGATGTTGGAAGCATCCATCGTCCCAGAAGACACAACTTCCACCTCTCCATTTACAAAAATGACATCGATCAAACTTTCAGAATTTTCTGTAATTCTAGTGGGATCCCTAATCACTTGCTTTAAGTCAAAACACTCCATAAGTGTGTATAATGTATTTCTGTCCACACCATCACTCAGCAAGTTAACATTCAAGTCGCCACTAATAATAAGACAATCTGTTCTACTGCCTATGTCCAAGATGATGGTTTCCAAGACCTCCAGGGCAGAGTAGTGTATGTTTGGGGGTCTGTAAATAACCCCAATACCAACTTTCTTGTTTGCAATGGTGGCCAATATCCAGATGTATTCGATGCCATTAGCTTCAGTGTTATCAGTATTATAGCTTTCAAATAGGATATTTTTCCGTATATACAGACCAACACCCCCTCCACGTCCCTCTCTGTCACACCGAAGAAAGTTAAATTCTTGTAATGTCAAAACGTCTGACGGTACATCAGGTGTTAACCAGGTTTCTGTGAGACCAATAATATGGAATGAGTTTTCCTCCACAAGAGTGACAAAGTCCGCAAACGATGACATTAACGACCTCACATTTAAATGGGATATTCTCAATTGTCTCAGACTATCAAGCGGTGCATCATCCACTTGAACATGAATTTTCATAAAAAATGTGCAGGTTCACTGCTGTAGTCAATCATAGCTCTGAATTGTTCGGCTTTTTTTTGGTATACAGGGCACTTTATGTCCCTTGCCGAGTGAGCTGTATCAATATCTAATTTCAAACGTTCTACTAATTTTGTACAGTTCACACATTTAAGAGTCTGTGATTTACAATTTTTCAAGTCATGATTTTCTGAGCACATAGGACATATCACTTTGTCTCCTTTACAAGAGTCTGCTTTATGATTGAAGGCATTGCATTTATAACACCTATTTAGATTTATGTCCTCATGTACAAAGCACCTGTCCCACCCTATATTAAGTTTGCCTTGGGACATTATTCTGGTAAAACTTTTTCCATCCACCTCTATCTTAAAATTATATCTGACACCATATTTAGACTTCTGCTGGTAGGTATGAACAATTTTCACATACATATTGTCTGGTAGAAAGTCATTCTGCTTTTTTAGACATTCTATGAAGACAGGCTCTCCCAACTTTTCGCTCAATCCCATGACATTCACAACAGGTACACGTTTCTTAAACTGTTTCGCTTCATAGTTCATTCCCAACTTGTTTTCCACCTCTATCCTCAGTTTATCCGCCTCCTCCAAGTTCTTGCATTCCACAACTACACCTCCCTTGGAAACACCGCGTATGTCCTTCACTGCTATTTTAGTTGGGTCTATCTGCTGTTTCACTGTTTCTTTAGTTATATTTGAATTCTGAGCTGCCGTCTTAGGTCTAATAACTACTGCTTCTCTATTTAGGTCCTGCTTCTTCAAAATCTCACTGTACTTTGGAACATTATTTATGCTCACCGGTTCTCTCTCTGTTGTCGACGTTATTGACTTTATTTCTGCTCTGACACCAGCCAATGAAACACTTATCAATGATTCCAGATCCTCCAGTTTCTTAAACAATCTGTCAATCTCACCATCAGACTTACGATTCCCACCACAGTCCGGATCACGACATCGAAATTTCAATACGCGCTTTTTCAGTTGCATACACTTCACTTCAGACGCAGTTATTCCAGTGCAGTTATTGCAGATCCAGTTGTCACAATCATCACATCCGTATCCCAACGAACTTTCCTCTTCCGCAGTACAAGTAATGCAGGTCCTCATACTGACATCCCCTAACCTCAATTTCAATTGAAGATGAAAAAGAAAACAAATTGGCCCAAAATTCTCAAAGTTTCTGCCCCGTTGCCCTCAGCAGCCACTGTTGCATCAACTGGTGGACCTCCCTCAACCAATCAAGCGATTTAATTATACTTTTTGTGACAAAAATCAAGAGCACAACACTGTTCAATCAACATAACCTCTAACCTTCAGAAAAATTTTAATTTTAATTTAATTTTAACTGGTGGACCTTTAACATTTTGGATTAAGATCCACAACTGGTGTACCTCCAACCAAAAAATTAAAGGTCCTCCAGTGGTGGTTCCTTAGTAGAAAATGTTAGGGGTCCACAAGTCATTTTCTTATGGGACCGCACTGGTGAATCTAACAGTTTACAGTTGAGATATAGATTCTTCAGAGGCTGACCCCTAACAAAAATTAAAGGTCCCCAACCAAGTTAGAATAGACAAAATAAGTTTAACAAATTGTCACTTGCAAACTGAATCTATATTAAATATTTTTTATTAAGTAGGTAGGTACCTGGAAATAGAAAGAAACGAAAGTATCATCACATCAGTAAGCTAGGCCGCGGCCTCCGATAGATACAGGCCAACATGCTGCTCCCCTCCACTCTAGAGATTCATATTTAGTAGTCCGACTAAACGCGCGAGTATTCGCATTACCCATGCTGTAGGTATACGAGCGCCCCGATTGTTTTCAATTTGATGGAAGGTAACAACGTGACCATCATTGTTATTTCTATAAATTTTGGGACAATTATAAATAAACGGTATATGTAGATGCCCTGTCACTGTTGTGCGCCTGGGTGCACCAGTAATTATAAAAGAAAAAATCAAGACGAATCCGGCAAAAGTACGTTCTCGTTTGTTCATAAGGAACCGGGAAGATTACAAAAGTGACTTCGCGCTATACATCGCGATAATTTTGTACCCTCCAAATCTTCGGTAATTTGAATATCTATAGATCATTTTGATGAGCGATTTTTCGTGCGCAACGAAAAATTTACATATTCGGACGGAACCACACACAGAACACCCAAATAAGAACGCGCAGCTTAATGTTAAAAGTTGGAACTGCGTTTAGCGCCATCTCTAGCTGTTTACAAGAACCAATTGCGTACAAGCGCGCGTAGATAGAATTGAAATTTAAAATTTATTTTTATTAATATTAAAAATCCAGCTAAATTAAAGAAAACAAAGACTATGCATGCTTATATGTAGGCATCAATTTTATTTAATCAACATTTTGCATTCTAAGTAGAAACATAAATAACCCCAAAGAACGCCAAATAGGCATTCTTTAGCGCACGCAAATCAATACCAAAATCAAATGAAACTTACTTGTAAACGTTAATTACGAAATTTGCTCAATTTAGTATATTAACTCAACACCGGGAGACAGGAAGACATTTCACAGCCGCATTTCTGCTATTTCGATGTCCGAGGAAAATCTCGTCATTTGCAGAGATGTCAAAGAAGTACCTACTGACGGAAGTCAAAATACGTACCGGCCTGCTGCTTTTTGTGCATAATTATTATTTCTTTGTTATGTACCTATTTCTGATTCAATATTTTTACGTATCGAGAAAACGTAACCATATTTAAATGTTCTGTGAACGTAACCACGGAATATAACCCACAATTTTTAAATTTTCCATTTTGTTTGACGATTAAAATTACAAGAAATCGGTAATACAGAGTTTCGACGGCAAATGTCAGAGTCGTAGTGCCATCTAAAGCGGTTTACAGAAACTGAAGCTAACATGGTTCAAGGTCGTGCATAACAGTGAAACCCCCCTGGAACCACAGTAGAATTATCAAACAAACGATTAAAACTGACTTAAGGATGCTTATCCAACTACTTTTAAAGCACAGCCTTCTTACATGTCTTCGTTTGTAATAAAAAAAATAAAATCTCCCTAGGATCGTGAGCATGGGAGCATGCTATGCACATAAGAAAATCTTTAGCTCAGCAAGAAGTAGAGTTTCCAAGTTTCTAAGAATTTTGTCAAAATTTCGCACAAAAGTTAGAACATAACAAACAATGCAACTATTTTAAAATAATTAGGAGCCTCGGAAAAAGTATGTATTTGACCAACGGCAGTAAAAAATGCCTGCAATTGTCTTATCTTTAATAACAGACGTAAATTTAAAAATCCAAATGTTTTCCAAAGACTATGATGTAATATTACGAACTGCGATAAAGACATTGCAAAAATTCTTGAAAAGGATCTGCTGGTTAACAAGTAGTGTAAATTCAATGATGTTATGAAGTATTTTGAAACTTTTAATACAGATACGAGTGAATGAATTGTACCATTTGTTAGAAGCAGCGAATGCAAACTTGCAAAGTGCCCTTGCATGTAATAACTTTAAGGAATTGAGTTCGTGTATTCAAACTAAATTAAAATTTTTAAGTGTGCAATTGAAACTCGTGTTTTCTAGAAGTCCAAGATACTTTAACAATTAATTTCTTTGGGCAGTTTCCTTTTATTTTAAACAGCCAGGTGCCTACAGACAGTTCGCATTTCAAGATTTTTAACTGTACCACACGCTACGTATTTAAAAAAAACGTTTCTTTAAAATGGGGACAGAAAACTCAAGATATTTTCTTAAGTTTACGTGTTTTTGTTTTCAATATAAAGTGTTGTAAATGTTTCTTTAAGTTTTTCATTGTTTAATTTTCTATTTATTCGCGGTAATATGTCCAATTTTCAAGATAAAATATATAAAAGTAAGTTACACAAAGACATGTCAATCGCAACACCTTTTTAAACTACTAAAACACCCATGTTTTAGTAATATTCACCGTATTTACGCTGAATCGCCGTAAGGCGCCGCTTACTAACGCAGCAGAATTCGGACTACTATCGCATCCATTCAAATTCAGTAGGTAGGCCTGTATCTATCGGAGGCCGCGGCTAGGCGCTATATAAAGAAAACAATATGTATTGCAATATTCTTTTGGGCTGTAGGGAACAAAATATACAAGTATATAATGTCATAAAACAAGATATAAAACTTTTTATTAAAAGTATTGCCAGAAAGATCGCAGAAAAAAATAAAAATTATAATATTCAATAGGTAACATTAAAGCACATGGATTATTGGTTGTCAATCAATTCGCATGGTGTCTCGTACCATGCTTTCACCAACAGAAGTAAAAACTTTCCTAGCTTTAGCTGCGAAAATTGTGTTGGATGACTGATGAGGCAGATACAAAAAAATAAGTAACAAATCAGCCAGAAGATCTGTGGCTCCAGTTTCACTTAATACTGATTTGTTACTTACACCTAAGCATACCACAAAGTTTTTCTAAATAAATAATTTATAACGGTGATTACTTACCTTTTCTACTGGTTTTTCGCTAGATAATTCAAAGAAAACTAATAAAATAAAATAAAATCCTGTATGAATATGAGAGGGCCGAGGACAAAGTTCTTCTTTGGACAAAATAAAGTAGGGTTATGCTGAACTGGTGGACCCCTTAACATTTTCTACTAAGGATCCACCACTGGTGGACCTCTAACATTTAAGATATAGATCCACCACTGGTGGACCTCTAACCACGGCCTATAACAAAGTACAGTGGCTTTAATTTGTTGGGAGACTTACATAGAAGGTAGGTATTTCATATTTTACAGTCTTCTATAAAAGATTTCCATCAACTCTCCAAGAATTCCCATAAAAATTCTATTCATATAACTTGCATCATTCCAAATGACAGTAAATACTTGTCCTCTTTAGAAATGAACTGGTCTAATTTGGAGAAGCATTCCCAACCTGTTTTAATTCATCCAGATATCACAAAATAACATTTTTATTCTGTACAACGCCATTTTCATAACTCGTCTTATGTCAAATGTCACTCTGCTGGTAAAACGCTATGACAGGAAACTAAATTTACCGATAAAACAGATTTCATATCACGAAACGTCAATCTAAAAACAGAATAACAGAAAGTTCACTTTCCTGTTTCCGGAAAGTCCCGCAGTGGGCAGAGTTGTGGTTGCGTCGTACTGTCGCAAGAAAATTTAAGGATTTAACTTTTCCGTCATTTTCGCAAACATTTCGGGCTGCGAGCTTAAATTTTACCTGATGTGAGAGAAATGCCGGTGAAGGTGGACATCACGCCGCCGCCTCCAGCGAATTCCAAACAGCCTGGCATCGCCAAGTCCCTGCTTTACAACGGTTCCAAATTCAGGGGGCACCAGAAGTCCAAAGGAAATTCGTACGAGGTCGAAGTTGTTTTACAGGTTAGAAAAATCATATTTTTAAGATGGTTCTATTTAGTAAAATCTCGGTGCAGGGAATTTGGCATGTTGCGCTTGTTCTAAATTTGTGCCTATATTTTATAAAACATATGCCAAAATAGATTTTAGGCGGGAAATTTGGTTGATGAACTAATGCAATTTCATTTTTTTTTGTAGCATGTGGATGAGGAAAACTCTTATTTGTGTGGATATTTGCAAATAAACGGACTGACTGACGAATACCCTACGCTGACTACGTTTTTTGATGGGGAAATTATTAGCCAAAAATACCCATTTTTGACAAGAAAATGGGACGCGGATGAAGATGTGGACAAGAAACACTGGGTAAATTTTAATTGAACCAAATCTCGCATGTTTCTATGATAAAAATTTATTTCAGAGTAAATTTTCGTCGTTTTGCAAATATTCTAAAACATTTAACTCCGATACATTCGACTATAAAGCGTTGGCCGATACGGATTATGTTTTTATGCGTTGGAAGGAACATTTCTTGGTGCCGGATCACACCATAAAAGATATCAGCGGTGCCTCCTTCGCTGGCTTCTACTACATTTGCTTTCAAAAGTCTGAGGCGAACATCGAGGGATATTATTACCACAGAAGTTCCGAATGGTATCAGTCTCTTAAATTGCATCATATACCAGAGCACAGCATACAGATATATGAATTCAGGTGAAGGGACAACACGAAACGAGACTAGTTTTTATTCTTAAATAATTCTGGAAATAAATTGAAATTTTAATTCAAATTACTGCACCATTATTGAATGTATTCTACTTTAATTTGCTTTTTCGGTATTTTTATCTGTTTTAATTATTTTAATGGTGAAGATTTCGTTGGTTTTTTTGTTAAAATGAGTGAGATGGAAAGGTTGTTTTGGTGTGCTTACCGTATTATGTATATTAATTTTTGTAACATCAAACTAAATTATTTTTAATGCTTTACAATTTTGTTCTGTATATTATGTATGATAAATGTATTGAATATATTTTTTGAATTGTTCATACGCGTTTTATTATTCCAAGTTTATTTGCAATTTATCTAAATTCAAATTCACCGAAAATGTAGTGACGTACGTTCGTGCACCTTTACGTCTGTCAGTTTGAATTACGAAACGTTTGTGGCGTCAATTTATTGCTTCGGCCGCATAGTATATAACTGCATTACCAACATTCTCACTTAACCTGAAAATTTTGACAACTACATTGCGCCACATTGAAAATGGACCCATGTAATAGTAATAAGTCTAATTTGGAACAAAATGCATATAATTCAGCGGAATACGAGGTTGTACAAACAACAAATTAATCATTAAGTAGTTTAAATCCACTGTTATTGTAGGAATTAAAAGAATTGCAGAATACTGAAGGCTTACAAGTTTGGGGTACTCGGCAAGAAGTATTAGAAAATGAGGCTTTAAAAGAACTAGAATATTTTACGAATTTAGTGGAAAGTAACAGGAATGACTGTAGTAAGCAAAACCTACAAACTGAGTCAGATAATACTAATACGGAAAAAACCGTTAGTAAAGATATTTTGGATATAAATAGTTATATACAAAAACAAGAGGCACTAAAGAAATGGAAAGAATGTAGGAATTTACAAAATACAACTAAAAGACATAGAATTACGGCAGAAATTGATCGCAATAATAGAAAACGGAAGTCAGAAAAAATTAATCGGAAAGAGTTAAAGAAATGTACAAAAATTGAAACTGTAACAAAAGATCAAACCGTAATAGAAAAAGATAATTCCTCGGGAAATGAAAGTGATTATCAACCAGATTCAGATTACGATTTGGAAGACAGCGACGATCATGATTATACGGTAAAGAAATATTCGAGAAAACAGAATATTTCTATTATTAAAGAACGTAATATAGATAAGGTAATAGATGACGGTTCCATTGAATGTTATAAATCCCGCCTCGAAGGTTATTATAAAGAAATAGAGGCCATGGAAAAGAACGTGTTGGATCAAGTGGAAATTGCAACAGGTTTGAAACTTCCGTGCGATATTTGGAATAGTTTATACAGGTAATGTAACTATTTGTGCATATTTGTTTTATCGAGTGACAATTTTTTATAATGAAGATTTTAAGAGCAAAAAAATATAACGGGAAGTAATGTTTTTAGTTACCAAAAGAAAGGGGTGAAGTGGTTGTGGAATATCCACCAGGGAAGAACTGGTGGTCTCTTAGGGGATGAAATGGGGCTGGGCAAAACGGTCCAAATAATAGTTTTTCTCCACGCTTTACGATACAGTCGAGTCGTTTCTGGGAGGTAACCAAAACAAAACAAACGTCTGACACTATTTATGCATTTTTATTTTGTTTCCAAAGCTACACCGGTTTAGGACCAACGTTAATTGTTTGTCCTGCAACGGTGCTTCACCAGTGGGTGAAACATTTTCACGAGTGGGCCCCAGAATTCCGGGTTGCCGTTTTACATCAGTCAGGAAGTTACGCTGGAAAGAATAAAAACCGTTTGATAAAAGAAATTAATAAAGAGTCGGGAATTCTGCTGAGTACCTACCAGGGCATTTTAAAATACAAGGGTTTCTTAATAGAGAGCGATTGGCATTACCTAATCTTAGACGAAGGTCACAAAATTCGTAATCCTGACGCGAAAGTGAGTGTCTGCGTTAAGCAGATTCATACGCCGCATAGAATCGTGCTGACAGGCAGCCCCATGCAGAATAATCTACAAGAACTGTGGAGTTTATTTGATTTTTTGAATCCAGGCATGTTGGGCACCCTCCCGGCATTCGTGCAGCATTTTGTTCAACCTATCGTGCAAGGGGGTTACATGAACTCAACTCCTATGCAGGAAGCAACTGCTTTATCAGTGGCGACGGCTCTTAAAGATATGATAACACCTTTTTTGCTCAGGAGGGTGAAAGACGAAGTTAAAGATGCCATTTCTTTGCCTGAGAAGAGCGAACAGGTACTGTTTTGTTCTCTAAGCGATGAACAGAAAGAGCTCTATAAAGGTTTTTTGATGGTAAGTTCCATTCGGTAAATCGTAGAAGAAACATAAATTTATTTATAATTCTGTTAGAGCGAGCATGTAAGTGGAATCATAGGTAGAGGAAAGAGAAATTGGTATTCCGATAATCAAATGCGAGCTAATATGTTAGTCGCAATTACGACGTTGAGGAAAATTTGCAATCACCCCGATTTATATCTGGGCGAATTTGAGGAAAATAGTCACATTGTTAGTAGACACTTTCGTTATGTTTCCTGGTAAAATAAATGTTTTATTTCAGTTTGATTTGGACCAGACTAATGCTCGAGTGGAAGACCGATTTGGTCATTATAAACGGTCGGGTAAGATGCGCGTTGTCTCCGCTTTATTAAAAATTTGGAAGAAGCAGGCGCACAGGGTGCTCCTTTTCACTCAAGGTTGTTCTATGATGACTGTTTTCGAAGAATTTCTCGTTCAAAATGAGTACAAATATCTAAAAATGGACGGAAGTACTTCAGTTGCTTCCAGGCAGCCTCTCATCACCAAATTCAATGAAGACGATTCGTATTTCGTGTTTCTTTTGACGACGCGCGTTGGTGGGGTTGGGGTAAATCTTACGGGGGCGAATAGGGTTATTATATACGATCCTGATTGGAATCCAGCCACTGATACGCAAGCTAGGGAACGCGCTTGGAGAATAGGACAACACAAGGAAGTTACTGTGTACAGGTTACTTTCAGCCGGCACTATAGAAGAGAAAGTATGTTTTTAATTATGCTGATGTAATGAGGTTTATGTGTACAATTTTAGATCTATCAAAGACAAGTTTGGAAGCAGTTATTGAGCAATAAAGTGCTCATTGACCCAAAGAGTCAGAAGTTTTTCAGGACTTGCGATCTGCACGATTTGTTCTCTTTTCAAGAAACTGCCGATAACTTGCCGGAAACGTCGACTATTTTTCGACATTCTCAGGTGATTTTGCAAAATAATCGTGTTCAGTAGCTATTTTATTCTATCGCAGGTTCATATTTCGAAAGAAAAGCCGTCTATAAAAGAAAAGGATAACTTTTCACGTGGTGCACATTTTTCTGAAGAGAAAATTGAGCAGATGCGGTTGTTGGCTCAGAAAATCGCAAAAAATATCGTGACACATGAGAGTGTCAAGCCTGAGGAGCCCAAGAGTTCATACCAGTTGAAATTGGAAGAAGAGAGGCGACAAAAATTAAAGGAGAAACAGTATTTATTAAGAAAATTGACGCCTTCAGAGTTACGGCTTTACAACAGAAAAAAACTGGAAAAATCGGATGACGATGTTGCCAACAAATTGGATGATTCGGATACTGCTCTTAGCTTCTCCAGAGCTCTGGAAGTATCGGAGAAAACAGCACTTTTGTATCATCGCAAAGGTACTTTTATAGTCCATATTTTTTGTATACGATTAAATTGGATTACATATTTAGATAAGAAACATGTGGTGGAAAAGAGTAAAAAGAAAAAAAAGAAACAGGATAAGGAAAAAATAGTGGACGAAAGTGGTAAAATTGATGGGGAAATTGTCGAAGGTCTAGTGAAAATTGAGGCTAAAAAAATAAGGAAAAACAGGAGTCTTGAAAGCCAACAAAATTCGGTTACCAGTCAAGATGATTACGTGTTAGAAAAGTTGTTCTCTAAGAAAGGCAAGTATTGAAAAAATAATGAAATAACATAGTCTCGAAGCCTAATTTCATTTTAGGGGGCGTACAAATGGCTTTAAAACATGATGTGATAGTGCAGAGCGGCAGCAGTAATTCCAGAAATAGTCTGAAGTTGCGTTATGAAGCGAAACAGAAAGCAGATAGTGCTTTACAGGCGCTGCGAAAGTCGAGGATAAACGATTGGCGGTGGTAGGCTGAGTTGTGATTTATTTTTAGGCCCTATCCGTTTCCACTACAACCGCTTATTTGTCGGTATTGTTATCCCGGTCTCAACGCCTTCACTTTTGTTTTCTTCGCCGCCTTCGCTGTCGGACATTTCGCAATTAGACGACTGACATTTTAAACTAGACAAAATGACATCGTCAGTAGGAAATTCTGCAATTTGGATGTCGTCGTCGATGGCAATGTATTCTTCTGCGTCAATATCTTCCATTTGTACTGATTCCCCGTATTTCGCAAGCGTTGCCTTTAATTTTGCAAGATTAAGATCATCTTAATCCAACCAATGATCTTCATTTTCACGAATGTCAACAATAGGCAGGTTCGGTAATTTTGAAATTTCATTAAAATTGATAGAGTCCCAGCTTCAGCGCGCAACAGTCCCATAAGTATTATGCATATGCATGTGTAGTTAAATTGTTAAATATTATTAACTGGTTCTAACTGGTGTTTTCTGTTTTGTACCCAGACTGATACACCGTACAGCACACCAATAAAACGGAAAAAGTGGTTCGTTGGAGCCAGAAGGAAAATCGGTCAGCATTATCGATATTTTCGCGAGTTAGTTTATCATTGCAAAAGTTTATAAAATTATCGGCTGCCCCATTGCAGCCACTCTAAATAAAATCGAACATAATGTAATTTATCGACAGTTTTCTGGGACCCCTTGGTACTTGGTAACGTGTTACGGTTAGCATAATTTGAAACAGGATGCTAGGAGCAAGACGGAGCCAAATACTGAATCGCCGTAGCGTTCCTTCCCTGAACTAAAAAAGGAAATTTTATTAACTATTTTACAATAATAATTAAATAGTACGTCATCATAAAGTTCTCTTTTGAAGACTGGTAGGACGCGTACCTCCATCCTTTCCCTGAGCTAGCCTACGCATTTCCGTAAAAGGAGGACATTCTACACCCCCAACTATTTGAGAGCAGTAGTCTAATCTGCTCCAACCTCTACCTCTTTATTCCTATCTCTGACTCTAGTATGTCGCGAACTATTCCTTTGTGTCTCAGAAGGTGTCCTACCATCCTACGATCCTATCCCCTATTCTTTATTGTCTTCCATACTTTTCTCTTTTCCCCAACTCTTTCTAATTCCTCCTTATTGCTAACTTGTCTATCCACGGTATCTTCAACACCCGTCTGTAGCATCACATTTCAAACGCTTCTACTCTTTTTCAATCCGCTTCTCCCATTGTCCAAGTTTCGCACCCATAGTTATAATTTCGTACTCCATACATGCGTCTTTAAGAGTCTCTTCCAAGTTTGTACATTAACCGTTCCAGAATATAGCAGTTGTTTCTTTTTGTTAAACAAGTACCTAGTACCTACGTAGCTTAGTTTTTTGATTCGCGTGAGTTGTATTTGATTCAGTTTTTTTAAAAAATTTCCAATCCGTTATAAAACTGTTAACTTGATAACTTGTCAATCACTTAGGTATACATACCTACATAAATGAGTAGGTATGTATTGTATTGTATTAGAGAATATAGGTAGGTACCCATTTTACAAACAGAAGTAAGCAGGTATCTACAATCTACATACCTACTTATACCGAATTATAAAAGGCATGTACAGTTAATAAATTGTTGACTTTGTTGCTGAGACATCTGTATCCCATGCTCTTGCTATTTCTCTAATAGCATCTAATAAAGTTACGGCTAATGTTCCACGATCCTCCATGGCAGGGGTAGTTTGTTTCAGAATCCGTTTCGAGTAATTTATCTTCAGGTTCTTAATTATACCCTAATCCATTGGTTGTAACTTAGACGTCATATTAGGTGGCAGAAATACGACGCGGATGGACTTCAACTTTTCGTCAATTGTAGGATGAGCCAGGCAGTTGTCTACGAATAGTAAAATTTTTCTCTTTTGGATCGAAAACTTTCTGTCAAGAGACAATAACCGTATCTCGTACAGGTTACTGGTCATCCACCCCTTCTTGTTGTTCTGATAAGTGACCGGCAAAGACTTGATGCTCTTAAAACATCTAGGGTTCTTTGATTTCCCAATCACTAAAAGTTGCAGTTTTTGCGTACTGTCCATATTAGCGCCAACCATAACAGCGATTCGTTCTTTACTTTGCTTTCCCCCATAACACTTCTGATTTTAAAAAGCCAAAGTTTTGTCAGGTAAACATTTAAAGAACAGACCCGTTTCGTCGGCGTTGAAAATGTCCTTAGATTTATATCGGGAGAGTAATCCAGGGAGCACATTTTCTTTCCAATTTTCACACTCTTTTTCATTTGCGTCTGCACTTTCACCTCAAACCACTTTTTGCGCAATAGGGGGGTTCGGAGAAATATAAGATATCTATTTTTGGCATGAAAATGACAGAAAATTGTTATTGTAATTGATTTACGGCGAAATTTTTTTTCTAAAAAATTTTTTTGCGGCATAATAAACGAAAGAAATTAGCTTATCACGCCCACATGCTAGTTCGCTTTGTTATTGGTTTGACGTCAGAAATTCGTAAGGCGCTCCTCCCACTTCTCTTGAAGTGCCTGTGAAGTGGTACCTATCTCATAACATACTTGTGTCAAGGAAACATGAAACAAAGACAACATAATCGATATAATGATGCAACGAGGGTATCAAAAGTCCGATTCACATAATTTGCCATATTTATGTAGTAGGTAGGTAAATGTCCCGGTAAATGTGGAAATGGTGTGTGATTCTTGCATGTAACCCCAATTTCATTCAAGCTCAAAACAGTAGTGTAAAGGCAGACCGGTATAAGTAAAACAAAGTCAACAATTTATTAACTGTACATGCCTTTTATAATTCAGTATAAGTAGGTATGTAGATTGTAGATACCTGCTTACTTCTGTTTGTAAAAAAGGTACCTACCTATATTCTCTAATACAATACAATACATACCTACTCATTTATGTAGGTATGTGTACCTAAGTGATTGACAAGTTATCAAGTTAAAAGTTTTATAACGGATTGGAAATTTAAAAAAAAAACGGAAACAATTACAACTCACGCGAATCAAAAAACTACGCTACGTAGGTACTAGGTACTTGTTTAACAAAAAGAAACAACTGCTATATTCTGGAACGGTTAATGGATAGAAACTCGGAAGAGACTCTTAAAGACGCATGTATGGAGTACGAAATTATACCTATGGGTGCGAAACTTGGACAATGGGAGAAGCGGATTGAAAAAAGAGTAGCGTTTGAAATGTGATGCTACAGACGGGTGTTGAAGATACCGTGGATAGACAAGTTACCAATAAGGAGGAATTAGAAAGAGTTGGGGAAAAGAGAAAAGTATGAAAGACAATAAAGAATAGGGGATAGGATCGTAGGATGGTAGGACACCTTCTGAAACACAAAGGAATAGTTCGCGACATACTAGTCAGAGATAGGAATAAAGAGGTAGAGGTTGGAGCAGATTAGACTACTGCTCTCAAATAGTTGGGGATGTAGAATGTTCTACTTTTGCGGAAATGCGTAGGCTAGCTCAGGGAAAGGATGGAGGTACGCGTCCTACCAGTCTTCAAAAGAGAACTTTATGATGACGTACTATTTAATTATTATTGTAAAATAGTTAATAAAATTTCCTTTTTTAGTTCAGGGAGGGAACGCTACGGCGATTCAGTATTTGGCTCCGTCATGCTCCTAGCATCCTGTTTCAAATTATGCTAACCGTAACACGTTACCAAGTACCAAGGGGTCCCAGAAAACTGTCGATAAATACATTATGTTCGATTTTATTTAGAGTGGCTGCAATGGGGCAGCCGATAATTTTATAAACTTTTGCAATGATAAACTAACTCGCGAAAATATCGATAATGCTGACCGATTTTCCTTTTGGCTCCAACGAACCGCCTTTTCCGTTTTATTGGTGTGCTGTACGATGTATTAGTCTGGGTACAAAACAGAAAACACCAGTTAGAACCACTTAATAATATTTAACAATTTAACTACACATGCATATGCATAATACTTATGGGACTGTTGCGCGCTGAAGCTGGGACTTGTACGTTATACTAAGTTCTGACGTCACGCGGCCTACTCTCGCTGCAAGGTACGATTTCTAGCCTCGCACCGACGGAAAACTTTGCAACGGCTTCACAGGCGAAGGAATTTTTTTTTAACAAAAATTAACAACATAACTCCCGAGCTCGCAGCGAAATCCAAATGTTCCAAAGTTTTCGCGAATTCCTACGCTTTCTCTCGAATTATTGTTCCCGATATCGGCAGTTTCTTGTCACGGCAAACCTTAACTCACTTCAACATCGCTTCATCAATATCTTCATACACACACGACTTAAACCGTTTTCAAGCATTGCTGATGCTATCGGAACTTTTTTCAAGAATTGCATACGTACGATTTGCTGTGTAGATCAAGGGACTTATTCGAGTTATGGAAAAGTTCCACTGTAGTACCTTCTTTTTAATTGATTTAACGCATTCGATGTTTTTTCTGTATAAATTACTGTAAAGAATTTGTATTAAATTTGGTGCATTCCTTTCTAGGGGTTAATCACTCTGTGCAATTGTGGGACACAGCGATGTGCAATACTTTTGCAATGTTATGAAATGTCTTGAAATACATATGAAATGCTTTGAAATATATGCAATAGCATGAAATACCTGTGAAATACTTTGAAATACTTCTGAAATGCGCTGCAATACCTGTGAAATACTTGTGGAATGCTTTGCAATACCTGTGAAATACTTGTGAAATGCTTTACAATGCCTGAGAAATGACTTTTGAAATGCCTTGCAATAGCTTTGAAATACTTATGAAATGGTGGGTGGCTCTGCTCATCAACTTATGCATTTATTACGTTGTAATGAGAAAGTATACGGGCATAGCAGTCCTTCGCTGGTCATTTGTCTTTACGAAGCACTTAAATAGTGCGACTACTGCCTTAGACCTAAAAGTTTGGTTGTTGTTGTTGGCTTGTTGAGATTCGCTACTGTTCTTACTACGTCACCTTATATGGCCTTTCTCACGTTTAATGTGTTGGGGTGCAGATAGCTCAATTGGTTAGAGCAGTCGCCATGAAAGCGAAAGTTCTGGGTTTGAATCCCGGTCAGCGCCTTTTCACATTTTTCGTGGGGGAGGCCTGTATTGTATGTTTTCCTTGACTGCTATGCCCGTATACTTTCTCATTACTTTAGATTTATCTACGTACAGTCGTTTAACATTTAATATTTGTTTATTACGTTGTAACATGTGTAAGCTCCAATAGAAGGCCAGCACTTCGATCACGTGACTACGTCTGGCCACTCATAGCAAATAGCAATCGTCATTCAGTTTCTTCCAGTTCACTGACTGCGAAGCCACGCGCATGTGTTACATAAAACATTTCGGCTTTACCCACTCTATTGGATGATTAGGTACTATTGTGTTACGTACTGTGCGTTCTCTAGGAACATTGTGCTATTGCATTTGTTTCTAGATTTGGATTCTCTTTAAGCAGGTGGGTAGGTGACCTGACCTTCCCTATTACCATTATTGTAGAAATGATAATCTAATCTCGGGGCCGGTATACTTTTTCAGGAAGGGACCATAATTTGCATTGTATTCCTCTAATGTTTATAGAGAATATATTCGAGAAAATCAGCAGGACAGCAGTCCAAAAAATTGTCTTGAAGCCTAAATAAATTTCATTATCAGGCGCGTCGCATGTATTTTTAGTGATTATGTTAGGATTAAGTTTCTTGTGCCCATTCTATCCTTGTGGGTGGCAACTTATGTATTCACAAGGGTTGGGGGAATGTCACAATTTTTTGGAACACACGGTTGCTGGATAAGTGAGTGTACCCTCGTGGTCACCTGGATTATTAATATTGAAGTTTCCCACGGTTTTGAATTATGTCAGTTCATTACTAGTTTACATAAACTTAGATGCTGGGTTTATACGACAGGAATAAGAAAAACCTCGAGAAAAACCAAGAAAGAAACACGAATTAGCCTTTACCGAGGCCTTTACGGTATCAGCATTTAATGAGTTACCTACCGTTTTCTTCTTATGTAGCAAATTCACATGGAAGAAATTCCTGGAGAAATTTATTTTGTACGAATTTAATCCCAAATCTCCAAGCAAATCTGCCATTGGCCCACTAAATCAAACTAGTATACCTGTTGGCCAATAGGAAGCCCGGAGAAAATTTGTACGTTAGAAATTTCTCCCATGTTAATTTGCTTTTATTTCTGTTCTTGGTGTATAAATAAACCTCGAAATAAACCCATAAAAATTTTCTCCAGCCTTTTCTACTGTGTACTCGACTGTGGAGAATTTTCGAGTGTGCTGGAAAGAATGTTATTTAATCAGGAAAGAAATTATGATATCTCAGAGATTCACGTTTCACTCTAGAGAGCTTCCAATAATTTCACCCATTTCATTATCCTAATATTTTTGCTTTTTCCTTTTTGAGAAATTCTCCTAAATTAATCATTTTCTTCAAAAATCTCGCGGCATCCAAAAATTATACATCCAATTTCTTTAATAATTCATTATTTAATTTTTATTAAAATTAAGTGCAATACTAGTGAAATTCTATGCAATGCTTGTGAAATTGTATGAAATACCAGTGAAATGCTATGCAATACTTGTGAAATACTTCTAAGTATTTCAAGTGTGGGACGCCTTATCACGGAGTGATTAACCCCTCGATTCCTTTGAATATTTTTGTAATTAAAAACATGTGATACAATAATGAATTCTTTTTATTTCATACAAAAATTAATAAAACTTAGCGGTAAATCAAGTTTGCGTAGAATTTAATTCTTCCCGGACAACGGCGGCCGCTTCATTCATCTCTAAGCCTTCCAGAATGTACAGGAAGTTTTCCAAAGTTGCGTCTTCGTCGTCCTCGAACCAGACGTGAAGCATGTTCCGTGCCCTGTCTGCTTCCGTTGGATTATTCTCGCCGAAGAAGCTTATTTCATCGGGTTTGAAACCTAGTTTTCCCGCAAGCCTTTTCCAATCAGAACCGATCTTGGTAGCGAAAAGCTGCAGCTGGGAAATAGTCACGCTACTGCTCGAAGCCGTCCTAGAAGCCTCTTCCGCAAACTCTTCGCTTTCTCCCTGCTTCTCTTCATTAGTCTGTTCCTCATCCGCTTTAAAAAGACTCTCTTCCATTTCCACATCATTCTGCTCGTTCAATGTTTGTTCCGATGTATGAGCAGACCCCGTGTTGTGTCTTTCTGCCGCAATCTTCCTCACCATCATCTCCAAATAATCAGGCAACTGATTAATAGGATTGTTACTGTACGTGAAGAAATAAGGGCTCCTACGAGCCAATAAACGCAATGCACGCCATCCGAAGTTCCCGTCTTTGATCAATTTATCTTCTTCTTTAACAATCCCTGGATTCTCCAACTGCTCAATGGCTTCCGCAAAGTAACTTTCTAGCGACGGCAAAAAGTCGCGTTCTTTGGTTTTGCAAGCTTCTAGATTGTCCGGGTTCAAGTTCCAGAGCTTCGTTAATTCAGTGCTGAAAAGAACATTTAGAATTTTGATTGTGCTTCTAAAATCAACTGAAATATGTATTCAGGGTAATTCAACGATCTAGAGAAGGTAGCATGTAGATTTTCCAAATCGTTGAATTACACCATATGAAAACTTTGAATATAGAATCAGCTTGATTTGGTTGTTTGAATAGGCATAAATCTACCTTCCCATGTAATGTTTCCCTGACTTATGAGCATCCTTGATTATGTCTCCTAAACGTGGCTTCTGGCTTACATTTTTCCTTAACTTCTCCGATTCCACGGATGGCAATTGCTTCTTGAATTCTGGATAAATATATTTTGCATATTTTGAGTGATTAATATGAAAAATTTCTCATCTAATCTAATTATATATTATTTTAATTTGGTAAAATTCTGGCATAAGGTAAATAATAAATATGGTTTTTTATCGACGTTTTGGGGCCTTTGTCAAGATATACAGGGTGATTTTTTTTGACCGTCTATAAGAAGTATCTGGAGAACTAAAAGAGATATTGATTTGAAATTTTGGCTGTGGCTGAAACCGGGTCGGATCTATTTAATGAAAATATTTTCAAAATGGTGACAGTTCCAGAAATACCGGAAGTTGACGCCAACTTTGTTATCTTAAATGGAATGCTACCCATTTCTATTTTTTTTTTAGATTCTACGGAAAATTTTAATGTCAATTCAATAAAGGTTCGCTATGTCTAAAATTAATATTTACCGGAAATATAAATTTTTTTCTCAATATTTTGACGGTTTTGGTAGATTATGTAAAAATTAATATCTCGATAACGTCTAGCAGTAAGATGGTTGATTTTCTATGGTGGCAAGACGAGGTATTGGAATTACTAATCGGGCAAACAAATTTTCAAAATCTATTACATAAAATTTTCTAATCAACGACATATGTTGATCACACATAAGTAGCAAAGAGTCATTTTTCTTAAACTGAATGATACCTATTTAAATAAACCAATTAAAAAAAGTGAAAAAATGCGCATTTAACAATGTATGATGTTTCTCTACCCAAAATGAATAGTATTTTAGATACCTATTAGATGGGGCGCCAGGTCATTGTTCTGCAGCAGTTACTAACGAATTGTACCAGATGTTTGAAGATAGATGGATACGGCGTTTGGGTCCATGTAGTTGGCCTGCCAGGTCTCCAGACATTACACCGTTGGATTTTTATCTTTGGGGCCGTATAAAGGATAAAATGTATCAATATCCACCTACCTACCTACTTTATTTTTTATTTGGTTAAAATATGTTCAGTGGTGGTAATTCAGGATATGTTCCATTAAATGTTCTGTATGTCCTGTTAATTATTTTATCACATTTTCCATGAATGTTGAATAAATTCATAATATCCGAGTTAAAATAATTATCATTTGCCATATCCTATTCGTTAATCACCAACCGTACTAAATTACTAAAAAATACCGATTGCTTTTATTAGACATTATTTGTGAAATTTGTGAATATTTTGTTTTGTCTACAAGCCAAGGTCTACTTACTAGAAGGCGGGGCTCTTCAATTTTGATCGATGAAATAAGAAAACAGCAAATATCTAAAATACTATTCATTTTAGGTAGAGAAACACCATACATGGTTAAATGCGCATTTTTTCACTTTTTCTAATTGGTTTCTTTAAATAGGTATCATTATCATTCAATTGAAGAAAAATGACTTTTTGCTACTTTTGTGTGATCAACATAAATATGTCGTTGATTAGAAAATTTTCTGTAGTACATTTTGAAAATTTGTAATTAGTAAATTAGTAATTCCAACACCTTGTCTTGCCACCATAAAAAATCGAACATCTTAATGCTAGACATTATCAAGATATTAATTTTTACATAATCTACCACAACTGCCAAAATAGGTATGTATTGAAAAAAAATTTATATCTCCGAAAATATTGATTTTGGACATAGCGAACCTTTATTGAATTGACATTAAAATTTTCCGTGGAATCTAAAAAATTCTATTCAAATTTTTTTGACAGTAGAAATTGCAATTGCATATTTGTGTCCACGAGCTCGTAGATTTGTGTATTCTGTGGCAGTGTTGTCTCTAATCTGTGGTGGTGTTCTCGGTGCTCCATGTAACGTAACGATTAGAATTGAACCTTACACATCTCTTATATTAAATAACTTCATCACTGCAATTGAACTTATTCTAACAACTACATATTTCAAATTTAAAGATTCAGTTAGTTTTAGATGATTTAGAACCACCAGTTATTCCTAAACGGCGCTGGAGTGCCATCCAACATTTTGTTTTTAATAAATTTACAGTTGTAACAGTAAAATTACTGTTCAAACTGTCCAGTTACAGTTGCAACTGTAAATTTACTGTTCAAACTGTCAATTCATATACAGTTGTAACTGTCAATTTGCTATTTCAACTGCCAATTTTTCTGTTTCAACTGTCAATTTTCTGTTCAAACTGTCGATTTACTGTTCGAACTGTCAATTTACAATAGGGAAGATCCGCTTCATCAAATTTTTAACTTTTAGTACTGTAATATCAAGCACAAATAGGATATGTATTGCATATCACGTAAAAATTATTATTATGTGCCGTGCTAAAAGAAAAATATGCAATTAGAAAAGCAACATAACTGAGAGAGCTAAAACGCGCGCTGCCTGTGACGTAGCAGGCCCATCCGTCGTGTCGTCGATTAACGCGTCTCCCTGAATAAAGTGGGGAGGAATCGGTGAATGAGCGAAGGCTTTATTATGACGAAAATAAGTCTCAAATATAAAAAGGGAATTGCGGAATTTGTTTTGGATAATAAACTATTCAATAAGATCAATTTGCGAGTTTTCCCCACTGTAACCTGAAATTCACTGTTAAAACTGTCCATTTATAGTTTTAACTGTAAATTTATTGTTTCAACTGAAAATTTACTGTCAATTTACTGTTTACAGTTGTGACTGAATTGACAGTTCGAACAGTAAATTGACAGTTACAACTGTAAATTGACAGTTTGAGCAGTAAATTGACAGTTCGACTAGTAAATTGACAGTTCGAACAGTAATTTGACTGTTACAACTGAAAATTGACGGTTCGAACAGTAAACTGACAGTTTTTGAACAGTAAATTGAAAGTTACAACTGTAAATGGACAGTTTTAACAGTAAATTTCAGGTTACAACGGTAAAATGACAGTTCAAACAGTAAATCGACAGTTTGAACAGTAAATTTACTGTTGCAACTGTAAATTGAATTTAAAAAAAAATATTGAATGACACTCTAGCACCGTCCTACTAAATTATCTTTCAGTTTACCATTTTTTGTTAGATATGTAGATGATTGTCTAACCACTGTTCATCCTGACAAGTACAATTAAATTCTTAATCAGTTTAATAATTACAATTTTTCACTATTGATTCTTCAACAAAGAAATGAACTAATCTTTTTAGACTTCACTACATAAAATTAAAAATTCAATATAGACCGAACGGTACATTTTACATTAAATCAACTTGGTCTGGCCGTTATATTTGTATTAGCTCTGAACAACCCACATGTTTAGCTGACCGAGCCATTAAACTTTCCAGCCCACATTTTAGAAAATCCGCGGTAGAAAAAGTCTCAAATTGTTTAATAAAAAATAACTATACTAAAAATTTCATTATGAAAATTATAAAAAGTAGAATCCATCAATTTCACAATAATAATACTGATACTAAAAAATCAAAAGAAAATAAAAATTGCATTTCATTAGGTACCAGTCACACAATATTAATTAATAGAATTAATTAATAGAAAACTATATTATTTACCTTATGCCAGAATTTCGCTAAATTAAAGTAATATAAAATAAATCTATCTATAGAATAAAATCTTACCAGGGCAACCTTCATTTTTCCAAACGTTCCACTGCTCCTCTCTGCTCAATATATTTTTTATGATTCGAGCAAACTTTTCGCCATCTGGAGGGGTTTCACGTATCAAATTATACACTTTATCCATGTTAGTTTGCACCCATTCTTTCTGGTCGCCCTTCAATTCATATACCTCCCTAAAAAACCAATAATAAACACACAAAGCGAACGCATATTTCCAAAAAGATCACCAACATTTTAAACTTAACCGGAGATGTTAAGTACTGAAATAGTATGAGGAACTGCAGCAAAACGTTCCTACGGAAATTGACGTCGTATATTTGCAGATCTAATAGCTTCTGATTAGTGAGATATTTGGAAAAATACAGAGGATCCTTTTCCGAACTGCTGCCAGCAGTAACCTGACGCTCTTTTTCCACACCCTCGAGTTTTAGACCTTGAAAAACATTCAAGATACTGCTCGCATGCTAAAATTAATCCTCCTGAATCTTCCACCTTTAAAAACGAGCCTAATCACATATACTTACCGAACAAAATAATTTCCATTGCACTTTATTGTAACACTGATTAGGATTCCGGAAGAAATCCTGCAGCGACCAAAATTTGCAATACAAACTATAATCTATGACGATATTCTTTTTATCGTCTCCTGTTTCGCTATCCGCAGAACCCACTGACGTACTCTCGTCCTTGCCCCCGCCATACTCGGTGATATTCTCCAAGTTGAACTCGCTGACAATATTCAAACCAGATCTCTCCGAAAACGGGAAGAATTTTGCCAAAAACAACAAAATTCGCCCGCAGAAAACAGTCGCGCTGGATCGAGACAGTCTGCGGAGCAGATCATTACACATTCGCAACAAATTATTCTTGCATGAAATGAAAAATAAATCTTCCTTCCACACATCTACTTCTTGCTCCACAAAGGTAAACATTTCTTCGCACGTGTCTAACGTTAGCAGATCGAAAATATCCCCCAAAAGCACCACGGGCATCGTCGGAGTACTCAAACTCTTTCTGCATGTTTCAATACAGAAACTTACCACAGTTTGCAGTTCATCTACACCCGCATCTTCTTCCAATAATTCTAATATCACATCGCGAAATGCTTGATCCAACGCCAGTTTAGTATCAGTTTCGTTTTTAGCCAAAGATCTAGATTTGGTTTCTATTGCGTCTACATTTCCCGATTTATAAACTTCTTTTATAGTTCCCTTAAAATTAAACACATTAATAAAAACAGGTTACTGAACTTCTTTTAATTAAATACCTTGAATTCTGACCGAAGTAATTCAAAATTGTTATTCATCTTATAACCCTACAAAGCCGGTGTTGTCCAGGGAATGCATTAATGGCTAAGAAAATACAAAGGTACATTTGGACTACTAGCACATAAACGGTCTATCGCCTTGACTTAAATTAACCGCAGAAATACTGACGTACTGCGCGCGTTCGACACCTGTTAGTTTCAAAATATCTTGCATTGTAATTTTAATAATTTTAAATTTTTTATACTTAAGCACGACACACAAGTTGGAAATAAGCAGTTTTCATTACAAAATTACAATAATTATGTTGCAAAAGTTAGGCTAAGATGTTTATAACAGATGACAAGGGCATGTAAGCACATCACATACCAATGTTGATATTTTTGTTGACGTTTAACCAAGGTTGGCAACGTGTGAAGGTTGAAATGGTGTTGTGGCTAACTTAATCATTTAAATTTGGAAGACTGCAGTTTTTGCGATGGCCGAAAGAGGATGAAGGTGGAAAAAGGTTCAAGCTTACTAGTTCTCTAAAAACCTGATGTTTGAGTGATATGTACATATTAGTGCCGTTAAAATTTAGTTGTATATATTAGGATATCAGTAAAATAGCTGCTGTGATACTAGTAATGGCTGATGAGACACAAGAGCAAGAATTACGGAATTATCTTCAGATTTTACAATCCATGATAGATGTTTCTTCTGAACGGTTAGAAGGCCTTCGTACACAATGCGCGACAAGTGTAGAGCTCACTCAACAAGAGATAAGAACCTTGGAGGTAAGTCTACGCTTTCTGCCCAAGTAATTATGAAATTGTAAGTGTTTGTTGTTTTTTTGTAAGGGAAAACTCATAAAGATGTTTTCCGACCAACTGGTGACAAAACTTAAACTGAGACTTGGCACGGAAGAACACGTGCCTTCACTGACCCAATGGCTGCAAGTCGTCGGTCTTAGTAAAAATTCTATCCAAGGTTTGTGTCAGCGAATCTCGTCTGTGGAAGAACTGCAAGAGAAATCGGAACACGAGCTCAAGACCATCTTAAACGAGAAGGGGGCCAGGCCGGAAGAGCTTAATCGACTTTGTCGAGCGTTACATAACTTGAAAAGATACACAGGTAAGCGAACGGGATTGTACGGATAGTAATTTAATCTTATAATTGAATTGCAGACGTTTTGAAAAGGGGAGACAATGGCGGCACAGAGATGCACCTCTATTGGGACTCCTGGGATAGACACCACCCGTTTAAAGGCTTGTCGCCTAGATCTGCGAGATCCAGAGCGACAAGAGCTTCGGTTCCGTCGGAAGAGTGTTTCGGTAGCTATAATAATAACAACAGGGCTGGAGGTGACGCGAATATGCCGCAGTCACCTTCCGTTTCCAGCATCAGTTCGCTGAACGCACAGACTGTATTAGGGCCACCTTTAACCCCCCCGCCCCAGGCTAGAGGCAAAGGTATGTTCTTTTTTATAGATAGGTAGACGATATTTTTATCATCTGGAAGTCATTTCTTATGGAATCACATGATCTTCCAGAATACTACCTCCATCATCACTGTCCTTACTTTTCTATTCTTCCTCCCCATTTTGGATCCGTTCTTTCTTCGTTAATTTTTTTCTTTGAATTTTTTGTCCTTTGTACAATATACACCAATCAAAATGAAAAAGAAGCCACTACAATTTGTTATGATTTGCTTGTGATTCGTACAGAAAAAAATAAAAATGCAGAAGTGTGTGATTAAGCTCTTTATTGTTTCAATGAAAAGTAAGCAAAATTTCAAAATCAATAACGTGTGTGTCCTCCTCTAACTCGTAAAACTTCAGTGCAATGAAGGCATACTTTCAACTAAATTTCGAATAACTTGAGGAGGCAGCTGTTCCCACTCTTCCAGCAGGATTTCTTCAACGTGTTGAAGGTTCTGGATTGGCTGACGTTCCTTCAATCGTTGCCCAAGTGTGTCCCAGACGTGCTCGATTGGATTGAGGTCTGGACTGCGGACGGGCCAATCCATAACCTCAATATTGTGGGCATTGAGGAAATTTTGCACTATTCTGGCGATGTGTGGGCGGGCATTATCTTGCTGCAGAATGAATACTAGCCTCATATTCTCGGCAAATGGTACAACATGTGGTTCTAGAATTTTGTCTATATACCTACGTGCAGTCTTAGATCCCTCACGAATTACCACCAGCTCCGTGCGCCCATTCATATTTATCCCACCCCAAACCATGATGGACCCTCCTCCAAATGGAACCCTTTCTTCCACAGTGCAGTCTAAAAACATTCAGCTGGGCGTCTCCAGACTCGAACTCGTCCATCAATGTGATTTAAACAGAACTTGGATTCTCCACTACCTTAAGTTCCAATTAGCAGTCTTGAGTGGCCCTCTACGCCTTCGTGGTCTACCAAGCACATCAACATTCATGTTTACTCTTTCACATTTGAAACGAAACTAAAGAAGCAAGTCGATAAAAACATTTATCTCTTGGTAAAAAATTGTGATTTTTAGGTTTTATTCATCATAAGGTTCTCAGTCCGAAGACTGGTTGGATGCATACCTCCACTCTTTTCTATCCTGAGCTAACCTACGCATTTCCCTAAAAGTAGAACATCCTACATCCCTAACTATTTGAGAGCAGTAGTCTAATCTAGGCCTACCCCTACCTCTTTTTATTCCTATCTCTGACTCTAGTATGTCGCGAACTATTCCTTCGTGTCTTAGAAGGTGTCCTACCATCCTATCTCTCCTACTCTTTATTGTCTTCCATACCTTTCGCTTTTCCCCAACTCTTTCTAATACTTCCCTATTGCTAACCTTATCTATCCACGGTATCTTCATCATGCGCCTGTAGCACCACATTTCAAACGCTTCTACTCTTTTTCGATCCGCTTCCTCTATTGTCCAAGTTTCGCACCCGTATAATGCGGTACTCCATACATGCGACTTTAAGAGTCTCTTCTTAGTCTCAATATTAACAGTTCTCGAACATAACAGTTGTTTCTTTCTGTTAAACGCAACTCGGCCCTGCGCTATTCTTTGTTTTATATCTTTAGTGCTCCTACCGTCTTGAGTTATTTTACTTCCTAAATAGCAGAAATCCGTGAACTCCTCTATCTTCTCATTTCCTATTTGTATGTCAACTTTAGTTCTATTTTCACATCCCCTACATACCAAAATTTTAGTTTTCTTTTTATTGACTTTCATGCCATAGCCCTGTGACAAAACTCCTTCCATTTCATTCAAAGCCGCTTCTAATTCTTCTTTGCTAGATGCTAACACTGCTATATCATCCGCAAATCCGAGCATGTTAATAGTTTGACCCTGTACGTTAATCCCTGAGGCTGTTCTGTCCTTAACAATATTAATAGCATCTTCGATATATAAGTTGAAAACTAGAGGTGACAATGCACATCCCTGTCTCACTCCCACTCGGATATCTACTTCCTTTCGTTCATGCTCACATTCTATAACTGCCTTTTGCTCTTCGCAGAGATTATGTATTATTCTTCTGTCCCTATATTTCATCCCTACCTTTCTCAGCACTTCGAACATCTTCACCCATTTTACGTTGTCGAAGACCTTTTCTAAATCTACAAATCCTATATAGACGCTCTTTCTCTTTTCTATCGTTTTTTCTATAATTACTCGTAAAGCTAGAATGGCCTCGCGTGTTCCTCTATTTCGTCTAAATCCGAACTGATGTTCTCCTAATATTTCTTCCGCCTTTTTCTCCATCCTTCTTTGCACAATTCTAGTTAAAATTTTTGACGCATGGGAAGTTAAACTGATGGTTCTGAAATTTTCGCACCTATCCGCGCCTTTCCTTTTTGGCAAAGCTACCATGATGTTCCGTTTGTAATCCTCTGGAATCTCGCCTGTCAGGTATATGCGACTAACTAATTTAAATAAACGATCTATTACCTCTTGACCTGCGCACTTTAAGATTTCTGCCTGCAAGCCATCTATACCTGGCGCTTTATTATTCCTTAAACTTTTTAGTGCTAGCTCAAACTCTTCTCTCATTATAGGATTCCCTAGGTTATCCCCCTCTACACTGCTTTCGCTTTCTAATATATCTTGCACTTCCTGTCCCGCATATAAGTTTCCTAAATGTTCTTTCCACCTATCTGCCTTCTCCCCGCTTTCGATTAGGATATCTCCTGCCTCATTCCTAATGCTTTTAGTACTAGATCCAGTTTCTCTAAAATTTCTCCTAATTATTTTATATGCTTCATCAGTCTTTCCTACTTCGAACTTATTTTCCACTTCTTTGCACTTATTATCGATCAATTGCTCTTTCGCTTTCCTACATTTCCGAATAATTTTCCACTTGATCGCCTTATATCTTTGTTTCCCTATTTCATCTAACCTATTATTATATTTTCGCCTTTCCTCTATTAGACTCACAATATGTTTTGTTATCCAGGGTTTCCTACTTTCATTCTGTTTATGACCCAAAATATCCCTAGCTGATGAAACTAAACTATTTTTAATGCAATTCCATTCTTCCTCTATGTCCCTAACAATATTTTCACCCGCGCCCTTTAGTACTTCGTTTGTCTTTTTCTCGAACTTATCGCGCGTATCATCATCTTTTTGTTTCTCTGGGTCAAGATACCTTCTTCCGCTTCGTTTTTTCAAAATCTTAAATTGAAGATTGGCCTTCATAACGACTATACTGTGATCACTATCTATATCTGCTCCTGGATAACTTCTACAATCCCTAACTTGATTTCTAAATCTTTGCCTAACAAGAATGTAATCTATTTGATATCTCCCTAGGTCTCCTGGCATCTTCCACGTGTAGTGTCTCCTAACATGATGGTGAAATAGAGTGTTCGCGACCGTTAAGTTATGTTTATCGCAGAACTCTATCAGTCTAACTCCCCTATCGTTCCTATTGCCTAATCCAAAGGGACCAACTATTCCGCCTTCTCGCCCTGTGCCTACGACTGCATTGAAATCTCCTATAATTATTAAATTTTCGTGTCCTCTCACAAAATCTAGCACATGTTCAATATCACTATAAACTGCCTCTACAACCTCATCACTGTAGTTAGAAGTGGGCATATATACCTGTATTATTACTGTTTGTACAGGTTTCGAATCTAACCTAACCATAACTACCCTGTCACTTTGCTGTAAGAAATTTTCTACACTCTGCCCTACTTTTTTCCGCATAACAATTCCTACTCCCGAATTTCCTCCTGCAGATCCTGTGTGTATTACTCTAAAATCTCCGCTCCAGAAGTCTCCGGCTTCTGGCCATCGCACTTCACTAATACCTACTACGTCTAATGCTAACTCTGAATTTGGGACTATTTTACCTCTGGAATATTTTACTCCAGAAGGTGCCATCATCATAAATTCGAAGTACGCTGTACTAGGGATAGAATAATGTGATGGTCTCCCGTTGCCTTCCTCATCGCAGTAGTGTGTATCACAGTGCCATACCGACCCTCACGATCTCTGCCACTATGATTACTGAAAGAGCTGCTGCAATAAAAAAACTGTTGAAAAGAAAAAATGTTTCGCTATAAACCTTTCAACTGGAGTATATTTAGTAAGCGGAAGAAAAAGTTTATCTTTATATTTTGTGGCACAAATGAAATTTGACAAAAGAAAGAAACGGCTCCTTTTTCGTTTTGATTAGTGTATTAAGCTCTAAATTGTTATTATCGTATTAGCGTATAAATAATTTCTCCGACATGCAAATTTTCTCATGTTTCTTTTGCCGTCGAGGTGATAAAATGCTGGAATAATTATTTTTGCTTTTGGCCATATAGTTGACGTAATTCAGAGACTAAGAAATTGTAAGCTTTTTGTATAATTGTGTCAATATCTGTTCTCGTTTTCTGTATCATCCTTTTATGTGTTGCATTTTATAAAGTCTGTTGCTGGTGGTGTTGGTGGTACACAGCTCGGTTTTGTTATAAACAATGAGCACTTGTTGATCTAAACAAATGTCGTGATGCTGTAGAAAAGAAAGTTTTCTTTTCGCCAAATTTTCAGTCCACAAAACACCACTGCCCCATTGTCATATTTTTATCACTTTGCTTGTTAATGTTCTTCATTTTAAAAAATATCAGACAGGATTGTGTTTACAAAATCAATCTTTTCGGTCATGTCCATTTTTTTGTGCATCCCTGTATACCTCCGTCCGCGATACATGCGGGTGAATGTTCAGACGCATGATTCTGTTACCCATCATAGATTTTTTGTTCGGTCTTTCTTTTAGTTCGTATTTTATTTACAGGGATGAAATTCCCGACGACGCCGCCGCCCAGAAGAAAACATCTCACCGGCATACCTTCTACAGTGCTTTTACCTGATTCTTACCCTCTTACAAAGAGTAAATCGCACGAATCGCAGCTTGCCGCTCCCAAAAATGAAAAATCTGATGGTATAACCATTAGGTAAATTTCTTTTAGTCATTTATTTCAAAACTAATTTAACCGATAATTTTTGCAGTAATGAAAGAGGCGTTGGTAGTGGTACTGTAGGTAGACGAGCAAGGTTGCCCACGGAACCTGGGCCGGAAACCGTGGCCGGGTACAACAGCCCCATTTTGACGAGTCCTATAAAGTCGCCACCATATAATAACACAGGGACTGACAGTGACGATAACAGCTATAAATGTGAGTATTATTCAATTTCTATTTATTCGTTGGGCGATAATATGTTTAAATCTTTTCCAGCGACAAATTTGCAAGTGCCGAAGTCTCCCCGAACACCGACGGGTGTCAGATATGGAATGGGTCACCAAATAGCGCACAGATTCATCAAAATGAATACTTTTAAGCTGAAAGTTGACTGCGGCTACTGTTCGAAGCCGATTTATTTCGGCACGGGACTGAAGTGTAAGGAATGCAAGTACAAATGTCACAGAGACTGCGAACAAAACGTGACGCCCTCTTGCGGCCTGCCGCCTGAGCTATTGGACGAGTTCAAGAGAAAGTGGCCCATGGAAGGTAAGAACACTTATATTGCCATCTCTTTTTAGGCGAAAAGTTGAAAAAGCCTCGGAATTCCGGGTCGGTAACACAAAATTCCGAGTTGTAAGTCAGAATTCCGAGTTGTAACACAGAATTCCGCGTTGTAAGTCGGAATTTTGTGTTGCAACTCGGAATTCTGACTTGCAACTCGGAATTCTGACCTACAACTTGGAATTCTGTGTTACAACCCGGAAGTTGCAAGTCAGAATTCCGAGTTGTAACACAGAATTCCGAGTTGTAACACAGAATTTCGAGTTGTAACACAGAATTCCGAGTTGCAAGTCGGAATTCCGAGTTGTAACACAAAATTCCGAGTTGTAACACCGAATTCCGAGTTGTAAGTCAGAATTCCGGGTTGTAACACAGAATTCCAAGTTGTAGGTCAGAATTCCGAGTTGCAAGTCAGAATTCCGAGTTGCAAGTCAGAATTCCGAGTTGTAACACAGAATTCCGAGTTGTAACACAGAATTCCGAGTTGTAACACAGAATTCCGAGTTGTAAGTCGGAATTCCGGGTTGTAACACAGAATTCCAAGTTGTAGGTCAGAATTCCGAGTTGCAAGTCAGAATGCCGAGTTGCAAGTCAGAATTCCGAGTTGTAACACAGAATTCCGAGTTGTAACACAGAATTCCGAGTTGTAACACAGAATTCCGAGTTGTAACACAGAATTCCAAGTTGTAGGTCAGAATTCCGAGTTGCAAGTCGGAATTCCGAGTTGTAACACAAAATTCCGAGTTGTAACACCGAATTCCGAGTTGTAAGTCGGAATTCCGGGTTGTAACACAGAATTCCAAGTTGTAGGTCAGAATTCCGAGTTGCAAATCAGAATTCCGAGTTGCAAGTCAGAATTCTGAGTTGTAACACAGAATTCCGAGTTGTAACACAGAATTCCGAGTTGCAAGTCAGAATTCCGAGTTGTAACACTAAATTCCGAATTATAACACATAATTCCGAGTTGTAAGTCGGAATTCCGGGTTGTAACACAGAATTCCAAGTTGTAGGTCAGAATTCCGAGTTGCAAGTCAGAATTACGAGTTGTAACACAAAATTCCGAGTTATAACACAGAATTCCGAGTTGCAACACAGAATTCCGAGTTGTAAGTCGGAATTCCGAGTTGTAACACAGAATTCCGAGTTGTAACACAGAATTCCGAGTTGCAAGTCAGAATTCCGAGTTGTAACACAGAATTCCGATTTGTAAGTCGGAATTCCGGGTTGTAACACAGAATTCCAAGTTGTAGGTCAGAATTCCGAGTTGCAAGTCAGAATTACGAGTTGTAACACAAAATTCCGAGTTATAACACAGAATTTCGAGTTGTAAGTCGGAATTCCGAGTTGTAATACAGAATTCCGAGTTGCAAATCAGAATTCCGAGTTGTAAGTCGAAATTCCGGGTTGTAACACAGAATTACAAGTTGTAGGTCAGAATTCCGAGTTGCAAGTCTGAATTCCGAGTTGTAACACAGAATTCCGAGTTGCAAGTAGGAATTCCAACTTACAACTCGGAATTTTGTGTTGCAACTCTGAATTCTGACCTACAACTTGGGATTCCGTGTTACAACCTGGAATTCCGACTTACAACTCGAAATTCTGTGTTACAACTCGGAATTCCGACTTACAACTCGGAATTTTGTGTTACGACTCGGAATTCTAACTTGCAACTGGGAATTCTGTGTTACAACTCGGAATTCTGTGTTACAACTCGGAAATTCGACTTACAACTCGGAATTACATCAAAAATAATTTTTAACTCGACGGTGGCAGCTCCAGGGCTTCATAAGAAACAGAACGTCTTTGTCTGAAACATCTGTTAGTAATGGCCATTTTGTTTCTTCAGGCCAAGGATTTACTTCTCCAAACACATGCAGAGCTAGTAATACGAGAAATATAATTAATTCGTTTACGAGGAATCGCAAAAGATCGCATCCGCAGCCGTCTATCAATATTCCCCCGTTTCCTGTAAGTCTTGTCTTTTCGTGTGTTGCTCGGTTATTTTAGTGAAATTTTTCTTGCCTCTCAGCCTCCCGATTCAAGTTCAAATACGTCTAGTTGCAACAGTTCGACGCCATCTAGTCCTGCTGTACAGGCCAGCCATACGCCCCACTCGACGCTCAAGCCACAATTCCATTTTCCAGGTCGGTGCACTTCTTTGTTCGATTTTGCGAGACTGTCGACGTTTGTCCAGATTTTTAACGACACATTTTCCAGAAGTAATACATTCGGAAATAAACGAAGTGACGTTGGAGACTCATCCTCTGATGTCGACTCAGTCTACGCCCCATCACCAACACGATCTCGTGAGTTCGCTGCAGTCACGAGACAGCGATAGAACAGCGTCTGTATCGGGAAGTACAAGTACCGATTCGGATAGGACGCCTGTCCGGGTGGACTCTCAAGACAGTCAAGTGTCGGATACGGAAACCATCACGGATGGACACCGGTGGCCCAGGCAGAACAGCGTAAGTTGTATAATTGTTTAATATTGACTTTTGTTATTATTAAAATGTTTTGCGCGAATCCCATTATTAGTTATCGATGAGGGAGTGGGACATTCCGTTTGACGATCTGAAGGTAGGGGATCCAATCGGCACGGGGCGATTCGGCACGGTGTACAGGGGCTACTGGCACGGAGACGTGGCCGTCAAAGTTCTAAACATGGATTCTTTGGACGACGAGAAAACGCTGGATCAGTTCAAAATCGAGGTGTCCACTTTCCGGAAGACGAGGCATGAGAATTTGGTCCTGTTCATGGGAGCCTGTATGAATCCTCCGAGATTGGCTATCGTCACTAGCCTTAGTAAAGGAATGACGCTCTATACGCACATACACTTGCATAAAGACAAGTTTAATATGAATAAGACGACGATCGTCGCGCAACAGATATCGCAGGGTATGGGGTACTTGCACGCCAAAGGCATCGTGCATAAAGACCTGAAGAGCAAGAACATATTTTTGGAGAACGGAAAAGTTGTGATAACTGATTTTGGCCTTTTCAGTGTGACGAAATTGTGCTTTGGGAACAGGTTGGTCTTCCGAAGTTAGTTTGTGAACCCGATGTTACCGAGTGTGTTTTTGTAGAAAGGGCGACAGTTTGGGTATCCCGCCTGGATGGCTGTGCTACTTGGCCCCCGAAATCTTGAGGAGTTTGCATGCTCACCAGTCCCACGATGAAGAATTGCCTTTCAGTAATGCGTCGGATGTTTATGCATTCGGGTAAGTGTTTTGTTGGAAATTTTCGTGTTTCAGGGTTAAATTTGTGTATTGTTATGTGCAGAACGGTATGGTATGAGCTGCTGTGTGGTGAGTGGCCCTTCAAGGGTCAGCCGCCTGAGGCAATCATCTGGCAAGTCGGCAAGGGCATGAAGCAGCCCTTGGCCAACTTGCAAGCGTCCAGGGACGTCAAGGTGAGTCCCGATTCAATTTTTTCAAAGCTTGTACGGTCCCAACAAATTTAAGTTGGCATTTCCCTAAAAGTAGAACATCCTACATCCCTAACTACTTGAGAGCCCTAGTCTAATCTAGGCCTATCCCTACCTCTTTTTATTCCTATCTCTGACTCTAGTATGTCGCGAACTATTCCTTCGTGTCTTAGAAGGTGTCCTACCATCCTATCTCTCCTACTCTTTATTGTCTTCCATACCTTTCGCTTTTCCTCAACTCTTTCTAATACTTCCCTATTGCTAACCTTATCTATCCACGGTATCTTCATCATGCGCCTGTAGCACCACATTTCAAAAGCTTCTACTCTTTTTTGATCCGCTTCCCCTATTGTCCAAGTTTCGCACCCGTATAATGCCGTACTCCATACATACGACTTTAAGAATCTCTTCCTAGTCTCAATATTAACCGTTCTCGAACATAACAGTTGTTTCTTTCTGTTAAACGCAACTCGGCCCTGCGCTATTCTTTGTTTTATATCTTTAGTGCTCCTACCGTCTTGAGTTATTTTACTTCCTAAATAGCAGAAATCTGTGCCCTCGTCTATCTTCTCATTTCCTATTTGTATGTCAACTTTAGTTCTATTTTCACATCCCCTACATACCAAAATTTTAGTTTTCTTATTATTGACTTTCATGCCATAGCCCTGTGTCAAAACTGCTTCCATTTCATTCAAAGCCGCTCCTAATTCTTCTTTGCTAGATGCTAACACTGCTATATCATCCGCAAATCTGAGCATGTTAATAGTTTGACCCTGTACGTTAATCCCTGAGGCTGTTCTGTCCTTAACAATATTAATAGCATCTTCGATATATAAGTTGAAAACTAGAGGTGACAATGCACATCCCTGTCTCACTACCTTCCGGATATCTACTTCCCTTCGTTCCTGCTCACATTCTATAACTGCCTTTTGCTCTTCGTAGAGATTATGTATTATTCTTCTGTCCCTATATTTCATCCCTACCTTTCTCAGCACTTCGAACATCTTCCCCCATTTTACGCTGTCGAAGGCCTTTTCTAAATCTACAGATCCTATATAGACGCTCTTTCTCTTTTCTATCGTTTTTTCTATAATTACTCGTAAAGCTAGGATGGCCTCGCGCGTTCCTCTATTTCGTCTAAATCCGAACTGATCTTCTCCTAATATTTCTTCCGCCTTTTTCTCCATCCTTCTTTGCACAATTCTAGTTAAAATTTTTGACGCATGGGAAGTTAAACTGATGGTTCTGAAATTTTCGCACCTATCCGCGCCTTTCCTTTTTGGCAAAGCTACCATGATGTTCCGTTTGTAATCCTCTGGAATCTCGCCTGTCAGGTATATGTGACTAACTAATTTAAATAAACGATCTATTACCTCTTGACCTGCGCACTTTAAGATTTCTGCCTGCAAGCCATCTGTACCTGGCGCTTTATTATTCCTTAAACTTTTTAATGCCAGCTCAAACTCTTCTCTCATTATAGGATTCCCTAGGTTATCCCCCTCTACACTGCTTTCGCTTTCTAATATATCTTGCACTTCCTGTCCCGCATATAAGTTTCCTAAATATTCTTTCCACCTATCTGCCTTCTCCCCGCTTTCGATTAGGATATCTCCTGCCTCATTCCTAATGCTTTTGGTACTAGATCCAATTTCTCTAAAATGTCTCCTAATTATTTTATATGCTTCATCCGTCTTTCCTACTTCGAACTTATCTTCCACTTCTTTGCATTTATTATCGATACATTGCTCTTTCGCTTTCCTACATTTCCGAATAATTTCCCACTTGATCGCCTTATATCTTTGTTTCCCTATTTCATCTAACCTATTTTTATATTTTCGCCTTTCCTCTATTAGACTCACAATATGTTTTGTTATCCAGGGTTTCCTACTTTCATTCTGTTTATGACCCAAAATATTCCTAGCTGAGGAAACTAAACTATTTTTAATGCAATTCCATTCTTCCTCTATGTCCCTAACAATATTTTCGCCCGCGTCCTTTAGTACTTTGTTTGTCTTTTTCTCAAACTTATCGCGCGCATCATCATCTTTTAGTTTCTCTGGGTCAAGATACCTTCTTCCGCTTCGTTTTTTCAAAATCTTAAATTTAAGATTGGCCTTCATAACGACTATATTGTGATCACTATCTATATCTGCTCCTGGATAACTTCTAAAATCCCTAACTTGATTTCTAAATCTTTGCCTAACAAGAATATAATCTATTTGATATCTCCCTAGGTCTCCAGGCATCTTCCACGTGTAGCGTCTCCTAACATGATGGTGAAATAGAGTGTTCGCGACCATTAAGTTATGTTTATCGCAGAACTCTATCAGTCTAACTCCCCTATCGTTCCTATTGCCTAATCCAAAGGGACCAACTATTCCGCCCTCTCGCCCTGTGCCTACAACTGCATTGAAATCTCCTATAATTATTAAATTTTCGTGTCCTCTCACAAAATCTAGCACATGTTCAATATCACTATAAACTGCCTCTACGACCTCATCACTGTAGTTAGAAGTGGGCATATATACCTGTATTATTACTGTTTTTACAGGTTTCGAATCTAACCTAACCATAACTACCCTGTCACTTTGCTGTAAGAAATTTTCTACACTCTGCCCTACTTTTTTTCGCATAACAATTCCTACTCCCGAATTTCCTCCTACAGATCCTGTGTGTATTACTCTAAAATCTCCGCTCCAGAAGTCTCCGGCTTCTGGCCATCGCACTTCACTAATACCTACTACGTCTAATGCTAACCTATTCTCTAACTTTCCTACTTGTTTCATGCTTCTAACATTCCACGCTCCAACTCGTGAGATGTTACACTTATCATTTCTGATGACTCCCCCCCCCCCGAAGCAGTCCCCGCCCCGAGATCCGAATGTGGGACTATTTTACCTCCGGAATATTTTACTCCAGAAGGTGCCATCCACATCGCAGTAGTGTGTATCACAGTGCCATACCGACCCTCACGATCTCTGCCACTATGATTACTGAAAGAGCTGCTGCCCCCTTTCAGGGACTTGATTTAGTCTGTCTTCTCAAATAAAAACCCCTCCAATAAGGTTAAACCTATGGTTCGGCTCTTTAGATCATTGAAGCGCGCAAGCCATCCCACCCGTCCCAGTATTACTAGAACTGCGTCAAGGTACAAGTCCTTTGGGATAGGGAACAGTACGTGACGTCACATTGGTCACGTGTGCGAAAACGTGTCCTGCAATGTTTATCATTTCAGGACATCTTGATGCTCTGCTGGTCGTTCCGTCCCGGCGACCGTCCAGATTTCATCCGTCTGCTGAACATCTTGGACAAGCTCCCCAAGAAACGGCTGGCACGTAGCCCCTCCCATCCCATACACTTGTCGCGTTCTGCCGAATCTGTGTTTTGAATTTTGCAGATCTCGTCGCTGTACTCGGAAAGATTGCGCTCTTTGATTTTAATTTTATTGACGAACCGATAGAAACGGAAAACTGTTCCTGTATTCCTGCGCGTTTTTGAGTTATTATTAAACATCAGACAAATAAAAAAAAAAAATGTGTACACCCTTTAAATTAGAATAAAAAAGTGGCTTTTGTCTAAAGTGAGAAAACGGTTAGAGGGATGAAATACCAAGTGTGATCAGAGCGCATTTGTCATTTTGTGATAACGCGTACTTTGACTATTTTTAATTACGACGATTAGTATTATTACTTGTTTCTGCAGTTTCTTCTCTATGTGTATTGTTGATTTTAGAGTAAAAATGGTGATTTTTTAAAAAAAATATCGTCTCGACGTTTGAGCGGACGTCTTTTTTCTTGAACGAAAAGAAAATGGAGATAACAGTGTTACATTTGTGGAACAGTTGCTTTGTTAATGCTGTCAAAAAAGTATTAAAAGGAGAAGCGACCGGAATATAAACGAGTAACTGCTCTGTGAAAGCCAACGGAGGAATTGTTCACTTTCTCATACTTGGATGTTAATGAATAAAACAGACAAAATACGCTTGCCTTTACAGTATTCTGTGAGAATTTGCTCGTGGATATGTACGTTAAAGCAGAAAATAATCTAAGAATCCAAATTTAGTAATTCAAATAAACCTGATTAGTAGTGGGAAAGTGAGGGTTCTGAGCCGTGAGTAATTGTAAAATCTATTTATTTTCATCCGTTTTTTTTGTACATAAATGTTCCTGTGTACATATTAATATTATTGCTATAGTGTATATAAGAAATCTTTTATTTTCGAGGCGTGAAATGCACACAATTAATACTTGAAAGACATGTTGAAGCGTATTATAATAATTAAATACAGATACATTCCCTATTGATGAGTTAATTGTTACGGTTTCGTTTTCACTCTAGTCTAGTCAGTTCTTTTGTTCAAAATACCACGTCGGGTATGAATTAGTTCATAATAATGAAAAACACGCATCTTTGTTATTGTGAATTTAAAGCGTTTTAATCTACCGTCAATGTAAATTATAATGGGACTAGGGTAATAATAAAATATTATTCCATCTGGTCAGGTTTTTATTTCTGTTGCCTACTCAACAGCTCTCGCCATTCAATAAATAGTATTATTTTTTTTAATGTGCAAAAAGAAAAATACTACACCAGACAGTTCGGTAGGCAAATAATAATAATAATAATAATAATAATAATAATGATTTATTGTCCAACAGAAGAACATTCCAATTACAGGACAATTAAAAAAAAGACCAAGTAAAAATGACCAACTATCTAAATTACACAACAAAATACTTAATATAGTAAACTAAAAACTATTCAAGCAGGTGGACCCTAGCAGTGTCCAAAATACATCCTAGGGAATTAATATTTATATCACAAAAACGTGCAATTAAGTTAAAGTGAGAACACATTACACAAATGGGCGACTTCATTAGTAAGTTAGTACGGGCAGTCGGAACGAAAAACAAGTTAGGATGACGAGACACAGTACGAGGGACAGCAAACTTAAGAAAGGCAAGCAGTTCAGGTGAATCAATGTTATTATGCCTGCAGCAACTCTACGAAACTCCAAGGAAAACACCCCAAATCTGTCTAAAAGCATGACGTGACTACAGCCTCTCTCAGGATAGTAACCCTCAGTCTTGAGATACAGAAACTTAAGGAATTTCCTTTGCACTGACTCAATTGAAGATTTGTAGCATTCATAGAAAGGAGACCAGACAATAGAGCAATACTCCAACTTGGAGCGAACTAAGGCCTGAAACAGGGTCTTCAAAGCAGTAATATTAGAAAAGGTGCTACAGTTTCTTATGATAAAGCCTAATGTTTTGAAAGCAGCAGGTACGATGGTCTTAATATGCTGAGAGAACGAAAGTGCAGAGTCAAAAATAACTCCCAAGTCCCTAATAGTGTTAGCCCTGGAGAGCCCAACTGGACCAATATGGTAAGTAAAAAGAACTGGCTTTAATTTTCTTGTATATGAGACAACATGACACTTAGCAACATTAAGTTGAAGTTTATTGACATTACACCACTCAGTGAAGTGATTAATTTGAAGTTGCAGAAAGTGGCAGTCATTCAAAGATTCAATATTTAAAAACATCTTCATGTCATCAGCATAGAGAAGCTTAGAACAGTAGATCGAATCAGCCAAGTCATTAATAAAAAGGAGAAAGAAAAGGGGACCCAAATTTGACCCCTGCGGGACACCCGAGCCAGCCACAAAAGACTCAGATCTATAACCATTGAAAACAACACACTGACTACGATCCCCAAGGTAAGAGGTAAAAAGGTCAATTAAGGAATCACTAAAACCAAAATCAAGTAACTTAGACAGCAAGACACTGTGATCAATTTGGTCAAACGCCTTGGAGAAGTCAGTGTATATAACATCCACCTGATCATTTGCATCCAAGGAATCAGAGATAACCTGTGTCACGTGCACCAAATTAGTAGTAGTTGACCGCTTAGAAAAGAAACCATGCTGATGAGTAGAAATGCGACTCTTAACAATTGGGTATATATGATCATAGAGCACCATTTCATAAACTTTGGCAAAGTTGGACAGAATAGCTATAGGTCTATAATTACCAACATCACACGGGTCACCGCTCTTCAGCACCGGGCACACACGAGTAGCCTTCCAAGCAGCCGGGAAAGTCGAAGATTTCAGCGACAAATTACAGATAATAGAAATCGGATAGGCCAAAGCGCTAGCACAATGCCTCACTAAAAAAGAAGGAATGCAATCCAACCCCGAAGTCATCAACCTGCGCATGCACAACTGGACCTCAGCCGCAGAAACACGAGCTATATGGAGGCTCGCCACATCACACACACCACCACAGGGGGAACTAGAAGACTGCCCCTGGGGCAAGTAGACACTACCGAAGTAGTCACCAAAAGCAAAGTTAGCTGACAGCTCACAATCGTACCTCAGTGCTACAACATGAGTGTAAAAAAACTGGTGTGTGTACTTATGTACGCGCAAATTATTTAAGTATATAACAAAGTAACAATTTATAATGCAAATAAATACATACCGAAACTTAACCTCATTTAGGCCCGGTTTTTCAAAGAATCCAACACCGGGTTAAGTCTGACACCGGCTTCGTTGCTATGATACAACCAATCACAAAGCCGGTATCACAGCAACGAAGCCAGTGTCAGACTTAACCTGGTGTTGGATTCTTTGAAAAACCGGGACTTACAGAAATACACTTAAAATATATTTTAAGAAACTTATACGCACTATTTTTATCACGAATATTCACAATAAATATTATCAATCTCTATACGCATGCAAATATATGCAGTAGACATCTCCACACCACTATTTTGTTGGTAGCCTTTTTCGTTAAACTGTAAGTAGGTTTATTGTCGATTTTTGTTGCATCGTGCGCGCGCATCGTAAAATTTCACTCAACATTCTTCCATAACGCGCCTAACTTCATCCTGTCGATTTTTGTTGCATCGTGCGCGCGCATCGTAAAATTTCACTCATCATTCTTTCATAACGCTCCTAAAGAAATATAACTTCAAAAATGCAGGGAACAAAAGAATTTATTTATTAATTCTATTACACTGGATTATAGAAGATATATTTAATATTTCAACACTTATAATTAAAGGCTGTACAATATACCTACCTACATCTACGGCAACAACAATAATCAATAAATAATATTTATTTATCATCGAATAATAACTAATAGAACACTATAGCACGCTCCTATAAATAAAGAAGTTTTCCAGATGGCACCTTCACCATTCCGATTAGTATTTTCATAGATATATGGTGGATTTGCTAAAACGTACCAGAAAATAATGAACTGCCGGTTGCAAAAACTTTTTTGCCTTCAGCCAGATCCAAGATGCGCATGAGAATCACCACTTCAGCTTGGGAATTTTGCTTAAATTTACAGTTTGAACTAGAAATTCCATAAAATTTACAGTTTGAACTGGAAATTTTGTTAAATTCACAGTTACAACTGTCAGTTTTGCTTAAATTTACAGTTTGAACTGGGAAGTTTGTTAAATTGACAGATTGAACTGGGAATTTTGTTAAATTGACAGTTCTAACTCAATTTAACAAAATTCCCAGTTCAATCTGTCAATTTAACAAAATTCCCAGTTCAAACTACAAATTTTATAAAATTTCCAGTTCAAACTGTAAATTCAAGCAAAATTGACAGTTTTAACTGTCAATTTAACAAAATTAATAGTTCAATCTGTCAATTTAGCACAATTCCCACATTTCCAGTTCAAACTATAAATTTTGTAAAATTCCCAAAGCAAAATTGACAGTTCTGATTGTCAATTTAACAAAATTCCTCGTTCAAACTGTAAATTTTATCAAATTAAATTGACAGATTGAACTGGGAATTTTGTTAAACTGACAGAACTATCAATTTTGCTTAAATTTACAGTTTGAATTTGAACTAGCAATTCCATAAAATTTGCAGTTTGAACTGGGAATTTTGTTAAATTGACAGTTACAACTGTCAATTTAATGAATGATCAAAAGCAACATATGCTATTAGAAAGACTCAGAAGATTGTCATGTTATTATTCTTCAAAAACAAGCAAACATGTAACCAGTGCTGTAATAAGCACTTTACCACCCTAAGTGCGGTAAAGTCCACATTATGCACGGTTGTGTATAAAGGAACTTACAGTTTTTTGAACGCGGTCGTTTCGTAGGTTTCGTGAGAATCATATCATGGCTGCCTTTATGTATCCTCTTCAATCTACTGTGCATAGTTAAGCCGTAAATAGAAGCTTCGCATTGTATTTCCATAAATCTATTTATAAAATGACTTTCGTGAACCTGCATTTGCAAAGTAGAACGGGCCCTGTAAATTGTAAAAATTAAAATAGACTATTTTAGAATCCCTGATTTTGACAGGCCGCCATTTTATGTTGGAGGGTAGATCTTTGCTATGCACGTGTGTTACCAAAATTTTAACCAGGTTACTGTCAATTCTGTGACAACATTCTAAAATGTTCTATAGTTTTACGCGGTGGTGGAAAACTAAATTTACGGCAAAAGCAAAACTTACGTAAATAGGAGCCCCTTTGGAGAAGGATAAACCACAGGGCGGTATGCTCGAACGAAAGGACCATTTACTCGGCGTCTATTTACGAACCAAGTCAAATTAGCAGCAGGAAATGATTTTTCGTAAGTGCAATTTGCTGTAAGACTACTCTCTACTTGGTAACTTGATTTTAATCCAGTTATAGATGTATCCTTTGCTGAACGTTCTACCACCTAATTGGTGGAAAAATAATTTTAAATTCGTAGTTGGTAGTTAGAGTCCATTAGTTAGGTTATGTTTCTAATTTCGCGCGCTATCCTACTTCATGGAGCTCTTATGGGACATAGATTTTAAACACTGATTATTTAAATTCAGTGCATTTCTTAAATTTCGGGCTCTAATTTCGCCGTTTCACTAATGGATTCTATTGGTTGCATTTAGTAGCTATAAAATGTAATGTGATGTATTCAGAGGGCAATGGGGCAAGCACTACGCCATAAGTCGTCTAGATTATGCACAGAACTAACCAAAAGTGTAGTTTCTTCTATCGTAGTGAGCAGCGTGTCGTTTTCTGTGGTTTCACAAGAATATGTTCCATTGTTTTTTCTGTTAATTTTCGTCAGAAAAATGTGGGTGACATTGGAGCGTTCTTTAGACACGTGGTGATCGGGAATATCAAACACCCGGATGCTAGTGGGAGGTGTAAACCTATAAAATTCTTGACCATCCTTGTACCATTTTAGTGTATATAATTTGGCACTATCCTTGACGAAATGGCAATAGAGAATTGCAGATGCTCCGGATAAAACGACGGCCCTGGTGTGCTCATTATTGTTCGTTCTTGATGTAGAAATTATTACTTGGCAATCCGCGAGAACTGTAATAAAGTATTAAGTTGGCATTAGACCTTATGACGATTTAAATTTTTAAACATCTATTTGGTACGCCACTGGCGGTCAGAAGGAATTTTTTTCAAGAAAAACTATGTTTTTTAAAGGCACGAATTTGTTTTTGCATTTAACTTTCCAAAAATGCAATAAATTATTGATTTTTGACATGTGCTTTGTTATACGAGTATAACAGGCCAAGAATATATTAATACGCCCTCGTATAAATCAAAATTGAGCCAGCCAGTACAATAATTAACTGTAATAAATTTGTGACGAGTTTTTAAAACGTATAGATACATCTGATAATTTTTGGGAGCATATTATAGTGTGGAAATGAAATACTATTTTTATTGATTTTGATTTTGGAGACTGCCAGTCGCAGAAAAGGCGCCACACGGTCCTTCCAAGTTTTATGACGCTGTTTACAACGCATGCTTTCGGATTAACGCAAAAAATCTGTTCAAACTATATTAATAAATAAATACTTATACGAGTATAATAAAGTCCACAGTAAAGACGGCTAACATTCATAAAAAATCAATTATAACAAACAAAAGTTATTTTTTTAAGTCCCTAATTAATTATTAACACATTTAGTAATAACTTTTATGAAGTTCTTACCCCAACAGAACAATGAAAGTAGCACAAACTGGAAAATTCCATTGATTTTCTTCAACATATTTATACTATGTACGGAAGCAGTGTAACAAAATCCGCACATCCCCACGTGAGGGATTCAAGCTATTTGTCCCATTTTCATCTCTTTTGGGGTGGCGACGGCGTGTTCCCGATCACTTCGAACTTACCGCCCTAACAATTCAATTATTATACAGAGCGCAAGTTACACAAGTCTGATGATACTAATAGTATCATTTTTAGAAAAAAATAGCTTATAAATTATATTAATTTCGGTTGCATCTTTGTTTATAACTGCTTTAGATTAAAGCATCTACATAACTTTTTTTATAACCCATCTGTGTAACATGCTATAGCTTCTAAAATGTCAAATAATTATATACTGACCACTGTAAATAATAGTTTATAATATGAATAAGTTTATATCTAAAGAATAGTTAAATTCTACCTACATAGAACCTCCTGTTTTATAGAATTTGAATGTATAAATTAAAAAACAGGAATTCCAAAAGCTAATTTATAATACTTAAATATTTTTAGATATTTTCTTGTTTAAAATTCGATTTTATCAACTAAGGCTTAATAATGAACCATTATTCAATCTTCGTTGAAAAAATCTCCAAAAACTCAACGTTTAAAGCTAGAAATTTGCATTTGAAAGTGGACAACAAAAATTTGTCAAATCTGTATTTTGCCAGATAAATTTCTGTTTTGAACGAAATCTTGGCCGAGTTCTTTAAGTCAAATTGCCACCAGGCAACAACACGAGTTTGCAAAACAGGAATTTATCCAGACAAAATGAAAATATCGACTCTAATTCGACTAGATAATTGACAAAATATGAGAAACAATTTGAGGAATAAAACTGTTAGCCAATAAGAGCGCGAGCCTGAGCGCACTTGACTGACAGTTTACTAAGTTACAGTTTAGAATCTTTATAATTCAACTCATCAGTAATTTTTGTTATTATAAGAAATTTCCTCCAATTTATTTGCTGCGTAAGAAGTTTTTTGCTACCAAATGGTAACAGAAAGCCGTCTAGGACATCTACTTTGTTACCCCCTCTCCTTTCAATCTCTAAAATCTCGTCTATATTCTTTATAGTCTAGGGTTCGGTGACAGACTGCACATGACACATGACAGTTTGAGGTTATAATAACCTTCAAATACTCGAAAGCCATGGATATAAAGACAGAATTGGTTGAAAACCCAAAAGAAGAGAGTAAAATCGTTGCAGATTCCGTCGAGAACGATCCGTATTCGTATTTAGAAAGAGATTTTAGTTCGGAGAAGTTCAAAATTGAGATTAAGAATTTACCCAAGTTTTACGGTATAAACGTAGGTCATTAAATTTTCTTCGCTATTATAGATTCGTTGATGTGTTTTTTGTTCATATTCAGGAGTTACGAAAATTTTTGAATGAGAAATTGAAGCTAAACTCTAGTAAGGTTAAAACACCTCGGCGGAACAGCCCGTACGCTTTTGTGTGTTTTAGAAACGTAGAGGATAGAGATAAAGCGTTAGAAGTATTTAAAGATTACAAATGGAAAGGGAAACAATTAAGTGCTACTGTAAGTTATATTTTAAAGTTGAGTGAATGAATTATTTTGAATTATTCAAGAAAGCGAAACCAGCGCCTGACCCACTGGTAATGAAACGCAAACAGTCTGCGGAAGATGAAGTGGCAGAAAAGAAAATCAAACTGGATGGTGTGAATTCGGAAGAACGAATGAAGTTTTCTACTATTCCTCTGTGGAATGTACCTTACGCTGAACAGGTCTTTAAATATTAAATTAGGAACCCGAAGTTTCCTTATTAAAATTTTTTTCGCTTGTTTAACGTTAATAAATTTATTTCAGTTAAAAATTAAACAAGCAGATATTAGCAACTTATTAAAACGTTTAGGAAATAGCTTATATCATTCCAATGCAGATTTAAAACAATGGGTAGACAAACAAAAAGAATCTTTCAACGGGCTTCCTTGTTTGTTACGTGATATACGTTATTCCGATAAAATAAATGGGTACATATGCTAGTGAATTTTATAAAAAGAAAATTATTGACTGAAAGTTATAGATATCGCAACAAATGTGAATTCACCGTCGGAAAAGACGAAGAAAGTGGACTGCCTAGTGTTGGTTTTAGGATAGGCAGTTATGCGAATGGGGTAACAGGAGTCGGAAATGTTGACGACCTACCACACATTCCAGATAACATGAAAAAAACCGTCAAAGTAATTTTTTTTAATATAAATTGCGATGTTTTATTTTGGTCCGTTCGTAGTTGTTTCAAGAATTTGTCCGTGCCTCCTCTTTAAAAGTGTTTGACCCAGAAGTGCAAACGGGTAATTTTAAGCAGCTAACGGTACGTAGCACCTCTACGAATCAGTTAATGGTCATCGTTGGTATACACCCCCAAAATTTGCCCCAAGAAGAATTGCAACAGTTCAAAAACGATTTAGTAAGTTTCTTCGAAAGTGGGCTTGGAAAAGAAGCAAATGTGTCTTCGTTGTATTACCAGGTAATCAAGAAAAGGTAATGCTGTTAATATTTATGTCGAACACAAATTTGAAGTCGCTTTTGTAGAGTTGCAGGCGAAGAGCCCGTTCAATCAGAAATTTTGATGGGCGATACGCATATATATGAAACAATAATGGGCTTGAAATTTCGTATATCTCCCGAAGCTTTCTTTCAAGTAAACAGTGCGGGGGCTGAAGTTCTATACCAATCAGCCATGGATTTAGCTCAACCCATGGAAAAATCTACCGTGCTGGACATCTGCTGTGGCACTGGAACTATAGGCTTGTGTTTTGCTAAGAAATGTGCTCAAGTCTTGGGGCTAGAAGTAATACCCCAAGCGATTGTTGACGCCAAAGAAAACGCGAAAACAAACTGCGTTGAGAACAGTGAATTTTTCGTGGGAAAAGCCGAAGATATTCTTAAATCTGTTTGCTTCAGAGCGCGAGGAGAAGACATTATAGCTATTGTGGATCCCCCAAGAGCTGGATTGCGTAATACTTTAAAAGAAATATGTTTTTTTGTGTTAAACGTTATGTTTCAGATCAAAAAGCTATTCAGCAGCTTCGGAAAATCGAAAAGTTGAAGAAATTAATATACGTTTCGTGCAATCCGAACGCTGCCTTTAAGAATTTCGTAGACTTAGGGAGGCCTCAATCGAAGACGATGCACGGTGGGCCATTAGTGCCAGTGGAAGCTGTCGCAGTGGATATGTTCCCGTACACGAAACATTGTGAGTTGATTATCTGCTTTCAAAGATTCGATGCCTTTGCCACAAGTTGATAATTATGTTTTTATATTTACAACTAAACACATTTTTGTTTCAATAAAAACAATTTTTATTGTGGTACCTATAAAAGTAAAGTAAAGTAAAGTAAAGTAAAATAAAGTATATTGTCTCCAAAAAATACAGACATTGTCACAAATGATTAAAATCAATTTAATGTTCTTGACATAGCGCCACATACTATTCGAAATTCACCCAACGAATAGAAAGCTTGCTCCACAAGAAAACCTCGCACCCTCGTCCCGAATTCCTGGTTAGATAAGCTCTTCCACTTATCAGGAAGGCAGTTATAGAGACTCAGCCCAATCACGTGGATGTCCGAAGACCTCAATCTACACGCAGGCACATCAAGGCTGCTCCCGCTTCGCACGTTGTACCTGTGAACGTCGCTGCGCAGTTTCAGATTTGCTATGTTCTGCCTGGTCTGTCTGACCTGAGCCCAAACATAAGCAGAGTACACCGTCATAATACCATGCCTCTTGAAAAGTGGCCTGCATGATACATACGAAGAAGCATTTTCCAGTGCTCGAACTGCCCTTTTCTGGGTGACCAAAACTCTCTCAGTGTGAGAAGAGAGACCCCAAGCCAAAATCCCATATGTCATTACAGAGTGCACAAACACCAACCACTCCATTTATCCTTCGAATAGCATATATTGCTTTTGATAATTCATTACACAGATAAGTAATGTGCCTTTCCCAGGTAAGGGGACTGTCCAGCGTCAGCCCAAGATGTTTGGCTTCACCCCCGTGTAGCTGCGATAAATGCCTGCTTGATGTAAAGTTAATAATTACAGACTTCTCTTTGTTGAGAACTAGTTTATTTGCTGCAAACCATTCCCCAGCGGTAGTAGTAATTTGCTTCAGCTTGGCTTCAAGATCCTGGTAGTTTTTATCCGATGTTACCAGTACAGTATCATCGACAAATTGTGTCACGTGACTCAGAACATTTACCGGTCCGTCATTCACAAAAATAATGAAAAACAGGGGACCCAACACACTGCCCTGTGGAATACCACTGGTGAAATTACCAACTTCGCGTCTGGCTTGGAAATATGATTCCATTAACTTTAGAGATTTGCCTCAAGTGCCATAATACTCCAACTTCTGAATTATAATATTATGCGGCATGCAATCAAATGCTTTCCTCAAATCACAAAACAAAGCACTGCAGTGTTCACGATTCTCAAGTGCAGTGGATATGCAGGAAAGGAAATCCAGAACGGCATCCATGGTGTTCAGTCCTCTGCGAAATCCAAATTGGTGGGCTGATAAACAATTATTTGCTTCCAGGAATCTTACTATTCGACTTGCTAGTAGAGTTTCAAAGATCTTTGAGAAAGCTGGTAGCACCGAGATGGGGCGATAGTTTGATGGAGCTGTTCTATCGCCTTTTTTGAATATCGGTACTACACGAGCTAGTTTCATTCGATCAGGAAAAATTCCATCACTGATTGAAGTGTTGATTATGTCACATAGTGGTTTAGATATATAGTCAGCAGTTTCCTTCAGCATTAAAGCACTTATCCCATAAATATCTAGAGTTGTTTTCTTCTTAAAAGATTTTATGCAGCAAATAATTTCTTGCGCAGTGACTGGATATAGAAATATCGCCTTATTACTTACTGGAACTTTTGAAATATAATCACTTATGGTGTTCCCAGTTGACGGTATATTTCCTGTAACTGTTTTGGCTACAGATATGAAATATTTATTGAACCCATTCGCACTAGGTGAATCTGCAAACAGAACACTTGATATTTTAGCAGTCTCATGATTTACTATCTTCCACAGTGTTTTCTGTTTGTTATCTGATATTTCAATTTCTGCAAGATTATGCAACCTTTTGAACTCCTGCATTTTGCTGTTATAAAACCTTCTGTAATTCTGAAAATTTCATTATGTACTGTAAATAATTTTCTTATTGTGTGGTTTATGTTTTTGAATAGGAAACACACTTTCTGTTGTACAACAAATAATTTCAAGAAACTTATCAAATTTTCTGTCAGGATTTTTCTCAGTGAAAACTTCCAACCAGTCATTGTCTGAAATTTGGTCTGCAAATTTATTTATATACTTTGAAAAATTCCTTAAAACTTTTACTTTTACTTGAGATTGGCCATTCGTAGTTATCTCCATAATCTGAGCTTCATGCTATTATATTGTCGACATACCTATACCAATACAAGAATTATTTACTTAGGTTATTAGTGTGGATGTTGGTTTCTACCTGATACCTCAACATTATTAGACAAACTGATGCAGCACAAGAGGAAAAATTCTACCTTGACAGGCAAAGTACCAATAAAATAGCGCCCATTATATTTTTATTTATTACTTTCATAATACAATTCCATGTCAATAAGAGCGTCGTGTGTTCTTTCTCGAAATCCAACGTCTTTTTCACTGACCATTTTAACAAATTCGTATTTATCTTCATATATAACTTTGAAGGATTTATATTGATCAGAGAATAGCTCCTTTGCGACTTTGGGTGGTATCATGATAATCAGGAACCGCTCTAACGTGTCGATTAAAACAGGCTCTAAATAAAAATCGCACGTTTCTTGAAATTCTTGTTTTGGTAACACCTTTGCTATATCAACGCCGTTATCGCATAGAAACTCCTTTAATTCCTTGTAATATAGATTAATAACTTGGTTTAAATGTCGAGATCGAAACGCCCTGTTTGTCGTGAAATAAATTGTACTTAGTAAATCGTATGCCGGTGGACAGTACCGGTACGATTGAAAATCAACTAAAACGCAGTTTTTTGGAACTTGATTTTGGTATTTGAATAACATGTTGTTCGTCCAGGTGTCCGCGTGACTTACGACGTTGCGAAAAACTGATGACGGTAGCACGTATTCGAATAAAGAGTCTACCGATTCAAAAGCACGCTTAATAAAAGTTTCTGAGGTTCCTTTTTCTTCGTAGTACATGTCTGCTAAAGCTTTGATACCAGTTTTTGCTGCCCCTACTGTGTCTGCACATATTTTTGAATCTTTGTTAAAAAATAACTCTCGTAGTTCTGGATTGAAATGATCTATTAGTCTGTATTTTGTTTGCATTTTATCCGTCAATTTTTCTTCTAAAATTAAGAAACTTCCGTGGAATCGGACTAACGATCTTATTACGAGTGATAGAGTATCGAAATCTAAAGATTTTTGAGCATCCACTTTTATGTATCCTTTGGTAGAAAGATCTTCGCAAATTAAATAATCGTACATGCGTGTTTTGTAACAAATCGGCACGTAATCTTGCAGCAATGGGTAGATATCATTTTCTTTTAATAACGGTATTAGTTTGTTGAAGAATTTGTGTTCTTTGAAGACAGCTCCGCAGGTTATCGCAGAATTTCTTTGGCACTCGACGTGGGGTAGAGTTTTCACGAAAAACTTCAGCGGCGATTTTACGTTTTTAATCGCAATTGTTAGATTGAAATGTTCTCCGAGGAATCCTACTTTTTCATCGAATTGTTTTACTTCGAAATCTGTTATTTCGAAATTATCCGATCGTAGTTTGTTGGTTACAATTTCGTAACATTCTTCTAGAGAAATGAAGGAGTTTTTTCCTATTTCGTTCAAAAATTGTTGCGATAGTTTAAAATTATTAGTGTCTGTAGCATATCTTACTTTAATTAGTGGTAACCAATTTATGCAAGTATTTTCAAATTTGTCGTACGTTAAAATATCTTTTAATCGAAGCGAGTATCGTATTTTTAATTCTTCTCTTAAAGAAACGTAATAAAATCGAAGGTATTTTAAGAAATTTCGTTTCGTTAATTCATAGTTTGTTGAATTAATGAGGAAGAATATTACGTCGTAAGCTGGTGGTAAATAACAAGCGTTTTTGAAATCGACCAATTTGCAGTCCACTGGTTTGGAGTTTTGGTATTTAAACATCAGTTTCTTCAACACCAAATTTCCTTGGCAAATAGCGTGTAACTCATTTTTGTTCGCGTCCAATTTTTCTCGAATCCTTCCTATATCCTTTTCTTTTATTTTTGATTTTCCTTGTAAAACGTTATCGAAATACGACCAGGAAACTTCCTCAGGAAACTGATCCAGAATATTTTTGGATGTGGTTTTTTCGTACGCTATACTAGCCGCGTGGAGTTTTCCTATTGTTTTCATTACAATCTTGGTGTGTTCTTCATCCAAGAATTCAGTTTTTTGTAGTAAATAACCATTTTGGGTCAGATCGTTTAGAACAACTATCTCGCTAGTAAAAAACGATCGTGGCGTGAAATCTGAAGTAAAATACTTCAATTTACTTTTAAATGCTTCAAATAAGATTGTACGGACAAATATATCTCTGTCGTTTATGGTTTCAACGAGAAAAAATTCGTCTTTACTTGTGGTCAAAAATCTCACTTTAATTTTCAGCGAAAGTCCATACGAATTTTCCGTTACTTCGTGTCTTAAAATACTGTATTTGTCAAAACCGTATTTTCTTTGAATAATATATTTACAGAACTCGGACGGAACTTCCAACTTATTCATTTTATTACCAATTTGTTTATAACTGAACTAATTTATTTACAATTTCATCTTTTATATGTACAATACGGCAATTTGTTTGCATAGTACAAATGTTTGTTTTAAATAATCCCGTTTCTTAAGCCACCGCATTGAATTTATCGCGTCCGTTAAAAAATGCCAAAAATGATTTATTACAACGGGTATTCAAATTATTTTTAAAATAAATTTAAGAATCTTTGGATTGTTTTCATCCATTGTGCGCGGAACAAAGCAAATATTTTCATTGTTTTGTGATAAAACATATTTACGATTCGAGGATCTCGCTTATTCTAAAGAATAGTCAACATAATCTTGTCAAATTATTCCAAGGTTATCAAATTACATCAGTATGTCAAATTACGTTAAAAGTGTCATAATTATTGCCATTGGATGCAATTTGATTTTTTTTTTATTAAAATTGCGATACAATTACAAATATTCTACGACGATTTTCTGACTCGATTCAAGACGTTCCCGTAAATACTCTTTATCTTATCATAGAGGTGCCCTAAATAGTGCTTGTCCTGCCTGAGCTTCCTCAAGACAAACAACGATAACAGAGTTAGTGGTACAAGAATTCTCCAGTCCTTGAAGCAAGCAAACATAGACCTGTGGTACGGCAGGAATTTTTTTCGCTTCTCAGGTCTGCAACATTTTTTAGATTGCTAAATATTATAATAAAAAATATTAAGATTGTACTCCAAGACTGTCAGATCCTGCCGGGTAAGCGCCGATGGTCTGATTTCTGCAAGAACTTCGATTGCCGCCCTGTGGCCTGCTATAAGAGCACCTTCCATAAACCCCCTCCAATTCGTGGATGATTCTGCGCCACCCCAATGAATTCTGAAATGAACTGTGCACGTGAATTATCACATGCATACAATAATAATCGTACCTCCCGATAGAATCGTGCATATACATAAAAACAGGCATATGTCCGACCGGAGGGCAACACATGGGACATCCACCAGCGTACTTTTCTTGCCACCACGATTTTTCTATGTATTCTAGAGGGCTCAAAGCCGCTTCTCCAAAATATTTGGACAGCTGCTTCAAAACTTTATTCTTATGTGCTTCTCTCTAGTTCAATTTTTATTATTGAGCATTGACGAAGAATTAATACATACAATGTTAGTGGTACTGCTAGCAGATTCATATGAATGGCTGGAATTACTACCGCGATCAAAAATATACCCAGTGAGAGCAGGTTTGCCTGGCAACGTTATATCGTAACACATTACAACAGGACCGGTTGTGCCGCAGTTAATAAAATCACCTGTGAAGCCTTTGTCTTTCCAAAACGCCTGCGGAAAAAAGACAGCAGCTTCTACCTGCTTCTACAGTGTATAAAATACCTCTCTGTACGTAACAACAAATTTTGTACAGTGGTTTGTCGACATATTTTTCATAAGTACTATCCGATTTTTTGGCAACGGTGGGTCGAACTCGACAGCTAACAGTTGGTTAGGGGGAACCGTCATAACTACATATCTACAGCTGAAACAAATTTGGAAGTTGGGCAAGAAAAATATCTGACCCTAGTGGATCTCACACATATCTGTCCCAATCAGTGACGACACAAGCGCAATCTTCGTAATTGTCAACTTTCACAACAACTTCGTCAGTTAGAATATTCTCCTGTTGAATAATTTTGGCCATATTGCTAACCAACTGTTCCGAGCCACCCTGGAAGTTTTTTAACTTTGTTATAACACCTCGAAAGATACTCCAAGAGTTCACATTCTGACATTAATCCACATATGTCTCCAACCACCACTCGTCGTCATCAGTTGTTTTGCAATTCCAGTAGTCCCGTTGCATTGGATGATATAAAACAATACAGAAGTTGCCGAACAATCTGCTCCTGAAAAAATTATACTCCTCGAATCAGATGAGAATAAAATTTAAAATCACGAACCACACGTCGCTCTGATAACATTTCTTACAATGTCCCGAGCCGTTTCGTCTTCTATAGTACCGACAATAAAGAATTCCATCGTCATCTTGTCCAAGATATACATGGTAACTTGTTCTGTAGCGTTGCCCACTGATAGATTCTTGACGTAAGTGTCCAGCTGCAGTATAGTCAAAAAATCGGTCAAATCTGATTTGCTAACCCTGTAGACACTTTGTCTAATCACGTTAACATGTAAGTGCCTTTGGCGATGTAGAAATCTATTCTTTGTACAAGAATTTACTGTAGATATGCTCCTTATCGACTCAATAGAAGGCGTGCTAGAAATCTACCTTACCGGCATGGCATAGGAATCTACCTTACTGGCGCTATGATTTGTTTGGTGGCAATGAAATGCTCCGTACACCAAATTTATTCATGAAAAAATGTAAATTATGCATTTTGATGGTGGCTGACCTGTGAGAAAAAGTGATTAAACATTCCTGAATCCACCACGTTTCCAACGGTTGGCGGATTTCTCCTATTGCACACAATTTTCCCATTCTTCATCTCGCAAATTATTCTATCGCTCAAACTACATTCGTCGGGCATCGAAAAGACTAAGTTGAAAGTTTTAACAAGGTTTGCCAAGTGACTGTGCTCCTGAGACACCCAGTGGCCACCAAGGTCGTACGTTTTAAACTGTTTGCCATTTCCAACCAGTAGAGGAACGGAACAAATCCTCCCGCCAATTCTTTCTGTGGCTTCAATGATTATAACTGTCAGACCTGGATCTTTCTGAAGCAAAGTGTAAGCTGCGTACAATCCAGAGAGTCCGGCACCCACAACAACAACATCTACATCGTAATAGTCATTATACTTTGGCATTCCAACACCTTGATTTTAATTAATCACACAAGTCGTCTCTATTTGAACGATTAAAAACGTCACTTTTGTTATTACATTCGAGCACGTCAGACACACACATTAACCGCGTTACTAATATTATTCCCTACTCACTCATATCAATGGTAAGGTAAGAAGCCTTTTTTTGACAGTAGTTCATTTGTATTTCCAAGTCAATTAACCTCAAAAAAGTGTATGAGTGCTATAAAGATCTGTTAATTCCACGTTACTGGTATAAATAAGGATGAAGCTGGTAAATAAAAGCATGGTACTTAATTATTTGTATAATTTTCACGTTTGTGTTGCAGTATTGTTTAAGTAATGATCCGAATAAGCCCTGTCATATTCTTACCTTTCGAGAGGTAACGATGATGTTAGATTGTGGTCTTTCGATGCAATCTGCTTTGAATTTCATACCATTGTCTTTCGTTCAGTCAAACAGGTTATTAAATTTACCTAACTGGATGCCGAGTGATGTAACAGATGCAGATTTGGAAGGGGTGTGTTTTGAGCAAAATTATAGTTGAAACGGTACTAATGGATGTTTTTTTAAGGAATTACGAGAAAATGGGGATAGGATATTTGTAGATTCGCCTCCAGAATTTTGTCCCCCGTTAGATAAATTGATAGATTTTGCCCAGGTCGACGTTATTTTAATATCGAATTATTTGTGTATGATGGCTTTACCGTATATCACGGAAAATACTGGATTTCAGGGAAGGGTTTATGCTACAGAACCTACACTTCAAATAGGAAGGTAAATTTGTCGCATGTTAATCTTCCCCTAGTAATTGAATTGTACATTTTTGAAGGTTATTGTTGGAAGAATTGGTTATTTATATAGAGCAGTGTCCGAAAGCAACTTTTGCTTCACAGTGGAAGAATTTTTTACATAAAATGCCCCATCCTTTGTGCGACGCTTTTAAACCTAAATCTTGGAAGCAAATTTACAATATGGCTAATGTTAATAATAGTTTGTCTAGGATTCAGATGGTCGGTTATAATGAAAAAATTGTAAGTATTGTTTTGTGGAACATGTATGAGAAAGTACGTAAGTACTTTTGTAGGACGTATTCGGTGCTTTACAAGTGATACCGGCAAGTTCTGGGTTTTGTTTGGGGTCGACGAATTGGGTCATAAATTCCGACCACGAAAAGATTGTTTATTTGAGTGGTTCCAGTACTTTAACTACTCATCCGAGACCCATGGATCACCAAAGTTTAAAAAATGCAGACGTACTTATAATGACCGATTTAACGCAAATACCTATTAGCAACCCCGATTCTATGTTAGGGTTGCTCTGTATGGTAGTATGTAAGTTTTGTTTGCTTCTAGAAATTGCGAAATAAATGAGTATTAAATTTGTATTTCAGCAAATACATTGAGAGGTGGAGGAAATGTGTTAATACCGTGCTATCCGACTGGCGTGGTTTACGATTTATTTGAATGTCTTTCGATTAGACTACAAGATTGTGGTTCTTCTAATTTCCCCATGTTTTTTGTGTCTCCTGTTGCCGACATGTCTCTGGCGTATTCTAACATTCTTGCGGAATGGTTATCTTCTGTAAAACAGAATAAAGTATACGTTCCCGACGAACCATTTCCTCACGCCCTTTTGGTCAAGAATTTTAAATTAAAACACTTTAAACATATTTATTCCGATGGATTCAGCACTGATTTTCAAGAGGTGAATAAAATTATGGCTTCCTCCAATAAAATTCACGTAATTTTTGCTTATTTTTAGCCATGCGTGGTATTCTGCGGTCATCCTAGTTTACGTTTTGGGGATGTGGTGCATTTCATCGAATTGTGGGGAAACAATCCTAAAAATTGCATCATTTTCACAGGTAAGTACCAAAGTTTTCCATAAATAGGCAGGTTCAGTAATTTTCAAATTTCATTAAAATTGATAGAGTTTATTATACTGAAGGCAGTCATATTGTTAATTTTTGTTAAAAAAAAATTCCTTCGCCTGTGAAGCCGTTGCAAAGTATTCCGTCGGTGCGAGGCTAGAAATCGTACCTTGCAGCGAGAGTAGGCCGTGTGACGTCAGAACTTAGTATAACGTACAAGTCCCAGCTTCAGCGCGCAGCAGTCCCATCAGTATTATGCATATACATGTGTAGTTAAATTGTTAAATATTATTAACTGGTTCTAACTGGTGTTTTCTGTTTTGTACCCAGACTAATACATCGTACAGCGCACCAATAAAACGGAAAAAGTGGTTCGTTGGAGCCGGAAGGAAAATCGGTCAGCATTATCGATATTTTCGCGAGTTAGTTTATCATTGCAAAAGTTTATAAAGTTATCGGCTGCCCCATTGCAGCCACTCTAAATAAAATCGAACATAATGTAATTTATCGACAGTTTTCTGGGACCCCTTGGTACTTGGTAACGTGTTACGGTTAGCATAATTTGAAACAGGATGCTAGGAGCATGACGGAGCCAAATACTGAATCGCCGTAGCGTTCCCTCCCTGAACTAAAAAAGGAAATTTTATTAACTATTTTACAATAATAATTAAATAGTACGTCATCATAAAGTTCTCTTTTGAAGACAGGTAGGACGCGTACCTCCATCCTTTCCCTGAGCTAGCCTACGCATTTCCGTAAAAGTAGAACTTTCTACATCCCCAACTATTTGAGAGCAGTAGTCTAATCTGCTCCAACCTCTACCTCTTTATTCCTATCTCTTACTCTAGTATGTCGCGAACTATTCCTGTGTCTCAGAAGGTGTCCTACCATCCTACGATCCTATCCCCTATTCTTTATTGTCTTCCATACATTTCTCTTTTCCCCAACTCTTTCTAATTCCTCCTTATTGCTAACTTGTCTATCCACGGTATCTTCAACACCCGTCTGTAGCATCACATTTCAAACGCTTCTACTCTTTTTCAATCCGCTTCTCCCATTGTCCAAGTTTCGTACCCATAGGTATAATTTCGTACTCCATACATGCGTCTTTAAGAGTCTCTTCCGAGTTTCTACATTAACCGTTCCAGAATATAGCAGTTGTTTCTTTTTGTTAAACAAGTACCTAGTACCTACGTAGCGTAGTTTTTTGATTCGCGTGAGTTGTATTTGTTTCCGTTTTTTTTTTAAATTTCCAATCCGTTATAAAACTGTTAACTTGATAACTTGTCAATCACTTAGGTATACATACCTACATAAATGAGTAGGTATGTATTGTATTGTATTAGAGAATATAGGTAGGTACCTATTTTACAAACAGAAGTAAGCAGGTATCTACAATCTACATACCTACTTATACTGAACTATAAAAGGCATGTACAGTTAATAAATTGTTGACTTTGTTTTACTTATACACTTACCTTTACACTACTGTTTTGAGGTTGAATGAAATTGGGGTTGGATGCAAGAATCACACACCATTTCCACATTTACCGGGACATTTACCTACCTACTACATAAAATTTACGCTCGAAATCGTCGCAATAAGTATGTTATGAGATAGGTAAAGCTTCACGGGCACTTCAAGAGAAGTGGGAGGAGCGCCTTACGAATCTCTGACGTCAAACCAATAACAAAGCGAACTAGCATGTGGGCGTGATAAGCTAATTTCTTTCGCTTATGCCGCAAAAAAATTTTGTAGAAAAAAAATTCGCCGTAAATCAATTACAATAACAATTTTCTGTCATTTTCATGCCAAAAATAGATATCTTATTTTTCTCCGAACCTCCCTATTGCGTACTTCTTAATGTTTTGTTGTTTTTAGAGCCTGATTTTGATTATATTGAAGCCCTGGCCCCGTACCAGCCTTTGCAGATGAAGGTAGCCCACTGTGCGATAGACACTTCCCTAAACTTCACGCAAGCCAATAAGTTGATAAGAGAACTGAAACCTTCTACGTTGGTGGTACCGGAATACTATACTCAACCACCTGTTTTAGCTCCAAATCTCACGGAACTTGTCATAGAAAACAATCCTGATAGGACCTTGATACCTTACAAATGGGGAGAGGTAAGTAAGTTAAACAACAAGAGCGTCATGTTCTCTCTTTTCCAATATAGGTGATAAATTTGCCGCTGAAAAGGAAACAGACTCAAGTTTTTATCGAAAACGAGGTTGCGCAGAATTTGGTTCCGTCGGAAATCAAGCCTGGTCTTAGTCTGACGACTCTGACGGGGGCCTTAAACGTCAAGGATAATCTGCATAACATGGAGGTCTGTGAAAAATTAATTGGTTGGTGGTATTATAAGCTGTGTTGTAGGATTTGTCGAAGGCGAGCGACGTGGTGCAGAAAAATGTTACTTACGAGTGGGGCAACATTAACGTAACAGATTTTCTGCAAAAATTGTGCCAAGAAGGTATTGTCGATGCCAAAGTTGATTCGATCGGTAACAGTTTCATGATTCACTTGGTTAGTATTTATTTGGGCCGTATTTCTTCTTCCGTTCTTCAATTAATTCTTTTATAGCCTGAAGCAGATGCCTTAATACAAATTGAAGAAACATGCACGCATGTTTTGTGCAACAACAACGAGAAACTTAGGAAAAAATTGAGGAACATATTGATGCAATGTTTGAAAATTTTCTAATCATTCGAAAAGGAAATAAAGTACAACTTTTGTATAAAATACACTTATTTACATGCAGACCTGACAATTTCTAAAATACAGGGTAATTCAGCACAACAGTCGTTGCACTGAAAGATTTCTCTTTATTAAAATTTTTTTTGCCATTCAGCATGTCCCATATTTCTTGTATGGAAATCAAATTCTTTATTTCTTTCTGTATTTTACGACGAAGTCAATTCATCTAGACTGGTAAGTGACTTAACCACAGATGCCTTTATCGCTGCGTTTAGGCATTTTACTTCGTAGTGAATGTCTGTAACGACAACGGAACTAACTTTGTCAGGGCCTGCTCAGAATTGTTGGAGTTTTTAAAATTCATTAACACAAACCAAACTAAGTTGCAAGAGAAACTTTCTCATTCTGGCGTTTTATTCCGGCCTTCTCACCCCACTTTGGTGGTCTCTGGGAGGCTGGGATAAAGTCCCCAAAGGGTCATCTTCGAATAGTGTTGGGCAATGCGCGTTTAACTTTTGAAGAACTGTATACTGTTCTTGTATCAACTATTGCAACAAATTCAACAACATTTTTGTAATTGATTTACGGTGAAATTTTTCTTCTAAAAAATTTTTTTGCGGCGTATTAAGCGAAAGAAATTAACTTATCACGCCCACATGCTAGTTCGCTTTGTTATTGGTTTGACGTCAGAGATTCGTAAGGCGCTCCTCCCACTTCTCTTGAAGTGCCCGTGAAGCGGTACCTATCTCATAACATACTTATTGGGACTATTTCGAGCGTGAATTTTAAAGTAAGGTGTCAAGGAAACATAAAACAAAGACAACATAATCAATATAATGATGCAACAAGGGTATCAAATGTCCGATTCACATAATTTGCCATATTTATGTAGTAGGTAGGTAAATGTCCCGGTAAATGTGGAAATGGTGTGTGATTCTTGCATCTAACCCCAATTTCATTCAACCTCAAAACAGTAGTGTAAAGGCAGACCGGTATAAGTAAAACAAAGTCAACAATTTATTAACTGTACATGCCTTTTATAATTCAGTATAAGTAGGTATGTAGATTGTAGATACCTGCTTACTTCTGTTTGTAAAATAAGTACCTACCTATATTCTTTAATACAATACAATACATACCTATACTCATTTATGTAGGTATGTATACCTAAGTGATTGACAAGTTATCAAGTTAACAGTTTTATAACGGATTGGAAATTTTTTAAAAAAATGGAAACAAATACAACTCACGCGAATCAAAAAACTACGCTACGTAGGTACTAGGTACTTGTTTAACAAAAAGAAACAACTGCTATATTCTGGGGGTCCGTCAAATTTGCACCCCCACCTGGAACAACCCAGGTTAATGATACTTCATAATTTTGCACACATTATGCACAATTTTGCACACCCCGTCCCGTATTTTGCACAACTCACAATTGGAAATGGCGGAGGAAAACATGTGGGGGGTGCAAACTTGACGCTGGCACCCCCAGTTGCGCCGATAAAAGTATTTTTCCCGCCATTCTAATAGTCGGATATTGCACAATTTTGCACACCTAATTTCAAGTTCTGCACATCAACAGGTTAGAGTCTAGAGCTTTCTCAAAAATGGCCGTTGGCCCCCCCTACTCACAATTTTTCAATTATTTTCCTTCCTTTGCAATCCTCGAATTTTGCACAATTTTGCACACCCAATTCCAAATTTCGCACACCCACAGGTTAGGGTCCACTAGGTCATCAGTAATTATCTTCAGCCCCCCCCATCTCAAATTTTCACTTATTTTCCCACCATTATAATGGTCGAATTTTGCACAATTTTGCACACCTAATTTTAAATTCTGCACACCAACTTAAACCCCATATTAAAACATAAATTTAGTCCGTTACATAACACTACTTATAGCACTGTACGTAAACTGCCGTTAAGCCTACTAAAATGCCGTTGTAGGTATTACGCACACGGCGTATTTTCTACTTACATATATACTATTTTCGTAAACGATCTTGCTATCACTTTTTCATGGCTCAGTGGTCAATGTGTCCTTCCCCCTAGCCGCAATGTTGGGGGTTCGTACCTCGCACTAGCTTTTTTTGTTATGATGATTTCTCTTTTTTCTTTTGAACAAAAAATCGGTCAGGTCCAAAAGGAGAGCTAGGAGATTGCCATGACGCGAGACAGACATCCATTCATTTGATATTAATTGTTGATTTATAAAGTATCGATTAACGGCATTTTAATACGCGACCGTTTAACGGCAGTTTAAGTTCAGCGTTTAAAAAACCACATAAAACTAGTAGAATATCGGATTTTTTCATATAAAAAGCGAGTGTATTGTTCTTTGGTGTATTTTGATGTCCCTTCTAATCCTCTAGACCTCTCAAATATTGATCAAATACCTACGAAGGAAAGAAATAGAGGAGTAGTAGTACTGTACATATTTACGAAACTAGAGTGCTATTAAAAATTAGGTTTCAAAAAGTATTTTAATTAATATCTACCAATAAAATAAAAATCTCAATAAGATCAAAGAATAATACCTATTGTTTTTCCATGTGAATATTACATAAATAGAAAAAAAGGAGTCTTTCAGTTTCAATATGCAGATAAATAAAACAAGAGTTGGCAATTAACTACTGTCTTTGAAGAGCAGGTTGCGCTTTTAGGATTTGTGTCATCGTAGACTTCCCAGAGGTTATCATGTCTTATACAGTAAGCTGTAAAATGACCAACTCCCACATGAGGCCCAAGATAACCAATTACACCTCTTAAAACGTAGACCTCATTGCACACTGTCAATTTCTTTGGCAATTCTTCCAGTGTAGTTTCCAAATTAAAAATTCTTTTGTTTAAATTTAAAGGTTCAACAAGAAGGTGTGTTAAACTAATTCGATTTTCCAAGCGACGAATTCCTTGGCATTTATCCCAACATTTATCGCATATTTTGGACTCTATACTATTTAAGATCATTTGTGGAAGGTCCTTAGCGAACTCCACCGCAACTTCCAAAATGGATTTGTACAAAGTATTCGTCAAACCACAATTTAAACAAACAGTGTCTTGAGAAATACAAGCATTAAAGTTCAACTGAGGTATTAGATTTCCTATCTCAGTCTCCACGTTTAGTTTAAATATTCCGCAGAGTTGAGCAGTTTTCTGAAATATTCTTTCCAATATAATAGCTCGCATTTTATACGTCTTCTTGGTTATGGTAATTACTGATGACCTAGTGGACCTTAACCTGTGGGTGTGCGAAATTTGGAATTGGGTGTGCAAAATTGTGCAAAATTCGACGATTGCAAAGGGAGGAAAATAACTGAAAAATTGTGAGTAGGGGGGGCCAACGGCCATTTTTGAGAAAGCTCTAGACTCTAACCTGTTGATGTGCAGAACTTGAAATTAGCTGTGCAAAATTGTGCAAAATTCGACTATTAGAATGGCGGGAAAAATACTTTTATCGGCGCAACTGGGGGTGCCAGCGTCAAGTTTGCACCCCCCACATATTTTCCCCCGCCATTTCCAAGGGAGAGCTGTGCAAAATACGGGACGGGGTGTGCAAAATTGTGCAAAATGTGTGCAAAATTATGAAGTATGATTAACCTGGGTTATTCCAGGTGGGGGTGCAAACTTGACGGACCCATATTCTGGAACGGTTAATGTAGAAACTCAGAAGAGACTCGTAAAGACGCATGTATGGAGTACGAAATTATACCTATGGGTGCGAAACTTGGACAATGGGAGAAGCGGATTGAAAAAGAGTAGAAGCGTTTGAAATGTGATGCTACAGACGGGTGTTGAAGATACCGCGGATAGACAAATTAGCAATAAGGAGGAATTAGAAAGAGTTGGGGAAAAGAGAAAAGTATGGAAGACAATAAAGAATAGGGGATAGGATCGTAGGATGGTAGGACACCTTCTGAGACACAAAGGAATAGTTTGGGACATACTAGAGTCAGAGATAGGAATAAAGAGGTAGAGGTTGGAGCAGATTAGACTACTGCTCTCAAATAGTTGGGGATGTAGAATGTTCTACTTTTACGGAAATGCGTAGGCTAGCTCAGGGAAAGGATGGAGGTACACATCCTACCAGTCTTCAAAAGAGAACTTTATGATGATGTACTATTTAATTATTATTGTAAAATAGTTAATAAAATTTCCTATTTTAGTTCAGGGAGGGAACGCTACGGCGATTCAATATTTGGCTCCGTCATGCTCCTAGCATCCTGTTTCAAATTATGCTAACCGTAACACGTTACCAAGTACCAAGGGGTCCCAGAAAACTGTCGATAAATTACATTATGTTCGATTTTATTTAGAGTGGCTGCAATGGGACAGCCGATAATTTTATAAACTTTTGCAATGATAAACTAACTCGCGAAAATATCGATAATGCTGACCGATTTTCCTTCTGGCTCCAACGAACCACTTTTTCCGTTTTATTGGTGTGCTGTACAATGTATTAGTCTGGGTACAAAACAGAAAACACCAGTTAGAACCAGTTAATAATATTTAACAATTTAACTACACATGCATATGCATGTGCAGAATTTGAAAATTGAGATGGATAGGTTAGCATTAGACGTAGTAGGTATCAGTGAAGTGCGATGGCCAGAAGCTGGAGACTTCTGGAGCGGAGATTTTAGAGTAATACACACAGGATCTGTAGGAGGAAATTCGGGAGTAGGAATTGTTATGCGGAAAAAAGTAGGACAGAGTGTAGAAAATTTCTTACAGCAAAGTGACAGAGTAGTTATGGTTAGGTTAGATTCGAAACCTGTAAAAACAGTAATAATACAGGTATATATGCCCACTTCTAACTACAGTGATGAGGCCGTAGAGGCAGTTTATAGTGATATTGAATATGTGCTAGATTTTGTGAGAGGGCACGAAAATTTAATAATTACAGGAGATTTCAATGCAGTCGTAGGCACAGGGCGAGAGGGCGGAATAGTTGGCCCCTTTGGATTAGGCAATAGGAACGATAGGGGAGTTAGACTGATAGAGTTCTGCGATAAACATAACTTAACGGTCGCGAACACTCTATTTCACCATCATGTTAGGAGATGCTATACGTGGAAGATGCCAGGAGACTTAGGGAGATATCAAATAGATTACATTCTCGTTAGGCAAAGATTTAGAAATCAAGTTAGGGATTGTAGAAGTTATCCAGGAGCAGATATAGATAGTGATCACAACATAGTCGTTATGAAAGCCAATCTTAAATTTAAGATTTTGAAAAAAAGAAGCGGAAGAAGGTATCTTGACCCAGAGAAACTAAAAGATGATGATATGCGCAATAAGTTCGAGAAAAAGACAAACAAAGCACTAAAGGGCACGGGTGGAAATATTGTTAGGGACATAGAGGCAGAATGGAATTGCATTAAAAATAGTTTAGTTTCCTCAGCTAGGGATATTTTGGGTCATAAACAGAATGAAAGTAGGAAACCCTGGATAACAAAACATATTGTGAGTCTAATAGAGGAAAGGCGAAAATATAAAAATAGGTTAGATGAAACAGGGAAACAAAGATATAAGGCGATCAAGTGGGAAATTATTCGGGAATGTAGGAAAGCGAAACAGCAATGGATCGATAATAAATGCAAAGAAGTGGAAGATAAATTCGAAGTAGGAAAGACTGATGAAGCATATAAAATAATTAGGAGAAATTTTAGAGAAATTGGATCTAGTACCAAAAACATTAGAAATGAGGCAGGAGATATCCTAATCGGAAGTGGGGAGAAGGCAGATAGGTGGAAAGAATATTTAGGAAACTTATATGCGGGACAGGAAGTGCAAGATATATTAGAAAGCGAAAGCAGTGTAGAGGGGGATAACCTAGGGAGTCCTATAATGAGAGAAGAGTTTGAGATAGCACTAAAAAGTTTAAGGAATAATAAAGCACCAGGTATAGATGGCTTGCAGGCAGAAATCTTAAAGTGCGCAGGTCAAGAGGTAATAGATCGTTTATTTAAACTAGTTAGTCGCATATACCTGACAGGCGAGATTCCAGAAGATTACAAACGGAACATCATAGTAGCTTTGCCAAAAAGGAAAGGCGCGGATAGATGCGAAAATTTTAGAACTATCAGTTTAACTTCCCATGCGTCAAAAATTTTAACTAGAATTGTGCAAAGAAGGATGGAGAAAAAGGCGGAAGAAATATTAGGAGAAGATCAGTTCGGATTTAGACGAAATAGAGGAACGCGCGAGGCCATTCTAGCTTTACGAGTAATTATAGAAAAAACGATAGAAAAGAGAAAGAGCGTCTATATAGGATTTGTAGATTTAGAAAAAGCCTTCGACAACGTAAAATGGGGGAAGATGTTCGAAGTGCTGAGAAAGGTAGGGATGAAATACAGGGACAGAAGAATAATACATAATCTCTACAAAGAGCAAAAGGCAGTTATAGAATGTGAGCAGGAACAAAGGGAAGTAGATATCCGGAAGGGAGTGAGACAGGGATGTGCATTGTCACCTCTAGTTTTCAACTTATATATCGAAGATGCGATTAATATTGTTAAGGAAAGAACAGCCTCAGGGATCAATGTACAGGGCCAAACTATTAACATGCTCAGATTTGCGGATGATATAGCAGTGTTAGCATCTAGCGAAGAAGAATTAGGAGCGGCTTTGAATGAAATGGAAGCAGTTTTGACACAGGGCTTCGGCATGAAAATCAATAAAAAGAAAACTAAAATTTTGGTATGTAGGGGATGTGAAAATAGAACTAAAATGGAAATACAAATTGGAAATGAGAAGATAGAGGAGGTCGCGGATTTCTGCTACTTAGGAAGTAAAATAACTCAAGACGGTAGGAGCACTAAAGATATAAAACAAAGAATGGCGCAGGACCGAGTTGCGTTTAACAAAAAGAAACAACTGTTATGCTCGAGAACGGTTAATATAGAGACTAGGAAGAGACTCTTAACGTCGTATGTATGGAGTACGGCATTATACGGGTGCGAAACTTGGACAATAGGAGAAGCGGATAGAAAAAGAGTAGAAGCGTTTGAAATGTGGTGCTACAGACGCATGATGAAGATACCGTGGATAGATAAGGTTAGCAATAGGGAAGTATTAGAAAGAGTTGGGGAAAAGCGAAAGGTATGGAAAACAATAAAGAGTAGGAGAGATAGGATGGTAGGACACCTTCTAAGACACGAAGGAATAGTTCGTGACATACTAGAGTCAGAGATAGGAATAAAAAGAGGTAGGGGTAGGCCTAGATTAGACTACTGCTCTCAAATAGTTAGGGATGTAGGATGTTCTACTTTTAGGGAAATGCGTAGGTTAGCTCAGGATAGAAAAGAATGGAGGTACGCGTCCAACCAGTCTTCGGACTGAGAACCTTATGATGATGCATATGCATAATACTTATGGGACTGCTGTGCGCTGAAGCTGGGACTTGTACGTTATACTAAGTTCTGACGTCACACGGCCTACTCTCGCTGCAAGGTACGATTTCTAGCCTCGCACCGACGGAAAACTTTGCAACGGCTTCACAGGCGAAGGAATTTTTTTTAAACAAAAATTAACAACATAACTGCCTTCAGTATAATAAACTCTATCAATTTTAATGAAATTTGAAAATTACCGAACCTGCCTATTAAAGAATGCTTCCTTATTTTTAAGTACGTGGAAACGTAGAAAATGATCTGTCTTGCAGTGCATTTAAAGCAAGCTAAAATGTCATCGACGTATGTGTACCAAAAGAAAATATATTGGTTCCTAGACCTGAATTAATAATTTTTTGAGGAAACAAAAACTAAATTTATATGTAAAATACACTCACTTTATTTCTGAAGTTTTTTTTTTTAGAATGAGACGGACAAATGACAAGTTATCGTGAAAAATGGTAATGAAATAAAAATGAATGCGAAAATAATTACGCTTCTTTGCTACTTTCTTCATTATTCACTTTCACATCTTATTTCATACTTTTTATTACAAAAATATGGTCTAAGTGTGTTATTTTAAAAATACAAGAAATATTTATGTGTACAGCATTGAGTTTAGAAGAAAAGATCTATGAAACTTTTAAGTCAGTTTAAAAAGTTCCAAGATCGCAATTTCCTCAAAAAACAGCAGCAGATATACAACAAAAATTATTATTTGCTATAAAATCGCCTTCCTCCTTCATATTATCATATAGGACGGTTCCGCAACTGCCTAATAACCATAAAAAATAAAAACACCACAGACGCAGATGTGCATTTTCAAAAATCTCTTCATTAGCGACAAAAGTGACTAGTTCAAAAAGAAAACACAATAAAAACAACAACGGGGCAACACATCACGAAATAGTACAAGAATTTCGCGGTACACAACTACGAGCTTCCGCCGCACCACCCGGCGTAGTCGGCGTACTGACAAAACGCATTTTTCTCCCACATTTGCGTTGACTGTGGGTGTACCTTAGTTGGGTACACGTTGTAGTGGTTAACGCGTAAGATTTAAGAGTGGATTTGACGCAAGCTGGTAATGGTAACTGCTCTATACTGTAGACCGTGGTTCGGGCCACTATTGCACGGCAGCAGAGCTCCTGTAGACTCAGCACTGTAAGAAAATACGTTACAACAATAAAAAAACAGTGATAAGCGTCTTCTACCTTTGTTGGATCTCCAAAGGCGTTCCATTCCGTTTCTCTGTAAAGCCATCCTAGACAATTCGCAAAAACTTTCGTGAATATTAAAGTTACATAATGGCGAGACTTCAAAAAAGGCCATACTGTGTTTGTTTGCGTACAACTGGGCGTCTCGCTCTCCTACTTTTCTATTAAACGCTAAATGCAGCCTGTTTCCCACGAGTACTTTTGGTACACCAGGCGCATGCTAGAAAAATTGTATAAATAAAAGGAATAGAACGAATTAAACATTGTTACTTCATCGACTTCTTTTAACCATCGATCGAGACCGTCAAAAGACCATCTATTCGTTATGTCGTACACCAAAAGAACCCCTTGTGCTCCTCTGGAATACGAGCGAATGATCGTACAAAACCTACCCTGCCCCGACGTATCCCATAACTGCAGCTTTACACGCTTACCGTCCAAAAGAATTGTCGTCGTCTTGTAAGCTAATAAGTCAAATGTTCAGTTTAAATAGTGTTTGAGTCGCGATGGGTGTCTCACGAATAAAAAATGTTTGTAATACGTACACTTACCACTGCCGCTGCAAAAGGGTGACTCGGAAGCTCCGTCGTCGAGTTCAGATAGTATTTCCTGTTTACCGACATCACTATCGCCGACTAACAGAAACTTTAGTAGGTAGTCGTATTGTTTTTGAGGGGGCCTGCTGGTATCCTCAGCCATAACAAAGGTACATATCCGATTTCAACCATAATAATTCGTCTCGAACGAAAACTTTTTCTACACTTTGCACCAAGGAAAACTTACACAATATTCATATGCTAAACAGTTTTCGCTTGTTCCACTTTACACAGACCGAGTTCATCAACAGTCCTTTATTTTTATTGGACAAGGTCGCGGAAGAATATAAATAAACAGATGTAAAAATATCTGTCACATTTGCCACAAAGAAAGTAATCGCACTAGAGCTACTGCAAATAACGTTGAATTCTTCGAAATATTCGGAAAACGCACATTCTGGATTAATTTATTATTGTATCCAATGAAAGAAATTATGGGACCAAATGAATTTAATAAAAATAGAAATATTTGACAGTTGCCCAGTTGGTAATGATAGAAGAAACTGACATTTATAATCTGATATCAGATCATAGATTCAAATCGCATGGACTACTCGCGGCAGTGCAAGCTCAGAATAATAATAATAATACTTTATATGCAAGCGTCAAATAACACGTTAATTACTTGTACGGTTTCGAAAGCATAATAAGGTTCATTATTAAATGGGCTGCAGCCAATCAAACATTCCTATATGTAGGAATTCTCTGTTCCTGATCGTATAAATAGGGCTTCTGGCCGCCAGTGGCGTACAAAATTAAGATTGTATTTTTGCATTCACCAAATTTTTAAGAAAACTACTGGTCGAAATGAAATCTGATGCAACAGATTTATGCACAGTGCAAGAGATTTTCCAGAATGCGGAACCCCCTTTTAGTTTTCCTCCTTTAAAATCTCAGATGGAACTCTTAAAAACATACGTATGGAGGTTGCAAAACATAGGAAAAGAGAAATATAGAAGGCGATAAAAAACACCAGAAGATGGTAGGTCATCTTTTGAGACAGGAAGTTCTAGTTCGCTGTAATAGTCTGCTTATTCTAAATTCACATATTTTTGTATCTGATTGCTTTTCTGACATTAAACATAAGCGATATGGCGTTGTTGTCGCAGTTTGTTTGTAGTGAAGTAATATATTTGGAACGATTAGTCAGATTTATGAAACGAAATGAAATCATTGGCGTTTACAGTAAATAAAGTTAAGGGTCATCCTCTTCTTGTCGAGATTGGTACTTTACACAAATAAAGTGTTAGAAAGTACTTAGAGCTTTGAAGAATCGCACGCAGGTTTTGACCAAATATTTCCTTCTCCCTCCACTAATTGATATGAAAACCCTTAGAACGGTTGGTTATAAAAAAGGCAATCGGGTAATCCACTACCAATAAGTGGTGTGCATTTTAATAAGTCACATTTTTTACATTCTTGTTCAATATGGATCCTGTGTAAGTGAAACTTTATCATAGATTTTGTATGTCTGTTCATTAAAATCATCAATACCTTCAACAAGATCTGGAACAGCACTTCTGTATCATGCATAAACCTGCCCCCTCTGTGCGCCCCCCAATATACGCCACTGCAGTTCTTTCCTTTTGAAAAATCCCGTAATTTGGAATATTTTTATTTATGTATTAAGAGTGCTTAAGCATTTACTCGTCATAACTATCGTATTTGATAGGAGAATAATAAATAATTTTTTTTCCACCCACTTTGCAAAATATTCATTAAAAAGTAATTTTAAAGAGTTTAGAAAAGTGGATTATTTTGCACATTTAAGTGCCGCAAAATTAAGCTTTATTATCGATGATTCATATTGTTTTTCTTGTTAACACTTAAGATCCAAAACTGTAAACACTTGATTATGTATTTTTCTTGAGCATGGTCATTTTTAAATGGAACCATAAAACTGGAGTGATTTTTATTTTGAAGAACCCACTTGTTCTGCCCATCATTTCCTTTATTTTCATGAAAAGCTTTTTAATTAATGCGTAAATAAGCCATCAATTTTGTTTTCAAACCTTGTGACTCAAAAATGTATAGGGATTCTTGTATTCTTGTATCTTTACATAATTTCTTTTCTTAGGCCTCGAAATATAACGTTCCGTATTGAAGATGAGGAAATTTCACGTAAGTACGAATAGCAGCAGTTGAAGATTTTGTTAAAATAAATATGTATTCAGTTAAACCAACCGACGTTAGCCCTGAGACAACTTTAAATGCTTATTTGCGGAGAACAAAGCAACTGACAGGGACCAAAAGTATGTGCTATGAAGGAGGTTGCGGCGTCTGCGTGGTAGCAGTAGAAAGACCCGATCTTATAACTGGTGACATTGAATTACTGGGTGTTAATTCGGTAAGGATCAAAACTGGTTTTTATAATGCTAAAAATTTGGCTTAATTTATCTAGTGTTTGGTGTCTATCTTCTCTTGTGATGGATGGCGAATCCGTACGATAGAAGGCATAGGCAGCCCCCAAAAAGGGTTACACCCAGTTCAGCAAACGCTAGCCTTATTCAATGGAACACAGTGTGGTTTTAGTTCACCTGGTATGATTATGAACATGTATTCTCTCTTTGAAAAAGGGGATGTTACAATGAAGGAAGTAGAGAATGCTTTCGGGGGAAACATTTGCAGATGTACTGGATACAGACCAATTTTAGCAGCTTTCAAGTCACTTTGCGTTGATGCTGATACTGAATTATTAGGGACAATACCAGACATCGAAGATATTGTCTCGTACAAGAAGTGCCCGATAAGTAAGACCTTAAAACAACTGAAGAGACCCCGCCGTTTATCTTTCGAAGCAGAAAATTCTTCTTGGTATAAAGTTTTCTCATTGACCGAACTGCTTTCCACCGTCGATAGCTTTATTAATTCTGAAATTATGTTGGTTATGGGTAATACGGGTAAAGGAGTTTTTAGACCTGATAGATCCCCCGAAGTTTACATAGATGTAGCCGAAGTACCAGAGCTCGTTAACTACGAAGTTCGAGACAACGTTCTCATATTGGGAGCAAATATGACTTTGACCAAGTCAATGGAGTTATTTTACGAACTAGGGGCGAATAACCCAGGGTTTTTCTATCTCACGAAAATGGCTGATCACATCGATGTAATAGCCAATGTTCCCGTACGAAACGTAAATACTTCACCCACTTTCTTGATCCTCAGTTATTTTTATCTTCATTTGTAGATTGGGTCTCTAGCGGGAAACCTAATGCTGAAATACCAACGTAACGAATTTCAATCCGACATATTTTTGTTACTGGAAGCTGCAGAGGCTCAACTTACCATTCGTAAGTAGCAAATTCATTTCAAACGAATCCTTATTTTTGTGGCGAAGGTACGTCTTTCTGGTTTTATGCTCAAAACTATTCTTGGTACCTACGGAATATACTATTTCATTTTATACAGTTGACACAAACAGGGCTGAGTCAAGGATGTCGCCAGTGAACTTCCTTAGCTTCGATATGAAAGGTAAGGTGATAACGAACGTAATTTTGCCATCGCGGGACAGGACTTACAATTTTGGAAGTTATAAGATAATGGGAAGGGCCCAGAATACCCATGCCATGTTGAACGCTGGATTTTTGATCCAGTTAGACGCTGATACTCTAGTACAGTCAGTAAGAATTGTATACGGAAATATAAACGCGGACTTTAACCGCGCAATTAATACGGAAAGATATTTGGTAGGCAAAAGCATTTACGATAACGATGTCCTTCAAGGAGCTTACAGAACTCTAGATGCCGAGTTACTTTCTGAAGTTAATTTGCCTGATCCTGATCCAGAATTCAGGAAGCAACTTGCCATAGCTTTGTTTTATAAGGTATGATCTATTAGCACAAGGTATAGTTTGTCTTGATATGTCAATAATTTCTAGTTTATACTTTCTATTGCGCCTGAAACTGCTGTGGATCCTAAGTTCAGAAGTGGAGGCGATGATTTTGTTCGTCCAATATCGAGCGGAACTCAAGATTACCAAACAAATGAGTCACTTTATCCTCTGGGTGAACCTATTTCGAAGATAGAAGCGATTGCTCAAACTTCCGGTTAGTCCAAAATTACCAACACATATTTTGTACTGTAGCTATATTTGAATTTCATTTAGGCCAAGCGGAATACATCTACGACATACCTGATCAACCTGGCCAACTTTACGCGGCGTTTGTTACGGCCAGAGCTAAACCAAATTCACTTTTAAGGGATGTAGATACCTCTTTGGCCCTCGTATTTATTTTCATTTCTAGTGTTTCTTTCGATAACCCTACTTTTTTTTAGAATACCCCTGGTGTGGTAGCATATTTCGACAAAGATGATATCCCAGGAAGAAATGCATTTACTGGAAGTGAGGAAGTATTTTGTAGCGGTACTGTGCAGCATTACTTCCAACCAGTTGGTTTAATCGTCGCTACAAGTCAAGAAATAGCATCAAGAGCTGCGAATTTAGTAAGAGTCACTTTTGATGTAAGCGAAGAGGTCCCGCTTCTTAACGTTCGTCAGATTATAGCAGCGGGGGCTACTGACAGGATACATCATGAGAAAACTTTAGTTCCGAGAAGTAGAGGTAAAGCATAAATATATATCAACTCAATCTATTTTAACTCTTTTAAGGAGCATCGGGCTCATTACAAACGGGCCATAAATAAATAAATTCGCTATTGAATTACTTATTTGTTTGTTCTAGGAACTAGAGCTACGCAAGTTGTAACAGGAACTTTCGACATTGGCTGGCAGTATCACTATCACATGGAAACTCAATGTTGCAATGCCGTTCCAACAGAAGATGGATTGGATCTTCGTCCTTCTACGCAGGGACTGGATTTCACTCAAACTGCAGTGGCTGATGTCTTAAATATCCCTGCCCACAAGTGCGTAACTTATTTACTCTCCGAAATCAATTTGCCGTTCTGTACGCTTTTGTTGTGTTATTTTCGTCAGGATAAATATAACGGTCCGTCGACTGGGCGGTGGTTTTGGCGCAAAATTGACAAGAAATGGTATGGTAACCACCGCAGCAGCTTTGGCGGCTTACAAACTGAACAAGCCTGTTAAACTATGGTTGCCTTTCACTGCAAACATGAACATACTGGGCAAAAGATTTCCGTTATCAACAGACTATGAAATTGGGGTTGATGAGGACGGAGTTATTCAATACTTGGAAAGTGATTGTTATTCGGATATGGGAAATGGTGGGAATGAGAACGTTACTGCCTCTGTTTTGGACACGATAACGTCGGCTTATAATAGTGACTCTTGGACCATTGATATGCATACTGTTAGAAGTGATCATCCTGCGGGAACTTATTGTAGAGCTCCAGGTCATGCCGAAGGGTGTGCCGTGGTTGAAGCTATGATGGAACATATTGCTACTGCTATTGGAAAAGATCCTCTGGAAGTACGTATGGCTAACTTGAAGCCAGACCCACAATTGCGTACTTTTATTGCTGAATTACTTACATGGGCCGACGTGGATATCCGCAAAGAAGGCATTAAGGCATTTAATGAAGAAAATCGTTGGGTAAAGAGGGGAATAGCTGTCGTTCCTATGATTTATGCACTCGGACTACTCGGTGAATTTTCTTCCATTGTGTCTATTTACCATATTGATGGTACGGTTGCTATATGCCATGGAGGTATAGAAATGGGGCAAGGACTCAACACGAAAGTAATTTTCATATAGATATTATACAGGTGGTTCAATTTTTTTATATACAAATATTTCAGGCAGTACAAGTCGCTGCTTACACACTGGGGATTCCCCTCGATTTCATCAGTGTCAAACCCAGCAATAATTTAATTGCACCTAATAATTATCTCTCCGGAGGGAGCAGAACTAGTGAATGCATATGCTATGTAAGCTATTAAGACATACAGGTGATCCGTAAGTAAATGGACACAGGTCAAAATATGACGATTTAACCAAACTCTGAAGTATCTGCTAAAATTTAGGAAAAAATTGATATCTTGGAAAGTCTTTGGCTTACAGGTTTCCAATTTGGTAAACAACTTAGGCACATTGCAAGCCTCAATTGATATTAAGATGAAGTTATTTGAAGTAACATAACAATTTTATCTGTAAAAGTTTCATTTCATATTTAATTTTGAATTTTCTCTTACTCTATGTAATTTTCATTAAAATCTACACTGAAAGTCACAGGAATTGAAGTCCGGTGACCGAGGAGGCCAATTTTGGGGACAGTTATTTCCTCGTCTTATTAATTTATTAGGGATTTGTCGATTTAAACGATTTTTAACATTGGCACTAAAATGTGGAGGGGCTGTGTCATACATATACCACATTAAAGATGTGTGGTAAAAGTTCTTGCACTTGCTGCACATGGTATGGAAGAAGCTGTTGGTGTCTTATAATCCTATTTATTGATGTTTTGGACAGACCCCTTTGGCGAGCAAAATTTTTAGTGCTTATTTTAGTTAGTTCAGTTTAGTTTAACCGACTTTATATCATTAATAATAACCGAGATCACCATGTCATACACTTCTTTACTGGCATAATCGTAGGCTACGATGAAAGCCTGTCAAATTCTTCTGGAGAGAATTGAGCCGATCAAAAACCAAATGCCGACAGCCACCTGGGCTGCCGTAATACAAAGATGTTACCAAAGCAATGTCGACCTTACTGCCACATTTATGTAAGTAAAATAATAAAACTGAAATACCTATGTGGGTATCAGATCCATTACCATCAAGTGGTTGTTAACATCTTCCAAAGAACAGGCTCAGAGAACTGTTTAAATTTTTTACTTAGGTACAAAGGAGCTGTTGCCGACTTTTCTGACTATCTAATTTATGGAGTCACCGCTGCAGAAGTTGAAGTTGATATTCTGAGTGGACGCTATCATGTAACAAGAGTAGATTTATTAGAAGATACCGGGCAGAGTTTAAGTCCCAATATAGACATAGGACAAGTAGAAGGTGCTTTTATCATGGGAATGGGATACCATTTAACAGAGAAAATTGTTTATAACGATGACGGTGAATTGTTAACGAACAGGTCGTGGAATTATACTCCGCCTGGAGCTAAGGACATTCCGATAGACTTTAGAGTCAGATTTCCGACTAGCACAAACCCTAACGGTGTCCTCAACTCCAAAGGTACTGCAACAATTTTTTCTAGTGTAAAGTACTAGTAAAATTTTACACAAATATACGAGTATTATTACGTATTCTTAATTTAGCTACTGCGGAACCCCCACTTCTGATGACTGCCTCTGTACCATTGGCTATAAGAAATGCAGTTGCTTCAGCTAGGACCGATGCTGACGGTGAAGCAGATTTGTGGTATCCCTTTGGTAATTATCGCATTTTTACGCAACTAATATTCGGTTAACTCTCTTTTATTTCATAGATGGACCTTCCACTGTGGATAACACCTTTATGAATAGTTTAAATAATTATCAACAATACTTACTATAAAAAAATTGCTATTTGTTCTTTACTTACATAATTAATTTTGTTTCTAATATACATTTATTGTTATATCATATAATTTGATTTTATAAAATATTTCTTTTGTTCTATGTTTATTATTTGAATAAAAAAGTTCAATCATAATTCAATGAAATAAAATTCCTTTTCCCGATAGTTTATTACATCTTGTTTAGCTTTTTTAAACAATTGTTGTACAGTTTGATGAAATACTACTGCTCTCAAATAGTTAGGGATGTTCTGCTTTTTGGGGAAATGCGTCTTCAGACTGAAAACTTTATGATGATGATGATTCAGATTTATGAAACGAAATGAAATCATTGGCGGTTACAGTTGATAAAGTTAAGGGTCATCCTCTTCTTCTCGAGATCGGTACTTTAGCCAATTTGAAAAGTACCTGCCTAATTAGAACTTTAATGAATCGCACGTACGTTTTGACCAAATATGCCCTTCCCCCTCCCCTAACTGATATGAAAACCCTTAGAGCGGTTGGTTATAAAAAAGGCAAGTAATCGGGTAATTCACTACCTATTAATAAGTGATGTGTGTTTGAATCAATTATATTTTTCGACCTTCTTGTTCAATATGGATCCTACGTAAGTACATACCTAATTATTATTTAAAAAATCAGAGAGAGTTTTAAACACATTCAGTTTTATTTTAGAAAAACTACAGTCATTTCCTCAACCTTTCTGACGATTATTGAAAATAAAATTAAGTTTATTACTCTTTGTATTGATAAAAAAAAGTAAAAATTACCAGCCCGTGCAGAAAAAATTGTCTGATATAAAATGTTCCAATAATCTTTTTCGTTCGTGGTAGATTTATAGTATAAAACTCACCCCCCCCCCCCCCCCCAATATACGCCACTACAGTAAATTTTCAAGAGTTTAGAAAAGTGGATTATTTTGCACATTTAAGTACCGCACTTAAGGTTTTTAAAATAGCAAACACATGATTATGCAATTTTTTTTTGAGCACGACCATTTTTAAATCGAACCATAAAACTCGAGTGATTTTTATTTTGAAGAACACACTTGTACAGCCCATTATTTCCTTTTTTTCATAAAAAAGCTTTTTAGATAGCACGTATTAAATTAAATAACTTTTAATTAATGTGTAAATAAGCCGTTGGGCAATTTTGTTTTCAAACCTTGTGACTCAAAAATGTATAGGGATTAACAGGTTAATTGTTCGTCATGTTAACAAATGCATTTCTTCAAAAGCAGAACATCCTGCACCCCCAACTATTTGAGAGCATCATTTTTTTTCTAGGCCTAGAAATATAACGTTCCGTATTGAAGATGAGGAAATATCACGTAAGTACAAACAGCAGTAGTTGAAGATTTTGTTAAAATAAATATGTATTCAGTTAAACCAACCGACGTTAGCCCTGAGACAACTTTAAATGCTTATTTGCGGAGAACAAAGCAACTGACGGGGACTAAAAGTATGTGTTATGAAGGAGGCTGCGGTGCCTGCATAGTAGCAGTAGAAAGACCCGATCCTATAACTGGTGACATTGAATTACTGGGTGTTAATTCGGTAAGAAACAAAACAAGTTTTCATTATGCTAAAAATTTGCCTTCATTTATCTAGTGTTTGGTATCTATCTTCTCTTGTGATGGATGGCGAATCCGTACGATAGAAGGCATAGGTAGCCCTCAAAAGGGGCTACACCCAGTTCAGCAAACGCTAGCCCTATTCAACGGAACGCAGTGTGGTTTTTGTTCACCTGGTATGGTTATGAATATGTATTCCCTCTTTGAAAAGGGGGATGTCACGATGAAGGAAGTAGAGAATGCTTTCGGGGGAAACATTTGCAGATGTACTGGATACAGACCAATTTTAGCAGCTTTCAAATCACTTTGCGTTGATGCTGATACGGAATTATTAGGGACAATACCAGACATCGAAGATATTGTCTCGTACAAGAAGTGTCCGATAAGTAAGACCTTAAAACAACTGAAGAGACCCCGCCGTTTATCTTTCGAAGCAGAAAATTCTTCTTGGTATAAAGTTTTCTCATTGACCGAACTACTTTCCACCATCGACAGCTTCATTAATTCTGAAATTATGTTGGTTATGGGTAATACGGGTAAAGGAGTTTTTAGACCTGAAAGATCCCCCGAAGTTTACATAGATGTAGCGGAAGTACCAGAACTCGTTAACTACGAAGTTCGAGAGAACGTTCTTATATTGGGAGCAAATATGACTTTGACCAAGACAATGGAGTTATTTTACGAACTAGGGGCGAATAACCCAGGGTTTTTCTATCTCACGAAAATGGCTGATCACATCGATGTAATAGCCAATGTTCCTGTACGAAATGTAAATACTTCACCTACTTTTTTGATCGTCAGTTATTTTTATCTTCATTTGTAGATTGGGTCTCTAGCGGGAAACCTAATGCTGAAATACCAACGTAACGAATTTCAATCCGACATATTTCTGTTACTGGAAGCTGCAGAGGCTCAACTTACCATTCGTAAGTAGCAAATTCGTTTAAAACGAATCCTTATTTTCGTGACGAAAGTCCGTCTTTCTAGTTTTATGCTCAAAACTATTGTTAGTACCTACGGAATATACTATTTCATTTTATACAGTTGACACAAACAGGGCTGAGTCAAGGATGTCACCAGTGAACTTCCTTGGCTTCGATATGAAAGGCAAGGTGATAACGAATGTAATTTTGCCATCGCGGGACAGGACTTACAATTTTGGAAGTTATAAGATAATGGGAAGGGCCCAGAATACCCATGCCATGTTGAACGCTGGATTTTTGATCCAGTTGGACACTGATACTCTAGTACAGTCAGTAAGAATTGTATATGGAAACATAAACGAGGACTTTAACCGCGCAATTAATACGGAAAGATATTTGGTAGGCAAAAGCATTTACGATAACGATGTCCTTCAAGGAGCTTATAGAACTCTAGATGCCGAGTTACTTTCTGAAGTTAATTTGCCTGATCCTGATCCAGAATTCAGGAAGCAACTCGCCATAGCTTTGTTTTATAAGGTATGATCTATTAGCACAAGGTATAGTTTGTCTTGATAAGTCAATAATTTCCAGTTTATACTTTCTATTGCGCCTGAAACTGCTGTGGATCCGAAGTACAGAAGTGGAGGCGATGATTTCGTTCGTCCAATATCGAGCGGAACTCAAGATTACGAAACAAATGAGTCACTTTATCCTCTGGGCGAACCTATTTCGAAGATAGAAGCTATCGCTCAAACCTCCGGTTAGTCCAAAATTACCAACACATATTTTGTACTGTAATTACATTTAAATTTCATTTAGGTCAAGCAGAATACGTCTATGACATACCTGATCAACCTGGCCAACTATACGCAGCGTTTGTCACGGCTAGAGCTAAAGCCAATTCACTTTTAAGGGATATAGACACCTCTTTGGCCTTGGTATTTATTTTCATTTCTAGTGCTTCTTTCGATAACCCTACTGTTTTTAGAATACCCCTGGTGTGGTAGCATATTTCGACAAAGATGATATCCCAGGAAGAAACGCTTTTACTGGAAGCGAACAAATATTTTGTACCGGTACTGTGCAACATTACTTCCAACCAGTTGGTTTAATCGTCGCTACAAGTCAAGAAATAGCATCAAGAGCTGCGAATTTAGTAAGAGTCACTTTTGATGTAAGCGAAGAGGTCCCGCTTCTTAACGTTCGTCAAATTATAGCAGCGGGGGCTACTGACAGGATACATCACGAGAAAACTTTAGTTCCGAGAAGTAGAGGTAAAGCATAAATATATATCAACTCAATCTATTTTATCTCGTTTTAAGGAGTATCACGGTCATTGCAAAGGGGCCATAAATAAATAAATTCGCTATTGAATTACTTATTTGTTTGTTCTAGGAACTAGAGCTACGCAAGTTGTGACGGGAACATTCGACATTGGCTGGCAGTATCACTATCACATGGAAACGCAATGTTGTAACGCCGTTCCAACAGAAGATGGACTGGATCTTCGCCCTTCTTCGCAAGGGCTGGATTTCACTCAAACTGCAGTGGCTGATGTCTTAAATATCCCGGCCCACAAGTACGTAACTTATTTACTCTCTGAAATCAATTTGGCGTTCTGGACGCTTTTGTTGTATTACTTTCTTCAGGATAAATATAACGGTGCGTCGATTGGGCGGTGGATTTGGGGCAAAATTGACAAGAAATGGTATGGTAGCCACCGCGGCAGCTTTGGCGGCTTACAAACTGAACAAGCCTGTTAAACTATGGTTGCCTTTCACTGCAAACATGAACATTCTGGGCAAAAGATTTCCGTTGTCTACAGACTATGAAATTGGCGTTGACGAGGAGGGAGTCATTCAGTACTTGGAAAGTGATTGTTATTCGGATATGGGAAATGGTGGGAACGAGAACGTTACTTTCTCTGTTTTGGATATGATAACGTCGGCTTATAATAGTGACTTTTGGGCGATTGATATGCATACTGTCAGAAGCGATCATCCTGCGGGAACTTATTGTAGAGCTCCAGGTCATGCCGAAGGGTTTGCCGTGGTTGAAGCTATGATGGAACATATTGCTACTGCTATTGGAAAAGATCCTCTGGAAGTACGTATGGCTAACTTGAAGCCAGACCCACAATTGCGTACTTTTATTGCTGAATTACTTACATGGGCCGACGTGGATAACCGTAAAGAAGGCATTAAAGCATTTAACGAAGAAAATCGTTGGGTAAAGAGGGGAATAGCAGTCGTTCCTATGATTTATGGACTCGGACTATTCGGTGGTTTTTCTTCCATTGTGTCTATTTACCATATTGATGGTACGGTTGCTATATGTCATGGAGGTATAGAAATGGGGCAAGGACTCAACACTAAAGTAATTTTCATACAGATATTATACGAGTGGTTCAACTTTTTATATACAAATATTTCAGGCGGCACAAGTCGCTGCTTACACACTGGGGATTCCCCTCGATTTCATTAGTGTCAAACCCAGCAATAATTTAATTGCCCCCAATAATTCTCTCTCTGGAGGAAGCATAACAAGTGAATCCGTATGCTATGTAAGCTATTAAAACATATATGTACAGGTGCTCCGTAAGTAAGTGGATGACGATTTAACCAAACTCCAAAGTATCTGCTAAAATTTAGGAAAAAATGAGAATTGTCCACTACTTACGGGACAACCTATATATTCATGATGGCCTTCGCTCAATCCTCACCTTGAGGATCTTGGATATGTTAAGGATAAAAAATCAGTTAAACTTGAGCAAATCCTATCCATATTTCTTTGTTTAGTTTAACCGACTTTTCGTTATTAACAATAACCGAGATCACCATGTCGTACACTTCTTTACTGGCATAATCGTAGGCCACGATAAAAGCCTGTCAAATTCTTCTGGAGAGAATTGAGCCGATCAAAAACCAAATGCCGACAGCCACCTGGGCTGCCGTAATACAAAGATGTTACCAAAGCAATGTCGACCTTACTGCTACATTTATGTAAGTAAAATAATAAAACTGAAATACCTACGCGTGTATCAGATCCATTATAATCAAGTGGTTGTTAACATCTTCTAAAGAACAGGCTCACAGAACTGTTTAAATTTTTTGCTTAGGTACCAAGGAGCTGTTCCCGACTTATCTAACTATCTGATTTATGGAGTCACCGCTGCAGAAGTTGAAGTTGATATTCTAAGCGGTCGTTACCACGTAACAAGAGTAGATTTATTAGAAGATACGGGGCACAGTTTGAGTCCCAATATAGACATAGGACAAGTAGAAGGTGCTTTTATCATGGGAATGGGATACCATTTAACAGAGAAAATTGTTTATAACGATGATGGTGAATTGTTAACGAACAGGTCGTGGAATTATACTCCGCCTGGAGCTAAGGACATTCCGATAGACTTTAGGGTCAGATTTCCCACTAGCACAAACCCTAACGGTGTCCTCAACTCCAAAGGTACTTAAACAATTATTTCTAGTGTTAAATACTCATAATTTACACAAATATACGAGTATTGTTACGTATTCATATTTTAGCTACTGCGGAACCCCCACTTCTGATGACTGCCTCTGTACCATTGGCTATAAGAAATGCAGTTGCTTCAGCTAGGACCGATGCTGACGGTGAAGCAGATTTGTGGTATCCCTTTGGTAATTATCGCATTTTTACGCAACTAATATTCGGTTAACTCTCTTTTATTTCATAGATGGACCTTCTTCTGTAGATAACACCTTTATGAATAGCTTAAATAATTATCAACAATACTTACTATAAAAAAAATTGCTTTTTGTTCGTTACTTACATATTAAATTCTGTTTTTAATATATACTTATTGGCATATCATATAATTTGATATAATAAAATTTTTCGTTCAATTATAATTCAATGAAATCAAATTCCTTTTCCCCAATAGTTTATTGCATCTCATTCAGCTTTTTTAAACAATTGTTGTACAGTTGCTTATTAATAACTCCTAACCTGTGTATTTCGTCTTGTAACCTACTATTTCCCACAAAATCACCTTCAACACTTTTAACATCTGATTCAAATAAATCCAAGTTTGCATTTTGAATTAAACAGATATTAAATTCATCGTCGTCTAAATTTAAAGTTCTTTCTAAAGGTAACAGCACGTGTTCCGGTTTAAAACTCTGCGCAAACATATTTTCGCTACTTAAACTGAACATCACGTTCGTTACGGGAGCTTTAAGGTCGATTTTACGCAACACTTGCCGATTTTCAGCATCCCAAATAAAGACGTAGTTGTCTTCAGAACCGGAAACTAATACATGCCCTGACATACTCAAGTCTAAGCAGGTAATTCTCTTTTCGTGCCCTACAAAGCTGAATTCCTCTTTCTCTTTGTCTGTTATATGATAATCCACATTTCTAGGTGGACTTCTTAAATTAAAGCTTCTGATACACCCCGAATTGGTACCCAAGTATAAATTCCAACAGGGAGAATCAAAAATTACAGCTGTTAACGATTCATCCAAAACTAACGTAATTAGAAGTTCACCTTTTAATAAACTATAGACCCGACAAGTATGATCATTAGAAACTGTAGCGAAACGCGACTTAAAGCCAAAAGAACCAACATATAAATCAGTAATCGACATTCCGTGATCCATTCGTTGATACAACGGTTCCACTTCACCTATAGTACTTTGCGGCATAAAACTACTTTGCATATTCACTAGATTACCAAGGGAATATGTTAGCAACATCCCGTCTTGCCCAGCAACAACCAAAAAGCTACCGTCACTAGAAAATTTTATACACGTTATCGGCTGGTAATGCTTTTGCGATACATTCAATAATTTCCCCGAAGTTAACTGCCAAATATACAATTTGTTGCCAATTCCCACCGCCATGTAAACACTGTGAGGGCAAATGTCCAGAACATTCGCAGGTTCTGGTAAAGTTAACCTAACATTTTTAACTTGATCTTGACTGTTAACTAACCAAGCATGCAACAAGGGCTTGTTTTGCTCCGCTATTATTATGTAATCGTTGCCTAAAACTTTCAGCGTTTTCTGTACCGCTAAACCTCCGTTTCTGTACAATTGCAAAGTGTTTCCAGACTTGTAATCCCATACACAAACGGAACACTGTTGATTTCCACTTGCGGTGAGCAGTATTTCTGTTCCCATTTTCTTAAAAATCTGTAAATGAAAAATTCATTCTAGAACGAGTTTAAATAGAACTCATACAATTATACCTTGGTTATTATAATGCTTTAACTTTTCATTTGATGGAAACGCGGGCGAAAATTTTAGGTTAGGCCATCAAACGTCAAGCGTCAAGGATGCAGACAGGGATGAGCACAAAATATAGATTTTATTATTAGTTATGTTATCTGCTTTGTGCGGCATTGAACTTTTACTGGATTTACGCTCGCTTATGCAGAGTTCAAGGTCGTCACATAAAGGAATTTTATTCATCAAAAATGAAAGTATCTACACAAGTTTTCCTGTATTGTTCGATAAAATATCGATCTTTCCGAATATCGATGAAGTATTCCCATCCCTATGAGCAGTTGGATTTGACACTTGTCACCTTTTTAGGTTAATTTGTTGTCTGCTTTTGTTGAGGTTCTGAATTATTGAATTTACTTCAAAATGACCCTAGAAACTGTTCCAAAAGACCTACGTGGATTGCGTGCTTGCCTCGTCTGCTCTTTGATAAAGGTAAGTAATATTTTTAGTGTTTTAATCATGAAGTTGTTTATGAATTTTGTGCAAGCAGACTTTTGACCAGTTCGAATACGAGGGATGTGATAACTGCGACGAATTCTTGAGAATGAAGAATAACAGGGACAATGTTTATGACTGTACCAGTTCAAATTTTGATGGGTGAGTTTTCCATACATACTCGAAACATAAGGTTAGACGTGTGTGTTTTCTTTTTAGAATGATTGCAGTAATGAGCCCCGAGGATAGCTGGGTTTGCAAGTGGCAGAGAATAAGTAAGTCAATGGCCAACGACTGAATGATGCGGATAAATGCAGACGTTTTTGTGTTTTAGATCGTTTTTGCAAAGGAGTTTATGCCATATCGGTTTCTGGACGATTACCATCTGGTATTATAAGGGAGCTTAAAAGCCGTGGAATAACCTATAAACCGCGAGACACAAGTCAGAGATAGTGTTGCATTATCTTGTGTATATTTTTTGTATCTATGATCTTTTGTAAGCAAAGTAGATTTTAAGTTTTGTATTGTATACATTATACAAATGTAATTTTTAGCTCAAATAAACTAATAGCAACTTGAGTGATGTTTTATTGTGCTTTTTATCTACATTTACGAACCATTTTTTTGTGGAATTATTTTAAATGGAACAGCCTATATTATGTTCTTGAACACTCAGGATTTTGTTCTCTTTTGAGTTATGTGCAATATTCCCTTACTCAATGTTTTAAACAATGCTAAAACTGTTTCTCAAAACAGCAACGTACGGCATAAACGATTCGCGTTGCAAACTGGAACACCACTTTTGGAATAATTTATAGTACCAAGTACAAGTACCTGTTTCTTATATCAATTAATATTAATAGGTTCCTATAAAAACGCCGAAGACATGCTCTAAGCAGCCACCGTAGGCGCTGGTGTAGACAACATGTTTTGACGTTTCCCATAAATAAATGAACTATAGAATTATCTCATTGCTGTGGACCAGGGTATGTTCACTCCAAGATCCCTACAGTGTAGGGATCTTTTGTTCACTCTATCCTGAAAACTCGGACGAAGTACTAGTTACGCTTGACGGCACAAAAGCGCTGATGTAGGGCGAGAGTCCACAGATATGATAAAGTATATGCTCTATGTTCCAATGCGATCTCTGCCGGTATCCGGTATCTGGAAATTGTTTGGTTCGTGTTTCGTGCGCCATTTGCAATTTCTTGGTTGGTGTTGGCGTGTTGTGTTTGCCAGTCGTGTAAAAGTTTGAATTTTCGCTCGTCTTTTTTCCAAGCCACTGATTAGAGAGTGTACCAAGCTTTGGGCAAATTTACTGTTGTTTTTGTGCAACATTTTTGTGAAACATTTTTTAAAACGGACTTTAAAGTGGGGTATCAAAAATGTGTTGTCAAGAAATGTGGAAACAACTCTAACGAAGTGAAAATGCACATATTTCCCTATTGTTATGAGGTTTTTATAAACTTTCGGATATAGCACTGATAATTTCAGCGCCAAAACGAATGCCCTGCAGTACAGTTCTTCGACTTGGCAAAGCAAACTTTTTTTAAGGAATTTGTAGCCTTTATTATTACTGTATAAAACAATTCTTAGTAATTTATTGTGTCAATGTTACATTTATAAAATACATAAATTTAATTTTGAAAATATTTTTATTTAAACATTCCATATAACATTTTACTTGTACTTAAAAAATTGTTGTATCCTTTATTACTATTTTTATGTTCTTCTAAAAATAGCAAATACTGGATACAAAATTTTTTATAAGTATAAAATAAAAAGAAATTTCATTATAACTAGGAGCTTATATTCAAATTTCCCGGCGTTTGCGATACTAGCGCTTCGTGTCATAAAGCGTAACTAAACCATTTCGTCCGGCGAAAATACAGGGAGTCGCTTATCTACATAAGTCTCTAATCTATGGATTAGAGACTTATGTAGATAAGCGACTCCCTGTATTTTCGCCGGACGAAATGGTTTAGTTGCGCTTTATCTATGGATTAGAGACTTATGTAGATAAGCGACTCCCTGTATTTTCGCCGGACGAAATGGTTTAGTTGCGCTTTATGACACGAAGCGCTAGTATCGCAAACGCCGGGAAATTTGAATATAAGCTCCTAGTTATAATGAAATTTATTTTTATTTTATGCTTATAAAAATTTTTGTATCCAGTATTTGCTACTTTTAGAAGAACATAAAAATAGTAATAAAGGATACAACAATCTTTTAAGTAGAAGTAAAATGTTATATATGGAATGTTTAAATAAAAATATTTTCAAAATTAAATTTACGTATTTTATAAATGTAACATTGACACAATAAATTACTAAGAATTGTTTTATACAGTAATAACAAAGGCTACAAACTCCTTAAAAAAAGTTTGCTTTGCCAAGTCGAAGAACTGTACTGCAGAGGCTAAGTGGCATTCGTTTTGGCGCTGAAATTATCAATGCTACAAACGAAAGTTTATAAAAACCTCATAACAATAGGGAAATACGTGCATTTTCACTTTGTTAGAGTTGTTTCCACATTTCTTCACAACACATTTTTGATACCCCACTTTAAAGTCCGTTTTAAAAAATGTTACACAAAAATGTTGCAGAAAAACAACAGCAAATTTGCTCATAGCTAGGTACACTCTCTAATCAGCGGCTTGGAAAAAAAACGAGTGAAAATTCAAACTTTTACACGACTGGCAAACACAACACGCCAACTACACCAACCAAGAAATTGCAAATGGCGCACGAAGCACGAACCAAACAATTCCCAGATACCGGTTGCCTGCAGCCCGGCAGAGATCGCATTGAAACATAGAGCATATACTTTATCATGTCTGTGGACTCTCGCCCTACATCAGCGCCTTTGTGCCGTCAAGCGTAACTAGTACTTCGGCCGAGTTTTCAGGATAGAGTGAACATACCCTGCTCTAATCTATGCTGTGGACTAGGGTCCCTGTATTTACCCTACTATGGACTAGGGTCCCTGTATTTAGAGAGTACCGCAATCAATAGCTCCACTATGTTTGAGAACTGTGAGTAAACATGGCGGACTGCCGTGTCAGCAGCAAAATGTCATTATGTCAGTCAAAGTCCCGCTGAAATGTTTTGGTGTTTTATCGTCTTTTGTGAAATATCAGTGATATATATTGGGGAGCGTGCAAACGGCTGGAGTAACTCTAACTCTCTTAATGGGGATAGATTTGGCAGCGGTTAAACGGCGGGAGTAACCCTAACTCTCTTAATAGGGACAAATTGGGGAGCGTGCAAACGGCGAGAGTAACTCTAACTCTCTCAAGGGTGTTAAATGGGAGCGCGGGTAAACGGCGGGAGTAACCCTAACTCTCTTAATAGGGACAAATTGGGGAGCGTGCAAACGGCGGGAGTAACTCTAACTCTCTCAATACAGGGACCCTACCAAAGTACTATGGACTAGGGTCCCTGTATTGAGAGAGTACCGCAATCTCCGCCATGTTTACTCACAATAACAGGCGCCAAATTTGAATTGTGCCGGAACGTCAGATTTTATATTTGACATGTGTTACAAATTACGGATTCACCTTCTGATTTTTGATCCATAAACACATAAAATTTGACTGTAATACATTGAGGAATAATACTACAGACCAGATTGTGGAAATATATATCACTGATTCAAAAAAGACGATAAAACATAAGCACCAAACAAACCAACATTTTAGCTGGACTTTGACTGACATATGACATTTTGCTGCTGACACGGCAGTCCGCCATGTTTACTCACAGTTCTGAAACATAGTGGAGCTATTGATTGCGGTACTCTCTAAATACAGGGACCCTACTATGGACTAACCATCAGCGCCAACAGTGGATGCTCAGATTACTATAAACTTATATCCAAGGTATTTTGTCTCCTTGGTTTAGTATAAAACCTGGTTGGCCATTACGCAGCTTTTGGAGGCCACTGGTATGGGACATACTGACGTCAGTATGTGGAACTCTGGGGTGTTTTGTCGCGAACTACTGAATTTTTCTAAAATTGCCGGTTACCGTCAGCCGTCAACGACCCTACGAGCATTATTTGCTCGTAGCAACAGCATAGTAGGAATTTGCTGTCAAACTTTGTAGAAGATCAAAATTTTTGGTTGAATTTGAATGTTGTTTTGCTTCAATGTGAGAATAAATTATGGGAAAATCAAAAGAATAACATACCTGAAAGCGTAAATTACAATTTAAATAGTATTTGGAATAGAAATTGAAAATTTGTGACCAGATCATAAACTTTAAAATTGAAACTTCAAGAAATCTGAAAATCCGATCTGGAAATTAGCCGTTTTGCAGTTGACACCTATTTGGGCATTACGTAAAAACCAAAATAGTTCATACAAGAACACTTTCGTGTTCAAACACTTTATATTAACGAAAAACTTGGGAATTAAATCCTGAAATTTATTTAATGACAATCAACTGACGTTGCTAAATTGACATATTGGCAGTGTTACAAATCGAAAAGAATCCGACACTCCTTACTACAGAGGTTCTCAACAAGTTCGTCCACATGCGCAGAAGGCGACGAAAATCGGTTCTCGGAGTGTCGAACCATTATCTATACTAAACCAAGTTTTGTCTCTGCATCCCCCCAGGGGGCTGAAGGTGGAAAGTTGCGCGGGGTACAACAGTTCGAAACTAGAGATTCACAGGTGTCACCCATTGCAAAAAAAAAATAGAAAAAGTCGACGTTGAAGGGTAGAAATTTGCGTTTGAAAATCGACAACAAAAATTTTCGTGAGACAGCGTCCAAACACCAACCGGTTAAATTTTCAGCGAAAATGTCAACATTTATATGCTTGAGGTGACTTTCACAGACCGCCCTGACGCGTATTTTTTAAAAATAAAATTTACAAACACTTTCAAGATCACATTTCGACATGCAGATCGCCCCCGGTCTCCACTTCACTCCACGACGAGTAAAAATGTTGGGGTAGATTTCGAGATTTTACCTAAAGTTTTTCAGTTTTCGGTTATTCTTTCGGCGGTCAAATGCTCTACATAATCAACAGTTTTTTTCACGTTCAACCCCTCAGGTTTCGAAACGTTAAAAAGTGAAACTTTTCAATTTTCCTCTTTAAAATCTCTACAAATTGCCCTAAGGTGGCAAATTCAGTTTCGGTTGATAGAAAATAATTTGGCGCATCCACCCGATCCACTTTCATCCCTCAGAAATGTTCAGAAGGGGTCGTCAAGTTGGACGAAATTTTCTTTGTAAAACCCCCTCACTTTTCGGAGAAAATTCACCGGGCGCTATATATATTGTAAAATTTTATCATTTCAAGAAACCCCCAAGATTCTCATGCGTGAAGTGAAAATTTCAGCCCTCAACGCCGAAGGAAACAGTGCCAAAAGAATTAATTTCCTAAGTCTTGCTTCATACACAAATTTTCTGGAACGAAAATATGTTGAGACTGCTCAATACTTTTTAAAATTGTATTTGTAGATTATTTAGCATTACCCAGGGTGCACCACGAGGAGGCAATCTACATTACACCCCAAAAAAGAGGCGGTATACCGCCGGTTGTTACAAGACCAGCTGGTCTGCATGAGACATAAAATCATTGTTCTCTTTCTAAATTCCTGAAAACATCTATCACTTCCAAATCTTCTTCTAAATCTTCTGCATCTTCTTCTAAATCTTCTGCATCTTCTAAACCTTCTAAATCTTCTTCGACTTCTTCTTCATCCATAGATTCGATTGCGGACAATGTTTCATCAGAATCCATTTCCGAATCAGTATCAGACATATTCGTATCTGAAGTTTCGTCTTCCCAAATTTTGTCCGCCACCCATTCCATGTATTCCTTCAGCGATTCTGTGAAAGAAATCTCGTTCTCTTCATTGCTATTTTCTTCGCTATTGTTCTCGTGGTCGCTGTTAGCGTTTTCAATATTGTTAACATCCATGGTACAACAAATGAAATGGTAAGATTGGAAGTTATGTTGCATTTATAAGAATGTATTGCATGGCAAAACTACCCTTCTCAGTATAGAAAAGCTGCATTCTGATAGGGCAAAAGATTTCTAAGGGTGTTTCTAGAACTTACTACCTGACTGAACGTTTGTAATGTACCTGATGTTAATTACTCATGTTCAAGAACAATTTTAGGATAATCGGATTTTATTTTATTGCTCTGCAGGTTTACCATAGTTTATGGCTTAAAAGGGTGGTTTGAAACGGTAATATGTCATAGTGGATGGCCGCATTTAACACGAATATGGACAGGCATATTTTTGGAAAATTCATTTATAAGTTGTCACGGAACTGGTGGATTCTGATAAGTCGTCTGATTGGTGATAGGTCTCTTATAGATATATTACACTGTACCATTCTTCGCGAAACACACTGTACATACTTATTCTACTTATTTTATTTAGATCTTCTTATTTTATTTTATGCCTACAAGTTAAATGTTTCTGAATAAATTTTATATTGATTTTGAACAAATAATTGTTTTTGTTCGAGTTTTTGAACATTAAAACATTTCGTGACCCCAATATTTAATCCCATTAACTGTTTGAATGATATTTTTTAGTGAATGCACCTGCCTTATCAAGCCCAAAAGTAATTTCAAGGATAATCCTAAATCCTAATCTATTTTACTTATAGTTATTTGGGTAGGTATAACAAGTTTGACTTTTGTATTTGAACACAAATCTATTTTTCTTGGAAGAATTAGGTGTTAGTCGGGAATCTGACTCTCCAAAAGACGCTTCTAAAATGGTGAACTGTCAACTCAAAGATATAGTTTTAAAAAAATAAGGGCAACGTGGGAAATCGTTATGCGCATTCGTGTCTAGAAGGGCGCAAAAGTCCGGGATTGCAAAAAGCCAAAAAAAAATATTTTGTAATTTTTTTTGCGAATTCGAAAGTGTTGAATTTTTTTTTGAATCGTATTTGCGAGCGTAATATTTGACGTACAGTAATAATGTTTGCATAAATAGAAAGCTTATTGTCTGCACTTTCCGCTGGTACCAAGCTCGTTTTTATATTATTGTTAATAAAACCTATATAAATTGTTTAATTAGAGAATGTACAAAAAGTGCATTGCAAACTTCAGCATCAAGGGAATTTCCTAACTATTATAGTCAGCTGCATACATGTATCGTATCGAATGTTCCGAAAAGAATGTGGAAAATTTTGGTGAAACAATAATTTCAATAACGTTTTTGTAGCAAAAGTTATAAATATTTATTTACAGCGTACCGCTGCCCGCTGTCGCAGGGCAAACCCCGACGCAGTTCAGTTCCTATCCTTATCATGCCTCGCATCATGCTCACGTCCGTCTCTTGTTAATCTGTGCGTTATCGCGTAAGTCTGTCTCTTTCTCACTAGCAGAATGTGTGACAAGAAATAAATTTTCGTCTTCGGTCAGCCTAAATGCTTTAATTGTTACGTATAAAATAAACTACATATTATTACACGTATCATGATGAATTCAAATTAAAGAGTTGTGGATCCGTAGATTTGATCTGTCTATACAATTCATGTTGTTATTAGAGAACACCAGTATTTTGCGATAGTTCTCTTAGAGAACTATCGCAAAATACTGGTTTACTATTAACTGCATATGTTTTAAGTGGATGCGACATAGCAAGCTTCATTTTCAAGAAAATTGAAAATTTAAATAAACTGAGAGCTCACTTGTTTCACAATTGCAAATCCGACATTCGTAATTTACTACCAACAGAAGATGCCTTTCATCAACATGTGTTAAGAGCCGGCGCTTACCAGTTTATTCTCGAGTTTATTGTTTGGAAAAATTCAACAACTTTTAATCCTGTTATCCGTAACCCCGAAAACTTCGGATGGATTTTCAAAGATAACATATACCTACATACCAAAGTTAATAACAATAAGTATTAGGCCGCAAATAGAAACAAATGACAATGTATTCGGCAAATGTAAAGGTGGGTAATTGTTCAAGAGATTGTAATTGTAGCAGATATAAATTGCATAATCGGTTGTTATTGTGAAGGAATGTGTGATTAGTACTCCGGATAGTGACAATTTTTATAACTGATTTCAGCGCCCTTCGTATTCATATAAAATTGTAAATTGTCTGTTGGAAATCAGGAATATCCATCATGTGCGAGCCCCCAGCGTGGGACGTTTTACAAATGGCAGGTCTTCAAAAATGAAAAAGAAAAAAGTTAACCTAAATCTTTTCAGTGCCCCTGTCATTTGATTACATCAATTTATTAATTAAATCATGAACAAGAAAATATCTGAGGCAGAGATCCTGTACAGCTTCAGATCAGAGGCAGACGTTTTAAATATGTTTAGAAAAGTAGCTCTACTTAGTCATTTCAGCTCGTTTGAATCTAAGTAGGCCTATATTCCAAACACTTTCAAAACCTCTGCCTCTGCTCAGGGACTGCTCAGAACCTCTACCTCGGATATTTTGTCGTTTTCTATGATTTAATTAATAAGTTGAATCATAAGGCAGAGGCGTTGAAAAGATTTAGGTTAACTTATTCTTTCTTTTAAATTTTTGAAGACATGCCAATTGTAAAATATCCGACGCGGGGTGGGCAGAGGTCAATTTTCCTGTTTGTCATCACACAAACTACCAAATTTACAACTTCTTCCACACGCTAAAATCATTTTAAAATTGATGTCGCCATCCGTCGTACTAGATCGGTGATAATATGTAAATGTTGTTCCAAATTTATATTTTAGTTACCTATGTAAAAAGTTACAGTTTATGTTTATTAATCATAATACGTGTAATAATATGTAGGTTATTTTATACGTTACAATTAAAGTATTTAGGCTCACCGAAGACGAAAATTTATTTCTTGTCACACATTCTGTTAGTGAGAAAGAGACAGACTTACGCGATAACGCACAGATTAACAAGAGACGGACGTGAGCATGATAGGGATAGGAACTGAACTGCGTCGGGGACTTTTGCGCCCTTCTAGACACGAATGCGCATAACGATTTCCCATGTTGCCCTTATTTTTTTAAAACTATATCTTCGAGTTGACACCCCTTGATCGATTTTCGACCTTCAGATTCCGTACTATGTACAGGGTGTCCTATTTTCGTTGTGATTTGGGGGTTTCTCATAGAAGCAGCAGAGATAGAGCCTCGGGGTTATAGCGAACCTGAGCTACTTTCTTGAGTATAATAGAAAGCTGAAACCAGAATTTGGATATCGTTTTTAGTTTTCGAGAAAAAAAAATAATATTGATTTTTATCGATTTTCAAAAATTCTCTACAATTATTTTTGTACTAAGCAGACTAAAACTGTTCCGATTGACTCCTGTAGAACTTTTTCCAAGGAATTCAGTGGCGTACGTAGATTTTTTCTAGGGAGAGTATTTTTTGAGTTATAACATAAAGTTGAATTTTTTTAAAGGAAATCATAGTAGGCTTTGGTCTAGTTCGGGTCTTTTTTTAAGCTATCAAAATATATATATATATATACTTTTATATTGTTATTTCAAAAACAGAAAAAATAGCAAAACAAACAAAAACAACAAAAACAACAAACAACAAAATTATAGGAACTGCTCAAATTGATTGCCATTTTTTTCAACACATAATCTACATCTTTTAGTTAATAGATTGATGGCATTAATTAAAAAAATAGGATGGGCTTGTAAATATCGGAAAGCTGCATGTGTTGCCTCTGCTAGCTCGGCTTGATTGTTGTATCTTCGTGTATATTTTTTCTTTTAAAAATGACCAAACAAAAAATTCGAATATATGTAGGTACTCAGATCCGGTGATCTTGCAGGCCACAATATAGGTCCATTTGTACCCAACCATCTACCCGGAAAATGATTTTCTAAAGAATTGTGTGCAGGGGCACCATCTTGTTGGAAATATACCCTGATGTTTATGTTTATTAACGGAACATTTTCCATTATCGCATCTTCGTTAATATCCAATAAATTAATGTATCTCAATCCCGTTAAGTTTCCATCAAAAATTTGACCATCCAAAATAAAACACGAAACGTTAAATCTAAAACGTCCTTTAAAAAGTCTTGAATTTAAATCTTCAAATTTCTATTACATACCTATATGACAGGATCTCAGAGCAGATTAAGATAATTTAATATTTTGTCGATGTATGAGGGCGTATTAAGCTATTCTTAGAATAAATAGAAACAAGTGTAAAATCATAGATATTGTTTTATTCATTTTATTAGTAATTATTTACAAAAATGTACAAAAATTATGTTTTATCGTCTAGCTCTAGTTCTTCAACTTCTGATTTTGTGTTAATGAAAACCGTTGCATTATGAGATATCCGAACCGTCACCCAAAGTTAGAACTAAAAGAAGTTGTTAGGTTGAAAAAAACTTGAAGTCGCTTTTATAGGGCGCGATTTTGTAAAAGCTTACACTCATTATTCTTCCCTATCTGTATATTCTTCTGAAAGTTCATCGCCCGTATTTTCGTCTGCTGTCAACGTTCCTTCAGAAATCGTATCGTCCGACGACTGGTCCTCAGCGTAGCTTATTACTATTTCCCTCCCAATATCAAAATCTTCATGCAAACGAACAAACCACTCTTCGTTGACTACGCCAAGACGTTCTAATTCATTTTGTTGTAGATTTCTCAAATGCGATTGTGTCAATTCAAACATTTCCGGTTGTTGGAACTCTGGATTTTGATTTTCATCCGAGGACAAAGTTTCTTCAGAATCGGGGCTATCAGGATACTCATATTCCGTGTCCGTACTAGAGTTCTCGCTATCCGTGGAGGAAGGTCTCTTGAAAACCCTTCGTTTCAGCGCAGGTCGCAAAAAATCTGGAAGACTGTCTTGACTGCTGTTTTCGTCCATATTTTACCACCAAGCACCAAACAAAACTGCAAGTGAAATAAGAAGAAGGCAGATCGTGTGGTGTATTTATAAGATCGTCTTTACTGGACCTACCCCCCTCTCAGAAGAACGACTGAAGGGTAGCAAACTTTGGGAATATGCAGGTACAGGGTAGTAGACTTTTCTCCTTTTCATCGTTGTTGAATGAGTAATTATATATTCACTAGAATGGTCATTATTATTCCCTTCCTTCCCAATATAACGATTTATTATTATAACTTGACCGGTTTCAGAATTCACAATGATTCCATCATCAGAAAAGTATAAATAAAAATTATTGTAAACAAATTATTATGACAGTTGACGAGGAAACTAAAATTGACAGACCAATACAAATAATAATGATATCCATCAAATAAGACAACTAGATAACTGAATTTCAGTATTTACCTACGGGGTATAAGAAAAACACAAAGGAAAATCGAATACCTCGTAGCTTGAAGGGAAAAAACATTGAATTTAAAGAAAACCATAATAGGAATAAAACAATAAATTCAATTGAAAAAACTTTCAAGTGAAATATCAGAACTAAATAAACAAAATATCCATGGAATCTTGACAACTGCCAACTGCTAATCTTGTAATGAACTGTGTGGTCAAGTCTATGTGTTCTGTCTTGACAACTGCCAACTGCTATTATTAATTGTAATAAACTAAAAAAGAGAAATAAGTTAATAAATGTCATAATGGCAAAAAAGGAAATAAGTCAAGGATTAAGATGTTAGAGACTGTGGCTGAATAATTAATTCAAGAATCAATCATAATAATAACAATATGATAATAGTAATATTGATGATGATGATGATGAAAACGATGATAATGTCAAAATTAAAAATAAAACAAAAAGGAAGAAAGTAAATCCCATATTGCCAAATAACCTCGAAGGTCCATGGTTTATATGGGCAGCAAATAAACTGCAATTGATTCTTGAATTAATGTCATAATGGCAAAAATAGAACCTGTCCCATAGACACATGAGAATCATTTACAAAAGTTTAAATAAACTAGATTGTATTAAATCGACTTGGTCATTAAGTAAGTTATAATTTTTATAATTTTTATGTTTATAAATTTCTATAGACTCTAATATATCTAATTGATAACTCTTTACAAAATTAAACAATAATTTAGTATCCTCCGGAGGAGGGAATTGATGATTGTTATCAAAGAAATGATTAGCAAAACTTGAATGATCATTTTTTAAACGAAATGATCTTAAATGTTCATTATACCTAATACGTATAGATCTGCCAGTTTGTCCGATATACATATATGCTGTTACAGTCTAAGCAATTTAGTTGATAAACACCTGTGTGGTCAAGTTTATGTGTTTTGTCTTTACTGTTAAATAAAACGGAGCGGAGATTTTAGAGTAATACACACAGGATCTGTAGGAGGAAATTCGGGAGTAGGAATTGTTATGCGGAAAAAAGTAGGGCGGAGTGTAGAAAATTTCTTACAGCAAAGTGACAGGGTAGTTATGGTTAGGTTAGATTCGAAACCTGTAAAAACAGTAATAATACAGGTATATATGCCCACTTCTAACTACAGTGATGAGGTCGTAGAGGCAGTTTATAGTGATATTGAACATGTGCTAGATTTTGTGAGAGGACACGAAAATTTAATAATTATGGGAGATTTCAATGCAGTCGTAGGCACAGTGCGAGAGGGCGGAATAGTTGGTCCCTTTGGATTAGGCAATAGGAACGATAGGGGAGTGAGACTGATAGAGTTCTGCGATAAACATAACTTAACGGTCGCGAACACTCTATTTCACCATCATGTTAGGAGACGCTACACGTGGAAGATGCCAGGAGACCTAGGGAGATATCAAATAGATTACATTCTTGTTAGGCAAAGATTTAGAAATCAAGTTAGGGATTGTAGAAGTTATCCAGGAGCAGATATAGATAGTGATCACAATATAGTTATTATGAAGGCCAATCTTAAATTTAAGATTTTGAAAAAACGAAGCGGAAGAAGGTATCTTGACCCAGAGAAACTAAAAGATGATGATACGCGCGATAAGTTCGAGAAAAAGACAAACGAGGTACTAAAGGGCGCGGGCGAAAATATTGTTAGGGACATAGAGGAAGAATGGAATTGCATTAAAAATAGTTTAGTTTCCTCAGCTAGGGATATTTTGGGTCATAAACAGAATGAAAGTAGGAAACCCTGGGTAACAAAACATATTGTGAGTCTAATAGAGGAAAGGCGCAAATATAAAAATAGGTTAGATGAAATAGGGAAACAAAGATATAAGGCGATCAAGTGGGAAATTATTCGGAAATGTAGGAAAGCGAAAGAGCAATGGATCGACGATAAGTGCAAAGAAGTGGAAAATAAGTTCGAAATAGGAAAGACTGATGAAGCATATAAAATAATTAGGAGAAATTTTAGAGAAATTGGATCTAGTACCAAAAGCATTAGGAATGAGGCAGGAGATATCCTAATCGAAAGCGGAGAGAAGGCAGATAGGTGGAAAGAATATTTAGGAAACTTATATGCGGGACAGGAAGTGCAAAATATATTAGAAAGTGAAAGCAATGTAGAAGGGGATAACCTAGGGAGTCCTATAATGAGAGAAGAGTTTGAGCTAGCACTAAAAAGTTTAAGGAATAATAAAGCACCAGGTATAGATGGCTTGCAGGCAGAAATCTTAAAGTGCGCAGGTCAAGAGGTAATAGATCGTTTATTTAAATTAGTTAGTCACATATACCTGACAGGCGAGATTCCAGAAGATTACAAACGGAACATCATAGTAGCTTTGCCAAAAAGGAAAGGCGCGGATAGATGCGAAAATTTTAGAACTATCAGTTTAACTTCCCATGCGTCAAAAATTTTAACTAGAATTGTGCAAAGAAGGATGGAGAAAAAGGCGGAAGAAATATTAGGAGAAGATCAGTTCGGATTTAGACGAAATAGAGGAACGCGCGAGGCCATTCTAGCTTTACGAGTAATTATAGAAAAAACGATAGAAAAGAGAAAGAGCGTATATATAGGATTTGTAGATTTAGAAAAAGCCTTCGACAACGTAAAATGGGGGAAGATGTTCGAAGTGCTGAGAAAGGTAGGGATGAAATACAGGGACAGAAGAATAATACATAATCTCTACAAAGAGCAAAAGGCAGTTATAGAATGTGAGCAGGAACGAAGGGAAGTAGATATCCGGAAGGGAGTGAGACAGGGATGTGCATTGTCACCTCTAGTTTTCAACTTATATATCCAAGATGCGATTAATATTGTTAAGGAAAGAACAGCCTCAGGGATCAATGTACAGGGCCAAACTATTAACATGCTCAGATTTGCGGATGATATAGCAGTGTTAGCATCTAGCAAAGAAGAATTAGGAGCGGCTTTGAATGAAATGGAAGCAGTTTTGACACAGGGCTACGGCATGAAAATCAATAAAAAGAAAACTAAAATTTTGGTATGTAGATGGAGTGAAAATAGAACTAAAATAGAAATACAAATAGGAAATGAGAAGATAGAGGAGGTCGCGGATTTCTGCTACTTAGGAAGTAAAATAACCCAAGACGGTAGGAGCACTAAAGATATAAAACAAAGAATGGCGCAGGGCCGAGTTGCGTTTAACAAAAAGAAACAACTGTTATGTTCGAGAACGGTTAATATAGAGACTAGGAAGAGACTCTTAAAGTCGTATGTATGGAGTACGGCATTATACGGGTGCGAAACTTGGACAATAGGAGAAGCGGATAGAAAAAGAGTAGAAGCGTTTGAACTGTGGTGTTACAGACGCATGATGAAGATACCGTGGATAGATAAGGTTAGCAATAGGGAAGTATTAGAAAGAGTTGGGGAAAGGCGAAAGGTATGGAAAACAATAAAGAGTAGGAGAGATAGGATGGTAGGACACCTTCTAAGACACGAAGGAATAGTTCGCGACATACTAGAGTCAGAGATAGGAATAAAAAGAGGTAGGGGTAGGCCTAGATTAGACTACTGCTCTCAAATAGTTAGGGATGTAGGATGTTCTACTTTTAGGGAAATGCGTAGGTTAGCTCAGGATAGAAAAGAATGGAGGTACGCGTCCAACCAGTCTTCGGACTGAGAACCTTATGATGATGATTGACTTATTTCTCTTTTTTAGTTTATTACAATTAATAATAGCAGTTGGCAGTTGTCAAGACAGAACACATAGACTTGACCACACAGTTCATTACAAGATTAGCAGTTGGCAGTTGTCAAGATTCCATGGATATTTTGTTTATTTAGTTCTGATATTTCACTTGAAGGTTTTTTCAATTGAATTTATTGCTTTTTTCCTATTATGGTTTTCTTTAAATTCAATGTTTTTTCCCTTCAAGCTACGAGGTATTGGATTTTCCTTTGTGTTTTTCTTATACCCCGTAGGTAAATACTGAAATTCAGTTATCTAGTTGTCTTATTTCATGGATATCATTATTTGTATTGTTCTGTCAATTTTAGTTTCCTTGTCAACTGTCATAATAATTTGTTTACAATAATTTTTATTTATACTTTTCTGATGATGGAATCATTGTGAATTCTGAAACCGGTCAAGTTATAATAATAAATCGTTATATTGGTAGTACGCGTAGTAATTTTTCAATTCATTATAAGTAACTGAACAAGTCAAAGGTCAAACAAGTCAAAATTTATGAAAATGTGTAATTTGTTATGAATAATGACAACGCATTGAAAAATTCTTGGGCATCGTCTACTATTTAAATTAAAAATAACAATCTGCTCAAGTCCAAGAATAATTTTAAGGATAATCCTAATCCATTTTATAGCTATGTAGGTAGGTATGAATACCATTATTAGTTTATGGAATAGCTCACAGCGGTAACCCCTTTGGCGTAAGGAGATGTAAATATTTGGGCAAAAATCAATATTTCTTGGAATGTTTTGAAGGATTGTTCACGAAGACAAATAGATATACAATATCAAAAGAAGAATCTTAGGTATAGCTTTTAAACAATTTTCATTTCTGGGATATTTATAATCTATTTATGGGGTGGTATTATAGCGGGGCTTAACAATATGCCATTTTACATGATTTTTGACCTTTAACAAAAGCCAAATATTTCTGTCACCTTAACAGTTACAGACATGCGGTTTTCGCTGGCGTTTAGAAGAAGGATGTATCTTCAACAACAGTGTTTTTAAAATTCGAAAATTCTTATATTCTCTTTCAAAATGACAGTCAAAAACATCCTATTTTCATTGATTTTTAAAGGCAAATATTACCGGTTAAAAAACAACAAAAATAAAACCGCAAAACACACATAATGAAGCCGAAACTTTTATATATCTAATGTTTGTCTTTTAGTACAGGTCTACATGAGTAAAATTATTGTCGGAATTGTGTGGAACTTGTTAGTTCTCACGGACAAATAACGAACAAGCGAATTTGTATTAAAAAAACAGAGTTTATCATCTGTACTCCACGAGCGGTCGCTACCTTGGAGTTTTAGCTGTTTCGAGCTTTGACAAAAAACTTCCAAAAACTAATAGATATGTAAATGCATAAACTCAGAACACGGCAAAAATACGTGAAAAAATGTCAAAGATTTTGATCATACATGTTTCCATCTACTTCAGTTTGCGTACATATAAGTGTTCTCGAACATTTCATTTTGCATTTTCTGGTTGATAAGAACTGTTTAGGTTATCATTTTGTCATACTTTATTTTTAAATTCTGGGAAGAATTGACGCGCCACGTTATTAAGTGCTCAAAGGTCGCTAGAAAGATTTTCGGAAGGTTTTGTCGTTGTTCCTATATTTAAATTCATAATCTTCCTGGGGCATGGTCAGTTACCATCCTGGTCGCATGTCCTCTCCATCACATTCTTTAATGTATAGGATGTCCTATTTTCGTTGTGATTTGGGGGCTTCTCATAGAAGCAGCAGAGATAGAGTCTTGGGGTTTTCGCGAACCTGAGCTACTTCCTCGAGTATAATAGAAAGCTGAAACCAGAATTTGGATATCGCTTTTAGTTTTCGAGAAAAAAAATAATGTTGATTTTTATCGATTTTCAAAAACTCTCCAATTTTTTGTACTAAGCAGACAAAAACTGTTATGATTAACTCCTATAGAACTTTTTCCAATGAATTCAGTGGGGTACGTAGTTTTTTTCTAGTTCAAAATGGGAGAAACTTTTTCAAATAAAAGTTTTTCAAAAATAAGTGCTTAATGAGATAAAAATATTTTCAAATATGGCGGACTTCCGGTTATACCGGAAATGGACAATAACTGTGTTATTTTAAATGGAACACCCTGTATTCGTTTGCATTTTTGGATTTCTCATGAAAAATAAATGTCAGTTTGTTAATCAAACATTGGGTCTCAGTCTAACCGCTATGGAGTTTTTTAATTTTTTTTGAAAATTTTGACATTTGCAGTAGTTGGCGCCATTTTGAATATCTTCGAAACGAAAGCACTTAGAGGAATGCGGTTTCGACAGTTCGTCTCTGGAAGTAACGGCCTATCACACACAAGTATAACATGGAATCATAACTTTTTAATTAAATGAAATTTATCCATGCCAATATTTACTAATTCAAACAGGAATAACTCTTTTTTTTTTTAATGGAATGCTACATTGGTTCTCACCTCATAAGACGCAAAATCAAATTTCCTTTCTGATGATGTATGGTTGTTGGCATCTGTCGCCAGCAGTTTTTAAGAAATTTGCGTTTTTCTGGAAATTTTGAATAATATCATGTTTATGCATTAACAATGGTTGACGTTTGGCGATATTGTTTTGTTTTGTCTTACAAAATGTTCGTTCCAAATCTTCTATACTATTTCCAAAACTTCAAAGATTATTAGATAATAACAGCAACAAAAATAAATTAATGTAATTAGATTAAATGTTCGACATATCCGCCATCCTCACGATAACAAACACGCAATCGTTTCAACAAAGAATTGTTCACATTTATCAACGTATCTTCATTGATACTTTGAAATGCATCGCGTACTCGTTCCATCATGTTTTCTCGAGTAGTTGGAGGTTCCCTGTAAACTAACTGCTTTACGTACCCCCACAAGAAAAAGTCAAGTTTTGTTAGGTCTGGAGATCGCGCTGGCCAAGGTGTCGGACCTCCTCTTCCTATCCATGTGTTTGGAAATGCTGCAGTCAAGTGCTCCCTTACATCCCCCCCTTAATGTGCAGGCGCTCCATCTTGTTGATACCACATCTGTTGTATTGCAGCAAGTGGTAAATTGTCTAACATTTCTGGCAAATCGTTTTGTAAAAATTGTAGGTAGCTATTACCGTTCAAATTTCCATCGAAAAAATGTGGTCCAAGTACGTGTCGTCCAATTATGCCACCCCATACATTCAAAGACCACCTATGTTGATTATCCAATAGCCTTATCCAATGGGGATTGTCAGTACTGTAATAATGGCAGTTGTATCTTGAAACAAACCCGTTTTTATGAAACGAAGCTTCGTCCGTAAAGAGAACATGATCGAAAAAGTCATTTCGCTCCTGAAGTTTAAGTAAAGCCCACTCACAAAACTGCAACCGATTGTTGAAGTCATTTTGATCTAATTCCTGAACCAGCTGAACGTGGTACGGGTGAAATTTATTTTTGCGCAGTATTCGAGATACAGAAGTTTGGCTTATTTCTAACTCGCGACTAATTTCTCTGGTACTTAAATGAGGATCTCGGACAACAGTAGCAGCCACTAAAACTTGATTTTCCTCATTTGTCACTGATTTTACACGTTCTTTCTTCTCGTATCCCACACAACCAGTTCGTTCAAACCTCTCTTTTAATTTTGCGAATGCCGCTACATTTGGATGTCTATGCTCGGGAAAACGTTGCGCATACATTCTTGAGGGAAGTAACGAATTTCCTTCTGCTTCACCCAAGGAATACACCATAGCAATTAATTCTTCTTGAGTGTACATTTTCAGTTTCCTTAATTGTGATATTTATTAAAATTGAAATCAATACTCTCACTAATTGAACTCAAATTGCACTCTTACGCAACAATAATTTAATAGAAATGACATTTCGTTGGCAAAACAAAACAAAATCGCTGAACGCCAACTATTGTTAACGCAATAACAGGATATTATTTAAAATTTCCAGAAAAACGCAAATTTCTTAAAAACTGCTGGTGACAGATGCCAACAACCATACATCATCAGAAAGGAAATTTAATTTTGCGTCTTATGAGGTGAGAACCAATATAGCATTCCATTTAAAAAAAAGAGTTATTCCTGTTTGAATTAGTAAAAATTGGCATGGATAAATTTCATTTAATTAAAAAGTTATGATTCCATGTTATACTTGTGTCTAATAGGCTGTTACTTCCAGAGACGAACTGTCGAAACCGCATTCCTCTAAGTGCTTTCGTTTCGAAGATATTCAAAATGGCGCCAACTACTGCAAACGTCAAAATTTAAAAAAAAATTAAAAAACTCCATAGCGGTTCGACTGAGACCCAATGTTCGATTAACAAACTGACATTTATTTTTCATGAGAAATCCAAAAATGCAAACGAATACAGGGTGTTCCATTTAAAATAACACAGTTAGTGTCCATTTCCGGTATAACCGGAAGTCCGCCATATTTGAAAATATTTTTATCTCATTAAGCATTTATTTTTGAAAAACTTTTATTTGAAAAAGTTTCTCCCATTTTGAACTGTACTCTCGTTATAGGCCGATTTCGCCTTAGTGACTCACCCTGTATATACTTTTACATTGTTACTTCAAAAAAGGGCAACGATTTTGGTACTCTTTAAGTTTTAACTTTAGAAAATATAAGATAAGTAGGTACATCCAAGATTCCTGTGATTTTATGTTATGTATAACAAAATTTATAACAAAGAAAATAGGGAAGAGGAAGAATTAAATGTTTTATCGTTGGTTGAGGCGACACCAAAAACTTCTTGTCGCGAAATCGAATCACAAGTTGGTGGTTCCAAAACAAAAGTTTAAAAAATATTAAAAAAGGCAAATGTAGGCCATATAAAATTCGAATTATTCATCATCTCTTCCCGGGATATCAAGAAAGAAGGCTTAATTCTTGTAGGTGGTACTTAAACAAAGTTCAAGAAAATCCAGAATTTGGGCGGTCTGTCATTTGGACAGATGAAACTCACATTTCACAGGCATAATGTGCGTCACTGGTCTGATACAAATCAGCTCAAAACTTTCGAACGTCAGAGGCAAGGACGTTTTGGATTTCACGTTTCCTGTTTTATTTTCGGCGGTCAACTAGCATACCAAATTTTTGATGGAAACTTAACGGGATTGAGATACATTAATAAGATGGCACAATTTAGAACATAGGTCAATTTCGTTCTTATCTTCGCACCTCGAGTATGCTAAATCATTGTTGTGGTAATAGTTGATTTAAAAAACACCTCTTCCACGTCAAAATTTTACTGAGAGGTTCGATAACTTCTGTAAATAAAGCGATAACATCAGGTTGTTTATAGTTTGTATAAATACCCCATCGTAATCGATAGTTTTTTAGTAGTACTACTTGAGCAATTATAATGGGTTTCCTAGCATTGTTGATCTTGGGTTTGATTTCTTCAAGTTTTGCTTTGTACGATTGTCCGTATCCTATTCCCGATGGAGGAGTTATGAGACCTGACACTGTTCAACAATACGTGAGTGAAAATGAGTGTGCTTGTTACTCTTGTTCTCAAGCTTCGTCTTGCCACGTTCGTTTTCGTCTTCAGTTATGTACCCCAAATTGCTCTTCCAACTATCTGCTTTCCTCTTTACCGATTAGGATGACTCCTGCTTCATTTCCAAGGCTTTCTCGAGTTTAGCAGGGTTCAATTCAAAAAAAACAATTTTTTTCAGCACAATGTGTTTGTGCAAGAAGTGCAGCAAACTAGTGCCGACATCGTATTCATTGGGGATTCGATCATAGAGATTCTGAAAGGAATGAACGTATGGCAAGCCGCCCAAGGTTTCTTGAATGCCATTAATTTGGGAGTTGGTGGCGACACGTAAGTTATATACACTCAGGTGCGAAAATTGAGTGTATTTCTAACTTTTTCTTTCCCTTTTTAGTGTGGAGCATGTCCAGTGGCGTATAGTGAATGGCGAGTTCAATTTTAACCACCCCATTAAAGTTGTTGTGCAATTCGTTGGAACCAACAACTACAACTGCGCCCCTGATTACATTTTTGAAGCAATTGTCAAATTAGCAGAAAAGACTATACAACTGTTGGGAAACGACGTTAAAATTGTTCTTCCCGTAAGTCAAAGTTATTTTACTTAGTCTAAATAACTTTTCTAGGTACGTATTTCATTATTTCTTGCAGACTTTGCTGCCGAGGAGCCAATACGATGATACAGCTAGAGAAACCATCATCGCGACGAACTGTTTGTTGATAAACAAATTCGGGCCTGGTTCAAATGACCCGTTGAAGAGGAACGTGCATCTGATACGCATTGATCAGCATATCGTGCAACCGGATGGTTCTATTCCTGACAGCATTTTGTACGATTACCTGCATCCGACGAACCCAGCATACACAACCATCTTTGGGCCGGTCATTAATTACGCCAGAGATCTTCGCGATGGTCAAAATTACGATCCCCAAATTGACACAAACTGCCACAATCTTGTTTAAACTGTTAAAAAAATTATGAGGCTACGATATGATTTTTTCTTTCTTTCTTTTTATTATTATGTTCCCTTTGTTATGCATATTATATAGTACGCAGAATTAATTTGTGAAATACATTTTTAGGAGCATCTTGTATTTTGTTTTTGGTGTTGGGAATCCTGAAGATTTTTCCAACCAGATGCAGCGATCCTGTATCGTCGATCAGGTACCTAACTTGTACTTAAAAAATCCTTAAATTTAAAATTATTTTATTAGTGGAATTACGGAGAAATTGACAACACAATAAGGTATTAACTTTTCTCATCTCTGATCTCATCTGTTCAAACGGAAATACCTGGATTAGTATTTTACATTTAATTATTTTTTAAATTTTCTCTTCCACTTGCAAGTTACAAGTTTATAACCAAATTAATTTCATCATTTAGTTTATATTTTCTTGAATTACTTCTTGGTAGTAATTCATGTTCAATTATTAAAATACTTCGCTACTACCAATGGAATAATATTATTAAAGTATTGACCGGTTTCAAGATTAAAAATCTCGTCTTCGGAATATGTTTACATAAAGTAAAATTGTAAATAAATTAATATTACTCTTCTAAGGTAACACTTGACAAAGAAACTTAAATTGACAAAACAATACAACTAATTAAAATAATATCCACGAGATCTTCCACTAAATTTTAAATTTTGTCCGAAAATTCTAGTTATGGAAGTTTGTGTATTGTTTTTTTTTGCCAAAAGGGTCGCTTGTTATATTTCCCCGCTATTCGAACATCCTGTACATTAGAAGTAGGTCGGATTAACAAGAATTTGAAGATAATACATAGCTGAACAAGGGAAAATTTCAATCTTATCTTTAGACCTAAATAGTTGGAGTCATTCATCAACTGGATCAAAGTGTCTCCTTCATGTCATTTTATGCAGTCACTTGGATCAGATAATTAACATTCTCAGTGAGAGTATCCTGTACTTCTGTTAATAAACGATAACGGTTGCTGGAATGTATAAATACGCCATAAAAATTGAAACGTTCTAGTCCAAATACAGCAACCACCATGGCTTTCTTGGTATTGTTCCTGTTGGGGTTCATCTCTTCAACTCTTGCTCTATACGATTGCCCATCTCCCTTCCCCGAAGAAGGTGTATTGAGACCCGAGAGTGAACAATACGTGAGTAATAATTACTAATTTTAGTATTGTCTTGGCATGTGTCTAAAAGATGCTGGGTAGAATTCGTGTTATTTGCCTTTACAACGCTAATAGACCACTCCAAAAGTTATGTCCAGCTGCTTTGCAGTAGGTAACAGCCAATATCGATCGCATTTCTGAATGTAACACTTGAGATTACCAAGTTATCAGTATCACTACTTGATCCTTAAATTATTTAATTGTCAAACAACATAATACATTTTAATGTAATTGCAATACTCTTTATACTTTTGTTTCTTCAATTACAACTATATACATTAATCACTGTTAGAGCTGAAGACGCTCTGTTCGCTTCGCTCGCTCTGCTTGACCAAAACCTGACATTGGCCTTTGCAATCAATTATTATTCTCTATCAAAACTAAACAAATTTCTTTCAGCACAATGTGTTTCTAACCGAAGTACAGTACTCCAATGCTGATATTGTGTTTATCGGAGATTCGATCGTAGAGAAGCTCAAAGGATCATCCCTCTGGAGAGCAAGCTTGAGCTTCTTGCACGCCATTAATTTGGGGGTTAGTGGCGACACGTAAGTCTTACGTACTTTAATAAGTTTATTATTTTTCTGTTGTTTCTCTTCATATTTAGGGTGGAGCATGTCCAGTGGCGCATAGTAAATGGTGAATTAAATTTCAACCAACCTGTCAAAGTTGTGGTGCAAGTTGTTGGAACTAACAACGCTAATTGCGCCCCTGAGTACACTTATGACGCAATTGTGAAGCTGGCGGAGAAAACTATAGAATTAGTAGGACCAGAAGTTCATATTGTCCTTCCAGTAATTTATTATTTACAAAAGTAATTGATTGGCTGTCTTTTATACTCTTTATTTGATTTCTTTTAGACGTTGTTACCAAGGAGTCAGTACGACAGTCCTGAGAGGGAAACGAATGTAGCAGTGAACTGTATGTTAATAGAAAAATTTGGGCCTCATTCTAGCGACCCGCTGAAGAAAAATATCCATCTGATTCGCATCGACCAACACATTGTCCAGCACGATGGTTCTATTCCTGACAGCATTTTGTCCGATTTCTTACATCCGACTGATCAAGGCTATACAAGTATCTTCGGGCCAGTCGTTAATTACGCAAGAGATCTCCGCGACGGAAACATTTATGATCTTTCAATGGATGCCAATTGTTATAATATTTTGTAAACATTTGTGATATTAAAAAAAATTAAAAATTCATTTGTCTACCATTATTTTAGAGTTGGAGAAAAGTGAAAGGTATGGAAGACAATAAAGAATAGGAGAAATAGGATGGTAGGACACCTTCTGAGGCACGAAGATAGGAATAAAAAGAGGTAGCGGTAGGCCCAGATTAGACTACTGCTCTCAAATATGTAGTTAGGGATGTAGGATGTCTAACTTTTGGGGAAATGCGTAGGTTAGATCAGGATAAGAAAGATGGAGGTATACGCGTCCAACCAGTCTTCGGACTGAAAACTGTATAATGATGTCTACCAAATAACTTAAGGAGATCAGTTTTAAGAAAACACATTGCTGGGAATAAGAGGAAATTTCAATATTATTTTCGTGCAGTTTGATAATGTATCGTTCATCAGTTGAATCAAGATATATTTCCATGTAACCATTTAAATCAGATAATTGGCAATTTTTGGAGATATCGATAATTTCTGCAATTAATACGATTACAAGTGGTTGAAGTCTATAAATACTCCACCAAAATAGAAACGTTCTAGTGCCAATATAAGAATCATCATGGCCTACCTAACACTGTTGATATTGGGTTTAATTTCTTCAAGTTTTGCTTTGTACGATTGTCCGTATCCTATTCCCGATGAAGGGGTTATGAGACCTGACACTGTAGAGGAATACGTAAGCTAAAACTTATTGTTGTTGGCTTCTGGTGGTGTGACATTTGTTGATTCAATACCCCTTCTGAATTTCTCCAGAATAACTTGATTTGTTTCAGCATAATGTGTTTGTAAATGAAGTGAAGTACACTGATGCTGATATCGTATTTATCGGTGATTCCATCATAGAGATTCTCAAACAAACCTCAGTATGGAGAGCTGCCCAAGGTTTCTTGAATGCAATTAATTTGGGAGTTGGTGGCGATACGTAAGTACATAGTTAAAATCTTACAAAACTACATTTTATCTATAAATTAACAAATGTTCTTCGTTTTTATTTCGTCTTTAGAGTGGAACATGTCCAGTGGCGTGAAATAAATGGCGAATTCAACTTCAGCCACCCCATCAAAGTTGTCGTGCAGTTTGTCGGAACCAACAACGTAAACTGTGCAGCTGATTACACTTTTGAAGCAATTGTCAAACTAGCAGAGAAAACTTTACAGTTGTTAGGACCAGACGTTCAAATTGTTCTTCCAGTGAGTTAAATTGTCGTGTGTGATGTGCATCAACTTATTTTTTTTTTGTTTTAGACGTTGTTACCAAGAAGTCAATATGAAGATGCTAACAGAAAAACGAATATAGAAGTAAACTGTTTGTTGATAGAGAAATTCGGGCCCGGATCTAACGATCCACTGAAAGAGAATGTCCATCTTCTTCGTATTGACCAACATATTGTGCAAGCAGATGGCACTATTCCTGCCAGTATTTTGCCTGACTACTTACATCCATCCGACGACGGTTATACAACTATCTTCGGACCGGTCATTAATTATGCTAGAGATCTCCGAGATGGGGATGTCTATGATCCTGAAACCGACCCTGATTGTCTTAATATTGTTTAAATATTTTGTAAATTTATATCAGATTAAAGTATAAGTCAAAAAATCGCCCCCAATATAAACAATATAAATAGAACCGAAATTTTAATTTCAGAAATTGAAGTAATTTTGAAAAAGGACGATGATTCTCAGAATATTAGAAATAAAATTCATAATACCTTTCAGTACAAAAACTTAATCAATAATAAAATTAATAAAACTGATATTACAATCAATTCTATTAAAGAAAAAATTAATAAAGATAATTTGATAGTTTCGAAAGCAGACAAATCCAATGCTATAGTAATTTTACCTAAAGATGAATATATAACAAAGATGCAAAATTTTATTAAAAATGAAAAATTAACTGAACTAAAAAAAGATCCAACAAAACATTTTCAAACAAAACTAAAAGATTGGTTAAAAAATTGCAACAGTATTTTTAATAATAATTTTGAAAAATTGAGATTAATTAATATGAATGCTTGTGCCCCTAAATTATACGGACTTATCAAAAACCATAAAATTAATGCACCTATAAGACCAGTAGTATCATATATTAATGCTCCCACAAGTAATTTAGCTAAAAACATTTATAATATATTCAAAAATACAACAAATTTTAAATCCAAATTTAGTTTAAAAAATTCTTTAGAATTAATTAACATCATCATCATCATAAGGTTCTCAGTCCGAAGACTGGTTGGACGCGTACCTCCATTCTTTTCTATCCTGAGCTAACCTACGCATTTCCCTAAAAGTAGAACATCCTACATCCCTAACTATTTGAGAGCAGTAGTCTAATCTAGGCCTACCCCTACCTCTTTTTATTCCTATCTCTGACTCTAGTATGTCACGAACTATTCCTTCGTGTCTTAGAAGGTGTCCTACCATCCTATCTCTCCTACTCTTTATTGTTTTCCATACCTTTCGCCTTTCCCCAACTCTTTCTAATACTTCCCTATTGCTAACCTTATCTATCCACGGTATCTTCATCATGCGTCTGTAGCACCACATTTCAAACGCTTCTACTCTTTTTCTATCCGCTTCTCCTATTGTCCAAGTTTCGCACCCGTATAATGCCGTACTCCATACATACGACGTTAAGAGTCTCTTCCTAGTCTCTATATTAACCGTTCTCGAGCATAACAGTTGTTTCTTTTTGTTAAACGCAACTCGTCCCTGCGCCATTCTTTGTTTTATATCTTTAGTGCTCCTACCGTCTTGGGTTATTTTACTTCCTAAGTAGCAGAAATCCGCGACCTCCTCTATATTCTCATTTCCTATTTGTATTTCAATTTTAGTTCTATTTTCACTCCATCTACATACCAAAATTTTAGTTTTCTTTTTATTGATTTTCATGCCGTAGCCCTGTGTCAAAACTGCTTCCATTTCATTCAAAGCCGCTCCTAATTCTTCTTTGCTAGATGCTAACACTGCTATATCATCCGCAAATCTGAGCATGTTAATAGTTTGGCCCTGTACATTGATCCCTGAGGCTGTTCTTTCCTTAACAATATTAATCGCATCTTCGATATATAAGTTGAAAACTAGAGGTGACAATGCACATCCCTGTCTCACTCCCTTCCGGATATCTACTTCCCTTCGTTCCTGCTCACATTCTATAACTGCCTTTTGCTCTTTGTAGAGATTATGTATTATTCTTCTGTCCCTGTATTTCATCCCTACCTTTCTCAGCACTTCGAACATCTTCCCCCATTTTACGTTGTCGAAGGCTTTTTCTAAATCTACAAATCCTATATATACGCTCTTTCTCTTTTCTATCGTTTTTTCTATAATTACTCGTAAAGCTAGAATGGCCTCGCGCGTTCCTCTATTTCGTCTAAATCCGAACTGATCTTCTCCTAATATTTCTTCCGCCTTTTTCTCCATCCTTCTTTGCACAATTCTAGTTAAAATTTTTGACGCATGGGAAGTTAAACTGATAGTTCTAAAATTTTCGCATCTATCCGCGCCTTTCCTTTTTGGCAAAGCTACCATGATGTTCAGTTTGTAATCCTCTGGAATCTCGCCTGTCAGGTATATGCGACTAACTAATTTAAATAAACGATCTATTACCTCTTGACCTGCGCACTTTAAGATTTCTGCCTGCAAGCCATCTATACCTGGTGCTTTATTATTCCTTAGACTTTTTAGTGCTAGCTCAAACTCTTCTCTCATTATAGGACTCCCTAGGTTATCCCCTTCTACACTGCTTTCACTTTCTAATATATCTTGCACTTCCTGCCCCGCATATAAGTTTCCTAAATATTCTTTCCACCTATCTGCCTTCTCCCCGCTTTCGATTAGGATATCTCCTGCCTCATTCCTAATGCTTTTGGTACTAGATCCAATTTCTCTAAAATTTCTCCTAATTATTTTATATGCTTCATCAGTCTTTCCTATTTCGAACTTATTTTCCACTTCTTTGCACTTATCATCGATCCATTGCTCTTTCGCTTTCCTACATTTCCGAATAATTTCCCACTTGATCGCCTTATATCTTTGTTTCCCTATTTCATCTAACCTATTTTTATATTTGCGCCTTTCCTCTATTAGACTCACAATATGTTTTGTTATCCAGGGTTTCCTACTTTCATTCTGTTTATGACCCAAAATATCCCTAGCTGAGGAAACTAAACTATTTTTAATGCAATTCCATTCTTCCTCTATGTCCCTAACAATATTTTCGCCCGCGCCCTTTAGTACTTCGTTTGTCTTTTTCTCGAACTTATCGCGCGTATCATCATCTTTTAGTTTCTCTGGGTCAAGATACCTTCTTCCGCTTCGTTTTTTCAAAATCTTAAATTTAAGATTGGCCTTCATAACGACTATATTGTGATCACTATCTATATCTGCTCCTGGATAACTTCTACAATCCCTAACTTGATTTCTAAATCTTTGCCTAACAAGAATGTAATCTATTTGATATCTCCCTAGGTCTCCTGGCATCTTCCACGTGTAGCGTCTCCTAACATGATGGTGAAATAGAGTGTTCGCGACCGTTAAGTTATGTTTATCGCAGAACTCTATCAGTCTCACTCCCCTATCGTTCCTATTGCCTAATCCAAAGGGACCAACTATTCCGCCCTCTCGCCCTGTGCCTACGACTGCATTGAAATCTATAATTATTAAATTTTCGTGTCCTCTCACAAAATCTAGCACATGTTCAATATCACTATAAACTGCCTCTACGACCTCATCACTGTAGTTAGAAGTGGGCATATATACCTGTATTATTACTGTTTTTACAGGTTTTGAATCTAACCTAACCATAACTACCCTGTCACTTTGCTGTAAGAAATTTTCTACACTCTGCCCTACTTTTTTCCGCATAACAATTCCTACTCCCGAATTTCCTCCTACAGATCCTGTGTGTATTACTCTAAAATCTCCGCTCCAGAAGTCTCCGGCTTCTGGCCATCGCACTTCACTAATACCTACTACGTCTAATGCTAACCTATCCATCTCAATTTTCAAATTCTCTAACTTTCCTACTTGTTTCATGCTTCTAACATTCCACGCTCCGACTCGTGAGATGTTACACTTATCATTTCTGATGACTCCCCCCGAAGCAGTCCCCGCCCGGAGATCCGAATGTGGGACTATTTTACCTCCGGAATATTTTACTCCAGAAAGTGCCATCATCATAAATTCGAAGTACGCTGTACCAGGGATATAATAATGTGGTGGTTTCCCGTTGCCTTCCACATCGCAGTAGTGTGTATCACAGTGCCATACCGACCCTCACGATCTCTGCCACTATGATTACTGAAAGAGCTGCTGCCCCCTTTCAGGGACTTGATTTAGTCTGGCTTCTCAAATAAAAACCCCTCCAATATGGTTAAACCTATGGTTCGGCTCTTTAGATCATTGAAGCGCGCAAGCCATCCCACCCGTCCCAGTATTACTAGAACTGCGTCAAGGTACAAGTCCTTTGGGTAGAATTAGTCCTTTATTAGCAGATATTTTCATGTCAGATATTGAAGATAAAATTATGAGTTCAGAATTAGGCAAACAACATATTCTATTTTGGTATAGATATGTAGATGATATTATTGCTTGTTTTAAAGGAACAACAAGACAATTAGACGATTTTCAAAATTTTTTGAACAGTATTCATCCAAAAATTAAATTTACTAAAGAAATAGAAACTGAACACAAAATTAATTTCTTAGATTTAACTTTAATAAATGAATGTAATACAATAAATTTCGATATTTTTAGGAAACCAACATATACAGATATTACTCTTTCATCAAATTCATTTCACCCCTTATTATTAATTATTAATTCAAGAATCAATTGCAGTTTATTTGCTGCCCATATTTTTATTTTTAATTTTGACATTATCATCGTTTTCATCATCATCATCAATATTACTATTATCATTGATTCTTGAATTAATTATTCAGCCACAGTCTCTAACATCTTAATCCTTGACTTATTTCCTTTTTTGCCATTATGACATTTATTGACTTATTTCTCTTTTTTAGTTTATTACAATTAATAATAGCAGTTGGCAGTTGTCAAGACAGAACACATAGACTTGACCACACAGTTCATTACAAGATTAGCAGTTGGCAGTTGTCAAGATTCCATGGATATTTTGTTTATTTAGTTCTGATATTTCACTTGAAGGTTTTTTCAATTGAATTTATTGTTTTTTTCCTATTATGGTTTTCTTTAAATTCAATGTTTTTTCCCTTCAAGCTACGAGGTATTCGATTTTCCTTTGTGTTTTTCTTATACCCCGTAGGTAAATACTGAAATACAGTTATCTAGTTGTCTTATTTCATGGATATCATTATTATTTGTATTGTTCTGTCAATTTTAATTTCCTTGTCAGCTGTCATAATAATTTGTTTACAATAATTTTATTTATACATTTCTGATGATGGAATCATTGTGAATTTTGAAACAGGTCAAGTTATAATAATAAATCGTTATATTGGTAGTACGCGTAGTAATTTTTCAATTCATCATGAATTTCTACCAAATAGTAAAATCAGAAAATATTAACTACAGTTTGTTTTTAATTTGCAAAAATCAGTGAATCGTTATTTTAACCTGGAAAATTGCCTTAAAATGCCTTATAATGTTAGAAATAGGGGACCATAAGTCACAAGTGCAAAAACTATGTATGTACTTAAAAAATAAAAAAATATTTGGATAACTTACATTTTCGAAAAATGTGCGGGTAATGTGGAAACATTACGCTACCTCTATGATAAGTTAGACTAAATAATACCACAAACTTACCTCCAAAAACTTCACGAAAATCACGAAATAGAAATCGACGCACCACCATTAACTACAATGCCCGACTGATTCCTAGCGCTGCGCCGTGACGAATAGGAACCAGAGTGACTGTTTACGGCAATCGCCGCTAGAGCGAAGCTCTCTGCAGTCGAAATACTTGCCGTTTCCACATTACCCTCATGTTTCTATATTATTTGCACCCCCTCCTCTAAAAAAATTCTTGCACTCATCGTCAAGGTCATTTTGAGATTGTAGCTTTGGTGGAAAAATCGCGAGGTTCCAAATAAAGAATAAACAATACTTCAATTGCATTAATTTAATATTTTTACACATTTCCAATTTTATTACAGCTTGTTGCAATCCAAATCGATAACTGGTTCAGTAATAACGCCAGTCAAAAGAGAAAGGACGTAGTTCATGACAGGGCCAAAAATTAGGTTGTAACCTTCGTCGCTGGGATGCGTGTAATCGTACAAAATTTCTTTGGGAATTCCATTGTTGGCTTGCACAATATTTTGATCAACTCGCATAAGGTGCACGTTCTGTTTTAATTCGTCATCGGAACCTGATGGCCCAAATCTATCTATGAGCATACAGTTAACTGCTGTGTTGTGCGCCCTTTGAACTGTTGGGTATTCGTCCCTTGGTAGAAGAGTCTAAAAGTCAGCTTTTTTATGGCGCAAAGCAAAATAGACAATTTCAAAAAAAATTATCTGGTCAATAACTCTGCTGAACCGTAACCAAAATGGATAAGAGAAGTGCATACAGTAAAGAAAAAGGTGAGTAATATTTGTCCGAGCTTATAGGCAAGAGAAGGGAAGAGCGAGAGGGGAATCGGGCCGATTTTTCATATTCCGCGCGAAGGAAATGCGGCGCGCTCAAAATGCATCATGTCACGCGCTCAGAACGATTATCGTCTTCAAATCGCCATAACTTTTTTTCTATAAGAGATAATGAATTGAATCTTGGTGTAAAATAAAATTCAACCCTTTCTCTATAACTTTGTCGCAGGAAGTTTGTCGAAATTCTAAAAATGAGCATAGTTCCTCGATAGGTGAAAATTCCACTGCACCAAAAAGACAACGCCTCGAAAATCGCAAAGCGGAATGAAAAGTAATTATGTAATTGCAATTTCAAAGATTTCGTGAGCATCCTGAAAGTTTAAGGAATAATTTTAAAAAAATTGCAACTCGATAAGACAATTTTTGAGGGAGTTATGACATGATACATTTTGAGCGCGCCGCATTTCCTGCGCGCGAAATATGAAAAATCGGCCCGATTCCCCTCTCGCACTTCTCTTCTCTTGCCCATAAGCTCGGACAAATTGTCTTATCACTTTGACCGTAACTTACAAGGAGCACAATTTGAGCCTCGTCCTGGAGCTCCTTAACTTTCTGAATCAACAAAATTAAGCCTTCAAAAGTGTTTGCGGGATCGCAAAATCCGTTGTTCGTCCCAACTTCTATTACAGCCACAGATAGTTTCTTCTTAAAATTAAGTTCTCCATTTTGAACTCTCCACAAGATTTGTTCTGTGCTACATATTGAAAATTTCTACGTTTGTAATAACGTATTTTTTAAATGACATCTCTTACTTGTCTCCAGAGGCCCCTAAGTTATACATGTTCATAAGTAACAAGCTATTATTCCACAGAGTACTCATGTTCATATATTGAGTAATAGAGTCGCCGATAAATGCGACATCTGCATCTGAATCTGGTACTTCCTTTACGAACACGTCATGCTGAAATTATTTATAATATTACCTAATTTAGAGTTTACTAAAGATGTTGAAGTACATACGTGTGAATATAAGCTGCTGTCGTTCCTCATTATTCCTTCTGGTGGAAAAGGAGTCGGACATAAGGACCACATAGCTGTGCTAAACGAAATTAAATTGCAAAAGAATGCCGCCAGAAACAGCCGAGAAATTAATTTTAGGAACATCTTTTTGCTCTCCAGTAAATTTAAGATTGAAACAATTATTTAGCATTAGATCAGATCATCACAAGAAAAATACTTTAATTATTATCGAATATTCGTTATCAACACTCTTATAGATAAAACAAATTAATTCTTATGTTTCAATAAGTACATCAACTAACAAGAATTACTGAAATGTTCATCATGGTATCGGGTATATTGATAAACAATTTTTTTTCTGATATTAGCGGATGTATACAAATTAGATATGGTAACAATAGCAACTGTATACAAAGGTCTCAATTATGAGGTTCGGACCTTCGTAATGCATCTTAGAGAAAAACTTCTAGCTTGGAAGGGAGCTAACTTGCTCTACCTTTGTTCAACCCCCAATTTAACACCAAAAGAGAAAGAGTTGGCGATGTAACTTGAAGAAATGGATGAGACACCCTGTATATGTTAAACAATTTAATGAAAACTGATGATAAGAACCGATTACCTATGGTTACACTAACTTTTTATTTGTTCGCAATTTTTATAAGATTATACAGCTAGTTGCCTATCTTATGGCTAAATTTGATACGTTTGTGATGTTATTTAAGTCTGCAATTTTGTTATGCATAGTATTAAGTACCTGTTTAGCAGTATCTAACTGTCCAGACCCGATTCCAAAAGGAGGTATCCCAAGGTATGAAGATTGGATAGCAAACCGTGTAAGTAACACTGGGTGCCCCAATATTTATTTTTTTTAAAAACCGTCTTCACCCGCGCTTTACCGCCCACAAAAGTTGTCAATATTGCGGCGCGTATATTCAAAACTTAGAAATAATTATTTTTTTAAAGCATGACGAATTTTTGAAAGAAGTGGAAACATCAGACGCAGATGTCGTTTTCATTGGAGATGCAATTATAAACAAGTTAAAGCAAAGCACTGTTTACAAACTTAACATCAACTTCAGCGTGATTAACTTGGGTATGGACGGTGACAGGTAAAAAAAGTTTGTGGTTTACTTTCTTCTCTAAATTGAATGAACGAAGAAAACGCCATTTTTACATCCGACGTTGAAAAACTGATATTTTGTAGTGTTGAAAATGTGTTGTGGCGAATACAAAACGGCGAACTCAATTTCAAAAAAACGGTAAAGGTTGTAGTACTTTCTGTTGGAACAGAAAATACAGGGTGTGATCCAGAAGTAACGTATGACGGGATTGTTGGAGTGATACAAACAATTAAAGAAAAATTAATAGGCGTTCATGTAGTAGTTCTTGTGAGTACCTATTATTAATTTGATGTTCGTACAGGGTGCTTGAAAAATGCAGTATTCTGACACGCATTTTTGAAACACTTTATTTTGTTTTCAGACTTTGCTCCCGCGATGGTCACTGCCAAACGAAAATCGATTTCATAACATTCAAGTTAACTGTTTCTTGATTTACGAATTCGGGTACTATTCCAAAAACGCGATGATTGAAAACGTGCACCTCCTACGAATTGATCAACATATTATGGACGAAGACAAGTATATTCCTAAAGAAATATTATCAGATGGCTTTTATCCGACCGACGAAGGCTACACTTTAATATTTGGCCCAGTGTTACGTTACGTAACAGATCTTGTGAATGGTCGTATTTATAATCCTGTAATTGGCCGAAATTGTACCAATTTGTAATACACAAATTGTAATTTTTGATCTGAAATTATTTGTTGTTACTCTGTAATCTCACAAATGTCCCAGAAATTTTAAATTTTGCATGTTTTTTTATGTATTTTTGATTTATTTATTCTTTCATACTATTGTTCATTATAAATTATATAATTCAAATATTCCTTATTTTTATTATTATAATTTCCATTTGTGATGTAACATAAAACTATAAAACATAGGGAGAAATTTATCTATTTTCGTTTGTCTTGCGAATATAGAGAAACAGAATCATTGAACGTACGTCTGAGAATACAATCAACGTTGCGGCATTGCCATATTTCCTTTTACTGCTCTATTTTCAAGAAAATAATAGTCGAGTTTTGAAGAAAGGAATATAAAATGGTATTTGTTGATGTTAGCCATACCATCGTAGGGATATGACCTACTAAACTTTATTTTATTATTTTTTACGGAATACTAAAGACAACACATAATTTATTTTATTACTGATACTGTCGACAGACGATAACCTCGAACGCTGGCAACACCGACACTGAATAAATGTCAAATTATTTTAAGGAGTGACTACTGCTCCGGTCGACGGTCCCCTGAAATTTTCTTCCAATACGGTCGGACGTGCGCATTACTTCATCATAAGGTTCTCAGTCCGAAGACTGGTTGGACGCGTACCTCCATTCTTTTCTATCCTGAGCTAACCTACGCATTTCCCTAAAAGTAGAACATCCTACATCCCTAACTATTTGAGAGCAGTAGTCTAATCTAGGCCTACCCCTACCTCTTTTTATTCCTATCTCTGACTCTAGTATGTCGCGAACTATTCCTTCGTGTCTTAGAAGGTGTCCTACCATCCTATCTCTCCTACTCTTTATTGTTTTCCATACCTTTCGCCTTTCCCCAACTCTTTCTAATACTTCCCTATTGCTAACCTTATCTATCCACGGTATCTTCATCATGCGTCTGTAACACCACAGTTCAAACGCTTCTACTCTTTTTCTATCCGCTTCTCCTATTGTCCAAGTTTCGCACCCGTATAATGCCGTACTCCATACATACGACTTTAAGAGTCTCTTCCTAGTCTCTATATTAACCGTTCTCGAACATAACAGTTGTTTCTTTTTGTTAAACGCAACTCGTCCCTGCGCCATTCTTTGTGTTATATCTTTAGTGCTCCTACCGTCTTGGGTTATTTTACTTCCTAAGTAGCAGAAATCCGCGACCTCCTCTATCTTCTCATTTCCTATTCGTATTTCAATTTTAATTCTATTTTCACTCCATCTACATACCAAAATTTTAGTTTTCTTTTTATTGATTTTCATGCCGTAGCCCTGTGTCAAAACTGCTTCCATTTCATTCAAAGCCGCTCCTAATTCTTCTTTGCTAGATGCTAACACTGCTATATCATCCGCAAATCTGAGCATGTTAATAGTTTGGCCCTGTACATTGATCCCTGAGGCTGTTCTTTCCTTAACAATATTAATCGCATCTTCGATATATAAGTTGAAAACTAGAGGTGACAATGCACATCCCTGTCTCACTCCTTTCCGGATATCTACTTCCCTTCGTTCCTGCTCACATTCTATAACTGCCTTTTGCTCTTTGTAGAGATTATGCATTATTCTTCTGTCCCTGTATTTCATCCCTACCTTTCTCAGCACTTCGAACATCTTCCCCCATTTTACGTTGTCGAAGGCTTTTTCTAAATCTACAAATCCTATATATACGCTCTTTCTCTTTTCTATCGTTTTTTCTATAATTACTCGTAAAGCTAGAATGGCCTCACGCGTTCCTCTATTTCGTCTAAATCCGAACTGATCTTCTCCTAATATTTCTTCCGCCTTTTTCTCCATCCTTCTTTGCACAATTCTAGTTAAAATTTTTGACGCATGGGAAGTTAAACTGATAGTTCTAAAATTTTCGCATCTATCCGCGCCTTTCCTTTTTGGCAAAGCTACCATGATGTTCAGTTTGTAATCCTCTGGAATCTCGCCTGTCAGGTATATGCGACTAACCAATTTAAATAAACGATCTATTACCTCTTGACCTGCGCACTTTAAGATTTCTGCCTGCAAGCCATCTATACCTGGTGCTTTATTATTCCTTAAACTTTTTAGTGCTAGCTCAAACTCTTCTCTCATTATAGGACTCCCTAGGTTATCCCCTTCTACACTGCTTTCACTTTCTAATATATCTTGCACTTCCTGTCCCGCATATAAGTTTCCTAAATATTCTTTCCACCTATCTGCCTTCTCCCCGCTTTCGATTAGGATATCTCCTGCCTCATTCCTAATGCTTTTTGTACTAGATCCAATTTCTCTAAAATTTCTCCTAATTGTTTTATATGCTTCATCAGTCTTTCCTATTTCGAACTTATTTTCCACTTCTTTGCACTTATCATCGATCCATTGCTCTTTCGCTTTCCTACATTTCCGAATAATTTCCCACTTGATCGCCTTATATCTTTGTTTCCCTATTTCATCTAACCTATTTTTATATTTGCGCCTTTCCTCTATTAGACTCACAATATGTTTTGTTATCCAGGGTTTCCTACTTTCATTCTGTTTATGACCCAAAATATCCCTAGCTGAGGAAACTAAACTATTTTTAATGCAATTCCATTCTTCCTCTATGTCCCTAACAATATTTTCGCCCGCGCCCTTTAGTACTTCGTTTGTCTTTTTCTCGAACTTATCGCGCGTATCATCATCTTTTAGTTTCTCTGGGTCAAGATACCTTCTTCCGCTTCGTTTTTTCAAAATCTTAAATTTAAGATTGGCCTTCATAACGACTATATTGTGATCACTATCTATATCTGCTCCTGGATAACTTCTACAATCCCTAACTTGATTTCTAAATCTTTGCCTAACAAGAATGTAATCTATTTGATATCTCCCTAGGTCTCCTGGCATCTTCCACGTGTAGCGTCTCCTAACATGATGGTGAAATAGAGTGTTCGCGACCGTTAAGTTATGTTTATCGCAGAACTCTATCAGTCTCACTCCCCTATCGTTCCTATTGCCTAATCCAAAGGGACCAACTATTCCGCCCTCTCGCCCTGTGCCTACGACTGCATTGAAATCTCCTATAATTATTAAATTTTCGTGTCCTCTCACAAAATCTAGCACATGTTCAATATCACTATAAACTGCCTCTACGACCTCATCACTGTAGTTAGAAGTGGGCATATATACCTGTATTATTACTGTTTTTACAGGTTTCGAATCTAACCTAACCATAACTACCCTGTCACTTTGCTGTAAGAAATTTTCTGGCGCATTACTTAATGTCGGTAAAATGACGTTAAGGTTTATACTCAGACCCTTCTAATGTGTTTTACGGACGGTAGATGGCAATGTCGCTCAGCTTTGGCTAGGGTCCCTGTATTTAGAGAGTACCGCAATCAATAGCTCCACTATGTTTCAGAACTGTGAGTAAATATGGCGGACTGCCGTGTCAGCAGCAAAATGTCATATGTCAGTCAAAGTCCAGCTGAAATGTTGGTTTGTTTGGTGTTTATGTTTTATCGTTTTTTTGTGAATCAGTGATATATATTTCCACAATCTGGTCTGTAGTATTATTCCTCAACGTATTACAGTGAAATTTTATTTGTTTATGGATCAAAAATCGGAAGGTGAATCCGCAATTTGTAACACATGTCAAATATAAAATCTGACGTTCCGCCACAATTCAAATTTGGCGACTGTTATTGTGAGTAAACATGGCGGAGATTGCGATACTCTCTAAATACAGGGACCCTAGCTTTGGCTATGAACCATATCGCGGTGTCGAAACCACAATGATATCGCCGTCCGGCACTTCCGCTATTTGCACAGAGATGCCGCCACTCATGAATTTACAGTTTTCTTTTTATTGAAGTTAGAGAGAGGGTATGGAAGAAAATGTGGCATTTTTAAACGGTTTTATTTAGCTTGCCTTGTTTGTTTGTGTGGGTCAAATCTAGTAATTGAAATTTTACCCCCTTCCTGTTGACCGATTGATCTGAAATTTGGTACACACCTTTAGTTGTGATGACAATACAATTATGTATATTCAGTATCATTGTAAATCCAAGATGGCCGCCGCCACAAAATGGCGGATTATATATTTTTTTCAGCTCCCTCAATATGCGTATCGAATGAAAGGGCTTAACTACTACAATACAGTACACCATGAAAAATGCAAAATCCAAGATGGCCGCCACCACAAAATGGCGGATTACTTTTTTTCAATCCCCTCAATATGGGTATCAAATGAAAAGGCTTAACTACTACAATACAGTACACCATGAAAAATGCAAAATCTAAGATGGCCGCCACCACAAAATGGCGGATTATACTTTTTTTTCTCAATCCCCTCAATATGGCTATCAAATGATCAAAACTAAAAAGTTGAAAATAAAATAAGTAAGAAAACATTTTTAAGTTAAACTGTTTTATTGTAAAGAAACATAATAATGATGCAGATAATGTACTAAAAGCTAAAAAATAATAAGGTAGGTACCAGTCATCACACCACTCTCCTCATCAATCTAGAGCATTGATCAGACTAAAATCAAATCGTGGGAGGAGTCGAATTTCTATTATCTACAACCAACCGCGCTCATATCATATATCGTCATCGTTTAGTGACGCTTACGTCTTGGTGGGTGTGCGAGTATCGTATATATATGGTATATTTTGTTCTCCTACGGCTAGACAAGTTTTGATCCCGTAGGGGTTTGATGTATTTTGCTTGTTTTTACATCATTTTTTTCCAAAAAATGCGTGTCTGGTGCGAGGACAACTAAATGGTCCGTTTCAAAAATGCGTACTCTCAGTTTTAGTTTTTTTACACCTCCAAAATGCAAATTGTGTTGATATTCTATAATGCGCATGCCCGACCGTGTTCGAACAAAATTTCAAGGGACCGTCGGCCGGAGCAGTAGTCCCATTATTTTAGGGAGTGACTACTGAACAGTCCGCCGGTTACTTCTAAATTTTGTTCCAGGACAGTCGACACAATATCAGTAAAATGACGTTTAAGAACTTCGTTATTGAAAGACATCGCCAACAATCTCGGTGGGTGTTCGGGTGTAGTTCAGAGCTGCCATTTTGTTCTCCTACGGCTATACGAGTTCTGATCCCGTAGGGGTTCAACATATTTTGCTTGTTTTTACATCATCTTTTTGCCAAAAAATGCGTGTGTCTGGTGCGAAAGGGCAAGTAAGGGTCTATTTTAAAAAAGCGTTCTCTCAGCTTTAGTTTTTTTACACTTCCAAAATGCCAAATATAGGTTACATTCTATAATGCGCATGCGGTCGGACTGTTCAGTAGTCACTCCCAAAACAAAAACACCGAAGTTCGACGAACGACGATATTATAACCTAAAAATTTGAGAACGGGCATACTGGTCGCGTCTCAGAAAAGGATGCTCGTTTCAGGGGGTAAATGAGCCCCAATCGGGGCGCAACTATGGGAAAACACCACCTATTACGCGATGTGTTTAACTATTGAACCGATTTACATTTCATCCCGTATTTCTCCCGAAAATGAGGAGGGCAGACAAAAGCAGTCTTCACTATGGGCGCCACTAGCGGAGGGAAGCATTTTTTTTGAGAAAAAACAGCAAGCGGCTTTTAGATAGTGGAAGGTCCATAGTTTCAATTCTGGCCATCAAAAAAATTGTAGGTCGAAAATAGAATCCGCTGGGGCGGCTCGAAAAGTGCACTTTTGGAGCGTTCCAAGTCGCAAATGCACCCCTCCGGTTTTTCGTTAATAACTTTCTCAAATGGCGACTGATTTTAATTTTTTCGACGGATGTAGGAAGGGCGAGTTTGGGACAACCTTAGTCTTACCAGGAAACACGCGGAGTCTCCCGCAGGTGAAGAATATGGTGTTAAGAAAATACAAGATTTCGCAAAACACGTACTTTTTAGGAACGCCCTGCAACCTCCGAGTAAGTTTTTTTGGCAAATCTAAACAGACAGATGTAAAGTGGAAGTGACGCCCTGTCTACCGGTGAAAAAATTTCCACCCTACACTAACGTTTGACACTCTAAAACTGTAATTGAAAAGTGCGAAATTTGAAAAATTTCCGTAAAATCGCGAAATCTACCCCTACATTTTCGCTAGTCTTGGGGTGGATGCGCGGGGTAGTGGTGACCTGCATGTCGAAATGTGATCACGAAGGGATCCGTAAGCTTTATCAAGAAAGCTCGGGCGTCGGGGCGGTCAGGGAAAGTCACCAGGAGCGTAAGAAGATGTGCAATTTTGACAGATGGGTCTCGGAACTTGAAAAATTTCGCGATCGCCCGGAGCTTTTGTTGTCCATTTTCAAATGCACTTTTCTAACCTTAAACGTTGATAGATCCAAAATTCTGCCAAACTTAAGGGTACACATATTTATCATAATTTGAAAGTAGGGTTGTCGAAGTAAATTATTCGTTATTCATTTTCAACCAAGAACGTCTTGATACGTTACTTGGTTTAACTGGACGTTCGACAGTAGTCTAGTAGTGTGGGCACTGCAATGCAGATGACGCTTCAGTTTATCCTCTTATTTCTAAATAGAAAATAATAATTTAAAGATAGGACCGCCGACTAATTCTCTCAGATTTATTCGGTTGTCGCTAAAGCAAAAAACCTTGAAAATTCCAGGCTGTAGAGGTTCCGTCTGAAGAGTTTGTAGCTGTGATAGAAACCAATCGTAACAGATTGTGACAATATTTTGCATAATCCTAATCACACTTCTGGGCGATAGATGGCAGCACTTTATAGACTAACAGCTGATAGATCCTTACCTTAACTTTCTGTGGACTTTTCTTGTTTGAGCAAATATTATTTTCACAAAATCGGAATAAAATTTTTATTTCAATACGGCTTAACAGAATGGGACATTACTAAAGTAAATAGTGTAGAGTAGATATCACAATATTCAGAAAGATATACTTACAATAAATTTACGTTACTAATAACTTAAGCTACTCAATTAACGAGTTTAGCATTCTATCTTTTAGCTCATACATAATCTTACACTTACAACAAAATAATTATAATTAAAATACAAAAATAAAAAAATAATAAGTAGGTATATTACACTTTGCCGGTCATCTCATCGAACAGAGCCGCTAACGAAGTGCACTCCTTCTTTTTCTGTTCTAAAGCGTTATTTAACGACTCCACCTTTATCTCCAGCCTCTTTATTATCGTGGTCAGTTTAGTTATTTCCATTTCGTAGCCATCGCGTGTTTTAATTATTTCTAAGTTGCACCTAAGAGAAAACAATAAGTATACAATGAAAATTCGACGAGAACAATTGTAAAAATTACTTTTCCAATTGTGCTTTCGCATGGGCCTTTAAAGCCTCGTACTTCTCATCGTTTTTACGCAAGTTCTCTTCGCCGACTGCAACGTGCTCTTTTAGAATCTCCTCGTTCGATTTAAAACCTTCGATTATCGTCTTACAGCGATCGTACTTTCTGTAAATTAAACGGCGCTTCGTATCACGATAAAAGCAAAATTTATAGATTACTCACTGCAGCAAATCAGAGAAAGCTACTTCTAACGTACTCAAGTGGCGCTTGGCTACTTCCCCTTCTTTTTTTAGATTCGTTAATTCATCGTACTTTGCGGCAATCGACTTATCGTATTCCTGAGTGCATTTTCTACAAGACAAAGTCGTGAAATACCCGCGCAAACACAACAAAATCAAGACTTACTGGAAAACCTCGTTGGTGCTATTCAATTCGTTACTTAACTTTGTGTTTTGTGCCTTCAGACTCGTAACTTCAGCTTGCAATTTCGCTATTACCTCGTCTTTCTGCCGAAGTTGAATAGTTATAGTTTCATCTGCCATGGCCTGAAGAAGTTAATTATGCAGAAAAAGTTTTTTTCCCGAAAGTGAGACGAGGCTCGACTTAAGTTGGCGAGTAATAGAGACACGACGTGTTGCCGCCTGCCACAGCCTACATCTAACTCAGCGCAACAGTAAACCCAACCGCTCGCCAACTTAAATCTGTTGGACTGTACTTAAGTTTTCTTGTTAGGAAAAATGTTCGATATTCATTCAAAACATTCAAAAACAGCAAATACTAAAATTTTAACTTTGAGTGATCCCAAAGTATAACCAGATGAAACTCTCACAGATGATTCTACAAGTCTTTTGGCACCTAAAAATGGCAATTACGACTTTTTTGGGTGGCAGCGAAAAAAATTAGGGGCGAAAAAGCAGTAAATCTATCCCACCGTGCGCCGGGAGACTCTCGGGCATCTTACGCGAAAATTACAAGTCGTAGAACTTTGCGTTTTTTTTTTAATTGTTGAAGAAATATTGACGTTTTTAATGGTGTAAATTTTGTGTAAATACAAGAAACCAAACTAATTTTATTGCACCGTATCTAAAATATGTCGCCACATCAGTAACAATACGTTCCACTTTGAACCTGGATAACTTATTTTTTCACGATATAGATTTTGTTTTTTCTTATGGTATAACGAAGTTATGATTTCGAAAATAAGTCCGCTATAACACTTTCAATGTGCCGATGTCAAAAATTCACTTTCGGTTCACGGGACGAGCCGTGCAAGTGAAAAGGATAGACTATGGGGAATAGCCGAGCACCAGAAGGACAGCCAAAAGAACAGCAAAAGAACCAAAAGAACAGCATTGTAATGCCACCTTTAAAATCTTCTTTCAATGCATTTTCAAAACTCTCTTTCTGTAATAGCCACGAAATAAATGCTAGTAAATGAGGTAGGTACTTGTTTAGCGAAACTTTTACTGTTTATATCATCTGGGGAGGGATAATTTTTATTGGGTATTGCAAAATTTTCCATACATTTTCTTAAAATTGCAGCAGCTCTGTGAAGAATTTGCAAATCTGATAATGTATCACCCGTTGTTTCCAGATTAAAATCAGACGATTCGTCTGTTGAGCTTGCGTCCTCATTTACATGCTTGATTTTGTGGGTAGGTAGGTTATCGTAGAGAGCTAGTGGTTTGTTACTCTCGGGCCGGGTAGGATCGGCTCCCGTAAACGTTATTTTTCTCTCACGTTTCCACATTATCTTTTTCGCATAAAATGCGTGTGTCTGGAGCGAGGACAAGTAAAGGGTCTGTCTAAAATGCGTTGATACACAATATTTAACACCTGTTCGCATGCCCACAACTTGTGGAACCGTAATGACAAATGCTAGTGATCCGTAACTTGCGGACTACTATCCACGGCCACAAATTAAACACATGGTTCTAACGTTAAATTGATCCTGTCTTCTAGGTATTTAAAAGCGTATTGGTATTAGAGGCCGCAGAACCATTGTTGTGTGAGGGTTCACGATTTTTAGTATTGAAAATAGTGCTGGGCTCGTGTATATGGGACTCATCTTACGAAAAATGTATCGACACGCGACAGATTCTGTTGGCGGCGCGCGCAGTCGAGGCGGCTACCGGCTAGCCAGATCGCCAGATGTAAACTAAGGTACGGCGAGGGCGAGTACCGTTTAAAAGGGATATCGCGTTGCAATAAAAGTCCCAAACTGTACAAAACGGATGCGTTAATATTTTGTTACGTATTGCGTCAGTTTGACTATGTGCCTTGTGCTTGTCACAAATCATTTATTTTATTGTATCAATAATATACCAACTTGAAACGGCACAGATCACTTTTGCTGGAGCAGTTGTGTCGGTATTTTCAATACGCCTATGATACTTGCGTAAGATGCGAGGTCTGTGAATTTTTGTGTACATTTGGGAACAAAAATGAATTTAATTGCCTATAAAGATTATTTGCAATCAACCTAAAGGTCAATAACTTGACCTGGCTACGAAAGTTCAAAGATCTTCGCAAAAACTGCGCAAGTTGGCAAATTTCCTGTTATCAGTTGCATTTTTTTCATCGTCAATTTAGTATAAAAGTGCGATCATTCCGACTGTCCACGTCTTCAGTGTTCGAACGCTTTCGAATATATCAAAACTGTTTTAAAGAACAATATAACAAAATAATGAGTTCCAGAAAAAATAAAACACTTAATATGTTAAACGGAGTTGCGAGCCGCAAATTTAAACCGAAACTGCATCCTGACGACATGGTAATTGGTGGGAGGTACGCAATAATTGGGATGGAAAAAATTAAAGGACCTTATGGCGCGTCGGTCGTTGTCGAACTCGAAAACAACGTAGTGTTCCTTCCTAAATGGATGTCGACACGAATTACAAAGAAGATGTTGGACGCCGCACGCCAGCATTTGATGTTTCTGGTATACAAGGGAAAACTGAACGTGGGAAAACCCAGACCTACGCATCTGTTTGTATTTGAGGAGTAAAAACAGAATGAACACTATTTTTATAATTTGAATGGTAACATTTGTGATTGAATCATACTTTATTAATTACTGTATTATTATTAATAGGTAGTGTTGTAATGTTTCGCTCTGTTTTTGAAAAACGTTTATTCATGTAGTATAATCAATAAAACCATGATAAAAACAGTGTATTTTAGTTAATTCGCCAGACAGGTCGAGATCTTGACCTCTAGGATTATCGCCCTATGCAAATTACTGTCACCCAGCAAACACAAAACAAAATTTCAAAACTTTAACCTATTTACGAGTTAGTACAAATAAAATATCAAAGTTATTAAACAAAAATAATATCAACGTTGCGTTTAAAACCAGAAATCCTTAATTTCCACCAAGTAACGGTTCACACCATTGACAATAATTACGTAAAAAGTTCTTACCTGGGGTACTGTGTGTGGAGAAGAAAATCTTTCACCGATATCGACCAATTGAGAACTAGTGACGGCCGAGCTGAAATGACCCGTAAATTTAAAACTCAAACGTAAAGGATCCTCCTTTCATTCTTTACCTAGTATCAGACAGCTTTTTAAGATCCTTCTCACCAAATTCGTCAGACAATTTTGGAGTACCAGTTTCTTTAGACCCTGTACCCGAAATTTGGACCGAGTCTTGATTCACAAAACTACTCGTTGAAATTTCATGTTCACCGTCCACGGAATCGCGCTGCAACTAAAATTTATACGAGACATTTCTCTACTAGTCCAGAAAAATTAAGTTTCATTAACCTAAAACTTCTTGAAGTTTTAAAACAACAAAATTATCCCTCGTTTTCGACTCGGGATAATTTTCACAACATTCGAGAACCCCAAAAAATTTTCGGAAATAATTTAAGCACTAGGGAGATGTGGTAAGAATAAGGTTCTACGAAGCTCGCTCTTTCGATATCAGTCAAACAAATTGAAATTGGTCGACATTTGAGAAAGTTATTAGCGAAAAAATCGAGGGGTGCATTTTCGCTCAAGAAGGCAATTTTCGAGACGCCACAGCGGATTTACTTTTAGACCTACAATTTTTTTAACTACGGGAGATTAAAATATGGACCAGTGTCTAAAGTCCCTCCACTGTTTTTCCCTAAAAAAATTAATCCCTCCCGCCAGCGGCTCCCGGAGAGAAGACTGCATTTTTCGAAAATTATCTTTTTTTCGAAAACTGCGGGGTGAAATGGAAATCGGCTCCGTGGATATGGGCGTGATGCAAGACGCGGCATTTTTCGAAGGGTTGCACCCCGATCGGGGCTCATTTGCCTTCGGAAACGAGCTTCACTTTTTTAGGAAGGTAAAATTTCTTGCTCTAAAAGGGAGCATCCGGAGAACGAATTTCTGCCATTTCTCAAAAGAACCCGCGACGTTCTAAACAAGCGAGGGCTATTTTCCCCCTTTCATCCCCTCGCACCTGCTCCAGGATGCGAAATGTTAAAAAGTGCAACTCTTACGGTTTTTACCCTTTAAACATTTTTCAAAATAACCTGAAGGTTGCGAATCGGACTCGGATCGACGGAGAATTTATGGGCGCATACCCCGTCCACTTTCGTCACTCCCAAACGTCCGGAAGAGGTCGCAAAAAAAATCCCAACACAAGCGATATTTTTCGCATTTCTAAAAAAATAGCCCTCTCCCAGAAGGTCCTGTAAGTGCAGTTTTCGAGATACCGACGGGAAATTCTGGATTATTCGTGCGCGGAGTATCTATAATGACGGCGCCGACTGTCATCTCCCCCCTGTAACATTTACCACCCCAAATGATTTTCTTTGCGAGACACTGCAATTTTTGTCGGAAATTTTTTAAAGGCAATAAATACCGATTTTCCTGGACTATACAGAGTGAGTAAACAGTGTAATTTTCTCCAAAACCCCCGAAACAATTATAATACTAGAAATTATGAAATAAAAACGTCATAGAAAGAAATCAAGCAAGTTTTAAAACAACAAAATTCGAGAACCCCAAAAAATTTTCGGAAATAATTTAAGCACTAGGGAGATGTGGTAAGAATAAGGTTCTACGAAGCTCGCTCTTTTGAAATCAGTTATACAAATTGAAATCGGTCGACATTTGAGGAAGTTATTAGTGAAAAAACCGAGGGGTGCATTTTCGCTCAAGAAGGCAATTTTCGAGACGCCACAGCGGATTTACTTTTAGACCTACAATTTTTTTAACTGCGGGAGATTAAAATATGGACTTTGCAGTGTCTAAAGTCCCTCTACTGTTTTTCCCTAAAAAAATTCATCCCTCCTGCCAGTGGCTCCCGCAGAGAAGATGGCATTTTTCGAAAATTATCATTTTTTCGAAAACTGCGGGGTGAAATGAAAATCGGCTCCGTGGATAAAGGCGCGATGCAAGACGCTGCGCTTCCGAAAGTTGCACCCCGATCGGCGCGCATCTGCCCTCGGAAACGAGCTTCACTTTTTTAGGAAGGTAAAATTTCTTGCTCCAAAAGGGAGCGTGTGGAAAAGGAATTTCTGCCTTTTCTCGAAAGACCTCACAACGCTTTAAACAAGCGAGGGCTACTTTCCCCTTTTCATCCCCCCACAACCGCTCCAGGGTGCGAAATGTTAAAAAGTGCAACTCTTACGGTTTTTACCCTTTAAACATTTTTCAAAATAACCTGAAGGTTGCGAATCGGACTCGGATCGACGGAGAATTTATGGGCGCATACCCCGTCCACTTTCGTCCCTCCCAAACGTACGGAAGAGGTCGCAAAAAAAATCCGAACACGAGCGACATTTTTCGCATTTCTAAAAAATAGCCCTATCCCAGGAGGTCCTGTAAGTGCAGTTTTCGAGATACCAACGGGAAATTCTGGATTATTCGTGCGCGGAGCATCTATAATGACGGCGCCGACTGTCATCTCCCCCCTGTAACATTTACCACCCCAAATGATTTTCTTTGCGAGACACTGCAATTTTTGTCGGAAATTTTTTTAAAGGCAATAAATAGCGATTTTCCTGGACTATACAGAGTGAGTAAACAGTGTAATTTTCTCCAATACCCCCGAAACAATTATAATACTAGAAATTATGAAATAAAAACGTCATAGAAAGAAATCAAGCAAGTTTTAAAACAACAAAATTCGAGAACCCCAAAAAATTTTCGGAAATAATTTAAGCACTAGGGAGATGTGGTAAGAATAAGGTTCTACGAAGCTCGCTCTTTTGAAATCAGTTATACAAATTGAAATCGGTCGACATTTGAGGAAGTTATTAGTGAAAAAACCGAGGGGTGCATTTTCGCTCAAGAAGGCAATTTTCGAGACGCCACAGCGGATTTACTTTTAGACCTACAATTTTTTTAACTGCGGGAGATTAAAATATGGACTTTGCAGTGTCTAAAGTCCCTCTACTGTTTTTCCCTAAAAAAATTAATCCCTCCCGCCAGCGGCTCCCGGAGAGAAGACTGCATTTTTCGAAAATTATCTTTTTTTCGAAAACTGCGGGGTGAAATGGAAATCGGCTCCGTGGATATGGGCGTGATGCAAGACGCGGCATTTTTCGAAGGGTTGCACCCCGATCGGGGCTCATTTGCCTTCGGAAACGAGCTTCACTTTTTTAGGAAGGTAAAATTTCTTGCTCTAAAAGGGAGCATCCGGAGAACGAATTTCTGCCATTTCTCAAAAGAACCCGCGACGTTCTAAACAAGCGAGGGCTATTTTCCCCCTTTCATCCCCTCGCACCTGCTCCAGGATGCGAAATGTTAAAAAACTCAACTTTTACGGTTTTTACTCTTTAAAAAATTTTAAAAATAACCAGGAGGTTGCGAATCGCACTCGGATCGACGGAGAATTTATGGGCGCATACCCCGTCCACTTTCGTCCCTCCCAAACGTCCGGAAGAGGTCGCAAAAAAAAATCCCAACACAAGCGATATTTTTCGCATTTCTAAAAAAATAGCCCTCTCCCAGGAGGTCCTGCAAGTGCAGTTTTCGAGATACCGACGGGAAATTCTGGATTATTCGTGCGCGGAGTATTTATAATGACGGGGCCGACTGTCATCTCCCCCCTGTAACATTTGCCACCCCAAATGATTTTCTTTGCGAGACACTGCAATTTTTATGGGAAAATTTTTTAAAGGCAATAAATAGCGATTTTCCTGGACTATACAGAGTGAGTAAACAGTGTAAGTTTCTCCAAAACCCCGCGAAGGAATTATAATACTAGAAATGACAAAATAAGAGTCATAGAAAGAAATCGAGCAACTATCGACTTTCTTGCTTTAGAAAAATAAACATTAACTGCTAAGAAGAGATATTAACCTCATTATTAGACTGGGGCACTTCGGGGGCATCTTCGGATTCAACATCTACTTGGTTTGAAGCTTCCTTCTCTGGAATTTCTTCTGAATCTTTGACGTCCGAATCAAAATCTGGTTTATCTTCAATACGCTTTCCTACGATCGTCTGATTCACGCTTACATCACCGCTCGAATTGCCAGTTTCGCACAAACTCTCGTTTACCTCGAAACTGTCTTCTCTTACAGCGCGTTCTTTATTTTCTTCGGCCGTGTCAACGTCTTTTTCTTCCTCAACGATCACTATTCCGTTCTCTTTTGAATTACCTATAGAATCGGTTTCTGAAGACTTAAGAGGTTCTTCGGCAGATTCATGAACTTTCCCCGACTGATCTATTATGATAACCGATTCAGATTCAACGTCCTTTACGATTTTTTGATTTTCTCTCGAATTATCTACGGATTCGACAATTTCCGAAGCATCATCCTTTTCTTCATCAGACTTATCAAATTCTCTAAACTGATCTTCTTCGATGACGACCAACTGCCTACTCCTCACAATATTTTCAGATACAGCAGCCTGTTTCAGATCGTTTTCGACACTAATACCATTGGCCTGCTGTAACCCAGAACTATACTTTGTTCCAACAGGAACGGGACTATAAAAACTCAATAAAAGCAAACAAGAACAAAAAAAAACAAAACAATTCTTACCTATCACTGTAAAATGGATCAAATTGCTTTAGAATCGACAGTCGCGTTGACGTGGGAGGAGTAACAGCTTTACTAATTTCTAGAAAAGCACCTAATTAATAACCGTTAACAACCAACATCTTCATTAAATTACAAGTTTCTCTCTCAATTTTCAATTTATAACGAACGATCTTCCGCTCCGTCCGCAAAATGACGAAAATATAAAAAACATGTGTCAGAGGTTCCTACACATTTATAGGACATGACATCTCACAATGCTCGGGTTGGACGTTTGACCTTCAAGCCAGTGGCGGCGTCACACGCACTTACCGCAAACGTTACGCCCCATACGGACACCGGATGGGTTTTTAATATTGGAATTGAAGATAAGAAAAATGATAAATGCTGGGCTGCATTTGGTAACGTAACGCGCAGGTGCGCTGTGACGTAATAACAAAGGGCCGATGTACATTGTTTCTTTCAAGGAAGAATTAACGCCATGTTGTTTAAAGTTATTAGTCAATTTAAAATTGCACCCGAAAAATGTGACGAACCGTTTTAAAAATTTTGACAGTGACAGTTGCGTCTGTTGTTTACCGACTGTCATCTCACTCAAACATATACGTACGTAAATGTGAGCAACGGAAAAGCGTAAAACTACGTCGCGGCATTTTGGGACACCCTATATAAGCGGCGGATTATTTGATCCACTTACCAATGCGTTCTAATCCTCCAAAAGACATATTAGCATTTTCATTGTTGACAAATTCATTTTCCTTGTTTGAAGAATCAACTTCTTGGTTACTGTCAACATAAATTTCAGGATCATCAACTTCCATAGCCATATCATGGGGATCCATCTTCAAAAACACGAATTTCTTTGTTACGAAATTTGTAAAATGGCCGCATTGTTACATTAAAAACTGCACACCATGTATACCGTATTTCTCAGCATTATAAATAAAATAAATTACTGGTAAACAAATTTCGAAGGACTTTTACCTCATTTACTACATCTTCTGTCTGCCCTTTGTTTAAATTTACGTATTTTTTAAATACGTTGGACACAAAATCCATGGCCTGACACGACTGTTGCAATACAAAATTCAACTGCCAAATCTAACGCAAGTAAAAGAATCTATATTTATCTTTATAAAACTCTGTGAAGTTATAAAATGCACTTGTTTTAGTTTTATGCGTAGGGGGAAGGAACAGCAGGAAATTCGAGGAATACCGATTTTCCAAATGACTTTTCGACGTTCTTGCACTTATATGATTTTGAAATAGATACCCTCTGTATAATGACTGCCTAAATTCGAATAATAATCAAATTGCTTCATATTTATGTGTTAAATTTTTTATAATAGCTATAAGGCTTAATGAACTATGAGTAAAATTAATTTATCTTATACAGGTTGTCCATTTTTTCTGCAAAGAACCATACTTATATTTTTTAATGGAAAAACCTATATTGAGGGCATTTTTGAATTCTTTTAAACCTTGTACATGATGATTTTGTCTAAATTGCACTCTTGTACTGCGAGAATTATCACGCACATAGTATTTGCAAGTTTGGCAGCCTACCAAGCACAATTTTATAGTCGAGTAGCACTTAAAATATAGAGCGGGCTTTTTATGTGTGAGCTTGAATTTTTCATATACATATATTATAAATAATCACCCAACTGTGAAAAACAAAATGCCTCCGTTTTATGTAGATAGTCGTACAAAACCAAATTTCACAAGCATGATTTCGACTGCCAATGATAATGCAATACATATTTAAATTTAAATATCATTATATGGAACTAAAATCACCAACACTGTATTTACAAATCACTGAACAAACATTATACAAATATCTAGACACCTAAATGCAAATAGGTAAATAGTTACAGAGAAAAACTAAAAATGTGTTTTAAAAAACGTACCGTGTTATTCAAGTTTAATATATTTTGCAAGATTTTTCGATCCATAGCTGTAATAAAAACAGTTCATTTAGCAAAAAATTATCAGACCGAGCAGACGCAATTTTTAGGTTAGGATGAAGTTCTATTTTGTTACCAATGAATTAAACTGCTTACCAAATTCAAAATGTAATTAGAATCACCAAAAAACAAACTTTTTCAGGAAACAACTGAGCTATTTCAGCGAAATTCACAGCAAACACCACAAAACATACACGACTCAAACAAATTTTAGCCGTCACAATTTGAAAGAAAAAGACGTTTTCCCTGTCCTAAAAAGCATCGCAGCTGATTGGCTCACTCTAGAGGTCTAGAGTGAGCATGCACATGTTTGGTTAAAGAATAAGAGTCGTAATTGGTTCAATTCCTGCGCGGTATTTCAAAAACTGAGACTAAGAAATTAACAGTGTTTTATTTTCAGAATTTAAACTTTTAAACAGTACAATTAACATGTATATTCAAAATAAGCAAAAATATAGCCAATACTATCAAGTATTGTCCAATAAAGATTTCGGAAATCTTAAAAATGCTTTATGCGCATGCGCACTGCTGTAATCCTTTTATTATTTTATTCTATTTCAAGTAAAAATTTATAAAAGAGAATGAGATTTGCACCAGTTTAGCGGAGACCGTTATGCCTTATGCAAAAGCTACTCAAACATGATTCTAGTCAAAGACGTTCTTTGGTCCTAGTAGAAAGAAAGTCACCCTGAAAAATAGATTTTAAGTTTTCTGGGTTGGCATTACTTCTTTCGCATTGAATATGACAGTGCTGTCAGTCTCAGTTGTCATTACATGCTTTTCTAAACAATAATTTGGAAAAGAACTTACAATGACCAAGAAACGAAAAATATCAACATCTAGCCCTGTTAAAATAGAAGTAAAAGAAGAAAATGTTTTGGGAAATGATTACCTAGTGGCTAAAGGTCGTTTAAAAGGTGCTTTAAAGCAATTAACGGAACACAGTGACAGTGATAGCGATTCATCTTCAGATAGTAGAAGTTATCAGTCCAACAGGTAAACCAATAAAATGTTTTTTTTACAAATACAGGTTTTGTGGTCCTACTAACAAAAATTAATGTTTGTAGAGAATCGGCAAAGAAACGGAAAGCTGACTCCCAGCCAGTACCGTACCATCATACATACGTAATGAAGTTGTTTGATAGAAGTGTAGATTTAGCTCGATTTGAAGAAGACACTCCTCTTTACCCAATTTGCCGAGCGTGGATGGCCAATCAACCCAGAAACCCGCAAATGATTGTCAAGTAAGCAGTTTGTGTGGCCATTACAATTTTAAAAGAATTTCGCGTTATTTTTCATTAGAAGACGTTTATCGAGTCCAGAACAAGAAAATCCAGTGTGGAACGGAAATTCTATTCCGGAGGTACATCATCTACCTCCGCCATATGGCCCGTTTGTTTCGAGAATACCTTCACCGACGCCCGAGCAACAGAACCAAAATAAAGATGAAATTAATTTAAATTACGTGAGTAGTACAAAAATTCGACATAAATTTAGCCAATAATCTTGTTAATTGATTTTGTTTAAGGACGAAAAACCGCCGGTTGCAAAGGATGTGCTGATAAGAAATCTATTAAAACGTTGGGTGGATATTAAAAAGAAGTGGATTGCCACTGCTGGAAAAAATGAGGAACGGTACCAGATGAGTACGCATATGTTGCAGGCAATATACAATAAGTATGCTATCTTCATTATAACGGTGATCATTAGTAACTATTGCATTTATTTCAGAGCGCAAGAGAGTATGGAATGACATTCAGGTATTAATTTAAGCAATTCAATAAGTTGTAGCTAATTGTAATAAAATAACGTTAGGGAAGACTTTGTTTCATTTCTTGATTGCCATAATAGTCCAGTCAATCGGTGTTCAAAACTGCCGTTTTCGTAACAAAATTGTGGAAGTTTTGTTCTCAACGGTTCTACCGTGTGACAAACTTCCATGTGTACATGGGGAAATAACATGGGCAATTACATTTTTGGGGACTCCTGCTCCCCATGTGTAATTACAGTGGTGGTAAAGGTAGCAATCGAAAGATTATTTTTTTCTGCGTATGAGGATATCAAAAACTCTACAACTTTCCAATTTATTAAAGCATTAAAAGCAAAAATTACATTAATAATTTTCTAACTAAAACACAGAAATTTATCAGATTATCCACGACAACTTAATTTATTCTAATCACGGACGTCTTTGATTTTTATGGATTTTCTGAACTGTCAACAGTTAAAAATGAACAAGAATATTTATTCAGTTCAAGAAAAGGTTTTCATTGTGAAAATATTTTACGGCGGCAATACCTAGTTTGCGCGTGGTACGTGCCTTATTTTCTGTAAAATTCAATAACGGTCTTATTCCTTCGGTATAACAACAAATAATTTAGTAAGAAATTTGAAGGCTGGGAATCTTTCATCGAAAGAAGTTAATTTTTACTAATACATAAACTTGTTTTTTTATTTAGATAATTCTCATTCACATTATTATTGTCATTACCTATAGTTGACAATTAATTGATTACTGGTGTGGATGTTTCGTTTGTGAATGCTGGTCCATAGTTTAGGGTAAATTGTAGGTGTCGTCTAACATATGAAAAAGTTTTTGGGAAAATGTTAAAGCAGTAAAATGAAATAATAAAAATTAAATTACTTTAATTTTACTGCAATTATGAAAAATTTAACAAGCGGCAACATTTGTTTATTTTGCTCTAATGAATTTTGTAATCTGGCAATTTAATACTTATTTATTTCATATCTAGGTAAGGACAAAAACTTATTAATATACAATGAAATTACAATGAAATGGTCCAGCTAAAAAATAAAAATGTTAAAAATGACATCATGGAGGTGAAGAAGAAGAAAACTATATTTGTAAATGAAGCAGGATTGCATGGGACAAACAATATTGTATATTTCAATGAAGACCTCGGTAAAGAAGTACAGGAAATATTTCGTAACAGTAGGAGATTGAAAGGAGCAGGGTATCGATACGTATGGTGCAAGAATGGGCAAATATATGCAAGGAAAAGAGAAGACACGGACGCTATAATACTTCAAAGTGTAAGGAAAGTTCAAGAACTCTTAGACGAAGCATCAGCGATGCAGAAATAAAATTTAAGTAGGTGTTAGGAATTATTTAGGTAAGAATAAGCAAACATTTCTTTTTTATGGATATCAATATTTTGTATATAAACATTCGTAGTCTAAGAAATAAGGTTGAAGAGTTAGAATTACTATCCTGTGAAATGAAACCAGACATAATACTGCTAAATGAAACGTGGCTATATGAATCGGAAGTGAAATACATGGGTATAAAGGGGTATAAAAGCTCACATTCTTGCAGAATTGGCAGGGGTGGAGGCTTGGCGATTTATGTAAAACAAACTTTTAATTACTCTGTAACTTACAGCACAAATGATAATAATAACGAAATTTTAATCATTAAAATACAAAACTTAAAAATAAATATTGGGGTGTTCTATCGGCAACCATCAAACAGTGAAGCAACTTTCCTAGAAGCACTGGAAGACTGCCTGCACACAAAAAACGAATTATTGTTAATAGGAGATGCAAATATAAATTTACTTAGGTCAAACACAAGTACGAAAGAATACATAAATGCCATCACTGGTTGTGGTTTCCAAATTGTTAATAAAACTACTTCAGGTAATGAAACAAGAATAGGAATAGGGCAGCAAGCAACACTAATTGATCATATTATAACTGATATTGGAAAAGAAACTATAAATTATGAATTGGAGGAACACTTTTTATCAGATCATAAAATCTTGAAAATAAGTGTAAAACTGCCTACAATTATAAAAAAGCAAAAACAAAAATATATGCTAAGGATTACAAACTATGATCTGCTAGAGACTAAACTGAAACAAAGATTATTGGAAAGCAAAGAGCAAATGAGTTTTTTATCCCTAGGAAGAATAATAAAGCAAGAAACAATAGCAACTACAAGAATCGAAGAAAAGCGATGTGCAGAAAATGTAAATGCTGGATGGTTTACAAAAGAACTAGCAACCAAAATTAAAGAAAGGGACAAATTGTACAAGCAGTATTGTAAACATTCTCTCAATGCGTATATAAAAAGAGAATTAATGGAAAAGAAAAAAGAAGTAAGACAGCTAATGCATTATAATAAGAAAAAATATTTTTTACACCAAATAAATAATACAGATAATTCAGCCAAGAAGTTCTGGGATATAGTTAAAGAAAATGCGCAAGGCGATACCAAAAAAGCTGCTGCAGAATGTAAAAAACTAGAAGATGAACAAAAAAATATTATAGAAGATCAAAGAGAAATAAGCAATTCATTCAATTCTTTCTTCACAACCATAGCAGATAGAATAGTGCAAGGGATACCCACCAGCAACACAAAAATTTTGAAATGGAGGTCAGATAGGTCCATGAAGCTAACAAAGGTATCAGAAGAAGAAGTTTTGGCAATAATAGAATCGTTGAAATCAAATGCTGCACCTGGGTATGATGATATAAAAATAAATTTAATTAAAAGGTTTAAACATCTACTGGCAGTAGTATTAAAAGATATTATAAACAATGAATTAGAAAACGGAACATTTCCATTGGAACTTAAGATAGCTAAATTAACTCCAGTATATAAGGAAGGAAGCAAAGTTGACAGAAGTAATTATAGACCAGTATCTGTCTTGTCAAGTTTTTCAAAAATCTATGAAAAAGTTCTGTTAAATAGACTAACACATTATTTAAACGAAATAGGTTTCATAAGTAACACACAGAATGGCTTCACTCATGGAAAGACCACAGAAACAGCGGTTATTAACTTAATGCAAGATCTGTACCACAGCATGGACCTCAAATGTGCTGCAAGATGCCTAATATTAGACTTCAAAAAGGCATTTGATATAGTAAATCACAAGATATTATTAGATAAATTGGAAATGATAGGTATAGTAGGCCCAGTAAAAAAAATATTTGTAGACTATTTAGATGATAGAACACAATACACAAGAGTGAATAATATAGATAGTAGACATGAAAAAATTCAACATGGTGTTCCTCAAGGATCTATCCTGGGACCCACACTATTCCTAATTTATGTAAATGATTTAAGTATGGTCAACCTTAAAGGAAAAATTACATTATATGCTGATGATGCAATTATATTCTATAAAGGAACTGAACAGGGAACTATATGTGACATGGAAGCCGATATTCAGACTATAGAAACTTGGTGCAAGTGCAATAAAATGAAGTTGAATGAGAAGAAATGTAGTTATGTAAATATGGGGAAATTAGCAGCAATATCAGATAATATAGAGATAAATGGCGTTAAGATTGTTAGGGAGGAGAATTTCAAATACTTAGGTATTATAATAGACACGAATTTAAATTTCAAAAGTCACATAAATCATATAAACAGTAAGATTAAACGAGTCATGGGACAAATGTTCAGAATCAGAAATATATTAGACAATAAATCAAGACGTACCATATACCATGCTCACATAAATTCACATCTAGTCTACATGGCTACTATTTGGGGTGGAGCAGGGACTACCGACATACAGAAACTACAAAGGACACAAAATAGAGCTATTAAAATACTATATAACTTGCATCGACTAACAGATGTATACACCCACACCAGATTTTTAAATGTTACAGAGATAATCGAACAAGAATCAGTGAAGTTAATTCAAAAAATTCAATTTAATTACTTACAGGTAGACATAATACTGACACGTAATCAAGACATACTCAATTACATTACACGACAAGCTAACAACTACCATAAAGAGCACCATAGACTGAAGAAAACACAGAATTCAGTCACACATAAAGCCACTGCAATTTATAACAAAATACCTGACAGGATAAAACAAATAGAAAACTTGCAGAATTTTAAGACTGAAATGTACAAGTACCTGATAGGAAAACGTTAAGTGCAATTTGTTTAAGGATGTAACACTTGAGTAAAGACATTGTTAAATGTTGGTATTCTATTTTATTTTATTTTATTTTATGTTTCAGTTTGCGTAGTAGTTTACAGATAATAGATAAGTGTAACAATAATAATGATAGAATCTAGATAAGATAGTAACAATAAAATGTTAGGACTAAGTCGAATTTAGTATAAGTTAATTATGGAACTCATGTAGAATCCATGTATTCTGAGAGTTTATAATAATAAAAGCATCAAATAAAAAAAAAAAAAAGTGATAGACCAAGAGCCCATAGACCAAAAATTGTGCATAATAGGTTTACTTCAAAAATGCCTGAGATGTTGTGATTTTTGGGTCGTATAGTACAGAAATGCCCATGCCAGTTTTTGTTTTTGGTACAGTGATGTGTGGCAGACCCGTAAATGTGTAAAGAAAATGCTTAAAAAAGTATTATAGGTTTAGGACTGGGGTTTGCGGGAAGCGCTAAATAATAAAAAGTAATCCAGGGGACGTGGTTCGCTTTTTGTGAATTCTGGGACACTGACCCGCTGCAGGGGTCAAACTGTGTAAATAATTCACCCCAAAAAAAATCGTAGGTTTACGCATGGGGATTGGAGGGATCTCCTAATTTACCCCCAAACATCATGAATGTCGACTCCCATTCATTTTGGTTGGTACAAAGAGGCGCCACTCTCGCGACATTTTGTAAATTCACTCAGGTAAAAAAATTCATAAGTTTATGAATGGCGTTCAGTAACTTGTTTAATATAAACATACTGAGTGCGAAAATACATTCGCCATCGTTGAAAAGTGGTACAAAAGTCTTGCCATTCACGATAATTGATTGTTCACTGAAGCTTCGTTCCTACTGCGTGTAGATTACTGCAGTAAATAGGAAATGCAAGAAATTAAAAAAAAATTAAAATGGTTCTATGAAACGTTTAGCTGCACATACCCGACAGGCGATATTCCAGAAGAATACAAATAAATTGAGAACTAGAGGCGATAACGCACGTCCCTGCCTCACTCCCTTTCGGATATTTACTTCTCTATGTTCCTGCTCAAATTCTGTAACTGCCGTTTGCTCTTTGTGTAGATTATGAATAAATTATTCTTCTATCCCTATTAGTTAGGGAGCCGGTATAGTAAATTATGACTGTATTTTCTACCATGCCGGATATTATTAATCTTAATGTATGCAACAAGAGGAAGAAGAATATGACTATGAGAAAGTTGCATCTGAGTCGCACCGCAGATGGCGCTCTTATGAAAAGTTTCGAATCGTCTGGCACCCACTCGCAACTATCTAATGTGTCTGGCATTGATATTTTGGCATTCTTCAGAATACAAAAATTCAGTAAAAGAAAAATCTGTTGGTAGAAAATACGTCACGTGACGCTCCTGCTTAAGATAAGTTTGGGGTTCTCTGGCACCCACTCGCGACTTATAATGTATCTGATTCTTCTTTTACTGACTATTTGTATCATGAAGAATGCCAAAATATCAATGCCAGACACATTAGATAGTCGCGAGTGGATGCCAGACGATTCTAAACTTTTCTTGAGAGCGCCATCTGCGGTGCGACTCAGATGCAACTTTCTCATAGTCATATTCTTCTTCCTCTTGTTGCATACATTAAGATTAATAATATCCGGCATGGTAGAAAATACAGTCATAATTTACTATACCGGCTCCCTAACTAATAGGGATAGAAGAATAATTTATTCATAATCTACACAAAGAGCAAACGGCAGTTACAGAATTTGAGCAGGAACATAGAGAAGTAAATATCCGAAAGGGAGTGAGGCAGGGACGTGCGTTATCGCCTCTAGTTCTCAATTTATATATCGAAGATGCGATGAATATTGTTAAAGACATCAGAATAGCTGCTGGAATTAATATACAGGGTCAAACTATTAATATGCTCAGATTTGCGGATGATATAGCAGTATTAGCATCCAGCGATCCAGCAAAGAAGAATTAGGAAGGACTGAACGAAATGGAAGCTGTTTTAACGGAGGGCTATGGTATGAAGAACAATAAAAAGAAAACCGAAATTTTGTTGTGTATAGGGGGTGTGAAAATAGGGCTAAAACTAAAATACAAATAGGAAACGAGAAGATAGAGGAAGTTTCATATTTCTGCTATTTAGGAAGTCAAATAACTCTAGATTTAAGACAAAGAATAGCGCAGGGCCGAGTTGCATTTAAAAAAAAGGAACAACTATTATGCTCGGAAATGATAAATGTAGAAACTCGGAAGAGGCTCTTAAAAACGTATGGTCCTATAATGCGCTTATTAAAAATGCCTGCCCAAATATTGATTTTTTGAGGGTATTGCGTTGTAGTGGCTAGATTTATTCTGGGATTTTCCTGGGCCCAATGCCTAACGTTGCCTAATCAGTAAAACAAATTGATGAGAGGAAGCTGCGATCCCGATTAGCCCATTCTTGCATTTCTTCACAGAAAGTTTGCCTTGATTCTTCGTCAAAAGGAAGTAATTCTTGGTGACATTGGAATTTAAAGGGATGATATTTGTTTTTTTTTAATATGTTACGGACAGTTTCTCTTGAAACATTACATTCTAGGGCAATAGACCTTAAACTAGATGTTGGACTAGCAGTTATCAGGCCTATTACCATTTCCTCTACCTCAACATTTAGATTTCTTGGAACGACTAAAAAAATAAATGATAAGATTAATTTTAGTTTTGTTTCACTCCACGTTATCACTTGTTAAATTTCTCATAATCCCAGTAAAATTTAAGTTAGCGAACAATAAGGAATTAGCAACTAGGTAATAATAATAAGCGAATCAGAATTATCTAAATAAAAACCAAGTAATTTTATTAGTAAAAATTACCTTCTTTCAATGAAAGATTCCCAGTATCTTCAAATTTCTTAACTAAATTTTTTATTGTTGTTACCGAAGGAATAGGACAGTTATTGAATTTTACAGAAAATAAGTCACGGACTACCCGCAGACTATTGCGGCCGTAAAATGTTTTCACAATGAAAACCTGTTCTTCAACTGAATAAATATTTTTGTTTTTTGTTTATTTTGAAACCCAAATTTTAAATTGTCGATAAATAATGTTGACAGTTCAGATGAATTAGAAATTAGACTCAAGGGAGTCTTTGATTAGAATAAATTAAATTGTCATAGGTAATCTGATGAATATCCGTGTTTTAATTTGAAAATTATTAGTGTAATTTTTGCTTTTAATGCTTTAATAAATTGGAAAATTGCAGAGTTTTTGATATCCTCATACGCAGAAAAAAATAATCTTTAGATTGCTACCTTTACCACCACTGTAACTACACATGGGGAGCAGGAATCCCCAAAAATGTAATTGCTCATGTTACTTCCCCATGTACACATGGAAGTTTGTCACACGGTGCTGAATCCGAATTTCAAGTATGCTGCCTTGTAGGAGGTTGGCTTCACAACGAAAAAAGCAAAAAACCTCAAAATTTTCGTACTTTTTTCAGTTTTTCTCTTATATCTCGAAGACTGTACAAAATTGAAGTAGACAAAATTTCCCACAAAATACACTGGTAAACTTTGATTTTCTGACGATAGGTATCGGCTCTAGAGAGCTACTTTTTGGCCCTTCTGTGAAAACGTCAAAAACGCCCACTCCCACCCGCTACAACTCGAAAAATATACATGTTATCAACAAAAACCCTTATACGACGTAAAAGTACATTAAATTTCCTACAAGATATGTCTCTAACATTCAATTTTCTCATAAGGTGGGAGAGCGCAAAGCAAAAATTACGAAAAATGTCTTCTGCGCTCTATAGCCAAAACGGTCCCTCCCACCTCCCACGCTTAAAAGAGGTTGTTTTGAATGAATTGATTGCAAAGCATGTTTGATGAAAACATTAACAAATTATATTTACAACATATTAGGTACACGACACTGAATATAAAGCTGAATATGAAATCTGTATGTATTAATGTAAATGTGTCATTAATAAAAGAGAACCAGTTCATCAATTTTATTTTCTGTCGTAAGAAAAGAAAAAGTAAAAATTCTTCTAACTGAGAAAATAATACAACATTAAAGATACAATTTACCAATAAATAAAACGTTCATAAAGTTTTAACATATCACATACTTCTTCGGATAAAAGATAACGGCCTATATTAAATACAGATGCAGTACAAAAGTCCCGGTAAAATGTCATAAAATTCCATCGAGATCGTATAAAATTTAATGGGGCCTACCATCCTATAAGTACCTACAAACATTTAAATAATAAGCTTTTCCTGAAATTCGTACCAAGTCCAAACCTATGCTATATCAAGAAATGCTTATTCCAATAAGTGTGGCTGCCTCAAGTGATAACTGCTATACGTGGCAGTTCATTCGGAATATAATTTTATGACAAAATGAGGGTTACAAAAATTAATGCCTAAAATTACTTTATACTTTCACTTTTCCCTCAGAGAAAGCTGAAGCACTTCCTCCAATAGTTTCTGCTCTTCTAACAACGCTTCTTCGTCTTTCCGTCGTTGCTGTTCGGACAACATTAAGGCCATATTCAGTTCAGAGTCTGTATCGGGACTACTGTTTCCCCCCGATTCAGTCGAATTTAGGTTTTGTTGGTACAAAGCTAGACTAGCCTCAATCGCTCTACATTAGCAGACTAATAGTAAGGACGGAGGATAGCTTCGATATAAGCACTTACCTTTGAAGTTCCTCTTCCCCTGACAGCCGTGGCGTCGTCGGTACAGATGGTCTCTGAGCTTTCAGAGCTTCCCATATATCCACCTGCTCATAAAAAAAAACGAACACTAAAACATAAAAGCCTAAAATACGTCAAAAGCATTCGCAAACCTCTTCCTTCTCAGTGCCTGCGTCAATTAAACTTTGCTGAATAGCAAACTGCAATAGATCATCCTCCTCTTCCATACTGTACTGCCGTCTCACATCTGCGCCGACTGCAAATTGTAAACATTGCAAACGACAAACTTGTGTAACGATTTAAAAAAAATCAGTAAAATAAACACACGCAAGCAGAAAAAACAAAAAGAAAAACCTGAACATTACCATTACCAATCTGTGTGTAAGTGACGGGAGCTTGGAAAATGCACTCGTCTAATACGCAGGTTATTCTATCGTCTTCTTGAATTCGAGTCACGAACGGCACATCTAGATCCATGGCGAAAATGTTGCCGAACGTGATCCTGGCGTTCAACACGTGGAACAACGGAATTTCTGCACATTATTAATACAGCAAAAATAGAAAGTGCAGTAAAAACAGGGTTTGAACTACATAAGAATTAGTCCGTTCATAAAAATTTGGTTGTAACTCCTATTCGACATGTAGTTTAATAATCCAAAGAGTCCCCAAAAATTGGAGTGGTGGAAACAAGGTTTTTTTGGGGGGAGGGAGGGGGGAGACATTTTTGAAAATGTACTTTTTTGAAAGTGAAGGTGTGGGGAGTCGTTTTCTATGTATGTTTTCTTGCATGCTAAATCGAATGAGACCAAAATCAAGTCGATAGGATCAACCTTTAACGAAGAAAATGATTCTAATTGTAAAAATACGATAAAACGCAAGAGATTTTATTAAAAAAGAAAGCAAGATGTACAGTCATAATGTAGTACATACAAATTTTTTATATGAAGTATGTAGTACTTGGTAATAAGTATTTTATTCATTGAACATGTTGTACTCTTCGCTATTGACGTCATCAAAGTCTGAATCTTCATCAAAGGCCTCTGCTGATATGGGTAACACGTCTGACGAACATGCAATTTCGGTGCAGATGTTCATGCAGGCCCCTCCCTCACAAATTTTGCGCAAAATTGAGCATCCCACACCGCTTTTTACACAGGAGCACTGAGAAGTGGAGCAATTTCCCTTGCAGGCACAGGAAATCAACTTAAGGATGGCCTCTGGAGCAGCGTCAAGGGTTGTCCTGATTGGGTGCAAATCATTGCTACGACGAACCCAACCCCACTGTTGTGGATCCAGTTTATTCCCGAGCCACAACTGTACTTGATAGAAAGTACGATATGAATGTTGTGCAGCACTTGCTGATGTAGGAGGAAGTGATTCCAGCTTTGCTACATTTTTAGTGAGTGATCTCTGGAACATGACGTACCGTAGTTCATCTAACGTATGTTTCCCATCTATGGACCCATAAATATACAAAAAAGAGTCTCTCCGGCTTTTTGTACTTCACTGTGAGTTGCTGTAGCTGTTTGGAATACGTGTATGGTGTGGCGCAAACCAGGTTCTGTCTCAAGCAGCTTGATGATGTTCTTTTTCCCTTTTTCATAAATTGCACAACCACTAAAAGAGTGAGCGAGTAGGATGTACGTGTTGATGTGCATATGTTGGTTCTGGAGGCTTACTGATAAAAAAAGTTTCTTCTTCGTACGTCCGATTTTTGGTTTGAGTAAAAATGTTTCTTGATGCAAAGGAGCCAAAGAAGTCAACAATTATAGTAAAATATCAGTATCCTGACAAACAATGGCAGAGCCGTGTTTTCCTATGGCTGTCTGAACAATTAGTACTTCAGCATCTCCACTGGACTATCTTACCTCAATGTTGCTATCCCCAAATTTTTTTTTTGAGTAGCTCGATCAATTGCTTTTTATTTTCCACATTGGAAAGAAATTTTTCTTGGTTGGAATAGATGGGCGTGTTCTCTGATATTGAGGAGTACAATGTTTGTACCTGCCTAGATGATGATAATACTTTAGTTGCCTACCTATCTTTTTCTCATTATTCCACTATTAGAACCATTTTTCTTCGTTAAGGGTTGATCCTATCAACTTGATTTTGGTCTCATTCGATTCAGCATGCAAAAAACATAGAAAACCACTCCCTGCACCTCTACTTTCAAAAAAGTAGCACTAACAACCAAAGTTCCAATGAGAGACTAATTTTTATGTTGTTGAGGTACTTTTGGTTGCAATTTTCACTGTACTAAGAGGCAAAAACTTACCTATCTTAACGGGAAATCCAGACGGCAGTTGCATTTGAATGAAATTCTTGAGTTTAGCAAAATGCGAACTAGAAATAGCCATCAGATCAACGATAGGAAGAATCTGCTCGGGCAAAGACAACGGATAGTGTTCCGATAACCACAAGGTAGCTTTGAATTTCTGCACTTTCATATTAATTTCTTTAGGCCTACCAATATCTCTACCATCTAAATCTAAACTAGAATCGAAATACTCTTCTGGAGTGATATTACAAGGGTTCGTCGAGTTAGAATATTCGTCCTGTAGCCACAGAAATGAGATTCTTGTAGTAAAAATATACAGATTGAAAGAAAACATGGCTTACATTAGGAGGTAGAGCGATGGCTTGGTCATGTTCAACTTCGGGAATTCCGAGGAAATTATGAAGAGGGGTCTTAATATTCTTATTTTTAGCATTGGCCTTGTCAGTTTCCGTGAGATGTTCGGTTCTTGTTTTCGTTATCAATTCCACATTCGTAGCACTAAAAACTTTGCATTCGTAACCGTTTATTGCCTCCGTTTTGTCCGACCTCCAACCCCATATCCCGGCCTTATTCCTGAAATAATAAAGAATGGAACAAGCCTAATTACATTTTCCATTTGTTTACATTAATATGCTGTTCGATATTCTTTATCTTTGTGTAATGACGACTATCTCGCTAAACACACAAACAAAACCAATTCCAATGGTTAACTTACCGCTCGAAACTTATTTTATCGGTATCTACGTAAGTTGTGACTATGGGTGTGGTCAGGCGTTGCGATAACGCTTCTTCCGAAGGAACTAGTATACCCAAGTCCTCGTTGGGAACTTTCATTTCCTCGCAATAAATCTGCTTCAAATCGTGATCTATTTCCATCATCGTAGCACCATCGTCTAAAAAACAGAACATTGCGAACCGTTTTAAAACGTAAACAAGAACTTACTGTGACCTTTAAAAACGTAGCTCCTATTCCCCGTTTGCCAGCTCGTGTGATCAAACCCTAACAGAGTCGTGTCGATCCGGACATTCGATCCTTGTTTATAAACTTTGTAGGTATCGCTCGGGCACATTCTCGATACCAACGGTACTAAAAGTCAAAACAACCGAATCTAGGCGAAAAACGTTACATTGATCAATTTCTTTACCCCAACTGGTAAATTCCCATTTCATTTCTACATAAAAATCCGGCGCTTCTTTCAAGCGTTCGAGTAATTCAGGTATCCCCGCCATGCGATTCGAAAATCTCTGAAAATCTCGTCTTTCTAACACAACCTGAAGCAATTCTGGATCGCCAGTTGCTACAGCTTCTTGCACAACTAAATATAACAGTTTCTTTCAAAAATTCATCAAGTAACCAACCACGAATAGATAAATCGTCTCACCTGTCCATCCTTCGTTATTTTCACAGTTCACATTTGCGTCAAACTTTAATAGCACGCGTACCGATTCTATATGTCCTAAAGTTACTGCCAACATCAACGGGGTTCGTCCTCTATTATCCCTTTTCTCGACTTCGGACTAAAATTTATACGGTTTCACTAAAGGGGATTATAATTTGACACCATCAAAATCAATACGTTAAAATCAACTGTTTTACTGATTTTTTTACACTAAATACAATTACAATTAATGAGTAATGCAAAATTACCTCATTTTTTGACAGCTCTTCTAATACTTTATACTCGTTATTCCACACTAACCAGTGTAAGGGATACTCGGACTTAATATAATCAACAGATACCATTTTTTTAATTTATAACCATTCCCTAATACTCTACAATAAATATTTAAAGAATAATTGCGAAGAAACTAAAAATTTTGACACTCACTACTGCTATCTGCCAGTCTCCATATCTGGCCGGTTCACAATCGATCCAATCAAAATCTAATGTCATTTAGCCCTAGCGCGCAAGACGGAGATTACCATGAAAATTATTATTATTGAATTACAATTGCTGCTAAGCTGATGTTACTATTTAGCAAATTATCATGTCTACCTATCAAATAGTACTATGCCTAAATTTCTCCTTGTTATGCAACAATTTTAAATTATCACTGAACTGAACCAATGGGCGTGATTTGTGATGTTGCGCTTTATAGTTGTGAGTTGACATTGTCATTTGTCAGTCGAAATTCTAACCTAACTTAATGGTGGCATGTAATTTTGATTATAATTTAGTTAGTTGATCTATGATTATAATGGATGTTACCAGATCAAGTAAATTTTGATTACCGTAAATTATATCTGAGCAATTTTTCTTGCATTGATTTGTATTTTAGATTTTGTTGAAGTTTTCCCTGAAATTAAGGAAGCCATACGAAATGCTACATTTTTATCCATCGATTGTGAGTTAACTGGGTTGTATACAGTGTCTGATATCAATGCTTTTGATATTCAAGAAAAGTATTATGAGAAAGTGCGTAAGAATTCGAAAAACTTTCTCGTAATTCAATATGGTCTATGTGCGTTTAGGTGAGTAAAGAATTGGATTGTTTTTAGGTATGTATAATTTCCTGTTTTAGATATGACGAAGATGAAGACGCTTTCAAACAGCGAACATATAATTTTTATATATTTCGAAGGCCCATTAATAAGTTCGTCCCGGATCAGAGATTTCTTTGCCAGAGCTCGAGCATTGATTTCCTTGTAACGCAAGGATTTGATTTTAATAAGTTGTTTAAAGATGGTGAGATATTTGATTGTACTGTTGTTTGAAATGTTGACCTAAGTATTTTATAGGAATTTCATACCTTAATAGTGTCGAAGAGAAATATTACAGAGATAATTTAGAGGATAAGCAAAAAAGCAGGGTTAATAACTTGATATCGCCTCAAAGAAGTCGTGAAAATCTTGTTCTTATACCAGAAGAGAACGAGGCTTTTGTGAAAGAAGTATTGTAAGTATACACTTGAAACTTCTAGTTTAATTCGATAAATTACGATTATTTAAGGACTCGAATAAAAGGTTTTATCGCTAGCGACGAACCTGAACTCGTTTTACCCAAGTGTAACGCCTTTGTAAGGAGATTAATTTATCAGGAGTCCGAAATGGTGTTTAAAAACAAAGTGCGATTAGAAACAAGGCAGCTGCAGAATAGCGATAGAGTACTCGTAGCTATTAAACCGAAAAGTCGGGAAGAAAGTTTACTAGCTGAGGAAGAAAAAGTCGAGGACGAGTTAAAGGAATTAGACAGCGTTGTAGGGTTTACGAAGGTAGTACAAGCTGTCGTTGATTCGGTAAGTGCTGAATTTATTTTTTAAATCTGATAGAAGCGACATTGAGCAACTTACTGCAGATAATTATCTCGAACAATTATTTTTTCTTTTAGGGAAAGTTGGTAGTAGGTCATAATATGTGTTTGGATCTTCTCCATACGATAGATAAATTTTTAACACCACTCCCAGAGGACTACAACGAATTCAAAGAGTGTGCTCATTGCCTCTTTTCCAGGTATCTAAACTGCTCAAAAATTGATGCATATAAATCGATGTTTTTATTACTGCTTCATTATTATCATCGACTTTTTGTTACTTATATTTCTTGATTCTTATTTTTTCTTATATATATTTTTTTAATTGTTTTTGAGTAAAATAACAGTGTTTTAGATACAAAATACATGTGCAGTACGTCAAAATTCAAAAATTTAGTACCGTCGAGTGTCCTAGGCCAAGTTTTGGATAGTATATTGGAAGATCCGTTCAAAGTGCCTAAAATAGGTAATTTGTTCTGAAAAAAACGAAATAACGCTTGTCACATTGTTTCGCTTTTTAGAAATTGAAGAAAATTGTGCAGGTTATACGTTGAGTGAAAGAAAGGAACATCAAGCTGGGTATGATGCTTTTGTGACGGCGACTTGCTTTGTAGCTATGTGGAGATACTTGGGTCAGTTAATGTTTTAAATTTGTTGTGCCAAAATAATAATTATGATTGTTTTTGTAGGAATTGAAGCAAATTTATCACCTGCCGATACTTTTATTAATTTTAATTTGCTCGCACCGTATATTAATAGGTATGTATATTTTTTGTTGATTAAATAATTCTGTAACCAATTCAAGAATCAATCGTACCCGTAACCACATAAAATTTGAAATACTATATACGCATTTCGGCAGCTAAGCTGCCATCTTCAGTAGCAGGGAAAAACCTATAGTAATAAAAATAGCAATAACAACATTAATGAGAAAAAAAAATAAATTATATATATGACAATAATAATAACAAAAATAATGATGATGTGAAACAATGATAGTGACAATAACAATATCAGGTATTCTCTGCTCACCACTCCGAAAGAATCGAAGTGCACTCGGTCAGCTCTCAATCTAGTATGAACTCCGACTTTCAATGATACAGAAATTGCCTTCCTTAATAAAGGTTTAAAATTTAATTTGCCTTTTCGCAAATCGCCGGTTATGGATATGGTAGCGGGTATTGAGAGTTCTGTTCAGAAATTGGATAACTTGGATAGGAACTTTATTAGGAGCGCATGCAAAATACAAATTACTAAGAACATAAAGGATAATAAATATAAAAGTAAGAGCACAGTGAAAAACAATCACTATTATAATATCGTTGACAAAAAGATTGTTTTAATTTGAAAGCGGACAAGGGAAATAAGATTGTGGTATTAGATAAAGCAGATTACTTCAATAGAGTGGAAACTTTTTTGAAGGATGGTCCATACAAAGAGATTAAGAAAAATCCATTGCCAAAATTGGTCAGTTCGGCTAAGAATGCCATAAAAGATTGCCCAAATCTTATTACCCCCGAAAACAAATTCAGGTTAAGTGTGTCTAATCCTGTAGTTCCCAAGATGTGTGTCCTTCCTAAGATTCATAAACCAGGTAGATTGGTGAGACCCATCATTTCCGGTATTAACTAGCCAACCTGTCTGCTTTCTAAATGGCTAACGAAGGAATTCACCGCATTGCCCACAGCTCCGGAAAGTTTTTCAGTTGCGAATTCGTTGGAGTTTATTAATAAAATTAAAAATATAGTACTTGATGAGGGTGAGGTGTTGGTTTCTTTCGATGTTGTATCGTTGTTTCCAAGTGTACCTATACCTACCACGCTTGCATATTTGGAGGAGCTACTGACTGAAAATGAAGTGGACAGAATTGTAGTGGATGAATATTTAAAATTGACCTCATTATGTATGTCCCAGAATTGTTTTCAAATTAATGGTAAGTTTTTTCAACAGCAGGAAGGGACTGCTATGGGCAATAGTTTATCTCCGTTTTTGGCTAATCTGTTCATGAGTAGGTTTGAAGTGTTGTTTAAAAGAGATAGTGAGTACTTCCCTCGAGTATGGTTGCGTTATGTGGATGACGTGTTCGCTGTTTTTGATACCAAGAGGAGTAGAATTGAAGATTTTTTAGATAATTTAAATTCACGTTATAATAGTGTGAAATTCACATTTGAAATGGAACAAAATGGTTCAATCGCTTTTTTGGATGTCTTGGTTGTTAGGAACAGCATTGGCGGATTGGAATTTGATGTGTATAGGATGGATACTAATTTAAGTAGGTTTATTGTAAATGATTCACAACATTCAATACAACATAAACTTTCGGCTTTGCACTTTCTGGTCAACAGATTGTTGTCATTTCCTCTGTCAAACGTAAGATATCAAAAACAGTTAAAATATATAAAAGATGTTGCGATTCATAATGGGTACACGACTGTCTTAGTTGATAGATTGATAAGCAGAATTAGACACAAAAAGTTTGTTAAGGATTCCACGACTTTCTCCATGTCACCTATTGAGAATAAGAAATATGTTAAAATTCCGTATAGTTTGGCACATACCAGAGGCTTGGAACCTATTTTTAAGTCGCAAAATTTATGTGTAGCATATACCGCTAAGAATACCATCAAGCAGCTGTTGGGAAATCCCAAGGATAAAGTAGAGGACAAGCAGAAGTCGGGAATTTATGAAATAAAGTGTAGTAGTTGTGACAAGAGTTATATTAGGCAAACAAGGCGTACAATCGTCACTAGGTTTAAGGAACATATGGCACATTTTAGATATAATAGGATTGAGAAGTCAAGTGTTGCCCAACATCTTTGATACCGGCCACCCTGTACATGAGAAGGATCTTCGGCTTATGAGGTCGGTATCGGACAATAGGGAATTAGACGCTTATGAGAGTACGTTTATTTGCAAGTATGAAGGTAAACTTATTAATTCAGATTTAGGTCCAATTTCTGATTCCGTATTGTTAGATGTCGTTAATGTGTAGGCGTGTAGGGTTTAACCAGAAAAATGTAAGGGTGCAGGGGTCAAGGTCTTCTTTATTGCAGTTTACTGTAGTTATTTGCTAGCCCATATAAGCCATGGACCTTCGAGGTTATTTGGTAATATGGGATTCATTTTCTCTTTTTGTTTCATTCAAGTCAATTATCCTGAAGATAGGATGTTTTAATTGAAACTGCAGTAAAGATGGCAATGGCAACCTTTTTGTACATTTGTGATAGTGAAAATAAGAACAGAGTGGTATAAAAATGAGCGTATGCCCGGATATTGAATTTTATATCCTAGTGTGATTAATGTTGATGTCACAAGTAACGTCAGTGCTACGTCACTTTAAGTGTATGTATATTGGGGATTTTCTCTGTGCGGAGTTCATTCTAGCTTGAGAGCTGACCGAGTGCACTTCGATTCTTTCGGAGTGGTGAGCAGAGAATACCTGACCTATATTATTGTTATTGTCACTATCATTGTTTCACATCATCATTATTGTTATTATTATTGTCATATATATAACTTTTTTTTCTCATTAATGTTGTTAACGCTATTTTTATTACTATAGGTTTTTCCCTGCTACTGAAGATGCCAGCTTAGCTGCCGAAATGCGTATATAGTATTTCAAATTTTATGTGGTTAGGGGTACAATTGATTCTTGAATTGATTATTTAACCACAGTCTCTTACAACTTAATCCTTAAATAATTCTGTGCTTGTTTTTTTTATTTCAGGTTGTATTTAATGAAGTTGCAAGATATGCCTTGCATTAATTTGGGCGGGGAAGAAGGTATGTAGTTCGAAAATTGTCGATTTTCAAGAAGTAATAATCCTTTTTTTATAGAGATTCCATCGAGAGATCATGTCTTTTATTTGACTTTTCCAAAAGTTTGGAAAACGAATGATATTATTCAGTTGTTTAGCCCTTTTGGTAAGTTTGACCAAAAGCTGATTTTTTTATCATCCTGATTTTATATTTTAGGTAACGTGGTTGTCAGTTGGATAAATGAAAGTTCAGCGTATGTGGGTCTTTATAAACGCAGCATGGCTGCAGTCGCTCTAAGTACTTTGTCCCAAAGTGATACTTATAGTATAATGACGTATGCCCGAAGGCAAGCGCAATTATCCGGCCTAAGTAATTTAATTACTTCACCATTGCCAAAAAGAAAACGATCTTCTGAATGCTTGCCTCCTTCTAATAAAAGAAGGAAGTCAGGAAGTATTGGAGAGTGAGTTTTTTTGATGGATTCTCATCAAGAAAGGTTCAATAATTATTTTTCCAGGAGCAGTATTTCGAAGAGGTCCATAGAGCCGATTCAAGAGAGTTTTGATGAAGAAGAAGAGACAGTGCATGTAAAGAAAAGGAAACCTCTTGTGGTTTCAGGAACAAAGAAGAAAGTGAAGAAAACTTTTAATGAAGACGACTCATGGGATTAACGAGGGTTGTGCTTTTTAGACCATGTCTAGTTGTGAAACGCATTTCGATAATTTCTTATTCAATAAAATTTTAGCTTTTACGTTAATCTTTTATTCCAAGAACTCCGATGGCACTGTCATGTCTCCTGATGTAGTTGTTCTAGTAGTCCTTGTATTTGCAGTCTGTTGAGGTGATGTAGTCCTCTTCAGATACACTGCAGTTGGGACAAATCCTGAAGGCTCAACACTCAACATACCGTGTAGATTGTCTTGTAACAACGACCAAAGATAAGGATTAAGATGTAAGGATTAAGATGTAAGAGACTGTGGTTAAATAATCAATTCAAGAATCAATTGTACCCCTAACCACATAAAATTTGAAATACTATATACGCATTTCGGCAGCTAAGCTGCCGTCTTCAGTAGCAGGGAAAAACCTATAGTAATAAAAATAGCAATGAAAAAAAAAAAATCCGAAAGAATCGAAGTGCACTCGGTCAGCTCTCAAGCTAGAATGAACTCCGCACGGAGAAAATCCCCAGTATATACTTAAAGTGACGTAGCACTGACGTTACTTGTGACATCAACATTAATCACACTAGGATAGAAAATTCAATATCCGGACATACGCTCATTTTTATACCACTCTATTCTTATTTTCACTATCACAAATGTACAAAAAGGTTGCCATTGCCATCTTTACTGCAGTTTCAATTTAAAACATCCTATTTTCAGGATAATTGACTTGAATGAAACAAAAAGAGAAAATGAATCCCATATTACCAAATAACCTCGAAGGTCCAAGGCTTATATGGGCTAGCAAATAACTACAGTAAACTGCAATAAAGAAGACCTTGACCCCTGCACCCTTACATTTTTCTGGTTAAACCCTACACTCCTACACATTAACGACATCTAACAATACGGAATCAGAAATTGGACCTAAATCTGAATTAATAAGTTTACCTTCATACTTGCGAATAAACATACTCTCATAAGCGTCTAATTCCCTATTGTCCAATACCGACCTCATAAGCCGAAGATCCTTCTCATGTACAGGGTGAGGGTATCAAAGATATGTTGGGCAACACTTGACTTCTCAATCCTATTATATTTAAAATGTGCCATATGTTCCTTAAACCTAGTGACGATTGTACGCCTTGTTTGCCCAATATAACTCTTGTCACAACTACTACATTTTATTTCATAAATTCCCGACTTCTGCTTGTCCTCTACTTTATCCTTGGGATTTCCCAACAGCTGCTACACATAAATTTTGCGACTTAAAAATAGGTTCCAAGCCTCTGGTATGTGCCAAACTATACGGAATTTTAACATATTTCTTATTCTCAATAGGTGACATGGAGAAAGTCGTGGAATCCTTAACAAACTTTTTGTGTCTAATTCTGCTTATCAATCTATCAACTAAGACAGTCGTGTACCCATTATGAATCGCAACATCTTTTATATATTTTAACTCTTTTTGATATCTTACCTTTGACAGAGGAAATGACAACAATCTGTTGACCAGAAAGTGCAAAGCCGAAAGTTTATGTTGTATTGAATGTTGTGAATCATTCACAATAAACCTACTTATATTAGTATCCTTCCTATACACATCAAATTCCAATCCACCAATGCTGTTCCTAACAACCAAGACATCCAAAAAAGGGATTGAACCATTTTGTTCCATTTCAAATGTGAATTTCACACTATTATAACGTGAATTTAAATTATCTAAAAAATCTTCAATTCTACTCCTCTTGCTATCAAAAACAGCGAACACGTCATCCACATAACGCAACCATACTCGAGGGAAGTACTCACTATCTCTTTTAAACAACACTTCAAACCTACTCATGAACAGATTAGCCAAAAACGGAGATAAACTATTGCCCATAGCAGTCCCTTCCTGCTGTTCAAAAAACTTACCATTAATTTGAAAACAATTCTGGGACATACATAATGAGGTCAATTTTAAATATTCATCCACTACAATTCTGTCCACTTCATTTTCAGTCAGTAGCTCCTCCAAATATGCAAGCATGGTAGGTATAGGTACACTTGGAAACAACGATACAACATCGAAAGAAACCAACACCTCACCCTCATCAAGTACTATATTTTTAATTTTATTAATAAACTCCAATGAATTCAGAACTGAAAAACTTTCCGGAGCTGTGGGCAATGCGGTGAATTCCTTCGTTAGCCATTTAGAAAGCAGACAGGTTGGCGAGTTAATACCGGAAATGATGGATCTCACCCATCTACCTGGTTTATGAATCTTAGGAAGGACATACATCTTGGGAACTACAGGATTAGACACACTTAACCTGAATTTGTTTTGGGGGGTAATAAGATTTGGGCAATCTTTTATGGCATTCTTAGCCGAACTGACCAATTTTGGCAATGGATTTTTCTTAATCTCTTTGTATGGACCATCCTTCAAAAAAGTTTCTACTCTATTGAAGTAATCTGCTTTATCTAATACCACAATCTTATTTCCCTTGTCCGCTTTCAAATAAAAACAATCTTTTTGTCTGGAGTCCTTCAACGATTTTATAATAGTGATTGTTTTTCACTGTGCACTTACTTTCACATTTATTATCCTTTATGTTCTTAGTAATTTGTATTTTGCATGCGCTCCTAATAAAGTTCCTACCAAAGATAAATTAAAATTACAACTTTCAGGGAAGATATTAGTATAAACCTTCTAGCTATTATATTTCGTTGGTATGTTGGGCATTTTTTGGGATTTCCAAGGGCATTGCTTTAATTATTACGGCAGATGCCACTAAGAAACCCCAAAACTGCTTCAACTGAAATGTTGAGTAAGAAAATCGCAACGATCGTTAATAACGTGAAAAGAGAGAAAGCCAAATTGGTACACCACCTATTCAAATATGACTGAAATTTTTGAATCCTGTTGAAATTTTGAAACATACGAAATTTGTTAAATAATAAACATCAATTCAATTGACTGTTTTATTGATTAATAAATTTTATACATGCTTAATTTTATAAAGTTATAATTATTTCACACTTCTACGTAATTTTCAAGTTACTTTCATTCCTACACCTTCGCATTGAATAACAGAGTTATTCCCTTCAGGAATAATTTCAAATTTGGCCTGAAAAAATATTAAAAAATGGGCGAGGAATATTAAAAAATCTATTTAGGTACGTAAAAACTCACATTGGTTAGTTTTTCAGCTATAAATATCGCAGTTTTTGTATGCATAGTTATTTCTCCGACTCTCACTTTCGAACAGCCGTCAGCTAAAGCCATAAAAACAACTATTTGATCCTGACTATGCGTATCTACGCAGGCCCCTTCTTTTACGCATTGCAAGATTTCATCAGCAGCTTTTTTGCCGGTTTGTTCAGGACTCTCGTTACGCTTACCTAACGCAGAACCGCCAATAATACATTCTGTACTCGTTTCAGCAACTAATCTGCAACATTTGATTTGCCGAAGTTGAAAACTAGTATATAAATTGTACGTACAAGATTCCCGAACAATTATCCGGTGCTACATCGCGGCTTTCTTTGTACCTCTCTATTTTAACATTCTTTTTCAAATTCCCTAGCGTATTTACAACACTGTCGGCCATAGTATGCGCTAGATGAACAGGCAGTGTTCCCGCTACAAAACTCCAACCAAAGATAGAAGTAATACTACCAAAATCCAATAATTCAATTGGTTTTAAACAGCGAACTGGCTTAACGCTTATAACTACTTCTCCTCCACCTTTAGGAAAGTACCCTCTTTTTACCAAATCAAAATCAAAACTTCCACCAAACTTTTCTAAAACCGGTCTAAAGACTTCGGTCATATAATCAATTTGTGGCGCCATCTCGGCGTTTGTGCCTCCTCGCAAAGTCAAAGTGGTTTCAGAATTTGCGAAAAGGCAACAAGGCAAGGAAACTTGCAACAACAAACTTATACTTCCCGCCGTTTTGACAGAGGCGCTGTATGAACCGCCATTAATTGTGGTCGGCCAAAATTCAACTTCCGTTGAACCGATTGCAGCGCCTTTCACTTTTGCTCTGCTTATATCACGCACCAATTCCACACCTACGAATCTCATGTTTTGTTTAAGTGAAATCGATCGATTATAATTACCTTTCAAATGCTGTTCCATCAACCCGGGTTTGCTGCGTCCAGCGCGTATATTTTTAATACGTATCGGTATCTTTTGTAAAACACTAAAAGTTAACGCCATCCTCAGTATTTGACCACCCTGTCGAAAAAAAAGGAATACACACAAATCCTTAAAACAATAATTTGTTAACTTACACCTTCTAAAGTACTTCCATCTATTTCTATTATTTCCTTCGACATATTGGCTACTATTTTCACTTATAAAGTTTAAAAAAATATTGATTTAAATTCTATATTAAGTGTAACAAGAAGAAAGTTTCAACTAAAATTGATAATCACCGGTCTTAACCATAAAATTACAAACGTCAAACGCGTACGTGAAGTAATTTGAACTACGATTACACTATTAGTTCCAACATTCGAAAGATGGTGCTAACATGAACTATTAGACATATATACAAAAACTGATTGATTCCACTTCCAAAATTCATTTCGATCTTCGATAAGCAAAGTACAGAGCGTTAAACTGTTCTAAGAAAATAAATGTTAATACAGTATGGGGGCCCAAACGTGCGTAATAGGGCGTAAATCCTTTCCAAAGTGCGAAAACTCCTTCATTTCGTACTATTTTGTTGATAACGTCTAAAGTGCCGCTATATTCAGGTTTTCCATTGATTGTTTTCATGTTTTGAATTCTGAAAGTTTATATAGAGATTTATATAGTGATTATGACCTTTTCGCACGTAAATTAACCTAGTTTTGACTATATCAACCGGCATGGATACGATAGTAGTGACCAAACCAGAAATCATAGACGCAGAAAAGTGTAGAGCAATGTTTTCCTGAAATTTTCCGGTGGCTAAAAGCATTTGTTTCGCTTGTGAATAAGTGGCTAATTGAGCGGCATTTACCACCATGGCTCTTGCCATGGTAGGTACTGCTCCTCGCCATAGAGTTGTAACCCCTTCTTCTCTAACAATTCGGAACAGTGCTTCAAAAACATTTTTATAGTTCCTCCTTTCTGCCACTGGTAATTTACCGTCAGACGTCATTCGAATCAGAGCCACATCGGCGGGGGTTCCCGCGAAGGCGCCTGCCACGCCAGCAGCCATTCCGATTGATGCTTTCGTGGCAAAATTTGGCGGGGTTCCATCTTCTGACGTAAAAATATCGAACAACCAAGAATATATTCCTAATCTGGTGGTTGTGTAGGTGGCTTGTCTCAGTAAACCAGCAGAGAGGCCGTTGTATAAAGCAAAAATGCCTTCTTGAGCTATGACAGCGCGGAAGAGATGAAAAGACGTCTTGTATTCTTTGGAAGCACCCCCAACGCCGCTCAACTGCATCCTGTTCTTTAGTAAATCGAGCGGCTGGACGAACAAAGTAGCTGTCATTCTGGAAAATGATCACAGTTAGTGCTTTTTGTTGGTAAGCATCTACAATCTAATACGAAATACTCGTATATGACGATAACTGGTACTGAATTTGTGAAGATAAGGATTCAGTTACCCTGCGAGACCTCCAATTGCGAATGAAACAGCTTTTGGCATTTTTGGTTGTTCTTTGCTACCCATTTTCTCAAAGAGTTATTCTCGGTGTTGCTAGAGGTCGATCACAAAATGATTTTATAAGTCTGTTCAATGGGTTTAATCAAAATGACAATATTTTATTCGGTTTGTGTCATGGTTTTTTATTAGGTTATTGGTGTCTGGGGAAACAGTGTTTTTTAAATAAATTCGATGTGATGTATAGATAGCAATAACTTGGGACTTAACAGGCCAGTAGTGTTCTATATTACCAACTGAACCGATAAGGCCCAAATTATCACTATTCTCCTTGTAGAGAAATACTAGACCTTTCGACCGTCAAATTATATGCGCAAAAAAAGGCGATGGATAAATTAACAAAATTGAAAAATAAAGTTTTAAAGTTTTTTAACATTGTCTTGTGATTTTAGTAGCTGTAAATGGTCTGTGGGCCTCTGCCGTACCCAGGAAGTATTTTTTTTCAAAATTGTGGTTTCTGAAACAAAGAAACGGTAGTTTATATGTATGGCTCAAAACAGTAGGTACACATTTTAGTCAAAGTATTATGAAATGGTAAAGAACAAAATACTACGGGAAAATAAACGAAAATGAGTTCATGAGGTCCAATAGCAAATTAAACCATGAAACCGTGAAATTCCACCTTAAATTTTTGAACATGCAGGATTCAGTTGCTCGGAATACTCTTATTCTAAGATATTAGAAACGCTCGTGATTCCAATGCATGAAGAATTTCATCAAGTTCGTAATTTCAATTTTTTTAGTATCCAGTCCCATCATCTCCGCTGATTCTTTCATGGTCTGATTCATCTTTAAAATAATGCACTAAACATTAAAGTTCCGAAACTTTGTTTTTTTTTCAATATGATGCATTTTGAACAAGGCAGACTGGCTGTAGGTGTAGCTACGCATGCGCAGTAGAAAGTAAGGAGAGTGAACAAGATGGCTGCTTGCCATTCGCGTTAAAATATGAGTTAAACTGTGGAACATAATAAATAAAATGAAGTGCATCCTTCAAGGTTTGCACATGAACAATGATGTTCAATGAACTGGCAGCGTCAGACGATCTTATAATCTGCCCGTACATATCGGTGATGTCCGTTATCTAAGGTAGGTAGTTTATAAATCCACTTCTGCTTTGCATACTGTCAAAGAACGGTCAGTGATGGTCACTAGATCTGATAGCGGCATCCATCACGGGCTATGGGCATCAGACTCGAAAGCAATTTGTTGGAGATATGTATCTTAAATATTATAAATTCTTTTTGTGGATTTGCCATTTGCTTTCGATTAACAATATCTGGTATTTGGTACCGTATTGCGAGAGTTAATTAATCAAAGATGTTGGTGTTGATAACAAAGTGGGTCAGTTCGCCTAATTAATAGATGATACTTCGTGTTCGTATTCGTGTATCTAATCATACGGGGTGTAGCGAAAAGTACGAATGAGAGTATTCAAATTTAAAGATTTGAAATTAAATAATACCTACCTCTACTTCGAGAAATGCAAGTTATAATTTAGTACCGAGAATAATATTATCGCAAATTTTCTTAGAGCAGGTCGACTGCTTTAAATACATTCATTAATTACAATGTTAACTTACGTTGAGAAGGCATTTCAATGATGTTATATAGAATTATCTGCGTTCCTCGTGAGCTGGCATGATATTTAAATTATTTAAGTGCAGATATTTCAAATTCTACCAAGAAATTTAAACCGCAGCTTGTTAGGCCGATATCCTTATATGGGGAATAATATGTGTTATTTATTAAAAATAGAAACTGGACTAAGTGTAATTATTATAACTCAGGATAATAGCAGCTTTTCTTTCAGTATTAAATTGCGAATTTTAATATCACTTGGAAAATTTATATTATTTTCAATTGTAAAAAAAAAAATGTTTTTGAAGTTATACTTCTTTTAGACGCGTTATGAAAGAATGATGAGAGTGAAATTTTACGATGCGCGCGCACGATGCAACAAAAATCGACAGGATGAAGTTAGGCGCGTTATGAAAGAATGATGAGAGTGAAATTTTACGATGCGCGCGCACGATGAAACAAAAATCGACAGGATGAAGTTGCTTACTAAACCTACTTACAGTTTAAAAAAAAAGGCTACCAACAAAATAGTGGTGGAGATGTCTACTACATATATTTACATGCGTGTAAATAAATATACACATAGGATCGATGGGGGCAAATTTGAGAATAGGAATTGTTATGAAGAAGAAAACAACATAAAATTATTTTTGCTAATTTAGTTGGGGTCCAAGCACCGTGGAAGATGCTCTATCGGATTGACGGCTGGCCAGTGGTGCCCATGCAAAGCGATTAATTCTAATCTCATCCAAATGTTGGGCTAGAGAGAGGAAAAAGTCTTTGGTGGCATTTCCAAGGTAGCAGTGAGCTGATCAAATTCTCGATAAGCTCGTTTGAAGAAATGACAGTCAGAAGAGCGAGCATCTATCTACTATTCATCATAAATAGAAGCTGCTTGGAATAATGCCGTGCAAGTGGACTATAGGTGCCTCCTTAGTCAACATTCCACGATAATAAGCTAAGATAATTGGAGATGCGAGATGCGATATTCCGGCCGCCGGAGCGAGACTAATCATCGCAGTACCGTATGTAAACGAGACGGTCAACGTCGGCTGTGTTTCTCGACTACACAGCAGCATCATTATACCCAATTATAAGCATTTTTGCTCCATTGACTTATTTATGAACAAACAATTTTTGAGTATCAATCGCGACCATTTCCGAAATCGATTATATTTCTGCCACAGGGCTTCGACGTAAATATTTTGGAAACAATGGGAAATTGTTAATTTTAATTGCCCTATTTTGTTGCATGCTCCCTCTAACGCCACGCCAAAACTTTTTTCAACGCCCAATTGATTTGGAAATTTGACAAATTATCATAGTTATCTTACACATCCAATGAATTCCTAAAGCAAAATTTTAGAATTTTATTAGTAGTTGTAGACGTAGACGCTACAGAGCTATTAATAAACGCGAAAGTATACGTACCTACGTATGAACTTATTAGACGTTATCAGTTTGTCGGAGTAGAAGGGAGGTGACTAAGTGCACTAAATCATGCACTGAATAATTATTTTACGTACCCTAAGGATTTGCCACAATAAATTGCCAACTTCCGCTACAGCTGAACGTACTATTAGCTTGCCTCCGACCACGGTATTCTCATATCCTGGAGTTTTAAACTTTTTTAAATACCTAGATCTGTTTCAGAAAAATTACATAGTTTCTATTAAAGCTACCTATTAATTCCAGGAAGGTATAAATCTCACGATGTAAATATCTGTGCTGAATCGACAGTGGCGGCGCCAGCTTTATTTTTCAGGTGGGCGACAACCGGCATAAAAATTTTAAGAGTGGACGATGCACATTATTGATTTTAACGGCCGCGCGGCGGGGGGGGGGGGGGGGGGTAAAGTACAAGTAAAACAAGTAGTAGAAAAAGAAATGAATTTTAATATATAGTCAAGTTAAAAAGCAAACGAAGAGAAAATGGCACCAATAAGTAGGTACATATTATTGTTATAGTATTTTTTATAAAAGCGTTATTCTTCTGTTATTATGTTCAACAGCAAATGAGTCTATAACTGCTTCTAAATCTAGATTTTTTACAATATTTTTTTCCACATACAAAACGCCTAAATCGGCGAGTCTATCTTGGGACATGGTTGTTCTTAAATAATCTTTAATTCTTTTGAGGCTGCTGAAAGATCTTTCACAACTTGCGCTAGAAGATGGTACTGTTAATGTGATGTTACATAATTTATACAGTTCATGAAAAACTAATTTGAACTCGTCCAAAAAAACTGCAAGTTCAGATATTGTTTTTATTTTGGTATTGTGATTTACTTCATATCTGCTTATGGTTTTTGGTAATAATTTTATTTCTGCTTCAATTGAGGCTATATCACAACGATAATTGTTGGCTAATGGAATTAATTGCTCCAGATTTAAAAAAGTAGTGCTAGATGGATTTAAGCTGTTAAATCCTTTAAAAACATTGGCATTTTCGTCAAATCTACGTGATAGTTCCGAAGTAATTCTGTCAATTATAGGAAAATATAATTTAGTTTTAAATTGATTTTTCTCAGTGACGCATTCATTTTCAAGAGAAGTGATTTTTTGAATTATTATGGAATGATCAAATTTAGCTGGTAGTTTTCTAGATCTTTTAGTGTTCACATCATCTAATTTAATACCATTATCTGTGGCATTTTCAACTGCCCTATTCCATAACTTTTCAAATTCGTCTTCATCTCTATATGACATAATCAATTGCTTCACTATTTAAACCTTGAAGATAATCAGAAACAGTTTTTATTTTTGGTAAGAATTCACAGAAAACATGTAAATTAAATAAAAAGGTAAAATTAATACTATTTAAGAGTCCGTTTGCCTCAGGAAATCGACTGTTATTTGTTGTCGCATATTGATTGAGTAAAACCAATACTGCAGGTAATGTTCTTTTTAAAGCCAAACAGCTTGATACTTGAGAAGTCCATCTTGTATCACTAAGTCTCTTCAATTCAACAGGATTATTTTCTGGATCTAATTGTTTCTGTATATCCAAAAAGGTACTGTGTACTGCAGATCCGGAAGTGAACACATACAAGTCTTCAAGGAGAGAGAAAAAAATATTACAGTCTTTTAAATTTTTACAAACATCCACCACAACTAAATTCAAGGCATGGTTAAAACAATGAACGTATATAGCCTGTGGGACCTCTTTCTTAAATAATGCTTGCACTCCCCTAATTTTCCCGCTCATCACATTAGCACCATCGTATGTTTGTGCCACACAATAATTTATGTCAATTTCACACTGACTTAAACGCTTTTTAATAAACTGCAAAAGAGACGCGGCGTCTAATTTCTCTGCTGCTTCATAACCCAAAAAACGCTCGTACAATGCACCCTTTAAATAATATCTTATTGTTGTCGATAACTGCTCAGTTTTACTCAAATCTTTAGTTTCGTCTGCCATTAAAGCAAAATAACGGGCTTCTTTAACTTCACTACTGATACGTTTTAAAGTTAATTCAGCGATACTGTGTATAAGTTCATTTTGAATTGAATGATGGGTGTAACGAGCGTTTTTTGGCCCCTTTTCTAATCTATCTGACAATATGGGATTATCATGAGACATGAAGTGTAGGAATTCTAAAAAATTCCCTTTATTTTCACTAGTTTTCGATTCATCATGCCCCCTGAAAGCAAGACCTTGAGTAGATAAATAAATTATGCTTCTGATGATAGTTTTAATGTATTCTCGATTTTCTTTAATAAATTTAGAATGGGCAGTAGTTAGTTGTGCAACTACTGACTGTTGTTTCTGGCTACTTTTGTAGGATTGCCACGTGATCATTGCACTTTTGTGCTGATGACTATTGTCATGCTTTTTGAATCCAGAATTTGTTTCTGAAGCTCTTTTCCAGTTTTGGTAACCTTCACTAACAAAACCTCTGGGCCCACCTTGTTTGGAAAAAAATCTGCAAGGGTAACAGAATACAGCATCTTGCATAACGCTATATTCGATCCAAGGATAAATCTTGTAATAATTAGATTTAAAACTACGAAGATCAGAACCATATTTCCTTCTAGGAAAACTAGCTAGGACCGGTTGCCTTGGAGGCTCATTTAAAGATTGGGCCAAATCTAAAGTAGGATCCTCATCTAAATCTTTGGCTAACACCCTATCAAAGATAAATTTTATATTTACAAAAATATGGCCGAAATAAGAAGGGTAAAATTCTCACGATTCTAATTCAGCAAAACTAGGAGCATTTTCACCTCTGTCATCACTGTCGCTATCGCTAGAAGTGGAAGACTCATCACCATGAAATACCTCATCCTTTTGTAATTTTCTTTTTTTCGAAGTGCCGCCTTCAGTAGCTTCAGCATTACTGTCGCTTTTGTGAGGTTTTACGCTATCAGGTGTTCCTGACTTTTTAATTTGTGGTTGATAAAAGTCACTTATGGTACGTTTGGTACTCATATTTTAGTCAAATCTAAAAAGTCACTACGCACAACAAAAAACAAGAAATAAATGCAGCACCAAGCAAAATAAAAATAAGAACAAGTGTCTGGCTGGACGCTCGAAACTCATTTGCAAATATCTGTATCTGGGGTACGGTTGCACGTGCCATTTGACAGGGCGGTGTTTTGTTTTTGTAAAAGGCCACAAAGAAATCTTTGAAACACCGACAGACCGACACTCGATAAGAAGGCGGCAAAAACGTCACCAGATGTACACCATTGCCAAAGTTATTATATTATGATAATCCCATAATACCGCTGTCGCCTGCCGGCCACCAGCCAGTTGCAATAAATTGCCTCCATAAATATGCTCTATTGTTCGCCCTATCACCATTATTACATGATATGAAGCGAACATTGATATGATTTTCCTTAATTTTTTTGCGTTTAATAGGGTGGGCAGTTGGGTGGGCAAGAAGAATTTTAGATGGGCACTCGCCCACCCGCGCCCACCCCTAGCGCCGCCACTGTGAATCGAGCGCATATTTTGCGGAGTGCTCTGATTGATACAGTGAAAAGTTAATTTTCAGTTCCCAGATCTTGGGACTGTTATGACAATTCAAATACAACTCTGTATACCTTCGACATAGACTAATACAATGATTGGTCTATGCTTTGGTGTTTGGTGGAGATCATACTATCAAACGCGATCAAGGATACATATTTAAATAATAGCGTCCTGTCTACATCAGGAAGTAGCCTACATTATTAACTAGTTTTCATTTTGTTGCTCTTCTCGACTTCAACTTTTTGTCATTTTATGCCGTTCATTTACTCAAGCAGTATAATTAACTGATTATCATACAAGATAGAGTAAATACATACTTAGCGTTAATACAAGATAAAGTGAGATCTAAAAACTGATGCGATGCGTGTAAAGGCTTCGAGTTTCTTAGTTAGTGCCTAATGGTGTTACATAAAATGTTTTTATCTAGATGCTGTCTGAGAATTCGCACACAGTATTTGGATCGAGAACTTAATCTTAATCATAACTTACTCTGCTATAAATACCAAACCTTCTACTACTGAAGTAAAATTAATCAATAAACCTATAGGGTTCTAAGAGCCATATTATGGAGCAGTATATTGGAGGAAATCGGTGTAACATACGAAGGTGTAAAAACTCTGTTAGACGGTGACGACATGCGCCCACTTGACCTAGAACGGTGCGATCTCGTATCCTAACTCGTCATTTAGACGTAAAAAATGTCAAAAAGTTTTCGTCATTCCTTATTTCAAGAAAGTGTTGTTCTACGACAATTAAAATTTTCTGTTTGTATTTTCATATTTTTGTTTTACAAGACATCAGTAGCATATTTCTAGGCAATCCACTTAGAGAAAAGCGTTTGAAAACGACATGAATGTTCACTGTATCAATCCGCAGAGGGGACACGAAGAGACAGAAGTCGAGTCTGTTCATCAATTAAAATTGCTGCAAAAAGTAGCGCCCCCTATGGGCAACGTCAAAAATGTTATTGGAATCTCTTTTCCCGTAAGAAAAACCATGGGATTGCAAATTTTCAAGTGGACAACCTAAGAAATTTCGTAGTTATGGCAAGGAAATGGAAATAAAATTGTAACTTTCAACACCCTGTATTTCCTAAACCATCAACATTCGGTTAAGGCATGTTCGGGTCAATGGTCATTATTTGACCTGTAGAATCTCCAGTTAACGGATCTCCCATTGTTAATGAAACACCCTGTATAGTGTTTGAAATTTTGTGCGGTCTGATTGATGCTTGAAATAATGTTATTAATAATGGATTCAAAATAGAAATAATTAATAGAATAATTAACAATAAAAAGTAGTGTTATAAACTCATATATGTACATAAATTACGAAAGAGTAATAAGTGATTGGATTAATTTCTTATTTATCTCTTTTTTTAATCCAATTTGGCTCTTACCCCTGTTCTGGGAAACCTATAAAGGATTAAGATGTAAGAGACTGTGGTTAAATAATCAATTCAAGAATCAATTGTACCCCTAACCACATAAATTTTGAAATACTATATACGCATTTCGGCAGCTAAGCTGCCATCTTCAGTAGCACGGAAAAACCTATAGTAATAAAAATAGCAATAACATTAATGCAAAAAAAAAAAAAAATTATATATATGACAATAATAATAACAACAATAATGATGATGTGAAACAATGATAGTGAAAATAACAATAATATAGGTCAGGTATTTTCTGCTCACCAAGCTCTCAAGCTAGAATGAACTCCGCACGGAGACAATCCCCAATATATACTCAAAGTGACGTAGCACTGACGTTACTTGTGACATCAACATTAATCACACTAGGATAGAAAATTCAATATCCGGGCATACGTTCATTTTTATACCACTCTATTCTTATTTTCACTATCACAAATGTACAAAAAGGTTGCCATTGCCATCTTTACTGCAGTTTCAATTAAAATATCCTATCTTCAGGATAATTGACTTGAATGAAACAAAAATAGAAAATGAATCCCATATTACCAAATAACCTCGAAGGTCCATGGCTTATATGGGCTAGCAAATAACTACAGTAAACTGCAATAAAGAAGACCTTGACCCCTGCACCCTTTCATTTTTCTGGTTAAACCCTACACGCCTACACATTAACGACATCTAACAATACGGAATCAGAAATTGGACCTAAATCTGAATTAATAAGTTTACCTTCATACTTGCGAATAAACATACTCTCATAAGCGTCTAATTCCCTATTGTCCGATACCGACCTCATAAGCCGAAGATCCTTCTCATGTACAGGGTGGCCGGTATCAAAGATATGTTGGGCAACACTTGACTTCTCAATTCTATTATATCTAAAATGTGCCATATGTTCCTTAAACCTAGTGACGATTGTACGCCTTGTTTGCCCAATATAACTCTTGTCACAACTACTACACTTTATTTCATAAATTCCCGACTTCTGCTTGTCCTCTACTTTATCCTTGGGATTTCCCAACAGCTGCTTGATGGTATTCTTAGCGGTATATGCTACACATAAATTTTGCGACTTAAAAATAGGTTCCAAGCCTCTGGTATGTGCCAAACTATACGGAATTTTAACATATTTCTTATTCTCAGTAGGTGACATAGAGAAAGTCGTGGAATCCTTAACAAACTTTTTGTGTCTAATTCTGCTTATCAATCTATCAACTAAGACAGTCGTGTGCCCATTATGAATCGCAACATCTTTTATATATTTTAATTCTTTTTGATATCTTACCTTTGACAGAGGAAATGACAACAATCTGTTGACCAGAAAGTGCAAAGCCGAAAGTTTATGTTGTATTGAATGTTGTGAATCATTCACAATAAACCTACTTATATTAGTATCCTTCCTATACACATCAAATTCCAATCCGCCAATGCTGTTCCTAACAACCAAGACATCCAAAAAAGGGATTGAACCATTTTGTTCCATTTCAAATGTGAATTTCATACTATTATAACGTGAATTTAAATTATCTAAAAAATCCTCAATTCTACTCTTCTTGGTATCGAAAACAGCGAACACGTCATCCACATAACGCAACCATACTCGAGGGAAGTACTCACTGTCTCTTTTAAACAACACTTCAAACCTACTCATGAACAGATTAGCCAAAAACGGAGATAAACTATTGCCCATAGCAGTCCCTTCCTGCTGTTCAAAAAACTTACCATTAATATGAAAACAATTCTGGGACATACATAATGAGGTCAATTTTAAATATTCATCCACTACAATTCTGTCCACTTCATTTTCAGTCAGTAGCTCCTCCAAATATGCAAGCGTGGTAGGTATAGGTACACTTGGAAACAACGATACAACATCGAAAGAAACCAACACCTCACCCTCATCAAGTACTATATTTTTAATTTTATTAATAAATAAGTGAATTATTTTATTTTCAAGAAGCATAATTTGAGAAGAATATAAAAACAAGATAATTCTAAGAAAATTAAATAATCTAAGAAGCAAAATTTAGAAGAATATATAAACAAGAAAATTCGAAGAAAATTAAGTTCTCAAAGAAGTTTAGTAAGAAACCCTTAATTTAAGAAGATATCCACACACTGAAAATTCCACAATATCTCGAAAATGAACAAGCTAAATTTTTATGAAGAAGTAACATGCAAATTTGGTAATTACACCACAAATATTCTTAAACAATATTCTAACTTAAACATTAAAATTGCACAACTTAAAAATAATAGAATATTTTTGTTAAAGTGTAGAGAACACGATTTAATCCCAAATTTTTTAAATTACCTCGCTCCCAAAAATATACATATTGAAAATTCAAAATATTCTTATAAAATACATGATACTATTTTAAAATGTCAAAAATCTTGTTTAAACATTCTCATTACACCAGCATACAAAAAATTACTAAAACCCTTCAATACCTCGAGATTCAAATTAATAGAATATTACCACAAACATATAACAACTTTTTTAAACAATCACAAAACCAAAAATTTTACTATAAATTTCTTAACATAAAAAATAAACAACAACAGAAATTAATAAAACTTACTAATAAACATACTAATAATAATGATTGCAATCTCTCTATTAATAAAGAATGGATACATAACATTTCTACCACCGACATTCCAACTAATGTACAAAAAATTTTACAATTAGGCCCAAATTTTACTATAAATACCCGTAATACTGAAATTCCAATTAATAATATCATTGCCACTATTGAAAGTGGTATAACTTTACTTCCATCTGAAGAAAAAAATTATATTAGAAATAAAATTTGCCAAATTATTAAAAAATTTAACAATTCTTATACAAAAATTAACAAAAATGAAAAAGAACTATTGACTAACATTAAAATTACAAAAACATTCCTTAAAAACAACCCACAAATTATCATCCTAAAACCCGATAAAAGTAACAAAGCAGTAATAATGAATTCCACTGATTACGAAAATAAAATGTTTAATCTATTAAACGACAAATTAATTTATATGCCTCTTCCTAAAGATCCCACTATTAGTTTACAAACTAAAAATAATAATTTTATATCTAAATTATTAAATGAAAATAATATCTCTTATACACTTAGCACTAAACTTAAAATACAAAATTCCCTACCCCCACGTATATATGGCCTCCCAAAATTACACAAAATTAATATCCCACTTAGACCAATAGTATCATGTATACAAAGTCCTTTTTATAAATTATCAAAATATTTATCTAATATTTTATCTAATATCACAGGTCAAAATGAATTTTACATCAAAGATTCTTGGTCATTTAAAGAAAAAAGCAAAAATTTTTATTTCCCTGAAAATTATATTTTTATTTCACTTGATGCTGTATCTCTCTATACCAACATTCCAATAAATCTAGCAATTACAATAATCAAAAAAAACTGGAATAAAATTGAACCTTTCACGTCACTTACTTTAAACAATTTTATTACAGCAATTGAACTTACCTTAACCACTACATATTTCAAATTTAAAGATAAAATTTATAAACAAACTGATGGCTGTGCTATGGGTTCTCCAATTTCAAGCACTATGGCCCAATTAGTTTTAGAAGATTTAGAAACCACTGTTATTCCTAAATTATCATTTAATCTACCTTTTTTTGTACGTTATGTAGATGATTGTCTTACTGCTATTCCTCCCGACAAAGAAAATGAAATTCTTCATCAATTCAATAATTATCATCCCAAATTACAATTTACTATAGAAATTTCAAAAAATAACCAAATTAACTTCTTAGACTTAACACTATACAAAATTAATAATTCAATAGAAACAGAATGGTACACAAAACCCACTTGGTCTGGCCGTTATATTCATTTTAATTCCAAACAACCCACTTGTCACAAAAAAAGTATCGTTATTTGCTTGACTGACAGAGCAATCAAACTCTCCAGTCCACAATTCAGACAATATGCATTAAACAAAACCATAAATTGTTTAATAAAAAATAACTACCCAAGAAATTTTATTGACAAAATTATAAAAAATAGACTAAATCATTTTTATAATAACAATAACGACAATCAAAACCAAAAAGAACCTAAAAATTACATTTCTTTACCATATATAAAACACATATCACATAACATCAATAAATTATTAATAAAACATAATTTTGTAATTGCTCATAAAAAGCATAACAACTTACAATTTTTATATTCTCGTTTAAAAACTCCAATTCCAAAATTAATGAAAACTCATATTGTATACAAAATTAATTGTAATAACTGTAATAAAACATACATTGGGCAAACCAAAAATCACCTTGAAACTAGGTTAAAACAACATACTTACCAAAATAGTAATTCAGCTATCAGTAAACACATAAAAGATACTAAACACAATTTCGATTTTCACAATACTATTATTTTAGAACAAGAAAAAAACTTAAACGCTAGACTGGTTTTAGAAATGATACACATCCAAAAAGATAAAAATTCCTTGAATGACAGATCTGACATTCAAAATTTAAGTCAAATTTACAGTGACATAATAACGTAAATCTGTTCTCTACCACTTGATTCTAATTTATGTACATTTCTTTCCTCCTTCATATTTTTTTTACAAAATCATGTGTGCTACGTATAATTTCTATTTTTAATTTTAAATTTCCAAATTTTGTGAAATTTCTGGCAGTTTTTTTAACAAATAAAACTTGTATTTTTTATTCGACGTTTCGCCCCCGTTTGGGGCCTTTGTCAAGAATATTTATTTAAACTTGTAAAGATATAAAAAAATATAAACGTAAATTATTTGACAAAATTTTTTAAAAAGTCAAAACTTATGTGGTAACTATGTTCTAAAAATATAAAATTTCCGCACTTTTGATTTTGCAAAACATTCCAAAGGTAGTGTGTTTAATTTAACAATAATATTGGTTAATAAGTAAGTAGCAGAGAGTATGATTATTTTATTATATTACAGTAAATGTGACTTAAATTTTGTATATCAGTTCTATCATTAATAGAGTTTTGTTCTTTTTTTATGTAGAACTCCTAAAGCAATTTATAGATAAAATTCAGACTATATGATTTCTTGGAATGTTTACTATCATTTATTGAGGATACTTGGGTAATAACTTTCAGTAATAGAGATACTTCAGAGTATATGGAGACTCATGGATACCGAGATATCCGACTCGACCGCCAAATTAGGGATTTTCACTCATTCTTGAAGCAGCTTATGGCCAAAGCCTAATGTTACAATCTTAAAGGGTCCTTCTCCGGTAGCGCCTCCGAGAGTTACTCTTGCACTTTTCTCGTATGACGCTTCGTTTCCGAGCTGTCATCAAAAAGACGTTAAAATTGCTTAAATCGTCGAATTTCGATGAAGATACGTCTTTTACGGTATTCGAGGACTTGTGCAGGAAATCATCCATTCTTTCGGCTTTAAGGGGTACGTGTCGATGTATAAGTTCCTAGTAACTACTGAAGACTCAGTATGTCACAAAAATTTCCTCGATTACCTTGAAGTTAAGGGAGTTGTTGGAAAAGTGCGCTCCTAAAGCAATTTATAGACAAATTCAGACTATCTGATTTCTTGGAGTGTTTACTATCATTTATTGAGGTTATGAATCTTAGGAAGAACATACATCTTGGGAACTACAAGATTAGACACACTTAACCTAAATTTGTTTTGGGGGGTAATAAGATTTGGACAATCTTTCATGGCATTCTTAGCCGAACTGACCAATTTTGGCAATGGATTTTTCTTAACCTCTTTGTATGGACCATCCTTCAAAAAAGTTTCCACTCTATTGAAGTAATCTGCTTTATCTAATACCACAATCTTATTTCCCTTGTCCGCTTTCAAATAAAAACAATCTTTTTGTCTGAGTCCTTCAACGATACTATAATAGTGATTGTTTTTCACTGTGCTCTTACTTTTATATTTATTATCCTTTATTTTCTTAGTAATTTGTATTTTGCATGCGCTCCTAATAAAGTTCCTATCCAAGTTATCCAATTTCTGAACAGAACTCTCAATACCCGCTACCATATCCATAACCGGCGATTTTCGAAAAGGCAAATTAAATTTTAAACCTTTATTAAAGAAGGCAATTGAATTATATTGAATTTTCTATCCTATGTGATTAATGTTGATGTCACAAGTAACGTCAGTGCTACGTCACTTTGAGTATATATTGGGGATTGTCTCCGTGCGGAGTTCATTCTAGCTTGAGAGCTGATCGAGTGCACTTCGATTCTTTCGGAGTGGTGAGCAGAAAATACCTGACCTATATTATTGTTATTTTCACTATCATTGTTTCACATCATCATTATTGTTGTTATTATTATTGTCATATATATAATTTTTTTTTTTGCATTAATGTTATTGCTATTTTTATTACTATAGGTTTTTCCCTGCTACTGAAGATGGCAGCTTAGCTGCCGAAATGCGTATATAGTATTTCAAAATTTATGTGGTTAGGGGTACAATTGATTCTTGAATTGGGAAACCTATATTTTGGATAGTAGGACAATTTTGGAGTAAGAGTTTTGGATTCAATCACTTTGTACTTATAAGTAATTGCATTATGTATTAGTTAGTTCATTATAGATATTTATTCTGAAACTGTAAATCTGCAATCCAGTAGGTATGTATGTATTTGTGAAAATCAAAAAAGCTGGATACTTAAGGCGAGCGCCGAGGCAGCAGCTGTAGAATATGTCATACCAGTGGGATGCCATGGGTAATTGGCAATAGTAAGTGCATGTTATATATCAAGTTCCAAGTAGGTATTTTAATGACATAAATGTTAAAATCTGGTTCAAATGCTGTTTGAAAAACAGCAGAAAAATGTATACTTTTAAATTGATTCAAACGTTAATTACTGTGCCCCGTAATTGAATCACATGAGGCTAGTCTAGATATTTGTATTCCTCTGGTGGAACTCTGCGTGACACTCTAGGACAGCTGCTATTGATAAATCATGACCACTCTGCTCCGACAAGTCCTTGGATGCACTCCCAGCGAACTTTTATTTCGTGCACAACGAGATTGCATTCCATCATCATAAGGTTCTCAGTCCGAAGACTGGTTGGACGCGAACCTCCATTCTTTTCTATCCTGAGCTAACCTACGCATTTCCCTAAAAGTAGAACATCCTACATCCCTAACTATTTGAGAGCAGTAGTCTAATCTAGGCCTACCCCTACCTCTTTTTATTCCTATCTCTGACTCTAGTATGTCACGAACTATTCCTTCGTGTCTTAGAAGGTGTCCTACCATCCTATCTCTCCTACTCTTTATTGTTTTCCATACCTTTCGCTTTTCTCCAACTTTTTCTAATACTTCCCTATTGCTAACCTTATCTATCCACGGTATCTTCATCATGCGTCTGTAGCACCACATTTCAAACGCTTCTACTCTTTTTCTATCCGCTTCTCCTATTGTCCAAGTTTCGCACCCGTATAATGCCGTACTCCATACTTACGACGTTAAGAGTCTCTTCCTAGTCTCTATATTAACCGTTCTCGAGCATAACAGTTGTTTCTTTTTGTTAAACGCAACTCGGCCCTGCGCCATTCTTTGTTTTATATCTTTAGTGCTCCTACCGTCTTGAGTTATTTTACTTCCTAAGTAGCAGAAATCCGCGACCTCCTCTATCTTCTCATTTCCAATTTGTATTTCCATTTTAGTTCTATTTTCACATCCCCTACATACCAAAATTTTAGTTTTCTTTTTATTGATTTTCATGCCGAAGCCCTGTGTCAAAACTGCTTCCATTTCATTCAAAGCCGCTCCTAATTCTTCTTTGCTAGATGCTAACACTGCTATATCATCCGCAAATCTGAGCATGTTAATAGTTTGGCCCTGTACATTGCTCCCTGAGGCTGTTCTTTCCTTAACAATATTAATCGCATCTTCGATATATAAGTTGAAAACTAGAGGTGACAATGCACATCCCTGTCTCACTCCCTTCCGGATATCTACTTCCCTTTGTTCCTGCTCACATTCTATAACTGCCTTTTGCTCTTTGTAGAGATTATGTATTATTCTTCTGTCCCTGTATTTCATCCCTACCTTTCTCAGCACTTCGAACATCTTCCCCCATTTTACGTTGTCGAAGGCTTTTTCTAAATCTACAAATCCTATATAGACGCTCTTTCTCTTTTCTATCGTTTTTTCTATAATTACTCGTAAAGCTAGAATGGCCTCGCGCGTTCCTCTATTTCGTCTAAATCCGAACTGATCTTCTCCTAATATTTCTTCCGCCTTTTTCTCCATCCTTCTTTGCACAATTCTAGTTAAAATTTTTGACGCATGGGAAGTTAAACTGATAGTTCTAAAATTTTCGCATCTATCCGCGCCTTTTCTTTTTGGCAAAGCTACTATGATGTTCCGTTTGTAATCTTCTGGAATCTCGCCTGTCAGGTATATGCGACTAACTAATTTAAATAAACGATCTATTACCTCTTGACCTGCGCACTTTAAGATTTCTGCCTGCAAGCCATCTATACCTGGTGCTTTATTATTCCTTAAACTTTTTAGTGCTATCTCAAACTCTTCTCTCGTTATAGGACTCCCTAGGTTATCCCCCTCTACACTGCTTTCGCTTTCTAATATATCTTGCACTTCCTGTCCCGCATATAAGTTTCCTAAATATTCTTTCCACCTATCTGCCTTCTCCCCACTTCCGATTAGGATATCTCCTGCCTCATTTCTAATGTTTTTGGTACTAGATCCAATTTCTCTAAAATTTCTCCTGATTATTTTATATGCTTCATCAGTCTTTCCTACTTCGAACTTATCTTCCACTTCTTTGCATTTATTGTCGATCCATTGCTCTTTCGCTTTCCTACATTTCCGAATAATTTCCCACTTGATCGCCTTATATCTTTGTTTCCCTATTTCATCTAACCTATTTTTATATTTTCGCCTTTCCTCTATTAGACTCACAATATGTTTTGTTATCCAGGGTTTCCTACTTTCATTCTGTTTATGACCCAAAATATCCCTAGCTGAGGAAACTAAACTATTTTTAATGCAATTCCATTCTGCCTCTATGTCCCTAACAATATTTCCACCCGTGCCCTTTAGTGCTTCGTTTGTCTTTTTCTCGAACTTATTGCGCATATCATCATCTTTTAGTTTCTCTGGGTCAAGATACCTTCTTCCGCTTCTTTTTTTCAAAATCTTAAATTTAAGATTGGCTTTCATAACGACTATGTTGTGATCACTATCTATATCTGCTCCTGGATAACTTCTACAATCCCTAACTTGATTTCTAAATCTTTGCCTAACGAGAATGTAATCTATTTGATATCTCCCTAAGTCTCCTGGCATCTTCCACGTATAGCATCTCCTAACATGATGGTGAAATAGAGTGTTCGCGATCGTTAAGTTATGTTTATCGCAGAACTCTATCAGTCTAACTCCCCTATCGTTCCTATTGCCTAATCCAAAGGGGCCAACTATTCCGCCCTCTCGCCCTGTGCCTACGACTGCATTGAAATCTCCTGTAATTATTAAATTTTCGTGCCCTCTCACAAAATCTAGCACATATTCAATATCACTATAAACTGCCTCTACGGCCTCATCACTGTAGTTAGAAGTGGGCATATATACCTGTATTATTACTGTTTTTACAGGTTTCGAATCTAACCTAACCATAACTACCCTGTCACTTTGCTGTAAGAAATTTTCTACACTCTGTCCTACTTTTTTCCGCATAACAATTCCTACTCCCGAATTTCCTCCTACAGATCCTGTGTGTATTACTCTAAAATCTCCGCTCCAGAAGTCTCCAGCTTCTGGCCATCGCACTTCACTGATACCTACTACGTCTAATGCTAACCTATCCATCTCAATTTTCAAATTCTCTAACTTCCCTACTTGTTTCATGCTTCTAACATTCCACGCTATGACTCGTGAGATGTTACACTTATCATTTCTGATGACTCCCCCCGAAGCAGTCCCCGCCCGGAGATCCGAATGCGGGACTATTTTACCTCCGGAATATTTTACTCCAGAAGGTGCCATCATCATAAATTAAAGTACGCTGTACTAGGGATAAAATAATGTGGTGGTTTCCCGTTGCCTTCCACATCGCAGTAGTGTGTATCACAGTGCCATACCCACCCTCACGATCTCTGCCACTATGATTACTGAAAGAGCTGCTGCCCCCTTCCAGGGACTTGATTTAGTCTGGCTTCTCAAATAAAAACCCCTCCAATATGGTTAAACCTATGGTTCGGCTCTTTATATCATTGAAGCGCGCAAGCCATCCCACCCGTCCCAGTATTACTAGAACTGCGTCAAGGTACAAGTCCTTTCCAAACTGGAAAAATTCACAGGAAGAGTTCTGGAAATTATAATATCCTACGAGTTTCCAAAGTGACGGATGAACGCAATCAACAGTTGATTGAAAAGTCCAATGCCAAACTTCAATCGAATTATTCGTGCGTGGGAGTTCTTTCACGACTCGGTTGTACATATTCCAAATTTCAATAGGAAATTGTGCTTCGACCGTGGTTTGCTTTCTGAACGAAACGTTGGTATTACATGAGTTATTTTCAAATCCTCCAAGAGAGCGGCCTACTATTTCGTAGAATTCTCCAGTTCAATTTAGAGATACATTTGTTGTGTACATACCTAATCGTAAAGCGGCAAATCATCGGGGAATACATCTGAATTTTTTTCCAGCAAATATAAAATAAATCAAGCAGTTCAGCGAGATACAAACCGCTCATTGATTATGGACATCCTATACGGGCATTCATCACATGTAGGTAAATATATATTCAGTTGCGGTTTTCATATATTCTTGCAGAATATTATATGATATGATCCAATGTAATGAAACTGTAAACTGATTTATTCCAAGTCTTTTCCCACGGGAGCATCTGTATAGAATGGCATATAGATACTGGTTGTTATGATTTAAGATTCGCACATACCATAGATATTTTATTTACCTCTCTGGAATGCACGTATCTACGATCGAGATCAGATTATAGTGGAGCCATCAATTATATGACAACACAGTATATGAATTTAAATCGCTCCCGTTTCTTCCTAATAGAAGCAGTACAATTTCATATTTTTTCAGATTTCTCATAAAATTTTAATAGCACTTTATACATAATACTGTATGACTATCTTTATTAGGGGGAGCTTCGCAGGCAATACCACACTGAGAGGTGAAGCTTCCTTTCTGTTTAAATGTCACTTCTATCGGGTATCACGTAGGAGTCCTACAAGGAAATAATGATAAAATTAGCTGGCAATGACTGTAGATCTTATCTATACTGCCCACTGCTGCCGATTCTACTTTATTGACCTTCAATCTACAACCCTATCATTTTTGTTTTCCCAGTTGTGAATCTGATACCATTGTCCAACACAGCAACACAGTTCAGAAACTAAAAATAAAAAATAAAGATAAACTGAATGAGCTTCGACAATAACAGTAACAGTTTGCCTTAAAAACTTTAATATCAATTAAAAATTCCATTGAATTTGCAACTCACTTCTTTAGAAACTCGTTCGGAATATTAAAAGCGAATGGATAGTTTACAAGCCGGAATGACAGCATTATCCGATTAAAGACTTCGCAAATGGCGAGTGTAGAAAATTAAAGTAATGGTTCAATTTTACATAATGATCCATTCAAGACTTCGCCATTTTTTTTAATCGAACTCAGTATGTATGATGGGTGTACTAATGGAACCGTGATGGTTCCAACAACCGAAGAGTGTTACTACGTTTCGCGATGAGTGCCTTTGTTGGAAGGATAGAATTGTGATATAAGTTGATGGTGTGTACAGTCCGAGAGATTTAAGTTGGCGAGCAGAGGGGTTGCGCATTAGCGTACTTTACGGATGCAATAAAATATCTTGCAGTATCAGTGGCGCAGGTAAGCTACCGGTGAGCTTTTGAAAAGGTAAGATGGCGGATTGATTTTGCATGTACCAAAATTCTTGAAAGGAACAATAATATTTGAATCGTTCACGTAACTACCATGCGTGCGTGCAGTCCCATATTATAAACAGAATGCACCCATTAAAGGAACTACCTGCATTTTTTATAAGCTAATCGTATTTATGCCCACACAGATATGTGCAGAGTTATTGTAGCAATTTAGATAGATACGTTAACTGTGGTAGGCCGGCGAACAAAAGAAGATAAGTAAGGTCAGTTCATAGGAAAGCGTGTTGTATTGTTTAGAGATACTTTTAGAAGTCATTACGTTTTACGGAATTATTTAACTAGATTTGTTATAGTGCATATAGGTTCAATCCCCCTGACAATTTTTCCGGTTTTGGTCGTAGATAACGTGGAGAACCAACAGCATCAGTGAGGAGTATGACCTCAAACGTATTCTAAAACAGTTTTTGACGTACATTTTCAGTATTAAAGTACTTTCATAGTCAGCGAAAAAGCTGGTATAATTAGCTACTTTTGTTACCTGACGTTCGAAGAAAGTACAAGCCTTAGAAACAGGAAGCTTTTTGTCGATAATGCTGTTCTGCTTTTATTTAATTAACCACAGCAGGGAAGGAACAACTACAATGTCTTAGATTCTAGATTAGTTTTAACCGACCTCTTATGCTGCTACCTTGGACTCCGCACGGATGGTGCAGTACCTGACCGCTGTATTGTATTCTCAATGCCCCAATGGAATGCTAGATATCGGAATTAATTAGTTCAAGATGGCTTGCACGTTTTATCCACAAAAATCGACGTTTATTATAGTATTCTTTGCATTTTTTGAATGCTATCTGGTTAGTGCTTGCAATACCAGGCTTGGGTCTATTAAAAATTGTAATGAATATGCAGTTCTATTGTTCCAGAACATTTTTAGAATGCCTGTCCTTAGTTTTATATAAAGTTATAATAATAGTATTCCTAATGGGAAGCGGGGAGAAGGCAGATAGGTGAAAAGAATATTTGGGACAGGAAGTACGAGATATATTAGAAAGCGAAAGCAGTGTAGAGGGGGACAACCTATATAGTGTCCTATAGTGAGAGAAGAGTTTGAGCTAGCACTAAAAAGTTTAAGAAACAATAAAGGACCAGGTATAGATGGCTTGCAGGCACAGCAAATGGATATAGTTTTTCAAATACCAGGAATTACTACAGATTAATGTATAAACGTGCATCTACCCACGATACTTTTATCACTCTTTGATAGTTGAGTAATGGTATGAAAGAATACTTTACTGCAGCTATTATCAATGCCTGTCACATTTACATTTATTTATTAAATTTCTCTGCAAGAGCCCGGCTCGCAGAAAACGTTAATGCTTGTTACATTTTGCTTTAAATGCGCTCTTTTGAGTACGAATGGAGATAAATCTGAATACCGTCCACAACCATGTAGTACATACACGCAAGAATGTGCCATAAGTCACATAATTCTTGCACGAGCAAGAGCTCTTGCCGAAGACATTATGGGCGATGAAATTTAAAAATTGATTTGTCGATTATTCGATGTTTTTATCGATTTCTGATGATTTTGCCAGAGCTACAGAATACCCACGTCTAGTTTGACGCGTATTCGACCAACAGGACATGAAGATATTCCAACCATCTTACAAATCAAGTCCGCTTAGTTTGATCATCCGTTTTCTTACGCTTGAATAACTCGTATAAAGTTACAGAGGAATAAGCGGAGGAATAAGTCTTTCTCTCTCTCTAAACACGTTAACAAATGACATGTTCTACTTTACGAATCAAAACCCTGACATGAACAAGAGATTTCTCGTTTTAACTCATCAGAAATGTTGCGAATGAGAATTTGTATCGAAGTAATTTTGAGTACAATTTAATGATCGTTAAAATCGCCAGTACCAATACCATCTAAGTATGTGTTGTAATTAGTGTATGTTTCATCAAACTTCAAAAGCAGATATTTGAATTTCTTTTGAATCGGCGATTTCACGACTTGGTTTCGAATATGCCCGATATAATTTAGTCTCTTATTTCCACATTCCTCCGAGTTTTCTTTGTACTCGCAGCAATATCCCGGCAAATTCTCTCCGTACCGGTTGAGTCATTTTGTATACTAGGCTATTATGATACCGACTAATAAGAATAAGACGACCATTGTAATAGGTACGCTTTTCAAAGTCTCGGCTGTCTTTGTATTTGCATCTTGTATGATAGCTGAAGCATGACCAAATAGCTCACGCTGTATCTGTGGGAATAATCAAATCATTTAGCGACAAACGTGCGATGCCGACTGTGCTTAGCTACACTCTTCTTGGTGAATTTCATACTGAAATACTTATGTGTACATCTATGATCGTAATATCCTTTTGCACATCACATTCTATAATACTCGAGTTTAGTTTTAAAAGTTTATGAAGGATGTTGGAATTATTGTACCATTTGTTACACCGACAAAATAGCCTGCGACAAAATGCAATCAACAGTTGACTGAAAAGCCCTATTTTTTGTTATATATCCCTAGAGTTCCTACCATCGCGAGTCAAATGTCTTCCTAAATAGCAGAAATGTTTCTACTCCCAGATACTGTTTCAGTTAGCGGTGTTTTGTACCTAATAATATAAATTATATTCCATTTGGATGGCATTTCTATTAATCTCGTGAGTGGGCTCGCTATTTGTGTAGTGCTACCGACGCTACTGTTTTGGAGATAAAAAATAATGGCTAAACCATACACCGGTATTGTTCCAGCTTTTTTCTTGTCACAATGTGATAATGAATCGCCATAAAGGAACTGTGTCGTGTTCTCTGGCTATGATTAATGTTCGCAACTAAATCCTTGAGTGGTTTTCTACTATGAATGATAGTGAAGACAGTAAAATACAAATGAAACTTTAGAAATAAATTAGTGGTTGTATAAATCACGACAAACGGTTGAATTCAATTATTATAAAAAGGAGAAGCACGGTCAAGGAGTGCCTTGACAGTAGCCCAAATTGACGTCTAATTTGCATATAGTTATGAATGATTGGTACCACACGCCAAAGGCTCTGATGTATCAGTTTTTCACTTAACTAACTTGGAAATTGATAGATTACTCGTACCATTCAATTTTAAACACATTTTTACGGGGGCCGGATCTTGAATTTACATCATTTATTCCGGAAACCGTTCACATCACAAATTGCCGTTACATTTTTGCGACTTCCTGTATTTATAACTAATTGTTACTTCCTTCAGCTTCAAAGAATTACAAACATTCGATCGTAAGTGTGCGGTGGAGAGCAGATATGGCAAGAGCACGTGCAGAGCTCCGGGCCAAACCTGCAACTCACATTGGCACTAACACTTTTGCATCTGATAAGTCGTCCTGCAGATTAATGTGGCAACGAGCGTACCATAATCTAGCAAACCACGACTGCATATGTGCATTTACGTAAACTGAACGATTCGTCAATTTTATCGCTGTTCTTTGACCGCTGTTGACATCTGCAGCGAACGGATTCCCTGTCCCAGGAAGTCCATTGTTGTCCTCTTAATACTGATTTTTCTTTGTTCAATCATGGTGAAATATGGAGTGTATCAAATAAATTGTAACGATTGCGACGCGATACCTATACATGGGCCAAACTGGAAAATCATTTAGTACAAGAATTCAAGAACAAAAGAAAGCAATAGAATCCACGTCAGCAAATACAGGATTTGGCGAACACTGCATCCCCAACAAACATAAGTTTCAACCACTAGATTTCAAAATACTTCATTCTGTTGATAAAAGTAAAAAACTAACTTTATTAGAAAACTTAGAAGGGAAAAATTGGTAACCAATGACCACACAGACTTCCAGTTATTTTTTTCTGCGTATGAGGATATCAAAAACTGCAATTTTCAAATTTATTAAAGCATTAAAAGCAAAAATTACACTAATAATTTTCAAATTATTCATCAGATTACCTATCTATGACAATTTAATTTATTCTAATCAAAGACTGCCCACTTCTAACTACAGTGATGAGGTCGTAGAGGCAGTTTATAGTGATATTGAACATGTGCTAGATTTTGTGAGAGGACACGAAAATTTAATAATTATAGGAGATTTCAATGCAGTCGTAGGCACAGGGCGAGAGGGCGGAATAGTTGGTCCCTTTGGATTAGGCAGTAGGAACGATAGGGGAGTGAGACTGATAGAGTTCTGCGATAAACATAACTTAAAGGTCGCGAACACTCTATTTCACCATCATGTTAGGAGACGCTACACGTGGAAGATGCCAGGAGACCTAGGGAGATATCAAATAGATTACATTCTTGTTAGGCAAAGATTTAGAAATCAAGTTAGGGATTGTAGAAGTTATCCAGGAGCAGATATAGATAGTGATCACAATATAGTCGTTATGAAGGCCAATCTTAAATTTAAGATTTTGAAAAAACGAAGCGGAAGAAGGTATCTTGACCCAGAGAAACTAAAAGATGATGATACGCGCGATAAGTTCGAGAAAAAGACAAACGAAGTACTAAAGGGCGCGGGCGAAAATATTGTTAGGGACATAGAGGAAGAATGGAATTGCATTAAAAATAGTTTAGTTTCCTCAGCTAGGGATATTTTGGGTCATAAACAGAATGAAAGTAGGAAACCCTGGATAACAAAACATATTGTGAGTCTAATAGAGGAAAGGCGCAAATATAAAAATAGGTTAGATGAAATAGGGAAACAAAGATATAGGGCGATCAAGTGGGAAATTATTCGGAAATGTAGGAAAGCGAAAGAGCAATGGATCGATGATAAGTGCAAAGAAGTGGAAAATAAGTTCGAAATAGGAAAGACTGATGAAGCATATAAAATAGGAGAAATTTTAGAGAAATTGGATCTAGTACCAAAAACATTAGAAATGAGGCAGGAGATATCCTAATCGGAAGTGGGGAGAAGGCAGATAGGTGGAAAGAATATTTAGGAAACTTATATGCGGGACAGGAAGTGCAAGATATATTAGAAAGTGAAAGCAGTGTAGAAGGGGATAACCTAGGGAGTCCTATAATGAGAGAAGAGTTTGAGCTAGCACTAAAAAGTTTAAGGAATAATAAAGCACCAGGTATAGATGGCTTGCAGGCAGAAATCTTAAAGTGCGCAGGTCAAGAGGTAATAGATCGTTTATTTAAATTAGTTAGTCGCATATACCTGACAGGCAAGATTCCAGAGGATTACAAACTGAACATCATGGTAGCTTTGCCAAAAAGGAAAGGCGCGGATAGATGCGAAAATTTTAGAACTATCAGTTTAACTTCCCATGCGTCAAAAATTTTAACTAGAATTGTGCAAAGAAGGATGGAGAAAAAGGCGGAAGAAATATTAGGAGAAGATCAGTTCGGATTTAGACGAAATAGAGGAACGCGCGAGGCCATTCTAGCTTTACGAGTAATTATAGAAAAAACGATAGAAAAGAGAAAGAGCGTATATATAGGATTTGTAGATTTAGAAAAAGCCTTCGACAACGTAAAATGGGGGAAGATGTTCGAAGTGCTGAGAAAGGTAGGGATGAAATACAGGGACAGAAGAATAATACATAATCTCTACAAAGAGCAAAAGGCAGTTATAGAATGTGAGCAGGAACGAAGGGAAGTAGATATCCGGAAGGGAGTGAGACAGGGATGTGCATTGTCACCTCTAGTTTTCAACGTATATATCGAAGATGCGATTAATATTGTTAAGGAAAGAACAGCCTCAGGGATCAATGTACAGGGCCAAACTATTAACATGCTCAGATTTGCGGATGATATAGCAGTGTTAGCATCTAGCAAAGAAGAATTAGGAGCGGCTTTGAATGAAATGGAAGCAGTTTTGACACAGGGCTACGGCATGAAAATCAATAAAAAGAAAACTAAAATTTTGGTATGTAGATGGAGTGAAAATAGAACTAAAATTGAAATACAAATAGGAAATGAGAAGATAGAGGAGGTCGCGGATTTCTGCTACTTAGGAAGTAAAATAACCCAAGACGGTAGGAGCACTAAAGATATAAAACAAAGAATGGCGCAGGGACGAGTTGCGTTTAACAAAAAGAAACAACTGTTATGTTCGAGAACGGTTAATATAGAGACTAGGAAGAGACTCTTAAAGTCGTATGTATGGAGTACGGCATTATACGGGTGCGAAACTTGGACAATAGGAGAAGCGGATAGAAAAAGAGTAGAAGCGTTTGAACTGTGGTGTTACAGACGCATGATGAAGATACCGTGGATAGATAAGGTTAGCAATAGGGAAGTATTAGAAAGAGTTGGGGAAAGGCGAAAGGTATGGAAAACAATAAAGAGTAGGAGAGATAGGATGGTAGGACACCTTCTAAGACACGAAGGAATAGTTCGTGACATACTAGAGTCAGAGATAGGAATAAAAGGAGGTAGGGGTAGGCCTAGATTAGACTACTGCTCTCAAATAGTTAGGGATGTAGGATGTTCTACTTTTAGGGAAATGCGTAGGTTAGCTCAGGATAGAAAAGAATGGAGGTACGCGTCCAACCAGTCTTCGGACTGAGAACCTTATGATGATGATGATGAAGAAATTTGAAGATACTGGGAATCTTTCATTGAAAGAAGATAACTTTTACTAATAAATTTACTTGGTTTTTATTTAGATAATTCTGATTCGCTTATTATTATTACCTAGTTGCTAATTCCTTATTGTTCGCTAACTTAAATTTTACTGGGATTATGAGAAATTTAACAAGTGATAACGTGGAGTGAAACAAAACTAAAATTAATCTTATCGTTTATTTTTTTAATCGTTCCAAGAAATCTAAATGTTGACGTAGAGGAAATGGTAATATGCCTGATAACTGCTAGTCCAACATCTAGTTTAAGGTCTATTGCCCTAGAATGTAATGTTTCAAGAGAAACTGTCCGTAACATATTAAAAAAAACAAATATCATCCCTTTAAATTCCAATGTCACCAAGAGTTACTTCCTTTTGACGAAGAATCAAGGCAAACTTTCTGTGAAGAAATGCAAGAACGGGCTAATCGGGATCGCAGCTTCCTCTCATCAATTTGTTTTACCGATGAGTGTACCTTCACTTTAAATCAAGAGCCAAATTCACAAAACGTTAGGCATTGGGCCCAGGAAAATCCCAGAATAAATCTAGCCACTACAACGCAATACCCTCAAAAAATCAATATTTGGGCAGGCATTTTTAATAATCGCATTATAGGACCATTTGAAATACAGGGAAATTTAAATTCAGAAGCTTATTTAGATCTTTTAATTAACCATATTGGCCCTGCGAATCGGGAGGTCTGGTTTCAGCATGACGGATGCCCAGCACATTTTGGAGCACAAGTGAGGGAATTATTACATGAAATATTTCCAAAGAGCTGGATTGGTCGAGGTGGTGCTATAAACTGGCCAGCTAGATCTCCCGATTTGGCACCGTGTGACTTTTTCTTGTGGGGTCATTTAAAAAATAAGATTTATAAAAGAAGAAGGGATCTAGTTGAATTTTTCGAATTTTTGTATGAGAGGAATAAGTCCTTTTTAGATGTAGTGTAAACAAGTCTCTAATAGCACAGTATAATAATTCTACAGTGTAATAGGTGCTTTATATTTATCCTAAAGCTATCACTGATCTGTATCGCGACCGCATGCTTTTGCATTGTATTCGGTTTTTGTAAAATAACTTCTTCATAGCAGGTGTCCTGGTCCTTGCCCTATTTCTAAGTTTAATTAAACCAGTAGCGTATCAGTATGTAGGTATATATTTCAATTTCCAATTTTTTAAATACATTTTTGTTGTTAGTTTTTTCATACTTTCTCCCACTTACGTATGACTAATAAGTGTTATATTGGGACTGTGGCATTAGATATTGATTATTTTATTTGACATAGCTCCTTGGAACCCAAGAACGTCGAATCGAATTAATTTTGTAAAAATTCGTAGGAACTGGAATGGTTGTATATACTTAGTTTAACATACTTGTAGAGCAACTTATATAAATTTACATTTACAACATATTAATAGTTGTTACATGCTAATGAAGGTATGCTATAATAATTTGTGGACAAAATTAAATTATGTACTTACTCGATTTAAATTTTATGAAATTCATATAAGGATGTAATGTGGAAAAATTAATTCGTTTCGAATAAAGTTATAAGGCCTTCTCATATTACAAATGCGTAATCGAAACAGACTGTGAAGAAATTAAAATTTTCTACTTCATTTGGCCATCTGGCCAGTGCCGGCTCGTGACCCCTTGGAGTATTAGGGGACAGAAAAAGAAACATATTCTTCTTCTATCACAATTCCAAATCCTACTCTACCACAAAAGAAAAGTATGTAATCCAAGTTTGTTAACCCCATGCACTTCTTTCCTGGCGACTTAGAACATTGCAATTTTCCATAAAATACTTACTTTAGATGTTTCTGAACGTAAATATCACATATAAAACTAAGTTATGAATCATTGGATAGACTGGGATGCAACAAAAACGCACGCTACTAATATGGACAAAAATAAATAATAGCAACTGTAGTTTACACTGTAGGTTTGCAATTGGTCAATTTATTTCAAGTTTATTAGCTAAGGGATTATTAAACTTATCTTAAGGCACTCGAATCACAGGTATCATGTCTTGCGCAGGCATATTACTTATATTTTATTGAACATTGGATATGCAGTTTCCAATTCTATTACCAATTTTAGTGGATTATAAGTAGGTTACTCCTTTGCATCGGATCTTAAAGAATTTTCATCAATTTTGGAACATAAAAATTGCGGATTGTTATGTTTTTTGTGAGCAATTAGGAAATTATGTTTTATTAATATTGTATAATATAATAATGTAATTTATATACCAGGTGTCGAGAACGTTTGATCAAGTTTGTTAAGTTTTGATTACCAAGGAAAAATAATAACAAGAAAATAATATAGAAAAAATATCTAATGTCAATTAACTGTTCTTAAATTTATTATTATAGTTTACTGTTAAAATAAACACATAGTTCTGGAAATGGTTGTTTAAAAAAGGAAAAAAGAAGTACACAGAAGAATATTACACACATAATTTGGTAGCAGAGCGTGGTTTTCCAAAAAAAACGAATCATTTTCGGGTCTTTGAATCTATGAAAGACAAGTACAGAACAGTAAACAGTGAGTTAACGGTCAATTCCTATATTACCTTACCTAAGTCCTATATGTATTGCTTCACCTGCATTAAGTACCTATCCCAAAGGACTTGTACCTTGACGCAGTTCTAGTAATACTGGGACGGGTGGGATGGCTTGCGCGCTTCAATGATATAAAGAGCCGAACCATAGGTTTAACCATATTGGAGGGGTTTTTATTTGAGAAGCCAGACTAAATCAAGTCCCTGGAAGGGGGCAGCAGCTCTTTCAGTAATCATAGTGGCAGAGATCGTGAGGGTTGGTATGGCACTGTGATACACACTACTGCGATGTGGAAGGCAACGGGAAACCACCACATTATTTTATCCCTAGTACAGCGTACTTTAATTTATGATGATGGCACCTTCTGGAGTAAAATATTCCGGAGGTAAAATAGTCCCACATTCGGATCTCCGGGCGGGGACTGCTTCGGGGGGAGTCATCAGAAATGATAAGTGTAACATCTCACGAGTCGGAGCGTGGAATGTTAGAAGCATGAAACAAGTAGGGAAGTTAGAGAATTTGAAAATTGAGATGGATAGGTTAGCATTAGACGTAGTAGGTATCAGTGAAGTGCGATGGCCAGAAGCTGGAGACTTCTGGAGCGGAGATTTTAGAGTAATACACACAGGATCTGTAGGAGGAAATTCGGGAGTAGGAATTGTTATGCGGAAAAAAGTAGGACAGAGTGTAGAAAATTTCTTACAGCAAAGTGACAGGGTAGTTATGGTTAGGTTAGATTCGAAACCTGTAAAAACAGTAATAATACAGGTATATATGCCCACTTCTAACTACAGTGATGAGGCCGTAGAGGCAGTTTATAGTGATATTGAATATGTGCTAGATTTTGTGAGAGGGCACGAAAATTTAATAATTACAGGAGATTTCAATGCAGTCGTAGGCACAGGGCGAGAGGGCGGAATAGTTGGCCCCTTTGGATTAGGCAATAGGAACGATAGGGGAGTTAGACATAACTTAACGGTCGCGAACACTCTATTTCACCATCATGTTAGGAGATGCTATACGTGGAAGATGCCAGGAGACTTAGGGAGATATCAAATAGATTACATTCTCGTTAGGCAAAGATTTAGAAATCAAGTTAGGGATTGTAGAAGTTATCCAGGAGCAGATATAGATAGTGATCACAACATAGTCGTTATGAAAGCCAATCTTAAATTTAAGATTTTGAAAAAAAGAAGCGGAAGAAGGTATCTTGACCCAGAGAAACTAAAAGATGATGATATGCGCAATAAGTTCGAGAAAAAGACAAACGAAGCACTAAAGGGCACGGGTGGAAATATTGTTAGGGACATAGAGGCAGAATGGAATTGCATTAAAAATAGTTTAGTTTCCTCAGCTAGGGATATTTTGGGTCATAAACAGAATGAAAGTAGGAAACCCTGGATAACAAAACATATTGTGAGTCTAATAGAGGAAAGGCGAAAATATAAAAATAGGTTAGATGAAACAGGGAAACAAAGATATAAGGCGATCAAGTGGGAAATTATTCGGGAATGTAGGAAAGCGAAAGAGCAATGGATCGATAATAAATGCAAAGAAGTGGAAGATAAATTCGAAGTAGGAAAGACTGATGAAGCATATAAAATAATTAGGAGAAATTTTAGAGAAATTGGATCTAGTACCAAAAACATTAGAAATGAGGCAGGAGATATCCTAATCGGAAGTGGGGAGAAGGCAGATAGGTGGAAAGAATATTTAGGAAACTTATATGCGGGACAGGAAGTGCAAGATATATTAGAAAGCGAAAGCAGTGTAGAGGGGGATAACCTAGGGAGTCCTATAATGAGAGAAGAGTTTGAGATAGCACTAAAAAGTTTAAGGAATAATAAAGCACCAGGTATAGATGGCTTGCAGGCAGAAATCTTAAAGTGCGCAGGTCAAGAGGTAATAGATCGTTTATTTAAACTAGTTAGTCGCATATACCTGACAGGCGAGATTCCAGAAGATTACAAACGGAACATCATAGTAGCTTTGCCAAAAAGAAAAGGCGCGGATAGATGCGAAAATTTTAGAACTACCAGTTTAACTTCCCATGCGTCAAAAATTTTAACTAGAATTGTGCAAAGAAGGATGGAGAAAAAGGCGGAAGAAATATTAGGAGAAGATCAGTTCGGATTTAGACGAAATAGAGGAACGCGCGAGGCCATTCTAGCTTTACGAGTAATTATAGAAAAAACGATAGAAAAGAGAAAGAGCGTCTATATAGGATTTGTAGATTTAGAAAAAGCCTTCGACAACGTAAAATGGGGGAAGATGTTCGAAGTGCTGAGAAAGGTAGGGATGAAATACAGGGACAGAAGAATAATACATAATCTCTACAAAGAGCAAAAGGCAGTTATAGAATGTGAGCAGGAACAAAGGGAAGTAGATATCCGGAAGGGAGTGAGACAGGGATGTGCATTGTCACCTCTAGTTTTCAACTTATACATCGAAGATGCGATTAATATTGTTAAGGAAAGAACAGCCTCAGGGATCAATGTACAGGGCCAAACTATTAACATGCTCAGATTTGCGGATGATATAGCAGTGTTAGCATCTAGCAAAGAAGAATTAGGAGCGGCTTTGAATGAAATGGAAGCAGTTTTGACATAGGGCTTCGGCATGAAAATCAATAAAAAGAAAACTAAAATTTTGGTATGTAGGGGATGTGAAAATAGAACTAAAATGGAAATACAAATTGGAAATGAGAAGACAGAGGAGGTCGCGGATTTCTGCTACTTAGGAAGTAAAATAACTCAAGACGGTAGGAGCACTAAAGATATAAAACAAAGAATGGCGCAGGGCCGAGTTGCGTTTAACAAAAAGAAACAACTGTTATGCTCGAGAACGGTTAATATAGAGACTAGGAAGAGACTCTTAACGTCGTATGTATGGAGTACGGCATTATACGGGTGCGAAACTTGGACAATAGGGAAAGCGGATAGAAAAAGAGTAGAAGCGTTTGAAATGTGGTGCTACAGACGCATGATGAAGATACCGTGGATAGATAAGGTTAGCAATAGGGAAGTATTAGAAAGAGTTGGGGAAAAGCGAAAGGTATGGAAAACAATAAAGAGTGGGAGAGATAGGATGGTAGGACACCTTCTAAGACACGAAGGAATAGTTCGTGACATATTAGAGTCAGAGATAGGAATAAAAAGAGGTAGGGGTAGGCCTAGATTAGACTACTGCTCTCAAATAGTTAGGGATGTAGGATGTTCTACTTTTAGGGAAATGCGTAGGTTAGCTCAGGATAGAAAAGAATGGAGGTACGCGTCCAACCAGTCTTCGGACTGAGAACCTTATGATGATGATGATGCATTAAGTACGTCTGAGCTTACAAAATTTAGTCACATTTACACAAATAGTGTTGCATTTCCTAATTCTAGGGTAGTGTTTTTTAATTCGGTTTACGTGGAAATACACAAACAAGATAAAAATGGCTACACCTACAGTAATAAGGGGTGCTTTGCATGCAAAACTGACTAATTTTAATAAGTATGTGAAAGAAATACAGAGTAGGTGTGAAGTTACAGAAACAGAGATCATCCAATTACAGGATAGGTTAGCTAGTATACAAACGACATTAGATGCATTCGATGATATTCAAACGATCATCGAAGGCACAGCTGAAAACATACAGAGTGAACTGCAAAAGCGGGCAGAGTTTGAAGATAACTACTTTTCTTTAATTTCCTTAGCAAAAAATATAATACAAGATAATACCCCCCCACCTGCAGCTCAGTCTGGACACTCAGTTAAGTCACAGGACGCAGACTGCGAAGGTTCAAGTGTTCACAGCGGCCGTTTGGTTAATAATAATAGTCAAAACATTAGGTTGCCGACAATTGAACTTCCAAAGTTTGATGGGTCCTATTCTGCTTGGCTGGAATTTCGTGATACTTACGAATCATTAATACACGACAATGATGGTATCAGCCTGATTCAAAAATTCCATTACCTGCGGGCGTCTCTAACAGGTGGTGCCTCACAGGTTATCAGCTCTTTAGAATTTTCCTCAAGAAATTATTCAGTTGCGTGGAATGCACTAATAGACAGATACGATAATCGTAGATTACTAGTGCACAACCATGTCAAAGAATTATTCAATCTTGAATACATCAATAAGGAATCGGAAATCAGTCTTAGAAAAATGATAGACTCAGTATCAAAAAATTTACGCGCTTTACAACAGTTAGGGCAGCCCACCGATAATTGGGACACGCTCATTGTCTACATGATGGTAAACAAATTGGATCCAATCTCAATGAGAGAGTGGGAAAACCACAAATCGGCTAAGGATTTTCCTTCCTTCGAGGATCTAAAGGATTTTTTAAAGTCACGCGCAGATTTACTTGCAACTGTACAATCAAGTCAACAAACCGCGGACAAAAGGCATAACTCAAAAAATACACGAGGCTTTTTAGCAACTGAAAAGAAGCAAGGTCAAACTTATAATACTTCAAATAATAATCATTATAATTATATTATAAAATGCAAGTACTGTAAAAATCAACATTACATTCAAAACTGTCCAGAATTTCTGCAGCTTTCAAATAATAAGAAATCAGAAATTTTAGGAAGTCTCAAACTTTGCTTAAATTGCATTAGACCTGGGCATACCAGTGACGTTTGCCGTCGAGGAACTTGCCGAAAGTGCAATAAAAGGCACCATACATTACTGCATGTTGAACAAGGGCAAAATTTCAAAGGCTAAGTGATAGTAAAAATAGTGTCTCTCTATCGGCACGAACCTCTGGCGCACATGTATTATTGTCAACCGCATACGTTCAAGTTTTAGATGAGTGCAAGAACTTTCATACTGTACGCGCTTTACTCGACTCAGGTTCTCAATCAAATTACATTACGGAGAGTTTGTGCAAAAGGTTAAAACTTACTACTTCAAAGGAATCAATTACAATATGCGGATTGAACAATACGATCTCTAACATTGATTCAGAATGCAAAATTAATATTCAAGCGTTGCATAATAACTTTTCTGCCAATATATCGTGTTTCGTTGTTCCTAAAATTGCAGATAACATGCCAAGTGTTAATCTAAACATTTCAGAGCTTAACATTCCAAAAAGTCTAAAGTTGGCCGATCCATCTTTCTTTATGTCAGAAGAAATCGATAATCTAATAGGGGCCCAGCTTTTTTGGAATTTATTGTGTATAGGACAAATTTCATTAGGTCCCGACAAACCCATCCTACAAAAGACGCGATTTGGGTGGATCGTGTCCGGACCAATCGGAAAGCAACAATCAGCCGCTGTTTCTTGCAATTTTAGTCAACAAATTGACATTCAAGCTCAGTTGGCTCGGTTTTGGGAACTGGAAGAGTGCAGTCCGACACGGCCACTCTCCCAGGAAGAGACTGATTGTGAAGCTCATTTCACAAGAACAACGAAGCGTAATAGCAACGGTAGATTTGTTGTTTCTCTTCCACTAAAGGATTCTGTTGAAATTTTAGGTGATTCGTATCACCAAGCGGAGCGTAGATTTTTTGCGCTTGAAAAAAGGTTGCATTCAAAGCCAGAATTACTAGCTCAATATTCCGAATTTATACACGAATACGAAACCTTAGGGCACATGACTAAGGTAGAAGTTCCTGAATCAGAAAAATTCTCTTATTATATGCCGCATCATTGTGTGGTTCAAGAAGAAAGCATTACTACTAAATTACGCGTTGTTTTCGATGCTTCGGCTCCATCAAATAGCGGTTATTCATTAAACAATTTACAAATGACCGGACCTACACTTCAAAGCGAATTGTTTTCAATTTTATTACGCTTTCGGCAACATAGGTACGTAGTCGCAGGGGACATTGACAAAATGTATAGGCAAGTTCTGCTCACACCGGAACAAAGATGTCTACAACGAATAGTGTGGCGTGACAGTCCGAAATGCTCACTTGATGTTTTTCAGTTAAACACGGTTACATATGGTACCACCGCAGCGCCCTATCTTGCTGTGCGGTGTCTGTACCAATTAGCCCAAGATTGTAAAATCAAACAACCGAAATTAGCAAAAATAATAGAAGAAGATTTCTATGTCGATGACATGTTGACAGGCGCCGATTCTATTGAAGAGGCGGCGGAAATTGCAAAGGGAGTTTCTGATATTTTAAAACTAGGTTGTTTCGAATTACGCAAGTTTTATGCTAATGATCGCGAAGTTTTAAAATACGTTTCAGAAAATGATTCACCGATAAAAACATTAGAATTCGGTATAAACGAAAATGCAAAAACCCTCGGTTTATCATGGCGTCCTAAAGGTGACAAATTAATGTATAACATAAGTGAACCAATATATACAAAAATAAACAAGCGAGTTATTTTGTCTAGCATATCACAGGTATTCGATCCGCTTGGGCATCTAGGTCCTTGCATTATAAATGTAAAAATTTTATTGCAACAATTATGGCTAGAAAAATTGTCCTGGGACGAAGGACTGCCATTGCACATTAATTCATTTTGGTGCGAATTTAGAAGCGAGTTGACTCAGCTTAACTTTTTGAGAATAGATCGTCATGTGTTATGCGTAAACCCAAAACGCATTGAATTGCACGGGTTTGCAGATGCCTCCGAAAGGGCTTACGGCGGGTGTCTTTATGTACGTAGTATAGATCAGCATGATAATAATTTCGTCAATTTACTTTGCGCAAAGTCCAAAGTGGCACCGTTAAAAACTACAACTTTGCCGCGGTTAGAACTTTCCGGAGCGGCAGTGCTAGCTAGACTTGCAGATAAGGTTGTCAAGTCACTTAGGTTAAAAATCGATAAAAAAATGTTTTGGACGGATTCCACTATTGTCCTTAGTTGGTTAAAGTTACCTCCATACAAATTAAAAACCTTCGTAAGTAATAGAGTATCACAAGTACAAGAGCTAACTAGCACTGGTTCGTGGCATTACGTTAAAGGTAAAGAAAATCCGGCTGATCTGCTGTCTCGAGGCGTTAGACCAAGCGAATTAAAAAATTCGATATTATGGTGGCACGGTCCTGCATGGCTGTCACAGAATTGCAATAATTGGTCTCAATTTAAAACTCATGTAAATAAAATTTTAGACTTACCCGATGTAAAAACTAAAACTCATGTGTTAATTTGTCAAAGTGTTGAGCAATTTCCATTCAAACGATTTTCAAAATTGTCTAGGCTAAAAAGAGTCACAGCATGGATACTAAGATTTAAGTTTAATTGTTTGTCAAAGGGAAGGAATACTTTAAGTCGATTTGGAGGTTTGTCGATCGAGGAATTAAACAGCGCATTTATTATATTAATAAGGATTTCACAAATGATTTCTTTTGGTGAGGAAATTTTCCTCTTAAAGGCAAGCAAACCGTTAATAAACTCTAAATGTAGAATTTTAAATTTAAACCCTTTTTTAGACAATGAGGGTATTTTAAGAGTTGGTGGTCGTCTAAAGAATTCTGATTTCTCAAATGATAAAAAACATCCTGTTCTTTTGTGTGCAAAGCAACACTTGACGCGTTTAATATTTGAAAATGAACATGTGAAATTGTTGCATGTCGGTCCGCAGCAGCTTTTAGCGCATATCAGAGAACAGTTTTGGCCGATTTCAGGTCGAACTCTAGCTACAAAGGTTACGAGACAATGCCTTTCTTGTTTCAAAAATAACCCAAAAACTATTTTGCCTATCATGGGCCAATTACCCAAGCCGCGTTTACAGCCAAGTTATCCGTTTAACGTAACTGGTGTTGATTACGCTGGCCCACTCCATATTAAGGACCGTAAGGGTCGTGGAAGTAAGATACACAAATGTTATCTTGGATTGTTCATTTGCTTTTCTACGAAAGCGGTGCACTTAGAGTTAATTTCAGACTTAACAAAAGACGCATTCATAATGGCTTTAAAACGATTCATAGGGCGTCGTGGAAAGCCAGCCAAAATATTCTCTAATAACGGAACTAATTTTGTTTCCGCGAATTCAGAACTGAAAGAACTTGGTAAATTTTTAAATAAGTTAAACGTTGATTTACCTGATTTCTTAGTTCAGGATGGTATTGATTGGCACTTCATACCACCATATTCGCCTCACTTCGGAGGCTTATGGGAGGCCGGTATTAAAGCTAGCAAAAAACACTTAAAAAGAGTATTGGGACTTACTTTCGAGGAACTAAATACTCTGCTTGTGCAGATAGAGGCAGTACGAAACTCCCGACCTCTCTTTCCTTTATCTTCCGATCCTTCTGATTTATGCCCGTTAACTCCTGCTCACTTTCTTGTGGGAAGAACTTTAACATCAGTACCGGAACAAGATTTTCGAGAAGCTCAAGTGGGAAGATTAACTAGATATCAACATATCGAGCAATGCCGACAACATTTTTGGAACCGTTGGCATCTGGAGTACATCTCAGAACTTCAGCAACGTTCTAAATGGAAACAACCACAAGGTCAACTGCAAGTTGGTGCTATGGTCTTAGTTAAGGAAGATAATTCTTCACCATTACATTGGAGACTTGGACGAATCGTTCAAGTTCATCCTGGCAAAGACGGCGTTAGTAAAGTGGCAACAGTCAAGACGACAAGGGGCGACGTTAAGCGGTGCTTCACTAAACTTTGTCCACTTCCCAGTCCAGACGTCAACATTGGTCTATCTCGAAAAGAATTAAAGTGATTGCAAGTGCCATTCATGGCCTTCCAAGGCGGGGGGCATGTCGAGAACGTTTGATCAAGTTTGTTAAGTTTTGGTTACCAAGGAAAAATAATAACAAGAAAATAATATAGAAAAAATATCTAATGTCAATTAACTGTTCTGAAATTTATTATTATAGTTTACTGTTAAAATAAACACATAGTTCTGGAAATGGTTGTTTAAAAAAGGAAAAAAGAAGTACACAGAAGAATATTACAAACACCAGGTGTGTGTCCCAGTTTATAATAGGTACACCGGTGACCTGCGAATATGATCAATGCAACACCTGCATCTAATTTGAATTATTTATATGCACTTGTTATACTTCTGTCACCATGATGAAATATAAACATAATATTAATAATATTCTAACAACTGCTCTTTATAGAAATCTCATTTAAATAATAGTGATTCATTTTCATGATGAATGGAATAACTTTAATAATTGCCAATTAAGTAGATATTAATAAATATGAAGGACATTTTTTTAATCCAAGATAAATTTTATTGGAAATAAATTTTATTCCAAATCCTTACCCATATTTCTCTGAGTATCTGGACAGAATGAAAATGATGAATTTTAAGCTTGAACTGTCAAGACGATATAACTAATTTAATCAATTGAAATAAGATTGTACTATGGTTGGTGACAATTAAGAAATTCTCTCGTAAAATGCAAAAAGTTTGAACGGAATGTTCTTATAGAAGGAAACAAGAGCTTCTCTCTAAGCCATTAACATTCAAATTTATGCAGAACTATTCTGTATTCAGATCGGTCAACGCCTTCGTGTATTTTTAGTCCCAATTTTTAATGCTGATCAATCTCGTGTAATTATACGGCATTATAACATGCACACCTGTTTTTACATGTTTCTTTTTTTGTGGAGCCATAAAATTAAATGACAAGTGGATCACTTGTCTTCGTCACGTTGTACGCGAGTTCCACAGTGTTTCCTGTCACTAGGCTCTGATCTCTTTTTTATTCTAATTCCAATATTTAATCGCCTTTCTTTAAGAGCAATAAATTAAGGAATTTATCGAGTTTATAACACTACTATGCGCACTACCAATACTCATTAACATATACAGAGTGACAAACTTCCATGTGTACACGGGGAAATAACATGGGTATAATTGCGTTTTTGGGGTTTCCTCCTCCCCATGTTTATTATCGCTTCTGCGTTAATATTCAATAAATTAATTAAAACACGAAACGTTAAATACAAAACGTCCTTGCCTCTGACGTTCAAAAGTTTGGTGCCGATTCGTATCAGACCAGTGACGCACATTATGCCTGTTAAATAATCCTACGCTGCCTATGTGAGTTTCATATGTCCAAATGACCACCTACAAAAATTAAGCCTTCTTTCTTGATCTCCCGGGAAGATATGGTGAATAATTTGAATTTTATATGGCCTATATTTGAATTTTTTAATATTTTTTGAACTTTTGATTTGGAAACACCAACTTGTGATTCGATTTCGCGACAAGAAGTTTTTGGTGTCGCCTCAACCAACGATAAAACATTTATTTCTTCCTCTTCCCTATTTAATTACAGTGGCGGTAAAGGTAGCAATCGAAAGACTATTTTTTCTAAGTATGAGGATATCAAAAACTCTGCAATTTTCCAATTTATTAAAGCATTAAAAGCAAAAATTACACTAATAATTTTCAAATTAAAACACGGATATTCATCAGATTACCTATGACAATTTAAATTATTGATTCTAATTTCCAATTCGTCTGAACTGTCATCATTATTTATCGACAATTTAAAATTTGGGTTTCAAAATGAACAAAAATATTTATTCAGTTGAAGAAAAGGTTTTCATTGTGAAAACATTTTACGGCGGCAATAGTCTGCGGGTAGTCCGTGACTTATTTTCTGTAAAATTCAATAACAGTCCTATTCCTTCGGTAACAACAATAAAAAATTTAGTTAAGAAATTTGAAGATACTAGGAATCTTTCATTGAAAGAAGGTAATTTTTACTAATAATATCATCCCTTTAAATTCCAATGTCACCAAGAGTTACTTCCTTTTGACGAAGAATCAAGGCAAACTTTCTGTGAAGAAATGCAAGAACGGGCTAAACGGGATCCCAGCTTCCAGGAAAATCCCAGAATAAATCTAGCCACTACAACGCAATACCATTTGAAATACAGGGAAATTTAAATTCAGAAGGTTATTTAGATCTTTTAATTAACCATATTGGCCCTGCATTAGAAGAAGTTGCACATGCGAATCGGGAGGTCTGGTTTCAGCATGACGGATGCCCAGCACATTTTGGAGCACAAGTGAGGGGATTATTAAATGAAATATTTCCAGAGAGCTGGATTGGTCGAGGTGGTGCTATAAACTGGCCAGCTAGATCTCTCGATTTGGCACCTTGTGACTTTTTCTTGTGGGGTCATTTAAAAAATAAGATTTATAAAACTCGTCAGCCAAATATTGATTCTTTAAGGAATGCTATTTTTGCGGAATGCAACTTAATACACGATCGGCAACTTGCGAATGTGAGAAATTCTTTCTGTAATAGGCTGGGATACTGTCTGATACAGAATGGGGGTTTATTTGAATATTTGTTATAGTTATTTTTCTTTTTTTATGTTACTTTAATTTCATTGTATATTAATAAGTTTTTGCCCTTACCGAGATATGAAATAAATAAGTATTAAATTGCCAGATTACAAAATTCATGTTGCCGCTTGTTAAATTTTTCATAATTGCAGTAAAATTAAAGTAATTTAATTTTTATTATTTCATTTTACTGCTTTAACATTTTCCCAAAAACTTTTTAATAGGTTAGACGACACCTACAATTTACCCTAAACTATGGACCAGCATTCACCAAATACCGAAGGAGTAGGACCGTTATTGAATTTTACAGAAAATAAGGCACGGACTACGCGCAAACTATTTCCGCCGTAAAATATTTTCACAATGAAAACCTTTTCTTGAACTGAATAAATATTTTTGTTCATTTTTAAATGTTGACAGTTCAGAAAATCCATAAAAATCAAAGACGTCCGTGATTAGAATAAATTAAGTTGTCATGGATAATCTGATAAATTTCTGTGTTTTAGTTAGAAAATTATTAATGTAATTTTTGCTTTTAATGCTTTAATAAATTGGAAAGTTGTAGAGTTATTGATATCCTCATACGCAGAAAAAAATAATCTTTCGATTGCTACCTTTACCACCACTGTAACTACACATGGGGAGCAGGAATCCCTAAAAATGTAATTGCCCATGTTATTTCTCCATGTACACATGGAAGTTTGTCACACGCTATAATGTTTTGAGGACAGTTTATCGTGTACATTATTAAGTATTCGCCATTCTCTATATGTGACAAATTTGCCAACTTGCAGGTAGGTACTGATGGTTAGTACAGTTATTTGAATCCCCAAAATGCAAACGCAACAAAGTTTTTTGATGAAATGCTACACAAGAGACACAAAAAATGTGCCACGAAAATATACGTATTTTTTAACTAATTATTATATATATATTATATTATATTATTAAAAAACCATACTGCATTTAAGGTCGTCTTAAGAGCAATAAACTTTATAATAATGGTCGTACTGTCTACTGATAATAAATAATTTTTGAGAGCAAATATACTTGAATTCAAATAAGTTTTTTAACCTAGCCTTGAAGGAATTCATAAAACTCTATGTTTCAGACAGATCAGAATTCTTTCAGTAGTATATTAATAAGCACCAACACTGAGTGTGTCGTGCTACAGAGGGCGCTTTTGATCCAAATCATCCACTTATTTTTCGCCTACAGTTCTCCTGGAACAATTCAGCACTAGCGAACGTAACAAGGTGCATAAATTCATTGAGCAAATGATTTTCTTGTTCGTTCGGTTTTAGACATTTTGTTGTAGCCGCAGGATATTCCTGTGTTTATGACCCAACTAAGAACAGAAACGCCGATAGATTTACTGGGAGTGGGCGATCACTAACCGCTCAAGTTGGTTGATTACTGCGTGTCCTGTGATACTATTCTCTTGTTACAATTTTTCCGAGGCAGCTTGCTACCTTCGTTGACGTTTTACTTCAGTCCTGCCGGCAGCCTAACAACTGACTCGACAGAACAATCAGATGTTGCGATTCACTTCTACAACCACTCCATACAATGTTTAATAAATCTATTAGAAAATCTATTAGAAATTTTCGCAAATAGAAAAGCTAAGAAATTGTACTTAATCTTATGAATTATTTTAAAAATGAAAAAATAATTATAAATTATAAGTGGCAAAATATTTGCCTGATACGTGCCAGAGCAAAATCGCGTTACGAAGAGTTAATTTATTAATCAAAAAAACTTCTCGATCTGAATATTGTTATGGCAACAAAAGTGATCATTTCATTACCGGAAGATCGTGCACTAACAGCACTAACATAATTAAAGCATGCCAATAAAATCCGCAATGATTAACGGTTTTAAGTGGTTATAAAATCCGCGTAACTGCCACGTTTCTCTGATTTATCGTCAGTAAAACTGATAAATACTCATCCCGGTAACTCGTCCAATTAATAAACTAACTATTAATCCGCTTTATTTCGGCGTAGGAGGGAATTTTTCTTTTCATTTATTACGCTTGATAACTCGCGTACCGAAACAGTAGTGTAATTGTGTACATTAATAAGGCAACAAATATTCCTTTGACAGCCTTTATTGAACTTATGCTAATTTTAATGAGAACGAAGCGGCATCATTGCAATGAAGATGTATAGCTCGTACGAATGCATTAATATCTCTCAGGCTTAATAAGGTACACCCATCGCTCAGCAGACTTCAGCAAAAATTTGAATAATTTCATTTGACGACTAAACTTTTCTCTTGAACTCGAGAGTTGGACACTGTACTTTATCTACATTCTACAACAACAACTGTAGTATTTGCCACTACACGAAACCAAAATTTTGGGGTGTACGGAGCGTGAAAACAGGACTAAAACGAAAATACAAATTGGATAGATAGAGGTATTAGAAAGAATAGGAGAAAAGCGAAATTTATGGAAGACAGTAAAGAAGAGGCACGAAGGCTTAGTTTGCGACATACTAGAGTCAGAGATAGGAATAAGAAAATAGGTAGTGGTAAGGCCAGATTAGACTACTGCTCTCAAATAGTTAGTGTAGTGTATTTAAGATGCGCATGCATCTCTTCTCCTAACCCCCGCCTTCGCCCGTTGGCAGTTCTGTACAGTACCTTGTTAGAAGCCTATGGGCGATTGTACTTTTTAAATAAAATACACATAAATACTTTTACCGTAATCATTGGCAACCCTAACAACCAGCATACTTAACAGTGGCGACGAGGTGGTAAATAATTTCGTAGTGCAAGTTTCTGCGAAAATTCGCGTTGTAATTAAAAATTTAGTTTCACACGTGCCATGGGTGATTTTGGACATTTGCGAGAATTTTCGCTAAAAACGTCTGACTGGACAGTGTTTAGAGCAAGGTTAGACAGCTATTTCGTAGCAAATAATATTAAAAATGAAGGTGATGACCTAAATAAACGAAGGGCAATCCTACTCAACGTGTTGGATGAGGACGCTTACAAGCTTATATACGATTTGCTCAGTCCGGAGAAACCTGAAATTAAGACATATGTGCAGTTAGTGGCTGTTTTCGATAAGCATTTTGCTCCACAGCAAACTGTTTTCGCGGCCAGATTTAAGTTCTATGCGTCAAAAAGAGAAATCGGCGAGTCCGCGAAAGATTGGGCAGCGCGACTTCGAGGATTAGCTGTTGCATGTCAATTTGGAGCTGAGTTGACGATTCTGTTAAGGGATCGGTTTGTTTTCGGATTTGAAAAGGGCCCAATTTTAGATCGCTTAATGGAGGAAAAAGTTACTACAACATTTGAAGAAATGGTAAATTTAGCGAGTAACAAGATGGCGGCCAGAGAAGCTCAAGAAGTCGTCATCAAGCAGGAGTCCCTAATGCATATACGCAGTCGCAGCGGAAAACGAAGAGATTTTAACTTCAATCACGCAGGTCAAACTCAAGTTACTTGCGCTGTTTGCGGAAGGTCAAATCACACAAAAGATAAGTGTTTTCATAAAAATTCTACCTGTCATGTATGTAAAAAGCGCGGCCATTTGGCTACTGTTTGTAAAAATAAACAGCAGCAAAAAGCCGGTGCCACTGTCGGAAACAATTTTAAAAGGAATAAATTTACACAAAATTTTATTTCGACGGAAAGGAGACTTAGGGAGATATCAAATAGATTACATTCTCGTTAGGCAAAGATTTAGAAATCAAGTTAGGGATTGTAGAAGTTATCCAGGAGCAGATATAGATAGTGATCACAACATAGTCGTTATGAAAGCCAATCTTAAATTTAAGATTTTGAAAAAAAGAAGCGGAAGAAGTTATCTTGACCCAGAGAAACTAAAA